>CM063186.1:44309372-45779372 GCA_031835075.1 Saguinus oedipus
TGTGTGTGTGTGTAATCCCTTGTCATCTTTGTTACACGGAGGAGATTTTAATGTTTTAAAATCCTTTGCATTTTAGCTATTTCATATCTTTAATGTTTTCTATATAATCCTGTTGCCTTTGGTTCTAAAATCCTATAGTGCTTATTTCTCTAAGGGTATTTAGCGGCAGGATTTCTGAATGCGTGTAATTGATCTGTGAATACACTGCTATTTCAAACACAAAAGAACTTGAACTAAAGTGTTGAGATTTAGAAATATGAGGATTAAAGTGGCAATTGATATTTCTTATCAGAAGTAATAGAAATGTACACTTTATTCCTCTGAACATATATTTTACAATGTAAACCTATGTTTAAAATAAACACTTAAAAGCTAGGTCAATGATTTCAAAGACTTTATGAAGAAGATACTATATATTATTAATTATTGAAATATATTTAATAATTGCTAGTATCTGCTATCAAATATTTAGTTTTATATCAGAGATTACATTGGGTTTAAGTTTTAATAATTATGATAAATGAGAACAATTTAAGGATTCAAAATTAGACAACAGGCAAGAGTGTATATTTTGATTAAAATTTGCTTTTCATTTTTAGAGTAATCATTAACATAACACTTAAAAATAATAAAAAGTAGGGCATAGTTTTGCTATATGCTCAATATTATGGTAGGGGATGATACAGAAATGTGAAAAAAATAAGCATTATATTTGCTCTGTGAAGTTAGACCTTTACTTTTTTATCCTTTGTAAGGTTTCTAATACCATTTAATTTATAATTGCTTTCTCAGCTGTTTTGCTTTCTGCCTCCAAAATATCTGTCCATGTTATACTTAATATTCATATTTTTGTCTACATAACTATAATTCTTTCTCATAACTTTCATATTTTTATTCTCCTTATTTAGACAAATAATCTTAAAATGGACTTTAGCACAGGAAAATTGATTTTATTTAATAATTATATATTCATAGCACTACATAAATACATATTACTCAAAAATTAAGAAAAAGTAAAATATACAAGTTATTTCAGAATATTATCCATGAAAATTTCCCCAAGCTTGTCATGAAGGCCAACAGTCATATTGAAGAAATGCATAGAACTCCTGCAAGAGTCTATACAAGAAGACTTTCCTGGAGACCTGTAATAATCAGATTTTTCAAGATAGAAATAAAAAAAAAAAGAATGTTAAAGACAGCTAGAGAGAAACAGCAGGTCACCTGCAATGGGAACCCCACTAGTCTAACAGTGGACCTCTCAGCTGAAACCGTACATCTCAGAAGAGATTAAAGGCTTATATTGAATATACTTAAAGAAAAAGTATCTTCAACCAAGAATTTCATATCCAGCCAAATTAAACTTTTTAAGCCGGGAGAAATAAGATCCTTTTCAGATAAGCAAGTGCTCAGGGAGTTTGTACCACCAGAACGGTTTTATAAGAGTTATTGACAGGAGATCTATAGAAAGGAAAGACTGCTAGTGGCTAATAAAAAAACAGACTTCAATACACAGACCAATGACACTATAATGCGACCACACAAACAAGCCAGCATAATTACCAGCTAACAACACAATGACAGGATCAAATCAACATAATCAATATTAACCTTGAATGTAAAAAGGCTAAATGCCCCCACTACAGGGCACATTTAGCTTCCTAATTTTTTTTCTATCAACTTAGCTGTTTTTATTTTATTTTGTAGATAAATGCTGAGGTCAATGATTTTCAGCTCTTCTTTTCTAATACATGAATTTAGCGTTGCGATGTTCCTAGCAAATTTTAATTAAACATCATGGTACAAGTTGTTCTTTATATTATTTTCTCATCATTTAAATAAAAACATCTTATAGTCTTCATTAAGATATTTTCTTTGACCTTAGAGAAATTTAGAAGTGTGCTATTTAACTTCAAAATAATTTTGATTAAGAAATTTAGAAGTGTGCTATTTAATTTCAAAATAATTTTGATTTTCTAGTTATTCGGTTATTTATTTTGTCTTAATTCTGTCATAGGCACCACACATTGTATTACTTGAGTCATATTAAATGTTTACTTACCTTATTAACCTCATTCATTTTTTTTGATGTAAAAGTTCCTTTGGAATTAAATAAGTGTGCATTTTGCCACAGTTGTTTGCACTGTTATATGCATGTCAATTAGTAGCATTTTGTCAGGCATACTGTTCCAAGTATTCTGTAACATTACCAATTGTTGTCTGATTTTTCTTTCAGTTACAGAGGTACTTTTTTCAGTCCTTAAGATCATAGATCTGTCTATTTCTTATTTTAATTCTGTCAACTTTTGACTATCTATTTTGATAGCTTTATTGAGGTACTATTCACATACAATTAACTGCCCATATTTAAAGTGTAAATTTGAGTTACCTCTGAAAAAGGTACATGCCCATGAATTCATCCCCACAGTCAAGATAAAGAACATATCTATCACCTCTAAAGATTCCTAGTGTTTCTTTGTAATCCATTTTTTCACCCCATTTTATCAGCCCTTATATCATTCTCAGACACATGGTGACATATTTTCTGTCAAAGTAAATCAATTTCAATTTCCTATATAGATAACTCCACACTTATAATAAGGTTACATCTCAATCAACCCATGGTAAGTTGAAAATATCCTAAGTCAAAAATGCATTTAAGACATCTAACCTACTGAACATCACAGCTTAGTCTAACCTACAGTAAACATATTCCAAACCCTACATTAGCCTACAGCCGGGAAAAATTATCTGGCAACACAGCACACTGTAGAGTATCAGTGGTTTACCCTCATGAACATGAGGCTAACTGGGAGCTGCAGCTTGCTGTCACTGCTAACCATCAGAGAAGTGTCATAGAGCCAATTGCTAGCCCAGGAAAAAATTCAAATTCAAAATTTGAAGTATAGTCTCTACTGAATGCATATTACTTTCATACCATTGTGAAGTCAAAAAATTGGAAGTCAAAATCATATTGGGTCCGTAATTTTATATAAATGGAAACATACACTATGTAACTTTTTTCTGACTTCTTGACTTAGTATGTTTATTAAAATGTGTCCATGTTGACACGTGAATTGATAGATAATTCCTTTTTATTGTTGAGTAGTATTCCATTGAATGAATATTCCACAATTCATTTATCCATTCACCTGCTGATGGACATCTGACCTGTTTCCAGTTTTAGGTCATTACAAATAGATCCACTGTAAATCTTTGTGCTGAAGTTTTAGTCTTCTCATATGCTTTTATTTCTCTTAGATAAATACTACGGAGATGAATGGATCGATCATACTGTAGGTATAGGTTTAATTTTTTAAGAAATTGTTGAGTGTTTGACAAAGTGGTTGTAGTATTTTACAATCCCCATCAATAGTGTGTAAGAGTTCTAGTATGTTCACATTCTCACCTTACGGTAAATGTGCAAATAATGTTAGATTGTGCTTGCTTAGAAGAAAAATTTGCTTGTGTTCAAATGTATCTGTTCTATTTCTTATCTGGCTTTGGAATTCTCTGTGCATTAAATATCTACCCTTGCTTTGTCTGTCTAGTAATTCCTACTTAACTCTCAAGATCAATCTCTAATCTACCCCAAAATTGTATTCTCTACCTTGTACAGCGTCTTTGTCCTTCAAGTTCTGAAGTTCCTATGCCATAGAAGCATTCTTATAGTTCAGGCAATCTTACTTGATTAAGGGTTTCTTGCAGGAAGAATCACATGTTATTTATCCTTTAACTTGCATCAGAGCTTGACACATATTAAGAGCTCAATATATTTTGTGTTGTTAAATGAAATAATAAACATAATTTTATAATTCTCTGTCTTATTGATTATCTGTAAATCTTGTAAATGAACATTTCTTACTAAATGGAAAGACATGGAATTGCATTGATTACTTCTAAGACTTGAACCATTCAGAGTGCAATTAGAGAATAAAACGAGATATAAAGATACTTCTGAGAACATGATTTGATTTAAAATTTAATCATCGCTCACTCATGACTGAGATTGGAGTTTAACTTATTAGATACCATCTGCCGCCTAAACATCTAGGGAATATTTTTAAGGAATATCTTTATAGAGGAAATGATAATCTTGTGCCAACTTGTTTATCACTTATCTGGTTGCTGGCATTTAAACCTTGTAACAACAGAAATTATAGTTGAGTGCATAAGGCAATAAATGAAAACTAAATATGATAAGAGCACAATGAAAATGTAAATGACTTTTTCCACCAGATTCTTTACTTCTGGTATCATAATGAGCTATGTAAATGTGAGACTAGGTTACATGGCAACAGTGGAATGACTCAGAAGGCAAGCTTTGTTCCGACCAGTGCTAGTTTGAGTATCGCCTATACCTTTAAATATCATTGTAACCTTGGATAATTAAGAAACCATTGTAACTAACCTTAGGTTTTCCACTATCACTAGTGAATAATAACAACAATCTTATGAATTGTGGTAGCAAATGTGTGCATGTTTTATTTTATTCATGGTCCAAATAATCTAGGCAAGATGATCATTTAGGACTGAGGAAGTCCAGAATATGCCACTTCACAATAATCCACTTCGGCATAAGGATTATTTTGAGCCAAAAGCAGTTCAAACTCAGCAGAGGAAGAAAGAGGTATCCGGCCTCCCATATTATGCCTAAAAGGAGGGCAAAATTTCCTTTTGTGAGGGTGTTGACAATTTTCCTTGTTAAGGCATCCCTCTTTCCCATACCAGGAATAGGAGAGCAACTCTTGTCACCAGAGATGGAGAGTGGACACCAAGATTAGGCTGCGTAAACAAACCTTACTAAAGTGGTCCTTATCTTGCATTAACTCATCCCTTCCGGACAATCTATTATCCCATAAAGCTCAAACTACAACATTTCCTTTGTTAAAATGGTACATAAGGCCGGGCGCGGTGGCTCACGCCTGTAATCCCAGCACTCTGGGAGGCTGAGGCGGGTGGATCACGAGGTCAAGAGATCGAGACCATCCTGGTCAACATGGTGAAACCCCATCTCTACTAAAAATACAAAAAATTAGCTGGGCATGGTGGCACATGCCTGTAATCCCAGCTACTCAGGAGGCTGAGGCAGGAGAATTGCCTGAACCCAGGAGGCAGAGGTTGCGGTGAGCCGAGATCGCGCCATTGCACTCCAGCCTGGGTAAAGAGCGAAACTCCGTCTCAAAAAAAAAAAAAAAAAAAAAAGTACATAAATCCGAATCTAATCACTTCTTAGAATTTCACTTCTTTTCTGTAAAAATCCATGCATGTAAAATTTAATAAAATTGTTTACCTTTCCTCCTGTTAATATATTTGTTACTTTAATTTTAAGCCTCCCAGTCATAAAATCAAAAGGGTAGAGGAAAAGTTTTTCCTCTCTTATAGTACTCTTAAATTAGACATTTTTACTTTAATGGGTATGTATTTTAAAAATGAAAACCTTGTAAAAATTGAAAAAAAATAATAAACTGAAAAAACGAATTCTTCAATAGTTACTTGGTTCACAAGCATTTCTAATTCCTAGGAGTTTTTATCTTTGCATGTCATGTAAGTTCTAACAGTTTTGATATAAGACAGTTACACTATGCTCAGTAAATGTATATTTGCAATGTTCCTCTGTTATAATGTAACATGAATTGTTTTTAAAGCAATTGGTATTAGTTTCCTGAATCTGCTCTATAAATTACCACAAACTTGGTGTCTTAAAACAACAGAAATTTATTATCTCACAGTTCTGGAAGCCAGAGTCCGAACCAAGGTGTTGATAAGCATGTACTCCAACTGGAGGCTCTCAGAATTTCTTTCCTAGAGCTTTGTGCTTCAAATGACTCCAGACTTCGAACCCAAAACTATCTGGGACTGGTCTCCATCAATTTAGAAAAGTCATTTTGCCAAAGTTAAGGGCACACCTGTGACACAGCCTGAGGAGGTACTGATGACATGTGCCCAAGGTGGTCGGGGTACAGCTTATACATTCTAGGGAGACATGAGAAACCAGTCAATAGGTGTTAAGATGTATATCAGTTTGGTCTGGAAATGTGAGACCCCTCAAAGCAGGGAGCTTTTATGTCATAGGTACATAAGGCATGAAAGATTGCATTTTCGGGGTCTTTGATCAATTTTTCCCTGGGTACACAATTTAAATTTGAGAGAGGGGTAGAGAAATAATAATTTATGCTTTAGTCTGGCTCAGTGAATCGACATTTTTACATAAACAATAGGGCAGAAGAATGCACTTTTCTCAGGTGAACAGAGGGATGACTTTGAGTTCTGTCCTTTGTCCTGAACCTATGAAAATAAGCTATCAATTTATATTGCTGGGTAATTCAACAGAACTGTTTTAGGGTAAAGATCTTGAGGCCCACAGGGAATTTCCTTGTGGACAAATTGTGAGAACTTTTCATCTTTGTAGCTATTTATTTTTCCCCATTTTTCATTTTTGTACCTATTCTATTTGGGAATAAAATGGGGGGCAGCTTTGCCTAACAGTTCCCAGCTTGAGTTTTCCTTTTGGCTTAGTGACTTTGGGGTCTCAAGATTTATTTTCCTTTCACAAGATGGTCTTTGGCTTCTAGCTGCAAAACTCCACTCTCTACCTCTGCCTTCACATGGTCTTATTCTTTTCTCTCAGTGTGTCTCTGTGTCTCTTTCTGTGTATTTTATAGGGATACTTGGATTTAGTGGATGATCAGGCCGCTCATCCAGAGATCCTTAATTTAATTGCATTTACAAAACCCCCATTATTCCCGAATTGGGTCACATTCACAGGTTCTGGGGATCAGGAAATGAATGTATCTTTCAGGATATTTTATCACTCACTCTTATGGATGACTCATGCAACCTCTAAAATTTTTACTTGAGATCTGGTGTTCACATGAACACATGCATTTACTAAACTGCCATGTGTGACTTTGTTCCATTTTACCACCTTTGTCACTCTAAAACAGTAGCTGCACTGGCTAACCTGATCTTATAACAGCACTGATCTCAGCCTGACTGTATTATTTTCTCTCATTTGAATATCAGAACCTTTTTGATTTTTGTCTATGCTCTTCCATACAGGAGCTTTTACATCTGTATCTGCCCTCTCTACTACTGGGAACACGAAGCAATTTGCAGAATAGAGTTACAAAAATATTCTCCGCTTCCCAAACCTATAACAAACAAAAGCTGCTCTTAAGTTCTTTTTTTCAAAGGTTACAGAATAAGAGTTGAAACTAGTGTTTAACATGAAGCTACAGAAGCTCATTATCACTCAGCAGCTGACAGAAAAATGTTTTTTAGCCAGATTATGTAACATTTCTAGGTCTCTTGGCACACAACAACCACATCCTGTTGCCTCTTCGTGGGTAACTCATGTGAACTCACACCAAATATAAGTTTCTGTTTTAACTAATTCCCTATGGAAGTTTTGCTTGAATCTCTGCTTTAGTTGAAAGCGTTTCTAACTTGTTCTTTAACATTGATTTGGTACAGAATATGACCCTCTGAAAATTGTTTAGGGCTAATCCTAATACTGAAATCAAGTAAGCACAGACAATTAAAGGTGGAGACAAGTCACTTTTCAGTAGCTATTGATCTCACCAAATCCTGTCATCCATATTAAATGCAGAGATCATTAGATCTCTTTCCGTATTAACATTTGTAATGATTGTGGTGGAACTGGAAATGATTATCTCAGTGACTTTGATGGCAGTATTTTTGGAACCTCTGCAAATAAGATGCCTCTCTGTGAACCATTTCCAGATTATCCATTTATTCACCTTTCAATATGATAATTTTTTTAAAGGGTGGACAAAATCTTTGAAACAAGTTCATTGTTAATTAATGTATGGTAAATTTTCATGCATTTTAAAATTTGTTACCATAAAAATCTCTTCTTTCTTACTACTAGTTTCTAGTAACCAGGGGCCCAACTGTGCATGTCATTTCTTCTTCCAATTCTCCCATGCTCTGGCCTCTCTAAAATATTTCACAATGTGATGCAGACATTTTGATAATTTCTTTTCTTTTTTCTTTTTCTTTTCTTTTTTTTTATTTTTTTTTTTTGAGACGGAGTCTTGCTGTGTTGCCCATGCTGGAGTGCAGTGTCACAATCTTGGTTCACTGAAACCTCTGCCCCCCCGCTTCAAGTGATTCTCCTGTGTCAGCCTCCCAAGTAGCTGGGATTACAGGCACATGCCACCATGCTCAGCTAATTTTCGTATTTTTAGTAGAGACAGGATTTCACCCTCTTGGCCCAGCTGGCTTTGAACTCCTGACCTCGTGATCCATCCACCATGGCCTCCCAAAGTGCTTAGACCACATAACACATTTATCAGCTGAAAGCAAAATATTCTTTAAAATAAGTTTACATGTGTGAAGTCATGAGATCTGGGCTTTAGTCCTAACTGACATTCACCAGCTACCAAAGGAAAGATATGTTGATTTATTATTCAGTAACTCTTTTTCTTTATTGGTAAAATAATGGTTTTGACTGTTTAATAGCCATCGGGTTCCTTTTATCTTTGTTCATCTATGTTGAAGTAAGTCAGTCCTAGGTCATATACCTTTCTTCAGAAAGAGATATATATCTATTATTACAGATGATTTTAAAAGTGAGTAACTGCACATAGCTGGCCAGAAGAGTGTTTTATAAAATAGATACAAACCTATCAAACTGTCCCTTTATATTTTATGCTACATGAATTGATCTGCCTATACAATTATTCATAGAAATTTGATTTATTTATACAGAATCAACTACAGACTTGAGCATATTTTTTCCCACTTCTTGAATTTAAGATTACTGTATTCGACACTTCTTGTTTGTATATTTTGGAATCACTGAATAAACATCATTTATGCTTATTTCTTGAGTAGTTTAGATCAAAATTTTTATATGCCAAGTTTCTTGACAGTATCCCTAACATTTCATAATTCAATGGTAGATATATAGTCAGTGACATAACTCAGTATCACATTAAACACAACATAATTCCTGTAACTGCTTTGTTTTCCTTTTACTTATAACAGATTTAAATGTTTTTATGAAGAGTTATCTTTTTCCAAATATAAGATCTGAAGAAATACAGAATGCACATTAACATTGTCAGTCACAAGGTTAACTATGCCAACTACTTATATCTAACATCATAAGTATGGTATCGTAAAAAAAAAAAGTCTATCTATCTTCTATCTATCTATCTATCTATCTATCTATCTATCTATCTATCTATGTAACTATCTAGCTGGCTAGCTACCTATTTATCATCTATCACCTTGCAATACAAAGAACTCAAGGCAGCTCCTTTCTTAGCTTAATTAATCAGAATGACTTAAAAGAGGTTGTAAAACATTTAATTACTTTGGACTCTACAATTAGTGTCAATGAGAAATAAATATTTAAGAATGCATTCTTTGGAAGTATTGTTATGCTCTTATTTAATTGAATATTAAACATTCAAGTTCTTCCCTTTTTTATTTTTCCAACCAGAGCAAATATATTTCTACCTTTTCCTGCCCGATATGAATTTACTAAATATAGGACTTTTGTGTACAATGAGAAGCATATCTCAAGATAAACCAAGGCAAGACAAACTGTATTTTTCTACAGTACATTTAAGTCAAAGAGATTTTATATCTTATAAAAACTAAATATTTCATGAAGAACTAAACTCAAAAATTCATTCTCATTGAGGAATGAAGAGAAATACATCTGTTATTGTTTTTTAACATTAGTCCTGTCACCTAAATAGGTGATAAAAGACATTTAATTCTAAACAACTTTGGTGAATTCTTCTGGAAAAAATTTACTAGTAGCAAGTGTTCAAAAATCTGATACTGTTTTTTTTTTTTTTTTTAATTTTATTTTGTGCCGGGCACTCTTCTAACCAAAACAATGTATTACTGATATACTGGTGCTCACAAAACCCTAGGAGATATAGTTGTTATGACATAGTTGAGGATATTGAGACTTGAGGTATTACATGGCAAGCCCCACATCATCACGAATAGCAAAACTTATGATGAATCCTTCAAGGCTCATGCATGTGAACATATATGCTACACTGCCTCATAAAACAAAGACTGAAAATTCTTGAAGCCACTTTCTAGCTTTAAAATTTCAGATAAAAAGAAGAGCTCTAACACATGTAAGAATGCATTGTTTAGCTGACTTTAAACCTTGTATGTTAATAATTTTGATCTATAGCAAGAATCACTGAACTATGGCTCACAGGTGGAATGTCACCTGCCACACTTTTTGAATTATCTGCCACTTTATTTGTATATACCAAGAATGTTTTACACATTTTTCTATGGTTGGAAAAAATCAAAATAAAAATAAATTTCTTCTTAACTTATCTGTATTTGTTAAAATGTTTAAAGCCAAACATGATTCAGGCACTATATTTCAATTTACAAGCTCTCTCTGAGTTATTTTGAAGAGCTTTATAATATGCCTAGGAGCTTATAAATTTGTTCTTCCAATAATACTTTTCTTTGGAAACCAAGCCCAGTGGAGAGTTTAATACTCCGGTTTAAAGTATTTCTAGAGTCCTAGCAGGTGCAGAGTTGGCAACTACAGCAGATGCAAAGTTGAAAAAGTAGATCTTAGCAGACATAAAAATAATTTTCTTCTAAACACCAAGATGTATCTCAGAACACTTCAGTGGCAAAAGATCTGGTCTACTAAGGAGTCCCACTTGATAGCTAAACACTTTAGACCACAAAGTTAATGTTGGGTTACATACATCTTACAACACACGTTACCTAAATCTGTTAAAATAAGCCAACATGAAACTAGGAAAGCATACCAGCTCTACTTTACTGCCTAAAGGATCACAACATCACTTAGAAGTAAATCTTACATTCCCCTTGTAATAGTTACTGTCATGTCATTCAGACTCTTTAGATGTTAATAAAAACCAAGAAAAAATTACTTGAATATATATTATCAGAAGGAATAAAGATAGAGCATTGAATACATGTACAAGTCATTCCTCATCTAGCACTTAGTCTACTTCTTCCATGCACTATGTGTCATCATCTCCTTTGAGAGGTAGCATTTCTTCAGTTACAGCAGCAATGGTATCATCAGCAGTAGGATCACGTTCATCAATACCCAGGTTGAGTCTGATTATCCTGTAGATCTTGTTAATATGTGTCTGGGAGATCTTCCAGACTGTATCCAGATATAGGCGTGCAGCTTCATAAAAGCAAGATGGGCCTGATGTGGTGGCTTGCGCCTGTAATCCCAGCACTTTGGGAAGCCAAGGCAGGCAAGTCACGAGGTCAGGAGTTCGAGACCATCGAGGTGGAGGTTGCAGTGAGCCGAGACTGCGCCATTGCACTCCAGCCTGGGCGACAGACCAAGATTCCATCTCAAAAAACAAACAAACAAAAACAGACTAGTTCTTGTCAGCCTCTGCCATTTCCCTCAAGGTCTCTGTAGCACAGTGGTCAGTATTTAGCTCCAGGTGTTTCTTTGCTGCCATGTAACCCATCATTGAATTATCTCTTAGGGCTTGAGCGTTGGTGATTCCTTCCATGTTTGTTGTCCAGCCATATATGCTTGTGACAATACAGCATGGGGATGTCACCAATTGCTTTGCACAACTGCCTTTTTGATTTTTTCTCCAGTATATATCTTTCATGATTTTGCAGATATTCCCAAACTTCATTTTTTTCTCTGTTTGTTTTTCTCTTCTTCATATTCTGGAAGTTTCAAGCCTTCTTTGGTGACTGATGCTAAAGTCTTCCCTTCAGAGTCCTTCAGCTGTTGGACATGCTACTCATCAGTTGGCTCAATCATACAGACTAGTTCTAAGCCAAACTTCCAAAGATGTTCCACAAAGCCTGCATGAGTGAGCTACCAGTCCTTGGTCTCACCTGTGACGTAATGTGTTTCTAGCTTTCCCTCATTCTGGTGCAATAGTCCTTGTGAGAAACCATTTCATCACCAGGAGCAGATGTGTTGTATTGATATGGGTGGTAAGCATGGAAGTGCTGGGTAAAGAGCGTTGTGTGTGATCCCTGGCTAGGGCTCCACCCCCAGGCCTGTGCCCATGAACCTAGGTAAGGACAGGCATTTCTGTTTTCATGCACAAATATTGCAGTTTCCAAGACCACCTTGGCTGGCTATGTTCCCATTCTGTGCCTATCAAAACCCCAAGACTTTGGCAGCCACAGACACAAGCGGCTGAGGGTTGAGAGAAAAAAACTGTCAGAAGAGCACACAAGTGGCCGGACGTGAAGAGGAGCGGAAGAACACACCAACATGCATCAGCAGACGGCAGCAGACCATCCACTGGTAGAACGACGCGGATGCCCAGGGGAATCTAGCCACTGAGCGATCAGACTCCAGGGGAAAGCCATTTTCCCACTCCATTCTCCTTCTGGATCCCCATCCATCTGCTGAGAGCTACTTCCACCATTCAATAAAACCTTGCACTTATTCTCTAAGCCTCCGTGTAATCTAATTTTTCTGATACACCAAGGCAAGGATCCTGGGATACAGAAAGCCTTCTGTCCTTGCAATAAGGCAGAGGGTCCGACTGAGCTGATCAACACAAGCTACCTACAGATGACAAAATTAAAGCACACGCCCAAACTAAAACATACGCCCAGAGGGGTTTCAGGAGCTGTGAACATTCACCGCTAGATGCTGCCTTGGGGTCGGGGCCCACACGCTCCCACCTGCCCATCTGCCTGCTCCCCCTAGTGGTTTTGAGCAGTGGGGCACCGAAGAAGCAAGCCACACCTTTATCACATGCCCTGTGAGCGGGATAAGGAAACTTTTGCCCATTTCAGTATCTTAACATCTCTGAAAGCTGCTTCCGATTTTGAGAGTCTTTGTGTATTTCAAACTTTGTTTCTAGAGAACTATTCACATACCTTTTTGTAGTTCTCTTTATCTTCTGCCAGTTCAGTGAAGAGCTCTAAGCATTTTTTGACTACCTTTTTCCTAGTAACTTTCAAAATGTTGTTTTGCTGCAGCATCTCATGGAAAATCTTTAAAGGAAGATCCTCTGAGTCCACCACTTCTTTAATGAAGTTAAATATTCAGGTATTAGCTCCTCATAGTTTTCCATGATGAAAACTCTGTACATAGAACTTAATGTCATTTTTCTTTTTGATTTTAAATAAGTCTAAAGGGGCATGTCTTGGGACAAAAACAAGAGCTCTGAACAATAATATTTCTTGACATATAAAAATTACCTGAAATGCAAGTTTCTGTGTCCATAAATAATGTTTTATTGAAACACAGTCATACTTCTTCTTCTTCTTTTTTTTTTGAGACGGAGTTTCGCTCTTGTTACCCAGGCTGGAGTGCAATGGCGCGATTTCGGCTCACCGCAACCTCTGCCTCCTGGGTTCAGGCAATTCTCCTGCCTCAGCCTCCTGAGTAGCTGGGATTACAGGCACGCGCCACCATGCCCAGCTAATTTTTTGTATTTTTAGTAGAGACGGGGTTTCACCATGTTGACCAGGATGGTCGCGATCTCTTGACCTCGTGATCCACCCGCCTAGGCCTCCCAAAGTGCTGGGATTACAGGCTTGAGCCACGGCGCCCGGCCTTCTTTTTTTTTTTTTTTTGTGAGAGAGAGTTTTGCTTTTGTTGCCCAAGCTGGAGTACAATGGCACAATCTCAGCTCACTGCAACATGTGCTTCCCAAGTTCAAGCAATTCTCCTACCTCAGCCACCAGAGTTGCTGGGATTACAGGCACCCGCCACCCTGCCAGCCTAATTATTTGTATTTTTAGTAGACACGGGGTTTCACCATGTTAGCCAGGCTGATCTTGAGCTCCACCTCAGCCTCCCAATATGCTGGGATGACAGGCGTGAGTCACCGCACCCGGCCTTGCCTCTTTATTTCTCTATTTTCTATGGTTCTATGGTTCCTTCTACACTGCAACATTGATTCCAGCAGTTGCAATGGAAAAATTTGGCCTGAAAAGTTGAAAACATTTACTATTTTGTCATATAAGAAAAAGTTCATGGATCCCTCACCTACAACACTCACCAGGAAAACATTGTTTATGTTTAGTTGGGCATATAAAATTAATACATTATTATTTTGCACATATATGACAATTGTCAAAGAACCCTGAGGGCTAAAAAATAGGACAAAATTTGGGCCTTGAATTATGCCTCAAAAGTAGCAATCATTAAAAAATGAGAACTGCTAACAACTAAAATATGAGTATTGATTTTATATGCAATAGCATTTCAAATAAAGGATCAGATCAATGTTGAAATATCTGAGGAAAATTTCATGCAGAGGAAATACTTGTGCTTTTAAGGCTGGGATCTTTTGGGTAGATGTAGGAAGGGAGAGGTGTGACTTCATTTTATAGCAGGAAACTAGAAGAAAGGCAAAGAGGCTGGGTGCAGTTGTCACACCTGTAGTCCCAGCCTTTTGGGAGGCTGAGGCTGGAGGAGTGTTTGAGGCCCGAAGTTTCAGGTTACAATGAGCTATGATTACACCACTGCACTCCAGTGCAGGTGATAGAGCAAGACCTAGTCTCAAAAAAAGGAAAAAAAAAAAAAAAAAAGGAAAAGAAACAAAGAAAAGGAAAAGAAGGAAGAAAAAGGCAAAGTGGTGATGATTACTGTATGAGAAGACATAAATGTAGACGCAGACTCTGGTGAAGAGAAGACAATGATTTACATGCCCAAATACAACTGTCTTGCCAGTGTAGTATGTAGTTCTGGTCCCTCTGTCTCAAAAGTAAAATTCTTTTAAACTTTACGACTAGGTCCCCATGTGCCTCAAGGGCTTTTTGGTTTCATTTTTGTGGTTCAAGAAACATTTTCTTAAATGCACACTCCACCCCACCCCCCACCACCCAGAGACATGGTCTGTTTTCTTTAACCTCACAACCAAATAGCTAAATGTTATTTGAGACAGCTCTGTCATCTTGGATATATGATATATGAGGATTTTGACCTTCCCTAACTCTTCAACATTTCTGGATCATCCTGTTTTATGTTTTTGGAAAGTTTCCTATCCCTTTAGGCTCACCAACTATTTCACAACTTCTGTGTTCCTGAAGCTTATAATTTCAATTTTTTTCTTCACATTTACTAGATTATTCTGCTTTTCTATTTATAGGAAAATCACAACTATAAGGCAAAAAATTAGTTGAATTCCTTTTCCTCCATTGATACATTTAACTGTACCAACACCTTGGCATGTCTCCCTTCTGCAAATGTTAAAAAAAAAGAAAAAAAGAAAAAAAACATCCTGTTTTCCAAATGCAATCTACTTACCTGACTTGGAATTTTGCCTTTGCCCTCTCTCTGGAAATTTGGCTCAATTTCATGTCCTTCAATCTACCTATTGGCATCTTCCCCTCTACATGCAAACACACACAACAAAGCATCCCATGATTACTGACATCTCACAAGGCTCAGACTTAGGTCTTTCCTCATTCTGCATATCCTGTCTGGGCAATTTTATTAATACTTGTGTCTGAGACTCCCGTTTATTGGAAGTTTTCTAAAAATCTGTCTCATCTCTTATTAATTTAAAATATATCAATCTCTTTAATCTGTTTAAATTTTAAACAATTTAAAATCTATTAATCTGAATCTAACAATTGCCAACTTCTTTTGATTTTTGTGTATCTTCTGCTGTGGTCTGAATATGCTTCCTAAAATTGACGTTTTGTTTTTCAAGTTTACCAAGTTATTTTGCTTCTATTTTTACAGAAAAATCAATATAAGGCAAAAATTTAGTTATTTTTTTTTCCTCCATTTATCTGTACCAACACCTTAGCACGCCTCCTTCCATGCCTCCAGCATGCCTCCATTCATGTGTTGGATTAATCACCAGTGCAGTAGTGTTGGAAGGTGGGGCCTAACGGGAGGCATTTGAGGTCTTGAGGGCTCTGCTTTTATGAATGAATCAGCCTTGCCATTAAAAAGGCTCATAAGGGGCCCAAAGTGGCTCTGGCCGGATGTCGTGGCTTGCGAAGGCGAGGCCAAGAGTTCAAGGCCAACCAACCTCAGCAACCTTACAAGCTCTCAATGATTGGCAAAAAAATAAATAAATAAATAAATAAAATAAAAATAAAATAAAAAAAATAAAAAAAAATAAAAAGGCTCATAAGACTGAGTTCTCCATCTGCCTTCCACCATATGAAGACACAGCAAGAAGGCCCTTATAAGATGCTAATACCCTGATCTTGAACTTCCCAGCCTCCAGAATCATGAGAAAGAAAGGTGTACTTTATTTCTTTATATATCATCCAATCTGTGGTATTCGGCTATAATAGCACAAAACAGACTAAGACGACCTTTTACATTGCCTATTCCAGAAAATTGAACCAAAATCTATTGTTTTTCAAAAACTAAGAAACCTCCATTTTTGCACTAAATCCCTGGTTGTAAGATTCTATGTTAACATTAAAAAAATGTTTTGTTTCTTAGTATCCCCCTAACTATCTGTTCTTTACATGCTAATTTCTACTTTTCTGCATGATACTCTAATTTTTTTCCAATTGAATTGTTCCTCTTATTTCTTATTGTTTTCCCTCCCCTCAGGCACATGCTTGCCCAATCAATCACCCCTGTTCTATTCCTGTCTTACTAGCCTCTCAAACCTAAGAATATGATCATGCCATTAACATGGTTTTGAAATTGCCCTGTTCATTCCAATAATTTCCTTTTGGATGTAGGATAAACATTTAAAACATGTACATGGCTTGAAGCCCTTCATGGAATCTCTATTGAGTCTCCTCTCCTCCCTTCCTTCCCTCACAGTTTATGCTTCACTCTTCCTCACTCTGGCAATACCACACTTTCTCATAGTCCTGTACAATTATAGTTGTCTTCCCAGGACAATAAAAATCCCAGATCCTTTGATTTTCTGATTTTCCTGAAAGAAAATTCATCTTCTGGCTTGACTTCAAATCCTGTATTTTCTGTTGAGCCCACTCTGATTTCTCCAGATAAACCCAAATAAAACTGCAATAATGTTTCATGCTTATTAAAAATATGCATTGTATAGAGCTTTCATGTTAATATTGCATCTGCTTATTTTGTCTATTTTTCACCAGATGTAATCTCTTGAAACTTGTTCAAAAGGCATATTATTCTCTCTCTTATGGCAATATACATTGTAGTGCTGCAATTCAGCTTTTAATGTAGGAGAAACAACTTTAGATGATGAGCATGAGATCCTTAGATCCACGAAACTTCATCATTGCCATTGTCTTTATCGGCAGTAACATCTATTTCAGTGCTTACTATGCCAGTCATTATTCATAAAATTATATCTTTTAATACTTGAACCATTTTTCAAGTTAGATAATAATATATTCCCTTTTTATAGATGATAAAGCTGAATCAAGAGATTCTTCAGGTTGCCTCCAGAGTCTATATTCTTAACATTAAACTATATTTTCTGAATCCAAGGATTAATTCACAAATTATGTGTATAACTTCTCCAGTTTTGCTACTGACTAATCTCCATAAATAAGAAAACTATTTGCTGCTTTACTTGAACTTTTAATGTCAATCACACAGTTTCATGATGCGAGAATATGGGCTTCTGTCATCATATGTGAAAGACACATAAAGATTTTATTAGACAGCATAGTTGGTCCAATTAAACTACGTTGAACTGACAAATTACAATATGCAATTGTAATTGCCGTTCAGCACATGACATAAGCTAAATGTGATCTTATTCTGTGATAACAGAGGAAGCATGACATTCATATTATGAGAGGTGATCATCTACCTCTAATTGCTGTGGGTTAGACTCCACATAGAGAACTACTCTCAGTAATGGATGTAGTAGGTTCAAAGACATCTAAAGTAAATGGGTTAAAAGGAAAAGGAAGCTTAATGGAAGAGAATTTCAAATACAGCAAATTTACAATAAAAACAAAAGATACTGGAGTATTTTACTAGAATGGACAAAGAGTTGCTTTTCAAGTGTTTGAAGAACATTTCTGTGGAAGAGAAACTGTATTTTGATTTGATTTTTTTTATGTCCCTATAAATTAGAACTAGACTTAGTGGTTGAAGCAAGCATGTCCTGAGATGAAATGATAGCATGAAGACTCATGGACATCACCAGAGCTGGAAGTGACCAGGCATATCTCTGATGGAGCTTTAGTGGGGATGGTACAGAGTTTAGTTATTAGAAGAATATTTGGACTACAAATTTAAGATCTACCCAGTCCTGTTTTTCTGTGATGTTGAAATCATATTGCTATTGACTTATTAAATTTTCAAATTTATTGAGCATTATGTGTATAGTTCATTTGTAATTACATACTTTAAAACAGGAATCAAGGGATTTTACCGCTTTAAAAAAAGTGAAATGTATCTTCCACTGTAGAGACTTTGATAAGTGCAATGCATTGCCATGACATGCAAGATCACTTCCACATTTTAATGTCAAAACTTGATCTATTGCAAAGCCAAGTGAATTGTTATTTGGAGAAATGGAAAATGTATCTAAAAGTGTCCCCATAAATCTGTTGCCAGATTGCGGTTTACACTAGACTTTAAACATTTAGAATGATGGAAAGTAAACATCATAAAATGATCTAAAATTATATCGAATCTATCAGAAGAATCCTTCATAGTATAACGTGAAATGGACATGCTTTTATAGCACTATCAATTTTGTGCTGAGTTTAAACATAAAAAATACTTTTTTGGCAACATTTTCATATTAATAAATTATTTTCAGGGGAAACATTTTAAAATGAAAAGAAAATGGTAAAATAATTTTTAATATCAGAAGATAATTTGATAAATAAAAGAAAGCCATAAAATGAAATACATATGGTTATATAATATGAAAGTTGCCAGAGAAAATAGTTTACTTTTCAAAGTTATCCTAAGATAAAAATTTCAATCAGAATTAATCAGCAAGACTGTGTGGAATTCTATACTTCAAATTCTAACCTGACTCAATGTAATAGAATTTCAAATACAAATTATATTGTTTATAACAGGAGAGGACTTTATGCTTTAAAACGCTACTATATGGGTACTAGGGAATATTTTTATATTAACCAAGTAAAATATTTAATTTACACCCAAGTAAAGTTTAAAAAATTTAAAACATTTGCTTCATTCAAATTTACTAAATTGCAACTTCCAAGTAGACATCACTGCCTCCTCTGCGTCCTGAAAATTTTACTTCACTTTCAAAAATGTCAATATGGGTTGATAAATGTTCTCTACTATCTTGGAAAGAGTTGCAGCTACCCTTGAGAATTAGTTATTCTTTTTTAGTGATTGAATCCCCATGAGGTCTTTGACTTTCCAGTCATCTGTACTCACACAGTACCTTCCATTGTTTCACACTGAATACTAAACTCATAATATTTCAGAGACTGGGATACATTTCTAGATGATAGAAATGTGTTGTACAATTCTTAGGTTATAACAATAATGAAATTGAAAGACCATCAACCAGTGCATGTTCATCCCTTGCATACAGAGTATAAACCAAGTGTAGGCTTGTCAGTAGCTCTTATATAGAGAATTTAGTATCACATAAACAATCACCTCCTCTCCACATACATAAAAGTCACTGTGGCTACAGTATCTGTCTCAAGATGCGGTACTGGTAATCTCTACTCATCTATTGTAGTTACTTGAAAAAAAAATCTATTACCTATTCCAGGCTAGAACTTGAGGGTTCAGTGTAGGCTAAAAAGAATAGACAACACAACTTGGAAATACATTAAGAATTCCTAGGAAATAGAAAGTACTATTGCTAAATTTTATATTGCTTTAATATTGATTAGCCTCTTTTTTTGTCAATTACAGTAGACATCAGTTAAGGAAAAACATTGGGAAGGAGAAATCAGAAATTCTCTTACTTTTCAGTGAAGGCAATTTGCTGCTTATAAAATATGTAGTCATGAACATAAGACTGCATGTATCTTTTTGGCATCATGGTCTATATTCTTTTAGGTATATACCCTGTAATGGAATTGCTGGGTTGAATGGTAACTGTTGTATGTTCTTTGAGAAATCTCCAAACTGCTTTCCACAGTGCTGCACTATTCACAATAGCAAAGACACGGAATCAACGTAGGTACCCATCAATAGATTGGATAAAGAAAATGTGGTAGGATACACTGTGAAATACTATGCAGTCATTAAAAAAGATGAAATCATATCTTTTGCAGCAACATGGATAGCGCTGGAGGCTATAATCCTAAATGAATTCACACAGAGATGAAAAACCAAATACTACATGTTCTCACAGTAGGTGCTAAACATTACGCACACAAGAACACAAAGATGGAAACAATCGATACTATGCACTACTAGGCGGGGAAGGATAGAGGGGGATTGGGTTGAAAATATCTGTCAGGCGCTATGCTCACCATCTGGGTGCAATATACTTATGTAACAAACCTGCATATATATCCCCTGTCTCTAAAATAAAAGTTTAAATAAAAAAACTTCCTAGGTAGTAATGTTGCAATTGTAATTGTTAACATTTATTTAGCGTTTTCATGAGTGTGGAGTAAAGGAAGTGGAAGGTTACAATTACCAAATAATTGACAAAAAAAGAGAAAATAATTTTTATGAACACAATGAACAGCTCACTCATAACTCAATGGGTGGAGTAACAGAGCACCATGGAGACATGGAGAGTCCCCACATAATACTAACATCATCATAATAGACATAAGAAAATGTTAGACTTAGAAGAATATGTACATTAGGCAACAAAAAGCCCTCAGAATAGTGAATATTTATTTAATGTAAATAAAATACTCAATTAGAGAAACAATTTTTTTATAACTAGAGCTTAGATCCACTTCAGGAAATAGTTGTAGAACAAATGATATTTCTTTCTTCCTTCAAAAATTGTTTTGAGTGTAATAAAATTTATTAAGAATCAGAGTAAACTTTACACATATGTAATCTACTAAAATACTTTTATGTTATAAATTAAAGCAAAAATGTAATTATGTCTCAATGCTAGAAATTTTAAGGGGACTCAAATATGCTACTTTGTGGTTACTTTTTTTCCGCTCTCTTCCTCAGAGCAGTGAACATCTAGATATATGCAGTCTGTGTTCTACCCTAATGCTTCTGCTCATTTATAACTGAGAAGATGACATTTTTTGTGATAATAATTGTCGACAAAACTTGGTAAAAATCAGGCCTTGGAAATGCAATACTTTAGAGAAATCTCTTTGATGTGAAAGTAATGTTATTGAGCTGTAAGTTATTTTATATTTTATACATAGGTACTTATATTTCATTATACGAAATAAACTATGCACTTGTGTGTTTTTTGATATTGGAATTAAAAGAATCTATTTAAATATTTTTATTAGAATGTCAGAAATACTTTCTAAAATGATATAGTTAGTTAATTCTCTCTGTGAACTCAAAAAAAACCCCATGAATTTTCAAGTTACGTCCAGTTGTATGGAAATGGTCGATTCCCAATGTCTCTTCGGCATAATAAATTAAATTCATTAGATGGAAACTCTAAACTAAAATAATTCTAAAGGGCCCTATAGACTCTCTAAAGGTGCCCCTTACTCACCACTAAAATATAACTGACTTTAAAATAAAGCACTTTAATATACTTTGCTGCCATCACCATTCACTAGAGAATTACAGCCATAGAAATGAGGGCCTGTTTTAAGTGCTTCTTACTCATAGCTCACTGACAATTTAAAAAATTTGTGTAATACCATAAAACAGTCAATGGAAAATGAAAACATCATATACACAAAGCTTATTTTTCTACAGCAAAAAAAATGCTTTTACTACGGACAACAAATACTTTTACAGCTAGCATTTCATTCAAAATTATATGCAAGCATCTTGCTTACTAGGTGAGACATCTAGCTATCTTTCACTATTATATCTTTTATTGACTTGATTGGGGCACAACTGACATACAACAAACTGCATATATGTAAAGTGTTAACGAAGATATTTGACAGATATCAGCACTATGATAATAAATCTATGACATACATCACCTGCAAAAGTTTCTTTATGCCACTAAGTAATCCCATTTTCCTATCCCCATTCCACACAACCCTTAATCCCAAGAAATTTGATCAGTTTTCTATCACTATAGATTGTTTACCTTTTCTAGAAATTTACATAATTGAAATAAAATGGCATGTACTCTTTGTCTACCTTCCTTCACTCACAGTAATTATTTGAGATTCATATAGAGTAATATAGTGACGTATTATAATAGTTCATTATTTTCTGTTTATAGGCACATCATTGCTTCTACTTTGGGTTATTACAAATGATATGCTATAAATATCTATGTACATGTCTTTGCAGAGCATGCATTTTTATCTATGTTGGGTAAATGCTAAAGAGCTGGATCATATGGTAGATACATATATAACTTTTAAACAACATGCCAAAATGTTTTCCAAAATGGTGTTGCCATTTTGCATTCCATCAGCAGTGTAATAAAGTTACAGTTTCTCTACATCCTCAATGCTTGGTAGGGTCAGCTATTTTAATTTTAACCATTCTAATTTGTGTGTCTTTGTGTCTCATTGTAGTATAAATTGGAATCTCCCTTAAAAAATATTGTCTAATATATTTGTCCATATGTGTGGTTGTTTCAGTCAGGAAGATAAATCTTGTCCAGTTCCCTCCATCTTGGTCAGAAATATTCAACCTTGACTGCATTTTCTTCTCTACCATCTCAATGATATCCTTCTTTGAATCATTACAAATACCGTGTAATCAGACTTTGTGCTTGGTAGCAATGAAAATTAATCCTTAAGTTCCAAGAATGCAGACATTGTTCTGCTCATTGTCATATGTCTTACTCAGGACATTTTCTGTGAGAGTAACCACAAACACTACATTAATGATTAAATATAGGGAAAAATACATTAAATAGATGCTCTAATAATATTTATAAACTTAATTATAATTAATGTATCTTATAATTAGTAGCATTAAAAAATTATAAGACATATTACTATATTGAACATACGCACTAGCTATGTTCAGTGAGGAATGTCTGCATTATTAACGATGTTTTATCATATAAAGGATTTGATTGTTATAATAATATACGAATACTACGATATACAATGCTTTGTGTAGTCACAATGACTCCAACTTTCTTTTTAAATAATTGTACAGTCCACTCTAATAACAGGCTTTGGAAGCACAGAGTTTGCATTGATGACTCATCATTTAACACTTTTTTTGTTTTTTACTTCTTTCATAAATAAAATTATTAGTAAAACTTCTTTTGGAGTTAAATAGCCTTTATCCAATTTTAAGCACCCCAAAACATTTTAAATATGGAAAGCATTTTGTGTTATCATTTTGATATAGAGTTGGAATACATGCAAGGCAATGCCTATTCCATTGGAAGTAGTAGTTACATCAAATTAACCGTACCCAATCATTCTCTAAAGAAGAAAACAGAACACCACTCTGATCTACAATTATTTTCAAATATAAATTGGTGATTTTCAGCCATGAGGAGTGAGATAGTTTCTGCTTTTCTTATTAATTTTGTAAAAGTACTTAGTGTAATTTATAAATGGAGCATGATGCTATTAGAAACTCCATCAAAACATTGTATATTTTTCACTTAAAAATTTTTCGCCTCTAAAAATTATTTTAAATATAGTACGTGAATGAAGAAAAAATATACTAGACCTCATTGTTAATTATGACCGGCAGTAATTTTCAGAAAATATTCTAGAAACAAAAAAATATTAAACATTATTGAGCTCAAGATTATCACAGTGGAATCTTTATTTCATACACACACATACTGGAATTGTTTTCTGTTTTCTGTAGAGATAAAGAAAAACAAGTATTTTTCCTGAATTCTTTACTGTCTACCCTCAACAATGCCAATCAATGCATAGAATAGAATGGAGGCCAGGAACAATGGAGCAATACAGGAGAGTATAGGTACTCACCACGTTTCCTGAATGTATAAAGTAAAAAGAGATATGCAAAAGTCAATGGAAAGATATTTCTATTTGTGTGTGTGTGTGTGTGTGTGTGTGCGTGCACTCACACATACCCACACAACAGTGCAGACAGCCAAAAACAGGAAAAAATATCGATCAGTTTCAGTTTCTTGCAGCCTAAATGTTGTTTAACCTTAGGGAATATAAATTTATGTCCTAATGGGGCATCTGTTTTTACTTAGATTCCTAAGTGCAACAGAGAAAACTGAGCAGAACACACAGAGCCATAAACAGTAGAAATTTTGGTTTCTGAAATAAACAGGTCTGTACATAGAAAACAATTCCTGAAATTATTGGTAAAGGTATTACACACAAGGTATATTATTTCAGTAACCTTTTTCAGTGGTTGTCAAGTCTACAAAGTCTCTGAATGAACATTATCAATAAACATTATATATATATATATGAACCAAAAATAAAATTCTACACCCCCCTCAACCATATGAACAGACCTCCTCCTCAGCCAGGTCACTCTTAAAATTTAACTGGAGAGACTGTTTCAGGCCATGACGGGAAGCGGGTGTTGGACATGCCTCATTACGTGTCTCCAGCCTTAACATCAATTTAGACTTTAAGTCTAATAAGAAACATTTTACAACCTGTTCTCTCTGAAACCTGCTATCTGATGGCTTCCACTGCAAATTACCTTTTTATATTCTCCACAACCTCTTATCTTTTTTTTTTTTTTTTTTTTTTTTTTTTTTTTTTTTTTTTTTTGAGAGGGAGTCTCGCTCTTTTTACCCAGGCTGGAGGTGCAATGGCGCGATCTCAGCTCACCGCAACCTCCGCCTCCTGGGTTCAGGCTATTCTCCCGCCTCAGCCTCCCGAGTAGCTGGGATTACAGGCACGGACCACCATGCCCAGCTAATTTTTTGTATTTTTAGTCAAGACGAGGTTTCACCATGTTGACCAGGATGATCTGGATCTCTTGACCTCGTGATCCACCCACCTCGGCTTCCCAAAGTGCTGAGATTACAGGCTTGAGCCACCGCGCCCGGCGGCTATTGTATTTCTTAAATGTATACGATTGAAGTCTCATGTCTCCTTAAAATGTGTCAAACCAAGCTGCACCCAGACCAATTTGGGCGCATGTTCTCAGGATCTCCTGAGGGCTGTGTCATGGGCCATGGTCACTCATATTTGGCTTAGAATAAACCTCTTCAAATATTCTACAGAGTTTGACTATCTTTGTCAACATATAAAAGGACCTTTGTTTAATTAATAAACTGATGTTGAAATAAGAAGACTAAATACATGAAAGCAGGTATATTGGCACGGACTTAAATGATGCAGTCAGTGTGGGGCTTATAACAAGGCTATGGTGATATAAGAATATGAATCAGAACAGACTTTTAGGTATATATTACAAAGGACTCGTTTTCTTTGGGGAAAGAATTGGGAAAATTATTAGCTTGTTTTTAATGCATAATAATATTATATTTTATTGTGTAAAGCAGAATAATAATCCCCCTCCAAGATTTCCATGTCCTAATCTTTCAACCTGACTTAGCATAGGAGACTTGTAGATCTGATTAAAGATGCAGACTTTGAGATGGGGAGATTATTCTGAATTATCTGGGTGATCTCTATGTAATTACATGAGTCCCAACTCTGATCAGAGGGAAACGTGACTATAAAATAATGATCAAAGGGATATTATGTTTCTGGCTTTGAAGATGGTAGAAGTGATGAACGAAGCAAATTTGGTAAACTTTAGAAGCTGAAAAAGGCAAGAAGGTGGGTTATCCTCTAGAACTCCTAGAAAAGAACATGAGTCTGCTAACACCTGAATTTTAAACCATTGAGACTATGTCAGATCTCTGACCCATATAAATGTACAATGATAACTTTGCATTGTTTTAAGTCACTAAATTTGTGGTAACTTGCTGTGGCAGCAATAGTATATTAATAAAGCTTATCCATAAACTTAACCTAATTATATAATAAACTATCTTACTACATATAAATTCAGACTTCAACTAAAATCAATGATGCTTCTTTTTTTTAGACACAGTCTCATTGTCACCTAGGCTGGAGTGCAGTGGGGCAATCTCAGCTCACTGCAACCTCTGCCTGCAGGGTTCAAACAAGTCTCTGCCTCACCCTCCCGACGAGGTGGGATTATAGGTGCCCACCGCCATGCCCGGTTAATTGTTTTCATTTTTGTTTTTGTTTTTGGTATTTTTAGTAGAGACAGGGTTTCACCATCTTGGCCAGGCTGGTTTTGAACTCCTGATCTCGTGATCTAAAGTGCTGGGATTACTGTCATGAGCCACTGTGACCAGCTACTGATGAATCTTCAAATGTAAGAACTTAATAAACATTAGAGATAACTAAAGCTAGACATCTGCACAATTAAGTCCTAGCTCATCACTAACTTTAAAGGGTAAAAGTTGGTATGTCATACTTTGTAGTGTCACTATAACAAATTACCACAAATTTAATGAATTAAAACAAATCCTATTTTTAATGTATAATCTCCATGGGCAGGAAGTCGAGAATAACAATGGCTTCATGGGTCTCTGCTTAGAGTCTCACAAAGCTTAAGTCAAGACTCCTGCAGGGCTATGCTCAGGTGTCAGTTTCCTTGTTTGCTGTTCATCTCAGCTTCTAGAGCTCATCCTCATTATAAGCCTCTTGGCTACTTTATTCACTTTGTGCTGCTATAACAGACTCACAGACTGGGTAATTTATAATTGACAGTTCTGGAGGCTAGGAAGTTCAAGATCAAGGGGCTGGCATCTGGTGAGAACTTTCATGTTGTATCACCTCATGTCAAAAAGGCACAAAGAGGGCATAAGAAAGAGGAGAGAAAGTAAATCTCATTCTTTTGTAAGGAACTCACTTCCAAGATAATAAACACAATTTCACAATAACAGTATTAATCTATTCATGAGGGCATAGCCCTCAAGGCTTTATCACTTCTAAAAGGTCCACCTTCCAACACTTTGGAATTCAATGTCTAACCCATGCTGTTTGGGGGACACGTTCAAACCACAGAATTCTGCTCCTGGACCTCCAAATTCATGTTTGTCTCACATGCTGAATATATTTATTTAAAAGTGCAAACTCCAGATTCTCATCTAAATCAGCTACAGATAAGACCCAAGGCATGATTCATTATGAGGGAACACAGTCCCCTCCAGCTGTGAGCCTGTGAAATCAAAGCAAGTCATCTACTTCCAAAATACAATGGTGGGACATGCATAGGATAGACATATTTATTTCAAAGGGAGGAATATGTGCAAAGAAAGGGATAACAGGTTTCAGTTATGTCCAGAACCCAACACAACAGACAATATTAAATCTTAAGACTCCAGAATAGTCTTCCATTCTGTATGCTGTGTCCTGAACACACTGAGGCAGAGCTAGGGAACCTAAGGCTATAGGCGACCCTGTACCCATGGTATTGCTGGGCTTAGACCATGCAGTAGTTTTCATGAATTAGAGTCTCCTGCCTGTAACTCCCTCAGGCTGATGTTGCATGCTGGTAGCTTTACAGTGCTAGGGATTCTATGGTGGTCTTGCTTCCATGGCTCCACTAGGCGTTTCCCTAGTGGGAACTTTATAACGTGGCTCCAGCCTCATGGTTCTGCTCAGCATTGCTCTAGAGTCGGCACTCTTTGGTGATTCTGACCCTGAGACAAGTTCCTGCCTCAGTTTCAGATGGTCCCCAACATTCGTTGAAGTCCAGGTGGAGGAATTCAGGCACTCAGAACTTTTGCACTCTATGCACCTGCAAAAGTAGCTCCACAAAGACTCCACCTTGCACCATCCAGAGCAGCAGGTTGAGCTGCACCTGGTCCTGCTTGGGCCCCTGCTGAGGCAGCTGAGGAGCACTGCATAGAAATGCTTGAAGCAGACACTTGATGCAATGCAAGACAGCAAATGCTGAAGTTCCCTGGGTCACTCTATGCCTCTCTTTTGACATATTTTCTTACCCCAGGCCTTGGTACTCTGGGCCTGTGAATGGAGGGGCAGTAAGGGTACTCTTCCAAGTGCCTTGGGGAATCATTCTTTTATTATCCTGATGAATACCCTCTGGCTTCATTTGATTCATCCCAATCTCCTATCAAATGGACTTGGCCACATCTGTGATTTTCCCTCTTGAAAATCCTTCTTCAAGATTAACCAAACTGAAAATGTTTCACAAGCCTGAATTTTGTTTTCTTTTAGTTATAAATTCTGTCTTTAAATCATTTTTTTCACACACTACTAGATGCAATTAAAAACCACACAGCATCCTGAACGCTTTGCTGCTTAGCTATTTCTTCTGCCAAATATCTTAGTTTATCACTCTAAAATGCTGTCTTTCATAAAGCCCTAGTACACTGATACAATTCAGCTAAGCTCTTTGCCAACATATAACAAGAATGACATTTTCTCCAGTTTCTAATACCTTCTCCCTCATTTTCATCTGAGCCCTCATCAAAATGGCCTTTACTGTCTATATTTTTACCAATATTTTGGTCATGACCACTTAAATCATGTCTTAGGGGGTCCAGACATTCCCTACAGTTCTTCTCTTCTGAGCTGTACCAGAATTGCCCTTAGTGCTTCTATGACAATCTGGGCTTTTTCTAGTGTTCCCTTCCAAGTTCTTTCAGTCTCAACCCATCACCCAGATCCAAAGCTGCTTCCACATTTTCAGGAATTTGTTACAGCAACACTCACTCTCCAGTCCAGATTTCTGTCTCAGTCGCTTTTGTGTTGCTCTAATAGAATACTACAGACTGGGTAATTTAACAGAGATTCATTTTAACAAAAATTCATTGGCTCACAGTTCTGCAGCCTGGGAAGTCCAAGATCAAGGGACCAGCATCTGGTGAGGGCCTTTCTGTTGCATTGTCTGATGGCAGGAGGGCAAGTAAAAGGCAACCAAGGGAGAGAAAGAAGGACCACACTCCTGCTTCTATAAGAAACCCATTGCCATGATAAGGAACCCATTGCCATGCTGCTGCAATGAAAACATTAGTCTTTCTATAAAGGTGGGAATCCTCAACCTAGACTTCTCTTAGACATCTGCCCTTTCAATACTTGCATTGGGCATTAAGTTTCAAATACACATCTTTTGGGGAACACATTCAAACCATAGCAGCGACCTTTTCCCATTGTCAAAGTCAGCAATGGCAGATCAGGCCACTCTCATGCTTTGAATCACTCTTGCTTTCTTTATTATCATATTTCTTTGACTGACTTTCTGCCCAAAACACAGCCAGGTGACTTAAACAGTGCCTCCTCAGACTCTTAGAGCTAGAAAAGCTAAAGATGCAAACTTTGCCTTGCTAAATATTTTATTATTGCTAACTAAAACCCCATATATTGTTCAATGATGCTTTATGACTGTGAATGAAGTGATAGGATATAAGCCTATTCGTCACTATGTTTGAAGTAGAAGTAGAAAGATAGATAATGAATAACGTGACAGATATTTGTGAGAATAGCAACATGCAATTTTCATTAAAGGTCAGAGATTATATAACACTAGAAAAGAAAAATCCATAATAACAATAGATTTTCAAAAATAGTTGTCATTATTCATTTAGAAAAATTCTGACAAGTACACAAATTTACAATTGAATGTATTTGTTTATAAGCTGGCATAAAATTAAAGTTGTCATGTTCAAAATAAGGACAGGAAAATACAGCGATACTTGTTCATAAGAGCAACTTAAATAAAAACCATTTTGCCTGTTAGTCTGGCAAATTTCTGTCTCTGGTTCCTATAAACTGTAGAAAAGATTATCTTGAATATTGCTAGTTTTTAAAATCATTCTGAAATGCAGTAATGAATAATTTATTTTTCCAAGAGGCAGCATTTCCAAAATGACAGGGCACCTATTTGTATAAATGTGTGATGTCTATTTATTCATATTGTACACAATAGAATTCCTGGATCACAATAAATTCTCAATAATCTTCCACTTGCATACCTCTTAGAGAGATCTTAACATGCTTTCCAGAGCAATATGTACTCAATGTAATCCTTTAATGGGAGCATTTGTCTTTATGTTCTCATTCAATTCTAGTGTTTGTGGCTGGTATAAGGATGTTCTTATAGCAGTCCAGCTGTGAAGGAGGCATAACTCTGGGTTGGCTGGTGACCTATATAGGGTTTCTATGCAATGCAAAACAACCTTATATATTTTGAATAACCATTTTTTTTTCTCAAGGATGAAGTGAAAGTTGCATTTAGAGAACACACATTTGGGCTAGACAGAAATGTAATAAATCATTAAGACAGTCATCACCATTTAAACCCTGAATAGTTGTGGCAGGTGGTGATGTGCTGTTGCAAAAATGCATCACTTGTGCATCTATAGGAAAATGGCGAGATTGAGCCTGTGTGATATAGATTTTTTGTTTTTCAAAATGACCCATACGTTTTTAAAAAATTCTGCAATGGCAGACATATAGTCATTGGGTCCATGACTTTGAGACAGTTTATGAAACCTGAGTCCATGACTCAAGAAACAAGACATTTCAGAAGTTAAGTTAAATGTGAATTAAAAAAGAAAATTCAAGTGCTGCACTAGTTACTGATTGGCCTGTGGAAATAATTTCATAGTTGGATGAGTGGACCCTCCAATTATTAAAAGTCCTAACCAAAATATTTTCTAGCATTATTAAATAAGATTCTATTGTGAATGTTTTCTTCATATAGAAGGTCTGCCATCATATATGGACAGCTGTGGGGACATTCATTAATTACTTTTTCAATGAAAGTAAGTTGAAATCAGAAACTGTGTGTTATAGCTTCCAACAATACAAATTGAACAAATGGCCATGAAGACTATAAAATAATTCTGTCCATCGTGATATCAAACTCTGCATCTGTAGAAAAGAGGGTCACTTCAGAGTAGAGGGAGAGTTTGCTTGTTCATGAAGTTGATAGCAGGGTATATAGTCTCAGAGATTTCCAGGGTTCATCAAAATTTGTATGAGTATGAGCATGAGAAAATGAAGCCGGAAATAAAGAGATTATGTTCACATTTTGGGCCAGCACCACAAGTGACTACAAAATCATTTGCTTAATCATTATCAAATGATAATTTGCTGACATGTCAAAGAACTATAAAATCATATTTTTAATGATCAATATCTCTTAATGAGCATTAATTTGATAGATTAATTATGTCTATCAAATCATATTATTAATGATTAATATCTCTTCTTTTTCTCATCACTTAAAATTTACCTTCCTCCTTCAAGGGAACTGTTCCATTGTCTATTTTTATAACAAGAGATTTTGATATTTGATCCATAGGTTAAATCGTACCTTTACTGGGGATGAAACTGGATAATGCATGGTGCTACTTGAAGTTTGTTTGTTGTTCTTTTGTCTCAGGCAAGGCAACAATCTGGAACAACAATGCTAGACTCATTGAGATTTTCATGTAAAAAGGACAAGTATTTAAAAGCAGGGCTAGTGTGGCTGTATGACCCAGAGAGCCAGGACTTTGGGCTATGGTGCACTAATCTCATCTTCAAATGTGGCACCCTTCATATTGGATTGCTTCCTCTAGTCACAGGATGACATTTCCCATCCATAGATCACTCCGTACTGTAAACTAATTCAAGCTCTTCCATTTAGCAGCCTGGAAATAAGTACGGTTTGACACAACTGAACAAAACAGAAATGAAATCCTGGAGTCTATTTTAAATGAAAAGAGTCTAAGATCAGGTGTCAAGCTTTGACTAAAATTCTGGAAAGCACATCATGAACAGACAATGCATTTGGTAATACTATTTCCCTCCAGAGAAACTGAAAATACTTTGAGCAGCACAGAAAATAATGTCCCCGAACAAAGCCAAATTGCAAAAGAAGGTAACCAGGGGTCACAGATACAAGCAGAGAATTGAGCACAAAAAAGATTTTAAAAATCTACCAATAGTTCTGCTTACTACTCAGTTCAACTTTTGATAGAGCAAACCTTTTGCACTTTGACATATGGACATCTTAAGGGCACAGTGAATCCTCTAATGCTCTCCCATTTTTGGTTTCTAAATATATATACAGCTGTATCTTTTTGAAAGACTGATACTTGCCTAATTAAATATAGGATATTTCTTTCTCATTTTAAGTAGTGCAAAGGTCTTTCAACTGCAACTAATTTTATTCATGATGTTACTCCCAGGTGTATAGTATTCCAAGTGAGTTTTTCTTCTTATTGATAAATGTCCTGGCTTTTAGTTTGACCATTGAAACAGTGGGGAAGGCAGTCAATCAAAATGTACTTCTGTGCATTGAAATGAACCTTTTAGAATCATGAACAAGATTGAAGTCTTTAAAAGGTCCTAGTATGTTCAATAAGTGCAAAAGTGATTAATCTTTTTACCTTTATGTTGGCAGCAGTTATAAAATACATGCAATTAAAGTCTATAATGGCTTGTATTTCTATGGCATGTAATGTGAAGTTATCTAGGAAATGATAGGATTGAAAAAACAGAATATACATACCATGCTCTGCAAATAAGATCTCCTAATAAATGAGTTTAGCACAATGCAATTTGGAAACATTCAACCATCAAATATTTGTTTGTAATAACTGTTTTTCTGCCTTGGGACTGTGTTAACTTCTAGAATAATGGAAGCAATGTTTCTTTTAAATGATCTTACTGATTTCTAATTTAAGTGAATAAACCTCTTTAGCAGAATTTTAAATTTGAAGAAGGGTGATGATTAAGACACTATCAGTAAGTGACAAATTTTTGTTATTCTATGCAAAAGAAATGGCTACTATACAACATTTAAAATTATAAATATTTTCATATTTCACAACATTATAAAAATTATGCCCAACACAAACGTTCTTATTTGAGTAGGTTACAGAAATTTTAATCAATGTATTCATTTAATTTTTTACTGAGACAACCAGTCATTTCACACATTTATTCTATTTCAATAAGCACCTGTAGTGTCCATGAAAGTGCTTATCTGAATAGACTGCATTTCTTCATTTCCTTTATATATGGCTGTTGGCCTGTAATTTCTGGCCAATAGGCCACAAACAAATGTTGTAAAGGCAAATTCTATGAAGGAGTAAGCGTTTTTCTTTTTCTAATTTCTTCCTTCCTGAGAGCTGGAATGCTATTGTAATGACTAGCATTAGAACAGTCACCTGAAACCACAAAGTGGAATCTAGGGACAAAAGATGATCTTCTACCTTAAAAACTAAAATACTGTTGAGAAAACTGGACAGCAAAAATAAATAGAGATATGTGTCATAGTCTCAGAAGACTACATGTTATGAAAATGTCAATATTTCCTAATTGATCTTTAGAATCAATGAAATCCAAAATCAAAACACTGCAGGGTTTTTTTTGTGTGTTGTGGGTGGGGGGAAGGTGTGGTGGAAAGGTAAAAATTGAAAAACTTAGTTTTAAAATTGTACAGAGATGTAAAGAAACTACAGTAGAAAACCAGGCTGGAAACACAGTAAGAGTAATCAAGATGGAGTAGTATGGGTAAAAAGATACACAAATTATTGAAATAGTATAGAGTCATATTTTGTCTTCTTTTCTTTTACATCATAAGAATGGAATGTCAAAATTCCTGGTAGAGAGGAGCTAAGAAAATCTGGCCTTTTGGTCAGGCTCAGTGGCTCATGCCTGTAATCCCAACACTTTGGGAAGCCGAGGAAGGTGGATCACCTGAGATCAGGAGTTTGAGGCCAGCCTGGCCAACATGGTGGAACCCTGTCTCTACTAAAAATGGTGGGTACCTGTAATCTCAGCTATTTGGGAAGTTGAGGCAAGAGAATCACTTGATCCTGGGAAAGGGAGGTTGCAGTGAGCCAAGATCGCTCCATTGCACTCAAGCCTGGGCGACAAGGGCAAAACTCTGAATATGTAAATAAATAAATAATAAATCTGGCCATTAATCCATTTTCTTCTTTTTTTTTTTTTGTAGAGAGGAAGAGGTAGTTGACACCACAAGAAAAGAGGAAAATATCAGGTGACCCATATAATCTCTATTAACGTGATATCTGGGTAACTAGACTAATGATATTTGCAAGGGAAATGTATCTACACTGTCTTTAGCATGCTATTTCTGTCCAAAAGAGTATTAATAGTAAGTAAAGTCTGAATCTGTGGACCTATGAGATATGCCTTTTAGAGAATGATTTGTAAGCTCTACAACTCTTAAGGTATAAAATAGAGCTGGTTCATTACTTAAACACAATTGACTCCTTTGTGTAGAGACACATAAACCTTACTCAGAGACTCCAAATAATACTCAGTTCTAGGAAGTCTATGTCACTGCAGGAAGAAAAAATTGAGAAAACTGAAACTAGAGGTTGATCTGATGAGGTCCACCAAACTTAACCTGCCCTGCTTTCTTTGGTCACTAGTCTTTTGTTATTGTTATTATTATTTCCTATATAGCTAAAAACCACACCACTAAATGTTATAATTTAAACTTCACTGGCTTCCTTATAGATAATATTTCTGACATACATGTCACCATGGTAACAGTAGCTTAAGATGCTTTTTCGGAAGCTTGGGGGCAGCTCCTGTTCAGTTTAAACCATTTGAGGCAATTCAACTGGGCTTGCACAAATACCCAAGAGATGGTCTTTTGATTTCAGAGGGCCAAAAACTCCACCTCAGCTTATGCTAATGCTGCCATTTTCTGAATATATGTCCCAATAAGAGTCACGAGCCCTTATTGAAGTTATGTAGATCACCAATTACTTCATTTTTTTCCAACTGCCAATCACGTTTCCCCATACATTAGGCCATCCCACTTCTCTAACCCATAAATATCCCTAAGCCCTATCTTCAAAAACGTGGATTTGAGAGCTGTTCTCCATCTGCTCATTGAGATGCAGTGTGAATAAACCTTTTCTGTTTTGCAAAACCTGTCATAATAATGACTGATTTACTGTGTACAGGAAGAACAAACCCGATCAGTTTCATGCAGAAATTCAAATGATCATAGAGAATATTGTGAGCAACTATATGTCAAAAAAATAAGAAAACGTAGAAGAAATAGATAAATTCCTAGATGCATAAAACCTACCAGGATTGAACCATGAAGAAGTAAAAAACAAACAAACAAACAAAAAAACTCAACCATAACAATATCAAAGCCATCAGAAAGAATTTCCCAGCAAAGATAAATTCAAGACCTGATTTCATCACTGCTGAGTTTTATCAAACATTTAAAGAACTAATATCAATTCTACTCAAACTGCTCCAAAAAATGAAGGAGGAGGGAACACTTTCAAACAAATTCCACAAGGCCAATATTACCCTGATATTAAAACCAGACAAAGACACATTTTAAAAAAATGAATATTGATTCAAAAATTCTCAAGAAAATACTACTAAACTGAATTCAAAACAGGTTATAAATAATATATTATGACCAAGTGAGATTTATCCCAGGGATGTAAGAGGGGTTAATCATATGCAAATCAATCAGTATAATACATAGTTTTAACAGAATGGAGGACAAAAACCACATGATTATTTCAATTGATGCTGAAAAGGCATTTCATAAAATTCAACATCACTTCATGATATAAACCCTCAAAATATAGGTATAGAAGAAGAATACTTCAAAATAATAAGAGCCATATATGGCAGAGCCACAGCTAGTATCAGACTGAACAGGGAACAACTGAAAGCCTTTTCTCTAAGTTCTAAAACATGACAAGAATGCCCACAGTCACCACTACTATCAAGCATAGCATTGCAAGTCCTAGCTAGAGCAATCACACAAAAGTAAGAAATAAGCAGCATCCAAATTGGAAAGGAAGAAGTCAAATTATCCTCATTTGCAGATGGTATAATCTTACATTTAGAACAACCTAAGCATTCCACCAAAAAACGATTAGAACTGACAAACACATTAGGTAAATTTGAAGGATACAAAGTTAACATATAGAAATCGTAGCATTTCTTTAAGTAAACAGTGAACAATCTGAACAACAAATAAAGAAAGTAATCCCACTTACAATAGCTACAAATAAAATTAAATAAAGAACTTAACTAAAGAAGTGAAAGGGCTCAACAATGAAAACTATATAACATTAATTCCAGAGATTGAAGAGGACACCAAAAATTAAAAGATATTCCATGTTACGAATTGGAAGAATCAATATTGTTAAAATGTCCACACTACTCAAAGCAGATTCAATGCAATCCCTGTCGAAATGTGCATGGCATTCTTCACAGAAATTTAAAAAATTCCAAAGTAGTATGGAACCACAAAAGACCCTGAATAACCAAAGCCACCCTAAGCAAAAAGAAAAAAACTGGGAGAATCACATACCTGACTTCAAATTCTACTACAGGGCTATAGTAATAAAAACAGTGTGATACTGACATAGAAACAGACAGAGAGACCAGTGGAACAGAACAGAGAACCCAGAAATAAATTTATACATCTACAGTGAACTTCTTTTTAACAAAGGTGCCAAGAACATGCACTGGAGAAAGGACGGCCTCTTCAAAAAATAGTGCTGGGAAAACCATACACCCATATTAAAAAGAATAAAACTAGGTACCTATCTCTCAGCATACACAAAAAATCAAATCTAAATGTATTAAAGACTTAAATGTAAGACTTCAAACTATAAAACAGCTACAAGGAAATACTGGATAAACTCTCCAGAGTGTTGGTCTGGGCAAAGATTTGTTGAGTAATACTCTGCAAGTACAGGCAACCAAAGGAAACCTCAACAAATGAGGTCACATCAAGTGAAAAACCTTCAGCACAGCTAAAAGAAACAATCAACAAAGTGAAGAGGCAACAACAGAATGGGAGAGAATATTTGTAAACTACCAACCTGACAAGGTATTAATAACCAGAATCTATAAGATGCTCAAAGAACTCAGTAGGAAAAAGCTAATAATCTGATTTTAAAATAAGCAAAAGATCTGAACAGACATTTCTGAAAAGAAAATATGCAAATGGCAAACAGGCATATGAAAAGGTGCTCGGCATCATTGATCATGAGAGAAATGCTAATTAAAACTCCAATGAGATATCATCTCACCCATCTAAAATGGTCTTTATCCAGAAGACAGGCAATAACAGATACTGGCGAGGACGTGGAGAAAAGAAAACTCTTACACTGCTGGTGGGAATATAAATCAGTACAGTGACCATGAAGAACAGTTTGGAGGTTCCTTAAAAATCTAAAAACAGAACTATCATGTGATCCAGCAATCTCACTGCTAGGTATACACCATAAATAAAGAAAATTCATCTATCGACAAGGTGCCAAGCACTCCCTGCAAACCTGAACTCCCATGTTTATTGCAAGACTATTCACAACAGGCAAGAATTGAAAGCAACCTAAGTGCCCATATGCAGATGAATGGCAAAGAAAATGTGGTATATGTACAGAATGGCATATTATTTAGCCATAAAAATGAATGAGATCCTGTCATTTGCAAAAACATGGATAGAACTGGAGGTCATTGTGTTAAGTGAAGTAAGCTGGGCACAGAAAGACAAACTTCACATATTCCCATTCACTTGTTAGAGCTAAAAATTAAAGCGATTGGATCCATGGAGATAGAGAGTAGAATGATGGTTATCAAAGGCTGGGAATCATTGTTGGAGAGAGGACAGTGGGAATGGTTACATACAAAAATATAGTTAGATAAAATGAATAAGATCTAGTATTTCATAGCAGAACAGGATGACTACAGTCAACAACAATTTATTGTACATTTTTTGAATAATTAAAATAATGTAATTGGAATGTTTGTAACAAAATGATAAATGCTTGTGGTGATGGATGCCCCATTTATCCTAATATGATTATTGCACATTTCTTGCATGTATCAGAATATCTCATGTACCCCATAAATATATATACCTACCATGTACCCATGATTGTCTTTTAAAAAAACCCTAGATTTTTTTCTCTCTCTTTTTTTTAAAACCCTAGTATTAAAGCCACTGTCCAAGTTCTGATCTCGTTCATGACTCTCCTGTTCATTTGAGTAAGATGATTGTCTATAACCTTAATACTGTTGGGAAAACCTGATGCTTACAAAGATCACTCAGTTTTTTTTTTTTTTTTAAATTTTTAAAATTTTTGTTGCATTATAGGTTTTGGGGTACATGTGCAGAGCGTGCAAGATACTTGCATAGGTACACACATGGCAGTGTGTTTTGCTGCCTTTCCTTCACCCACACTTGGCATTTATACCCAGGCTATCCCTCCCCAGCGCCCCCCCTGCTGTCCCTCCCCCATTCCCCCCAATAGACCCCAGTGTGTAGTAGACCCCCTCCCTGTGTCCATGTGTTCTCATTTTTCTCACCCGCCTATGAGTGAGAACATGCGGTATTTATTTTTCTGTTCTTGTGTCAGTTTGCTGAGAATGATGTTCTCCAGATTCATCCATGTCCTTACAAAGGACACAAACTCATCATTTTTGATTGCTGCATAATATTCCATGGTGTATATGTGCCACATTTTCCCAGTCCAGTCTATCATCGTTGGGCATTTGGGTTAGTTCCAGGTCTTTGCTATTGTAAACAGTGCTGCAATGAACATTCGTGTGCATGTGTCCTTATAGTAGAATGATTTATAGTCCTTTGAATATATACCCAGTAATGGGATTGCTGGGTCAAATGGAATTTCTATTTCTAGGTCCTTGATGAATCGCCACACTGTCTTCCACAATGGTTGAACTAATTTACACTCCCACCAACAGTGTAAGAGTGTTCCTATTTCTCCACATCCTCTCCAGCATCTGTTGTCTCCAGATTTTTTAATGATCGCCATTCTAACTGGCGTGAGATGGTATCTCAATGTGGTTTTGATTTGCATCTCTCTAATGACCAGTGATGATGAGCATTTTTTCATGTGTTTGTTGGCCTCATGTATGTCTTCTTTTGTAAAGTGTCTGTTCATATCCTTTGCCCATTTTTGAATGGGCTTGTTTGTTTTTTTCCTGTGAATCTCTTTGAGTTCTTTGTAAATTCTGGATATCAGCCCTTTGTCAGATGGGTAAACTGCAAAGACTTTTTCCCATTCTGATGGTTGCTGATTCACTCTAGTGACTGTTTCTTTTGCTGTGCAGAAGCTGTGGAGTTTGATTAGGTCCCATTTGTCTATTTTGGCTTTTGTTGCCAATGCTTTTGGTGTTTTGGTCATGAAGTTCTTACCTACTTCCTGACACCTTAAACTAAAATTAACTCCAGATGGATTAACGACTTAAACATAAGATCACTCAGTTTTTTATGAGTCTGATTTGACAATGACTCACTTTGTTTTAGCTCCTAGGAGCTGCTTCTATGGCTTTTGTCCCAGAATAAGAAGTTAAATGAAAGAGACCCACAGCTGACAGGCTGAAGGGCAGAAAAAAACACATGTACCCCAAAACCTAAAATGCAATAAAAATTTAAAATTAAAACACAAAACAAGCCAGAATTTCTTAGGTAACATAATAAATAAATATGTGTCACCAGATACTGAGATTTAGGATTTTGTGCCAATGAAGGTGACTAGCACAGTAGGATATGTTTGAATAGGGGCCTCTTTTTAAGCAATTTATACTCAGGTTTGCCTTTGTAGTTCAAAAGCTCAAAACCATAATTTTGTCTGAAAAAGTAGACCCTGAGAAGCATAATGACAGAATATAAAGAATCACAAAGAGTATGTAACAAAAATTTATGTTAAGAGCTGGCATGGTTGTCATTCCTTTCATAATTTTTTTTCCTGAATTATTTAATAGTTTTTTAATTTACATTTAAATTTTTAAAATTTTTGTGGGTACATAGTACTTGCATATATTTATGGGGTATGTGAGATGTTTTGAGATAGTCATGCAATGCGACAATTTAATAACTTCTTGATAACTATTGATTCTGTGGTTCAGAAAACTATCTAATCTTTTCTACATAGTTTATTGTTCTTTCTTTTACCATTAAGTTTCAGTTAGTCATAATATTTCCCATAGCTATAATATAGATTTTTAAATGTTACAAAGGTGTGGTAAAGAATAGCAAAATATCAGTACTCCCACAACACACACAGTAAAGCTTTAACAGCAATTATCACTATTTAGGAGTGGGATTTAAGCTTATTTTCAAAATAAATATTCTGTCACTTTCCTTTAAAGAAATATAAATAAATTCAGCAAATGAATGATAAATCTGCTTTGCTTTTATGCAAAATTTATTTTTCATCTGATGAACTGGTTTTGATGGATAAGTTGTAGTATTAAAGAATGGGGTTGATATGTGAAAAAAAGTATTGCACAATTCATAAGAGTAGTAAATTTCTAGTCTTTCTGTATCAATTCAGATAAAACTATCAGAAGTCATATTCTTAACCTAGACTATCTCTTAGGAAGCTATAAAATCTGAGATTATGATAAATAACACTAGACCACTCTACTGAAAAATGATTTCTAAGTAGTGCAATCAATGTCCACTTACAGGCTACAAAATTGTAGCCCATAGGGTTCAAAAATGTACTGTAAGCAATTTAAAATACAGCAATTTCATTACTGGAAAACAGCAGAAAGATTCTTAGGGGAAATTCTAAGATTTTGTTTGTTTATTTAAATTTTAGTTTTTAGTAAAACCACTAATATATCACAATCTCCCGCCCATTTTGTTTTTAAAGACTCAAAGCAAGTAATTCACAGAGATTCAATGAGGCACAAACTCAGAGGCATTAAAATGGAAAGTGTCTATTTATGCTAATCTTTTCCTCCAATATTCACCAAAAATGCAGACTGTTGTATATTATTAAGGATATATAATGAGACTTTTTCTACATCTAAATGACACTTTTCTGGGAAAGATTATTATATATATATATATACATATTATTTGTATAGAAAGTTATTTAAGTGACAATAGTTTAGAGGTACTTGTCAGACATAGTTGATTAATCAGATAAATTCTACATAAAGAGGTAGGGAATTGAATGTGAATTTTAATGTACATATCCCCTTTTGCCAACATCAAATTTATCTCCTCTGTTGACTTTCTTAATAAGCTGATTTACATATCTGTTGCTTTTCTATTAGTACTTTTTGGATATTTATCATTGCAGGTCTATTAAATCACTTGCAATGGCCTCTGATTGAAAGTGGGTATGAATCCTACAGGCTATTTTCGCAACTTAATTTATTGCTCTCTTTTCTTTGTCTGGTTTCTTTCTAAATAGCCTTCAAAATCTTACTAAAGCATCACAGTTTTTAGGTATCCTTTCCAGAAGATTAGTGTGACCAAAAACATGCTCCTTCGTATTCTAATGGTAATGTATTCTTAACATATAACACAGCTAACTAGTGATAATCAATAGTCTACTTGTGATTTTTCTTCACTAATCTTTAATTTATTCAGAAAAAAACTATGATATTTAAATTGTCATTTTCAGGGAAAAGTAAATTATGATATTTGAAAATAGTCACAAAATTAAATATTACAGTAATAAAGCTAATCTCTGTAAAGAGATAATGGCATTGTGCTTCTATCCAAGATAGAGTGACAGGAAATTGATTTATTCTCCAGACCTAAATCAATATACAAAATATATCATAAAAGAGTTTTCAAGAGACTGGGCACTAGCAAACTTAGCACAGTGATCTTGAGAGATGGGAAACAAATGAATGGAAGCTTACGATTATTCTGCCTTGATAGAGTTTCCAGACAATTGCGAAGAGTAAACATCTAAGATAAAACTTAGAGGATATCTTGAGTTTGGGTCTCAGAGCTAAAATATCAGACAGACTATAACCGCTATAGTTCGTAGTGCTGAGTACAGTAGAGAAGAGAGAGAAACGGAGATGGAAAACGAATACTGGAGATCTGCAGAGAGTCACCCTGTGTTACTCAGGAAAGTACTGATCATGAGAAAACTACTCAACTCAAGGCTGGGATCAAGGAGGAAGGGAAAATACCTGATAGGTTACAGGGAATAGTATTCAGAACTCATGCACAACAAGGAATAGTATGTTTCCATCAGCCACAGAGAATGTATAATTAATGGTTCACTGAATAGACCTTTCAGTATTCATTAGTGGAAAAACTGGTGACATTTGAGTAAAGTCTGGTTTTGTTAACATCATCGTATCAGTGGTAATTTTTTAAATGTTAATAAATAATACCATGATTATATAAGACGTTAGTATTAGTGAAAGTTGAGGGAAAGGTACTTGGAGAGTCTCTGTTCTGTATAGTCTTTGAATTTCATTAAAGTTAAAATTATTTCAAAATAACTTGAAAAAGCTTAATAGTCACATCACTATAAACAATATTCAAATGGCCAATAAACATGCTCATGTACTTAGTTTTATTCATAATTATGGAAATGCAATTTAGTACTATTATATCTTCAGTGGAATAGCTAAAATAAAAATAAATAATAATAATGGAAATACAAAGGAAATTGACAATACCAAGTGGAGGCTAGAATGTAGAACAGCTAGAATTCTTGTAACACTACTATTTGGAGTATAAAGTGGCACATGTTTTTGTAAAACTTGACTGTAATTATCCAAATTAACCACCAAATTTGAACAAATTTGCACACTATAAATTGTTAAAGTTCTTGGTGTGCATACGACTTAATATATAGCATACCTATTGTTTACAATAAAGATCATATGCATACCAAAATTACAAGTAAGTACACACAAGTTGCACACATACCCAAACAAATACATAATTTTATATTGAATTTTGATAAACAGGCAAATCAACTGTATTAGGATACAGCTGACAAATAAACACAAGTCAGGATAGTGGCTGCTGCGGGCAACAGAGTAGGAGTAAATCAAATGGAGAACGAAGGGGGCATCTAGCAGATGGTAAGTTCCGTCTGCAAACAGTACAGTATTACATGGATGTGTTAACCTCGTGACAAGTTAACAGGCTATACACTTTTCTGTACTTCTCTCTGTAGACTATAATTTAAAAAGTTAAAAAACAAATCTCATCTTCAGTTATTCCTTTCTTGTTTCTTTTTCCACCCAAGAACATCAATGTACGACTAAAAAGGAATAACTATATTTGACTTATTGTAAGAGGGAATATTAGTAACTGCTAAGAAATCATTTCTAAAACTTGTTGGTCAGAAAAATTCTATCTGGTTTCATATAGATATTTTATCTTGCTCATTCTCTCCTGTACCTTAAAAAAAAAATACTAACCTATACTTTAAATACACTTGCCCATCAAACTATATCCATAAAATTTAATCTTAATGAGTTAAGTAAAAGTGGAAGCAGAGGGTATCCATTCAGGATTCATCAGAATTACACTTTTACTTACACATCCAATGCTTGATTTCCATAAGACCATATTTCTGACTTGTTATTGACAAAGATTTTAGCACTAACCTTTTTTTGCCTGCAGCAAAAAGCAATTTGTCCTGTAGGCAAATGATACCTCTATTTTGCTTTTCTTCAATTTTTTTCCATGGAAACATCTTGTCTTTTATTTATAAGATTTAGCAAAGACTGCCTCCTTGGGAATTCAAAAGCAAGCAAAAAACAAGCTGTCTGAGAAATTTGACTCCATTCTGCTGATGACTGTGTTTGGAATGTAATTATCACACAGCCAGTGGTGGGTCCAGATTCTGTGAAGACTGAAGCTTACATAATTTCCAGGATGTCTTCAAGAAAAAAGGGGAGAATGAAAAAACATCTTATGGTTGAAAATCTTACTGAAACTGAGGGTGATGTGAATACATTGTTAGGGCCACTTCTTTGGAAAGTGAAAGGAAAATTATGTTTCTTTTTCTTCATGGTAAGTCCAGTCCTTAAGGGTATCTCTGCTTCTGTGCATAGAGCCAGGAGATAATCACCTAAAGCATGTGTCAAAAATAAGAGAAACCTCTAGGGGAGGAAGAAGCAATGTAAATAAATGAAATGGACTGTGTTTAAGGAAATTATAGTGCGAGGGTTATTACAAATGGCAACTTGGAGCCTCATTCTCATAGAATAAATAATAGGGGACAATGCAACTATGCTATTCTGCCTTGCATGATGGTAAACAGACAAATTTCAAATCCACTCAACTTCTTACACATAGTTGACTGTTGCTTAATCTTCCTTTATTGAACAAATCAAAAGAAATCTGTATTTTTATTATAAAATTTCCCATTAAAAAATTTACAGTGAATTTATTGCCCTGTGGAAAGTATCTCCCTTTGAATATAAAACATGGGATTTTCACCAAGTCTTATACACACAAAGGTAAATAGAACTAGTGAAACATGGCCCTAAAACTAACCCCAGGCTTAATGTGAGGCTAAAGATAAGTAGTGAGCTGGTCCTGAAAGTTTTACCTTGTTTGTAATGATTTAAATTAGAAGATACTCCCCTCCCCACCAAAACTGGGGACTTGTTGAGACTTGGCATATCTTAGATTTAGGAAATTCTGAAGAGATGGAAAAAATTCAGTGGATTAACAAAAAATTTATGTCTGTAGTATGTTTGGCCTAAGCTCTCTTCAGCTTTGCTAGTTTTCCCAGAAATGGATTAAAAGATACTAAGTGGGTTATAAATGCCACTGTCTTAGTCGTTTCTTGAATGACTAGGAATCCATGGAGAGACCATCCAAAGATCCTAGCACCATGCCTCACGTTAAATGGGCCAAGCTGTATCTGTACCATCATTTTAAATGGATATATATAAAATTAAGAAAGAAAAGCAGCAACAGTGTTTACAACATATTTCACAGGTGATGTTTATTCAGGGGTAAAAAATAGGGTAAGTGTAGGCAGATGGATTCCAAAGAAATCAAAAGCTTGTTTAAATGCAAATGTTCCTAGGAAGAAGAAACATTTAGAGAAGAAATGATATATAAATAAAGTTCCTCTCAGCAGAATGTTTTCTTGCTCAGGTTTACAAAAGGCAACCTCAGGTGTCTAATGGAGATATACCGAGGAACTAAAAGTGGATACCTTTGTGAAAGGAGTTTTAGTGCCTCTAAAAGCCTGCTGTCTGAGATACTTCATTTAGCTATGGAACTGAACGTGCAACCAAATTACAATCTTTCTTCTCTTTAAATTTTGTACACTGATCGTGACTTCAAGATTAGTCGACACTTCAAGAAATAAAAGTGCAATTTAGCCTTCCTTTTAATCCCCACTTAACTTCTGTGATAACAAGCAACTGCTTAGCAAGGTAATTAATGGGAAATGATACTTTTTTATTGGCAACTTGGGATGTACTTTCAAAGAGCAAGACAGGAAGCACTGAATCATAATGTGGTACTAATTATTTTCTATCTCAGCTATTTGGTCATAGCAACAATATGAATCAGTAATCTGAAAGATGGGGAAGAGAATATCTCTTGGCCCACCAAGACGACTTATTTGAGGGGAGAGAAGGATAAGTTAAATGTTTCCTATGTTTGAAGATACATAATCGAAAACAAATCTCTTATTTTTTTGCATGTGGCATCATTATTAACATGATGTACATTTGTTAGATCATTTAATCCTATAGAATATAGTGTGACAATCGACTAAGAAAAAAAAGGAGGAAATATTTATACCTCACTCAGACTTTTCTGCAATGGATTAAATGAATATTTAGCAAAGGAAGTTAGCAGTTTGCAAATGTGCAATTAAAATCCTGGCTCTTCTCTAATTATGCAACACTTAAGTTAAATGGTCTTAATAGACATATAATGATAGCTTTATAAACCTACAGTTACTTATAATCAAATGTAATTTCTATTTTGGTTTTAAAGTACCCATTAAATGTCTATTATGATTTTTAAGTAATTTGGCAGACATTTAATGAATACTTTACAAATCTAAATAGTAATTATTTCAAGAGACAACTGTTAACATATAGGAGTAACAGCTATTCATTTGAATACAGAGTTTAAAACTAATTAGTGAGCTATTTATGCAATACCCAGTGGATTTACAACAAAAAGAAAATCATAATTTTATTGTAATTTTATCTCTTAAAATAGAAATGATTTTTTTTTCTAATTTTGTCCTCTCTTCAGTGACATAACCTGTCATCTTCCAAAAATGTAACACTGGTAAGTCAAATCTTTTCAGAATACCATGAATGCTCTAGAAAATTAATTTTGTTCTAGTCAGAGTAAAAACGTATTTTATGCCTTAATTTACTGTTATATTTTGGGTATGTTGCTAGGAAACTTAGATGAATAAAATTAAATGTAGACAGTTTCTTTCTTATTGCAAGTTGTAGGTAATGAACCTGTTTTCAATCTCTCAGCATAATGCTGTAAATATTATCAAAAGACCACTATTTCTCACTATTTATAAAACAGGTATAGGCTGGCAACATCTTTTCACTCCTAAAATGCTTAAAATTCTTTAATGTGACAGAAACAGCTTTGTGTTACATTACAGTCACTAAGCTTTTCTCATGAAACAGAAATTATTATTTTTGGCCCATACAGCACTTTTGAGAATCATAGGAGAATTTTACAGCCTATTTCAAGGGTGATTCACTTTAATTTATAAAATTAAAACTGCTTTATTGTTTCTATGTGATATAGACATTTTAACAGAATTTTCAACTCTGGTTGATATAATTACACAAATTAGACAATTATTTGAAGATGAGAGAGAAGTTTTCATATCAACATGTATTAATATGCATTATTTTAAAATTATCATTATAGTATAATGAGAGTTAATTTCATAATTTTTTTCATATACATTCTGCCTCAACATTGTGATCATTTTTGACTTTTCATATCCTAATCCATCTTTCCTATTTTGACAAGAAAGATAATGCAATCATTCTCTCTCTCTACAAGCTTTACTTATTTAACACATGCGTATATGTAGCATCCGTAAAATAATACATATGTCCTGAGTCTACTACATATAAACAAAATAATTTAGACAGAATTCTCATTACATAAATATGTGTTTGATTTACTAACACCATTAGTAATAGAACAGGCAATCTATTTTCCTGGGTCTTTTCTTGAGACTTGTCTGTTGGTGTTTTTTGCATTTCCATGCACTAACATGGCCAAGCTCAGTTCTCTACTCAGAATGACTTCAAGAAAGATAACTCTGTTTCTCTCTAAGATCCATTCTAGAGATAGCCATATTTAAGGAGGGTGCTTACTCCTGATTTCTTCTAGTTAGTTTTGGACAACAATTCAGTCTTAGAGAAGATGAAAAAAATGTATCTCTATGTCAAGAACATGTATATCTTCTTATTCTTATGAAGTCTGCTAGATAGTAAAAAAAGAGAAACACAAAATAAAAATAGGAGTTCTAAAATTTGGATAGCCCAACCCCTCTTCACAAATTCAATGACATCTAAAAAATTCTTGCTGGGTTACATATAAGATATAGTTAAATGAATTATAACTTTATTTAAATCAACATACAAATAATATTATAAACTAGAACATTTAAATCTTCTTATTCAATCTACTAGATAATAAAAAAGATAAATTAGAAATAAAAATAGAAGCCCTAAAATATGGACAGGACAACCCCAACTCACAAACTCAATGACATCTATAAAATTCATGCTGGGTTGCATATAAAACATAGATAAACGAGTTATAACTGTGTACATCCATATACAAATAATATTATCAACTAGTACAGTATGACATTTAGAAAAAACTGCTATTTATAATGCCTACATCTTATGATGTTATACATTAATACAATTTGGATACACATGTTAGAAGCTCAGCAGGGAGATCTGTACTACACACACTGTGCGTCAGTCTGCCAAGGATTGGCATATAGATAGTAATTAAAGCCATGTAGTGATGTGAGATCAAAAAGATAGATAAAGGAAAGAAGAATATCAAAGATGGAATTCTGTAGTATCCAATACCAAAAAGTCAGGCGATTAGGATAAACAAGTATATGAGACTGGAAAGACGTCAGAGAGGTAGGGAAAAACTAGGCAAAAATAGATGACTGGAATCCAAACAAAGCTATTCTTCCAAAAAGCAGGGGATATTTAAATGTTATATGCTATTGGTTGATCAGCTTAACGTTTAAGTATTAATCGTTAGATTTAGCAATGAGAAATTAATTGGTAAATTGAAAAAAGGAATACCAAAGTGTTACAATGAAAGATTGATGAAGTGGGCAGAAGAGGCAAAAAAAAAAAAAAAAAAAGTAAAAAAATTAGTATAAACTACTTTTAGTATTCCAAATCATGCTCTTGTAAAGGGAAATTAATGATAACCAATCAATCAAACAAGCAAACAAAAATAGGGCAGTAGATGAAGGCAGAATTGGAATTAAGAGAGCTTTTCTCATAGGATACAGATCCAATGACATATTTATGTACTGATGGTGAGATCCAGGAGAGAGGAAAAGTTTGAATATGTGTTAAAAAGAGGATCAAAATATCAAAGCCAAATTTTGCAAAGGTAAAGCGAAGGGATGTAGTGCACATAAATGGAAATGAATTGTTAGCTCGGAGTCTCATAGCTTATCTGTATGAACAAGCAAGGAAGGAGTTGGTATGGTTTCAGGCAGCTGGGTTGATGTGGTAGTGGATCCTGAAGTTCTCTTTTGATTGAACCAATTTTCTCAGCAACATAGGAAGTGATATCATTAGATATAAAGATAACTGTGGTATTTCTGAATATTTGTGGACAAAGAAGAAAGTTTAAAATAGCTTTGTAGGCAAGTGGAATGAAAAATTTATTGAAACATGTAGTTTAACTTCTAAGTAATAATAAAGACCAACTGCTCTGAGATTAGCAATCACACATTTAAATTGAGAGCAATCAGCATGGGGTGTTTTTATACAATAACGTTTAGTTGCACATTCACATGAGAAAACTAGTCAAAGAGTTGAATATTAAAGTGGGAAACTTCTGAAATTTATAAGGTAACACCCAAAGTTTTCGTTGTGTGTGCACATGTACACATTCATGAATGTGTGTGGGTTGGCCTACATTCACTGTAAGGCTTTATGTTGTGAAAATTTTCATATATTTTGTAGTAATATGTTTAGGAAGAAAAATGATGGTAGTTTAATTTTGGATTTTCCAGCTTCTCTTCTAAAATATATAGGGGGAGTTATTAATGTGCTAAGACTGACATAACACAGTATCACAACCTGAATAATTTAAGCAACGGAAATTTATTACCTCACTGTTCTGGATGCTAGATGTCTAAGATCAGGTCTCAGCAGTGTTGATTTCTTCTGAGGGTGCTGAGTAAGCATCTGTTTCAGCCTTATTTCTTGGCTGTTAGATGGCCATCTTCACCCTGTACTTCTTCACATGGAGATACGTGTGTGTGTCTGTGTATGTGCTTCTCCAAGTTTCCCCCTTTTTATACAGACACCAGTCAGATTAAATCAGGGAACACCTTATGATCTCATTTTAACTTGACTATCTCTGTAAGACCCGATATCCAAATAAGGTCACATTCGAGGTACTGGTGATTATGACTCCAACATATGAATTTTGCTGATGGCACATAATTGAATCTGTAACAGGCAAAGTGTTCCATTGCTGTGATACAAAGAGACAAGGAGGGAAGGGAACTTAGAAATAACCTAATAAAATGTGCTCCCAGAGAAAGATGGCATCATATTGAGTTGGAACAGATGTGTTCAAAGCTGGGCTGGAACAATGTATTGGTGAAAGAGTAGACAAACAGTAGTGCAGTGTTCAGAAGAGGAAGGAGGAGAAGTTAAAAAATTTTTTAAAAAACCTAGAACTCTAAAATGCCACAATAGTAGGTGTATTAAGGTAAAAATCTAAAGTCTCCCTAACTATGGTAAAATAACTAGATGTAAACTTGTTTGCTTGCCTTAAAAAACTAGGAAACATGATAAAATGTAGAACTAATATATTGTCCAATATTTTACTATAAGCAGCACAGAGCTATGATCTCTAAGAGAAGAGAGAGAATTGTTGTGAGTTCTGTGATTACTCTGACTTTCTGTCTGAAGGATTTTCTTGAACTTGATGCAGAGAGAGGTATCCAAAGCACAGCATGACAATCTCCTTGATATGAGGAGATAGAGATAGAAGTTCAGAAAGGTGAGTTTGGCTGGAAAATTGCAGAGCATGTATCAGAAAGAAGTGTAATGCACAGACAATGGTTTTTATGTGCTTCAATCTGTTGCACAATGTAAACCACACACGCCATGGATGAATATATAGTAATAATGTACAGAAAATCAAATATAACTATGTTCACAGACTTCTCATTAGAAAGTATGCAGGAACTGGGTGTGGTGGCTCACGCCTGTAATCACAGCACTTTGGGAGGCCCAGACAGGAGAATTGCTTGACCCCAGGTGTTTGTGACCTCCTGGGCAATGTAGTGATTCCCCATCTCTACAAAAAAATAAAAGTGTTAGCCAGGCATCATGGTGCATGCCTGAGTCCTGGCTGCTCAGGAGGTTGAGGCTGAGGTGGGAGAGTGGCTTGAGTCTGACAGGTCAAGAAGTGAGCTGTGTTCATGACACTGCCCTTCAGTCTGATTGAGAGTAAGACCCTTTCTCTAAAACAAAGAAACAAACAAAAAAACAAAAAAGGAAAGACAAAGAATGTAAGAAGGAAACTATGCCAGGCAGTAGACAACAGAGTATCTTTAAAGTAGGAAGGAAAAATAACCGTCAATCTAGAATTTTATGTAAAATAAAATATCTGCAACAAATCATAGTAAAGCAGACACTTTTCCAAACAAAATGTTAGAGGAATTTATCACTAACTAAATTTAACTTGATGAAATGTTACAGTTTTTAAGCAAGGAAGCTGATATCAGATGGAAACTAGGATATACACAATCAAATAATGATTACCAATATAGAAGTTACCTTTTATTTTCTGAAACAGTTTTTAGGACATAACACACTGCTTATATTGTGTGTTTATATGTTACAGTATTATGTTAAAAAAACTAATAACACAAGAATACATACTGTGAACACTAAAACAACCACAAAAATAGTCATAGTTGATTAACAGTATAAATAAAATGAAACACAAGAATAATAAATCAAAAGATTGACAAAGTAAAAAACAACAATAAAAATAGTTAGAATAAGTAATAAAGAAGAACAAAAGGAAAATGTACTATTGGTCCTTCTTCCTTTTCCTTTCCTTCTGTGTCACCTTCAGAATAGGTAGTTATTAATACAGTAAAGTAACAGACTTTGTGTTTATTGGAAAGTCACAGCCTGTTTGCAATTGAATTAAGTTTTGGCTTTGAATGGAAAGTGTGGCCTCTTGGAGTTGTCAACCCTGCTCACTCATTTATATATGTACAATGCTTACCTTGTACTCAGAGTCTGGCTGAAGTCCCATGCATTGTGGGTCCACCGGAATTCTGTGCTCATGAGGCATCACAAATGCTGTATGTGAATAGAACACTAAGAAACTGAACATGTATATCATAGACATCTCTGTTCACACTTGTACTCAAGTGTCCCATCATACTGCACTTATAAAACACAGAGGTAAAATTATTTTAAAATTTAAAGAGAGCATTAAATCAAGGATGGGGCACTACTGAGCATGAAATCTTGTGTGGTTGTACAAGATACAGTGCATGAAGCTGGCCCTGCATGAGAAAAAGAGGTATTTCCTTCTAAGTTCTAGAACAAAGCAGCGATGTCCAGTCTAACCACTGAAATTCAATATTGCATGAACACTCCTGCCAATGCAATATGAGAAGGATAAAAATTTATATGTTATAATACATACAATTAGTGATAATATTAAAAACATGAACACAAGAATAAACTTAGCATAATGTATGCCATAATTGTTTACTGAAATCTTCAAAACTTTTCTTAGAAAAATAAAAGGAGATCTAAATATTACGGTGGGTGTGAAAGTAATTACATTTTTCCCATTAAAAGTAATGCAAAAACTGCAATTACTTTTGCACCAATCTAATATATTGCTACATATAATGTGATTATAGAATCGAAGATTTAATTTTGTTATAATATTAACTCTCTCCAAATTGATCTATACATTCAATGCAATATAGCAGATTTCTTTGTAGAAATTGTTAAGCTAATTCTAAATGTTATATAGAAATCCAAAGGACATATTATATACAAATGATTATTAGGAAGAAGAACAAAATCAGATGAGCAGCACCTTTCTTTTCAAGACTTACTCTATAGTCCTTTTAGGCACCAGTCATAGAGGCAGTGTGGCTGAGGTTTACAATTGGATACATAGATAATGGAACAGAATAAAAGATCCAGAAGCAGGTCATTTTGTTTCCTGGAATCTTCAAAACTTTTCTGAGAAAAATAAAAGGAGATCCAAATATTAAGGTTGGTGCGAAAGTATTTTTTACAGTATTTCCATGGTTATTCAATGAGAAAAAAATTGTAGTCTTTTAAGCAATTTTGCCCTGGAGCAAATGTAAATATATTTAAAGACAAAAAGGAACCCTTAGCTTATAACATGCCTGCACATGCTTGTATAAAAGAGGTATGCAAGAATAGATGAAAGAGGAGTAATATTAAAAATATCAACTAAGGCCTTTGGACTAACCAGTGATGGGGTATTTTTTCCTGTCACTAACACTTTTCTTACAATTTTTCCCCTTAGAAATTGTAACTAGCCACAATTTGAAGATTAGAGATTGACAATAAGTGTATTAGTTGGTTTTCATGCTGAAACTGGGTACAATATAAAACAAGAAGAGGTTTAAGGTATTCACACTTCCAGGTGGCTGGGGAGGCCTCACAATTATGGGGAAGGTTAAAGGCATGTCTTATATGGTGGCAGACAAGAAAGAATGAGAGCCAAGGGAAAGGGAAAATCCCTTATAAAGTCATCAGATTTCGTGAGACTTATTCAATACCAGGAGAACAAGATAGAGGAAACCGTTCCCAGGATTCAGTTATCTATAACAGTGGTTGTTATCTACAACCACTGACTCCCTCTACAACACATGAGAGTTATGGGAGCTACAATTCAAGATGAGATTTGGGTGGGGACATGGTCAAAGCATATTAGTAAGTCTACCCTACATTGTAGTATGCTGTTAGTGTGTCAATCGTATCCTATCAGATTCCTTCAACATTTGTTTTTATAAAGTCCCCATGTGATTCTATTCCCTACAGTAAGCACCTGTATCTCTAGCATTATGTACTCTGTACTATGCACAAGTAGCCAGAATCAGAGTTGTCTATACAATTGGAGAACTATTGTCTCAGAACTTTTATTCTCCTGTTAACGGCTCTTAAACATTGAAAGATGTATGTAGAGGCTTAAGTACTCCAAGTTCCTTTTCTCTATTCAGGAAAATTCTGGTTTTGACCACACTTTCTATTATAGATTATATTTAAAGGGTTTAGTAAAAGCTATTTTTTGTAGGACTTTTAAATTATTTTATTCACTTTTGGACTTCTCTCATGTCCTGTCTCATTTCCCTTTGTAGTTATCAACTTTTCTAGGGACAATGTAAAATAATGCATATCACGCTGGTCTCAGGACAAAACTCCATTTATCACAGTTGGTGCAAGACAGTCAGATTTTATGCCCATAATCCTGGTATATCTATTATACCATGATATTGACCCATTTCACTCCCAAACCCCTTCCAGTTTCTGTAATAACTTATATAGTTATCACTTTATAATGTAAAATAATCACAGCCACAACCAAATTCTACCCAGAAAATAGAGTGTAGAAAAGAAATTATCATTTCCTATGATAATTTAGGAAAGAAAGAGTCAGACAAGGCAGGTACTCTTGAAGTTTAAAAACAAAACACATTATGAACATACAAGAAACTTCGTTAATATTGTTTGTGGAAGACTCCTTGATAATATTATGAGAGTATGAACTCCAGGTGGAAAGGAGTAATTGCTATCTAACAAATAAAAGAAAGGGTAAAGTTGACAGAATAGATTATAAATTGTATATTCTCTGACAATGTGGAAATAATCCATTTAACACAAAATGGAACAGATGGCTTTGATAAGAAGATAAAAAATAAAATTAGTTTTCTGATTACCTCATTGTAATTGCTAGATGTCAAAGGGTATTATTTAAAGCTAACAAATCAAATAGTAAAAGATCAAGTCTATTTAAGGAAACAATGAAAAACACTTGAAAGTTATTGATATCTATTAAATGTGGGTCATAGTATCTTGGAAAGGTGAAAGAAAAACTATACAACTTCATATTCATGGTGTTTAAAATAAGAATAGAAGAAAAAGGATATTTTACAAACATAAAATCATTCATGCAATTTCTAGGCAAAATTATAAACTTTCCCAAATATTAAAAATACACCAAAACAAAAAATAAAAACAGACACCCATTCTGAATATTTCATACGTTATGATGGTTAATATTAGTATGTCAACTTGCCTAGGCTGTGGTATCCACTTCTGTTAAAACACCAGTCTAGATAAACCAGTCTGAATGTTGCTCTCTGATGAGATTAACATTGATGATCAGTAGACTTTAAGTGAAGCATGCATCCTCCATAAGGTGGGTGAGTCTCACCCAATATGGTGAAGATCTTAAGAGAAAAGATTAAGGAAGAAATGGGATCCTCAAAATTTGAATGGGTCATCTGGAAAATTATAATGAAGAAAAGAGAACTGTAGTCTTACATTTCACTGAATTTTAGAAGTGTCCCTTTCACCATCATTTGAAATTAAACCTCTATTGACTGAAGAAGCTGTAATGTTCCCTCCCCAGGTAGTTTCCTTACAAGATGCTTCTAATTCTCCTCAGTGCCCCCCTCCCACCACTCTTTTATTTTAGACTTGTACCTAGACTCAATTTCCAGCAGAAAGCTGCGGTTAAAGTGTACTCCGTAAGTAGATACGCTACACTCCAAAAGAACTACATGATTTTTTTCAATTTATACACACAGAAGCCCTGGGAATATGTGAGAAATCAATATTAAGGGTGTGGGGTAGTGGTAAAAGGAACATAAAGTTGGATCTGGCTAAATTTGTTGATACAGGTCTGCTAAGAAGAGATCCTTCATTTAATATTGCAGAATGAGGAATTAGAAAAGGATCTAACAGTTTATGGGTTGAAACAAAAGGTGGTGTGCACTGCAATTGAAATGGAAAATTTAAACTACTTTGATGTACTGTAAAGGGATCCAAAGGCTTAGGAAGTCCAGAATATCAGAGTAGATTTATCATGTGAAATCTGCTCACCTATGCCAGAGATTCCAGAAGACACAAATTTCTCCATGACTATAAGAAATAAATTTGTTAGGAGAGTCCCATTATCCTGGAAGAGCTCTGTGGTCACTTCTTTTTTGTAGGTCAGAAAATAGAGTGAGGACTGTTGTTGCTTAATTGGAAAACCTAAATGCAATGCGGATAATTGTATTCCAGACAGGTAGGGGCCAAGTAGTGGCACTAAATTGCCAAAGTCAAGGTGGAAAGTGATACCATAATAAACAGCTGAGTGAAGGCAGCACTTACAAATAGTCTGACTCACAGATGCCTATGGCATTGACTAATTGATCTTGGTGTCCCTAGCGGTAAAACAGATAGACAGTGTGCTAAATTCTTACCTGATGTGTATAAGTTAAAGAAAGAGTTCTAGGTCAAGAAATAGAAATCTTAATTGAAACATAAAAGCAGAGGGCACCTCTATCAATTCCAAGAATGAAATCAATTTACTGATGCGGAACTCCTTGAATGAAAGGAAGGCAGGGTAAGTTGTTGCATTTAGTTGCTTCACAAACCAAGAGAGAGGCACGGTGCCTAGTGGGCCTCTTTAAGTTTGAAACACAGCATATTGGTGCAGGTGTGCTCTTCTAATCCATGTACCAAGTGGCTCAAAGAGTCTTGAGTAGGTCCCAGAAACAGCAAAGTTCTGCAACAGGTCTCTGCTGCCTGGGGAAAAAAAGATTAACCCAAACCCATGTTCATCTCTGTTTCTGCTCATTTTCTGGTAAATTATAAATAGTGACTCTTCTGCTATGGTATCTCTCTTATGCCTCCAAATTGTCTACCTTTTCAAGAAATAGAATATCAGTAAACAACATTTTAAACAGCTATTTCCATTCTGCTTTTAAGAATGCATTTTTTACTTCATAATTTACTTTATAGAGACTGTTAAAGGTTTTATATGCTTTAATCATTATACGATCTACTGTTTTTAATAACCAAGTTATATTCTATATCTTAGCATGTTTTAGATAAAAATGTTTGATAAAATATTCATAATCTTTTAATAAGAACATTTCCTGATTTTTATTACATTGACAAAAATGGTAAAACCAATTTAACTGTTGAAAATAAGTATTACAGTAGCTACAAAATTAAAGTTTTGTTACATGGTTATAAATTTGTCTATTTTGACAGAAATCTTTAGTTATTTGTGAAGAATGTTTACTTTATTACAGGTAATACCCTTTATTTTTTCTACTGGCTAAATTTGACAAAATAAAGCCATAACTTGCACATAACCAATTCCATGATGAAACAGAATACACGTTTCTCATTTAATCTCATTTACTTTTTAGCAGAGATAAAATAATGTATATCCACTTGTCTCCAGATATGTCAATAAGTTAGATGTTAAAATAAACTAGAGGTTTCTCTTTAACTAGAAATAGAGAATTTTCAAAGATTCTCTATCAGGTAAAAGCACTTGTAGGTGAAGACTAAGATGAAAGAAGACTTTTTTTTTTTTTTTTTTTTTTTTTTGAGACGGAGTTTCGCTGCTGTTACCCAGGCTGGAGTGCAATGGCGCGATCTCGGCTCACCGCAACCTCCGCCTCCTGGGTTCAGGCAATTCTCCTGCCTCAGCCTCCTGAGCAGCCAGGATTACAGGCACATGCCACCATGCCCAGCTAATTTTTGTATTTTTAGTAGAGACGGGGTTTCACCATGTTGACCAGGATGGTCTCGATCTCTTGACCTCGTGATCCACCCGCCTCGGCCTCCCAAAGTGCTGGGATTACAGGCTTGAGCCACCGCGCCCGGCCGAAAGAAGACTTTTTAAAAAATGTCTAGTGAAGTCCTAAATACAAGAATGTTTTTAAAATAATATCTCTATGTTTCCTCCTCCCCCACCCTGACCTAATATAGTGGGTTGTTAGTTGATACTTAGCACTATGTCTGACCTATAGTACATATTAATACATTTATATATTCTACAGATAAAGCAAATAGAAATTGAAGCCAGTGAAGCAAATTTTAATTTTTAGCTTAGTTTTTAGAATCTGCTGGGAGAGGTTTCCAGGCCCTCATAAGAAGAGAGTTAGGTGAATAAGCTAGTGATAAACAATTATAAAGATGTTTTAGTATTTCTAAAATTTTTATGCTTCCTTTCCATTGGCAATATTCCTATAATTATACACTTTTCTTATTAAATAACAAAAACCGTGGATGTTTACTTCAAATTTTACAAGGAGGAAAAATATTGGGGTGAATATGCTTTATACCCCCAGATCAATTTGGTTAAGAAGCTTCAACAACAACCAGATGAAAATAAGTACAATGAAAACATAGGCACACTGAAACCTTGGGATACAGAAAGAAAAAGAAAACAAAGAGGGAGGCAGCCAGGAATTGAGAAACCAGCTTAATAAGATGGCAACTTAGATTTCAGACATGAAGACACAGATAAAAACACATGGTTGTTTCAGAAACAAGAATGTTTTCCATTAATATACTAAGTTATTGGATGCAACACTTATAAGCAACGTTTTATTCTATAGATTATGTTGTATATTTTTATGTTTCTATTCAGCATCTCAGTTTCTCAAAAGAATCTTCTTAATTTTCCATCCTGTAACAAGTGTTTGTCTTTAATTGACTTTATTTCTTGGTCTTATAAAGAAACTGGGCAGTCACTGAATAGAAATCCCCAAAAAGCTTATGCTTCTTCACATATATAGCCTATCAATTTCATGTAGCAAAGAAAATGGAAGACTTTTATTCTCTACTTTTCTCAGTTGATCAGGATTAATAACAAGAAAATGAGTATTCTGCTCCCCTTTACACATGATATGCATTTAATGGGATAAGTAGATCAACATCACTCTTACTTTCTCCAGTCATTTTGGCTGTATTTGGGAAGAGAAAATGTGCCAGTATAAAACCATACTGCACTATATAAATACAATTGTTTTATTTATATGCTAGTTACATAACTATGAAACATATTCACTGTCAACTAAATGCTAATGATTATGACAGTTTTTTTTCCAACACAATATTTTCTCAGATACTAACAATCATTTATTATCCTTTTCAACATTTTCTTATAACAATTGTTGATTGTAGCCTGTATTAGTTAGTCTTCACACTGCTGATAAAGATATACCTGAGGCCAGGTGCAGTGGCTCACTCTTGTAATCCCAGCATTTTGGGAAGCCAAAGCATGCAGATCACCTGAGGTCAGGAGTTCAAGACCAGCCTGGCCAACATGGTGAAACCCCATGTCTACTGAGAATACAAAAATTAGCCAGGTATTATGGAGGGCACCTGTAATTCCAGCTACTCTGGAGGCTGAGGCAGGAGAATTGCTTGAACCTGAGAGGTGGAGGTTTCAGTGAGCCAAGATCCCACCACAGCACTCCAGCCTCAGCAACAGAGCAAGACTCCATCTCAAAAAAAAAAAAAAGACATACCTGTCATACATGAGACTGAGAAGAAAAAGAGACTTAATGGATTTACAGTTCCACATGGCTGGCGAGGCCTCACAATCATGGCAGAAGGGAAGGAGGAGCAAGTCACATCTTACATGGATGGTTGCAGGCCTAAAGAGAGAGAGCTTATGCAGGAAAACTTCCATTTTTAAAACAATCAGATCTCTTGAGACTTATTCACTATCACACAAACAGTAGGAGGAAGACCCACCATCATGATTCAATTATCTCCCACTGGGTCCCTCCCACCACGTTGGAATTATGGGAGCTACAGGTAAGATTTGGGTGGTGACACAAAGCCAAACCATATCATTCTGCCATTGGCCCCTCCCAAATATCACATTTTCACATTTCAATCATGCATTTCCAACAGTCTCTCGAAGTTTTTTTGTTTTTGTTTTTGTTTTTGTGTAGTGATTTGGGGAGTGGAGGAGGGAAAGTGATGGAAGGTGCTGGAGGGGTGGGGTGTAAGTTAGGGACAGATTATGAGATGACCACACACCTTTTTTTTTTTTTTTTTTTTTTTTTTTTGAAAAAAAGGAGACTAGGAGAGGAAGGAAGAGGAAGAAAAAGAGGGAGAGAGAACAGGAATATTGCTTTATTCTATGAATGGGTATTAATAATGGCCAATCAATATTTTGTGTATTTAAAGTGGAGAATGTATATTTTGTGTATTTAAAGTGGAGAGCTCTATAAATACTTATTAAGTTTACTTGTTCCAGATCTGAGTTCAAGTTCTGGATATCCTTATTAATTTTCTGTCTTTTTGAGTCTAAATCTCTTTATGGGTCTTATGTATCTGGGTGTTAGGATCCTTAGCTCTTATTATTGCATTGATCCTTTTACCACTGTATCTTTGTTGCTTTGAAATCTGTTTTATCAAATGCGCAAATTGCAACTCCTAATTTTTGTTTATTTATTTATTTTTGCTCTCCATTTGGTTGGTAAATCTTTCTCCAACCCTTCGTTTTGAGTTTTTGTGTATCTTTGGATATAAAATGGGTCTGGATGTAGTATACCGTTAGGTTTTGGCTGTATCTTTTGATTGGGGGATTTAGTCGATTTAAATTAGGGTTACTGCCATTCGATGTTAACTGGCTTCTTTCAGAAGTTTTTGTAAAGCAGGCCTGGTGGTAATAAAATTTCTGAGTACTTGCTTGTTCATAAAAGATTTTACTTTTCCTTCAATTGTGAAGCTTAGTTTGGCAGGATATGAAATTCTGTGTTGAATGTTCTGTTCTTTAAAGATGTTAAATATCAGCCCCCACTCTCTTCTGGCTTGTAGAGTTTCTGCTGAGAGATCTGCTGTAAGTCTAATAGGCTTCCCTTTGTGGGTAACCTGACCTTTCTCTCTGGCTGCCCTTAGTATTTTCTCCTTTGTTTCAACCCTGGTGAATCTAACAATTATGTGCCTTGGGGTTGCTCTTCTTGAGGAATGTCTTTGTGGTGTTCTCTGTATTACCTGGGGTTGAATAGTGTCCTGCTTTGCTAGATTGGGAAAATTCTCCTGGATAATATCCTGAAGAGTATTTTCCAGCTTGGATTCATTCTCTCCATCACATTCAGGTACACCTATCAAACGTAGATTAGGTCTTTTCACATAGTCCCATATTTCTTGGAGACTTTGCTCACTCTTTTTTATCCTTTTTTCTCTATTCTTGTCTTCTTGTACTTTTTCATTAAGTTGGTCTTCGACCTCTGATATCCTTTCTTCTGCTTGATCAATTCGGCTATTCAAACTTGTGCATATTTCACTAAGTTCTCGTGTTGTATTTTTCAACTCCATTAGTTCATTTATATTCCTCTCTATATTGTCCATTCTTTTTAGCATTTCGTCAAACCTTTTTTCAAAGTTCTTAGTTTCTTTACATTGGGTTAGAACAAGTTCTTTCAACTCCCAAAAGTTTCTTATCATCCACCTTCTGAAGCCTACTTCAGATAATGGAACACAGTCCTTTTCCATCAGGGCTTGTTCCGTTGCTGATGAGGAATTGCAATCCCTTGTAGAGTAGCCTTTCTATAAAATATATGCTTTCTGCTGATGTAATTTATTTTAAAATTATCTTTAATATGTATTGTCCAAATTATTGTTTCTAAAATATTTATATATATATGAAAATATATTTATAAATTAATAGGGGTTTTATTATATATCCACTCCACTTTAAAATAAATGAAATACCAACAATACATCTGAAACTTACTGATTACTTATTTCTAGTTGAAGAATTGCATAATTTCAATTTCATGAATACTTACATGTTTTAAAATGATATAATATGGTTTTATTTTTTAAGTTTTGCCAATGTAAGACTATGGAAATTCTTTGGCAACTTTATTTTTCTCAAAACCATAAGTTTCATACTTGGAGACTACATTAGTTTTCACAGCAGTTTGATATTATATTATGTGAAAATATCATAATTTATGTGGATTCTCAGTTCATAAAATTCTATATTATATCTAACACTGAGCTATCACAAATACTGCTGGTTTAGAGAGTATTATATATGTATCCTAGAGGATTAAACTAGAATTTTTCTACAATTAATCTGGAATTGCCAGGACTGAGGGCCAGTACATCTTTCCATTGCCAGATTTTGTGGGCTTTTCTTTTCTTAGTACCTGGACCAATTTTTATTATATCAGCAATAATAGGGAGTATTATTAGTAATGCTACTCTAAATTCTTGACATCAGAATACTGTTAGTGGTCATTTAATGTATTTTATTTTAAATAATTTTAAATAATTTGTTATTGATGGTAGTATATTTAAAGCCAAATAAAGAAATTGCAAGTGTTTCATATTTCTATATTTGTATTTATGTATGTGTGATACACAAGATATTATAATTCAAGGTCTTGCATCTGAAGATCAGGATGCTGAATATTTTGAAAGTCACAGAAAGACTTGCTCACTCACCCCACCTCTCAGCCCTTAACTACTACACTGTTTATGGGAATGTAAATTGGTACAACCATTACAGAAAACAGTAGGCAGGTTCTTAAGGATGTTAAAAATATAACTATTATATAATCCTACTTCTAGATATATACCCAAAGGAAATGAAGTCATTATCTTGACAAGATATTTGCAATCCCATGTTCACTACTGCATAATTCACAATAGTGAAGATATAAAAACATATGTTGATGGATGAATGAATAAAGAAAATGTCACACACACACACACACACACACACAGAGAGAGAGAGAGAGAGAGAGAGAGAGACAGAGAGAGAGACAGAGAGAGAGACAGAGAGACAGAGAGACAGAGGGAGAAAGAGAAAGGAATACATTTCAGACTTAAAAAAGAAAAGCCTGACATTTGCAACTCTCTGCACGGACCTGTATGAACCTGTAGCATGTTAGGCTAAGTGAAGCCTGATGCAAAAACACAAATACTGCATGATCTCACTAATATGTGGAATCTAGAAAATGTTGAACTCACAGAAACAGAGAGTAGACTGGTGGTTACCAGAGGCTATAGGGTGGGGAAAACAGGGAGCTGTTAATGAAAGGGTACAAAATTTCAGTTACTTACGATGAATAAGTTGTGGAGAGTTAATGTATAGCATGGCTACCATAGTTAATAATATAGTATTACATGCCTCAAATTCGATAAGGAAAAAGATATTAAGCATTCTCACTACATGTATACACACACACAAAATTGATGACTTTGTGAGGTGATAAATATGTTAATTAGCTTGATTGTGGTAATAATCTCACAGTGTATATGTACCTTAAAACATCATATTTAATACCTTAAATATATGCAGTTTCTATTTGTTAATTATACTGCAGTAAATCTGGGGATGGGAAGAGATACTAGCAGTATAGAAGGCTGTGAAGGTCATGAAGTTGAGGTTAGAAATAAATAGATTGACTTGAAATGTGTGTGTGTTTCTTTTTTACTTTTAATTTAATTTAATTTTATTTTTGAGACAAGTTCTCACTCTAACACCCAGGCTGGAGTGCAGTTATGCAATCATGGCTCACTGCAGCCGTAACCTCCTGGGCTCAGATGATCCTCTCACTTCAGCCTCCCAAGTAGCTGGGACTACTGGCTCACATCTTGCCCAGCTAATTTTTTTGTACTGTTTTTGTAGAGATGGGTTTCCCCATATTGCCAGGGTGGTTGAAACATGTTGAGAAGGTGAAGCAATAGAACTTTATAACTGAAAGATGATGGGAAAAGAATTACTAGACAAAATTGACATAAATAAAACAAAAGTAGGACTAATAAGTGAATTTATAGAGGTCCAGACAAAAAGCAAATATTTCTAAAAAATCAAATATTTACTATATGCTGGCAGTAAATAAATTTTTAAAAAGAGAAGAACCAGAAAGATGAAATACATTCTTAGAAAAACTTTAACAAGAAGAGGCAATAAATCTGTACATTTAAATTTATAAAACATTCTTGGAGAAACTAACTTAAAATATTAACATAGGCAATGCATAAATAAAAAATAAAAGTATAAAAGGGGTATAGAAATAAAACCTAACTTATGATAAAGTAATTCTTCAGTAAATTTAATTTAATGAGACAAAAGATCTCCTGAGCATATACTAATGTAACAATTACAAATATTTGTAATTGTATTAAATATAAAAATTTTACATATGTATATGCACAGTTTCTGACTTACAATGGTTCAACTTACAGTTTTTCACCTTACAATGGCTTTATCAACATGTAACCTTCATTGCATGTCAAGAAACATCTATATATACATACACATATAATGATGAAATTAACTTACATTGTAGAACTAAATGAAAAATTAAAATATGTCACCATTCTAGAATAGACTTTAGCAAGATACCTTCAACATCCTGATGCATAAATGTCACATTTTTCTGCCTAAATGTCACATTTTTCTTCATAAATTATTTTTAGAGAGCAAACTGAATGCAACAGGCAACAAAGGAAAATTGCTAAACTTACTTTGCTAGACTTAAAATTTCTCCTTATTGAAAACCCAAATTGGTATGTCACAGACTAGAAGATATTCACAAGATATACATCTTAGAAAAAGATGTATATCCAAAATCCATGAAGAATTTAATTCAATAATAAATCTATATAAAAACCCAGTAAAAAGTGGATAAAATAATCTAATAAACATTTGCAAAGGAGACAAATAAACGGCAGGGAATAACAATAAAAGCAAAACAAATAAAAAAATGCAGCATCATTAGTTATCACAAAACTGCAAATTAAAATCATTATGAGATACCATTACACACCTAGTAGAAGGATGAAAATTTAGGAGTCTAACAATATTAGCTGTTAGCACAGATATTAAGAAACGAGTCTCTTAAATATTTCTTGTAGAAATGTTAAATAGTCCAGCCATTTTGAAAAAGAGTTTTCCAATTTCTTTAAAAGTAAAACTTACTCCTACCTTATGATCTAGTAATTTTACTCCAAAACAATTAAATCCTATGTTCATAAATGATTGAATATTAATAATATGTTTATTTTTTATAAACAATAGTGGGAAAATTCAATAGTTCATCAGCAGATTTGTTCAACAAATTTGGGGTTAATTGTACAATTGTAAACAACTCAGTAAAAACAAAATAAACGATTGCTCCATCAACAGTATGGCTCACTATCAAAAACATTATGTTGAAGGAAATTAACCAGGTACAAAAGAGCACATTCTGTATGATCCCATTTGATGAGATTCAAAGACTGACTAAATCAATCTATGATAGAAATCATAAAAGAGGTGGCCTAAGCCAGGAGTAAGAACAAAACTAGAAAACGGCATCTGGGAAATTTCTACAGTGAAGAAATTTATACCATAAATTGGGTATTGCTTACTATAGTATATACATTTGTTAATAGTTAATATATTTAACAGTTAAGTTCTAGGTATTTTTCTACATTCAAATTTTATTTAATAAAAATTAACATCAACAAATCTTTTTAGAAAAGAAAATTAGATTTCACAGAAATAGATTAAATGTGTGTAATTCTTTCTAGAGCATGAGTGTCTATTCTACAAATTAAGGTCAATTTCCCTTAATTTGAAAAACTGAGAAATAAGGCTAATAATGTTCTTACTTTAAAGCTTAGGGAAGGGTCAAAAATTTTTAAGTAAATGGAAATAAAAAGTTGATCTTGAAAGCTGAACTCTACTGAAGCAATATGCATTTGGTAGGAATTGCATTTTGAATACTCATATAACCATTTTGTGTTTCTCTTTCAATATAATATTACACATTAAATTAGATATTCAACATTTCATTATAAATAGGCTTTTTGTTAGATGATTTTGCCCAACTGTAGGCTAATGGAAAGCTGAATTTTGAATTAATGTGAATTCTGTTTGCTACAAAGGTATAACATATTAGTATAAATAAGATTAAGTTCATGATAGTTGTATAATAATTCATTTAAAATTTAAATGCATTTGTTATGTTTCCTGCTTTTGTCTACACATCTTCCTGCTTGTATCTACATTTTGGTAGTGTTTGGAGAAAAGCATAAACTTTATCAATTAAAAAAACTTGAGACATTCTAAATTTAAAAAATCTTTGCTTGAATTATTTGCACCTAATATGTTTATAGATGAACAATAACCTTACTTCATATCATTTTCTTTTTGTGCCTCAATATTCAAAATACTTTTTAAAAATATTTTAATCAAATGTCTGGCTTTTCAAGAAAATATGCCACCAACTCTATATTATCCTAAAATTAAAATTTAGGTACACTTTAAACTATGATTTAATTAATTGATTTTACATTATGCTGTATGAAAGCTAAAAATGCAGAAATGTGTTCAGGATTCTGAAAATAATTCTGCATCAGAAGGAAGCTAATGTTTATCTTCTTCCAGACATTTATGTTTATTCAATAAGTCATTTAATCTACTTTAAATTGTTTTGGACAATAATGCCTAACTAATGTGGCTATAAGGTCAAGCCTTCTATTGACTAGTAGTAAGTTTTGTCATTAAACTTAATCCATTACACCGTATATGTCACTCCCTCAAGCTCTACTTCTAATCAATATCCTCTACTATCTTTTCCATCAGATGAGATACAGTCAGCCCATGGACTAGTATTGACTCCATTCCTATTAGGAGATAATAACATGCACATTGAACTTTTTCCAGTCCCTTTTAACACAAACAGATGTGTGCATGATACAATTATTTTGTAATCTCAAATTTTCACGTTTTTAAAATATGAGGGGAGTTCTTTTTGATCTTTTTAATATACTAATTCCTTTCTTTGAGGGTACAAAGCATCCTCTCACTATATGTATACACACAGAGACAGAGCAAGTTATTCTCCAAATTTTGGTGACTCAACTTATAATTTTTCAACTTTATCATGGTGCAAAAACAATAAGCATTCAGTAGAAACTGTATTTTAATTTCCCATGTAACGATTTTGTGTTTCACTTTCAATGCAGTATTCAGTAAGTTGCATGAGATATTCAATATTTTATTATAAAATAGGCTTTGGGTAAGATGAATTTGCCCAACTTACATTAATATAAGTTTTCTGAGAATGTTTAAGGTAGGCTACACTAAACTATGATGTTCAATAGGTTACATATATTAAACACAGTTTTTTACTTATGATAATTTCAGTTTATAATGGATTACGTAGAAGAGTAGATCCACCAACAGCTTGCACCATGCACCTGGAAAAGACACAGGCATTCAATGTCCCCTGGTGAAAGCAGTCTATGGGGCTGCACCCTGTGGAGACACAGGGGTGGAGTTGCCCAAGGCTGTGGGAGCCCACCCTTCGCATCAGTGTTGCTTGGATGAGAGACATGTAGTCAAAGGAGATTATTTTGGAGCTTTAAGATTTAATGACTGCCCTGATGGGTTTGGACTTGCATGGGGTTTGTTTGGCTGAATTCTCCCTCTTAGAATGGGAGTATTTGGCCAATACTCGTACTCTCATTGTAACTAACTTGTTTTTTGTATTTTGTTTGCTGCTTGTATCTTTTTCTATGTGAATGTAGTTTTTCCTAGTATGGATATGATATATATTTCCCATTCTTAAAATTTGAGTCCTCAATTGTCGTAGTCCATTTTGTGCTGCTATAACAGGATACCTGAGACATGGTAATATATAATGAGTACTAATTTATTTCTTGCAGTGCTGGAGGCTGTCACATTTAAGACAGAAGGGCAGGCATCTTCTGATGGCCTTTTTGTGGTGTCATCTCTTGGGTCAGGGTGGAAAGGCAAGAGGGAACCCTCTCCCAAATGACCTTTTTAAAAGATACTAAACACATCCATGAGGACAGAATCTTCTTTGCTTAATCACCTCTAAATAGGCCCACCTGCTAATAATATTACAGTGGCAATTTAATTTAAACATAGGTTCTGGAAGGAATAAATATTTAAACCATAATATCAACTTTGACCTATTTGAGCCAACAGAGGAATTCCAAAAAGACAATGTGCCAGTTTCAATTTATGTTATTAAGATGACTTTTATGTTTTCCCTTTTGGTTTTTATGCCCTTGATGTAAGAAGCACATAAGCTTCTGCCCCAGTGGCTCCAGAATAAGGATAATATATATTTGTATAAGAATCACCCCAACTAAGTCACTATAGCAAAACCAACTCACATCAGCCAACTTGTAAAAGTTTTATTGACGCCAGTCATGATCAGTAAAACTGTCCCAGGAAAGGAAATCAGTTTCAGTCTTCCCTCTTATCCCCTAAAAAAATCTATACTGTTCGTTTCCAATTTAAATAAAGTTTAAGGAAAGACAAAATAATTTTATGATGTTACAAAATATGAACAATGATTATAGTTAATGGGGATTGATTGAAAGAGGGCAAAAGGAAACTCTTTGGGGTGATTGAAGTTTTTTCCATATCTTGATAGGGGTTTTGGTTACTTGGTGGTTTTCTTAAATAAAAACTTTTAAATTTTAATCTCAAGACTTATTTTATCTCAGTAATGCCTCTTTAATATAATAATAAAAATAGTATATACAATGTTCCAAACACACAAAGAATTTGGGAAATGTGATTATGATAATATTAAGGAGGATATAGAGGTCAAACATAACCCTGAAAAATCATAGTAAGTTAAACAATATTAAAAATTAATATCTATTAATCTTTTCCTGAATTTTTAATATATTTATTTAATGTGTTATAGCTTTGTTATAAACACACATCCACTATATTGAAATGAATTGAAATCATGAAAATGCGTTGTTAAACATGTTAACACTTCTTTTTATAAAAAATTCGCCTGTGTTTTCAGAAACTATTATATAGTGCCCAGCATTGGAAGAGTTTAGTTTCTGCATTTGTTTTGTTTTTTCTTTCTTTTTTTTTTTGAGACGGAGTTGCGCTCTTGTTACCCAGGCTGGAGTGCAATGGCGTGATCTCGGCTCACCGCAACCTCCGCCTCCTGGGTTGAGGCAATTCTCCTGCCTCAGCATCCCGAGTAGCTGAGATTACAGGCACGCGCCACCATGCCCAGCTAATTTTTTGTATGTTTTGTAGAGACGGGGTTTCACCATGTTGACCAGGATGGTCTCAATCTCTTGACCTCGTGATCCACCCGCCTCGGCCTCCCAAAGTGCTGGGATTACAGGCTTGAGCCACCGCTCCCGGCTTCTGCATTTGTTTTTAAAGAAAATTGGTGTTCTATTTTATCATATGACTTTTAGCATCTGTCAAGATTATGAAGACCATGGGAAACAATGAATTTAAAGATGGTGAGGAGAAATCAACTATGTATTAAAGACGGTGATAAAAAGTCAACTATGGGCTGGGCGTGGTGAGCGCAACTATGCAGCGCAACTCCATCTCAAATAAATAAATAAATAAATAAATAAATAAATAAATAAATAAATAAATAAACTATATATTAAACAGTTTTCTATAGTGTTTCTATAATTTCTATCATTTGAAACAGGAAAGGAGGGGTTGTAATTGTGTTCTAAGACTGTCAGTTTCAAAGTATTTTATTAGTTTGTAAAAATTTATTTGCATAAACATAGTAACTCTTAATTGTGTTAAAAGATGACTTAAAACCTTGAAGTGGAAAACATTATATCTATTGATTATTTCTGAGAACTATAAAAATATTATCCTTAGATTAGGCTATTTTTGTGAGAAAAAACTCACTCTCTTCAGCCCATTCTACTCTTATATTATCTGGAAACAGCAGTTGAAATTGCTGCATAATCTATCTATCTATCTATCTATCTATCTATCTATCTATCTATCTATCTATCTATCTATCTGCACACACATGCATACATACATACACAATCTTTATGACAATCTGTGGACATCAGTATATTTCTTCAGGTTCCTACTATAATAGAATGTGGTCCAAAAGAAATGACTTATCACAGATTGTCTTCCCCCAAACAGCAAAGCAATCACTCAGACTTGGGAGGATGCTCATATGATCAATCTACTATTATTTATTATTTCTCAGCATAAATTACACTTTAGGCTTCTTTCTTTCTTTTTCTTCCTTCCTTTTTTCTTTCCTTCTTTTGTTTATCTTTTCTTTGCTTTATTTTCAAAAAATTCTTAGTTTGGGTAACTCCCCTTTTAAGGAAGTTGAATAACTTACTAATACAAACAGAGCACCCATAGTAGATTACTAGGCTGATCGTAAATTAAAATAAAGCTTTACTTCCCTGAGAACCAACTATGTATTAATGAGTACAAAGTAGGTTTGTTCAATAGAACATTGAAAAGGGACCACATTTTAATTCCTCCTCAGTCAATATATATATATATTTTGTTTTATATATATATATTTTTGTTATATATATGTATATATATCACACAAAAATATTATCTGCCAGTAATAATGGCCTTAGTCTATTTACATTGTTTAATAAGCATTCTGTCAGCATTGTACAGACAAAACCTGTACCTTTCTTCTTGATTTCTGCTCTTCAAAATAGAGCATGTTTTAATTTTTAAGAAGGAGAAAATGCCTGTTCAGATGAAAACTAATCACTACATATCATTTTCAAGGGAGAAAGGAATAGCAGATGCTTAAAAGACTGAACAATGTTTCTTTCTGAATAAATATGTCTGATTATTCTTTTCTGTGGTTGACTAACTGTATAAAACATGATTAGATCTAATGCTCTATTGATGTATCACAGTCTTAGGCAGAGTTAATAGTATACTTAGTTTGGACTTGCCTTTCTTTCATTTCTCATTTTCCAAGCTGCAGTGTGGCATAGCCCTTAGTCGATACAGCAACTCCCTTCTGAGCAAGCATTAAATTGAACAGATGAATGGCAGCATTTTAAAGGAGATCTGATAACCCAGACATGCTTGCGGCTTTTAAAGAGGCCACATCAGATAAAAAGAACTACTGGACACTTGAGAGCTGACATATTCTTCTAAAAAAGAAAATATCTTGAGAAATCAATTGGGCCACAGAGAATATTCTCCAAAAGATCAAATCGGGCAAAAGAGTGTTTCTATTTCTCTAGAGTAGCATACAATATTTAAAGAAAATGCTCTTTCAAATAGTCAAATGAATTTATACATACAGCAATTTTATATAAAAAGAGTTGAGCCTAATACGTCTGAAAATGACTTTAAAATCTCCCACATTTTTTCAACAATCTTAGACTTTAATCTAAAAAAAATCATCTTGAAAATGTTTTCCATCATCATAGATGCCCAAAGGAAAAATAAAGTTTTCAAAATGTGAGTTCATAAATCATTTAGTTTTTCAGTACTTAAAGAATGAAATAGAATTTCCTGAAGGGTTTCTCTGTATGTATGGGTGTATTGTTGCGTGTGTCGGGGTGTGCATGCATGTGTTTGTGAGACAGACACAGAGAGAGAGAAAGAGAAAGAGAAAGAGAGAAATTTAGCCGAGTACTATATAGCTGAAGTTCTGGATAACATTAATGATAATCTAATTTCAGAAGAAAAAATTAAAAAAAATCTTTCCAATGATACTGATCTTTGAAATCTAGCACTTTATGTAAAAAAACCACTCCAAATTGGAAACATATTTGTCATTTTCTAAAGGAACTATATATTCCAATCAATGAACTATATTTGCTTATTAACTTAAGCCATTTCTGTGACTCCTTTTATCACTACAGAGCTACATTGATTTTACTAATGGACTGAATGGAATAAGACTTTAAAAATAAAGACAAGAACAGAAGAAAAGAAGGAAGGAAGGAAGGAAGGAAGGAAGGAAGGAAGGAAGGAAGGAAGGAAGGAAGGAAGGAAGGAAGGAATAACCTAACCTGAGAAATAGGCAACATACCCTCACGTTTGGCTCATTGCCAAGCTAAACAAATTTTCACAATTTGCAAAAAGTAAACTTAAATATGGTTGTTGTCAACTTAAAATCAATGAGTTGGGTGAAACAATCAAGTACCAAAGTCAGAAGTGTACAAGGACTGTCATATTAGTGCCCTGAGACATGGCCTCATTTGGTGCAACTGTGTGTATTTTTCAAAGCAGCTGTAGGCAAGCAAATACTTCATGACATTAAATCAACCACATAAGGAAACTGAAATAAGTAATTACTCAAGGGGAGTGAGCAATTAACAACTGAGCACACATAGAGATTTCTTTGAATGTAAGTCAATAAGACTATATGTTCCTAGAGAAGAATTACCTCCCAATTATTTTTTGTCCTAAGGGTGAGAAGAGTAAGGTGTTACGAGTCAATAATACATGCTCAATAAACATGATTTGAATGAACAAATTGGTATTTGTTAAAGAACTATGTAAAAACTATAGTATTAATAAAGACAATTTTCTCATACTCCCTTAAATATTTTAAATTATTTTTTCTTCCCCTTATGCACTTGCTAATAATTTCTCTCATGTCTTAGTCCGGTCAGGCTGCTATAACAAATTGCCATAGACTGGGTGGCATATAAACACTGAGAATTTATTTCTCATAGTTCTGGAAGCTGGAAGTCTCAGATGAGAGTGCCGTTATGGTTTAATTCTAAGGAAGGCTCTCTTCTGAGTTGCAGAGGGCAATTTCTTGCTGAATCCTCTCATGGTGACTGGGGCAAGGCAACTCTATGGCATGTCTTTCATAAGGGCACTAAAATCCCATTCAAAAAAAGCTCTGCCCTTATGACCTAATTACTCGCCAAAGGACCCACCTCCTAATATCATCACCTTCAGAGTTAAGACTTTAACACAGGCATTTTGGAGGAACATAAACATTCAGTCTATTGTACTCTGCATCCAGCCCTCCTAGTACTCTGTGAACCTCTTTCTTCTTTGCTTTCTTCATCCTCGTATCTCTGATCTGTTGTTAGTAAAAGACTGTCTATACCACTTAAGTTTCCTTAACCACCTATTCAGTATGTCACATTGTATCAACTGCCCTCATAAAACCATGTAATACAGAGAATTCTGAAACCCATTACCAACTCAAAGATATGCTTTGGAATGCTGCCAATCTTTCGTCTTGTTGATTTTCTGGTGGATTACTTATCTGGAATTGGTTTTTCATGTAGATAAATAACTCATGGTTGTCATTGTAACTCTTGGACTAAATTATTGCCTCTTTAATATGCTGCATGTTGGGTTTAACTTCTGGACTATATTTCTTAGTTTAAGAGACCGGAATTGCGCGGTGGCTCACGACTGTAATCCCAGCACTTTGGGAGGCCGAGGCGGATGGATCACAAAGTCAAGAGATCGAGATCATCCTGGTCAACATGGTGAAACCCTGTCTCTACTAAAAATACACAAATTAGCTGGGCATGGTGGCGTGCACCTGTAGTCCCAGCTACTCAGCAGGCTGCGGCAGGAGAATTGCTTGAACCCGGGAGGCGAATGTTGCGGTGAGCCAAGATCGCGCCATTGCACTCCAGCCTGGGTAACAAGAGTCAAACGCTGTCTCAAAAAAAAAAAAAAAAAAAAAAGAGAGAGAGAGAGAGAGAGACCAGGATTTATCCTGCAGCCATTAGGAAGAGAAGTCAATTGTCACTTTCTCTTCAGTCACTTATGCTGACCTATCGTCTCCCAGCCAGAAGGAGACATGTAATCCATATTTTAGTTGTTACAAATTAATTGGTATCATAATTTCGTTCAGAAGTAAAAGATCATTTGTCTTCCATAAAAAGTTGAGCAATACTAAGAAAATATTGATTGAAAGTATTCACTGGTAAGTATATGAAAAGCAAGGGTTAAGACACACTTGATATGGTCAATATTTTATTTGTACTTTGCTTAAAAGGCAAAGATCAGTTGAATGGAAAAAAAGATTGTGGATAACGACTGTAGTTTAAATATGATGCTAATTTATGATGTTATTACTTTTTCATTCCTTTTTGATGAAGATTATTCTGAAATTACTTTAACAATCAGCAAATATGGAGAGTTATTTATTTGAATGATTGTCACATAAAGGAAACCAAGAGAGAAGGAAAAGCTTAGAGGAAAATATTGATGAAAACATTAGGTACATCAAAAATCACTCTGGGTGTATTGATCTAATTCATTCTTCTATGCTTGACAGAGAACATTCAATACTCAGAATTATCCATCTATCATTCTGACATTGCCCTTTGGAGAATAATTATCAGTACTAATTTATGTAATTTTTTTTAGTCCATCAGGAGGTTTCAGAACTCACATATCTGTTGAATGTGCATTTTAACTTTATACCTTGAATCCATCTATTAACATTTTAGGCAATATAATATGACTAGTATAATATTACATGAAATTATATTTTCAAAATGGAAATGAATTTTTTCAAGGTTTTGTTTTTAAAGAAGCTTTCAAAAGGATTTTCTGTTTTAGAGAAAATCAATGTTTTTCCTTTTTTCTGAGATAGTGTGTGTATAGCTATCACTTGCAAGGAATAAAACTACAGAAATTAACAGGACATATGCCTGAAAAAAAAATCTTTGGAAGATCTACGGCAGTGCCATCAAATACACATAAAATGTAACACACATATGGAATTTTAAGTTGTGTACCAGTCACATTAAAAATTTTTAAAAAACAGGTAAAATTAATTTTTATAATTGTGGTATCATAAAAATATATTTGGTCTTTACTTCTGGTTTCTGGCATGGCACTCATCTAGCAGCTAAGTTTCCAAAAAGACCAAGCCTTTGTTAGAAGTTTGAAACTTTCAGCTTCACTTACTCGACCTGAGAGAAAGGAGAAAGGCTGGATTGAGTTCAACCACCAGTGACCAATGATTTAATCAATCATGTTTACATAGTGGAAGCTCATAAAAATTCCTATATGATGAGGACTGGAGAGTTTCCAGGTGGGTGAACACACTGAGATCCTGGGAAGGCAGCGTGCTCAAAGAGGGCATGGAAGCTGGCACCTCTACACCTCCCCACTACCTCACCCTAGGCATTGATTTCATTTGGCTCTTCCTGAGTTGTATCCCTTATAATAAATCATTATTAGTAAGTAAAATCATTTCTGAGTCCTGTAAGTCATTCAAGCAAATTATCAAACATGAAGGGTTGAGGGGAGGTTGTGGGAACTCCTGATTTGTAGTAAAGTTAGAGGGAAGTGTGTGTAACCTGGAGACCAATATTTGCAACTGGAATCTTGAAATTGACTCTTGATAGGCCTCCAGGTAGCCCACACTTCTAACTTTGACTAATTGGTCTGTGAAATTGAGGCCTAACCCCATGGAGCCTACTTTCATTCTGGGTAGGTAATGTCAGAGTTAAATTGAATTGTAGGACACCCAGTTGGGGTACCACCATTTTTCTTCTGAATGCTGAGTCTTTCCTTTGCTGCTCTGTGGAGGTCAATACATTCTAGCACGGCATGAAAGGCATATTAAATCTCTATGTAAACTAAAGTGCAGGGTAGGTCTAGGTTTTGAAAAGGGATGCAAACCTTTCTGAATTATTTAATACTTATGTCCAAAACCATTAAACAAAACAAAATACATGGCATGTGTAACACAAATCAAGTGTGCAATACCCACGTTTTCAGATATTTACTCTTGAATTTTCAGAATGTCAGCAGGACTCTGCCCATGCCTGACCATCCTCATTTATTATGTAGCTCTGCTTAGTGAATCAGCATTAGTGATTTAAGAGGGGAGTGACACACTGGAAAAGGGACAAAATAAGGGAGAGATTCAATATCAGTGACGTACGTTTAAGAAGTATTATATCAAAATCAGCATTGAGAAGGCCAGTCTGAATTTGGTTGTGCTCACAGTTGTATAATTACATAATTCACTTGTTAAATATCCATGAAGTCCTGAGTTGCTTTAAAGACAGATACCCTATGAAACTTGATACATTAAACTTTAGATGTCAATCATTTAGCAATCATTTTACCTCAGGGAATTATTTAATTTGCCTGGTATTTAGATAATAATAGAATAAACCTCTCTTACATGATTGCTTTCAATTAATCTCTCACGCATACAGACATATACACACACACTATATGAAAATACTTTGAACACTGCATGACATCTACTAATGATATCTTACATGACAACAGCACATTTCTGACCTAATAAATATGAAGAGAGTTTCTAAGATCTATTATCAAACCAAAGTGTCTCTTTGCTAAATGTGATTTTAAGAAATATATTTGTAGGAAAAATTTAGCTACCAGTAAATGTTCTCAACAATTCTTCTGATGGTTTGTGATAAAGTAATTGTGAACTTGATTAAATCAAACTTATTCTTCATTTAATAGGAAATTTTTTTTCTTAAATACTCAAACACTGTTTTGTATTTGGGATATTTTCTGTTTCTTCATGTTGCCAAACAAGTTAAGCAGGGGAAAATAGGATAAATTAATATTGCTAGAAATAATTTGAAAGACTGTTTAACTTTATCTCAACATCACTATGGCATAGATACACATTTGAATTACTTTGACAGTTCATATAAATAAATACTGTAATATGTAATTTCTGCATCATAGTGCAATCCATTTCTCAATTTAATTTTAACCTAATGCTATGCTAGAAGGTATTAAAATGGGCATTTTCATAACTTTTCATTTAGAAAGAAAAGGTTAAGTTATATTGGTAATATTCAGGTAGTATAGAGAAAGAGAGCTAGCATATGTGTTTTACATAAAATTCCAGCTCCTTTCAGTTGTAAATTATTTTTTGGTTTTCAATGAAATCATGTATTTACCAACATAAATAGATTTTAAAATGTACTATTTTCAGTTAGTTACTGCTTGTGAATGCATGCAAAAATTGAAATCTTTATTATCACTAGACTGGGATCTTTATGCCCGCAGTTTTCTTTAAATGAATAAAGGTAGAGTAATGTGGGTGAAATGTAAATTTGAGCCAGGTATGTTCCAAAGCAAAGTCCTTGTTTAACTCTTTCACTTAATACATAAGTGAGAAAGGTAACGTTTAAACTGACAGTTAAAGAGATCTGGCCTAACCAACTCCATCTTTTCTTTAATCTTCAAACTGCCCTTAGTCGTTCCTGGGCATGGGCCAAGTTGAGTTTGGGAGAAATTTAGTTTATAGTTTAAGTGATAAAATCTCATTCAAAAACTAACCCACTTTTGTAAAACCAATGAAAAGACACCAGGTTGGGAGAGTAAGAGGGGCCTAAATTCCGCTAAGATGTAGACATAGTTAAGTAATTACCTCCTGGCAGGGCGCAGTGGCTCACACCTGTAATCCCAGCACTTTGGGAGGCCGAGGCCAGCAGATCACGAGGTCAAGAGATCAAGACCAGCCTGGCCAATATGGTGAAACCCCATCTCTACTAAAAGTACAAAAAATTAGCCAGGCGTGGTGGTGCGTGCCTGTTGTCCCAGCTACTCGGGAGGCTGAGGCAGGAGAATTGCTTGAAACCGGAAAACGGAATTTGCAGTGAGCTGGGATAGCACCACTGCACTCCAGCCTGGTGATAGAGCGAGATTCTGTCTAAAAAAAAATAAATAAATAAATAAAAAAATAAAAAAAAAATAAAAAAAAAAAAAAGTAATTACCAGCAATTATTCCAGAGGTCACAAGATTTGCAACTTCCCCAATTACTCCCGTAACTAACATTTCTATGATATAACCTAAAATTGGCCTTTTGAGATGTCTTCTCGGGCTTTTGCTTTTCTGAAGACCAGTAGCCCCACAGAGAACAATGAATGCTTTGTAGCCCCCACTCAGAAGTGGATTCGGCACACTGGGACTGTTTTCCACACCCTTAATATTGCATCCCCAACCAATCAGCACCCATTCTCTAGGCTACTGCCGACCAAACTATCCTTGGAAAGCCCTAGCCTCCAAACTTTTTAGGAGGTGAATTTAAGTAGTAATAAAACTCTGGTCTCTAATTCAGCTGGTTCTACTTATATCATACTCTTTGTTGCGATTCCCTGTCTTGATAAATTGTCTCTGTCTGGGCAGTGGGCAAAGATAACCCATTAGGTGGTTACACTTTTATCTCATTAGGAGTAGAAATCGACTCTGAATCTGTCCTGAGTTAGATGTCCTGCATCAAGTAGCTTGCTCCTCCGGATGGAAGGACTCCAGTGTCTCCTGCTCAGTGTAGTAATGCTTTTGTTTAAATGCATATAGAAATGTTCATATTTTACCTGTGTGGGCAGCAGAGAGTTAAACACATTGCTATCTTGTTTTAACAATGCATATTTCAATTTGGTATTAGAGACACATTTCCTTATAATTCTGGGTTTAGATTATGAAGTTTTCTTAGTACCTCTGTTTTCTTGTGGGTATAACAATAATACTTCATAAGGCTAGTGCAAATATTAAATGAACAATTAGATGACTAATAAATGGAATTCTGACAGGCACATTGTAAATGTTCTATAGTCTCTTTTATTAACAATATTATTATTAATTTATACATGAAAATTATCCAGATTATTATTTATTGTTATTCTTATCAGAAAGGAAATGTTGAAAGACAAAGTTAAATGTGAACTGCATAGAGTGACTTTATAATATTAAGAAATACAAACTTGTATTTGAGTATAGTAGCTGGAAAAATGTAATTATAAATTGTACTTTCCATTTTTCTAGCAAATAATTATTTATTTATATGAAAAATGTATGGATAAAAAAACCAGTGTTGTTCATAATTGCTGATATGCAAATTCCCTTACTTAAAGCAAAATTCCACTTAAAATGGCAGCATACATTACCATATTCTTATTTGAAAAATGCTATTTCAATTCCTTCAAAGATATAGTGACAGAAAATGTTATTTTAATTTATTTGCCATATGTAATCTTGTTTCCTCTCCTTAAATTAAGAAAAATGCATAGAGTCTTCCTCATCAAGTAGCTCCTTTTTGGATGAAAACTTAAAACTCAACGCAAAGAGCTCTCTGTTTTCAGTAACTAATGTTAAAACACAACCACAGTTTCTGGCCAGGTGGAAGTGAAAATTTTGGCTTTTTTTCTGGATGCAAATGTGGAATTACAAATATGTCACCTCTGAACTAGGTACATATTCAGCTAATCACTAGCAAAGCTAGATAATCACGACTCTGCTGGAGTACTGTATAGATTTTGCAGTGCGGGGAAGAAAGTCTATACTTGATGGTAGGAAGATCACCAGAAGAGTGAAGAGAGAAGGGGCTGATTTACTCAGACTGAATTTCTTCCTAGTAATGGTGGAAGTCATACCTCCTTCCATTGGGAAGAATGACAAGTAACTGAAAAAGCAAAGGATATGGCTCTTTGGAGGGTTCTCGGCAGAAAACTTGAGGCAGAGAAAATTTACACATTCAAATAGAAAAACAAATTCATTGAACAATCAAATGGCTTATTAAAATAGGTATCATTTTTGTTTAGGTCTCTTGATTTATGTTTTGTGAAATGATACATAATTTATTCCTTTTTTCAATAGGTATTTCAATTTATAGTATAAAATAATGAACACTGCTAATTATTATTCTTTACCCTGAAACACAATCTTGCTTCAAATTTTTACAATGTTATTTTTTATTTAGTATATCACTTCATACATAGCCACAATTCTCAAAGATGTAAATTAAGAACAGCAAGATTTAAAATCAATACTTCCTTTAAGCCTTTACAATATTTTTTAAAGCAATGCCAGGAAATAAGACATACTGGCTCTCACTTTCAGTAACCTGAAATTAATAGCATAAATTATGTAAGTAACCTCCTTTTGGCAGAGTTGTATCATATTTTTTACTCTAAGTTCCTTGATTCATATGATAAAGCTCTACTTTCTAGATCAGTGGTTCTCAAAGACAATGATTTTCTCCCAGGAAAATTTCTTAGGAGACATTTGGCAGTGTCTGGAGAGAACCTGGGTTGTGATAAAACAGAAGGGTACTACTACTGGCATCTAGTGAGCAGAGATCATAGGTGCTGCTGAACATCCTAAAATTCAAGTGGCAGCTTTTATAACATAGAAGTGGCCAAAAATATCAGTTGTGCTGAAGTTCATAATCTCTGTTTCAGATGCAGTTTATTTGACTTAAAGTTTGTATTAATATCCAAGGGATGACTTTGGGGCTTGACCATGGCTGGCTAGAGGAACCTGACACTTGCCTTCTTAATAATGAAGGACCAAAAGAGCAGATAAATAATCACATGTTGAACAGAGTATCTGAAAGAGAACAGTGGAATTCAGAAGATAAATCACAGGAAACCTCTGAAATACACACAGAAGCAGAGAGAAGCCAAGAAGTTCACTGATCAAGATGGGCTGGCAGCCAGGGGAAACTTCCCAGTGTAAGAAAAAGGTAAACGAGAGATCACCTGTGGTCCTCATTTCCACCACAAACAACTGCTGTCTGCAAGGGGAGAAGCCCTTGGCCCTTTCAGGCCCTGAGACCAGTATAGGGAGCTGCATAGAGTCTACGTGATGGCAAAGTGGAAGTTCATACTGGATCCCAAACAATCCCCTTGCCACCCTAAGTGAGATCCAAGCAGCTGCAGCTGGGTATCATTTTGAGAGCCTATCAGCTACCAGACTATATCCTTCCCTCCACTGGGACCCAATAGCTTCTGTTTATTCACTTCCCTTAAGACCCCTGCTGACATCTCCCTAGATCCACCCAGAGGTCTGCAGAAATCAATACCAATTGGAACTTTGGAAACAGACTGAACCAGTCAATGTGGCCAGGTCCCTAGCACTCTAGTCTGTGCAGTGTCCTACAGCCTGGGGAAAGTGCATGCATCATACTAAGGTGTCTGCCCCTGGTACAAGACAAAGGGAGCCAAAGCATGTGATCCACAGAGTCTGAGAGACCCTGCCCAGGGCCACCGTCATAGTTAACACTAACCTCCTACTCCATAAGGCAGGGCCACAGCTCATCTGCATGTGTCTTCAGGGGGCCCAGGGGTCAACCTGTCCAGAAACCATCATGGGATTTGAGGATACTCTGATCCTGCCTGATAGCACTAGCACGGTGCACGCAATTTGGGGTCCTGCGGGCAACACTCAACCTACCACCACGGGCACCCTTGCATGTTGTCTGGGCCTCAAAATTCAACTACCTCTGCCTGCTGCTGCCAGAACCAGCTCACACAATCAGGAGGCCTGAGGACTGTCCAGTCCCACCCTCATCCTCCTGCAGCAGTGCACAAGAATACCACCCGGGTGTTGAAAACAGTTCTGCCCTTTCCATTGCCATCTCCATTAGCATGCAAGCATGCGGTCTATGGGTCAAATAGCAAATCTCCACAAATTTAAATAAATCATCATCATATCAAACATATTCTCAGATCATAATAGAATGAAATTAGAAATTAATACCAATTGGAACTTTGGAAACTGTACAAACACATGGAAATTAAACAACATGCTCCTGAGTAACCATTGGTTCTATAAAAAAATTAAAAAGAAATTTAAAATTCTTTTGAACAAATGTAAATAGAAGCACAAATACCCAAACCTAAAGAGTAGAGGGAAGGCAGTGCTAAGAATGAAGTTTGTAGCAATAAAAACATACATCAAAAAGAAGAGAAATATTTCAAATAACCTGATTATGAGCCACTTCAGGAAGCTATTAAAGCAAACCAAAAAGTAAATGATTGAATTCAAAATTATTAATTTTTTTAATTTAAATTTTGATTTAAATTAGTTATTTTTTATTGACTGGGTCTCCCTCTGTGGTCCAGGCTGGCCCTCAGGTGATCCATTGCCCTTGGCCTCCCAAAGCACTATGAATATAGGTGAAAGCCACTGCACTCAACCCAAACTACCAATTAGTACAAGAAAAGAAATAATAAAAATTGGAGTGAAACTAAATAAAACAAAACTAAAAAAATTGTAAAGCATCTCTGAAACTAAAAGTGTTTTCTTTAAAGATAAATAAGATAAATAAAATAGCTTGACTAACCAGGAAAAAGAGAGAAGACCTAAAGAAGCAGAATGATAAATGAAAAAGGATATCACAAAAATGCTCCCAGGCAATACATGTTGGGAGGAGATATAGAATGTAATCCTAAAGATAACTTGGAAGTACAAGATGTCATAGGAAGTTCACTGGATTTATACTCAGAAAGGTATTGTAAACCAAGTTCCAACATTTAGGATGGCCAAGTCTAAATTGTCATGTTCAGTATTACTAATGATCAAGGAAATGTGGATCAAAACTACAATAAACTATCACCTCATCCCAGTTAGAATGGCTACTGTCAAAAACAAAAAATATCAAATACTGGCAAGGATGCAGAGAACAAGGAACTCTTAAAGGCTATCGGTGGAATGTAAATTAGTGCAGCCTTTATGAAATACAGTGTGTGGGGTTCTCAAAAAACTGAAAATAGAATTACCATATAATCCAGCAATTACACTACTGTGTATTTACCCAAAGGAAAATAAATCAGTGTATCAAAGTAATACCCATATTTTATGAAGCTTTATTCACAATAACCAAGATAGGAAACAACCTAAGTATCTACCAATGAACTGGTAAATAAAAAAGTCATACTATAACTTTTATAGTATAACATAAAACATAGTATATATAACATTTATAGAACTCTCTCTCTCTCTGTCTCTCTCTCTGTATGTGTGTGTGTGTGTGTGTGTGTGTGTGTGTGTGTGTGTGTGTATACAGTTTGAATAGTATTTAGCCATAAAAAAGAATGGAATCCTGTCATTCGCAGTAACATGAATAGACTGGAGGTCATTATGGATAAAGTAAAATAAGCCAAGCACAGAGAGACATCACACATTCTGACTCAGACGTGGGACCTAAAGAAGTCCATCTCGTAGAGGTAGAGAGTAGAATGATAGTCACAAGATTGTAGAAGGGTGGGGAAGTGGAATAAGCAAGGTTGGTTAATCGGTACAAACATACAAATCAATAGCACAGAAGGCTAATTATCTATAATTGTTATCTATAATAACACAGTAATTTTGGAATAAACTAATTTTCCTCACTATTTAAAACATAAAATATGTCTGTGGATCTAAAAAACGTTGTCTAAGATTCATATGATTTAATAGCATTCAGATACTGAACTAGGTACACCTAAGAATTTATGTTGAATTGTACAACGTTTTCGGAAAAAAAAGATCATTTGACAGATAGTGTGAGAATAACTTTCTAGACTATCATATCAACAAGTGCAAAGATTTCTATTTTGGCCAATGCTATGTCTTTGGGGCCTAGCATATATAGACAATAAATAATCTTTGGATCAATAAGTAAATCCTAAAATTCTGAACCAATTCAATTTACTGATATAAGTTTTCAGGCTTTTATTGCAACCAGCATTTGCCCCTTGCAAATATCTGAGATAAATCCTATAATGAGTAAATACTTTCAAGTTTAAAATGTTTTTGTTTACATAGGGAATTAAGACTTTTTGCTTAAATAATTTTCATATTCATTTAATGAGTCAGAAATTTCTATCCCTTGCTTACAGTAGAAGATTATGCATAAGGCAGACCCTGAATGCTGCTCACATATAGTCATCATTCTCCTCTTACTTAGAGAAACCTCATTTGGATGGAGCAGCAAAGTGTCAACCCAAAGACATGGAATCTCAGCCTCTCTTCAGTGTGTGGTGGCCCCTGACAAGAAGGTTCTTGCCTGTCAGATATGGGTAGATACATTTGGGGTTTTTGTCTTTTCAAAGAAATAATGTTTATTCTTGTCTTGATCTTATCCTTTTACCAGCTCTTCTTCCCCACTGGAACCCAGCCACAGGGCCTGAAATGCTCTCCAATATACATTTAAAGAAAAACAATCCTTCATTTTGTTTAAACTATTTTATTGTTTTGATGATATATTTGAAATATGAAGCTGAATTTATGCCTAGTAGAGGCACGGTGACTTAGAAAGTTTAAGTGATATATCTAGGATGACCAAATTTAAATTGACAAGTCCCTGTTTAAAAACTCAATATATCTGGCTCCAAAATTCATGTACTTTCATGATGCTGCACTTCCTTTTGAAAGTCCTAGATGCTCAATCCAGTGCTTTCCATTAGTGTGTCCGTCGATTACCCTCCGTATTTTATATTCCTTCAAGTAAAATTCCAGGGAAAATAATATCCAAACCATGATTTTGAATAGAAGAATGACTAAAAACAAACAGATCTTAGTGCCCATTTATGATAAGTTCATTCTTTAAGTCTCCATTGAGCTAAGAAACACCTGGGGCTATTTTAAATGAAAAGAATTTTTTTTTAACATTTTTGTTATCATTTAGACCAAGATACTCTATGGTAATTTTTTACTCTGTGGTAAAAAATTACCATAGAGTATCTTGGTCTAAACAGAAACTTTTTTCTGTTGTAAAACATGGTCTTACTTTAAAAAGAAAAAAATCATTAAAATAAAAATATATGGGCAGAATCCTATCAAAAATGGTTCATATTAATGACTGATATGTTAAAAACCATTATAAGTTTTACTTTCAAATTCTATAAATTATTTGGTTTCTGAAATAAATCATAACTTTATTGAAAATGGATGATAGAATAAAATTCATTTTCTACATTCAGACAATACATGTTGGGAGATCTAACATGTAATCATAAAGATAAACTTGGAAGTACAGGATGTCATAGGAAGCTCACCGGATTTATACTCAGAGATGTACTGTAAACCAAGTTCCAACATTAATTGACTGAATGACCAAGAAAAAATATTTTAACTTCCTTAACTTTGTTCTGTTATTTAGAAAATTTGATCTTGTTATATTTGCCAAATGTTTTGATTTTTAAAAGGTTAAGAAATTATATAATTTCTTTGAAAACTGATACACATATAAAGCATATCAGCTATGTTTGAATACCAAAAATCTAGAAAAATAATTTAGATTTATATTTACGAGAGTCTTGAAGTTGAAAAGATTAAGTAATGATATTAAATATTTAACTAATATGAAAACCTAATAATTACAAGATATCTCTAAAAGTTTAATGTTGCATCAAGTACAATGTATTAATTTGGCTCTATCTATTCATACTCTTTAAAATGCATATTTTTTCTTTTTAAATTTTTAATTTTTGAGAGTACATAGTAGGTGTATATATTTATGGGGTATATGAGATGTTTTAATACAGGTATGCGATGTATAATAATCACATCATGAAAGATGAGGTTTCCATCCTTTCAAGCCTTTATCCTTTGTATTAGAAACATTCCAATTATACTCTTTCAGTTATTTTAATATGTGAAATTAAATTATTTTCTATAGTCACCCTGTTGTACAATTCAAAAATAGATCTTTTTCATTCTTTTAACTATTTTTTTGGGTATACCCATTAACCATTCCTATCTCCCCTCCACCTGCCCCCACTACCCTTCTCAGCCTCTGAAAACCATCCTTCTACTCTCCCATGAGTACAACTGTTTTGACTTTTAGATCCCACAAATAAGTGAGAACATGCAATATTTGTATTTCTGTGTCTTGCTTATTTAACATAACATAATGACCTCCAGTTCCATTCATGTTTTTGCAAATGGCAGAATTTCATTCTTTTTATGACAAAATAGTAACACTGTAATTTGGTGCTGGTAGAATGGGACATGGCTGTACAGATACTGGAAAATGTGGAAGTGGCTTTTGAACTAGGTAACAGGCAAAAACAAAAACAACAACAAAAAAACCCTCAAATTTATAGAAAACCAAAAAAGACCCAGAATAGCTATTCTAAGTGGAAAAAAAAGAAGAAGAAATTGCCTTTTGCATTACCTGACTTCAAATCATACTGCAGTTACAGTAACTGAAGTAGCACAGTACTGGCATAAAAACAGCAGACCAATGAGACATAATAGAGAAACCAGAAACAAATCCATACATATACAGTTAACTCCTTTTCAAGAAAGTGGCAAAATCAAATCAACTGATGATTTATTGATTGATTGATTGCCTAGATGAAGGAATTCGATGACTCACTGGATATCAGATCATGAAGACAGGATTTACATGTACTTCCTTTTGGGACTTGGGTAGAGTGTGATACCGGCTGTTTTTCTCTCACCATCGATACTTTCTCCTAGTAAATCAAAACAGATTTACACCTTATAAAAGAAGGTTAGGTTTTACACGGAAGTGAGGATGCGTTTGTAAACAGGTGAGATTATTATAACACATCATATTTAATCAGATGTCTATAAGTCTGAAGATGATAGCAAAATATCATAATGTCTATGAAATGGCTAAATTATTTTAGGAGAGATATAGAGTGTGGTAAAAAGTTGGCCAAAAATAGATTTTTAGAAATATCAAAGTTTTATGAAAATATATATTAAAAGAAACTCTTGGGGAAATAAAAGATAAATGGAGAATTTGAACTGAATATTTTCTATTTGATTTTTTTTTTTTTTTTGAGACGGAGTTTCGCTCTTGTTACCCAGGCTGAAGTGCAATGGCACAGTCTCGGCTCACCGCAACCTCCGCCTCCTGGGTTCAGGCGATTCTCCTGCCTCAGCCTCCTGAGTAGCTGGGATTACGGGCACGCGCCACCGTGCCCAGCTAATTTTTTTTATTTTTAGTAGAGACGGGGTTTCACCATGTTGACCAGGATGGTCTCGATCTCTTGACCTCGTGATCCACCCGCCTCGGACTCCCAAAGTGCTGGGATTACAGGCGTGAGCCACCGCGCCCGGCCCTATTTGATTCTTTATATCCTCTTTCCACCCAACTCCACACTGCCCCATGTATCAGAATGAAAGTCTGGAGACAAGTTTATGCCTGCTGACCCAGCGGAATTAGGAATGATACACTTTCTTATTATAAAAATCGTTCTTATTTTAACTGTACATTATGCGGCTATCCAAACCAGGACTGTCTGGTTTCTCCTTGGCTTCAGGCACTGAAGATTAGATGGAGGGAAGAGAATGAGGTCAGAAAATTTGTTTCTGTGGCATCCTTTTTGACTTGTTACATTTGATTGGTAGCTGTTTTTATTCCTCCCAGCTGATGCCAGCCACTGATAGGAAATAGCCAGTGAGGAAGGTTCCCTATGATCCCACTGGAAGAGGCTATATGCTTCTTCCAACATCCTGATTGGTGCAGGGATATGGGCAGATCCAAGACAGTGTAGTGTCCAGAAAGTCAAGAAAGAATTTTCCAAGACTTGTGTAATACACGAGGATGCAGGGAAAAGAGAAGGCAACAGGTATTCCAGTAAGTCAAGAAAAAGATAGTCAAAATTATGAACCGTCATAAAAAGTATGGGAATAATAAATTTTGTTTCCGTAAAGACAACAGATAAACATGTATTAGGGATTAAATATTAAAAAGGAAAATAGGCAAAAAACAGAGAACTGTTATTTGTTTAGTTCAACAATTATTAATGACCTCTTATTCTGATTTTAGAGGCCATTGTCTGAAGTACATGTAGGGAAGAAATTATAAATAGGAGTGACTAGGGAAGTCACTATATATTGATAACATAAGTTATTTTAGTTTGAACCTATTTATACTTAATTATGTTTGGAAAAATACAAGCATATAGAGAATTTTTGTGGACATATTATTCTGAACAAACATACTTTTTCCCAGCTTAAAAAGACTTACTTTCATCAAAGTTATAGAAATACTTTGGCATAAATAGACTCTCATCAGATACGTAAGGTAGTAAGTTGCTTAGCTATGTTTTAATCCTGTTCTTGATGTGCGCACTGACTCTTATAAGCTGAAAATATGATTGTCCAAGATAAAATAGACCTTATATGATTATTAAAAACAATACTAATAACTCCTAGAAAGCAAAGACATACACAAACATCTAAAAACATGGCAAACTGCTGGAGGATGATGATTGTGGAGAAAAGTTAAATTAGTGGAATGTAAGAAGCTTGGCAGTTTCTGGAATTTAGAAGCCAGAGTAATTAGCCAGTCAAAGAAAGAGGTCCTGCCACCTCTTCCCAAGTTCTCATCATGTTTTAAGGATTTGGTACATCTGGGGATTCTGATAGCTAAGCCCTGTATCCAATTTAGAAAGAGCATCCCTAATGTTAGCTGAAGGCAGTGGAGTAGGAATTTATCACTAAGGAACGAAATGCATTCCTTTTGGCGAAAAGCTGCTTAGAGGAATGCAATTTGTGTGGTATAAAAGTGCATGGAAATTTTAGTTGTATTTTTCTTTAAATCTATGAAAAACTTTATGTCTTTGAGGGACAAACCATATGAAGCTACTGGGAAAACAGAAAACAGCTTAAAGAAGGATAAACTTATCCAACATTGCGCATTATTCTGTTTTCTATTTCATAGGCTGGGCCACCTGGAGTTTTATAACCAAACCAAACTTTAGGTTCTTTGTATTTTTGAACAGGTCTCCAGAATTGAGAATGATACGCTCGCTAAAATATCTGCTGGGCAGAGTCTATTCTGCTTAGAAAATGAGCAGAATCAAGGACTATAAATAGATATCACGCTATCTTCTAGTATGCTTTTGAAAAGATCTCTATACCATCTAGTCCTCTGGGTTTGAATTAGTAAATGGTCAATGATAAAGAGAGAAAGAATAGAGAGAGAATAATATTTGTCACCTAAAAACCCATGGGAAGCACAAGAACATGTTTCCTTTTTTAATAAAATGAGTTATTCTATTTTTGTTTCTTCAAATTAGTAAAATAGTTTGAAAGGAACAATTTCAATGGGCCAAAGTGAAAAATTTCTCCCCTGATTAATAAATACTGTTACTGGCTTTGAGGCAGAAAGTAGTATGTAAGTAATGATTAAATATATAATGGGGTAATAGTGAAACTCTGGTAAACCCTCACACGTTTTAGAGACTCATAGAGCCTTCTACTTGCCTATAAAGTTACAGATGTGAACAGCAAACATTTTTCTTCTCTTGGAGGAGTTGAGCATGCCATTGTCACCTACTCTCCAGGAGGGAAAGGTACTAGAAGAATGTTCCTATCCTCTGTTCAGAAGCCACTCACTGGGTCAGCCACTCTTTCCTTAAAAACTTTTGGAAAATTGCCCAATTACGGATTGTGATTTAAACACTGTTTCTTTTATTGCAATGTGGGGATACTTAAGGAGTCCAGATTATCTTGTTACTCAGAGAATGAGCAAAATTTAGGTTGAGGGGCAGGGAAGTTCATTTGGAAGCTCAATATGCCTTATCTTTAAGTCATGTTCTATATTATTTCACTAATAAAGAAGCTGGTATTTAATCTCCATCTGTCTGATTCTTAAATTTTATGTCAGTAGGATTTGAATATGCAATAGACTTGACGGTCAGAACAATATTCACTCCTAAAAGTTCAAACACTTCCCACTTAGTATCAGTTGTACATTTTCCTATAATTTTCATTAAAAATCCATTTTGTTTGTCTAATTTAGTTCATAATTTCAAGAATAGAACCAAGTTCATAAAATTGTAGAAATGGGGATGTTTTGTGGAGTTAATTATTTAGTTTACTTTTCTCATGTTTCATAGTACTTTCTTAATCATGTAGAATGTTCTGCCACAAGCAGAACCTCAATAAGTTCTGCTGATTTGTTTTAACAAGTATAAGGTTTGTTTTCTTTTGCCATGGCTGGCTTACTAGCAATAATAGTGACACAAGAAAAACATCAACACTTACGGTCTGAGCATTTCCAGTGTTAATATGCTTGAGAGCTTACAAAATGCAAACCACTAGGCTATAAAATGACTTTGTCTTTCCTTAATCAAGAAAAAGTACCAAAAATGTAATATAAAGAAAATATAAACCAAGTAAGCATAAGCCCTATTGTCACTACACTTCTGCTTTTCTATGTAAGTTAAAATCTAGCTTACACAGGAACTAGCTAAGAATATATTACGGGAAGGATTATGTATGATAGTTACAGGAGAAAATCTGATCATGCTGCAAGGAATGCCTTTCTGTATGTAAACAACTCTTTAAGTTACAAGGCTCTTTGAAAAATGGCACGGGCTATTCAATGTAGATTCAATGAAAGAATCTAGGATTACCAAAATCATTTTAACGAAAAGCAACAGCATTGTGTTCCCACACTTTCATATCTTCAAAAACATACACGCTTGTTCTAAATCACAAACCAATAAAATATTTGCATTCTATTTCAAACCATACCCATACCTTAATATAGTCCTTGCACAACGTACTAATACTACCCCCACATTTTTTTTTAACAGAAATCCACTTTTCAGTCTGTCACTGAAATGGGCTGTCAGAAGGCTAGCCCATCTTCTTAGCCTAGTTCTTATACAATGTACAAATATTGTTTTTTACCTGAATGTACATTTCAGTCAGCTGAGTCTATTTCATTGATATAAATAATTGGGTAGCTGAAACATCTTTTTGAGGTGTTTATACATCAACATAAGTCTCCATGATTCTTTATTTATTCCCTAAGGAGATAAAAATATGAATCCAGAATTCTTAGGAGGCCCAGTACAAAACAGCTGACTCTTGCTCCTTGCAAACTGTATGCTTTCCAGATGACCATTAGGACACAGTGGCTCTACCTCTAGGTATCTGTCTCTATTTCTCTCTCTTCTCTCTATCTCTTCAAGCTTGCTTACTCTTGTACTCATTCTTCCTTAAAATTCCTTTTTATATGCTAGATTTTGATTCATCTCTTGCCATTTTCTACTTCATACTTGCCTCCCAATAGATGTTACATTCAGAAAGAACATATTTCAGTTACAGAAACATGCAATAATTTCTTACGTAAACTTTTTTTTTTTCCACTTCAACCACCACTATTCCTTTCATTTTTTCTTTAAATATAACTTCTTTAAGAAGCCATCTTTTTAACTCTCTCATTTTGGGTTAGAAAGAGGATTGCCAGATAAAACTCAAGACATACAGTAAAATTTGAATTTAGGTCAACAATAAATTTTAGTACATCACATATAGTGCATGGGTATGTTCTTTTTGGATATTTGGAGGGAGGGAGTGGAGATAGGCAAAATCCCCACAATGAATGTAAAGTTGTGAGCAGGATAGACCCTAAGAAGTATTAAATTAGTTCAATGTGAATTATGGTATTTCCAGTTGAAACTTCTATCTACAAGGTGATTTGATATTTTCTGATCTTGAAAGAATCGGTACTTAAGCCATAATTTTGAGAAAAATGTACCTATATCTTTTTCATTATGTGAAGTCTGCTTTGAATCATATTTGTGAATGATCTGACCAAGTCATACCATTTTCTAGTACAGAAGACTGGATTCTTATAGGTTTATTAATAACTAAAAACAGAGCATTTTTCTGTTACTGTTAAATAATTAGAGCAAAATTTCACTCTTGCTGTGTATTCAGAATGAGTAGAGAATCATGTAGTCAAAGAATAAAGTAATATCCAATGAGAGATTGATGAAACCCTCACAATGTTCGAGGGAAAATTTTATTCACTCAAATTGACATCTGTAACTGACAGTCACAGGGCATGATAAAACATTAAAAAAAACTAACCCTGGTGTTTGCCATTTACTAATATAACAGCATCTAGTTCCCTATCAGTATCATTAAGTTCAAATAGAATTGAACTAATATTCACTTCAACATATTTTACTATAATGAACATGCGAAATATTTTCTTTAAAGCTAAAAGTAGTGACATCAGATTACAATATTGTAAATTATTTTTTGATAGCTTTAAAAAACTTGCATATGTCTCATAGACAGATATTTACTACACATATACACACCTTAGAAAAATGTTTTAATGGAGGAAAAAGTTTAAATAATTTGATGTCAACCTAATAAAATATCATTCATTGTAAGGACATTTATCTCTTCCTGGGGGCATAAGGCTCCAGATGATTTTAATTTTCTTCCTTGCTGAGCAACGTTTTCTGGATAATCTGCAATAAATATATTTTTATCCAGTAATAAGAAACATATTTCTTAAAATAGTCGTACCTCAAAAAATATTTTACCTTTTATTACTCTATCATTTGCCAGAGGCCCAAATACAAATAGATCCTATTGAGCTGTCTGTGCTTAGGAAACCAGCTGGAAGATTAAATAGCACGGAAAGCAGTAATTTGTTTCCTAATAAGCTATATATAAGTCACTTCTTGAGTGAAGAATAGGTCAATTGTACTTTGTTTGGAATTGTTATTTGTATGTTCAAGTGAATATATTTAACATTTTCCCCCAAGTCCCTTTCTGTAGTTCTTGATGATTTCAGCTATTTATTGGCATATGCATCCAGGCTAAACTAAAATATTTCAGGGGATGAATTTCTCAGTTTTGTAAAAAAAAGTGGATTTGTGTAAGAAAACAGTGCCCTCAAGCCTCTGTGCTGAGAAATTAATCTCTCCTAACGTAGAAATCCCCATTGTTCAAACAAGTTCATAGGGCACAAAACATGGAAAATAACCTAAACTTCATCATCACTACTCAAATATTTTTCCATTCTTATCATTGAAACTCACATAGCATGTCTAATAGGACACTTTCTAAATCTGTGAAATACTACGCAACTTTAAATGAAGCCACTTTTCTCTGATGAACTACTGCATAGCAAAGAAAGAACATAAAACTCCATTTGAATAGGTGTTATAAAAAAGATTTATTAAAGAATGTATTATGAAAAAATCTATTACCAAGGGACAAACAGGCATACATAGAGATTGAAATATAATTAAAATTATTACTGTATAGTCCTATTAAATATATGACAATTGCAGAATACTCAAGAAATACGATATTCAAATACACAAACATTTTCATAACTATTATATACACTCACATTTTACTACTCTTGCATGTTTTACTTTGATTATAAATAGAACTACTGAAATATATTTACTTGTTCCAAACCAGTTGTTAAGGCTAAAATGAGACACAAAATAAATGATTGGAATAAAAATATCGAAGTCCATTTTATATTCATTAGAATTTGTTTTCATTGCTGTCACCCAAAGTTTCACACATATCTCAGGAGTGAAAAAATGGATTTGCTAGAATTCTGTCCTCTAAATAAGAGTTCTCTACCTTTACTTACATAGAATGCAAAGTAGGTCAAAAACATCTCTTCTTTAGAACACAATTATTTTGTACAAAATTTTTACATACTCTATCACTATTTGCTATTTGCTTGTCTTTCACTTACATTCTATTTTAACCACTCACATCCCATGGTTCCATGGAGACCCTTCTTTTATGATCATGGATTAATTTCATGTTAAAAAAATTTGTGGAACTTTTTGAGCCTTGCTTAATTGCTGGAAACATCTGAAAATTCCTCCCCTTTGATCTATTTGATATTCTTAATTACTAACAGAACTGTTTAGCTAAGCCTTTCTCATTCCTCAGTCCAGGTTTCTCTTATTTCCCTTTAAGGGCTGGACTTCTCAGGGGTCTGACTTCATGCTATGTTCTTCCCACTCTGCACACCCATCCTTGGGAATTACACTAATGTCTTCACTATTTATAGTCTTTGGAGGTTGGTCCAAAATTATTGGACCAACTTTGAATTATTCTCTCCATTTCTGAAGGCTTATTTTCTGAGTAGTTCCACAAAGAACCAACTTATGTTCACATATTGAAAGTGGTCTATCTCCTCCTCTTCAATTTACAATCAGACACAGTCAGTGTCTATTTCAGCCGGTTGCAGAAACCAGTATTCTGGAAGTAATCTTTGACTCTTCAATCTCTCCAAACACAGTGAACTACCAAGTCCTCTCAAGCTAACTTTCTGAATGTTTCTTGAGTTTACACTGTTCTCTAGTCCATTGTCACCAGCTCAGACAAGGAAAACATTATTTCTCATCTGGACAATGGCTAACAAAACTCCCTCCAACTTACACTTCACATAGCATTGAAGCATAGCTAATCATGAGATGCCAGGGCTTCAAACTTTTTAAAAAATTTCTCATTGTGATTTAAAAAAATCTACTTGACATTATGTAAGAGCTAACTATGATGTGGTTAATTTCTCATACCTTTACCTAAAGGATCTCTTAAATTACTTGCAGAAATTATATATATATATATATTATATATAATATACATAATATATATAATATATGTATATAATTTATGTATATATGTATATATAATATATATATAATTTCTGCAAGTAATTTAGGAGATCCATATATATATGTGTATATATATATATGTGTGTATATATATATATATATATATATATATATATATATTCCAGGGTGTATATATATATATATATATAGAGAGAGAGAGAGAGAGATTGAAATATAATCAATATGTTTAATAGATATTAATTATATTTTGCAATATGAATGAATATACATTTCCCTCGGACAAAGAAGGGCATTACATAATGGTAAAGGGATCAATGCAACAAGAAGAGCTAACTCTCCTAAATATATACGCACCCAATACAGGAGCACCCACATTCATAAAGCAAGTTCTTAGAGACCTACAAAGAGACTTAGACTCCCACACAGTAATAGTGGGAGACTTTAACACCCCACTGTCAATATTAGACAGATCAATGAGACAGAAAATTAACAAGGATATACAGGACTTGAACTCAGCTCTGGACCAAGCAGACCTAACAGACATCTGCAGAACTCTCCACCCAAAATCAATAGAATATATATTCTTCTTGGTATCACATCATACTTATTCTAAAATTGACCACATAATTGGAAGCAAAACACTCCTCAGCAAATTCAGAAGAATGGAAATCATAACTAATAGTCTCTCAGACCACAGTCCAAGCAAATTGGAACTCAGGATTAAGAAACTCACTCAGAGCTGCACAACTACATGGAAACTGAACAAATTGCTCCTAAATGACTACTGGATAAATAACGAAATTAAGGCAGAAATAAAGATTGAAATGAATGAAAATGAAGACAACAGATGCTGGAGAGAATGTGGAGAAATAGGAACATTTACGTTGTTGGTATGAGTGTAAATTAGTTCAACTATTGTGGAATATTGTGTGGTGAGTCCTCAAGGACCCAGAACTGGAAATAATATTTGACCCAGCAATCCCATTACTGGATATATACCCAAAGGATTCTATTATCATTCTATTATAAAGATACATGCAAACTATGTTTATTGTGGCACTGTTCACAATAGCAGAGACTTGAAACCAACCCAAATGCCCATCAATGACAGACTGGATAAAGAAAGAGTGGCACATATACGCCATGGAATACTATGCAGCCATAAAGAAGGATGAGTTCACATCCTTTGCAGGGATATGGATGAAGCTGGAAACCATCATTCTCAGCTAAATAGCACAATAACAGAAAACCAAACACCATATGTTCTCACTCATACGTGGGAGTTGGACAAATGAGAACACATGGACACAGGGACCAGATTATCACACACTGAGGCCTGTTTGGGGGTCAGAGCAAGGGGAGGGATAGCATTAGGAGAGATATCTAATGTAGATGATGGGGTAATGGATGCAGCAAACCATCACGGCACATATATAGCTATGTAACAAACCTGCATGTTTTGCATGTACCCCAGAACTTAAAGTATAATAATTTACAAAAAAGACTAAGAAACTCTCACAGATCAGATTAGATTAAGAGAGCATTCTGGTAAAATGAAATGTGGCATCCTGGGATAGCAAAAGAATGCCACATTTCATTTTATTTTCACATTACATTTCATTTTCTGGGATAGCAAAAGAACATTACTGGAAAAACTTGGGAAATCAAAGAAAGAAACTTGTGATATCAAAGAAAAGAGTCCAATTAATGGTAATGTACTAATGATGGTGTCAACCTAACAGTGCCTGGGACAGGTGTCAATCAATTTAGAGGTTTAGTTTTCCAAGATTGAGGATATGCCCAGGGAAAAAGAGACAAAAGTTTCAGTAGGATCCCTGGGATGCACTTTTTCCAAAAAGGATTTTAAGGAATTCAGTATTAAAACAGGAAACAGCAGCAGGAGGAGAAAGAGGGAGGAAAATAGGAGAGTAGGGTAGGCAGTGAGGTAAGCAAATACATTCTTGAGAGGCTTTGGTTAATGCTCACTGAATCCACAATTTACATGCTTCTCAATTTAAATTTCTCTGATGTTTTTCTTAAAATTGGTCAGAAGAATTATTATTTTCTAAAATTCAGTCCTGGGACTAATTCTAATAATTATTATTTTAAGAAAGAATAACATGTAATTTCACATGTTAAAAGAAAAAATGGGGGAAAAATTCAATTATGCATTCATCTAGCACTCAGTAAATTTATACTTTATGTAAGGTAAAATAAGTATTTGTAATCGCAGCTCTCTGTTGAACAAAGCAACTCAGTTTTTTTCCAATGAATCAGTTTCATAGCTTAACTTCTACCTTTGATGTGGTGACTTTGGGGTCTTCAGATTTTATTTTTCTTTCACAATGATTTCTTAGTTCTGACAACTTTAATATTTTCATTATTTAGAAACATGGAAAACTCCTGTCTCTGGGGGCTGACAAGCACTGGAGGGAGGCTGGGTAGGGGCTGAGGGCAGCTCAGTGATCTCCTGCAGGCACCTCTAAGCAGGACCAGCTTGGGTGCCATGAACTGCAGCAGGAGGCACACAAGCTCCTAAGTGGAAATGGGTGGGTCCTGGGTGAAGCCCCATCTTCAAGCTGAGAAGGCATGAAGCCTCGGGATTGGGCTGCCAGCCCTGTGGACCAGAGTGAGAACTTATAGTACTTTTTCTTAGCCCACCTATGGCCACTCATGAACCCATCAGCACATACTTCCTCTCCTCAGAAGCCTATAAAAACCCCCAGACTCAGCCAGACTCAAAAAAAGAGAGGATGACCAACTGCTGAGAGAAGCTGCCCACTCGTGTCTCCTTTCTGATGAGAGTTGAACACTCATCAGGACATTCCAGCTACAGAGAAAAGCTACCTACTGTGGGTCTCCTCTGAGCTGTTCTGTCACTCAATAAATCTCCTTTTCACCTTGCTCACCCTCCTTTTGTCCATGTGCCTCATTCTTCCTGGGCACAGGACAAGAATGCAGAACCTGCCAAATGGCAGGGCTAAAAGAGCTGTAACACAAATAGGGCTGAAATATGCCCATCGGTCACCATGTTGCAGGTGACAAGAAGGAGAGAAGAGCTGTGGCCCTTTTAGGAGCCCAGACTTAGGAGCTCCCTGAGCCAGGGCTATGGTACGTTCTTTGGGACTCCAAGGCATCTCCAAGCTTCCAGGCATCTCAAAATTTCCAGAAGCCACTGCATTCCCCAGTGCCAACCGTGGAAGCTCCTTGTCTTATGCTTAGTCCAGCCAAAGCCTTGCAGGGAGGCGATGCCCATGCCACTGCAGCCAGCATGCTTGGCTGTGTGCAGTGTCCAGACCTCATGCTCGCTTGCTCTCACACCCTCACCGCTGTGCTCGTCCTTGGAGGCACAGGATCCAGGCCAGTAATGTGAGCTGAATGCAGCCTCCCAGGCCAAGTGAGCCCAAGTGGGCCCAAGCAAAACCTGGACAAAGGTGCCACTGGCCACAGAGGTTTCTGACTGTCAAAGTGACACCCAAGGATCTTGTAACACTTCCTATTACATCGTATTAGTAGATATATGGTATTAGACATATTAAATCAATGTGATGTTGGGCATCTTGCCTGAAAATATTTACTATCTTAATGGCATGCTACCAACATATCACAATTCACTAATTAATTGAAATGTGAACCCCAAATATCTGAAACAGGTCTAAGTCAATTTGGGAAGTTTACTTTGCCAAAGTTAAGGGTGTGTGCCAGTGACACGGCCTCAGCACCTTCTGATGACAGGTGCTCAAGGTGGTTGGGACACACCTGGTTTATACATTTTAGGGAGACATAAGACATCAATCAATATATGCAAGATGGACATTGGTTCAGTCTGGAAATGTCAGACAACTTGAAGTGGGGAGGGGTCTTCCAGGTCATAGGTAGATAAAAGACAAATAATTGCATTCTTTTGAGTTTTTGATTAGCCTTTCCAAAAGAAGCAATCAGATATATATTTATCTCAGTGAGCAGAGGGATGACTTTGGATAGAATGGGAGGCAAGTTTTCCCTAAGCAGTCCTCGGCAGTTCTAAGTTTTCCCTTCAGCTTAGTGATTTTGGGGTCCCAAGATTTATTTTCCCTTCACAGATATGTGCTTTTTGAAAATATTCTTTCAAAAATGGATAATGATGCTTGAAATTGCTGACTGCTGAAAATTAATTAGCTTTTGGGCTATCAGAACAAGTGGGAATGTAATTGAGTTCTGTATGGACCAGGGTGTTTCTAAAAGTGTCTTCTTCGGAGAGTTCTAAGGAGACATTTTTTTTTTCTCCTCTTTCCATTGGAGAACAATAGCTAAAACAGACAAGTTTCTCTGCCATTTCTCTTTGTATGAAGGGCTTATTTACCCTGAAGTTTTAACACTCAAGGGCCTTGGCTTGATGCAAGGGCCTGAGGCTCTGTTTCCTGTCCCCACAAGGCCACTGAAACAAAGCATCCAATCACTGGGTAATGCTTACACCCTCAGGGCAGCCTCTGGCACCAGTAACTGCCTATCTCTCTGGAGTCCTTTGTTGTATGCCAGCCTGATGATTTTTCTGTCTTACTAGGTCATCTATATCTTTAAAAACTATTTTATTCAGCATTTATTATTTTTTCTGTATTGGAATTATTTTCTGTTGTTTGCTATGTTTTTTGTTTTTAAATATAATTTCTTCTCAAGGTTTTCTTTTTTTAATTTAATTTTATTTTTTTATTTTTTTTTTAATTTTTAAAATTTTTATTGCCTTATAGGTTTTGGGGTACATGTACAGAGTGTGCAAGATAGTTGCATAGGTACACACATGTCAGTGTGCTCTGCTGCCTTCCTCCCCTTACCCACACTTGGCATTTATCCCCAGGCTATCCCTCCCCAGCACCCCCCCACGGTACTTCCCCCCTTCCCCCCAATAGACCCCAGTGTGTAGTAGACCCCCTCCCTGTGTCCATGGGTTCTCATTTTTCTCATCCGCCTATGAGTGAGAATATGCGGTATTTGTTTTTCTGTTCTGGTGTCAGTTTGCTGAGAATGATGTTCTCCAACTTCATCCATGTCCTTACAAAGGACACAAACTCATCATTTTTGATTGCTGCATAATATTCCATGGTGTATATGTGCCACATTTTCCCAGTCCAATCTATCATCGATGGGCATTTGGGTTGGTTCCAGGTCTTTGCTACTGTAAACAGTGCTGCAATGAACATTCGTGTGCATGTGTCCTTATAGTAGAACGATTTATAGTCCTTTGGATATATACCCAGTAATGGGATTGCTGGGTCAAATGGAATTTCTATTTCTAGGTCCTTGAGGAATCGCCACACTGTCTTCCACAATGGTTGAAATAACTTACACTCCCACCAACAGTGTAAGAGTGTTCCTATTTCTCACAGCCTCTCCAGCATCTGCTGTCTCCAGATTTTTTAATGATCACCATTCTAACTGGCATGAGATGGTATCTCAATGTGGTTTTGATTTGCATCTCTCTAATGACCAGTGATGATGAGCATTTTTTCATGTGTTTGTTGGCCTCATGTATGTCTTCTTTTGTAAAGTGTCTGTTCATATCCTTTGCCTATTTTTGAATGGGCTTGTTTGTTTTTCTCCTGTAAATCTGTTTGAGTTCTTTGTAAATTCTGGATATCAGCCCTTTGTCAGATGCATAAACTGCAAAGATTTTTTCCCATTCTGATGATTGCCGATTCACTCTAGTGACTGTTTCTTTTGCCGTGCAGAAGCTGTGGAGTTTGATTAGGTCCCATTTGTCTATTTTGGCTTTTGTTGCCAATGCTTTTGGTGTTTTGGTCATGAAGTCCTTGCCTACTCCTATGTCCTGAATGGTTTTGCCTAGATTTTCTTCTAGGGTTTTTATGGTGTCAGGTCTTATGTTTAAGTCTTTAATCCATCTGGAGTTAATTTTAGTGTAAGGTGTCAGGAAGAGGTCCAGTTTCTGCTTTCTGCACATGGCTAGCCAGTTTTCCCAACGCCTTTTATTAAACAGGGAATCCTTTCCCCATTGCTTGTTTTTGTCAGGTTTATCAAAGATTGCATGGTTGTAGATATGTTGTGTTGCCTCCGATGCCTTTGTTCTGTTCCATTGGTCTATATCTCTGTTTTGGTACCAGTACCATGCTGTTTTGATTACTGTAGCCTTGTAGTATAGTTTGAAGTCTGGTAGTGTGATGCCTCCCGCTGTGTTCTTTTTGCTTAGAATTGACTTGGCTATGTGGCCCTCTTTTGGTTCCATATGAAGTTCATGGTGGTTTTTTCCAGTTCTGTGAAAAAATTCAATGGTAGTTTGATGGGGATAGCATTGATTGTGTAAATTACTTTGGGCAGTATAGCGATTTTCACAACATTGATTATTCCTAACCATGAACATGGAATGTTTCTCCATCTGTTTTCTTTACACTTTCCATGATCCATCTCTTTCAAAAGATGGTGTAGTAATTCATTTTTAGTATCTATTTTGACATGTTACCTTGTTCATGTTTAACTTTTTCCATTAATTACTCAAAGAAAGATAAAGTAGGGTAAATAGTGAATAAGAACAGAGAAAACTGAATTGATATTAGTTACAGGTTGAGCATCACTAATCTGGAAATTCAAATTTGAAATGCTCCAAATTCTGAAATTTTCTGAGCACCAACATGATACCACAGGTGGAAAATTCTATCCCTAACTTCATATGACCAGGAACAATAAACAAGCAGTGGAAACTTCATTTGCACAAAGTTATTTAAGCTATTATATAAAATTACCTTTAGGCTATATGTATCAGTGTATATGAAATATAAATGAATTTTGTGTTAGACTTGGGTTTAAGATATCTCATTATATATATAAATCTTCCCAATTCAAAACACTTCTGGCTTCAAACATTTCAAATAAGGAATATTCAACCCATATGATAGGAGTGCAAGAAGAGGAAAGGACTTGAAAATACAGATAGTTAAATGCAGACTATTACTCAGAATAAAATAGATGATATTTTTAGCATTAGCAATCTTACATCCTAGCTTCAATATCATTTATAATTTTCAGAGTAACAAAGTATCATTACATTTTTCCTCACTGCTCCATAAATAAAACATTTCATATTATTTAAAATATATAGCTCTAGTTGTCTTATTTTATTATCCGTGTGTGTGTGTGTGTGTGTGTGTGTGTGTATTTGACCATAGAATGTGTAAGACTGTAGTTCTTAGAAATAAAAGTCAAGACAACTTATTAAAATAATTAAATATAATATGCAAATTTAAATGTAATTATATGTTGGCTCTTTCTTTTTCTGAGACTGCTAAATTTCAGCTTTGTGCAATTTTATAGAAACTCCCAGAAAACCATGTCTTATTATGGACATCACTATGTTGAAACTGATACAAATTTAGAATCCAAATGAACATATTTTTAAAAAATGTTAATTAGCCTCACATAGGTTTTCTTGTAGAGGAAATAAAAAATGCTAAAGATCTTGCATATCAAAGTTGAAGTCTATTATAACAGTAGGAGGGAAGTAATACACAAATTCATTCACTGATATTTTTGAAAGAAAGTTCTAAACGTGTACTCTTTCAAAATGTCAGTACTTTAGAAGTGAGCTTCTTTTGTTAACATAACAAAGCTGCCCTGGTTATATTAATTGTGAAATGACAATCTAAATATTGAAAATAATAATTCAGTTGAAAACTTAATTATCAGAAAAAGTTAATTACCAAGAGTAAACTCCTGAACGTCATCTCTCTCTTAAAACCTGTGACTCTTCTTGTATATCCACTCTCAAATTAAAAATGTCATCAGCAGTCTTAGTGGCTCAAGCCTATAATCTCAACACTGTGGGAGGCCCAGGAAGGAAGATCACCTAAGGCCAGAAGTTTGAGATCAGCATGAGCAATGCAGTGAGTTTCCATCTCTACAAAAATTTTAAAAAATTAGCTGGGTATAGAGGCACATGCCTGTAGTCCTAGCTATTCTGGAGGCTGAGGTGAGAGGATTGCTTGAGCCCAGAAGTTCAAGGCTGCAGTGAGCCATAATCCCACCACTGCACTCCAGCGTAGGTGACAGATCAAGACTGTCTCTAAAAAAATACAATATGCTGTTGGAAATAAAAGCTTGGAGTTGCAAAGAGAATGAACACTCAAACAAAGGATTTCTCAGCAAGGCAAATTTACTTCTGCAGAAGGGTACTGCTCACCAGCCTAACCACCATGTGAGCACCCTGAACAAAGGCATGTGCGCACCCTCAACAAAGGAGAGGAGAGGTTTTTATTCCTAATGCAATTTGTTCCTACTGCTGAGTACTGTCTTCATTGGCTGAAGCTGGACTGCACAATCTAAATTAAACCCAATTGGCTAAATTGAAGAGCACAGGTGTGTGAGTTACACTGGTGGGAAGGGTAGTTTTGACAGGAAGTGCCATTACAGCAAGAGGGATAATAGTGGGCTGTATAGGTAAGGACTGGTGGGAAAGTTGTTCACTGAGACCAGGGGAGGGAGACACAGAGAATAAGGAAGTCTGGCCTTGAAAGCAGGGAACAAGGAAACTTGCTAAGGGAACAAGCTAAACCTTTGAAGAAGAACTTACTGTATTTAACATATGTCATCCACTCAGGCACTCCAGGCCGAAATGTGTTATTCTAAATTATTTTTTATTTCAACCATTTATTCCAAAGCAGTAATGAAGCCAGCCTATGTAAAATCCCAAGCATTTCTAGATTGTATATGTCTTTCTCATTTTTCCTATCACCACAGCCTCAATTTAAATTCCCCTTATGTCTTGTGAAGATTATTAAAATTTTTTGCACCTAATTTCCTTAACTTCACTATAAATTCCCTCTCACATTAAATTTATTTCATACTGTCTTAGTTGATTTTATGCTGCTTTAACAGAATACCTGAGACTGGGTAATTTATAACAGAAATGTATCAGCTGACAGCTCTGGAGCTTGAGAAGTCCTACCTCAAGTGGCAGGCATCTGGTGAGGTTTTCTTGCTGCATCATCTCATGATGGAAGATGGAAAGGCAAAAGGAGGGGCAAACTTGCCTTTTTATAATGAAACCAACCCTATCCATGAGGATGGGTGGAACCCTCATGACCTAATCATCACTCAAGGCTCCCACCTTGTAATACTGTTATGATAGCAATTAAATTTTAACATAAGTTTTGGATGGGACAAACATTCAAACCATACAACTCTGCCCTGGCTCCCAAAAACTAATGATCTTCTTAGATAAAAAAATACATTCATTCCATTTCTGTAGCCCCAAGTGTTTCAGTATCAACTCAAAATTTCAACGTCCAGACTCTCATCTAAATTAGATATGGGGAGACCTAAGAGTTGATTCATCCAGAGACAAATTTCTTTTCAGCTGTGAGTTTGTGAAATTAATCAAGTTATGTGCTTCTAAAACACAGTGGTGGAGCAGGCATAAATAGGCATTTCCATTCCAAACAGGAGAAATAAGAAAGAAGAAAGGAAAAACAGGTCCCTAGCAAGTGCAAAACCCAACAAAGTAAACAATACTAAACCCTAAATATTGATAATAGCCTTTTTGACTATATCCTGCTTTAGAGACACACTGCGGTGGGACTGGTTTTCCTAAAGATCCAGGCAGTGCTACCCCTATAGATAGCAGGTAGGAGCTCACACAGCAGCTCCCGCAGGTAAGAGTCTGACATCTGCATCTCTTCTGGGTTGATGTTGCATGATGGTAGCTCTACAGTTCCAGGTCCTAGAGGTGGCCTTGCTCCCATGGCTGCAATAGGTGCAGCCCTAGTGGGGACTCCATAGCAGCTCTGCCCCTGACACAAATCTCTGCCTGAACCTCCATAGCACCCACAGCATCCTTTGAAATCTAGGTAGAGAAAGTCATGCTTCCACAATGTTTGCATTTTTTTTGTGTGTGCCTGGAGGATTAGTACCCTGTGCAAGCTGCCAGAGTTTATAGCTCGAACTTTCTAGAGCAGCAGTTATAGCCACAGCTGAGTCTGCTGGAGTCACATCTTGGGCAGCTGAGAAATGTTGCACCAGAACACACAGAATGAAGGGAACAAGCATTTGAGGCAGCCCTGTGTAGCCCCCATGGTCCTGAGGGCACCCCAGGCCTCTCTTTTGATATATTTCCTTTCCTCAGGCCTTGGCACTCTGGGTCTGTGATGGGAGGGGTGACACAAATAGTCTCAAGAGTACCTTTGCAGTCATTCTCCCATTGCTTTGATGCATATTCTCTGGCTTTGTTTTGTTAATATTAATGTTCTTATCAAATGGTCCTTTCACCACACTAATTTTCCTGTCCTGAAAAATGCTCTTTCATTTTCCACCAAATGGCCAGGTTGAGAATTCTCTAAATCCCAAAATTCTGTTCCCATTTTAATTATTAAGTATGATTTTCAATCATTTCTCCCTTTTCACATTTGACTGTGTGATGTTAAAAGAAGCCACACAGCACCTTGAATGCTTTGCTGCTGAGACATGTCTTCTGCCAGATATCCTAGTTCATCACTCTTAAATTCTGCCTGTCATAAAGCCTGTGGGCATAGACACTATTTAGCAAGGTTCTTTCTCACCTTATTTCAAGGATGGCCTTTTCTCTAGTTTACAGTATCTAATTCATCTCTTCCATCTGAGACATCAGAGTGGCTTTTACTGTCCATATTTCTAACAACATTCTAATTTTGACAACTTAGATAATCTCTAAGAAGCACCAGACTTTCCCTACAATGGAACATTTCCTTCTGAGCCCTCACTAGGTTTGTCCTTAATGCTCCTTTAATAGCAATTCAGGTTTTTGTAGCTTGCTCTTCCAAGTTCTTCCAGCCTCAACCCACTTCCTGTTCCAAAACCACTTCCAAGTATTCAGGTATTTCTTATAGCAACACCTGCTCTTCATTTTCTCTCTCAATCCATTTCATGATGCTGTAACAGAACACTGCAGACTGGGCAATTCATAACAAACAGGAATGTATTGGCTCACAGTTCTGGAGGCTCAAAAGTACAAGATCAAGGTTCAGGAATCTAGCTGGGGTCTTCTTGTGGTGACATCCTATGGAAGAAGGTGGAAGGACAAAGAGAGGGCCAAACTTGTCCTTTATAATGGCAGCAGTCCGACCTTGGAGGACAGAACTCTCATGGTTTAAAACAGTTTAAGTATCTAATTTCCTAATAATGTTACAATGGCAATTAAATTTTGACATAGGTTTTGAGGTGACAAACAGTCAAATAATAGCCTAAACTATAGTTAGAAGTATTTTTCTAACACACTCTGACCATCCTGATACGTGAGGCAGGCAGAGTAGTGCTGGCAGGAGAAGGGCAGGTCCCTGATGGGAGCTCTACCCTGGATCTCTGCCCAGCAACCTAGGTGAGGACAGGCACTCCTGCTTTAGCCCCCAAATGTTGCATTCCACAAACCACTCTGGTCTGCCATGCTCCTGTCCTGTGCCTATAAAAACCCTGAGACCCTAGCAGGCAGAGACACAAGAAACTGGACGTCGAGAAGAATACCTCAGAGGAAGAAGACACAGTGGCTGGATGTTGAGGGGAGCATGCTGGTGTAAGAGCACACTGACAGAGCTGGCAGGCAGCAGGCCATCAACCTGGGGAATGGCGTGGAGTTTGGCTGGGCAGTTGGAGGAGAGTCCAGACCACTGAGCGGCAGGACTTCTTGGGAAGTTCACCTCCCTTCTGGCTCCCCCATCTGCTGAGAGCTACTTCCACTCAGTAAAACTTGCATTCATTTTCCAAGCCCATGTGTGATCCGATTCTTCCTGTCTAACAAGGTAAGAAACCCCAGGGTACAGAAATCCCTCTTCCTTTCGATAAGAAATGGAGTCTAATTGAGCTAACACAAGCCATCTATGGATGGCTAAACTAAAGAGCACCCTGTAACACATGCCTGCTGGGGCTTCAGGAGCTGTAAACATTCACCCCTAGACACTGCCATGGGGTCAGAGCCCCACAGCCTGCCCGTCCACATGCTCCTCATAGGGGTTTGAGCAGCAGGGCATCAAAGAAATGAGCCACACCCCCACCACACACCCCGCAAGGGAGACAAGGGAACCTTTCCAGGGTCACTACAACTTTATTACCTGACACCTTCCAATGAATCTCTGTGGAGTAGAGAACAGCAAACAGAGCCAATGATTGCGATAGGGTTTTCCATGGCCCTCTTCTATCTGTTCCCAACTATGACCACTCCCTGGCAGTCACCAAATAATCTAGAATATGTCTGCACACACCATGTTCACATGGTTGTTTTAACTGCCCCCACATTAACTCTTCTAGAAAAGTCCCACCTCTAGCTTCAGAGTTAACTGGGATGCTATTTCCTCTTTTATGCATTATCTCTGCTCTCGTCCCCTCATGTCTTCCAACGGTCATCCTCCCTCCTGAAGCATGCTATTATTTATGCACCCCAATTTCTCACTCTCCCTAAAGCCTTTGCAATTGTTACTGCCTCTTTGATTTTCAGTCTAGGTGTCATATCTTTAAGGAAGATAACGCTTTTATTCATTCTTATGGTGTGTCTCACTTCTCCCTTTGGCACTTATAAAAATTTCAATTATGTGTCTTTGAGTGGATTAAAAAAATCTTCTCAGTGCTTTCTAATAGATTAAAATCTCCCTAAGAATATTGAACATGCTTATTTCATTCACTGTTATAAAGTCAATGTTGAGAAATTCGTGTGTGTGTAAAGATAGCATGTTTAGACAATCTAAAATGTGCTTCCAAATTTTCTCTGTATTAGTGTATATTTTCTCACTCATTCCTTTCTCCATTTCTCTAGACTAATTTACTTGCTTCAGGGTATCTTGGGATTATTGCAGTAAGAATGCAAAAAGAAATGAGGGTTTAGTCAATCTTTAACACACACATTAAGGTTTTCTTTTATCCTTTGGGTCTGTGTCATCATCGACAACAATAATCCTTAAAGTCAGTCTTTTTTTTAAGGCAGAAAAGTAGTATGTTTTAATAAAATCTTTTAGCTCTCATCAAGAAAAAGGTCTGCAAGACAGAATTGTAAATTTTACTATAATCCATAACAAAAAAAAATATAGAAAATGGTATAGGGCTGCTTCAGGCACATAGAAAGAATTGCAAAATTTTCCTCTTTCTGCTCAGGATAAATGACAAGGACATGAGAGAAGAAGAAAAAGGAAGATACACAACTGTGTCTTACTCTAGCCCAGTAGTAAGTAAAAACTGAAAGGTATAGGTATGCTAGAAACTGCTATATTTGCAAGAAGAAACAAGGCAATCAGAATTGGTAACCGGATTCCCTAGGAATAGGTCACACTGCTCGAAAAATATAGCCCAGAAGAAATAAAAGAGCGTCAGAGAACAGGTGATTTGAAACAGTAGCCTGGAGCAGCAGGTATAATTCAACCAAATCTGAGATCTGGAAGTTCCCACATATCGTTATCAGGAGACTTGGAGGTACAGACAGCACTGAAAGGGAAGGTTCTTTATCCACTCTAGACGGTGAAATTTGAGGCTTTAGCCATATCCCCAAACGAGAACAGACAGCTACTGAACCTCAGCAGTTACCAGGTCAAGAAATGGATACAATCGACCACCCAAAGTCAAAGCCAGAAAGATATCAGGTCATGAGACCCCATCATTTTCTTGTAGGAAAACAAATCATGTCAGCTCCTATTTCTCACTTGCCAGTGTATCAGATCACCTTCTGGAAAAGAAACAGGGAAATATTAGACATATTAAATATATGAACATTTATCAGAAAGGACCTAAGTCACTTATATTCACTGTCTAAGGTTGCCATAACAGAATAATCTAGACTGTGTAGCTTAGACAACATAAATGTATTGCCTCACAGTTCTGGAGGTTGGAAGTCCAAGGTCAAGGTGGTGGCAGGGTTGGCTTCTGAGTAAGGGCTTCCTCCCTGACTTGCAGGTGGCCACCTGCAAGTGTGTCCTCCAAGTGTGAGGCACTGTGGCCTCAGTTGGCCTTTCTCTGTGTATGTACCCTGATATCTGTTTTCTTCTTTTCTTTTTCTGATAAGGACACTTGTCCTATTGGATGAGGGCCAATCCCTTAAAAACTCATTTAAACTTAATTAAATCTGTAAAGTCCTAATTTCCAAAAACAGTCACGTTGTGGGTTAGGACTTCAACCTATGAATTTTGAGAGGGACGCAACTTAGTTCATAACTATCATAAAAGAATATAATTTGAACTAAAGGAACTGAAGAAAACATCACATAGTAGTTATTCATGGGAAATATTACTTATAGAACATAGAATGTATCACATTTTGCAATATTCAAATGAAAATGGATGCTAGTATGCAACCAGGGAAAAGGCTGATCAATTAATAATTAATCCACAAGTGCACAAATATATACATGTATGTAGTCTTTTTAAATAAATAAAGTATCACATATAAAAGACAAAAAATCAAAAACAGCCTAAATACTCATCTATGGGAGTTAATTTAAATGAATTATTAGGCATTCATACATTATTGGAATTTTTATATGCTCATTGAAATGATAGGCTTTGATTTGATGTATTGAAATAGAGATATAACGATCTGCAATATTGCCACAATATTTTGTCTAGATTGACAAAGCACATGCCTATTTTCTTTATTAATATGTTAATTTATGACAATATATAAATTATAAAATATGAAATAACATATAACAGGCTTAACAAAGGGCTACAGGTGTCATCTCTGTGGCAATACTGTAATAGACTTAAGATCACTTCTAGGGAAGTTAACTGTAGAATTAAATAGGCTGGCTCAATAGTCACAGCAGAGGTGTCTTTGGCAAGTTACTTAATCTTAGGTTTTATAAGCCTCACATTTTTCATCTATATAGGGTCTAATAATTGTGTGCATCTTAGAAGATCATTGATAGAATTAAATGTTAAGAGTAAAACACTTAGGAATGTGTGCACTTAATAAAAGCCACAAATTGTATCCTTTTATTTGTATTCCTATTACTATATACATTTCCAAATAATTTTCGTTCTGATTTTACAAGAGACACGTAGTGCCTTTCAATCACTGAAATCAATAAAACCAGTAGAAATACAAAAATTTTCAGAAAAAAATGCTAGGTAATCACGATTCTTTTTCTCTTCAGCTTTACTAACATTATTTAGAAAGGTTGCTATTAAGGGCATTACTCCTACTCAAATAGACACAAGCACAGCCAATTCTTTCATCTCTTTACTTTTCATTTTGAAGCTTGTCCACTGACTGCCCTAAGTGTAACAGAGGTAAACAAAAATTATTTGTATGTGCAAATGGCAGCTAGAGGCTAAGGAGTAGATAAGAGAGCCGTTGTTTATGTAACCAATGGCAACAAATAATATGTGGATGAGGCTTTTTATTTGTTGCTCTTGAGAGAGTAATGTTCTCATACCTTGAAAGGAAATCAATACCTGATATTAGATGCACATAAGCCGACAATCAGTACTTCATGACAGTAGATTTGGAATTCTCATCTGAGTCAACTAAACAAAGAAATCTGTTTTATGTTCAGCTATGTATTGAATTTGTTCTCCAAAGTTTATGTGTTATAAATTGGTCCACAGTGTGGTAGTGTTGAGAGATGGAACGTTTAGGTGGCAATGAGTCTTCAGGGCTCTGCTTTAATAAATGGTTTAATTTATTCATGGATTACTGGGTATTGAGGGGGTGGGTTAGTTATCATGAAAACTGGTAAGCAACCTTGGCCATCTCTTGTGAGCTGTTCTTGCCATATAATGCCCTGCATCACCAAGGGATTCTGCAGAGTCACCATTAACAAGAAGGTTCTCATCAGATACAGTCCCTCGATCTTGGACTTCCCAGCATCCAGAACTATACAAAATGTACTTTTTTCTTTATAAGTTACTCAGTCTTGAGTATTCAGTTATAGAAACAGAAAACAAATTAAGACATAGTAGATTTCTATTAGATATAGTTAATAAAAAAGAATACCAAAATCCATAAGGCAATCAGTCTGTATAACCCACTCATTCTGATTTGTTCGTTATTCTTGTCTTCACTTAGGTGAAGAATTCATCTAATTCACTTTGAAGAATTTTAAGTGTTGTAAACCTTGCCATTTTAATGACATGATGTGTGAACCTGAAAGATAATACATTAACATATTTTACAGTTGTTTGTGATTTAAACAAAACAAATAGAATGAACCTGCCATTTATAGTCTGTAATTTTGATTTCAAGAGCTGGGAATTCATGGGAAGTTTGTAACTGCAATTTGATCAGTGAGGCTCTGAACCTATCTCAGTCATGAGTACTGTAATGTGCACTTCTTTACTTCAGCAGAAGCTACTTACAGACAAATTACTTTGGTGTCAGATTAAATGCACCTCAGCAGCTAGACTGGATGGCATTTCACTCCTATGCAGAATCCTTGCAGGCTGCTGCACTCTTTGACCTTCCGGATGACATCTTCTGCCCGACAGTCATTATTTTCTACCTCCAGCTCACTGGGACGCCTAAGCAGAGCAGTCATTAGAGCTCCACAGGCAGCATAAATGGCTATATATATATTTCCATTGTCAGAAATTGGAGGGGAGGAGATGAAAGAAGAAAAGGCTCCAAAGTTGCTTTCATTCATGACTGCACCTCTCCCTCACTGACTCTGAAGCCCACTGTTGATTTTCCTGTGATCCTTGATTTCCTTGTGATATTTCAAACCACTCCTGTCTCTAGATTGAAGGTTTATGTTGGCCTTGTTGTGGTACTACTATATCACAGAATTTTGCACAATGTTTCTGTCCTACAATTCTGAAAATTGCCCTTAAACGAAAGTTATAATGTGGTTAAATAAGGCATGTGGGAATAAAGCAAAAATCAAGTCTGGGGGATGATATAACTCTTCCGTGTGATTAAGTATGTCATAACAATGTTTCCAGAGGGAGAGATTGGTGTTGAGTGGGTACTGATGTAACCCATTTCTCCAAATCTCAAAGCAGGTTCACTCCAGCTTTCCTGTGCCTTAGCTACTGTCTTCCCACTTCACCTCCTCTCTTAAAATTCTCTCCTCTTCCTTCCCTTCTCTTCATTGTATTCTTACTATTTTTATTTTTGTCCTGGTGAAGACTTTCAATGAATCAAGAATGGATTGCAGGAATGCTGAAAGCTTCCTAGTTCTTTCCTATATGAAAATTATGATTTATTCTTTCAATAATAAGCCAGAAAATGTAAATGATTCTGTAACTGCATTTTTTTCTAGTTCTCTGGATTTCACCATCACATTCCATAGATGGCTATTGTCTTTTATTTGCAAGGAAATATACTACTTGTTAGAGAAATAAGTAAATATTGGCCTTGATTTCTGCACTGGAAGTATGTAGAGCTTTGCTTTGGGGATGAAATGAAATATAAAAAATATAAATGGGAATGTGGGTGGCATAAAATAAAGAGCTAATAAATGATACCAAATAGTTAAACAAAGTGACAGTTTTATTAGCAGGACTAACGTTCAAGGCATGCAAAGAAAGTCCATCTCTCTTTTCCCAGGTGTGTGTAACAAAGGCTCTTGGATAAACCTGGATTTTGCTCATCCGGAGTTCAAGCAAGTTCATGCACATCTGCTAAGTTAATGGGGCAGTTGCATTATCCTGCTGCCGTGTTTATTTAATGCTGAAACCCATTGATGGTAAATTATATCATAAGGTTTTAAATTATATTTTACAATATAGAAAGTGCATAAATAAAACACTCTCCGTAAAATAAATCAACACGCTGAGAGATACACTCATACTAAAGCGATTCTCTGCTCCTGCTCCTAGCAACTAACAAATTCAGCAACTCAGCTTTTTGTTATCACAATATCTTTAATATAATTGCTTCAGATTTAGTTTTTTTTGTATATTTTCTTTGAATAATATATTGTACATGCTTGTTGGGAAGTATCAGAAACTAAATCCAATTAAACTATACCTTTTCTTTATTCGACTATATATAAATATACGTATTTTTTATTTTCTGCACAACATTACAGATTTTCATTTTGTTAGATGAGCAAACCTTGGCTACGATTCTCATGTTCTTTCTACAACTGCCATCCATTTTCCATCATTTAAGCCATTATTCTACACTGAAAAGTAATTAATACCTATTTTGTGTCTTAATTTTAAATCTTTGTGCTTTGCGAGATAGTATTTGAGGATAAAATAAAAATCAACATTTAACTTATTAGGATTATGGAGACGCAATTCCTTTCTGAAATCATAGAGTCCTGAATATACTTTCTACTTTCTCAGTCTATGTATCAGCAGTTACAAAATATTTCAGTTAGTTTGCTTTATATTTGTCATTTCTTTTTTTCTTTTCTTTCCTTTTTCTTTCTTTCTTTTTTTTTTTTGAGACAGAGTCTCACTCCGTCGCCAGGCTGGAGTGCAGTGGCACGCTCTTGGCTCACTGCAACCTCCACCTCCCGAGTTCAAGCAATTTCTCTGTCTCAGCCTCCCGAGTAGCTGGGACTACAGGTGTGCGCCACCACACCTAGCTAATATTTATGTTTTTAGTAGAGACAGTGTTTTACCATGTTGACCAGTTTTATCAGCCGATGGTCTTAATCTTTTGACCTCGTGATCCGCCCATCTCAGCCTCCCATAGTGCTGGAATATATCTGTCATTTCTTAAACAAATTTTTGTTTTCCCAAGAATTTGTTTTATTTTTTCTTTTATTGGCATAGGTTAATAAGATTCCTCTTTACTGAGATGATCCACTTTCTTAAACATAATATTTTTAAAGTGATTCCAATTTTTCTTGCATCTTTCTTTTACAAGGCCTAATTAATTTTTAGTCCTGCTGCTATATTTCAGCATTTCTCTTGTTCAACCTAGGATTAAGTCAAATAGTCATTTGGACTCTATTTCTTCTATGCTTTGTCATTACTTTTGGTTTTCATGGAATATATATCCAATTAATTTTTTTTCCAACAAAGTGCATGGGAGATAAATATTTTATTTTTTTTGCATAGGGTAGATGTATGCGTAAGTTTATAGAGAGCCTAACAGTTTTCCATATCAATTTACCTTCCTACGAGTCATCAGAGAGCTCTGCTTCCTCAATATCCTCACTGTACTTTGAATTGTCAGGTTTTTAAAAAGCTTTTATGCTTTTTAAAATAATCACTACAGTCATGATAATGCTTGTATCCCTCAACCCCCAAAGTTTCCTTGTGCCCTTTCCATTTGTAATACCATCCTGCCTCTCAAGTCCCCTCCACTCCCTGCATCCAGGGATTGGTTAATTGCTCTCCCTAGCAATTGCTCTGTTTTCTGTCATTATGAATTAGTGTGTATTTTCAAGAATTCTGTATAAATAAAATCATACATTATGCACTTTTAAAATCTACCTTATTTCAAATAACCTAATTACTCTATGTTTTCTTCTTCTTTTTTTTTTTTTTTTGCTAAGTATTACTCTGTTACATAGATATAGCTCCTTTATTTATTCACTCTCTTGTGGTTTTACATTTTACATATTTCCAGTTTTTGATTATTATAAGTGAAACTGCAATAAGCATTCATGTTCAAATTCTTCTGTGGATACAAACTTCCATTACTTTTTGGAGAATACATAGGGGTGAAGTGGCTGGGTCATACAATAGCTTTATATTTAATTTCTTAAAATAAAACAAAACTTTCCTAACTTCCAAGTGGTTGTATCGTTTCACAATTCAATCAGAATCATTTAAAAAATTAATCAACCATATATGTGTTAAATCTATTCTGGACACTATTCAGTGCAATTGAGCTATTGTTCTATCTTTAAGCCAATACCAAATTTCTTTGATTACTGTAGATTTGTAGTAAGCCCTGACATCATGCACTGTATGTTCTTCAACTTCGCATTTTCATACAAAGTTTAGACTTAGCTTCTAAATGTTTATTAAAAATCTGCTTATATTTTGATTGGGATTTTGTTGAATCTATGGATTTCTTAAATTTTTCATTTCAGAAATTGTGTTATATTAAATTTACTCTTTAATATTTTCAGTGCATATACAATTGTAGGATGAAAATTACTTTACCATGTAACTTATAAGTCAGTGACAAGTTTCTCCTAATATCTCATTTTCAGATAAGGATTATGATGTTAATCAGATTCTTTATTCTTTATGATCTGTATCATAATAGAAATTATTATATCCATAAATATGGGAATATTATATTTATCTTTATTTTAAACCTTCACAGTGATATTTCTAGGTATGAAGTAATTTTTCACCTGCTGGTACTTTGTGAGAGCTTCTAATTTGAAAACTAGTCTCTTCTTGAGGTCAGTAACAATTTAGTAACTCATCTTTATTTATTATCTTGCATTTTTTTCTGAATTTTTCTTTTTAAAGAGAAATTTATGATAAATTCCTTGCATTGATCTGTCTTTCTCTTAAAATTTTACTCATTTATCAGCTTTCAGTGATTGTCCTACATTTTAGATTTCCTGTGTCCCACTACTGCATTGAGCTTTTGCCTTCAGCAATTATGTTTTCGTTTGTTTGTTTGAGACAGAGTCTCACTTTGTCACCCAGGCTGAAGTTCAGTGGCATGATCTTAGCTCACTGCAACCTCTGCCTCCCAGGTTCAAGCAATTCTTCTGCCTCAGCCTCTCGGACAGGCTGGCACCACTTCGCCCAGTAATTTTTTGTAATTAGTAGATATAGGGTTTCACCATGTTACCCAGGCTGAGCTGTAACTACTGAACTCAGGCAATCCACCCGCCTTGGGCACCCAAAGTGCTAGGATTACAGGCATGAGCCACCGGCCCGCAATTACTCTTTTATTATTTAAGATTTCTTCTGCTCTCCAAATGCATTATTTTCCTGATGTCTCCTGGGTTCGTTCTTTGTTTAATTATCCTGGTCCTACTCTTTTGGGCTGTTGCTTTTTCTTACATGTCAGTGATCTGTGTGTTCTGCCAGTTGCCGGTTGTCTGGCCTTTGAGGATTCTTCTTCTTTCTCTTTCTCCTTCTCCTTCTCCTTCTTTTTCTTCATCTTCCTCTTTCTCTTTTTCTTCCTTCTTCCTTCTTCTCATTTATCATTGAGTGGAGACCGTTCGTTAAGAAGTTTGTGTATTCAGGCACTCTATGTCACCTGATTTTAATGAGTAAATGACAGTGTTAGCCCAAGGTTGTGCCCCTGTTCACCCAGACAAGTGCCACAATAATAGGGACTTCACTCTGGGATATCAAGTTCCATTCTGTGACCTTAGTCCTTCCCAATTGCAATGTTACATTTTCTTTAATGAGAAGGGCTTTTTCCCCCTTTTATTCTAGGATAAAGGTTAAAGTGGTCTGTTCTTGTCTCATAAAGACTAACTAATTAGTCCACTGACTCTGCTGGTTTGCAGTTTGACTTTCCTGGTACTTGCTTAATTACCCATGCTCTCTTTCTCTATCTGCTAAGGTCAAACGTAAAGTTCTTCTAGTGCTCCACCAATAAGAATAATTCTCACCTCTCTGTCATTAGATATTGAGACTGATGAGCATTAGCAGCTTTGGTGTGAAGCGGCTTTGCCTGAGGTGGTAGATGTGACATGATGGGAGAGATAATTGCAAACTCTACACAGATTGTGGGAAGTTTTGGTTATACTGTTAAAAGACTTCAGCAGCTACATTCATTCTGGCAGACAGGAGGCTTTTGGCAGGATATGATGCCATAACTACTGCTTTGGATATTGTCAGAAAGGGGACATACCATCAAAGGGAACTTAATAAGTAATGGAAGATATTGTGGGTTTTATTGGAACACTGAGCAAACTAGTTCATGGAGTGCATATAAGTTATATCTTGGAATTTCAAAGAACTATTAAGGTATTATTTTAAGATGATAGGAACTTTGAAAGAGAAGGTCACAATAAACCCAGACAAATATTTGGTGTGTGACAATCTGTGTCAACATAATTTTACCCACTTCTCTGAAACATTAGAAAAAGATAGACACAGTAAATATCTATTCTAATGACTTTGAGGGAGACATTTTTCCCCCTCTTCTTTGCAATGGCCTCTAATTCAAATTAATGGACCCCCAATGCTACTGCCTCTGGGAAAATCTCCTTGAAACATAAGTAAATGTATCCCTTAGTCCATGATTCAACCAAGGCTAATGAGAGAATATCATATCACACTTGATTAATTTGAAAGTGGGCACTGGGCAAATTGCCTGAGTCAGAGTTCTTGCCTGAGATTTTTCAAATACTACTTTAGAAGAAAAACAATTTCTTTATGGTGACAAAAGTTGTAAGTCATAAGAGCATTGACATGCTGACTGCTTATATTTCCTGTTATTTAGAGAAAACTGTTTTAAAGTGAAAGGCTGTAAAGCCACCATATGGAAAGAAAAATAAAATAGTACCAAGAGAGTTCTGATTGCATTTTTGTCCCTAGTCCAGTTGTTCATAATCTCATTTCATCTCTGCCATCTGTATTTTGGTTTTTACATTTTCGTTGAATTATCTGAGGAAATGTTCTTTATTTTTCCCCCTAAATTAGTTGGAGTTAGGTTTAGGTCAGTTGGCATCTAAGAATCTTAAGTAATTTGTAAAAGTTGAATGCCCATTTATACTCACTAATGACTCCTTAAATTATTTAATTTTCTCAGAGTAAAGTTGACAAGTATTGCCATAGCAGCCAAAGTACACTTCTGATTAAACACAATGTCTTTGTGTCAAGAATATAATTTTATGTTTTCTCAATTATTAGATAATAGGTAATTTTAGGGTTCTGACATTTGCTTACTCATCAGTTATATTTGTAATATTAGAAGTTTATTTCTAAAGAGAAAATTCACCACTTCCCTAATTTTATAACCTTGATTTTTACATGGAGTTTGATTTTTTTTTATGTTTTACACTGAATTTATTTCAAATGTTGACTGGGAAGGGCTAACATTAGGAGAAATACCTAACGTAGATGGAGGTGGAATGGATGCAGCAAACCACCATGGCATGTGTATACCTGTGTAACAAACCTGCATACTCTGCACATGTACCCCAGATAATTTAAAAAAAGATTTTAAAATAAAATAAAATGTTGTGAGCCATCCCTATGCCCACCATGTTCACACTGTTTATGCTACCTACCCATTAGTCTCTTTGTAGCCGTCTCGATGATCAGATCTATGATATGACAGGGCACATGTTCAAGCAGGCCTGATTTTACTTAATAATGGCCCCAAACACAGGGGTAGTGATGCATCCAGATATGTCAAAGGGAAGCCCTAAAGTGCTTTCTCTAAGTGAAAAGGTGAAAGTTCTTAACTTAATAAGGAAAGAAAATAGTTGTATGCAGAAGTTGCTAGCACCTATGGTAAGAACAAATCTTCTCTCCCTGAGACTATGAAGAAGGAAAAATAAGTGAGTGCATAGTACATATAGGGTTCAGTTGTATCCTTAGTTTCAGGCAACCACTGGAGGTCTTGGAACATATATGGATAAGGGGACATTACTATGCATGTATGTACCAGTGTACCCGCACAGTCAGCAATTGTTTTAAGGTTTATTTACTTTAAATTGCAATATTAATCTGTAGTAATGTTACATGATCCACTAAATCATGGGGAAAAAACATTTTGAATTGCTTACTATATTAGTTTTTAATTATCATTCCAAACATACAATATTTAAAATGACAATTTATTGGATAATGCTAGAAATGCTAATGGCATTTCATAAAGTTTATATTAGAGCAGTATATTTTAGTGTATTGATCTTTCATATTTCTAGCAATCTACTCCCTCTCAATACTTTTAATTTTATACATCAATCAAGACGAAAAGATTGGTGGGCATATACACAAAATATCTACAGGCGCTTTCTAAGGTACTTGAAGTTATAACACACCATATGTTAACCAAAACAACTTTCTGAAAACTCTTCTATAGATTCATACATAATTGCAAGGCATGTGAACAATAAGAAATCCCATGATGTGATGATAGTGGCAGGTGGCAGGCAGATTTCTAGGCAAATAGGGACAGGCCCCCAGTGAAACCCAATCTTCAAGCCAAACACAGTTTAAAGCCTGAAAATCAAGCTACAAGTCTAGGATAAATCCACTGACTGGATTGAGAACTTCTCTTCCCATTTGATGCACTGTCCTCCGATTGATCCCCACCCTTCATCTATTTTACATATATCGACCCTTCCCTACTTGGTTTTCTACATTGTCATGCTCATTTTTGAGTGGTAACTTTTTAAAGCCATTTTTGCTTACTCACAAACCAATCAGCATGCACTGCCCTATTCTGAACCCATAAAAACCTTGGACTCAGCCACACTTAGGGGACTACCTGCCTTCAGGTGGAGGACCACTTGTCTTCAGCTAGGGAGCTGCCACTTAAGGTCCACTCACTCTCTACTGAAAGCTGTTCTGTTGCTCAATAAAACTCTTTGCCTTGCTTATCCTTCAGTTATCCACTTAAACTCATTCTTCTTGGATGCAGGACAAGAACTCGGGACCCACAGGTATGAAAGGGCTATAACACTGCAATCCTCCCTCCTGTTCCTGAAGGAATGGGAGGCCTGGGCAAGGGCATCACCAGCAGCAGAGGTCTCCAGCTGGTGAAGCAGCCCTCCCCTAAAACCTCCATCTCTGATGTTTCTTCAAAGAGATTATTTCTGACCCTGTCACTCCAAAAATTACCCAGATATGTTCATTTTTATTGATGCAATTTTTTTGCACAAATAATATTCAATTTTTTGAACTTAAAAAATAAAACTAGGCTTTGAGAAAGCCTTCTTTCCATAAATAGAAAAGTAATTCCTGTGGTTAGAATTACCTTAAGCTACCAGTGTTAATTAATCATAATCAACAGTGTTTCAGTGATAATGTATCACCAGTTATTTCTAAAAATATCTAAAAAAATACATAAGCCAATAATATTGACCAGAAGGGAACTAACTTTAATGATTGACTTAATTGGGAGTCTAAGCTCCAGAGCAATAAATAATATAATAAATAATATAATCATACATAACCATTTTGTTCAAGCTTCCTGCTTACCCTTGCAATTATAATTTACCTAATATAATTATAGAAGTTGATGACTGATGGCTTTAATAAAGCATCAATCTTTGAAATAGGGAACAATGACAAAGTTCTCAAGTTCTGTAATAAAAAGTATTCAGAAAGAATGTACAGTGACTCCATATGTTCTGTTATCCATTAATAACTCCTTGTTTTGACCTTAAACATGTCTCTCTTTTGTTACGTAATAATGCTGATGAAATCCATTTCATCACACAGACTCACAAACTTGGCCTTGTTCAACTTTTTCTTTTTCTTCTACCCAGACATTTATTCAGTTATCTAGGTTGGTTATTTTTAACTATTAAATGCTCTAAATCAGTTTTTCTTTCCTAGCTTATTACAATTCCCTAATTTATATTCCTCTTTGTCACCATTGGGAACATTGTAATAATCCCTTAACTTTCCTCCCCGACACCAATATTTTTAGTGTTCCTTACCAATAATTCTCATTTTTTTTTCGGTCCGGGTCTCATTATACTCTTACAAGCTATGAAAGATCTCAAAGAGCTTTTTAAAATATAGATTTTACCCACTGATATGTGCTGCATTAGAAAGAATAAGAAATGTATATTTATATTAGTTTATCTTAAAGTAGATATTAAAATCTCATTACACATAAACATAGTAGCATATTTTTATAAAATAACTACATGTTTAAATGCAAAACATGAGTGAGAAGAGAGGTATTACTTTTTAAGTTTTTGCTTACCTGTATAAGAAAAATGGATTCTTATATATGCTTCTGTGTTCTTAGGATACCATGTATGGCTTCACACAAGTATACAGTTTGAAAACTGTTTTTCTTTTTTAATATTTTTTTCAGATAACTTTCAAAATTCTTCTGTGCTATAAAATCAAAACTCAGTAGTAGTAGTTTTCTAATATTTATCTGCAGTGTAGAATTAGAAACCAGATCAACAAACGTATACTCTCTTACATTAGTATCTGTTACATCTGTGCTTCGACTGTAATCTGCTTGTGAATTTGCTACATTATACACGGGTATTTAGAAAATACTGGTTCCCTGAGTTGTGGAGATCTCCCAAGTATCGATACGCTATGTTAAGCCATATCAAAATCAGCTTCATTTTTATTAAGTTCAATAACAATATGATCAGAAAAATTTAAGTATGAGAGATGTCAAGCTCTTGCTGGTGAATACTAATTTTCCAATTTTTTTCACTTGAAATCTCAAATCTTATTATTAAAAACTACTTTAAGTTGTTTACCTCAAAGTTACAGTATCACTGGATTTATTTTTGAGAAAATGTTCTTCAGAATAGCCATATTTGAATTATCATAGTTTGTCAGTCATTCTTTCCACGAAAAGATATTTTATAAAAACAGTAAAGTGTCAGGGGTCCCTAAGACTACTCCTAGGTTTGTGATTTACGGAAATTAGCATATAGTCATATTCAATGCTAAGATACATTACAGATAAAGGAAACAAAGCAAAGTCAGCCAAGGGGAAAGGCTCAAAAAGCAAAATTTGAAGGAGACCAGGCACAAACTTTCAGGATGTGCTGGAGGACTTCCTCCAGCAATGAGTTGTGTCATGCGGGAGGTGTTGTCTACCAGAAAAGCTCATTCAGCCTCAACAACCAGGGTTTTTATTAGGTGCTGGTTATGTAGGCAACTTCTGCCTAGCATTATCAAAATTCCAGACGCCCAGAGTAAAATCAGGAGTACAGCATCAATCACATTATTTGCACAAAGATTTGGGGAATAGTGGGAACATACTCTAAATTCGAGTTCCCAGATGTCATCTAAGGGCCAACATTACAAGCAGGTCTTTCTAAGGAAAGGCAGTCAGATCTGCCATAGGTATTATCTCTTTCCTGCACAAGCAGCTAATCTAGCTCATAACTAAAAATTTATATACAGATCCTTTTCCTCAATACAACAGTGGTATTTCCATCTGCAGCACATGCTATATGCATACTTCTCATTTTGTGACATGTTATTTTCAAAGATGTGTACCCAAAGTTGAAATTAAATAAAATTAATAATTGATTTCTGCTGCTTTTAGGTTCTTTCCAAGTAAAATGGCAGATTTTTTTTTCTGCTTTTTCTTACTAAGCATTTTTAATGAGGAAGAATATAATAACTACTCATATAATTTAGTGCAACTGCTTTGATTCATGTTAAGGCATAGGCATTTTTATTCATCATTGCTTTTGCACCATTACTACAAATATTAACACAGTGAAAAAGGCAAGAAACATCTTAGAGTATTTTGACCTTGCAGATCCTTTGAAAGTTTCAGATACTCACAGGTCTATTGCCCACAGTTTAGAAACTGTTGTTATACACTGTAGGTATAATTATCTCTGTTAAATACTAATCTGATATTTTTCCATTCGCTGTTTAACAAACATTATGACTATATTCTCTGTGGAATAATAACCAGGCATTGCTGACTTTAACTGGCCCTTTTAAGATAGACTGTGCCCTGCTTCTGCAAAACTATGCCTATTAATCATTCCATAAGCATAGTGGTCTTTCCTCTCAGAATGGTGTCCACTATTTATAAATTCTTATTTATCAGTATTCACATTTATTTATTACCTCCATCTAGGCCCAATGAAAATGTAATAAAAATTATCTATAAACAAGATTCCCCTAACTTATTAATAATGTTTCTTGGCCGGGCGCGGTGGTTCAGGCCTGTAATCCCAGCACTTTGGGAGGCTGAGGCGGGTTCATCACCAGGTCAAGATATCGAGACCATCCTGGTCAAAATGGTGAAACCCCGTCTCTACTAAAAATACAAAACTTAGCTGGGCATGGTGGTGCAGCCTGTAATCCCAGCTACTCGGGAGGCTGAGGCAGGAGAATTGCCTGAACCCAGGAGGCGGAGGTTGCGGTGAGCCGAGATCGCGCCATTGCATTCCAGCCTGGGTAACAAGAGCGAAACTCCATCTCAAATAAATAAATAATGTTTATTTTCTTTCTTTCTTTTTTTCTTTTTTTTTTTTTTTGAGAAAGTGATTTATTTAGGCAGAGAAAGAGAAAAAGGAGAAAGAAAAAGATAAGAGAGAAAAGCTTCCACTAGATTGTAGAAGGGGACCCAAATAGGGAATCCGAGGAGGTGAGGAAGAAGGGGACTTTTAACCTGGGAGGAATTCCCTCCCACTTTGAGTTTCCAGGCCTATGAAAGGAGCACCTTTAAACTTCTGCTGGATTACTTTTTTTTTTTTTTTTTTAATTTTTATTGCATTATAGGTTTTGGGGTACATGTGCAGAACGTGCAAGATAGTTGCATAGGTACACACATGGCAGTGTGTTTTGCTGCCTTCCTCCCCCTCACCCACACTTGGTATTCATCCCCAGGCTATCCCCCCCAGCCCCCCCCCACTGTCCCTCCCCCATTTCCCCCAACAGTCCCCAGTGTATAGTAGACCGCCTCTCTGTGTCCATGTGTTCTCATTTTTCTCACCCGCCTATGAGTGAGTATATGCGGTATTTCTTTTTCTGTTCTTGTGTCAGTTTGCTGAGAATGATGTTCTCCAGATTCATCCATGTCCCTACAAAGGACACAAACTCATCATTTCTGATTGCTGCATAATATTCCATGGTGTATATGTGCCACATTTTCCCAGTCCAGTCTATCATCGATGGGCATTTGGGTTGGTTCCAGGTCTTTAAGACAGAGTTTTGCTCTGTTGCACAGCCTGGAGGGCAGTGGCACAATCTCAGTTAATTGCAACCTCTCCGCATTCCAGGTTCAAGCAATTCTCCTGCCTCAGGCTCTCAAGTAGCTGGGATTACAGGTGCCTGCCACCATGCCTGGCTAATTTTTATGCTTTTAGTAGAGTGGGGTTTCACCATGTTGACAAGTCTGATCTCAAACTCGTGGCTTCACGTGATCCACTCACCTCAGCCTCCCAGTATTTTGTTTTCATTTATTTGTTCCTCTATTTACAAAGTCCCAAATTCAGGATAGCTTGGCGCCCTGAAACTTCTTAAGATTTTCTCAAATTTAAGATGACAGAAATCACAACCGTTATATGTACTTTGTAAGCTTTACCCTCCTCCTGGTGGTCCTAAAGTTCATATGTAATGCCACCACTATTTAAACAGTCATCCGAATCAAATATCTGGAATCCACTTTACTCTACATTCTGCCTCAAGACCATACCCAATTCTTTGCAGATCTGGTTGGCCTTCTTACCATGTTTTTGATCTACCCACTTTTCTTTTTTCACCACCATTCAGTTCTATACACTGCCATCATCTCCCATTTGAACTACAGTAACCCCTTAGCTCTTTCCCAGCATCTCTCCTTGCCCTCACCTTCAAGCACTCCTTTGAAAGATTATCATAGAGATACTTTAAAAGAGAACAATATGTTCAAGTTCACCTCTTCCCCCTGCCCATACCTTGTTTAAAACTTGAAAGTAGCTTACCATTGATTCTTAGTATAAATATAAAAAGTTTTTAATATAAATATAACAGTGCTTAACTTGAATGCAGAGTTCCCATGCTCTGGTCACTGTCTACTTCAACAACTAGATTTTGTGTTCAAGCTTACCTTGCCCTCTGTAGCCTGTTTGATTGCACAGGTTTTCCACATGTTCCTCAATTATGTCGTGTTTCCTTCTGCACAAAGCCTGAATGTGTGCTGTCTATAAATTATTTCTAATCTTATCCACATCATTCTCATATACATTATTAAAATATTCTTCATTTTGCTCTCTGGTTGATAATAACTAACTCAAAAATTTTAATTATGCAATTTTCTCCTTCTCCTGCTCCCACAACCTTTTGGTAGCACTTCTTCAAAGTCAGTTTTGTTTCTTACTTCACTTCTAAGATCTGTTAATTAATATCTATTTTCCCTACTGAATGTTTACATCCATGAGTTCAAAGTGCTTGTCTTATTTTGCCTGCAGTATTAACACAAACTCCTATTATACTGTCTGTCTCACAGTAAGTGCTGAAAAATATTATTCAAACTTATAAGTAATAATAAAGCTACAGTAAAGAAGACAATGTGGTATTGGTGGGAAATAGACAAAAGATTAATGCAACAAAATGGAGAATCCTGGAATAAACTCACATAAATTGAGTTAACTGATCTTAGAAAAAGAGAAAAGGTAAAATTGTCAGAAATGTTTGACGTCACTCTGGTGACTTCATCTTGAGTGAGGGCTAGAAAATGAGGCTGAGACTTGCTGGGCTGCATTCCCAGAAGTTAGATATTCCTAGCCTCTAGATGTTTACGGTTAAGGGAGCAGATTGATAATGTTTACTAAACAGAGTGTCCACATATCTCAATATCTTGAGAACAGAAGTATTGCTAATTTTGATTTAAAGGTAATAATATCAATTCTTGCAAAGTACAGTAATTAAGAAAGTTAATCCTTTATCACAAACCCTTGTAACAGAGCACATCTCCCCATGACCATTTTTTATCTGATATATAAACAAGTATTGTACTTAAAGTGGCTGCGTTCTTCCTCTTGTTTTGGGAACGCCCTACTCTGTCTATGAAGTAGCTGTACTTTCACCACTTTACTTCTTAATAAACTTGCTTTTGCTTTGCACTGTTGACTCAACTGATTTCTTTCTTGCACAAGATGAGATACAAGAACCCTTTCTTGGGGTCTGGGTCAAGACCCCTTTCCTGTAACAAAACAATAGAAAGAAGAAACAGATAAAGTTGGAACAACAAGGCATCCTCATGCAAAAAAAGGAAAATGATTCTAGACACATACTGCTATGGTTTGAATGCGGATACTTAATCTCCAGTGCAACAGTGTTGGAAGGTGGTACCTAATGGGAAGTGTTTAGGTCATGAGGGCTCCATCCTCATGCACTAATGCTATTACAAAAGGGCTTGCAGAAATGTGACTGCCCAAGGGATACTTTCTGCCTGCTGAATTAAAATAGAATAGTAGAGAAAGAGTAAAATAGACACAAGGTCAGCCACACCATGTGAGAAATGGAGTTCAGACACAAAGGATCGCATTCAAGGCTCACAGGTTAGGGGTTTTTCAAGGTCAATTTGGCAGAAGAGGCAGGAGTGGCCAGGTAACATGTGCTTGCTGCTGATTGGTTGGGGCAGAGATAAACTCATAGGAGGGTGTATGCTGTCCTCCTGTGGGCTGAATCTCTTCTTAGTGTGGCCACAGAAGCAGGGTTGGCTGGTCCAGATGAAGCCATGAGTTTTCGTTACACAAAAAACCCTGAGAAGATATTGGAAAAGGGCTATCTTAGCTTCTATGATAGTGATGTTATTTGCAGGAATAAATAAATAAATAAAATGAGTACTGCAATCATGTATCACTTCATATAGTATGTTTAGTGGCTAACCATTCTGCAAGAGGCTCTGTAAAAACAGAATTCCTCAAATATTTTGCACAATTATTCATAATTTATTCTGTCCTTAAGAATCGAAATACATATCAGCAAATTAAAATTTCTTGAAATCTTTGTAAATAAATCGTAACTAGGTTTAACTAAAATTTTGCCATGTCAGACAGCATAATTTTCTTTTAAATATCAAACCTTTCATATCCTTTCAATATTTATCACTCAAATTTGAGAAATGCTGAAATATCAATATTTCCTAGGATGGCAAATTTACAGTTATTTCCTTTGAATCAAAAGTGAGTTGTATGTGCCATATTTAGAGGTATGTGTAGAAGGAGGAATTCACTTGATCAAAAATAAAATAAATCAAAACTAATAATACAGTTAGCTAAGAAGTCATAAATCTCAGTGGAATGTTAGTTTCTCACAAACATAAAAGAAAAAATTAGTTAATACATTTATATTAAAATTATTTTGTTAAAAATCTAAATTATATTAAAATAGTTGAATACATTTAACTCAATATTTTTAAATGTTATAATATGTATAGTTTATAATGTATCACATATAGAACCTTTCATGGATCATAATATAAAATTTTCACTTGAGAGAAAATTAAATAATTTTCTGCATGTGAAAACACATAATGTATAAAGATGGATACCTCCAGTCATTTTTTGATCAAATGATGGATTCTGATTATTTAGCTATAATAGAATTAAAGAATGAAGGATGCTGTTAGATATATAACCAACGTCACACATCATTGTTTCAAATGATCATTGGATACTTATGAATAGTAAACTGTAGCTGTGTGGGGGAATTCAACTTCATTTATCTCACAATTTAGCAATAAAGATGATCCTGTGCTTGAGAAATATTGAAATGTTATACTTCTTTGCCCCAGAGAATCTGAGAATATCCTGCATTAGGTACATAAAAATAAATTTAAGCAAAACTTAAACACATATTAGGAGCAGTGCATCAAAATGAAATTTTCTTAAAGTTTATTAAGTGTTATGTAGCATGAAATTATATAATATCTCTGAGGTATCCCAAATGTCACTGGCTTCTGCTCCCACTGGATCAATTAAGTATATTTAACATATATAGAAAATATGTATAATTTACATACATATGAATATACAGTAGATGCTTGAAGAACACAGGTTTGAATTGCACAGGTCCCATTTCATTTCCTCTGCCACCCCTGAATCACCAAGACAAATTCTTCTTTTCCCCCTCCTTTTTAGAGTAATCACAATGAGGATATCTTTAAGATGATTCACTTTCATTTAGTGAACAGTAAGTATATTTTCTCTCCGTTATGATTGTCTTAATAACATTTTTTTCTCTAGATTATTATAAGAATACAGTGTACTATATATAACATATAAGATATGTGTTAATATGCTGTTTATACGTAGGTAAGACTTCTGGCCAATGATAGGCTATTAGTTAAGTTTGGGAGGACTTAAAAGTTATATGCATATTTTTGATGCTGTGGAGGTCAGCATGTACACCTGTTCACCCATGTTGTTCAAGGGTCAACTATAAACCTGAAAGCCCTTTGTGGATACTTGCTTCTACTAAGCCCATTTTATAATGTCCTTGTGGTGATTGTAGTCATTCATTATGAGAATTTCTTCAGCTTGAAGACCACCTGTTTCTGCATCTTCCCTGAGCATTAGAAATGTTAGCAGGGGAGGGAACTTAGATGGTTCTGTCCCTGATCTAACTTTCATTACTAAGTTCTGGATCAGAGAGTTCTCTGGAGGATTATGCATCATTTAACAGATCATTGCTTCTGCAATCACAGACCCACAAAGGACAGTCATTATACTTCCTTCTGGAGTAATATCCCTTCTCCATTAAGATTCAACTTCTGCCCTGGAGACTGGAGAACTAGTATTCATGTCTCAAGATCAGGCAATTAACCTCAAATTGCTTTTCAACACTAGGTTGAAATACTTACTCTTCTCTGAGAACCTTCTCTGTATTTCCTCAGAGGTTGTTAAGACATTCTAGCTGTCCCCTAATATATTTTCATCAAGCACAGGATAAGTGATATCAAATCATTATCTCAGGGTCACATACTGGTTAATGTCCTCCATATCCTGTTAATTTAAGGTGAAAGTGAATTTTATTTCTGGAAACTGTTGTGTGTTTGTATCTTCCTTCCCAGCGTGTCTGAATTGGAAGGTCAGAACTTAGGTCATTGAACTTGTTATGTAAGGCCACCAAAGAATAGTGATTTTAAAAAAAGAAACTAGCCGTTATCTTATTTGTAAAAAAGGAAAGCTTGGTCAATGATATTTTTGCACCATTGACATCTAGAATTTGAATATATGTGTTAAATATGCTGCTACAGCAGCCATTGACTCTATTCATCAGGTGATGTCAATTTTCTGATTCGAATGCTATTGCTGACTTGGTGGGGAAGGTCAAACTCTATGGAAATAGTCGACCTTTCCCCACCAAGTCAGCAATAGCATTCGAATCAGAAAATTGATTTTTAAATTGGAAACAGTGAGCACGACTAAAATCATGGGGGAATTTTTTTTCTAATCTTCTCTAGTAATCATATATATGTATAATAGTTAATTCTGATGCTTTAGTGAAAACTTAATTAATGTCAGTAATGGCGAACAGATATAACTAATAAAACAGTCTTACAGACAGTATTATTCTAAGCTTCATTGTACATATGGAATTCTCTTTATGTGCCTATAGTCATATGTTTAAAAGCTTTATATTTGTAGAAAAGTGATAAATGACTTAATGTCAAGTTGAAAAATAATAGTTGAGCTGTACTTCATCAAACATGCACCTTTTCCTCTGTCTCTCCATGTCCATTATGGCTCTCTTGCCTTTTTTTTCCTTTGCCAACTTCATTGTTATTTTTATAATGATTATTATGCAATAGCTTCCTTGATATGTTCTAGTCTGTTACCTCTCATCTAATTTTATCAAATTAATGCTTGGTACTTCTTAGTGTTATCACCTCTATCAAACATCTTCACCACTCAGCATACACACATATGTGCACATATAAACACACATACAACGGCTTTTCATTTCTTGTGAATTTCAAATCCTTCATACTGTTACTAACTCTCTGACATCAACATTCTCTTCACATTCCTTATGTGATAAACACATATCCACTGTGATAAATGAGCAAAGTTTAAAGATTTCTTATCTTTCTTTTTCTGATATACAAACCTCTGTTTTAATTTATTGCCTTGTCCTGGAATGCTTTTACCTGAATTTTCAAGAGCAAATTCAATACAAATATTACCTTGAAAGGACCCCAAGAGCTACTCTTCCTTATTGAGACATTCATAGAACTTTTAGTGATACTTTAATGACATTTGTATTCCATTTTGTAATTTATTTATTTGGTGGATTAAAATAATATTTTTTACTTGATTACCATTGTAGAAGTTTTTATTTTGTTATAATTTTGCATTACTGTGCACTGTCTTCTATAATAAATAAGATCTATTTGTTAAAAGTCCATTAAACAATGAAGTAATTCTCTTTAGTTAAAGGCAGATTATATTGCTTTATTTTGTAAGAAAACAGAAGCCTCTTACAAAGAGAATGTCTAAAGAAGGTTACTGATTTCTATTTCTTTGAGATATTATTTTACCAAAAATTTCACGACAGTTTTGCCAACAGTCACTCCAAAAGCATCCTCTAATGCTCTTTATTATCTCTTACTCCAAAATGGTATCATTCTTTGATAAACACAGATTTTCAGAAACAAAACATGTGAATGTGGAGCTGGAGAAAGACAGAGTTTTCAAGGAATGTGTATTAGTCCATTCTCACACTGATTAAAAAAAAAAAGACTCAAGGCTGGGTAATTAAGAAGGAGGTTTAATTGACTCACAGTTCTGCATGGTGGTGAAGGCCTCAGGAAACTTACAATCATAGAAGGGGAAGTAAACATATCCTTCCTCAGAAGGCAGCAGGAGACGGAAGAGCCGAGCAAAGGTGGAAAGCCCCTTATTAAACCATCAGATCTTGTGAGAACTCATTATCACAAGAACAACATACGGGTAACTGCCCTCATGATTCAATTAGAGTTTATGGGGACCCACCCATGACACGTGGGGATTACGGGAACCACAACTGAAGATGAGAATTTGTGTGGGGACACAGGCAAACCATATCACAATGTTTCTTGACTCAATGAATTATAAACGAAGTTTATTTATTGTGATTTAGGATGTAGAATTATATATATGCTAGGAAAAGAATACATAAACAGTGCTTAATTTTTATCCAGTTGTCACTGATGATATGAAAAAACACTTATCTCTTTTATTTCTTAAGGAGAGCAAGAAATTAATAATATTTTGCAGCTAGTAGCTCTCACACTCTATGGAGACCTCAAAAATGGAAAAATGGGCTTTTAAAAAACATTTGATATTTATTAAGACAATCTATATATTAGGTTGGTGCAAAAGTGATTGTGATTTTTGCTAAACATGTGTTGTCACAGATATCAAATATCTTTCTAGAAGTTATAAAATGAAATTATACTGTCTGTTTATTAGGCCAGGCTTCTCCAGAACATGCTAAGTGAAATTGATATAACTTTGATACTTCCAAGCTGGAATTTCACACATCTACTTAATATTGCAATGATTCCTAAAACCATATATATTTTTTCAACAGCAGTGTAGCCAACATCTGGGTTTATTTTTATCAGATAGAGATTCGGAATCAACCTTCTTAGAGGGTGAATTGCCACAGGCTACTGAATTAATTAAGACAATGACTTCAATTCAAGAGCACTGGGTTCATTGGAAGCACAAATGGCCCCGCGGCAGCTTTTCCCTGTGGCTGTCATACTTCTCCAATATGTTTCTATCTTTTGCATCATATCAATATTTCCATCCCTCACAGAGATGGATTAAAACTAATCTCTTTTCAATAATAAAATTAGGTCACATAATAAGTTTGCATTATATTTGCTGAGAAGTGAAGGAGAGATATTTAGTAACACTTTCTTTAAAAGTACTACTGAAAACTGAATAATGATTTCTGAAGATTGGAAATTCAGGCACAAGGCTTTTTCAGGGCTGTTCTCAACAATACAAGGTAAAAAAATCAAATGTCTAGACTTCTTTAAACAAGTATCACATTTTCCAACATGATGCCACTGTCTATTTTTCAAGACATCTTCCTACTACAGGGAAGAAATATAATTGGAATAAATCTGCAAACATTCTAAGACTGCTGTCTCAAGTCTGCAAGAATTCACCTCAAATTAGATAAAATACATTCAATTTGTGATTCCTCTGTTGCAAAAGCAAAAAGAAATATTTCAGACTCCCTAGTGTTGTCAATTGTTGCTGAATTTTGATTTATACAAATACAATGATTGCAGAACCACTTCGTGACCTAGTGGAAAACAGCTTTCCATGGTGTGAAATTCACTTATATGTGGATACTTTTGTAACATCTAGCAATTATTGACTTTTCCAATTTTTTCAAATGTACTTTCTTAAACACAAGTGGTCTTTTCTACCTTTCCTTGCCACTACAGTGGGAAAGATGTTTAGCTTTATATTGTCTTATTACACTTTTAAAATATATTTTAGTTAAAAAATAAAATTTTTATATAGGTATGGTGTATATACATAAATATGTATATATTGATACATGTTTATATTATGGATGCTCAAATCTAGCTAGTTAGCATATTTAGTACCTGACATAACTATCATTTTGTTTTTGTAATGAGAACATTTGAGATCTATTATGAGCAATATTTAAATACATAATACATTGCTATTAACTATAGTTATCACGTTGCACAATAGATCTTGTGAACTTCCTGTCTAATTTAAATTTTGGGTCCTTTGGCCAGGCACGGTGGCTCATGCCTATAATCCCAGCACTTTGGAAGGTCAAGGCAGAATCACAGGAGGCCAGGAATTCAAGAGCAGCCTGGACAATGTGACAAAACCCTATCTCTACTAAAAAATACAAAAATTAACTGTGCATGGTGGTGCACACCTAAAATCCCTGCTACTTGGGAGACTGTGGTACAAGAATTGCGTGAACCAAAGAAGCAGAGGATGCAGTGAGTCAAGATCACATCACAGCACCCCAGTCTGTGTGACAGAGTGAGACTTTGTCTCATAAACAAACAAATAAATAAATAAATAGATAAATAAGTTTTGTATCCTTTGATCAAAATCTTCTGAATTCTCCACTCTTCACATACGCAGTCTCTAGTAACCACTTTTCTACTCTGCTTCTATGAGTTCTACTTTCATATATAAGTGAGATTACGCAGTATTTGTCTGATGATACTTAAACCATGTTTATCTACTGAACAAAAATTTCATCAATAAACTGAAATGAAAAAGAAATTTAAAGTTGTTGTTGATAGTTCAGGAGTCATTAAACTCCTTACTATCTTTATCGTGAATTTGTCACTTTTACTCATTAAAATTCTCTTTGACTATATATATATGTATGTATGCAAATCAAAGGAAGAGCAAGGAAGGGCAAATATGAAGAGCAAGGAAAAAACAGGAGCCTGGTTGGCTTGACTTGAAATCTGGTAACAGTCACGTGCTTTTGGAAGACTTTGTAATTTTATTATGTCTTAGTTGCCTCATGTGTCAATTGGAGAAGATAAGAGTACTTATCTAGTAGGGATCTGTGTAGAGAATTAGATATGTTAATGGATGTAAAGAGATCAGAATAGTTTATGGCACACAACAAGGTCATAACATGTGCTACCTATTTTAATTTATATCACAGATAATGCAACTCTAGAATATTTGAGTCTCTTCTCATTGACAGCACATTATTCTGAATACCAGCAGGCCAGTAACATGCTAATAACTTTAACTATGTGTTTCTGTGAATCACAGAATATGCTGCCTCTATTTGGCTGTAAGTTATAATTCTCCTATTCTATCAAATTATATACTTCATTGAGTGAATTCCTATATGGGACCATATTTTAAAATGAGAAGGGGGCAGTGTTGGGGAATATTTGTTTAACTTTCTTAACATGTAAGCTAGAAACCTGAAATCACCCTTCACTTTATATTCTCTCTTTCCCCACATTAAAATTTTTATTAGATCTTAATAATTTTGCCTTCAAAATTTATTTTAAAATGTATATGTTGCTTTCCTCCCCTTCACCCACACTTGGTATTCATCCATACACTGCCATGTGTGTACCTATGCAACTATCTTGCACGTTCTGCACATGTACCCCCAAACCTATAATGCAATAAAAATTAAAATAAATAAATAAATAAAAAATAAATAAAAATAAATAAATAAAATGTATATGTTTCCATCGTTTTTGAAGACCACATTATTTCTTGCTGGGAACACATGAAAACGTTTTGTCCATCTTAGAGTCTTCCTAAATAGAAACCTGTTGTCCTTACTGCTGACAGAGTGGTCTCTTTAATATCATAATGAATCATTTTCTCTCTTTACATAAATGTATTCAGGAATTCCACATTGGTTTCCAAATAAACATAAAAGCCTGTAATATTTCAAACAAAACCTTGGTGTTTTGGACCTATATTTTCAGGCTTATCATCTGTCATGTTCCCAAATGTTTCCCCTTCTCGCTTCATGACCCATTTCTGGTTACTTTTTCTTCTACCTTCTTGTCCTTTGTTGATACTCTCAGCAGCAGTGGTTAACAATTTTCATGTCTTTTCTGTGGACACCATTATACTTCTACTTTGAGACCAATAGTTTTCTTTTTAACCCTCTAGCTCAGAATGAGTTAGAGCTTTGATTTGTATTTTTAAATCACTCTGCATATTAGTTATTATTAGTTCTCTTAGTTTTTATATTGTGAATAAGGGACATTATTTACCAAAATAAAATCCATCATTCTTTTGAGGGCAGGGTTTTTTTTTTTTTTTTTTTTTTTTCTTCAGAAAGAAAAAGTTAAGGAGAGGACGAAAGAGGAAGAAAAAGAGGGAAAAGAGGGAGACAGAAAGGGAATGTTACTTTATTCTAAAAATGGGTATTAATAATGGCTGATCAATATTTTGTGTATTTAAGGTGGAGAATGTATATTTTGTGTATTTAAAATGGAGAACTCTATAACTATTTATTGAGTTTACTTGTTCCAGGTCTGAGTTCAAGTTCTGGATATCCTTATTAATTTTCTGTCTCTTTGAGTCTAAATCTCTTTATGGGTCTTATGTATCTGGGTTTTAGGATTCTTAGCTCTTATTGTTGCATTGATCCTTTTACCACTATATCTTTGTTGCTTTGAAATCTATTTTATCAGATGCGAGAATTGCAACCTCTACTTTTTATTTATTTATTTATTTTTGCTCTCCATTTGTTGGTAAATCTTTCTCCCTCCCTTTGTTTTGAGTCTTTGTGTATATTTGTATGTGAAATGGGTCTGGATGTAGCATACCATTAGGTTTTGACTGCATCTTTTGATTGGGGGATTTAGTCGATTTAAATTTAGGGTTACTACCATTTGATGTTAACTGGCTATTTTATCCATTCGTTGATGTAAATTCTTCTTTATGTTGATGCTCTTTACTTTTTGGTAAATTTTTAGAAAGGCTAATACTGGTTGTTCCTTTCTATGTATGATGCTTCTTTCAGAAGCTCTTGTAAAGCAGGCCTGGTGGTAATAAAATCTCTGAGTACTTGCTTGTTCATAAAAGATTTTATTTTTCCTTCAATTGTGAAGATTAGTTTGGCAGAATATGAAATTCTGGGCTGAAAGTTCTGTTCTTTAAGGATGTTGAATATCAGCCCTCACTCTCTTCTGGCTTGTAGGGTTTCTGCTGAAGATCTGCTGTAAGTCTAATAGGCTTCCCTTTGTGGGTAACCTGACCTTTCTCTCTGGCTGCCCTTAGTATTTTCTTCTTCATTTCAACCCTGGTGAATCTGATGATTATGTGCCTTGGGGTTGCTCTTCTTGAGGAATATCTTTGTGGTGTTCTCTGTATTACCAGGGGTTGAATATTGTGCTGCTTTGCTAGATTTGGAAAGTTTTCCTGAATAATATCCTAAAGAGTATTTTCCAGCTTGGATTCATTCTCTCCATCACATTCAGGTACACCTATCAAATGTAAATTAGGTCTTTTCACATAGTCCCATATTTCTTGGAGACTTTGCTCATTCCTTTTTATTCTCTTTACTCTATTCTTGTCTTCTCGCTTTATTTCATTAAGTTGGTCTTCAACCTCTGATATCCTTTATTCTGCTTGATCAATTTGGCTATTCAAACTTGTGCATATTTCGCTAAGTTCTCATGTTGTGTTTTTCAACTCCATTAGTTCATTTATATTTCTCTCTATATTGTCTATTCTTGTTAGCATTTTGTCAAACCTTTTTTCAAAGTTCTTAATTTCTTTACATTGGGTTCAAACAAGTTTTTTTAACTCCCAGAAGTTTTTTATCATCCACCTTCTGAAGCCTACTTCTCTTAATGGAACACAGTCCTTTTCCATCAGGGCTTGTTCCGTTGTTGATGAGGAACTGTAATCCCCTGTAGAGGGAGAGGGGTTCTGATTTGGGGTATTCTCAGCCTTTTTAGGCTGGTTTCTTCCCTTTGTTATAAATTTATCCATCTATCGTCTTTACAATTACTGCCTTTCTTGGGTTTCTGAGTGGACATCCAGTTTATTGATTCCCAGTGCTGGAATCCGAGCAACCCACTGCGCCGGCCAAAATGGCAGCAATAAGACTGATGGTGCTCTTCTGCCCGGGAATCTCCTCCCGTTTACTTTGCTTGAAGAGCTGCTGCGCCCAGGCGCCAGCAAAACTGCTGTGCCGGCCACAAGAGTCGTGCTGGCAACCCGTGGGGCTCCTCCACTGGGAATCTTCTGGTCCATAAGCGATGAAAATTCATCTGAAATTGTGGCATCCTCTCGTTCTCTGCACTTTCACTGGGAGCTATAGTCCCGAGCTGTTAGCAATCAGCTATCTTGGATCAATCTCTGTTTTGTTCTTAGAATTCCTAAAATTTAACATAATCCATTGCACTAGGAGATAATCACTAAATGTTTGTTGATTAACAGACTCATTCAATTTTACATTATTAATATTTGATATCAAATTTGACTTCATGTCTTGTAGCTATCTGGCTTTTTTCTGGGTCAGGTCCCCAGGTTTCAAGAATATTAATTTTTCTACTGTCTTAACTTACTGAGATTTTATTTAAAAATCATTTTCCCTGAATCAGTTTTCTATCTTAAGGTTTTAGAAACTGAATTTTCAGTTTTGAGAGCAGCTGTTCAGTTTCCCTTTTTTTTTAGATGGAGTCTTGCTCTGTCACCCAGGCTGGAGTGCAGTGGCGCAATCTTGGCTCATTGCAACCCCCACCTCCTGGGTTCACACGATTCTCCCGCCCCAGCCTCCCAAGTAGCTGGACTACAAGCACGTGCCACCACGCCCAGCTAATTTTTTGTATTTTCAATAGAGATGGAGTTTCACAGTTTAGCCAGGGTGGTCTCTCCTGACCTCATGATTCACCTGCCTTAGCCTCCAAAGTGTTGGGATTACAGGCATGAGCCGTGGCACCCAGCCAAATGATTTATTTTAGTAAGTACCTTATAGATACATTTAAGTTGTATTAATAATAACTCAATATCCTAGGTTTATGAGCATAAAAGTCATTGTTTAAAGCCTTTAGAAGTATATTAAAATGTGTGTATTGAAAACATTGTAAAGCATGGGTGAGCATACTGGAGAAATAAACGTAACTATTAGAACTACATGGTTTTCTATTGGAAAAGAGTGGAAACTTTGACGTTTTTGTTATACAGTATTCAGAATAACTTAAAATTATTATTTTTATATTGAATTGCTTATTAATTTTACTTTAAAATTAAAAAGAGTTACTTTTTTGTTCAATTGCCTCAACAATTGAATATTTATGTTGAATATTAAATTACAAGATGCTTTTCTTTTGTGTTTGGAAGACAATATAGCTCAAATGTATCTCAAATACAATACATTTGACATATATTTTATTGTTTTAGTATTTGATGATTTGGATTAGAGCTTAGAAATGAAAATTGCAATGTAAGATGTCCATTTTTATTTTCCTCCAATGACAGTGTTCTTAATTAATGTATAGGCAACTGACAATTGGCTTAATTAGATCCTATGCCCTTAGCAGTATGAGAGATGCATTGGGTACTTTAAAATTGGAGAATACTTTTATTTTCTCATTATTTGAGTAGTTATTAATTATTGAGTAATTTTTTCAATATTTGAGAATTTACTAAATTACAAAAACATTTTTCACACAGAATGTGTTACATGCTTTTTAAATCTTAGCAAAAATAAGCTTCATCTCTTGAAGCAGAAATTCAGTGGGGGTTGGGGAGTTTTGGGAGGGATAACATGGGGAAAAATGTAAGATATAGGTGATGGGGAGGAAGGCAGCAAACCACATTGCCATGTATGTACCTATGCAACATTCTTGCATGTTCTTCACATCTACCCCAAAACCTAAAACACAGTAAAATATACACTTAAAAAACAAAAAACAAAAAGCAACAACAACAACAAAAAAAATGGAACTTGAACCTTGATATGTGTGAGTTCAGTTTTAAACTCCAAATCTATGATTTTTGAGTAAGTGCTACATTTGCCAAATTGTGTTTTTTTCCATCCCTAAAGCTGTTAGTTCCAAGTCCTGCCAATAGAAAGATCAAAGAAATACAAGGAAAAAAATCAATATATGATTGAGTTTCTTTGCTTCATCTTCATTAAGAGAACACAGAGTAGGAGAGACCCAAGATGGCTGATCCTTAGCAGCTCAGGATTGTGGCTCCCAGTGAAAGCACAGAAAACAAGAGGATGTCACATTTTTAGACAAATTTTTGCTGCTCACAGACCAGGAGATTCCCAGCGGAGGAGCCCCATGGGTCGCCACTGCAACTCTTGTGGCTGACGCAGTGGTTTTGCTGGCACCTTGGCACGGCAGTTTTTGGTACAATCAGAAAAGCACCATCAATCTTAATGCCACTGTTTCAGCCGGTGCAGAGGGTTGCTCAGATTCCGGTGCTGGTGAATCAATAAATTTGATGTCCACTCAGAAACCTAATTAGAAAGGTGGTAATTACAACACGACAGATGGATAAATTTATAATGAAGGGAAGAAACCAGCCTAAAAAGGCTGAGAATACCCAAAATCAGAACCCCTCTCCCTCTGCAGGGGATTACAGTTCTTCATCAGCAACGGAAGAAGGCCTGATGGAGAAAGACTATGTTCCATTAACAGAGGCAGGCTTCAGAAGGTGGATGATAAGAAACTTCTGGGAGTTGAAGGAACTTGTTCTAACCCAATGCAAAGAAACTGAAAGATTTGAAAAAGGTTTGATGAAATGCTAACAAGAATAGATAATACAGAGAGGAATATAAGTGAATTAACGGAGTTGAAAAATACAACACAAGAACTTCATGAAGTATGCACATGTTTTAACAGCCAAATTGATCAAGCAGAAAAAAGGATATCAGAGGTCGAAGACCAACTTAGTGAAATAAAGCGAGAAGACAAGAATAGAGTAAAAAGGATAAGGAATGAGCAAAGTCTCCAAGAAATGTGGGACTATGTGAAGAGACCTAATCTACGTTTAATAGGTGTACCTGAATGCGACGAAGAGAATGAATCCAAGCTGGAAAATACCCTTCAGGATACTATTCAGGAAAACTTTCCCAACCTAGCAAGGCAGGACAATATTCAACCCCTGGTAATACAGAGAACACCACAAAGATATTCCTCAAGAAGAGCAACCCCAAGGCACATAATCGTTAGATTCACCAGGGTTGAAATGAAGGAGAAAATACTAAGGGCAGCCAGAGAGAAAGGTCAGGTTACCCACAAAGGGAAGCCTATCAGACTCACAGCAGATCTCTTAGCAGAAACCCTACAAGCCAGAAGAGAGTGGGGGCCGATTTTTAACATCCTTAAAGAAAAGAACTTTCAACCCAGAATTTCACATCCAGCCAAACTAAGCTTTACAATTGAAGGAAAAATAAAATCTTTTGTGAATAAGCAAGTACTCAGAGATTTCATTACCACCAGGCCTGCTTTACAAGAGCTTCTGAAAGAAGCATTACACATAGAAAGGAACAACCAGTATTAGCCTTGCTAAAATATACCAAAAAGTAAAGAGCATCAACATAAAGAAGAATTTATATCAACTAATGGGCAAAATAGCCAGCTAACATCAAATGGCAATAATCTTAAATTTAAATTGACTAAATCCCACAATCAAAAGATGCAGCCAAAACTCATTGGTATGCTTCATCCAGACCCATCTTACATGCAAGGATACATAAAGAGTCAAAAAAAAAAAAAAGGGGATGGAGAAAGATTTGTTCAACCAAATGGAGAGCAAAAATAAATAAATAAATAAAAAGTAGAGGTTGCAATTCTTGCCTCTGATGGAATGGATTTGAAAGCAACAAAGATCAAAAGAGGACATAATGGTAAAAGAATCAATGCAACAAGAAAAGCTGACAATCCTGGATGTGTACACACCCAATACAGGATACATAAGACATGTAAAGAGACTTGGACTCCTACACAATAGTAGTGGGAGATTTCAACATCAATATTAGATAGATCAATGAGACAGAAAATTAACAAGGATATCCAGGACTTGAACTCAGATCCGGAATAAGTAAACTTAATAAGCATTTATAGAACTCTCCACTTTAAACACACAAGATATGCACTCTTATCAGTACTACATCATACCTACTCACAGGTTTAAATGAAATATTGGTTGGCCATTATTAAGCACAATTGATGGTATAAGGGAGGTTTTCAATACCCGTTTTTAGACTACATTCTAGCCTGGGCTATTAAGTAACACTCTGTTCTCTCTCCCTCTTCCTCTTCCTCTTTTTTTCTCTTCTTCATTTCTTTTTCTTTCTTTCTCTCTTAAAAAAATAAAAAACAAAACAAAACAAACAAACAACAACAACAAAAAAAACAATGCTGAAAATATTTCATGTGTTTACTTGCCACCTGGGAATCCTCTTAATTTCATTTTCTAACTGGCTTGTTTGTTTTTATTTTTCAATTTTGAGATTTCCTTATATAGTCTACATAGTAGAAAAAAAAAAGAGAACACAGAGTATTATTTAATTCTGCACCATATATTTGAAAATGGAAAACCAAAAGTGCTACTAAAATTGAGCATTATCTGATTCTAACTCTTTTGGAAAGTGATTAACTTGGCCAAGTCTATAATGATGGTAAACACCACACACACACACACACACACACACACACACACACACACACACACACACACACACAGATCCATGTAAAACCTAAAGTATTGTTAATAAGAATAAAATGATCACCAAGGGATTCCTCCTCCAAATTGAGAGACCCCTTACCTTGACGTCAGTCCCTTTCTCTGGGAATAATATGTTCTTCCTCTTTACCAAGTTTAAACATTATCCTTATTTTTCCTTTAATCATTCTGATTTTTTTCTGTTTTTCACTCATGCATCTTTTCTGAGGCACTCATTGTTAGGTATCGCCTGGCTTTAAACTGTATGTAAGTTGAATTATATTTTATATATTCTGTTATTTTCACCTCATTGCTTTGTATAGCTGTATTTAATTCATTTTCAGTTCTGAATATTACTCTACTGTATCAATGTAGCAAAAATGTCTTCATTCTAGTCTTGATTGATATTGGGATGTCCCAGTATCTTACTAGTGTATGTAATGGCACTACAAATTATATTGTGCTTTTAACAGAATATATATGCATAAATTTATCTCAACCAAATACTAATAAGTGGAATTGCTCCACTTTACTAAGAATTGCTAAAGTATTATTCCAAGGACATTTCCTAGCCGACTCTTTACATAACTGTGTACACAAACTCTTCTAGCTGTGCTTATTTGTAAATATTAGATAGGGGCAAAAGTAATTGTGGTATTTGCTGTTAACGTCAATGGCAAAAAATGCATTAGTTTGGCACCAACGTAATAATTAATATTGTAGATTAATACGGTTTGACTCTGACCCCAACCCTTTACAAGTTTTGATATTTAGTATTTTCTTAATAATTACATATTAAATTTTAGTATTTTCCTAATGATTACATATTAAATTATATTCTAATGTTCATTTTTATACCCACAACTTATGAGTTATTTGGAAATATCCTTAATATCCCAAGTAGAAAACTTTGTACTCACCTGATTCTTAACCTCATCTTGATTGATCTTTGGCTGGTAGGTATAGTCCACATTTTACAATTTGATTCATATTAAACAGAATATAGGCAAAACAAAACAAAAACATATAATTTATTTAAATATATACAGAAAAATGAAAAAGTCAACACCATCTCATAAGAAAATATAAACTACAAACAGAGAGGAAATACCTCAAATTGATAAAGACATCTACAAAAACCTATTGTTAGTTGTATCTTTAGTTTGAAACATTAATTGATGTCTCTCCATGGTTGAGGAAAAGAAAATAACTTGGTTATTCTCACCACTTTAATTCTATGTTGTTTTGGAGTTTTTAGTAAATACAATAAGATAAGTAAAAAGAAATAGCGTACAGATTGAGAAGAAAGAAATATAACTGGCTTTGTTTACACACAAAAATGCTACTAGAACAAATAGTAAATTCAGCCAATTCATGGGACAAAAAATTAGAATGCAAAAGCTAATTACTTAATTTTATTTGTTTATAGTGGAGACAGTGAGAGAAGATAATTTTTAAGAAATTACCATTTCCAACAGCTTTAAAAATATGAAATATTTTGTTTTTCTTTCAAAATATGTTTAGAATGTATTTACTAAAAACTGAAAATATTGCTGAGAGATTAAGATATGAATCATTTTATTGACTTTGTCACTAAGTATGAAGACATCAGTTTTTAATAATTTGCTCTCTAATTTCAACAGGATTCAGTTAAAATCTCAATAACATTTTAGAAAACGTGTAAAGGGAATTTTGAAGTTCAAACAAAAATGTGAAGCATCTAAATTAACCAAACCTATCTTGAAAAAATAAAAAACACATTTGGTAGACATACATTACATGATTCCAAGATTTATTCTGAAGATGTACTCATCAAGACAGCGTGTTATTGGCAGAAATACAGAGAGACTGATAAAACGAAGGGAACTGAATGCAGAAATAGACACACACACTAACACACAGAAATTCACACACACACATACACACACACACACACACACACACATACATAGATATTTTCCTCAAGTGTGTTAAGATAATTTGTCAGGTAGTAAACAGCCTTTCAAAGGACACATGAACACAAATGTTCTTTGCAGCACTGTTTTCAATAGCAAAGACTTGGAACTGACCGAAATGCCCATCGATGATAGACTGGAAAGGGAAAATGTGGCACATATACACCATGGAATACTATGCAGCCATAAAAAACAATGAGTTGGTTTCCTTTGTAGAGACATGGATGAAACTGGAAACCATCATTCTCAGCAAACTGACACAAGAACAGAAAATCAAACACCACATGTTCTCACTCATAGGTGGGTGTTGAACAATGAGAACACATGGACACAGGGAGGGGAGCATCACACACTGGGGCCTGTCAGGGGGAGCTAGGGGAGGGACAGCAGGGGGTGGGGAGTTGGGAAGGGATACATGAGGAGAAATGCCAGATATAGGTGATGGGGAGGAAGGCAGCAAAACACATTGCCATGTATGTACCTATGCAACAATCTTGCATGTTCTTCACATGTACCCCAAAACCTAAAACGCAATACAATATATATTTAAAAAAACGTGGTGCAATAACTACTTATCTATGTTTTTTTTTTTTTTTTAATGAGCCTTAAACTTCTCCTCACTTTATACGTAAAATTAACCTGGAAATTATCACTGATCTATATATGTAAAATCTAAAACTATAATAATATTAGAAATAAATGTAAAGAAACTATCTTTGTGAACTTAATATAGTCAATCATTTTGTAAACAGGTTGCAAAACATACAGTTATAAAATTTTTACAAATATGGAATTGGGCTTTAACAAAATTTGAATCTTCTCTTAGAATAATTACTTTGAAGACCTAGCTCAGTGGCTCATGTCTGCAATCCCTGCAATTTGGGACAATGAGGAGGATGAATTGCTTGAGCTCAGGATTTCAAGACCAGCGTTGGCAACATGGTGAGACCTCATCTAAACAAGAAATTAGCCAGCCATGGTAGTGAGTGCCTGTGGTCCCAGCTGCTCAAGAAGCTGAGGTGGTAGATAGCTTGAGCCCAACAGGCAGTGGTTTCAGTGAGCTGAGACTGTGCCACTGCACTCCAACTTGGGAGAGGAAGTGAGACCCCATCTCAAAAAAAAAAAAAAAAAAATTTGAGAACACGAAAGTATGCCAGAAGTGGTGGGTCATACCTGTTACCCTGCACATTGGGAGGCCAAGGTGAGAAGATTGCCCAAACCCAGGGAGTATTGCTACATTGCCAGCCTGGGCAATATAGTGAGACCTTGTCTCTATTAAAAAATAATTGTTAAAAAAATTTAAAAACAAACTAGAAAGAAAACAAAAGAAACATGTGATCATTAAAAGAATATACCTGCAACAAATATATATGACAAAAAATTGTGTCTATAATATTAATATGTAAATATACCCAATAGCCAAATAATAACAGAAAAATGAAAGTATCCAACATATTGGAACAGGTACTATACAAAATAAGATATGCAGAGAGACAGTAAGAAGATTAAAGTTTTTTTCATCTCCTTTAGTTATGAGAAAAATGTAAACAACAACAAAACCAAAGCAATATGTAAACACAACATCAAAAGTTTGCAAGAATATGAAGCAATTTGAGGTCTCATACATTCCTGGTGGAAATACAAAAAGATATAACCACTTTGGAAAATAATGTGATAATTATTTATAATATTAAACATACACATATTATATAACCCAGAAAGTCCACTTGTTGGTATTTACCCCAAAGAAATAAAAATATGTGAGTTCACGAAGACTTCTACATGAATATTTGTAGCAGCTTTACTCATAGTAGTAAAAAACCTAGACAAAATGTTCATCCAGATAGCAAATAAGAAACATGTTAAGGTATACCCACATGATGTTGTGCTATTGAGACACCAATATGAATGAAACTCAGCAAAAATATACTGAGTGAATGAATTTAGACCAAGAAAGTACGTATTGTATTATTCAATTTATACGAAACTCTAGATGAAGCAAATCTTACAGTGATAGAGAGCAAACCAGTGTTTATCTAAGACCAGATCTTGAGGGGAGGTGAGTATGAAGAGGAATATATAACTTTTTGAGTGAAGGAAATTGCTCATTTGTAGTAATGCTTGTATGTGTTAATATGGTTGTATCCATTTGCAAAAGCTAACTGAACTGAGCAATTATAATGGGTATATTCTATTTTATATAAATTATACCTAAAATTATTTTTAAAAATGAAAATTATTATGAAATATTCTATATCTGATGGCTGATTGCTGCTTATGGTATCTTGTTTCTTTGTGCATATCTGTACATGCATGTTTTGATTTTAAAGTACTCATTTTCATTGAAGCAATTAATATGAGAATATTTTTGGCTTAGAGAAATTACTTAGAATTTCCTAGAGAGCAGGTTTTAGATTTTAAATCAGCAAGAATATATTTATTCATCATATTTTGATAATGCCACATTAAAAATATTCCCTATGCTGGGTGTGGTGGCATGTGCCTGTAGTCCCAGCTACTCGGGAGACTGAGGCAAGAGGATCACTTGAGTGGAGAAGTTCTGGGCTATAGTGCACTATGCTGATCGGGCAGGGTGTGCTTGCTAAGTTTAGCATCAATATGGTGACCTCTGGGGAGAGGGGAAACACTAGGCTGCTTAAGGAGGGGAGAACCAGTCCAGGTTGGAAATACAGTGTGTCAGAATTCCTGTACAGAGCAGTACAGAGTAGTGGGCTCCTGCCTGTGAATAATTACTGCACTTAAGCTTAGGCAACATAATGAGAATCCATCTATTAAATAAATAAATATTTCCCCAATTCAGTGGCTTACAATAAAAGTAATTTATTTTTTCTTCACTATCTTATAATTCTGCTCTGCTTAGTTCCAGGCTATGAGTCAACTTTAAGTCCACATCACATGTCTTACTTTTCTTATACCCAGCTTGAAGCTGCATTCACTCTCTGGACCATGTATTTAGTGTAGAGATAAAAAGCTTTGAAGATATCATTCCTCTGTTCATTTTCCAGTGGTCAGTTAGATCCCAATCATAATGCTAAAGTCAATGGCCATCTCCATGTCTTCTTTGTAGAGGGTGGGATTTGAAAATAAGTGTCTGATGATCAATGATATATTACAGAGGTAATGTATATCATAAGCAATTTCCAGGAACATGAGTTCCCATCTTTTTGGTTACAATATAACCAATTCTTCTAGTAGCACATAAGCATGGAATGAGGTAGGCAAGTTTACATATGCGCTAGTCATCTTTTTAATGAAGCAGAGTTCTTTGAGATGCTAGTTTCACAATGGGTGTCTCCTTAAAGTCTTTCCCTTGTCATGGATCAGTAAATAACCTTAAATGAATGTGAATGTCAGCTGCAGTTAGCCTCTCGTTTCTTGATCATTGCCCTCACTTATTTTTTGACTTATATACAATTTATTTGTTTTTTATGCTGGCTTATCATATAACTTAAAAAAATCAGCATTTTAATCTTTTTTTGAAAGTTAATCAAAGTATTAAGACTGGCACTTTATTGGAAATGAATAAATAAATCTTTATTTTCTCTCAGTTGGACACAGTGGCTTACACATGCATTCTTAGCACTTTGGGAGGCTTAGGCAGGTAGATTGCTTGAACCCAGGATTTTAAGACCAGCCTGAGCAACATGGCAAAACTTAATCCCTACAAATATTAGCCAGGCATGGTGGTGCACCCTTGTAGTTTCAGCTACTCCAGCTGCTAAGGTTGGTGAATCACCTGAGAGTGGGAAGTTGTTGCTGCAGTGAACTGTGATAGTGCCACTGCACTCCAGCCTAGGTGACAGAGCAAGACTCAGTCTCATATACATATATATATATATATATTAGACTTATTCTCCCAAATCATCATTTTTGTCTAATTTTAATATGTACTTGCCCTGGTAGCTGTTTCAAAATAAAGTCAGTTCTTTGACTTTAGTTCCAAACATCTGCATACATAACAGTAATTTACACTCTCCCAATGCTTCTGCCACACTGGTCTCCCTATAACCGTGAAGTAAACTTCAGAGATTTCTTTTTTCCTTCAGGAATTTTGGAACAGTAGTTCTTAGAGCTTTGTAGCCACAAAAATCCATCAACACTAACATAACAAGTAGAAGGAGCCAAACTCTTCAGTTTTGAGTTTCACCAAAATGCAGACGTCTGCTTTGTATGATAACTGCTATAACACTCAGGTGCTACTAATTTTTTTGCCCACTTTTGAGTTGTATTATCAAGCCAGATCCTCCATTCTTTAATGAATCAGCATCTCAAAAGGAAATGATAGTCAAAGGAGAAACATTTACAGGACAAGAAGACAGTTGTCTAATATACTTTTCAGGATCTTATTCAGAAAAACTTTACCAATCTAGCAAAGCAGGACAATATTCAACCCTGGTAATACAGAGAACACCACAAAAATATTCCTCAAGAAGAACAACCCCAAGGCACATAATCATCAGATTCACCAGGGTTGAAATGAAGGAGAAAATACTAAGGGCAGCCAGAGAGAAAGGTCGGGTCACCCACAAAGGGAAGCCTATCAGACTTACAGCAGATCTCTCAGCAGAAACCCTACAAGCCAGAAGAGAGTGGGGGCCAATATTCAACATCCTTAAAGAAAAGAACTTTCAGCCCAGAATTTCATATCCTGCCAATCTAAGCTTCACAATTGAAGGAAAAATAAAATATTTTATGAATAAGCAAGTACTCAGATTTTATTACCACCAGGCTTGCTTTATAAAAGCTTCTGAAAGAAGCATTATACATAGAAAGGAACAACCAGTATTAGCCTTTCTAAAAATATAAGTAAAGAGCATCAACATAAAGAAGAATTTACATCGACGAATGGATAAAATAGCCAGTTAACATCAAATGGCAGTAACCCTAAATTTAAGCCGACTAAATCCTCCAATCAAAAGATACAGCCAAAACCTCACGGTATGCTGCATCCAGACCCATTTCACATCCAAAGATACACAAAGACTCAAAACAAAGGGATGGAGAAAGACTTACCAACCAAATGGAGAGCAAAAATAAATAAATAAATAAAAAGCAGGAGTTGCAATTCTCATATCAACAAAGATATAGTGGTAAAAGGATCAATGCAACAATAAGAGCTAACGATCGTAACACCCAGATTCATAAGACCCATAAAGAGTTTAGACTCAAAGAGACAGAAAATTGATGAGGACCACCAGGACTTGAACTCAGATCTGGAACAAGTAAACTTAATAAATATTTATAGAGCTCTCCATTTTAAATACACAAAATATACATTCTCCACTTTAAACACACAAAATATTGATTGGCCGTTATTAATACCCAATTTTAGAATAAAGCAATATTTCCATTCTCTCTCCCTCTTTTTCTTTCTTTTTGTCTCTTTCTTTTCTTCTTTCCTTTCTAAAAAAAAAAAAAGAGAGAAGAAGAAGACAGTTGTTGGAAGCCTTTTATGTGATAGATATGTTTGCAGTCCATCAATTAGGAATATTTTACAAAAAGAAACCCTGCTAAATTCTATCCCAAGAAATGAAAAAGTGTCACCTGCCTATGGTTATTTTTCATTTTTCTAAAGAGAACTATGAACTTCTGTAGCTTACTATGTTGTAATCTTTTCCCACCCAGATTCTTCATAGTTTCTTTAAACAAAATTCTGCTTCTTGGTTACATGAAAGAACAGTTCATCATGATATTTTATGTGCTGTTTCATAAGTTTTTTTTTTGAATCCTTTTTCTTTCCAACTTATTGAATCAGATTTTGATTGATATTAGTAAATTACTGAAGCAAAACTATAATCCTTAGCTCTCTGCTCCCTTATATCTTCAGACCCAAATTTGCAATTATTTGTTGACCCTCTTCACAGCACTGCACGAATATATCCTCAGCTGTCTCCTGCAGTTTATATATAAAGCTTTCTTCTGTCTCATGTTTTTGGCCTGAAAAACAGTTATATTTAAATTTTATACATTAATTTAACAACTGGGATTTTCTCATTTCTCATTCCTGAGCAAAGACATGGAATCAACCTAAATGCCTATCGATGACAGATTGAATAAAGAAAATTTGATACATATACACGACAGAATACTATGCAGCTTTTTTCTTCTTTATAATTCACAATGTTGACTAATGCTTTTGTCACTCTTTCAGTATGTGGGCTTGAAATCTCAGAGAATTATGAGCCTCTTTCTTCTACATCATGAACATCTATTATCAAACTTTTATATTAAAAGATACTTTTATATCTGACCTCTTATTTCACTATTTTTGTTTATACATTTCTTATATTTCTCCTTAAAATATATTATTCTTTTATTCATATTTACTTTTTCCCAAACTTAAAAAATTCCCAAATGCAGCAATTTTCCCTAACATTATTATTTTAAACTGTGTACGATTATCTCTTGCTTCACCAATTATTAGTACTTTACCAATAATTCTTCATACTTCTAGTCCACCGCCACTCCCTTTTTTTTATAGTAAATTTCTCACCTAAAAATTAGAGTGATCTTTTGAAAGTAAATAAAATCATGCTACTTTCCTTGCTCAAAACCTACAGTATGTTGAAAATCTGTATGTTGAAATCGAATCCCTAATGTGATGATATTTGGAAAATACAGCACTTAGCACTAAGTAGGTATTTAACATATAGTAATTTGGAAAAAAATACAATCTTATTTTGTAGAATTTCAGATATGAAAATTATAGAATAAAATTTGATCTGTCTTAATTGATGGATACGGGGGTTGAATAAGGGAAAGGATGCTTCTTTGCTCATATCATGTAGTATTTAATGACAATACTGGTGACCGATAGAAATAATTTTAAACTATTGCTTTAAATAGATAAAAATACAATTGTTTGTAAGTCAAAATATTTTACTTCCTTTGGACTTCTTCATGTACTAATAAGCATTTCCCAGGTAAATTTTTGAGCAATCTTTTTAATCACTAAATTTCTAAGTTATGAAAATTTATTTGCAAAAGTGTCCATATTTAAGATTTTCTTGGAAACTATTTATATAATAAAAATTAATCAGTATGTATTTGTGTACATATGATTTTAGTAAAATATATCTCAAAGATGAAGTTAAATTTTTTAAATCACATAGTAGTTATTCTCCCATTGATCCAGATTTTCCAATGTGCAGTATAATATTACATGTACAATGAAATGAACAATTATATGTGCTATTTTTAAAAAATTAAATTAGAAGCTTAAGTGAGAAGATGAAACAGAAAAGCTAATAATTGAGTAGATGTCAACAAAGTTCTCACTCAAAATTCAGAACTTAGAGGTCTAAATGATGTTATGTGTGGACAAGGTATAGAATAAGCTATAGGTAGAGAAACCTGGAAGCAGGTTCAATTGGGTTTTTTAAATTTAGCCTAAAACTGCTTTCTTATATGTAAGTTTGTCCTAAAGTTTTCTCCACACATAGCGAACTGTAACTCAACTGAGTGTATAAAAAAAGCGTAACCTACTCTTGTCCCAGTCACTGACTTTCAGGCAATCAAAAGTGGCCAACTGTTCTGCCAAGCTGTAACCAATGATTGTTTCTGTACCTCACTTCCATTTTCTGTCTGTTGCTTTCCTTTTTCTGTCCATAAATCAACAATGCAGCAGGGGTGGAGCCTCTCTGAACCTATTCTGGTTCAGGGGCTGCCCAATTTGTGAATTGTACTTTGTTCAATTAAACTCTATTTGTTCATTTGTCTAAGGTTTTTCTTCTAACAGGTTGTAAGAACAAGGATAGAGTGGCAACAGGTGAGAAAGAAACAGGTAGCAGAGGGCAGATAATAAAGGGCTTTGTGGTCATTAAAAATTCATCTTACCTAAGATGGTGAAGTCAGGAAAGGGTATATCAGAGAAATTATATGAGTGAATCTGTGTTTTTGAAAGAGCATTATGGTTTAATATTGAGAGAATGAAGGATCTAAACTGGAAGTAAAAAATTAATTTCAATATTTTAGAAGATAATAACCTAGAATATTGAACAGTGTCTGGAAGGTGGAAAAAACTACACATTTAAGATATAAAAAAAGGCCAGGTGCAGTGGCTCACACCTATCCCAGCACTTTGAGAGGTTGAGGTGTGTGGATCATCTAAGGTCAGGAGTTTGAGACCAGCCTAACCAATATGGTGAAACCCTGTCTCTACTAAAAATACAAAAATTAGCTGGCTGTGGTGGTAGGCACCTATAGTTTCAGCTACTTGGGAGGCTGAGACAAAAGAATTGATTGAACTCGGGAGGTGGAGGTGGCAGTGAGCTGAGAGATCGCACCACTGCACTTCAGCCTGGGTGACAGAGCACACACACACACAGACACACACACACACACACACACACACACACAGTGAGCTGAGATCACACCACTGCACTTGAGCCTGGGTGACAGAGCACGTGCAAGCCCATGCACACGCACGCACGCACACACACACACACACACACACACAAAGATGGATTATAAATTAGTGATTGGTCGGAAGTTGGTCTGAGAATGAGAAAAGAAAATTGCGAACTCCTATAATTCTGACTGGACAACTATTTGTATTGCAAGACCATGCACTAAAGGCATAGAAGCACAGAAAAAATGTGAAAAATATTGTGTTGAATAGATGGTGCATCTTGTTTAAAAAGATGTTTGAGTTTTAGGTTACTGTAAATTATAGACATGCAATATGCAATTGACAATGTTGGCAGAGAGCTAGGAAAATAATCACTGACTCTACATTTAGATTGTAAAGTCATGAAATTGGACATCATCAGAATAAGAGACTAGCATTAAGTTATCAGGGTTATCAATGATGGTAAGAGGTGAAGAAGAGAGTTTTTAGAGAGCAGTGAAATAGAGTTACTCAATACAAGATGAAGACCAGGACAGTGTGGTGCCTTGAGAGCAAAGGCAGTGATATGGTTTGGCTCTGTGTCTGCACACAGATCTCATCTTGTAGCTGCCATAATTCCCATGTGTCATGGGAAGGACCCTGTGGGAGATGATTGAATCATGGAGAGGCGTCTTTTCCATTTTGTTCTCATGATAGTGACTGGATCGTATGAGATCTGGTGGTTTTAAAAATGGTAGTTTCCCTGCACAGGCTCTCAGTGTGACATGGATGTGAGACTTAGAGTCTGAGGAGATCATTTTGGAGCTTTAAGATTTGACTGCCCCACGCGATTTCAGACTTGCATGGGGAACGTAGCCCCTTTGTTTTGGCCAATTTCTCCCATTTGGAATGGCTGTTTTTATTCAATGCCTATACTCCCATTGTATCTAGGAAGTAACTAACTTGCTTTCGGTCTTACAGGCTCATAAGTGGAAGGGATTTGCCTTGTCTCAGATGAGACTTTGCACCTTTGAGTTAATGCTGAAATTAGTTGAGACTTTTGGGGACCGTTGGGAAGGCATAAATGGTTTTAAAATGTGAAGATATGAGATTTGGGAGAGACTAGGAGCAGAATAATACGGTTTGGCTCTGTGTTCCCAGCCAAATCCCATCTTGTAGCTCCCATAATTCCCATGTTCTGTGAAAGGGACCCAGTGGGAGATGATTGAATCATGGGAACAGGTATTTCCCATGTTGTTCTCATGACACTGAATGGGTCTCATGAGATCTGATGATTTTAATAAAGGGTGTTCTCTGCACAGGCTCTCTCTTTTTGCCTGCTGCTATCCAAGTAAGATACAACTTGCTCCTCCTTCCCATCTGCCATGATTGTGAAGCTTCACCAGCAATGTGGAACTGTGAGTTCTCCATTAAACATCTTTACTTTATAAATTGCCCAGTCTCAGATATGTCTTTATCAGTAGTGTGAAAACGGATGAATACAGGCAGATACATTTTCAGAAAGATAAAGTGGCAAATAGTATTAAATACTGCAAGAATTTGAACAATATACAGGATGAAATATTTACAAAACACAGTGACATTAACATTCTATTTGGATATTTTGAAAGTATATTCAGTGGAATAAGTCAGAAACCACATGGGAATTAGATAAGTGAATAGAGCTGAGAAAATGGAAATAACTACTGTGAGGACCATTTTCAAAAACCTTGGCTTTGAGGAGAATGACAGACTCATGGCAATGGAAGGAAGTGAATTTGGTGGTAAGAGACTGCAGTTTCAGAGAGATTTGAGTATTTTCACATTCTCATGGAAAAAAATTCTGTGGAATGGGAAATACTGAAGATGCTGGAAGGAAGGAAAGATAATGAGTTGAGTCACTGTTGAGCTGGCAGTAACTCAGATACAGAAACTGAGTGGAGGAAAAAGCCTTGTATATGATGTAAGTTCATTCATCAGGTGGGTTTTTGGTTTTGTTTATGTGAAGAGAAAAGCATTTCTTCCAAATGATTTAAGGCCTTTTCAGTGAAGGCAAAATCATCTCTCAATAGTGTTGAAGAAGTTTGAGAGTTTTGACTTATATGATGAAGGCAGAATATTTAGAGTTATTAAGAACTGGAAAGCACTGACTGGAAAAAATATAGTTGGATTGATGAGAAATATTGAGGGTCTGCTTGAAGTTGGTGATAGTGATTTAATCTAAATGATTTAGTGTTTGTCTCTAGAACCACTCAACATCTTAAGTGTGTCCACAAAAAGAAAACAATTGGATTAATCCATTTTTAGAAAAATTATACTTTTTGGAAGGATATTTTACCTATATTTAGAAAAATAAATATGGGAATTGTCAATGATAGGGATACATAGGAGGGATGTTTGCATTGGGGGTGGAAAACCTGGATTTTGAGAACAATTAACCACGTAAATTATAAGAAATTGTGTTATGGTCAGTCAGTTGGTTTCTATAATTTGTCATTTAAAAAGTGGATCTGTTAAAGACAAGAAGCTCTATGTTGAGCTAAAGGTGTAGAAGTGTAAAAGGAAATAGAAAATATTACCATTGCAAACACTAAATCAAAGCATTGAAACTTAGTGAATTCGAACCATTTCTATATACATGAACATTAAATTCACTGAAGGTTTTGGACCAGCTTTGAATACTGAGTAATCTGGTTAGGCAAGTATTATAGTCTTCAATACATGTGTGGGGATGCCAAAAAGATGAGTAGTCAGAAACAGATAAGTGCTCAATTCTAGTACACCAAATAGGGTTTACTTTTATAAAATGGAGTGTGACAAAATCATAAGATTTGAAAGAAAATGTTCAGAGTGAGGCAGATGCCTTTGGGGTTGATGGGATATGGAAAAGTGAAAAACCTTCATTTTGACACTTGGGTAGGGTTAGAAAGAACTGAAGAAAAAGAATGCAAGTTAAAGAAGTTAATAGTTACAGCAGATAACTGCTAAATATTTTACTGATACTAGGAAATGTATTAGTTATGATGTAAGAATGCCACAGAAAACAAAATAGATTTAGTAAAAAGAGGAAGAGTAAATGTGTTCAGGATACATCAACACAGATCAAATTTGAGATGTTGGTATGAGACATGTTTGAGATACTGAGATATTAAGGAAGAACAAAGCAAGAGGTTCAGGGCAGAGTGAGACTGGAGAGCCTGAGGTTATTCACATAAGCATACTTGGTATTACCCTTTCCCCACTATTAAATAGTTGAGGTAGGTAGGTTAATAGGACTCTTAGTGCTAGCTCCTACGTGGCACAGGAGTACCTTGAAATAGAAAGGGTTAAAGCTTTGGTTATATGGTGGCTGAATAATTAATTCCATATTTAGGATACATATGTTTTTTTCCCTGAGATGGAGTCTCACTTTGTTGCCCAGGCTGGAGTGCAGTGGCATAATCTCAGCTCTCTGCAACCTCTACCTCCCATGATAAAGTGATTCTCTTGTCTCAGACTCTTGAGTAGCTGGGGTTACAGGCACCTGCCAGCATGCCCAGCTAATTTTAGCATTCTTTTTTTAAATGGAGACCGTGTTTTACCGCGTTGTCAGGCTGGTCTCCAACTCCTGAACTCAAGTGATCTGTTCGTCTCAGCTTCCCAAAGTGTTGGGGTTACAGGCACAAGTCACCGTGTCTGGCCTAGCACATTTTCAAATAAAGGAAAAATATATGAAAAGGGAACCATTATATATTTGTTGTACCACTTAAAAATTTTTGTTGTCTAACAGTATGTTCTGTGATTAGATCTTACAATTCTTGATTGTTTGTTCACTGATAACAGGTTACTACATTGTTGGTTTTATTCTGTCATTGGTTTGATAGTCTGACTCTTTCCAGGGAGCAATGATTTTGTTGAACACTCTTTCTCAGGTAGCTGCAATTGAAATAAATACGTTTTAGACATGAAGGCAATTTCAAAAGGCAAAGACATAATTTGAATATATATGTTAGATGATAAAGCATGATTTTCATTGATGTAGTTGGTGGTATTAGCAGGATAAATAAATGCAGATAAAATATTATAAGGCCAAGACTTTTACAGGGGGAGTCAGTCTCCTAGAATAAGAAGGTGAGGAACAACTTCTGACAGCATATGACTTTAGCTTGTCATTGAAATATTTGAGAAATGGATAGAAAAGGTCCCAAAAAGCAGACCTTTCATAAAGCACATAAGGAAAAATATTTTAGCCACATATAAATATGTAATCACAAATCAAATGTTCCTTTGAATATAGCAAAATTATCATCCTTCTTTACTTGTCATTATACTAAGGACTTTAACTTTGAGTTACCAATCCTATCTCATCCAAATATTCCTATATACATAGGTAAATTTATGTTATTCAATTTCAATGTGTCTAAAAGTAAATATTAAAACAAGTGAGCCAAGTAAGAACAGGAAAAAAGAACAGCCTCAATAATGATAGTTGAGTATTTTTTAATACAGGATATTATGTGGTATCTGGGAGAAGAAAATAAATTGCTGAAGTCTATAACATGTATTCTTAACTTGTGGGAAAAATAAAATATATTAATATGTAATTTGCCTTTGTTTCTACAATATATTTTTGTGTCAAAATTTTGCTTTTTAAAATTATAATTATTGTTTTACAGTTGCCCAAAATTGCCCACAGAGTAAGATACATTTATTTACAAAGCCAACTTCTACAAGAGAAATTGGTATTTATTTGAGCAACCTAGTGCATTGAGTGAAAAAAGTGTGCTTAAAGCCAGAGACTCTTATGTGTTATTTAATGGGACAAACACAGGAAAATTATCATAACAGCAATTTATTCACTTCAGGGCTTAGTAATCTGAAAGAAGAGAAATACATTTAGCAGTTGTGAAGGGGCTTAGAGAATAATGAAAAAAAGATTATTAAAAGGTCAAAGAGTAACAATGTTAGAAACATTATTATGATAAAACACATGAAAGAGTGAACAAACATACATATTTATTATATAAAAAGTGAAACAATTTTCTCAACTGAAGAATGTCAAGGTTCATAAATTTTAAAAGGAGAGCTTTATATCACATAAATGCCTGCAGCCTGCAGGGTGGCCATTCAGACAGGCTGGAAAGCACAGCCTTGGCTGGAAGCAAGAAACAGACACTTCAAGGGAGGGGCAATGGGAACAGGGATTTATGTTGAGCAGGGTTGCCAAATATACATATTCAATAGGTAGAGGATGAGTTGTGAATATTTAAGAAAAGGGATCTGTGCGCATGCGCAGTTGAGCTTCATGCCCCTTCATGGTTCCCATGTACAAAAAAAAAAAAAAAAAAAAAAAAATGGTGGCGTTAGCATGATCTGAGGGTAGAGGTGTTGGCTCCTTTGATACAAAAAGGTGAAGCAGAGAACACGAAACCCCTTACTGTGCATTCTCTGTAGACTGGCTAGAACCACTCTGTGGCTGGTAGTCTCTTATAAGACAAAAATAGAGGGTTGTCAGGTGGTTGGTTGCCATCAGTAGGGGAGTCTTTGGAAAGGGGTGGATTTTGTCAAGCTCACAGGGAGAAAAGCCTAATCATGGTTAGCAAAGAAGGGGGTGTAATGAAGTATGACTTATCCCCATCCTATTGTAGCTAAGAATTAAGTTTTCAGGGTAACTCTGGGTTTCCCTTTACAAAGAGATAATCTGTTCAGTCAGTTGGGAGGCTTGGAATTCTATATTCAGTTTACATTCTACAGTCAAATATGTGGGCACTTAGATTTTCAAGGTATGTTTTCATTTGAATGATGCACATTAACAGAACTATTAAAAGTACTGTGGTAACTGAGGACAATTATTTGGGAAAAGAATGAGAAGATAGAAGAGTCACACATTGAGAAAAAAATATGATCCTAGGGAAATGCTGAACTTAGCATGGTGATGGTCATACTGTTTATGCATTGCTATACATTCTCTTTGACCTGAAAAACATCTTTTTAGAGACTACTTTCTTTGCCTCATGTTTGATTTGATATAGTTTTAGCTCAGTGCACATTCCAAGAAAGAAGTCAAAAGCAAATATTTAAGAAAAATAGCCCTTTTTAATAAAATTTGAAGATAGCTATACCAATATTAATTGATTGAATACCAATAAGATAGATTTATAACTCATAGTGCAGATTAGAGAAAAAACAAACCTTTATACCCACAAAGAGGTGATTCACAAAATGCAAATCTCCTCCACAAAATTCCAAGAACATTGTCATAAACTTCAACAATACTTGAGATAAAGATACAGAGTTTTAAAGACAGAGAAAGAGAAAGAAAACATGAATTACGCAAGGGGAGATAAGATTGGCATCAGACTTCTCAGCAGCAGCTGAGAGACAATGGAGCAATGGCTACTGACATTATAAGGAAAAAATGTTAACCTAAATTTGATACACAGTTAAAATATAACACAGTTGTGGAAGAGAAGATAAAGATATTTTCAAACATGATGTTTAAAATAATTTTTCCACAATGCACTCAAACTGAGAAAAATAGAAAAGAGTGTTTTTAACTGAAAGAAGGACCACATTTAAAAAGAAAAAAGAACAAGATTGAGGACACAGAGTATCTACACGGGAAAGGAATGACAGAAAATTGAAAAAGTAGAAAAAATCCCAGGGTGGCAGTTATCAAGAAAACAATGACTTCTTGATCTGGGGAATGTTGGGTAAAAACAGCGTATATGCATATGTCTATAGCAACACATCTCACAATTGCAAAGATTTGGAACCTATCTAGGTGCCTATCAACTAATGAGTGGATAAAGAAAAATGTAGTATGTGTACACCATGGAATATTACTCAGCCATTAAAAGGGATGAAATGTCTTTTGCAGCAAGTTGCTGCAAAAATGGAGCTGGAGGCCATTATTCTAAGTAACACAGGAGCAGAAAACCAACATGGGGGCTAACCTATGAGTACACAAAGGCATACAGAGTGATATAATGAACTTCAGAGTCTCAGAATGGGGAGGGTGGGAGAGGTGCTATGAATAAGAAAACTACACATTATGTACAAAGTACACTACTTGGGTGATGGATGCAATAAAATCTCAGAATTCATCACTATGTAATTCATCTGTGTAACCAAAAACCCCTTGTACCTTAATGCTGTTGAAATGTTTTTAAGGCAGTGTATATGGAAGAATTGGCTTCTGAAAAATTATATTGAGATGCATGAGGATTCATGGTAAAATACTGTTACAGACAATCAAGCGGATGAAAAACATGGGTCTATTATTAGTGCTAGAAACAAAAGTTGTAAGAAGAAATAATAAAATGGCATGGCCAAAGCAATGACCAAAGTTTCATACTTACAAAAATGACACCTTATATTGGAGAAGCAAATCTCATGATGTATAACCACTTCATCCATCTGTTTAGTTTATCTATAATAATTACTATAAATTTGTTCTTTGGGAGGAGTTCTTCCCCTGTCTTCAAAGTGAAAAGTTAAATAATCCCAGAACTGTTCAGGTCATGGTAAAAAAAAATAATGAAAATAATTCTTATAATTCCAAAATTCTTCCCCTATCTTGATTCTCTTGATTTCTATGCATTCTACTTCTGGGTTTTAGATAATTCTAGCAACTTCTGACATACCAACTCATACATTTTTGCATTAATTTTTGCCAGCTCACTATTAAATTTCATGTTAACATTGTGCTGGTTTCTGAATAAGTATTTACAACTTAACATTGTGCCACAAATATAAATATATATTTTTAACTAAACAATAATTGTGACTGTGATATCATGACATTAAAGAGAGCTCCCACCGCACAGTTGCCTTTTTTTAAATAAGAAAAATAGATATCTATGGCATGACTGCTCGTTCTTCTACTCTTGTTGTCCTCTCTTGCCTGTACCTACCTTTCTTTGACCTGGAAATTGCCTAATTTTTTCATATGAAATTGTTTCACCTACATACAAATCTCCCCACTTAGACCTGCTAAATACACAGATATATGGCAATACCCTCCACCTTAAACCAATAACAATAAAAGAAAATTTTCCTTAAACTATATCCTTCTCCAGCTACTGTCTTACTGCTTTTCATGAAAAACTTCATAAAAATTGATTTTCTCCACTTCTCTCATTCTGTTCTCTCACTATTAACCCACTAGAGTAAAATCTTTATCTTCATCACTCATGAGAAATGGTCTTATCAATGCTTCAAATATTTTTTACATTGCCAGGTTAATTCTTTGCATCTTCACTGATCTATAAGTAGCTTATGACATAGTTCATCTCTCCCTTCTTGTCTTGATCCTTCCAATATTACAGTTCCTCAGATTTTCTGCTAATTCAATGTTCATTTTTTTCACTCTTCTGCTAGATTATTATTATCTATTATAACTCAATTTTTTAGAATGTCTTGAAAATTATCTCTGAGCCCTTTCTCTCTTTTTTTCAGTTGTTAGGTGATGATATCTAACACTACACACACACACACACACACACACACACACACACACGTTTTATAACATTTCTCTTCTGAATATTGGACCTAAAAAAGCCAACTGCCTATGTCTTATTTCTACTTGAATGTCTATGATTATATGAAAATTAACATATCTAAAATAAAATTAACTTTTTCCCAGTAGCCATTCCCATTTGTCTCAATTTCAGCATGTGAAGTCCATTTGCTCAAAGTCTTATGGGGATCTATTTATGCTCTCTTCTTTCAAATATGAAATAGTGACCCTGTCCGTCACTAAGGCCACCCTGGGCCAACCTGCCAGCATCTCTCAACTAAAAATATTTAGTAACTTCTTAACTGGTCTTTCTGCCATTCCCTTTGAGACAGAATAAATAGTAAATATATTAAATAAGTACATTGCATACTTAGTTACAACCCGATTGTTGCTATAGAAAAAGAAAAAGTAAAGAAAAAAGGATTGTGAATGCCGCCAGACTGTGTATGGATATATTTGAGTAAAGTGGCAGTATAAGGTGGTCAAGATAGGCCTTGGCAAGAGAAAGAAGAATCTTCCAGGCATATACAAGTTAAAACAGGAAGCTAGTCCAACTGGAATAGAGTTACTGAGGAGGAAATTCCTAGAAGAGAATGTCCAAGGTAAAAAAATACTTCATTATTTTCTGAATCCACCTGTGTATTAGGTTGTTTTTGAATTTCTATAAATACTTGAAACTTGTTAATTTATAAAGAAGAGAGGTTTAATTGGCTTACGGTTCTGCAAGTTTAACAGAGAGCATGGTGCTTCCATCTGATCAGCTTCTAGGAAGACTTGAGGAAAATTACCACTATGACAGAAGGCAAAAAAAGAGCAGATATGTCACATGGAGAAAGCAGAAACAATAGAGTGAGGGTGTAGGCTACACACTTCCAAACAATCAGATTTCACGAGAACTCACTATCACAAAACAGCACCAAGGTGACAATGCTAAACCATTCATGAAGAAATCTGCCCCACAATCCAAACACCTCCCATCAGGCCCCACTTCCAACATTGGGGATTGTAATTACCCATAGTGATCCACTAGCAAATTTTTAGCTTTCTGTTCCCATGACATTACTTTCTGCTGGCCAAGAGGTCTTAGTTCCAGAGGGAGGAACGCTGCCACCAGGAGACACAAAAACAATTTCATTAAACTGGAAGTTAAAATTACCACCTGGACACTGGGCTACTTTTACATTTCAGTCAACAGGCTAGGAAGGGAGTAACAGTGTTGGCTGAGTGATTGACATGGAGTATCAAGATAAAATCGATCTACTACTGCACAATAGAAGTAGGAAGAGTATGCATGGAATACAGGAGATCCATTAGGGCATCTCTTAGAGTTACCGTGCTCAATGGGAAACTACAACAGCCCAATCCAGGAAGGGCTACAAATGGCCCACACCCTTCAGAAAGGAAGGTTTGGGACATTCCACCAGGGAAAAAACCATGACCTGCCAAGGTGCTTGCTGAAGACAGGAATACAGAATGGGTAGTAGAAGAAGACAATCAAAATATGAGCCGCGACCATGTGACCAGCTGCAGAAACAAGGACTGTAATTGTCATGAGTATCTCCTCCTTTATTTTTGTTAAAAACATGTTTGTGCATGTATACACTTGTACTATGAAAATATCTTTATTTTATTTCATTTTTTATCATGTGACATAACATTTATTGACTTCATATCAGCCTTTAAGTATTGTTAACTTAATGTAATAGCATTTGGGTTGGAAATTGGTGCATTTCTGGTTGTACAGAAGATATTTGTATCATGTTAAGTGTAATTATGACCTTGTTATTGTCTTTATGTATTCTTGTAACGGCTAATACTGAGTGTCAACTTGATTGGATTGAGAAATGCAAAGTATTGATCCTGGGTGTGTTTGTGAGGGTGTTGTCCAAGGAGATTAATATTTGAGTCAGTGGGCTGGAGAGGCAGAACCAGCCTTAATCTGGGTGGGCATGATCTAATCAGCTGTCAGCCCAGCCAGAGTATAAAGCAGACAGAAAAATGTGAAAAGGCCAGACTGGACTAGCCTCCTAGCCTACATCTTTCTCCCATGCTGGATGCATCCTGCCCTCAACGATGAGGCTAATTACTGGCTTCCTTGCTCCTCAGCTTTCAGACAGCCTATTGTGGGACCTTAATAGATGAGTTAAGACTACTTAATAAACTCATACATATAAAATACATATATATGTTATATATGTATTTTATATAAACTCATATATATAATATATGTATTTTATATATATATATATATATATATATATATATATATATATATATATATATGAGTTTCATTAAACTGGAAGTTAAAATTGCTACCTGGACACTTTGGGCTAATTTTACCTTTAAGTCAACAGGCTAGGAAGGGAGTAAGTGCTGGCTGGGTGATTGACCTGGAGTATCAAGATAAAATCAATCTACTACTCCACAGTGGAGGTACTCTACAAGCCTAGTGAAAATAAAGTATAACAAAGGGAAGAGAGCAATGAAATGTGTTACTTAATCTTAACACATCAGGTAAAATATCTACTAAATGGAGTGGTTCAAAGATAGGTTACAAACAAGAATTGGAAACTAGATGCAGAAATAGATTGATATAGTTTAATCTCACTTTGAATTGTAATCCTCATGTGTTGAGGGAGGGACTTGTAATCTCCATATGTCAAGGGAAGAAGGTGATTGGATCATGGGGGTGGCTTCGCCCATGCTGTTCTGTGATACTGAGTTCTCATGACATATGATGGTTTTATAAGTGTTTGACAGTTCCTTTTTCACATGCTCTCTCTCCTTCTGCCTTAGGAAGAAGGTGCCTGTTTCCCTTTCCACCATGATTGTTAAGTTTCCTGAAGTCTCCCAGCCATGTTGAACTGAGTTAATTAAACCTCTTTCCATCATGAATTATCCAGTCTTGGGTATTCCTCTCACCTTCCCCTTCCCCTTCTCTTCCCTTCCCTTTTTCCTTTTCCCATTCCATTCCTTTTTTTGAAACAGAGTCTCTCTTTGTCACCCAGGCTGGATTGCAGTCTGTCTTCCTGTCTCCCTAGTTCAAGTGCTTTTCCTGCCTCAGTTTCCTGAGTAGCTAGGATTACAGGCGTCCACCACCAGGCCTGGCTAATTTTTGTATTTTTGTAGAGACATGATTTCACCCTGTTGTCCAGGCTTTTCTCAAACTCCTGACCTTAAATTATTTGCCCAGTTGGCCTCTCAACGTGCTGGAATTACAGACGTGAGCCACAGCACTGGGCCTCTGATATTTCTTTATAGCAGTGTGAAAATGTACTAATGCATAGATATTCTAAAGAGTTTTACTACAAAGAAAGCAAGGGCTGGGGCAGTAGCTAGAAGAAGAAATAGAATCAGCAGGTATTATTGTAGTTGGTATTGTTTTCATTTTTAAAGTAGAAGAAATAACAGTTTATTTGGATGTTTATGGGAATAATCCAATAGAGAGCAAAAATTTCTGATTTATGACAGAAAGAGAAGAGTTGTGAGGGAAGTGCCCTGAACAAGTTAAGAAATAATAAATTAGTGCTAAAGTGAAAGATTTATGTTATGTACGACCGAGGAAATTTCATCTGCTATAGCAGCAAGTGGGTAGAAAGAGTATGTGAAAGAAACTGCTGATTGATTTCAATTTTCTAGTAAAGCAGGAAGCAAGGTCATGTAGTATGACTGTTAGAGGAAGGACTGGGAGTCATCGGGAGGATAAACAGACTGTGTGCTTGCCTTGCAGTACTGAGAGCCCTGCAAAGCCTGAAGCAATCTGGTCTCTAACATCTCTTTAACACTGTGCTCCATGACTTGCCCTCTTGTTTTGTAGGCCTGAATATCCTGGTTCCTTAGCCATTTCTAGAAAATGCCAAGTGCACTCCTACCTTAAAAATATCAAACTTTTGCTCCTTCTGGTAGTATACTTTCTCCGGATCTCCACATACACTCTCATTTCATAAACCCTCTGTTCAAATGTGAAGCTGTGCCTATACAACCACCTTGTTACTCTGTTATCTTATCCTACTTTACTTTTCCTTTAGCATATGTCATTACTTGACTCATTAATTTGATTATTCATTGCCTGCTTTTTCCTGATATAAATGTATTTCCACGGCACGAATCTTAGGTCCTAGAAGATGACGGGTAGATAGTAGGTGGTCAATAATGAATCCCTTTGAATAAATGAATAAATGTATGAATCAGTGAATGAATAAATGGTTACTAGGGAAAAAGAACAGAGAAAAGTGGGGTGTGTAGCAGAGCTAAATTTCTATGTACAGTAATGGAAAGTGCATAATAGGTAGTATCTGAGTCACTTATTTAAGAGATATGGTCTTTAAACAATTGAAGTTAAATTACGTAGGAACAGATAAAGTATCAAAAATATTTGCCTTTGGGGAAGTGTTGGCATGAGAAAGGGCATGTACTTACTTTTGGTTATAGTCCTTTAACACTGTTCCATTTTTTCAAACTTTGAGTTTGTGACATTGATAAACACTAAATGCATATCATTTTAAAAGGCCAGTTTGAATACAGTGATGCATTTTACAGCCATTTCTGCCAACTAAAGCTGTACAATCTTAGCTTTTTGCTGCCACCCAGAAGCAACCGTCTGAACAAACTGAAGCTTGAAAGCCCCATAGTTCAACAGAATCGATGGTAGGTTCCTTTCAATTTTGCTCTCTTTTTCCATGTTGGAATCACCTTCACTAGCAGGTTGCAAATAGGCAAGCAACAATATTTATTTTATTTCATTTCAAAAAGTTATGCTTAATGCATTTGTTGCACTTTTGATTATGACTAAGTCCCACTTGATTCTTCCACGGACAGGAGATGTGACGGCAGATTGTCTGAATACCAAGATGCTGTCCTAAATTATATGAAGTATAGCTGTGTGGTTGCATGCAAATTATTTTACATCTTTTTCCCTTAGTTTCTTTTTTCATTGTTAAAATGAGAATACCTATACTTTAGGCTTCTGTGGATGAAGTAAATTAAATATGTACAATGTTTAAAATATTACCCAGTACATAGTACACAATAAATGCTAAACACATCATAGTCATTATTATTATAATAAATACTATTTCAAACTGTCTCCAAATGGCTGGATGGGCTTGCCTTCTGCTCTTCAGATATGTAATCAGTAAGACAATGATTGATGGAAGTGGATGCAAGAACACCATGTATTCAGCAGGCCGATTTGAGTTTAATCAAGAGTGTTTCTTACGTTCATCATATAAAACCAATGGAAAATCTTTGGATTCTACTGAAAATGAAAACTGCATATTAAAATGATCTCTAAACTGAATTTGAAATGTTAACTTTTAATATGGTGAGCTGAAAATGCTAAGAAATCATGATTAAAAACTAAGTGTTTAATTCTTTATTTCTATGAATTTTTTCAACCTGTATTTGTGAGTGTGCATATGTGTGTGCGTGTGTGTGTATATGTGTGTTGTGCATATGTGTGTGTATATATGTGTGTTTATGTGCAGTTGGAGTCAAAGACAGGCAGATTTATATAAGAATTCCTGCCTTTCAAATTTTCTGAACATCCATGCTTTTTCATGGATTGTTAACATACATCAGAAAATATTCCTCTAAATAAAATATCCCTAGCATGAATACTTGGCCAGTGCACAGCTGTATAAGGGCCCTGAGATATCAGAGGTGGTGGAAGTTCATAGTACCTTCAGCTCCAGCCCTGTATTCTCTATTTTACTCAGACAAGTAAGAAGTCTGGAGGAGGGGCAGAACCTACTCAGATCCTAATCTCTGGACCCATGGTTCAGAACTATTTTAATTTCACCATATAGCTTCAAATAATCCAAAGAGAAAAAAATGTAAAAAAGAGAAAAGAGCAATGAAATGTGTTCCCTGATCTTAACATGTCTGGCAAAATATCTACGAAATGGATTCGCATAAAGATAAGTTACAAAGAGACGAATTGGAAACAAGATGCAAAAACAGATTGAATGGTTTGGCTCTGTGTTCCCACCCGAACCTCATCTCAAATTGTAATCTCCACGTGTTGTTTATCCACATGGTCAGTTATTGATTGAACTTTATCTCCATGATCTTATTATGAACTATTTTGCTTTCTCTGGATGGCAGTACTCTTAAATAGACATACATTTTAGGGAAAAAATGTTATTTTGTTACCCATTCCTTCATAAAGAAGTTGGCAGTATTTATAGGAAGATAAAGTAAGTGGACATTTTATGAAGGCATACGTTTAAATTAGATGAAGACATAAATCTGTTGCTGAAATTACCTGCAAATATACAGAAAATACTCCAGCTCAAGAAAATACAACACAAATCAGGTAGAAAATTATTTGCCTATAAATCTTAATCTACTGCGATTTTATTTTCTCTCGTCTATTTGCTATGTGGCACTCCTGAATTTTAGGTGCTAGGTCTATTACTTGGAAATAGGCTTGCCCTAATAAAACTGACATTTCTAAAGGGCTGTTTTCATAGAATCATGCTCCTGCTTCTGAGATCCCTAATTCAACTCCGTTGACAGATTCTCAATTCTTTGCAGGGTACAATACCAGAAACAATGGGGAAAATAAAAATAAAAGCAAAGGAGAAATGAGAGCAGGGATAAACACTTAAAATTGTTTTAGCCCTCATAATTCAAAAAGTTATAAAGTTCTCTTATACCGAACTAAATATCTCAATTTTCACTCTAGCTTTGGTCTTCTGTCACTGACAGGCAAACTTAGGCAGTCATTTAAATTACTTTTGGATAAGTTCTCTTTCACTAAAATCTGACAAATGTTTTTTTTTTTTTTTAACTCCAGATTTTATCCCCAATAATCCATTGATTACATGTTACATACACCCAGGTTTCATGGAAGTAGTGAAAACCCACCAGTTTTTTAAGTTAAAAGTTTTCATCTAAGAGTATAACATGAAATACCAATGAGCAATCTGAAAAGCAGGATGGAATTTCTTATTTAACTCTTATGAAATTCACACTAGCCAATGAATTCTGTTCCACTTAATCACATCATTTCAATATTTCCTGTGGAAGGCAGCTTTTCAGCTGAGCCAAATCAGGAGGCTGCATCTGCATGAAATACTTCATCTTTGCAAGAGGCTGCTTCTATGTCTTGATTTTCCAAGCTTTTAGGCATCTTTATACATTATACTTCAAGTATCCCAGGAAGATGTGTTATGAAAATAATTTCACATGTTAATATTTGAAACCAGTCAGGAAAAATAACTTTGCTTTTTCTTTATTTAATTATAGATGCCACAAACTAACATTTGCTTTCATTGTTTTAGGATAAATATGAGTTGCTATTTAGAAAATGTCAATCATGTGCAAAATATTGTACATCTGGCTTTATAAATGAATATTTCATAAACTAGTTTAGTGATGTCAGGAATATTTAAAAACAAAGTTTTGTTTCAAATAAAATTGTGTATCACTGGGTTGCATACAAATAATTTTCTTTAGTACAGGACTGACTTTCTTTAAAACACAGAAAGGCTCCTTAAGTATTCAGTAAGAAATATGTGGTGTAGCCCAAACCTATTTGACTACAGGAACTATATGTAGTGGAGCACCTTGCCAGAATTGATTTCCAGGAAAAAATATTTTAAAAGCATTTTATGAATAAAATTAGTAACAGCATACTTCATTAACTTTAATAGTTGTAGATGTTTTATTTCCCTTCTTTCCCTCTCAAATAGAAGTATATCTTTTAATAAAAATTGATAATTTAAAATATAGCAGTTGCACATTTTCTTTTTCTTTCAAGGGGTGGAAGTGGAAGTGGCACCACTCACCATCACCCCTAGTCACCCACTGGCAAAATTTTGCTTCCTGTTCCCATGACATTATGACCTGTTGGCCTAGAGATCTTAGTTCCAGAGAGAGGAATGCTGCCACCAGGATTCACAAAAATAATTCCATTAAACTAGAAGTTAAGATTTATCACCTGGACACGTTGGGCTCCTCCTACCTCTAACTTAATAGGCTAAGAAGGTAGTTACAATGTTGGCTGGGATGACTGGCCCAGAATATCAAGATGAAATCAGTCTACTACTCCACAATGAAGGTAAGGAAGAGTATGTGTGGCATACAGGAGATCTTCTAGGGCATCTCTTAGTATTACCATGCCGTGTGATTAAGGTCAATAGGAAACTACAACAACCAATCCAGGCCGGACTGTAAATGGCCCAGACCCTTTAGGAATGACAGTTTGGGTCACTCTACCAGGTAAAAAACATGACCCACTGAGGTGCTTGCTGAAGGCAAAGGGAATACAGAATGAGTAGTAGAAGAAGGTAGTCATCAGTACCAGCTGCAATCATGTGACCAGTGGCAAAAATGAAGACTACTTGCCATGAGTATTTCTTCCTTATTTGAAGAACATGTCTGTGCATGTGTACACTTGTACTAAGAAAATATTCACTTTATTTCATTTCTTTTTTTTTTAATTTTTATTGCATTTTAGGTTTTGGGGTACATGTGCAGAACATGCAAGATAGTTGCATAGGTACACACATGGCAGTGTGTTTTGCTGCCTTCCTCCCCTTAACCCACATTTGGCATTTCTCCCCAGGCTATCCCTCCCCAGCTCACACCCCCCACTGTCCCTCCCCTATTCCCCCAATAGACCCCAGTGTGTAGTACCCCCTTCCCTGTGTCCATGTGTTCTCATTTTTCTCACCCGCCTATGAGTGAGAATATGTGGTATTTCCTTTTCTGTTCTTGTGTCAGTTTGCTGAGAATGATGTTCTCCAGATTCATCCATGTCCTTACAAAGGACATAAACTCGTCATTTTTGATTGCTGCATAATATTCCGTGGTGTATATGTGCCACATTTTCCCAGTCCAGTCTATCATCGATGGGCATTTGGGTTAGTTCCAGGTCTTTGCTATTGTAAACAGTGCTGCAATGAACATTCGTGTGCATGTGTTCTTATAGTAGAATGATTTATAGTCCTTTGGATATATACCCAGTAAAGGGATTGCTGGGTCAAATGGAATTTCTATTTCTAGGTCCTTGAGGAATCGCCACACTGTCTTCCATAATGGTTGAACTAATTTACACTCCCACCAACAGTGTAAGAGTGTTCCTATTTCTCCACATCCTCTCCAGCATCTGTTGTCTCCAGATTTTTTAATGATCTCCATTCTAACTGGCGTGAGATGGTATCTCAATGTGGTTTTGATTTGCATCTCTCTAATGACCAGTGATAATGAGCATTTTTTCATGTGTTTGTTGGCCTCATGTATGTCTTCTTTTGTAAAGTGTCTGTTCATATCCTTTGCCCATTTTTGAATGGGCTTTTTTTTTTTTTTTTCTGTAAATCTGTTTGAGTTCTTTGTAAATTCTGGATATCAGCCCTTTGTCATTTGGGTAAACTGCAAAGATTTTTTTCCCAATCTGTTGGTTGCCTATTCACTCTAGTGACTGTTTCTTTTGCCGTGCAGAAGCTGTGGAGTTTGATTAGGTCCCATTTGTCTATTTTGGCTTTTGTTGCCAATGCTTTTGGTGTTTTGGTCATGAAGTCCTTGCCTACTCCTATGTCCTGAATGGTTTTGCCTAGATTTTCTTCTACGGTTTTTATGGTGCCAGGTCTTATGTTTAAGTCTTTAATTCATCTGGAGTTAATTTTAGTGTAAGGTGTCAGGAGGGGGTCCAGTTTCTGCTTTCTGCACATGGCTAACCAGTTTTTCCAACACCACTTATTAAACAGGGAATCCTTTCCCCATTGCTTGTTTTTGTCAGGTTTATCAAAGATTATATGGTTTTAGATATGTTGATTTGCTTCCAATGCCTCTGTTCTGTTCCATTGGTCTATATCTCTGTTTTGGTACCAGTACCATGCTGTTTTGATTACTGTAGCCTTGTAGTATAGTTTGAAGTCTGGTAGTGTGATGCCTCCCACTGTGTTCTTTTTGCTTAGCATTGACTTGGCTATGTGGGGTCTCTTTTGGTTCCATATGAAGTTCATGGTGGTTTTTTCCAGTTCTGTGAAGAAATTCAGTGGTAGCTTGATGGGGATAGCGTTGATTCTGTAAATTACTTTGGGCAGTATAGCCATTTTCATGATATTGATTCTTCCTAACCATGAACATGGAATGTTTCTCGGTCTGTTTGTGTTCTCTCTTATTTTGTTGAGCAGTGGTTTGTAGTTTTCCTTGAAGAGTTCCCTTACATTCCTTGTAAGTTGTATTCCTAAGTATTTTATTCTATTTGTAGCAATTGTGAATGGCAGTTCGTTCTTGATTTGGTTCTCTTTAAGTCTGTTATTGGTGTATGGGAATGCTTGTGATTTTTGCACATTGATTTTATATCCTGAGACTCTGCTGAAGCTGCTAATCAGTTTCAGGATTTTTTGGGCTGAGGTGATGGGGTCTTCTAGGTATACTATCATGTCATCTGCAAATAGAAACAATTTGGCTTCCACCTTTCCTATTCGAATACCCTTTATTTCTTTTTCTTCCCTGATTGCTCTGGCTAGAACTTCCAGTACTATGTTGAATAGGAGTGGTGAGAGAGGGCATCCTTGTCTAGTGCCAGATTTAAAAGGGAATGCTTCCAGTTTTTGCCCATGAAGTATGATATTGGTTGTTGGTTTGTCGTAAATAGCTTTTATTACTTTGAGATATGTTCCATCAATACAAAGTTTATTGAGTGTTTTTAGCATAAAGGGCTGTTGAATTTTGTCAAATGTGTTCTCTGCAACAATTGAGATAATCATGTGGTTTTTGCTTTTGGTTCTGTTAATGTGGTGAATGACGTTTATAGACTTGCATATGTTGAACCAGCCTTGCATCCCCAGGATGAATCCTACTTAATCATGATGGGTAAGTTTTTTAATGTGCTGTTGCAATCGGTTTGCCAGTATTTTATTGAAGATTTTTGCATCTATGTTCATCATGGATATTGACCTGAAGTTTTCTTTTCTTGTTGAGTCTCTGCCGGGTTTTGGTAACAGGATGATGTTGGTCTCATAAAATGATTTGGGAAGGGTTCCCTCTTTTTGAATTATTTGGAATATTTTCAGGAGGAATGATACCAGCTCCTCTTTGTGTGTCTGGTAGAATTCGGCTGTGAACCCATCTGGACCTGGGCTTTTTTTGTGTGGTAGGCTCTTAATTGCTGCCTCAACTTCAGACCTTGTTATTGGTCTATTCATAGTTTCAGCTTCCTCCTGGTTTAGGCTTGGGAAGACACAGATGTCCAGGAATTTATCCATTTCTTCCTGGTTTACTAGTTTATGTGCATAGAGTTGTTTGTAGTATTCTCTGATGATGGTTTGAATTTCTGTGGAATCTGTGGTGATTTCCCCTTTATCGTTTTTTATTGCATCTATTTGGTTGTTCTCTCTCTTCTTTTTTATCAGTCTGGCTAGTGGTCTGTCTATTTTGTTGATCTTTTCAAAAAACCAGCTCTTGGATTTATTGATTTTTTGAAGGGTTTTTCGTGTCTCTATCTCCTTCAGTTCTGCTCTGATCTTAGTTATTTCTTGTCTTCTGCTAGGTTTTGAGTTTTTTTGATCTTGCTCCTCTAGCTCTTTCAATTTTGATGATAGGGTGTCAATTTTGGATCTCTCCACTCTTCTCATGTGGGCACTTACTGTTATATATTTTCCTCTACAGACTGCTTTAAATGTGTCCTAGAGATTCTGGTATGTTGTGTCTTCCTTCTCGTTAGTTTCGAAGAACTTCTTTATTTCTGCCTTCATTTCATTGTTTATCCAATCAACATTCAAGAGCCAGTTGTTAAGTTTCCATGAAGCTGTGCGGTTCTGAGTTAGTTTCTGAATTCTGAGTTCTAACCTGATTGCACTATGGTCTGAGAGACTGTTTGTTATGATTTCAGTTGTTTTGCATTTGCTGAGGAGTGCTTTACTTGCAATTATGTGGTTAGTTTAGGAGTAGGTGTGATGTGGTGCTGAGAAGAATGTATATTCTGTGGATTTGGGGTGGAGAGTTCTGTAAATGTCTATCAGGTTTGCTTGTTCCAGGTCTGAGTTCAAGCCCTGGATATCCTTGTTAATTTTCTGTCTGGTTGATCTGTCTGATATTGACAGTGGAATGTTAAAGTCTCCCACTATTATTGTGTGGGAGTCTAAGTCTCTTTGTAAGTCGTTAAGAACTTGCCTTATATATCTGGGTGCTCCTGTATTGGGTGCATATATATTTAGGATCATTAGCTCTTCTTGTTGTATCAATCCTTTTATCATTATGTAATGACCTTCTTTGTCTCTTTTGATCTTTGCTGCTTGAAAGTCTATTTTATCAGAGATGAGAATTGCAACTCCTGCTTTTTTTTTGCTCTCCATTTGCTTGGTAAATCTTCCTCCATCCCTTTATTTTGAGGCTTTGTGATACCTTGCATGTGAGATGGGTTTCCTGGATACAGCACACCGATGGGTTTTGTTTTTTTATCCAATTTTCCAGTCTGTGTTATTTGATTGGTGCATTTAGCCCATTTACATTTAGGGTTAATATTGTTATGTGTGAGTTTGATACTGCCATTTTGATGCCAGCTGGGTGTTTTGTCTATTGGTTGATGCAGATTCTTCATTTTGTTGATGCTCTTTAGCATTTGGTATTTTTTAGAATGGCTCTTGCTGGTTGTTGCTTTCTATGTGTAGTGCCTCTTTCAGGAGCTCTTGTAAAGCAGGCCTGGTGGTGACAAAATCTCTGAGTACTTGCTTGTTGGCAAAAGATTTTATTCTTCCTTCACTTATGAAGCTCAGTTTGGCTGGATATAAAATTCTGGCTTGAAAGTTCTTTTCTTTAAGGATGTTGAATATTGGCCCCCACTCTCTTCTGGCTTGTAGAGTTTCTGCCAAGAGATCTTCTGTGATTCTGATGGGCGTCCCTTTGTGGGTGACCCGACCCTTCTCTCTGGATGCCCTTAGTATTTTCTCCTTCATTTCAACCCTGGTGAATCTGATGATTATGTGCCTTGGGGTTGCTGTTCTTGCAGAATATCTCTGTGGTGTTCTCTGTATTTCCTGGAGTTGAGTATTGGCCTGCCTTGCTCGGTTGGGGAAATTTTCCTGGATAATATCCTGAAGAGTGTTTTCCAGCTTGGATTCATTCTCTTCGTCACATTCTGGTACACCTATCAAACGTAGGTTAGGTCTCTTCACATAGTCACACATTTCTTGGAGATTTTGTTCATTCCTCTTTGTGCTTTTTTCTCTAATCTTGGTTTCTCTTTGTATTTCATTGAGTTGATCTTCGACTTCTGATATTCTTTCTTCTGCCTGGTCAATTAGGCTGTTGAAACTTGTGCATGCTTCACGAAGTTCTTGTGTTGTGTTTTTCAGCTCCTTCAATTCATTCATATTTCTCTCTAAATTGTCCTTTCTTGTTATCATTTTCTCGAATCTTTTTTCAAGGTTCTTAGTTTCTTTGCATTGATTTAGAACATGTTCTTTTAGCTCATGGAAGTTTCTCATTATCCACCTTCTGAAGTCTGATTCCTTCATTTCGTCACTCTCATTCTCCGTCCAGCTTTGTTCCCTTGCTGGTGAGGAGTTTTGGTCCTTTGTAGGAGGTGAGGTGTTTTGGTTTCAGGTTTTTCCCTTCTTTTTGTGCTGGTTTCTTCCCATCTTTGTGGATTTATCCACCTGTCATCTTAGTAGTTGCTGACTTTCCGATTGGGTCTCTGAGTGGACGCCCAGATTGTTGATGATAAAGTATTTCTGTTACTTCGTTTTCCTTCTAACGGTCTAGCCCCTCTGCTGTATGAGTGCTGAGGTCCACTCCAGGCCCTGCTTCTCTGGGGTACACCTGTAGCAGCCTCTGTGCCTTCACTGAGAGCTGCAATCCCAGAGCTGTTTCTATGGCACCATCTTGGAAATTCCTCCACACATTTTCATGAAATATAATACTTGAAGATGGTAATTGTTAGTAATGAATAAAGACTTTTTTTTCTGTTTTGTTTGTTCAGTTTAGCAGTGATATACTGAACTGATAGTAATATTCATCTGCACACTAGTCATTTGCTTATAAATCAAAGCCAGCTTTCAAATACTTACCAAAATGTTTCCTGTTACCTGCTTCGCCAAAATTTTATCCTTGCAGCTAATATTTCCCCTACCTTCTTATTTGATAAAAATATTAGAATGTACAACAAGATTAGATCAGTTAGAAAAATTCAAATATCTCTATTACATGATTAATTGTTTTTTAAGTCAGGCTACTTAATGATTTTCATCTCATAGAGATTTCTCTACCAGCCTGTCAACATCATAAGAAAACAGTTATATTTAAACAATGAAATTGTCAAGTGTGGAATCTTCACAAAAGTATTTCTTAAAAGGTAAGAAATTATTTGAAGCTGTGAATAAGGTTTATGTTCAGAATGGTTATTTTTGTAAGCCAAAGTGAAATGGCAGTGGTGAATTTCTTGGAAAAGAAACAAATGCTGATAAGTTTGGCAAGTCAGAGGACAAACTAAAACCTATCATTTAAAAAAAATAGGTATTTTGAAATTTTAAACAACTCACATGAAATAAATTATCTTAAACCATCTGTATATAATACAGTTTTGGAGTGCTTTGTTATACGTTCTCACTGATTTTACCACTGACACTACGTAGTAGGGCTTTTTGTTGTTATAGATCTCCATCTTGGAATATCTCTATCCCAAGAGTCTTTAAACCACTTAAATTTACAAAGGAAGTCAATTTTTGTTGTTGTTGAGGTGAAATCGTATCATCCATATATATAGGCTTCTCTTTAATTTTTAAAAATATTCATATATATGTAAGACAACATTCAATTGGCTTAGGAAAATAATTTTTATGACAGTTTATATTTTTGCTATTTTTGATCCTCACTTTAAAAAATGTATTTAGATGGCCGACAAATGCATCCAAACTGAATATCTTAAAAATTATTTTTTTATTTGTTTATCTGCTCATTAGTTTATGTTCTTTCAGAGGGGCAGAAAAAGATGTTGTTCTTAACACTTTTTCAAGGCAATTAAAGAAACAAAAATATGTGGAATATTTATCTCAGGTATAGAACTAATTCTGTTTTGGTGGTACATGAGCTCACTGAGTCCTGTCCTCCAGACTTTAAAAATGCCCTTGTGGGGTCAAATATTACAGTGGTTACAAACAGATGTATTGCTTTATTTTTTGTATTATTAAATAATTCAAAATTAATGGTAGAAAATTGGCAAATGTTTGAGATTAAAGAAACCAGGCTGCTGATATGTGGACCTGCTTCAAGTGAGCTTAGTAATTAATATTGCATCCTGCTCACCTTCTTCAAGTTTCAGAATCAGAGGAGAACCAAATAATTTTCAACTGTTTTTATTGTTGCTATTTAGTTTAGTTTTTTTGTTTTAGTTTAGTATTTTTTTGGGGGAAATATTAATTATTAACTCTACTTAGCTGTCTTTGGACTGGCTCAAATATTTTTCTCTCTTCTTTGGTTATATATTCTCACTCTGACTTCCTTGTTTATAATTTTCATATAATAATTTCATGTTCCTCTCCACATTTGGGGCTACCATAAATCATATAGGTGAAGATTCTCTCAGCTCTTCAAAAATAGGACATATAAAATCTCATAAATTATCTTATCGGTGTCTAGATATTCATCCCTTTGGTGAGTACAGAACATGGCTTTTTTTGGTTTGTTATTTACACTAAATTGAAATGTAAAGCATGACCTCATTCAAAACAGTAATGATAGATGAAATAGGTAGTACATAAATACCTGAATAATAAATATCAATAAATTAATGAATACATAGATGAATGTTAAAGTAAGAAGCTTCCCAGAATATCTGATGTACTCTAAGTATAGACCTCTCTTCTGCTTCACGTGCTACAAATGATTTGTGTTTCATCAGCATACATACAATTTTCCAGGGATCTTCTTAAATATGCAGAGTCAAGGTCACATTATTTTCTACCCTGCTCCCCCCAGCCCCTGACACAGACACACAAAGGTTTGGGAGGGTCTAGGAATTTGAACTCAATGCAGATTGTTCATGAATCTTACACCAAGAAACACTTCTAAATGTAAGCCAATTTTTTGAGTTAAATAAGTCTATTTATTTCCCAAGAACATAAAGAATCATCTTGTCTCTTATTTGGCTAATTGGAGGCCATGGATTTGAAGTCTCCTAATTACTTCTCAACTCTTATTTTACAAATTGTGTTTTCTGGAAATAGACTGGAATTTTGTACTTAAATGAAGGTAGTTTCATGGGGCATGCCCCTGGGATTGGTTCCTTTGGAATACAAGGAAAGGAAGCAGGATTGGGAAAGAGAAAAGGTGGGCTGTGATGAAAACTCAGCAAAACCTTCAGCCAGCCTGTTGAGTACAATGAAACTTGCACATTGTGGCCAAGGGAGCTGGGCCTTCACACTCCCACTATATTCACTCATCATTAGATATGGGCTGCTCCCAAAAAGGGAATCTGGCCTTTGGCCTGGCAGCACTTTCCAGAGCTGTCTGGCAGTGGAGGCTGTCAGCTGCTAGCATCCCTGGCAGCCAAAGGCAAATCTTTCAGCCCTGAGGCAGACCTGGGCAGTGCATCAGAGCATCAACTATATCATACTTGTTTTTAAATTTTGTATTTCTTTAAGTATGTTCCCCTACATCCCTTTCATTCCTTTTTTAAAAATTATTATTTTTTTAATGATATGTTCTGGGATACATGTGCAGAAAGTGCAGGTTTGTTACATAGGTATACATGTGCCATGATAGTTTGCTGCACCCATCAACACATGATCTAGGTTTTAAGCTCTGCATGCATTAGGTATTTGTGCTAATGCTCTCCATCTTCTTGCCACCCAACCCCCAAGAGGCCCCAGTGTGTGATGTTTCCCTCCCTATGTTCATGTATTTTCATTATTCAACTCCAACTTATGAGTGAGAACATGTGGTATTAGTTTTCTGTTCCTGTGTTAGTTTGCTGAGAATGATGGTTTCCAGCTTCATCCATGTCCCTGCAAAGGACATGAACTCATTCTATTTTATGGCTACATAGCATTCCATGGTGTATATGTGCCTCACAGTCTTCATCCAGTTCCTCACTGATGGGTATTTGAAGTATTTATATTGAAGATTTAATGAACAATTAAAATGTTCTAAAGTAGATTTATGAAGAAAGTTAAATATATAGAGACTATGGAAATATTAAAAGTTAATGTGCAATAGTTACAAAACAACAGGATCCTGTCAAATTAACTTACAGGAATCCTTTCTAATCCACTAAGAGATAAATATTTGAAAATATGCACATGTATCTACAGTCACATAACCAAATTTAAATTAGTTTGCTCCTTCTAGTTTCTCATTTGGGCCCACTGGGTTATTATACATCAGCAGCATTAATTTAGGAAGTTAAAGCTCTCAAATTTTCTTTTCTACTTTACTTTCCACTTCCAGGCCTGTACCCACCGAGACACATGACACAACATTCCTAGTGCTATAGGAACAGTGAATACTAAATAGTTGCTATGTATACAGGCATCATAACATCAAATTTAGTGCCATCTGATTTAAATTGATTTTCATATTCATATGCAACTCACCTCTCTAAATATGGCTTCTAGTTTTTAATAAATCCATTACTACATTTTATGCTTGCAAAGGGTTATTACACATTGCCTAACACAGTAGACTGGACTGGAAGGTTAATGACAGATTTGCTTTGCAAAATGTCACACAAATTGATGCAATCAGACCGGCCATGGTTGAAAGGTAACTCATTTATAAAGGTACTAATACTCTAATCAATTCTGATCCAAAAATACCTGAAAACGACATTTGTCCTGAAATCTTGTGAACATTATGCAGAGTAGAAAAACCAGCATGAAATGAACAGAAAATTTGTTTAGCAAACACTAATCACTGGAGTCAGAATAGACAAATGAAAGGATATATATATATATATATATATATGCATATCTGAATATGGCTTGCCACTTATTTTAAATCTATCTATCTATCTATCTATCATCTATGTATCTATCTGTCTCTGAATGTGGTTTGCCACTTATTTTAAATCAATCTTGTGAATGGAACAAAAAATAACACACTTTATCATTCATTTCTCATCTTAGGTATAGGGTTATCTCTTCTAATAGAGGCTGGTTATTTGTGAGATGTTTACATTTTCTATGAAGGATAGATTATCTGATCATTTTATGAACTAATCTGAGCAGTTGGGGAAGCTGAGGAAAATCCACCAACAATACATCTTATAACTTTGCTAATATTCAAAATTTGTTTTTAGTAGGTTTCTCTGTCTCTGCAAGGAATTAAGAAAGCCGGGCTGGGTACAGTAGCTCATGCTTGTAATCCCAGCATGTTGGGAGGCTGAGGTGGGCTGATCATGAGGTCAAGAGATCGAGATCATCCTGGCCAACATGGTGAAACCCCATCTCTACTGAAAATACAAAAATATTAGTCCATCGTGCTGGTGCATGACTGTAGTTTCAGCTACTTGGAAGGTTGAAGCAAGAGAATCACTTGAACCCAGGAGGCAGAGGTTGCAGTGAGCCAAGATTGCACCACTGCACTCCAGCCTGATGACAGAGCAAGACTCCATCTCAAAAAAAAAAAAAAAAAAAAAGAAAGAAAGAAAGAAAGAAAAAGAAAAAAGAAAACCTGTAATTGCCTTAGACATAAAGGGAAAATGTAATTGGGTCCATGGTAACTTGCAGATCAAAGTGATTCCAGAGATTATGGTCCACAAACCAATCCCTCTTTTTTCTTAGTCACTATTTCCTCAAACTAGACATATTTTGTTAGCTGGATCAAGAAAACACAGGTGTCAATAGTACTCAGAGTGAGCTACATAAAGGTATAAAGGTTTTGTTCACCATATATTTTTACATGGAAATGAAAACAACAGTTCCCAAGGAAATCCATGTGCCAAGTCATCGGAAGTACCTCCTCTAAAACTGTTCTATAACACCTGGGGTATTCTAGAACATAGAATACATAGAACATAAAATAGATAAACACAGATGCTCCAGTAAAAGGCAAACATCAGTCCAAGGGAGTTGTGGAATTTGTAGTAGTGGCTCAAGTGTGAAGCTTTGGGGAGAATAAATAATTTCTAGGTTATATTTGGGAGAAATTTTGTTGTGATGTGCAAAGTAAATTTCCTGATTGTAGATTCTTAAGGATAACTTACCATAAAAATCCACATTGCTCCTTTTATTTTTGTTGTTCCTTGTTGATGGAAAGGCTGGAGACTGCTCTACTCAGAATTTAAAAGATTGTATTTGAGGAGATAACTAACTCTAGTGTGATATTTCTTTTTAATTTAAGCCTATAATGAGACAAAAACATAAAACAGTTATCTAAGGAAAAAAAGGACTGTAATATTGATGGTGAATTATAGACAAAAGTCTTCATACATTCTTGAGTCATATTTCTAAGAATAATTACTGGAGTACATCGTGTCTGGATTCTTAGTTAGATGCAAGAGGAATCAATTGTAAAAAGGAAAGAAGTGTGCTGAAATATCCTGAATATATCACGTATAGCTTGATGGGCCAGAGAATCAGTCATGAAGAAAGCCCAGGGGAGGATTATGATAAAAGTTTACTACAGAACTGGAGGATACAGGATACATCTGCTGTTAACGTTGAATGTTAGACACTCCAGCCTCCTCCCCAGTAGAATTGGTGCTGGCCACTACTCATCAGGAAATATAGTTTGCTGCAGTGACCATTCATGTGAATGAGAAATCTTTATTTTTCCAGTTTCTTTCAGTTACTGAGTACTGTTATAAAATCTATCAGCGCATCTGATTGGAGAAGCCTATAATCTGTACTGGCTCCTTAGCTATAGGGAAGCCTGGCAAGGCAAACTTCTAATATTTTTTATTTCTAAAGTGGCAAATTTGCTTACTTCCCACTCCCCAAGTCTCATAAGTTGGAAATTACCCAAATAGATGTCAGAAGCGTCAGTAACAAATATAACAAATGTGCGGAAGTCCATCTGTTTGACTATCCAATACCATATAAATCACTTCTACATCTACATATATGGAACTCTCATTTGAATAACAAGAAATGTTTTTAACTCAAACACAGGACAACTAAAATTCTCATCCATCTGTTTAGGGATTTTCCCAGGTTACAGAATATCTGAATGACATCAATTCTCATTTCAATATTCTCTAAACAATGGGTTGGATAAAATAAAATTAATCTCTACCAAAACAAATATCTACTAGATGAAATTGTGGACAAAAACATGGCAGAAGAGGAAACTGAATTATAAAAAGCAATGCACAATAAAATAGTTCATGAGGCAATGTACAGAAATACATGAAGGAAGTAAAGATATCATTCTGCACCTGGCTGAAAGACAGGCTTTAACCAGTTTTTATTTTCCTCTTTTACTACTAGGATGACTACACAGTCTGGGTATCTCAAAACAATTATTGTTTACACCTCTCATCCTGGTCTCCTTCTGACATGCCTATTTCCGATTTTAAAAATATTATTGTGAATAAATGTCATATAACCTGACGAAATAACTTGACAGCAATAACTTAAATGTGCTTATTTAATGAAACATTCAGAACATTAGCAGGTTATTGAGGTTCCATTGTATCCAACGTCTGTTATGATTTTGACCAGTGCTATGTGAAACACTTTACTAACAGGATGATAAATTTGAAATATCTTCAGTAATAACTTCCCAGATGTAAAGTAACTAACATCCTCCTGTCAAGAATAGCATGAAGGGCATAACTGATAAATTATGCTCATAGAAAAAAAAAACAAAACAAAAGAAAACAGAAAATGAGAGCTTTTTTGATACTTGGGTGGTCTGGGAGGCTTATTTGATATTGCTGACTCTGTCAGCCACTGGATGCTCCAGCATGCTGTGCCATGGCATAGTTACATGTGACCAGTCTGCCCATAAGCAGGATCAGCAGGAAATATGGGAAATATCCAATGTATGTATCAGCAGAGAAGAGTATGAACAGTATTGTGGAGCACCTAACATAGAGTAATGTGAGCAATTTTGCTACAATGGATTTATGATTTATTGCAGAGTGGAAATCTGCAGGTATTTATTTTATCATTATAGATATATTTTTATTTTGCAATGAAATAACTTGATAGTAAGATGCTTAATAGTGCATCTTTACGAAAACATTAAGTACTGATTTTTCTAATTCTCAGGACAAGAGTAAACATAGACCTTGCATACAATATTCACCAATAAGCTATAGTCATGTCATTTAAGTAAATGACAGTAAGAAGACATAAATCTGCAGAAAAAGCAGCAGTATCTACTTGAAAATCTGTAGTTAAGCATTAAAATCTGTGACCTCTGCAGCACCTAACATGCTGTTTGTCATACAGCCCATATGTGCTACAACTTCTAAAAATATAATAAATATTCAGTACAAGGAGCTAGAAAATAAGCAAATAAATTCTAAATTAAAAAGTAAAACCATTCTCACAATTAAATATAAAAATGTATAAACTGTAAAATAAAATAATAAATGTTATCCAGCATTTTTCTGAATGAGATGATAAATATAGATTATAATTTGGTAAACTTGTTAAAGAGAGACAGAAAAATGAAAAAGAGAGAGGGAGAAAGGGAAACAGAGCACAAGAAGAAATGGATAGACGAAAGATGGAAGAAGAGCAATGGTACAATGACGGTGCTATTTTTTTTTTTAATTTTTATTGCATTATAGGTTTTGGGGTACATGTGCAGAACGTGCAAGATAGTTGCATAGGTACAAACATGGCAGTGTGTTTTGCTGCCTTCCTCCCCTTCACCCACACTTGGTATTCATCCCCAGGCTATCCCCCACCAGCCCCACCCGCTGTCCCTCCCCCATTTCCCCCAACAGTCCCCAGTGTATAGTAGACCGCCTCTCTGTGTCCACGTGTTCTCATTTTTCTCACCCACCTATGAGTGAGTATATGTGGTATTTCTTTTTCTGTTCTTGTGTCAGTTTGCTGAGAATGATGTCCTCCAGATTCATCCATGTCCTTACAAAGGACACAAACTCATCATTTTTGATTGCTGCATAATATTCCATGGTGTATATGTGCCACATTTTCCCAGTCCAGTCTATCATCGATGGGCATTTGGGTTGGTTCCAGGTCTTTGCTATTGTAAACAGTGCTACAATGAACATTCGTGTGCATGACGGTGCTATTAATGAGAGAGGGGGATTATCCGCAGACTCAGAAGCTTAAAAAATTATATTTCAACATATTTTAAAATACGTATTTGAGAATACTTACAAGTCTAGGAAAAATGAGTTATTTATAAGGGAAGATGCTTCATCAAATGTGAGCATACGTACGTTTATTTACTGATATATATATTTTTTAATATTTTAAAGAGCTTTATTATGAACCTATATGAGTGACCATAGCTCAGGAACACAGTCTCAATAGGTCCTGAGAAAGTGCACCCAAGGCATTTGGGTTGTAGTTTGGTTTTATACATTTTAGGGAGACAGAAATTGCATGTAAAATCTTAAGTCAATACATGGAAGTTGGACACTGGTTTGGCCTGAAAAGGTGGGATATCTCAAAGCAGGGACTTGTAAGTCATAAGATGTTTTAAGGATTGTTAGGTTGGCAGTCGGTTAAAAATGTTAAGCTTTGTCTAAAGACTTGAAGTCAGTAAAAAGGAATGCTTTAGTTAAGGAAAGGGGGTCTGTCATCTGTCATGTTTTGCTATACCAGACTCAAGTTGGAATGTTGAAAGCCGCATTATACCAGGTGTATAATTTTAAAAAACTGTTCAATGAGATTTTATGGTTTTAAGGCATGACTGAACCCCTACCTTGCATGGCCTTAGGCTTTGTTTACAATAAGCTATCTTATTGACACAAAGAGTGTTTTGTCAGTCTCATGACCTCTATTTTTAACTTAATGTTTATCAGTTGTGCTTAAACTCCAAAAAGGAGGGGGTGTAACAAGGCATTTCTGATAAGCCTTCTCATCATGACCAAGAACTCATTTTTTAAGATTTATCTAGGGTCTCCTTGGCCAACACAGTTGATTATCTAACGAATTGAGTTCAAGATTCTATTAAAAACCTGAATAGGCCAAGAAACAACAGCAAAAGAAGAAGAAGAAAATAGAAAAGAAAGAAAAAGAAAGGAAGTAAAATTTACACCCAAAGAGATTATTTGAAACATGTAGTTGCTAAAAATACTTTTACATATTGTATTAGAAGAATCAGTTTTACCTATACAGATAATTTCCTAATTTTGAATTATTTTTATGCAAAGTTTTTCTTAAGCATATATAAACATTAATAAATATTGGTTAATGTGGTGGCTTCATTAAGCTCAAAAGAAGCATTTACAAACAGTTAAATGATATTATGTTTTTACGCAGTGTCATCAGATGCATAAAAGAGAAAATCAGTTGCATTAATTACAATAAAATAGCCAATTCATGGAATCACAGTAAATTTAGAAAGTCTGTAAAGTCAACAGTACCAACCTTTAATCTTTTGTAAATTATACTGTATGTCGAACACAGTATTGAAAATTGAATTGTTCCTGGATTTATAGTACAAAAACAAAATTTAGTGTTTGTAAAGGTGAGATAATCTATACTGGATTAAGAATCAAATAATTCAAATAATATACTTAGCAATTTTAAATTAATTTTCTACAAACATCATTCATTCATGTGTATACATGTATATACATGCTTACATACATGATGAAACTAAATGAATTACAGTATTTTTGTGACAAAGTTGATAATTAATACACAAAAGAAGACTTTAGCATGGCAATATATACTCTTAGATTATGTTTGAGAAAGTGAATGGTACTCTGCATATAATAATATAACATAATATATTATTGAACTTACTTCTAGATAAATTGATTCATATTTATCATTATTTTTTAAACATTATTCGAAGTCTGTAAACAAATTAGAAAATTCAATAGAACAAACATTGAGCTTTTGAAACTTTTAATAAATAAATACCAATTATTGAAAACAAAGATCGCAAACAAAAAGGCATTGAAAAATTACCCCTTTATAAAAGCATGGGAGAATCTGAATAAATTATGCAAAGGGAGCTCAAAGTGTATAAAGGATTTATTCTGAAGTCCTATAAATGGCTTCGTAATATATTTTCTTGTGAGAAGGCTTTTTTGAAAGAGCTCTTATTTTTAATAGGACAAATTTATATTCTGTAACAGATTGAAATGAAATTGCAAAAGCCCTATAAGATTGCAGCATCCAAATTAGGCAATACATTCATATTTGCTGAAGAAAGTTTATCTGCATAAAGGCAAAGACAGCAACTATGTATCCATTTCAACACAAAAAGAATTAAAAATATCTTCCATTTAATACAATTTGCCCTGCATTCACCATATCTCAGTACCTGTGGAGTGAGTATTTCTTCGTTAAAAACAATAAGATATAGAAATAATTTGTCATCCATATAATGCAACTTTCCAGAATCAGTCATTGGTTATTCTACAAAAACATTAAAGTAAAAGCATTAAAAAAAAACCCTCTAGAAATGAAACGGTAGCATATTATGAAAATATATATATATATATTAAGAAATAAGGCATATAATAGACACCATGAACGGGTATCAACACAGCATTTTTAATGCTTGCATACTAGATAGAAATGTGTCTAATATTATTTTACTGAGAATGCTTATGTGTGGGTATGCCTACATATATTGTTTAAAGATAGAATTTTATACTTAGGATTATTTTGAAGATTGTTCTCTAATCTAGGTCAACTAACATAAAATTTGAATTAACAAATAGGTATTTAGAAATGAAATAATTTGAATTATTTGGGGTGTCTTCCACCCTCTTAAAAGTGTTTCAATTTCAAGGATAAATTGTCTCTCATTTGTCTGATAAGCATTGGATAAATTGACATCTCATTTCCCTTTCCATGACTCAGTTCATGTTTCCATCGCTTGCACCAAACTCCTTATTTGGAGGGTGGTTTTATTCCAGTGGTGGAGCAAACAATAATCCAACGGGAGCCAAGCTTCGAGACGATTTTGAAAAGTATTCATATGGGTCACAAAAATTTTTACATTTTGGCTCCTCTTTAAAAAAAAAAGCCCCTCAATCTGTACTTATGAAATTACTATGGATTGTTAAAGAAAATGAGGGATAGCCTTCCTAGACTAAGAGAATAGGCTACTTCATCTGGCAAGAGACTCTCACTGCAGGTGGTGGGTTCTATGATCTGTACCTCTTTTTATTATTTTTAGACACAAATATTCCAGTTTTCTCTGTTTCCTGAATCAATAGCCTAAATTTTACATGAGATTTGAGGAAGCTGTGAATTCAACTGATGTTAAAATCTGGCATTCTAAAAGATGAGTTTGGTTTCCATTTCATCTAAGGCTAAGGAGCATCAAAATTATATGAGCGCTTTTATAGACTGCCCTGTTTTCAACATTGGAGTGCAACTCCAAGCTACCTGTAATCTTAGGAGCAAATATCTCATGACCAGGGGACTTGAGTTACTTAGCCTCTTTGTCTTTCTCAAGATCCCTTAAAAAAAGAGCCTGCAGCAAAGCTTATGTGTTAACTTTATTGGGGAGCACAATCCTAGGAAGAAAACAATGCGGCAAAGTAAGGAGGGAAAACATGGCCGGAAGTGTCACTGTGCCCACTGAAGATTGACAGCAAGCATAAACGCTTGCCCTCGGTGGGAGTCTTAATAGGACCATCTGAATGACTGTATTTCAGAACAATCAATCTGAAGGGAATAAAGAAGAAAAATTCATCCTTGGGTTCCCTCCAGCCCCACATGGAGTGTTCTCACCTCACCACGAGTCCAGATCACCTTGTTTAGCCTCTCCAGAGTAACTGCAATCCAGTGGGGCCAGGTCAGAGGCATGGAGGCTCGGCACCAATCAGTGCCATCTGAAGGGATCTGTGATATGTAGCTAAGGTGATAGCAGAAATTAATAACCTTGTTCTATTGTCTCAGGTACAAGGTGTTCTTTGCTAAGATTTCCTTGTAGAGAAAGCAAAGCAAGAGAAGAGCTATATAGTGCGAAATTGAGGTTGATATACTTTACATGGGTTTTAATGGCAGTAGACACTTGTCTCTCAAAGTATTGTCCTCCTTGACCATTGCATTTTACATGACCACATGTGATACGTTGATAAATGGTACTATCATTAATTAATGAAAATAATTATTTCTTTTAATCTAAGCAAGTCAGATAACCAACTCAAATTTCCTTTCAGTTCCCCAAGTCATTGTTGCTTGCAATCATGCTGGTAAAAATTAAAGTTTCCAAAATGTTCAAAAATGGAATTTTAAAGAATTATATAATCTTGATATAATATCCTCTTACATTTCACTAGCAGGTATTGTTAAAAATAATTTTAGGTGCCTTACAATATAGAAATTTCAGAATGAGTTCATTTCAAATGCTTACTGCGGCTTGTATTTATTTATTTGTGTTAAGTATACACATTGGAATAAGAAGAAATGTATGGCCAAAGAGAAAAGTGTTATTGAAAAAGGTAGCATTAAAGATATGGATTTTATTGCCCAATTCAAATACTTTTAACTTCATTTAAAACAAACCATGTGGATTTGAAAGTAACTGACAATTCTTCCTTATTAGTCTTCTCTTTCATGGCAGTTTTTGTACTTTAAATTTACTGCCTATTCATATTCTTTGAGGAGAAATGCAGACTACAGCAATGTGTCTAATGTGTTGACTAAAAATAACTCTCAACTGTATTTTAGACAGCTTTAAAGGCTAGACTGTATTATCTTTTGAAAGATCAGAACAAAGATCCTTTCAGTTCATGAAGAATGGATAAAAAATTGCTCTAATTAGTTTATTTTAATCTGTAGAGAGAAATATAAGTTGTCTACACATTATAAATGGCTAATTTTTAGTGATTAGTTTTTATTTCTGGGCATTATACCCAACCACCTGGCTTGCCCTGGTCAAATTTTCTCTTTTCATCTTTCTCTTGAATTAGATCACATGAAAAATGAATTACTGTGATTTAAATATGAATCACACTAAGCTCATAATGTGTCATAAAACCTTTTTTTCGTAGTTACCTTTATGAGAACAACTTTCTCTTCAGTTAATACAGAGCATCAGATTCTTTCCGATTTCTAACCTCCCTAATATAAATATTCACCCTATTTTTCTATGTAGTCAGGTGAGTATCTCTCTCCTTTGCTCCTCCATCAACCCTAATTCAGTTTCTTGTTGCTTTTTCCTTGAATTGAAGCAATGCTTTTAACTGGCATCTGACTTCTTTCTAGCCTCTGACCTTCATTGTTACTACCAACAAGATGTTTCTGAAAAGCAAATCTTAATACCTGCTTGCTTGCAAAAGCCAGCCAATTACTCTCAAAATAAAGTAGGAATGCTTATGTTAACATACTTTACCAGTGTGATGGTTAATTTGATGTATCAACTTGTCCGGGCTATGGTTCCCCGATACGTAAACAAATATTTGTCTTCGTGTTTCTGTGAACGTTTTTGGATGTGATAAACATTTAAACCTGTGGGCTTTGAGTAAAGCAGATTACCCTTCATGATGTGGTAAGGCCTCCTCATCCAATCTATAATGAACAGAACCTAAGACTGACTTCTCCAGAGCAAGAGGGAATCTGCAGCAGAACTGCCTTTTGCCTTGAACTGCAGCATTGGCTCTTCTCTGGGTCTCTAATCCACTGGCCACTGTCCATGTTTTGGATTTTCCATGCTTCATAATCAAATGAGCCACTTCCTTAAAATAAATCTCTTATCTATATATACATTTTCTACTGGCACTTCTCTGGTCAATCCGAAGTAATACAACTGTGATATTATTACAAGTAACACCATACACTTGTAGCCTTCCCTACCTCCAACCTTGACTCCATGTAAAACATTCCTTCCAGCAACATGACATTGACGTTTCATACATAAAAACAAGCATCTTCTTGAAGACAGAGCCTCTTCATATGTTTGCTCTTTGGGTCTTTTAGTTATTATTTGGTCCAATAATTAAACATCAAAAAATGTTCCTCTCAAAAGCATTTTAGTTGTTACTTTTAAGATATTGAGAATTCTGTTGGGTTTTCTTTTGAAATCAATAGAAGTTACAATATCATACACTAAGAAAAAAAGCAAGAGGAAGTAGAAGCTAAGTTGAAATATTCTTAAACAGGAAAAAAACGAATTTGTGCAAGTTACTTAGATTCAATGGTGATTTCTAATTCCTAATTGTCAACAAGTTCCCTCACTGAGCAGCAGTTCTATTTATACACCAAATGTTTATAGAGCATATACTGTATTTGGATAATGTGTCTGCACTGAAAGCCTTCTTTTTTTAAAAAAAAAATTTATACTTTTATTTCAGATACAGGTGGCACATGTGCTGGTTTCGTTTTTTATTTTTTATTATATTTTATTTTTTATTTTACTTTAAGTTGCAGGCTACGTATACAGAATGTGGAGGTTTGTTACATAGGTTTACGTGTGCCATTGTGGTTTGCTACACCTATTGACCCATCTTCTAATTTCCCCCCTCGCACCCCCTCAACAGGCCTTGGTGTATGTTGTTCCCCCACCATGTGTTCTCATTGTTCAACTCCCACTTATGAGTGAGAACATGCAGTGTTTGGTTGTCTGTTCCTTGTTAGTTTACTGAGTGAGAACATGCAGTGTTTGGTTGTCTGTTCCTTGTTAGTTTACTGAGTATAATGGCTTCCAGCTTCATCTATGTTCCTGCAAAGGACTTGATATCATTTCTTTTTATGGCTGCATAGTATTCTATGATGTATGTGTATTACATTTTCTTTATCCAGTCTATCATTGATGAGCATTTGGGTTGATTCCATATCTTTCTTATTGTGAATAGTGCTGCAATAAACATACATTTACATGTGTCTTTATAGTACAATGATTTATGTTCCTTTGGGTATATACTCAGTAATGGTAATGCTAGATCAAATGCTATTTCTGGTTCTAGATCCTTGGGGAATTGACACACTATCTTCCACATGGTTGAACTAATTTAAATTCCCACCAACAATATAAAGCATTTCTATTTCTCCACAGCCTCACCAGCATCTGTTGTTTCTTGACTTTTTAACAATCACCATTCTGACTGGCATGAGATTGTATCTCATTGTGGTTTTGATGTTTATTTTTCCAACGATTAGTGATGTTGAATTTTTTTTTCATGTCTATTGGCTACATAAATGTTTTATTTTGAGAAGTGTCTATTTATATACTTTGCCCACTTTTTGATGGGTTTTTTTTTTTTTCTTGCAAATTTGTTTAAGTTCCTTATAGATTTTGGGTATCACAGCAAAGCTGGAGGCATCACACTACCTGACTTCAAACTATACTACAAGGCCACAGTTTCCAGAACAGCATGGTACTGGTACTAAAACAGACTATAAACCAATGGAACAGAAAAGAGACCTCAGAAATAACACCACACATGTACAACCATCTGAGCTTCAACAAACTTGACAAAAGCAAGCAATGGGGAAAGGATTTCCTATCCAACAAATGGTGCTGGGAAAACTGGCTAGTCATACACACAAAAAAACAGAAACTGAACCCCTTGCTTACACCTTATACAAAAACTAACTTAAGATGAATTAAAGGCTTAAATGTAAAACCCAAAACCATAAAAAAAATCCTAGAAGAAAACCCTAGAAGAAATACCATTCAGGATGTAGGCATGGGCAAAGACTTCCTGATAAAAATGCCAAAAGGAATGGCAATGAAAACCAAAATTGACAAATGAGATCTAATTAAACTAAAGAGCTTCTGCACGGCAGGAGAAAGTATCATCAGAGTGAACAGGCAATCTACAGAATGGAAGAAAAATTTTGCCATCTACCCAACTGATGGCTTTCTTACAACAGTATATTGTGAGATGCTGAGGTTTGGGGTACAAATCACATTACCCAGCTAGTGAGCAAAGTACTCCTCAGTAGTTTTCAACCCATGTCCCTCCCCCTTCCGTCTCTAGTAGTCTTTAGTTTCTGTGGTTCCCATCTCTATGTTCACGTGTGCTCAAAATTTAGCTCCCACTTATAAGTCAGAACATAAAGTATATGGTTTTCTGTTTCTGTGTGAATTCACTTAGGATTATTGCCTCTAGCTCCATCCATGTTGCTACAAAAGACATGATTTTATTCTTTTTAATGGCTACGCGTTACAGTATTCTATTGTGAATATGTACCACATTTTCTTCCTCCAGTATCACTGATGGGCACCTAGGTTGATTCCATGTCTTTACTATGGTGAATAGCATGATGATGAATATGTGAATGCATGTGTCTTTTTGGTCTAATGAATAGTTTTCCTCCTGGTATATACCGAGTAATGGGATTGCTAGGTTAAATGGTAGCTCTGCTTTAAATTCTTTGAGAAATCTCCAAACTGCTTCCCAGTGTGAATTAAGTTACATTCCCACCAACAGTGTATAAGTATTCCCCTTTCTCTGCAGCCTTGCCTGCATCAGTAATCTTATTGACTTTTTAATAATAACCATTCTAACTGGTGCTAGATGGCATCACACTGTTGTTTTGATTAGCATTTCTCTGATAATTAGTGATGATTACCACTTTTTAACATGTTTGTTGGCTATGTGTAAGTCTTATGTGAAGAAATTTCTGTTCAAAAGTCCTTTGCCCAATTTCAGTGGGGTTAGTTTTTGCTTGTTGTTTTTTTTTAAAGTTCCTTATAGACTCTAGATATTAGACTTTTGTTGAATGCACAGTTGGCAAATATGTTCTCCCATTCTGTAGGTTGTCTGTTTGTTTATAGTTTCTTTTGGTGTGAACAAGTTATTTAGTTTAATAGGTCCTGCTCATCAACTTTTGTTTTCTTTGCAATTGATTTTGGGGACTTAGGCAAAAAATATTAGCCAAGGCTGATGTTGAGAAGGGCATTTTCTAGGATTTCTTCTAGGATTTTTACAGTTTGAAGTCTTATGTTTAAAAATTTAACTCATCTTGAGCTAATTTTTGTATATGGTGAAAGGTAGAGGTACAGATTTGTTCTTCTGAATATGGCTAGCCAGTTATTTCAGCACCATTTATTAAACACAGAGTCTGTTCCCCATTGTTTTTATTTGCCAACCATGTTGAGTATTGTATGGCTGTGGGTGTGTAGCTTTATTGCTATGTTTTCTATTTTGTTCTACTGGTTTATTTTTGTAATAGTACCATGAGGTTTTGGTTAATGTAGCATAATAACATTTTTGAATTCAGGGAATGTGATGCCTCTGGCTTTGTTTTTAAAGATTACTGTGAATTTGCATGTCATCCTCTCCAGAGAGACTAGAAAAATTTTTATGGAGTATGTCCTCAAACATTTTTTCAAAGTGGCTCATTCTCTTTCTTTTTCTGTCAATAATGTCAATGATTCATAGATTTTCTCTATAGATAATGCCATATTTTTCAGAGGGTTTATTCATTTTTAAAAATTCTTTTTTCTTTATTTTGTCAGACTGAGTTGACTCAATGAACCAGTCTTCAAGCTCTGAGATTCTTTCCTCAGCTTGTCTACTCTGCTGTTAATACTTTTGATTGAATTATAAAATTATTGTAGTGAATTTTTCAGCTCTATAAGTTCAGCTTGTTTTTTTCTTAAAATGGCTATTTCAGCTCTTGGATCATTTTACTGAAATTCTTGCATTCTTTGGATTGGATTTCAGCTGTCTCTTGAATCTCCACGTAATTTTTTGCCGTCAAGATTCTGTATTCTCTCTGCGATTTTAGACTGGTTAAAGATCATTGATACTGTGCTGGTCAACTTGGATTAAGGGGACACTCTGGCCTTTTAAGCTGCCTAAGTTCTTGTGCTAATTCTTTCTCATCTTGGAGGGTTCTTACTCCTTCAATTGTGGTGTAATTTAATTATAGGCAGTTGGCTTTGTTTATGGATGTTTCCAGAGGGCTACAGCTCTGTACGCTGTCTTTATTTATGGCTGAATTCTTACCCTTAGTTTCACATGAGACTATATTACCAAAATATTTTTGTGTTGTAGTTTGAGCTGCTATCCAGCAGATGGCTTTCTAGAGTAACTGCCAGTAGGTTAGTTCTTACTCAACCATGTGGCTCCATCTCCTAAGTTTGCAGCTGTACTCTGCAGTGAGGTAGGGAGAGAAGTTACACTCTCATTACTTCTGCTCCTGGGCATTGAGAGAGCCCCTCAGATCACTGGCACTATGTTGGGAATTTCTTTTGCTCCAAAAGAAGATATTTTGGGGTGTGGGGTTTCCTTGAGCAGAATCTGGAGTAGGAAAACACCATTTCTGGACAGGTTCTCCTCCCCAGGAACAATTCAGGGCTAGGAACTAGCCTTAGCATTTGGATACTCAGCTTCCTCCCTCTTCAGACTCAGTATCTGTGTCATGACTCCATCTACTCCTGGTGTTTTCTCTCTGAAGTTTCATCCAAATTACGTTTGTTTACATTTTGGTCTCTCTTGGTTGGAGCAGCATTTTCTGGCTGCATGTAGTTGATCATCTTGTCCCTCTAGCACTGGAAAGTTGATTGTGAGCTAGATTTAATCCCTGACAACAAGCCGCATGGAGTCTAGAGGGGAAAATAAACTTGGAATGCCAAGAGTTATGGTAAAGCAAGAGTTCAAGCAAAGAAGTTGTATTATTTTGTCTAAGGCAGGATTTCAAATTCTTTTTGCATGGAGTTGGATAAAAATCTATCAAGGAAACAACTTCAAGCTCTGATGAAGTCAGGATCAATCAGTCTTTTCATTATAAGTGATCAGTAATATCAAAAGGAGGATACAAAGCAGAGCATGGAATACTGAAATACTTATTTTCTAGAAACTTAAGGGACACTTCAAATCATACATCATATTTATGTATCATTATTAAAGGGAAATTTAATTACTATTTGAGGCAGGGATATTTTTACATATATTAAGGCAGTATGCCTTGAATGAGCTTGTTTAATGTACCTTATTCTTCTCCACTACTTTCTCTCATAGTGGAGGAGACAGCTAAGAGTGGAATCAGGAATCAGAAGTAGTTGGAAAAACATAATCCCACATTTTATTCCTAAATACTGCACAGTCTTTTGTTATCTACTTTAGCAAAATGTTTTGAAACACAGTTCTAGATTTCTGTCATTGAACAGTAAGTAGACTTAAGAATTAAGGTAATTAAGATAAAATTAATTATTCAAGGTTTGAGGGTTCATTTAGAAACACAATGATTATTAATACGTTTGTAATGTATCTATCAAAAACCATTCAAACACATACACTTGGGTTTCTTAGTATAATACCTAAATTTTAATTTCCAACTTTTAATTTACTGTCTATAAAAAGTTAATTGGTTTAAAAAAAAATGTTACTTTGTATTACTCACTCTTATTTAAACCTTGGTCTAGATAATTAATATCAAACCCTAAAAATTTATGGGGAATATTGACTAATTAATGACCAACAGAAAACTGTCAGTGTCTTCCATATCCTCATCTAGATGATTAGTTATTGTTAACTGGTGAAAAAAGAAGGAACACACACATTAGTATGCACGGTGTCATAAACTAGTACAATGTATACAGTCTACTTCCTCTTCCTCTTTTCACTCCTAGTATATCCTCAGTTGCGTTGATAAAATGGGCTGCCTCATATCCAACCTAGAAGACATGAGACAAAAACCAACCTCAATTGATGAGAAAAATTTCAAATAGAAACACTATTTATCTTATACAGAAAAATCTAAAATGTATGTAAAGAAGAATATTTGATTTGATTAGAACATTGCATCTTGTCATTATTTGTTCTAATTTCAACATGGTAAGTTGAAGCCCCTGGATTCTCATTCTGAAGTAAACACGAGACTAATATTTAAGTGCAATTTTAGCACAGATATCTCATTTTTCTCTTGATATTGAAAAATAGCAGCAATATATCTTCTTGCAACGTTTTCTTAAGAGTGTTTCATGGGTAGCTAATTTTCCAAAGAAAAATAAGGCCCAGGATGATCAACACATTCCAATATTCAGGCAGTTTTTTTGGCATGCATATTTACCTTACTGTATTATTGTATATAACTAGAAAACAGAATGATAAACATTTTTTCAGATACTTCAAAGAGTCATTAGTGATGAAAGAGATTTGATACAGCTTTAGATTTAACATTTTGATGTCTAGATTTTAAACCTTCTAATTTTAAAATTTAGATTTTGTATCCTACTTGACATATCCTTGAATAGTGTTTTGATAGTACTGTTTGCTTCCTTTCAAAATTTAGAGCTTGTGAATTATTCTTTTGATTTCAATATGCAGAATATTCAATTATTATTCTTACAATATATTGATACAAATTTTTAATCTTTAAAATAAAACTGCATTGGGTAAATTCAAGTGTCATTGAAGTAAATTACACACACACTACAGTGAAGAGTAGAAGGGGACAGAAAAAAATATGTGTTCTTAAAGCATAGAACATTTATAATAAGTGAATATTTTACAGGTCAGAGACCAGCACTTCTACTTTTATTTAAAATCATTGTATTTAGTAAATACACATTTGTTATTTGATTTTATTTAAAACAGTGACATCTAGGTGGCCATCAATGGTACTTGAGTCAAAATTTAAAAACTGACAAGAAATTAATCATAATACAAAAGGTTGGTATTGTAAATTATAGTGAGACTAAAATAATAATAAATTTTTGAAATATGCTGGTAGAGATATATAAAATTAAAGTTGCTCTTAAGAATAGTCTCGGGCCGGGTGTGGTGGCTCAAGCCTGTAATCCCAGCACTTTGGGAGGCCGAGCCGAGTGGATCACGAGGTCAAGAAATCGAGACCAGCCTGGTCAACATGGTGAAACCCCGTCTCTACTAAAAATACAAAAAATTAGCTGGGCATGGTGGCACCTGCCCGTAATCCCAGCTACTCAGGAGGCTGAGGCAGGAGAATTGCCTGAACCCAGGAGGCGGAGGTTGTGGTGAGCCGAGATTGCGCCATTGCACTCCAGCCTGGGTAACAAGAGCAAAACTCCGTCTCAAAAAATAAAAAAAGTCTCTATCTTTGAGTTAGATATTGTCACAAGAATGCTGCGTGATGATAACATAATAACAACCACGAGATCACAGTGGAATTTAATAACAAGCATTTATTTAGCTCACAAATCTACAGAATGGCTTCAGGGAGACTGATCTAAACAGAGTTCTCCTGAGTACGGTTCTGTTCCAGTTGTCTTTCATCTATTTCTTGGCACAGCAAGCTAGCCCACGTATATTCTCATTGTGTTGGTAAACAATAACAAAAATTCAAATGTAAATCTCAAAGCATATTTCAAGAATATAGTACACAATGTTTGCTAAAATATCATTGGCCAAAATAAATTATATGGCTGATCCTAGCTTCAAAGGGCAGAAACAATGTACCTCCAAATATGACCTTAAAGCAAGTTTGTGATCAAGCGCAACTACAAGAAAGACAAAACCTATATTCCTTCACTTGAAAGTGAAGGTCAATGGTGAATATTTCTGACAAAATAATTTACCCAGTAACCATATTAGTAAGACTATGTGTTATAATATTTTTGGCAATAGTAAAACGAAAGTAATTTTGTAATTTGCACAAATGGCTACTAAAAGGACTCACTTAAAAATACTTTTGATAAAACCGTTTAGAATGTATCATTTAAGAAGATAATAAAATTAATCTCAAAATACATATTCAGTGGGACTTGAGCAGGAGGTCTTTAATTCCTTTTTGTTTTTAAGTGAGAAGAATTGCTACTGAAAGCATGCAAGTTTTGTAGCTGCTTCTATATATCTAAGTGGATATTCTGAGTAAAAAAGGAACCGGTATTTTCAGGGCAGGATACCATTTAACAATGACATTTGAAATTGATATGTTTCCTTTGCTTTTCCTGGGGTAAAAAAAAATACTGGGTGATTCTTATCCTGAAAGAGAGGTGGCTTTTCTGGCTAGTAGCAATGCAGAATTACTTTTTAAATCGATGACAAATAAACTTTAGAAAGTTTCAGTTGGAAAGCTTAAATGTTTCTTTTCATGAATGGTCATTTATGTATGTTACAAAAATAAAGGAAAAACATTGCACAGTTATGAGAATATGTGCATGTTTCATAATATTTCTGACAAAGATAAATTTTAACCATCAATTTATCTCATTTATAAGGTAAAATATTTAATGAACATTTTTTACATACATTATCTTGTATGTAAACAATACATGTAGGACACCCAAAATGAGAATCACATTATGCACCAGGAACTTGCCCACAGATGAATATCTTTTTGTGCATCCTCCTTAAAAGTGAGGTGGAAGGAGGTGACGAAATAATTCCCTCTCTTTTGAAATACACGAGGAAGAGCCATTTGTCTAGAAGCAATTTATCTTTGCATCAGAGAACAAAAACATAATGTTTCATGTGAAGAACCAATGTCTACAATATTTAGTGACAACAACAGAGGTCATGTCCAGCATCCTTCAATTCACTGACATGAGAATATAAATTCTCCTCCTCTCCTCAGTTGACATGAAACACCAAAGCTTTTTTCAGCTTCAGAGTAAGTTCAGCTGAGGCCTCCTTTCAACTGTCATGGCTCAACTTCTTTCTGTTCAATTTCTGTTCCTTCCCTTACTGGTGCTGATCCCAAGAGCAATTTCTAATGAACCCATTACACACTAATCTTCACCTCAAAGTCAGTTTCTTGGAATATCCAAGGACTAACTGGAGTCTTCTAATAAACATTCATGAGCTAGCTCATCCACAAGATTTCAGACTTCTCAGGTAACTTTATTATAGATGAATGCCATAGAAGTACTTTAAATAGAAAAGTGAAGTGATTATCTGATAAAGATTGATTTTAAATGGCAGAGTATCAAAAGATAAGAATATCAACAGACAGGAATATGAGGCTATTGTACTTACCAGGGCAAGAAAGAATAGTGCTAATAGCTGGTAGCTAACATACATATGACATTGTTCTAAATAAAATAATATAATGGTATTAATATTCATAAAATGCTGTGATGTAGGTAATATATGTATCCCTATTACCTCATATTATATGACAAAAATGGATCACAGAAAGGTTTAGTACATTGCCTAAGGTCATGTGACTGGTAAGTGGTGGAGTCAGGACTTGAGCCAGTGGCGTAGTTTGTATGTTATATGTGCTATATACTGTATTTTTGCAATAAAGTAAGCTAGAGAAAAAAGTTATTAAGAAAATCGGACAGAAGAGAAACTTATTTACTTTTCATTAAGTAAAAGTGAATCTTCATAGACAGAAGAGAAACTTATTTACTCTTCATTAAGTAAAAGTGAATCTTCATGAGGATCTTCATCCTTGTCATCTTCACATTATGTAGGCTGATGAGGAGGACAAATAGGAGGGGTGGGTCTTGCCATCTTGGGGTGGCAAAGGCAGAAGAAAATCCATGTATAGCCAGGCCCACACAGTTCAAAACTGTGTTGTGCAAGAGCCAACTGTGTATCTGGTAATTGCTAAGACAGTAGGAACAGCAAGACAGTTATATGAGCAGAACAATATTATATTAATGAGGGGACGTGAATAGGCGTTTTTAATGTGATTATTGTATTTGGACAAAAGTTTCATGTACCTAGGGAATCCAACAGGAAGTCTCTTGTAGCTAGCTGAAAGTGAAGCTCTGAGTCTATGAGAAATCTATGAAGGTGCTAATGAGTCATCAGGACATTAATGATAGCTGGAGCCATAGCTAGTAATTGATGATTCATGGAGACTATGTAGAACGAAAAGGAAATGCCTGTAGTGCCAGCTACTAGGGAGGCTAAGGAAGAAGGACCACTTGAATGCAGATGTTCAAGCCCAACCTGGGCAACATAGAAAGACCCCATCTCTAAAACATTAATTAATGAAATTTATTAAAGGTAAAATAAAAAGAATATAATCTGGGTAAAATTGCTGCACTTAAACATTCTCTCTGCCAAAAATAATGTGACAGAAACAAGTGAAAATATCCACAGATTTTAGTAGTAACAGCAATATCTAAGATTTGTATTTATTTTATATACACATAAGATTGTCAGATGCAAGTTACTAAAAATCTATCCCTGGTAACTTGAAGCATCAAATGATTTTTTGATTAATAGAAATAAATCTATACATACTCATGCTTATTTCAATCAGTGATTCCTATAAACCCATATTTTAGAAGAATTTTCTGAAACGTTATTGCATTTCTAAATGTCTTCAATTTCACAGTTTGTTAACTTTTAGAGACATCAATATTTTTGAATAAATAAAAATGTTAGAATGATTAATTACATGGTGTACCTAAAATTCAAATGAATTATCTATCCTTTCTCTTACTAACTCAAATTTGTTTCAACAGAATTATGAATTTTGAAGGAAAAACACCAGAGTCAGAGTTTTATAATAATGAAGAAAAACGGAGATTGAAAAAAATATAACAAATAATTTTATTTTTAAAAAGTCCTTATATTTATATTGAGTATAACATAAAATTATATAAAATGAAATGTTTTTCCATAAATAGTGTCTGAAAAACTGTCCTTTCTTATACAATTTTTTTCACAAATATTTGTATCTATTTTCTTTTGTCCTTACTACTCCTAAAAACAAAACAGTACTGCATCAGTATTCAGAAACCAAAATTCAAACTTTCTGTAAGTTTTGTCTATTATTGTTAATATAAATGATGAGTGTGGCACAACTATAATTGAATTATCCCAGTTTATCAATCCTATTTGTCTTAAAAACTATTTTATTTATGTTTCAGTTTACAAGCTGCTCAGTCATTTATTTAAAAAAAATTATCTAGCATTTATCTGAGAAAAAGATACCCAATGGCTTAAGCTGATATAAAATTAATTTATAACTATGCTCTAATTTATTGGTTATTACTTTTATTTCTGTGAAGAAATAAGTTTAAAAATACATCAGTGTTATATATTCAATATGTGATTCAGAATAATTAATATAGAACAAAAGTAATAATATGTCTTGGTCTCAAATATTCCTAAATAAAATTATGTGAAATTCACTGTTAAGTAAACTATAATTGCTCTTTTATCATGTTAAAAAATATTCTAAGAAGTAAATAAGTGAAAAATGCACTTACTACAAGAACTTTGACATTTTCCTAAAAAGATAGGTTTTGCCTTAATTCTATATCCTGAGGGACTTAAAAATGCCTCAGTAAGAATATGACTTATAATCCAAATGTTTCTTTTTATAAAAAAATGATATATTGTCACATCCCACTTATGGACTTGAAAGGTTTAAAATGTTCAAGGTTTGTTTTCCCTTAAGATATATGGATGTAGGCACTTCTTTCTGGCCATCCAAAATCATTGGTATCTGTGTTATGAACGCCCAATGTCTGGATATAGATTTTCATTTTAAACTACTCATTCTTTTTCTTTTAAAGGTTTTTATTCAATCCAGAAATGTAATTAATCTCAGGTCTCTTTCCATTTGTTTCACAATATGATCTGAGTGACAATTATTTTATATCATTACATTATACTTTATAATTCATTTTACATGACATTAATGCATACATTGCATTGATAATGAAGTGAAGGCAGTGCCATTTTAATAGTATGCTATATTAAACTGTTCAAACTTTCCAGGAGATGTTTTTGATATAATATCAGGAAAGACAAATCTGTTTCATTGTCTTTCTTACGATTGTCATTAACAAACATTAAAAGTGGTTGCACCATCCATTTCAAAGCCAAATTTTATTACATCATGGAATTAAAATTAAAAAATTCACTGGGATTGTGCTTTATAAAAATGGAGTCGAGATATTTTTCTCTATTTCTACTACTAAGTCCAACTAAAAATCCTGGTTATTACATGTCAAATGAACAGAATACGCTAAAAGCTTAAAACAAATAAACAAACAAAAACAAAAACCAAGTAATGACCCAGAAGTGAGGTCTCTGGGGGATTTTATTTTGCCATGTATAGCTCATAGTTGATGTGGGTAAACTGGACTGTTAACTCACCCAGCAAGGCAGAGGGATTCAGAACAAAAACAGAGAGCTTCAAGAAAAAGTGATCTGTTCAGCCAAAGGGCCCGAAAGGGAAATCCTAGCAAGTCAGAACATTTTCATACAACAGTTACTCTACCTACCTACTCACCACAGTGTTTGAGGAAAGAAATAGCCCCTATTCCCAATGCACCAGTGAATACCTAGCCAGGAACCAAACCTTACACCCTCACCAGGCAGAATAATGCACCCTGACCTGTCCTTCCGGGATGGTGACATAACACGCTGAATAGGAAGTCACAGCTTAGAAGTGTCAAGAGACCCATGTGGCAAGCCTGGACTTCTACTCCTTCCTGGCAGTAAAGGACAGTGATGTGGTTTGTCAAATCACTGAGACAATAGGGAAAATAGACATTATTAACGTTCACTCAATGCCAACATTTTATCTTGCATTATAATCCCCATAATACCCAGGTGTCAAGGGTGGGACCAGGTGGAGGTAATTGGATCATGGGGGTGGTTTCCCTGGTTCTGTATTTGTGATAATGAGTGAGTCTTATGAGATATAATGGTTTAGTAAGCATCTGGCATTTCCCCTGCATGCAATCATTCTGTTCTGCTGCCCTAGGAAGAAGGTGCCTGCTGCTTTTTTGTCTTCTGCTTAAATTGTAAATTTTCTGAGGCTTCCCAAGCAATGTGGAACTGTGAGTAAATTAAATATCTTTCCTTCATAAATTACATAGTCTTGGGTATTTCTTCATAGCAGTGTGAAAGCAGACTAACACAGTTAATTGGCACAACAGAGAATGGGGTGCCACTATAAAGACATGCAAAAATGTAGAAGTGACTTTGGAACTAGGTGACAGGCAGGGGTTGAAACAGTTTGGAGAACTCAGAAGAAGACAGGAAGATGTAGGAAAGTTTGGAATTTCCTACATATTTGTTGAATTGTTTTGGACAAAATGATAATAGTGTTATGAGTAATGAAGCCCAAGCTGAAGTTGTCTCAGATGGAGATGAGGAACTTATTGGGAACTGGAGCAAAGGTCACTCTTGCTATTCTTTAGCAAGGAGATTTATGACATTTTGCCCCTGACCTCGAGATCTATGGAACTTTGAGCTTGAGAGAAATGATTTAGGGTATCTGACAGAAGAAATTTCTAAGTGACAAAGCACTCAAGAAATGACCAGAACATTCTTACAAGCATTCAGTTCTAAGAGCTTAGCGCTCAGATGTTAGAATCATCTGACAAAGATTTTAAAGCAGTATTATCAGAGCTACAATTAAAGATAAGATTTAGGTGGGGACACAGCCAAACCATATTAAGGAGTAATTATATACATAATTGAAACAAGTGAAACATACAAAGTCTCAGCAAAGAAACAAGATATAATAGGGGCTTGGTGGCACATACCTGTGATGCCAGCACTTAGGGAGGCTGAGGCAGGAGGATAACCTAACGTAAGGAGTTTGAGATTAGCCTGGCCAACATGGTGAAACCCTGTCTCTACTAAAAATACAAAAATTAGCTAGTTGTGGTGGTGGGCACCTGTAATCCAAGCTACTCAGGAGGCTGAGGCAGGAGAATCACTTGAACCAGGGAGATGGAGGTTGCAGTGAGCTAAGATTATGCCATTGCACTTCAGCCTGGGTGATGGAGCAAGACTCTATCTCAAAAAAAAATGAATAAATAAAAATAAAACATAAATAGGAGATACAATAGAAGAAACAATACATATGAAGCCAAAATTGATACAACTAAAAAGTAAAATAGACAAATCTACAACTACAATTGGAGAGGTCAATACCCCTTTCTCAACATTTGAGTAAATGAGACAAAAAATTAGGAAGGCTATAAAAAACTTCAATAGTATCATTAAGCAACAAGATCTGATAGATATTTATCAAATCTCCAACACAAAACAACAGAATGCATATTTTTTCTAAATGCCTGTAAACATATTCCAACACATTCTGAGCAACTAAACCATTCTATGCTCAAACAAAAAGATCTGACAGAAATTGTTAATTAAATTTAAAAGAAAAACCATTTAAAAGAATTAAAATTATAGAGTGTCATATGACCACTGGGGAATCAAAATAGAACCAATCACAGAAAGAAAACAGAAAATATCCAAACCCTTGGAAATAAAAAATATATACTTTGAAATAATCCAAGGATCAGAGAGAAATACCTCAAGGGAAATTCAAAAACTGAACTGAATTAAAAATAAAAATACAACATAGGAAATTTATGTAATGCAGCCAAAGCAGTACTAAGACGGACATGCATAGCACTAAATATTATGTTAGAAATGTCATCAGCCCATGCCAGGAGTTTTTTTCAGAATACCTACCCAGCTTCCTGGAAACAAAGTCTTCATTATCAGCTTTTTATCAGTTCACTTTGTTGCTATACTTTTTTTTTTTGCAGTGTGAAGTTACTTTACTTTCTTATATTTCCATTGTCATTATTTTTCAAATTTATTTTTTGGTTAGATGAAACTTCAAAAAACTTATCAGGTACAAATTCAAACATAAATTTTTTTTGTGGATGGATATTTAGGATCATAGAAACAGACACCAGTGGTGAACAGAAATCCCTACAGACCAGCCTAATGCAGGATGTCTGGCATACTTACATCTTCCTGTGACGATGGTGATGGCCTCTACTGATCCAGGCACTGCTTTTGTTCTAGGTAGCTACACACTAAAGATGTGTCCAACTGGGAGGTCTGTACTGATTAATGTCCTTCACACATAAGGTGCAGATGGCACATCACTTCTTGCCTTAATTAATTTACTAGGGATGCTATATGGGAAAAACAGTTTTACTTTCAACAGGAATTACTTGGGGAAATGAAAGGACAACCCATTGCCATGGGCCCATATCAGGTTAGTAAAATTAGCTGAAGATGAAAGAAATCAATGAATTGCTAGGATAGAAGCAGTGTGCACTGGCATCTTTCCATTACTCCTATTTTTAAAACCAGATGGAATTCAGTTTGTCAGGTGATGCAACATTTTAAGTGTAGAACTGTGTAATAGAGTTGGCATCAAGTGAAAATATTTAAGACTGAGTTAGTAAGATTGTTCAGCTGAGCATTAAAATGGCATTGTTTAAAGTTTGGTATAGTAACAGTATGGTGGACTGATACTGAGGCAAAAGCATGGGTACACATATAAGTTTAAATCTGTACATTTATTTATGTTTTATTCTAAATGTTACATTTGTGAAATAGGAGAAATAATCTGTGCAATTGCTTAGGTAGCAAATAATCAATATTTCGTATACAGGTAAAGGTAACGATATGGATTAAACTTTTGCCCAAACCTGTGTTTTTCAAGCTTAAGAAATCATACAAGGAAGATGCTCAATGGGTATTTGCAGAAATAATCTTCTAATTAGTTTCAAATTTAGTGGCAAATTTTCATTTCCATTTCATAGTTCACTAAAAGATCACTGGATTCCTTTTGATGTACTCTACAAGATAGTATCTGACTACTGCTCTAAGAGAGTTAGCAGTTTAACTTGCATGTTAATATTCCTAACAAGTCCTTTATACTATTTTTTAAATAATGAATTTAAACATCAGAAAATCTAGGCCATTTCCTGAAAAAGGTATTCAGACACAAAGATATGTATTTGCTGGAAAGCATTTATATTTATTTTTCTTTTTTCTTCTACAGACTTATGAGGTACAAGAACATTATCTTTAGAGGCACCAATACATAGTAAATATCTTAATATTAAAAATTGTATTATCTAACTTTCTACATTAATATTAAAATGCTAAAATCTGTTGTTTGGGTATTTTTTAGAAAGATAAATCTGTGAGAGTGTCTATGCAAAGCAAACAAACCATATTTCACTGCATAACCGAGCATATGGAGATTAGGAACCTCGTAAATTGAATTTTAAATGAATTGACCTTATTGGATCCTTGACAGAGGAGAAAAAGAAAGTAACGACAAGAATGGAAGTGTATCAATGCACTAGATTTTTCACACACGTATCACATAAAATAAAATATACTATCTGTTAGATAAAGAAAAACATATTACCATATAAAGTAAATTATATTCCACTGGTTAGTTCACCATTGACCTCTTCCCTCTCATATTTCCCATCATAAAATTGGGTTGCAGTTATTCAAGAGGTGTTGTTTAGTGTCAGGCATTGTGCTAGGTACTGGAAATTGTAAGATGAAGAAAAAAGACAAAGGGGATGTTCTAATGGCACTTGCCATCAGATGGAACTGCCAGCAAATAAGAAATTAAAATCAGTGCAACCAGCATAGTGATAGCCAATATATAGGAAGTGTAGGAACAAAGGAAAAACTTTTAACTTCTGCTGCCGAAGAGAAATTGTAATAGGCAGAGACTTGATAGAAGCTTAATCACATGAAGAAAAGGCAGAAAGTTCAAGGCTGATAAAACAGCACAAACAAAAGCCTAAAGGTAAAATAGAGCTGTGGATACTTCTGGAACTGAAAGTACACTTACACGATATGGAAATCCCCAGGGTAAGGATGAGAAGATGAAACAGAAATAATCTGCAGGTGGATAAGATGATAAAAGGCTATTTGAACCATATGTAGTGGTTGTGTGTGTGTGTGTGTGTGTGTGTGTGTGTGTGTATTTACTTTAGCACTACACTTGATGTATTTAGTATTTTGCCCATTAGTGATATTCACTCTAACTAAAAGATGGATGAAAACGGAAATATTGTAAAATTGGACCTCTTGTGCCAACCATGTATAAAATAGGGCATAAACATTCACAATACAAAGTTCCAGATTTTCTAAATGTTTTATAATAAATCATCAAAGAGGCACTCAGGGTGCCCATTTACAAATATTAAGAACAAAATGATTTTATAAGCAAACATGAACGCGAAGAATGAATTCACAATTAGAAACCAGAAGTTTAACCATCTGCTTAGTCTGCAACTACTTGTCACTTCTGGAACTGCTTAGTCCAGAGCTGACCTTGGCAAATATTTAAGCTTTCTTTAACTGACTCCATTTCTAAAGTTGAGAAGCAGATAATTGAAAGCATAAAGTTATCATGTCCAGAAAAACTTGTAAATATCTTCTGCTATTTTAAGAAACACTACCTAAGACCCTATATTGATTTTAAATAGTTTACCTTATAAATAAGAATGAAGGTAAAGGGGTGGTCTGAAGGTCTCAGAATAGATAATTTTATTGCATAAACTTTCTTCTGCATCTAAAGAATCTCTTGGAAAACTATTGGGAAGAAACAATTTGAAGGGAATACCGTTCATTTTTTTTCAATAACAAATTATTTGAAGGGAATACTGTTCATTTTTTTCAATAACAAATTATTTGAAGGGAATACTGTTCATTTTTTTCAATAACAAATTATTTGAAGGGAATAAATGTTCATTTTTTTCAATAACAAATTAATCTCCAGTAGATTGTGAGGTCAGTTAAGGAAGTTATTCAATAGTCCAGGCAAGAACAATACCTGAGAATAGTGACAGTGAGGATTTAGACAGACATAATCAACAGGCAGAATCTATCAGATGTACCAACCAAATAGACTTAAGGATAAGATAAAAGAAGGACTTCAGGTTGAGACTGGGGTATTAACTCTGGTAACTAGTGATGCCTTGATTGGAGTTAGAGAAGGATGAATGAATTGAATGGATTTTGGAGGAAAGTTACTTCATTTATTCAGTCCAATACAGCTGACTTTTAGGTGTCTTCAGAATAGATCAGTTAATATGTCCATCAGGGAGATGGAAAGCCGACTATAGTGAAATAAGATGGAAGGGAGAAAGTGAAGAAAATAACCGTAAATTTTTTTCAAGTAGTTTGAAGATACAATTGGGCAAAAAAATGATATGTCCATGGCTATAAGATGTATATTCGGCCGGGCGCGGTGACTCAAGCCTGTAATCCCAGCACTTTGGGAGGCCAAGGAGGGTGGATCACGAGGTCAAGAGATCGAGACCATCCTTGTCAACATGGTGAAACCCCGTCTCTACTAAAAATACAAAAAAGTTAGCTGGGCGTGTTGGCGCATGCCTGTAATCCCAGCGACTCAGGAGGCTGAGGCAGGAGAATGACCTGAACCCAGGAGGCGGAGGTTGCGGTGAGCCGAGATTGCGCCATTGCACTCCAGCCTGGGTAAGGAGCGAAACTCTGTCTCAAAAAAAAAAAAAAAAAAAAAAAAAAAATGCATATTCAAGGTAGGTTATATTCATAGGCATATGAGAATCATAAACATATTTCATATAGATGGAAAGAAAACAGGATGAAGAGGGCAATTCAGGAAAAGTAATCGAATTGTACACGAGATCTTTGCAAAGGTAAAAGGCAATAATGTCCAGGAGGCACCTGTGGAACTTGGTTTCTGATAGAAGGAGAGTAATTGTGTGATTATTACAAGAAATATAAAAGCAGTATCAGAAGGGTATATATTAGATTTAATTTTGATCCGCATAAAAAAATCAAGGGATTTTTATTTAATAGCACTAATTTTCTCTGTGACTAGAAGGTAAGACTGAAGGGTAGGATGGCATCTTAAGAAGGAATTACTTTGAAAATGTTGCTGAAAAGAGAGCGTATCAAGTAGACTAAGAGAAGGACTTGGGCAATTTTAAGGACCCATAATTAATGACATTTGAGTCTCCAACAAATTTTTTCAGATTTTCTTTATCAGAAAGCCGTGGCCCACATATAGATTTTTTTTTAAAGGAGTATAATTCACTAATAAGCTTTTGATTTAACCTCAGAATTCTTTACGATTTCCTCCCCATGAAGTACTATTGTGAATTCTGTTTTAAAATAATAGTTAATTATCACATACCAAGCTGACCTTAACATTATTCTGGTAAAATCTAATTTCTAGGATTACTTTCATATCACATATCTGATGGTTAATTTTACATGTCAATTTGGCTGGATCATGGTGTGTAGATATGTGATCAGATATTATTCTGGATATTTTATGGGAATGTTTTTGATGAGATTAGTATTTATGTTGGTGGACTTTGAGTAAAGAAGATTGCCATCCATAATGCCTGTGGGGCCTCATCCAATCAATTAGAAGGTCTGAATAGAAAACAAGGCTGACCTGCATTGAGCAAGAATTAGTTCTGCCAGGAGACAACCTGCAGGTGTGAATGGTAAAATGTGCTCTTCCCAGAGTCTCCAGCCTGTCAGCCTATCCTGCAGATTTTAGGTTTTCCAACCTCCACAACTGTGTGAGCCATTTCCTTAAGATATGTTTCCACACATATGCACATCTCATTGATTCTGTTTCTCAAGAGAACTCCAGATAATACAAAATATTTAAAATTTGCTTATACATCTATCTGTTTCTTAATTACTGGATTTATTTTACTTAAATAGTAAATGAGAAATGTGTTTCATTCTGCTAATTTTTTTGTGAAAGAATATAAATTTCCTTGGGAGTCTGAGGTGGAAGAATCGTTTGAGCCCAGGAGTTTGAGATTATATTGAGCTATAATTATACCTGGGAAAGAGAGCCACAGTCTCTTAAACAAAAGTGAATTTCCATTTTGACACATTTTACTAATTATTGAAATGTTAATTTTCTACTATTCTTCTTCTTATTCTCCTTAAGCAGAAGACCTACACCAAATTGCTTTTTTTTTTTTTTTTTTTTTTTTTTTTTTTTTTTTTTTTTTGAGACGGAGTCTTGCTCTGTCTCCAGGCTGGAGCACAGTGGCACAGTCTCGGCTCACTGCAACCTCCTCCTCCCAGGTTCAAGCGATTCTTCTGCCTCAGCTTCCCGAGTAGCTGGGACTACAGACACGTGCGAAAAGCCAGGCTAATTTTTGTATTTTTGGTAGAGACGGGGTTTCACCATGTTGGCCAGGAGGGTCTCGACCTCTTGACCTCGCAATCTACCCTCCTCGGACCCCAAAGTGCTGGGATTACAGGCGCGAGCCACTGCGCCCAGCCAATTTACTTCAAATTATATTTGACAAAATTTTGCTCCTACTTTTAAAGACCAAATAGGTTAACAGTTTTGATTTTACAGTATTCTTTGACTAAATTACTATAACACTTAACATATGCAAAGGTATCTGGCAGAGACTGTATAAAAACAAATGTTCAGAAATGAAAACCAATGTCATAAAACTTGACTATTGGCGGGAGCGGTGGCTCAAGCCTGTAATCCCAGCACTTTGGGAGGCCGAGACGGGTGGATTACGAGGTCGAGAGATCGAGACCATGCTGGTCAACATGGTGAAACCCCATCTCTACTAAAAATACAAAAAATTAGATGGGCATGGTGGTGCGTGCCTGTAATCCCAGCTACTCAGGAGGCTGAGGCAGGAGAATTGCCTGAACCCAGGAGGCGGAGGTTGCAGTAAGCCGATATTGCGCCATTGCACTCCAGCCTGGGTAACAAGAACAAAACTCTGTCTAAAAAAAAAAAAAAAAAAAAAAAAAAAAAAAAAAAAAAAAAAAAAAAAAAAAAAAAAAAAAAACTTGACCATTCACTGAGCATTTATAAGCATAAACACATTTTCATATATTTTCTGTTTCAATAACTTTATAAAAGTAATTAATAATTTCTCTAGTAACAACTAATAATGAGTTATGATACAGAGACCAATGAATCATTGATAAGCAAAATAATTTATGAGACTGTATTTCCTACTTTGTCTACTTAGCATTGTTTTGAAAATTCTCAATTTTACAGAAGCATAAAAAATTTAGCAGAAAAATTAAATAATTTGTCATAAAATTTCTCAAAATTAATTTATGCTTTGGCTTTTTTTATACGGCATCACATTTTTTAGACCAAATAATCTGCTAACTATTGTAAATTATATAGCACTTTAAATATTATTTTGTCTTTTGTGTAAAATCATTTGCAAGCTGTTTTTTTAAGTATTCAACTTTTTTTTCCACTAGTCACCTTCCAAAAACTTACAGCCATTTTTAAATGGCCTCTCGTTTTCCCATCATTCATTATTTAGTAAGTTTCTTATTTTTACTTAGAATCTGTTCATTAATTTATGATTCATGAAGTCAAAGGCAGAAATATTGTTCCACTTATCTTTTGTCCTGGTTTCTAATGATAAAAATTTGTCTTTATTCATAGTTGCTATAGCCTTATAACAACTTAAAGCGTAAGTTATTATTACCTTAATTTAAAGATACAACTTCATTGTTTAAATCATAAAACATTCTTGTAAGTGCATGTGGGGTTCATTTTCCCCAGTTTTTCTCAAGAAGAAGATAATAATATGTTAGCATCCTTGATATGCCAATATTGGCATCCACTAACTTTCCAAGAGAACTTGAACCTCTACTTCAAAAATATTATGTCCAAACAATTTGATGTTTCTCTAATCTGGTTTACTTTATTTCTCTTCTACTTCTACCCTCTTCATGAGGACATTAGCATTATTGTTCCCTCAGCTATTAACAACGTAAAATTTTAAATTAATAATCAAAAGAAATATGCCATATGTGGGCAAAACTATTTATTTCTATTGTCACATGACACCTTACAAAACACAATTGTTTTGAATGCAATGGTATACAGTAACACCACTGAAACAATGATGGCCACCTGACATCCCTTGCATGTAGCTCAATCACTACTGTTTAATAAGAACCAAATAAATACTTTTTGTATAAGCTAAATTTATAGAATTTTATAGAAAATACGTGCAAACAACTTAGCTTTTTTCACAGAGGTGGTCAATAGTATGCCAAGTGCATTAAAGATATTAGTTATGATATTAGAGAGTAAAAATGTAAAATATTGAAATCCATTTGAAAGAAATATTGAGTGCTTTTATCTACAAAACATTTGTATTATTTTATTTGAAATAAATGAAATTAGCAGGACTTTTTCTAAGTCTTTATTTACTTAAAAGTTAGTATGTGTCTTCTAATTCAAACCACAATTTAAAACTAGCATTTAAAACAGATGAGGAGTTTGGGGAAAGTATATTAATGTAGTCTTCATCCCAATGAAAAGTATGTTTCCACAGTTTATTTTACCTATTCTTTTCTTTTGTTAGTAGGTTTGAATATGTCAATAGAGATAATTAAAGTTTATATCACAGTAATAGCACTGCTACAGAGTCTTTGTATGGGAGATTCAAAGGAGACACTTCGATGAGGCTATGAAAGGACAGAAAATGCTCTAAATAGCTTTGTTTACAAAGGACCAAACTAAATAAAAAGGAGACAATAGTTTGTGAAGAACGTGGTTGGAACAATTTGAAGTACATTATTTATTTAAGAAAAAAAAATAGTTCTTTAAAATTATTTTTTAATCCAGGTTAAGAGTCTCAAAAAAGAAAAAATAAGTTCATTTGTGAAGTAGTTGAAAATTTTCAGTAATATTATTTTTGACATTCTAGAATTTTTTTCCACTCTCTACTGTATCATAACTTATTTTACTTTACAATGATCAATTCCAACAACATGCAACATAAGAATGGTTGTTTTTCTGTCTTAAAAAACTCTTTTCTCTTACCCTGCTTTTCTCACCATGCATTCCTTGTTTGCTCCCCTTGGCAACACAACTTCTTGTAAAATATACATTCTCTACCACTATTTCATTCTCTCTTGAATTTGCTCACCTTGACTCTTACTTCTGCCAGTACATGGTAACTTCTACACCTTCATTTTGCTAAATTAGCTTTCCTTTTCCTTCTCAGTTCCACATTAATATACATTCAGCAGCACTCATAAAATACATTCAGCTTGAATGAATTCCCTTCACTTGGCTTGCAAGACTCCAACACGCTTTCTCAGCTTCCCTGCTGCCTTACAGGTATTCCTTTAGCTCTCTCTCACTGATTTACTTCCTCCAACCTCTAAACTTTCAGTAGTTAGAAGTTAGGGCTAGCATTAAGATTAGGGTTAGGATTAAGCCTTTGTCCTTTCTCTCTTCTAGGTAGTCTCATATACTCAATGACCCAACCAGTCTTACAGCTTTATATACAGTCTCTGTCAACCATTCCCAAATATATCCATCCGGTATTTCTCCCTTCGGAATTCCAGCCCCATGTGTGCCAGTTCAATATCCAAACTCTGATGATTAGTAGGCATCTCAAAGTGAACCAAATAAACCCATGAGAAAAATTAATTAAATCCGTGATCTTCTTCCCTTCCCCTAAATCTGCTTTCCCATTTACTGATGTCATTGCTTCAGGCAAAACTCAGTGTTCTCTTCCTGCCATATGCCACATCGTATTCCACAGGAATTAAACCTTGGCTCTTCTTTCAGAATACATCCTATACTGACCAATTCTTACTCTATATGGGTAGCATTTCTTACCTGGAAGACAGTAATAACCTTCAAATAAGTCTTCATTTATTTCCTTTCACCTCTTTCAGTCAATTCTTAACAATATGGCAAAATTAGTTTTTAAAAATAAAGATCAATAAGATAAATTGATTTGCAAACAGAGTTTCAAGATGAAATTCCAATACAACAGAATAGATATGAGCTCACCAAGACACTATGACTTTGAGAAATGTCTGGCTAAGCTCTCCACAAATTCAAAGCCACAATTATTTATCGGATTTCGTAGTCAGATACCAAAAGTGTTATTAGCATCAGCTTATATTTTTCAATAATCAGAAACATAAAACTTAGAGCATTGATTTACATTAGATGCAAAGATAAACAATACAAATTAAACTGTCTTTATTATTTTTATTTTTATTGGTCGCTTAAAAAATTGACCTGATGGAATTAAAAGCATGTCTTTGGCCAGTTAGTCACTAAGTTCAAGTCTGCAAGACATTCCAATCTTCCTTTTTCTTGACAAAGTTAGAATTCAAAGAAAATAATAGAAATTCTGCTTTCTGATTCAGTCATGAAAAAAATATGTCAATTATTGTGACAAACATCAGCATGTGAACTTAAATCTTTGACATATAGAATGTAACCTACCTTAAGACATCAGTATTGTGTTAAGAAATGAACCCATTATAAGAAAATATTATATCATTATTATAGTGCTGACTAAACCTTAATAGACAAATAGACTCCACATAGCACTGTGTGTCAGACTGCAGGCCTTGGTAGAGTGTGTTCATAAAAGGATTGCCTGAACTGAAGGTTGAAAAGATCCACGGGAGAAGTGTGAGCCCCAGGGTTACTTACTCACTCATCACTTCCTGGGCAGGAGAGCTCCCCTGGTTCCATGTCACTCTCAGGTGGGCAGTTGTTCTGCCTTGCTTCTCTTCATTCTCTGTAAGCTAAGTTATTCTCTTGATGAATCTCATGTGTTTATAAGGATGTTTCAGTTGAGGCTGCTGTATTCCCTTACCCTTTCTATTTTTCTCCATGACAGTAAGGCATACTACTGCTTCTAGTTGGCCATCTTGGGGCAGTCTCCTCTCTAAGCATTTTTTTTTTTTTTTTTTTTTTTTTTTTTTGAGACGGAGTTTCGCTTTTGTTACTCAGGCTGAAGTGCAATGGCACGATCTTGGCTCACCGCAACCTCTGCCTCCTGGGTTCAGGCAATTCTCCTGCCTCAGCCTCCTGAGTAGCTGGGATTATAGGCACACACCACCATGCCCAGCTAATTTTTTGTATTTTTAGTAGAGACAGGGTTTCACCATGTTGACCAGGATGGTTTCGATCTCTTGACCTCGTGATCTACCCGCCCCAGTCTCCCAAAGTGCTCTCTAAGCATTTTTAATGTACATATCATCTTTGTTTACTTTTAAAAGAGGACTCATATCTAAAATGCAGCTCCCTTTATTGCAGAATAAAGTAGAAAAAATAGAATGGAAAGGAGAAAGAAGGAAGAAGTATATAAAAACATATAAAATATTTCTAAGTATTTTCTGATATATGCCATTATATGTCTAACAATAGTTTCCCTCTTTAAAAATAATTTTAAAAAACTGGCCTTGATTAAAAGCATGGTAAAATAATATTAACAATCACTTCAATAAATTTTCTTGGTCTTTTGCTTCTGATTTATGATTTATGTACATTTAATCCCCCAAACATACATAGAAATAAAGTGAATCAATGAGTAAACTAGTTTTAATAAACATGAATGGGCATAGCCATACATAATACTCTCATTAAAGAGAATATTTTAAGAGAAAATGTGAGATTTAAATATGTAAATAGTTACACATTGTTTTTCATTTTTAAGAAGTAAGCAAATCATATAGGCTACAAGGATAATAGTGCTGAATCTAGGAGCCAATTGCAGAGTTCCTCAAATATCACACAAAGACTATTTTTGTAAATTATTAAAAAGTTATAATTTTAATTAAAAATTTAATTAATGATTTAATCAATAAAAGATTATAATTTATTTTACATAGAAAATAACTTAAAACATATGAGTTGTTGAATTTTATGGAGAAGTATAAAAATGCAATGTGTTGGCAGGACACGGTGGCTCATGTCTGTAATCCCAGCACTTTGGGAGGCTGAGGCAGGAATATCACGAGGTCAGGAGTTCGAGACCAGCCTGACCAACATGGTGAAACCCCATCTCTACTGAAAATACAAAAATTAGCTGGGTGTGGTGACACGCAACTGTAATCCCAGCTACCAGGAGGCTGAGGCAGGAGAATTGCTAGAACCTCGGAGGCGGAGGTTGCAGTGAGTCGTGATCGTGCCACTGCACTCCATCTGGGTGACAGGGTGAGACTACGTCTCAAAACTAACAAAAAAATAAATAAGCAAATAAATACAAACACATTTTTGTGTCAGACAACTTAATATATGATGTAGAGAATAATTTTGCCTAAATAAATTATATATGGCAATTGTAGGAGACACATATAAAGGTTTAACCTGGGGATTATTTGAAGAGGATCTAGAACAAAATCTTAAAATCAGGAAAGTAAATAAAAATTATTAAATTACTCTTGGAGAAAAAATTATGCATTTTTATATTTCTAAGGCTAAGGCTCTACTTTCCTAAAAGACTGGGAATTAAAATCACTCATCCACTGAACAGACTCAGTCTTCCTGTTTACAAATGAAAGTGAGTGATATAACCTGAATGGCACTTGGTTTGACAATTTTAAATTAAGTTATTACCTGTTCTTGGATTTAAAAGTCCAACTAAGCTGTTTCTTTCCAGCATGTAACCAAGCTTTAAGCTAAAGACTAGTATTTTCTCAGTAGGGTTAATGTAGAAGCTCTTAAATAAAACAAGCTCCTCAATAATCCCTGCTGGGTTTTAATGCTTCATCTTGATGGTAAATTAGTTCCAGTAGCATAATTCTTTTAGCTTGGTCCTTTGGCTCACATCAAGACTCTTGCCATAAAGTCTTGAAACCATAAGTCTTCAAATTTTCTGAATTGATATTGGCCTAATTTGAAATCCATAACCCATTAGACTAATATCCGGACTGGACTGTTGTTATAAATTTATGTACCCCCTATTTGGAGCCACAGTATAAGATAAATTTCTAAGTATTAAAAAAATGTGAAGCCTTACAGTCTAAATTTTCAAGTTGTGTTTAACACATCGTTGATCATTTGCAAATACTAGCTGCCACTCCTTCCCACTCTAAAGTTCACAGTTACATTGTGCCTAGCCAAACTCGTAAGGCGGGCAGAAGCAATGTATTTTATAGTCTTAAATGTTCCCTCTGGAAGAATGAGAAGAAAGACGTCTTTTATCAGTGGTGAGGTAGAGATTGGCCTAAGAGGGAAACAGGTAAAGCTTAGTACTTTCTAACCGTAGGGCTGATCAACCCATGTCAATGTCATATTGTTCCTCATCAGTCTTGATACGAAAGACATCACCAAAACAAACAACAATCAAAAAGAAATTTTAAAAAAAAGCACTGGGATGAAGAACAGACTATGTCAGTTACTACTGTCTTGGCAAATTCTAGAAAGCCCAACAAAAAAACAGCTTAAACAGATTAAGATTTACTCATCTTACGTAACATGTCCAGGCATGTACTATTTTCTCTAGTCCTCTCCTTTGGCTTTCTGTAAAGCAGTGGTCTCCAAGCCTTTTGGCACCAGGAACTACCAAAACAGGAACTGATTTTGTAGAAAGCAATTTTTCAGCAGGCTGCAGTGGAGTGGGGTCAGATGGTTTCATAACGATTCAAGCACATATCATTTATCGTGCACCTTGTGTTTATTATTATTACATTGTAATATATAATGAAAGAATAATACAACTCACCATAATGTAGAATCAGTGGAAGCCCCAAGCTTGTTTTCCTGCAACTAGATGGTTCCATCTGGGGGTGATCAGAGGCAGTGACACCAAAGTGTGTTGCTTATGTCCAGTCTACTTCATAATCTCCTTTTGGTTGCTGTCACTTAAAAAAAAAACCTGATTCACATAGATAAGTTCTTGGAAATGGAAGCAGGCTTTTCAAGCGACTTTGTGGCAATCTGGATATTCTACCTTTATTTTAATCCAGGATGTATGGAGATTTGAAGTTGTCTCAAACATGCTTTTAAGGCCACCATTGTTTGTGATTTCAAGCAGTTACTCCTCTCCTACAACAAAACAAAGATAATTCACCTGACTAATTTACAAATGGGTAGCGGATTAATTCCTTCCCCGTTCCCGGGTCTTTGATATTGGGAAGCTCAAACTCGTTTGAAAGCTGAGAGAGGTGATCATGCCCCAGCTGAGAGAAAGAGTCTGTGGCTCAGTCTCTTTCAAAACCTCTGCTGTTTGAAAATGTCAAAAATCCCAATATTCTTTCATAGCCCCCATAATTCCAATTTGCTTTTGAATTCAACCATTTTATCTGCCGACTTGAACACAGTTGTCATTCTCTTCTGAAGTGACTGAGTTCACTGAGCAAGCCACACAGGTAAGCAAGTTTTGCAACCCATTCTGTGTCACTGAAATATGCTGCCAGTTGTAACTGTTTTTATAAAAGAAATCTCTAGAGCACCTCTCGTAACTCAGAAACTTTGGCCAGTGATCTACCTTTAGAAAGCCATGTCACTTCTACATGTGAGAGATGATGTGTGTGCTCTATGTCCATCTCACAGAGCTGTGCAAAGAGACAAAAACATGTACTTTAATGTGGTTGACAATTTCAATCACATTCTGAAAAGCATTGTTAAGTCCAGGTGAACTTTTCTGTGTAGCCACCATATCTCTGTGACTGACAGACAGTGTGTATGCTCAAATTCAAAAGTGACCTCTTTGACCTGAGTATTGAAATCAGAAAGCTGTCCAGTCACGGCAGCCACTTTGTGTGTGTGCATATACTCACTCAAAATGACCAGTTCAGTTTTCCTGATATGTAGTCATTCAAAGACTTGAATAGTTTTGCAGCTGTGGTGTTGTTTACAACAAAAGCGCACATAACATATCCACATGCACATCCTCTTGAAAAATATATCCCACAAAACAAGCACTGTTGCTTTGTTGTCAACATCGGTAGACTCATCAACCTGAATTGCATACCATGGTAACTCATTAATCCTAACAATTGTACCTCAATATCCTCTGCTTTTTCATCAGTTTGTCTAGTTACGGTGCTAGGTGAAAGAGGAACGTGTGCCAACTTTTGAACTGCAGCTTCTAAAAGCCCTTAGTTAGCATCAGGTAGGATCAACTCTTCACCATACTAAAGAGCTTCTTAGTTTAGGCAATGTGGTTAGCCACTTACAATAATGTTCTCAGTGCGGACACATTTGATAAAGTGGTAGACTTCAATTGCTCTGCTCATGTTCACTTTTTTTCCTTTTGAAACACTTCAAAGCCTTGTCTTTTAATGCAGGGTGCTTGGTCTCCATGTAGTGAAACAGGTTTCATGACTGTTGGATAGATAGCTGGTTGCCACATATTTTACACAAAGCAGGCTTGGAGAATATGATTCACCTGTTGCAATGAACCCATAATTTAAGTAAGTTTGTTGGTATTTTTTTTAATGCAGCTTTCTTTTTGTTGTCTGTCTCAGAGTCTTCTGCTTTTTCATTATTGGGACATTCCCCCTTTTCATAAAAACTCTCCAGTGAAATTGTGTTTTACTCATTTTGGCTAGCGTTAATTTCTGGGCTTACAACACTGTGACTGAGACTAATGTGCAGTGTGGGAAAGAGGAAAGAATGCAAGTGGTACCTAAAATAATGGGCAGCCACATGTGGACTAAAATAAGTGTCAGATTCTGACTTAAAGCCTACCATCAGATGCAGCTATACAATTGAAGTTCATCAACTCACTTGCCACCATAAAGCCTGCCACCAGATGCAGCTTAACTGTCGCTTGCCTCTCGATAGGATTTTGATGTAAGTCTGCAAGCAATTAATTTATTACGATCTATGTGTAGTCAAACCTCTCTACTAATGTTAATCTGTAATTGAAGCCACTCCTCAGTCCTAGCATCACCATCTCAGATCACCAGGCTTTAAATTTTCATAAGGAGCATGCAAGCTGGATCCCTTGCACATGCAGTTCACAATAGGGTTTGCGCTCCTATAAGAATCTGACACTGCCACTGATCTAACAGGAGGCAGAGCTCAGGTGGCAATGCAAGCAGTGTGGAGCAGCTGTAAATAAAGATGAAACTTCACTTGCTCTTCTGTTGCTCACCTCCTGCTGTGTGGCCAGTTCCCACTCACCTCCTGTTGGGCGGCCCAGTCCTTGACCTGGGGTTGGGGACTCCTACTGCATAAGCTCTCTCTCCCTGGTTTCAAAATAACTGCCACATCTCAGGTAGCATGTCCGTGTATCATGCAGAAAGGAGGCAGAAGAGAAAGGGTGCGCAATTTTTTCTTAATTTGTCTATACTTTTTGTTTTTAATTTCAATGGGCTTTTGGGGAATAGGTAATGTTAGGTTACATGAGTCAGTTCTTTAGCAATGATTTCTGAGATTTTTGGTGCACACATCACCTGAGCAGTGTACGCTGGACAAAATGTGTAGTGTTTTATCACTCTCCTCCATCCTTTCCCCCAAATCCCCAAAGTTCTTTGTACTATTCTTATGCCTTTGCATCCTTGTAGTTTAGCTCCCACTTACAAGTGTGAATATAGGATGCTTTGTTTACCATTCCTGAGTTACTTCATTTAGAAAAATGGTCTTCAGCTCCAGGTTGCTACAAATGCCATTATTGCATTCCTTTTCATGGCTGAATAGTAGTCTATGTGATATATATATATATATATATATATATATATATATATATATATATATATATATCACATTTTCTTTCTCTTCTCATTGGCTGATGGCATTTTGGCCGATTCCATATATATGCAATTGCAAATTGTGCTGCTATGAAAAGGCATGTGCAAGTGTCTTTTTCATACAATGACTTCTTTTCCTCTGGGTAGATACTCAGTAGTGGGATTGCTGGATCAAATAGTAGATCTACTTTTTGTACTTTAAGAAGTCTGAACACTGTTTTTCATAGTAGTTGTACTAGTTTATATCCCCACTAGAAGCGTAATAGTGTTCCCTTTTTACCACATCCATACCAACATCTATTAGCTTTTTGGTTTGTTAATTATGGCCATTCTTGCTTTTGAATTTAGGAAGAAAGACATGGTTGTGAAGGGTTTTTGCATAGCTAATTCACAGTACACAGCACAGAAATTTTCAAGGACAAAAACAGTTTTCTGGGAAAACTTCAAAAAATATTTTTCTTTTAAGTACTGAATGCTGACAGAGAATAACTGGGTTAAGTGTGGGTTGTCAATATCTAATTAGATGTGATGTCTAACAGCAAAAGAGAGGGGGAAAAAGACTGTCAACTTCTATCTCATTAAAAACAACCAAATAATGGGCACTTTTAAAAAGCAAATATCCAATGGAAATCAGATGTAGAATGCCTTTGAAATCCAAAAGCCAAAGTCTCTTGACTTTCAAAAGCAGGCATAACATTCAAAAATTGCCTAAAATACAGGCCAAGTGTGTGTGTGTGCATGTATGTATATATAATATGTTTATCACATATATTTTAAAAATTGAAACAAAGATAGATGAATAACAATAAATTATAACACTAATAAATGAGATTTTTAAAAGAAGATTTAGAGCTATTTCTTTAAATATTACTTTACATCATACATTTTTAGACTTAAGTGACTTGTATAGGAAAATATTTACATTCAGCCTGATATTAAAAATTAATAATAATTTTCTATATTTTTTCTAAACAAAATATATCTTTTAGGATAATTTTATTGGAAAAGAATTTTATTAATTTTCTTTCCTATGATACTGCCATATCTTTTTATTTTAATGTCCATTAATATTCAGAATTAACTCATTTTGTGACACTCAGAAAATTATTGCAATGAAAAATAAAATGCAGCTTGCACTGCAACAGATGAGTATCTCATTATGTCCATTGGTAGACCAATTAATAACATCTTTAAATCAATACTTTTATTATCTAATCGTGAGTTTTATTATAGAATTATTTTAGAATAGATATATGTCCTCTAGGCTTGGTTATGTGAAGATAGAAGTATACAAATTTATTATTGTCACGAGTCTTTAAAAACACATTTTTGTGATATTATACTAAACATTTATATAGAGGATATCATAATGACATGAAATTTAAACTAACTTATTTTAAAATAAATATTATTCACAATAGCTCTAATAATTAAGTGTCAGCCCCTTATAAGAAGTTAGGAATTTTCTTTTCTATTTAAGAATTTACTTATCTTACATAAATAGGGTTAACTTATCTTACATATCTATTTAAAAATCAGAATATCAAAGTGAGTTTCTTGGAAGTCTTATATGAACATTTGCCTAGTCTCTTAAATGTTATGAATACCCATCTACAAATACAGTAGGCTATATAGATCATGATTTTCTCCAAGTATTTTTATGGTAAAATAGAAATGAAAGGAATTATCTGTCAAAATAAACATGAAATAAGTTAATTAAGGAGCAGATGATGATTATTCACCTTATAATGATATTTTATATTAGATTTCTTTATATGATTGATTTTCTTCTTTATAAGCAAGCCTTTCTTTATACTGCAGCAGCTACAAAGCCATGTTAATGTAAACATAATTAAAGTTTTTTATTTATATAATTTGGTGCAGGCTTCAGAAATAATTTTGTAATGTGAAGAAAATTAATGCCACATAAGTTAAAAATTGCCTAAGTCTGTTCTTCACTAGACCTCGTGAGCTATTGTTTTCACTAAACTTCTTTTCACCTCTGGCCTCTAGACAACTAAGGCCAAATTCCTAACAGAAACCACATCAGTTTCATTTGGATGAAGAGCTCAGTTGTCCGCTGTTTTTAATAATCAGTGTTGATGTTTGCTGCAGAGATTCCATGCTTTGGTCATCTCTTAAGAACACACTCCTTGTCATGGTATCTGTCTTTCTGTTCTGGTCTCCTGCTTTAATCCTGTAGACAGCTGACACTTGCAGACTCCAGACTCTTATCTTCACATTTAACATTTATTTTTTGGGTGTTACCTGCTTCATTTCTTTTTCTTTCATTTGTTTCTGCTGTTGAATCATAACTGCTACTCACATGACAGACACAGACTTTTCTTCTCACTTATCCAGTGCTAATGTTGAATTCAATGTGATATGTCTTCATAATTTACTTGGCTACCTAAAGAACATCTTTCACAAATTTTTCTGTTAAGAAAACAATTTTTGTGTTTCTTCCTATATGATCACTGCTATTCTATACATTCCCATTACTTAAACCTTAGCAGAAATTTGCCTTTTTTTCTTTTTAAAAGAATTTTTACACGAACTTATCTTTAAATCTAGCACTTCAGACATCTACTTTACCAGAAACAGTAACAACTCAGAGCACGAGTGCTAATTTCTCAACTGTAAGTTCAGCCCATTGATGGGAACCAGCTACATTCATGCTTTCATCATGTCCTGTGTATGTTTCAATGCAATCTGTTCATTTATTCATTCGATGATGTGTATATTTGTGCATGTGTGGGTATAAACACACCAACTTCTTTTATGGACTGCATAACACAGTGTGAGTGAGAAACACACAAGCAGCTAAGAAATCAGGTTAAATAATGAGATAGTTCAAGTCTGAAAAGGGGTTTTATATTTAATAGAGTGGTAAAAGAAGACTTACTTGGAAAGGTGCATTTGAGTAGTGAACTGAAATTAGAGAATGAGCATTGTTGATATTTAGAACAAGAACACTCTGAATAAATACAGAGCAACTTGGCCTAGCATGGTAGCTCACACCTGTAATCCTAGCACTTAGTGGGCAGATTGCTCAAGCTCAGGAGTTTGAGACCAGCCCAAGCAACATGGGAAAATCTAATCACTGTGGAAAAATAAAAAAAAGAAAAAACACCACTAACAACGAAAACCAAATACAACAAACCACATTGCCATGTATGTACCTATGGCAATTCTGCATGATCTGCACATGTACCCCAGAACCCGAAGTACAATAAAATATATGTATATATAAACCCCAAAACATTGTGATTTCCCCCCCCAACCACCAAAAAACAAAAAAAAAAGAAATACAAAATCAAAAATTACTTGAGCATGGTGTTACACACCTATAATGACAGCTGCCGGGCAGGTTGAGGTGAGAGGATTGCTTGAGCCCTGTAGATTGAGACTGCGGCAAGCCATGACTGCAACTGCACCCAGCCTGGGCAATCAAGTGAGACCCTGTCTCTAAAAATAAAAAGGATCAACATCCAGGACCCTATGGTTAAAGCTAACTTGATATGCTTGAAGAAATACTCATGATATATATGACAAAGAGGCAGGATGGCAGGACCGAGTGAGCAATATGGAAAACTTCCAGGTGGGTGCAGTGGCTCATGTCTATAATCCCAGTATTTTGAGGGGCTGAGGTGGGAGGATCGCTTGAGCTCAAGAGTTTGAGGCTGCAGTAAGCTATAACCACGCTGCTGTACTCCAGACCTAGTAACAGAGCAAGATCCTATCACTAAAAATAAGTTAATAAATACAATTTAAACATAAAGTATTTCTATGGGAGGCTCAGTTTTCATATAAATTAGAAAAACCCAGGATACCAATGGTTCAAAACAAAACCCAAAAACTCTCAGTTGCTCTAAGCAGTACAGTTTATTTCTTGCTCACATCACTGCCCATTGTGGGTTAGTACAGGGTGTTCCTCATTGTTATGGCTTTGGAACTCAACCTACCAAAGCTTTATCCCAACACTGGCTTCCACCATCACAGAAACTGAGAAAAAAGTAAAAAATTACTCATGAAAGAGATAATTTTAGACAGGCATATGAAGATCTTCGGAAACAAAGGCTTGATGAATTTATGGCAGGTTTTTATATAATAACCAATAAATTAAAGGAAAATTACCAAATGCTTACTTTGGGAGGAGATGCTGAACTGGAGCTTGTATCCTTTCTTTTTGTATCCTTTCTTTGAAGGAATCATGTTCAGTGTTCGACCACCTAAGAAAAGTTGGAAAAAGATCTTCAACCTATCAGGAGGAGAGAAAACACTTAGTTCATTGGCTTTGGTATTTGCTCTTCATCACTACAAGCCCACTCCTCTTTACTTCATGGATGAGATTGATGCAGCCCTTGATTTAAAAAATGTGTCCATTGTTGCATTTTATATATATGAACAAACAAAAAATGCACAGTTCATAATAATTTCTCTTCGAAATAATATGTTTGAGATTTCAGATAGACTTATTGGAATTTACAAGGCATACAACATAACAAAAAGTGTTGCAGTAAATCCAAAAGAAATTGCATCTAAAGGACTTTGTTGAACTTGTTTATACTGAAGATTCTTCAAATTGATTTAGTGTATTACTGATTTTTTTCTATTTGTAAAGGATTATGAGTTGTATAAAATACATACTTCTTAAACTAAAAAAAAAAAAAAGTAAATGGGAATTCCTACACTGATCAATAAAGCATCTTTTGACCACTTGGAGTGACATTTCCTTGCCTATTCCATAGAGCAGTTTTGCCTGCAGGAACGGACACAATATAGATGAATAATAATAGCTTAATGCTTATATATTCAGAAGTTAAATAAGTCATTACAGCTTGTCACATGTTTATGCTAACCTAACAAAGTCCTAATGTAATTTACAAATGAGCAGAACATAAACTCATTAAGGCATAAACTCATAAACCCAAGGTGGAAGAAACAATTTTGAGTTTTACTCACAAGGAAAGAAAATGCAATGCTGCAAATTGTAACTTACATCAATAGATCAACATAACAAACTTTTCAATAATGTAATTTAAATTTTACCTTTGTCAGTAACTTATTTGTTTATATAAAATTAGGTATAATATACAAGGCATTTTTCAATTTTCTCATAATTGCAAATTTCTGGCAAAGTTGTATTTACATCAGCAACTCTGGAATTGCTATATGTTTAAGAGAAATAAGTGTTTCTTAGCAAGCTATTGGATTTGTGTGTCGGAACTTGGATTTTATTTTAAAAGATGATATGGTCTTTTTTTTCCATTTTTCACAGAATTTCATTAAGCTACTTTTATTGTTGTTTCTTTTTGCTTCTATATAATCCCCTTCAGTCTCGATAAGCCTTATCTATGAATGTGCTTGAGAGAGCAGGTGGTGTTTTAAGAGAGACAGGTGCTGGGTTCACTAATCATGAGGAAAGAGATGGATTTAGATATTTCATTTTCTTCTCTGATGCAATCAATTTTAATAGAAAGACATGATTTCATAAAGCTGAGGTTGGGTTGTATTTATATAAACACATCTGTTGCAATTAGCCATATGCACAATTTCCCTATTTTGTAATATTCAGAAAAATATTACATGTATTTAATCCTACTTAAAATTTTTTAAAAAGAAAAACAATACTATTACTATCCTGCTAAGATATGAACTGAAAGTAGATGAATAGTGTATTTAACAGTCTTTGCTTTAGAAAAATCAATTTCAATGCAACAAAGCATGATCTCCCTCTGACATTTGGAAAAAAACTGGTTGTCCAATCTGGTTACAAATAAAATGTATGTTTCTTTCATTTGTATTAGGCTTATCATGGTTAAATATGATTTCAAATTCTGATAACTGAGATAATATATATATATATATTTTTTTTATGTTTGTATGTATGAATATATGTATATTTTCACATATACATAGTCCAGATAATGAGTCACAAAATACACTTTAACAAATTTAGTAGAAGTTATATAAAGTATGCTTTCAGACAACAATAGAATTTAAAAAGAAATTAATTATGAAAAGAGATCTAGAAAATTCTAAAACATTTGAAGATTAAACATACACTTGAAAATAACACATAGATCAAAGAAGAGGTCTCAAGATAAATTTCAAAAATATTGAATTAAACATAAATAAAAATACAATTTATCAAAATGTATGAGATTCGGTGAAAACAGTACAGACACAGAAATCGACAGCCTTGAATGCATATATTAGAAAGGAAGAAAGTTATAAAATTAATAATATAAGCTTCCACCTCAGAAAATGGAGGATAAAAAGAGCAATGAAAGTCTAAAGAAAACAAAAAACATGAACTATTAAGAATTAGAGCAGGAAATGCCAAAATTTAAACAAAATAAATAGAAAAAATCCTTAAAAAGCTGGCTCTTGGCAGGAGGCTGAGGCAGGAGAATTGCCTGAGCCCAGGAGGCGGAGGTTACAGTGAGCCGAGATCGCGCCATTGCACTCCAGCCTGGGTAACAAGAGCGAAACTCCGTCTCAAAAAAAAAAAAAAAAAAAAAGCTGGCTCCTGGAAAAGATCAATAAAATTGATAAACATCTTGCCATGCTAATCAAGAGCAAAAGATAAAATATAACAAATTGTTAATATATAAAGTAAAAAAGATTCATTACTGATACTATGGGCACTGGAAAGTTAATAAGGGAATGGTATGTTCAAGTCTATGCTCCAAAATTTGATTTCTTAGACTGCATGGACTAACTTCTTGAAAGATGCAGACTCCCAAAATTCACACAAATAGAAAAATAAAATCTAAATTGGCCTCCATGTCTGTTAGAATTTGAAACACTAATTAATGGCATTCCAAATAGGAAATAACAGGTTCAAACTGTTTCACTGGTAAATTTTACCAAATGTTTTGGAATAATTGATAACATTTCTCGAACACATCTTTCACAAAGTAGACTAAGAGGGAACACATCTTAACTCTTTGTCAGTTAGCTTGGGCTGTTACAACAAAATACCTTAGATTTGGCAACTCAAACAACAGACTTTTATTTCTTACAGTTCTGGAGGCTGGGTAGTCTGAGATTAGGGCACCAGCATGATCAGGTTCTGGTGAAAACCTAATTATTGCCATGAAGATGGCTGCCTTCTTACTCTATCCTGACATAATAAAGAGTGGTAGCTCTGTTGTCTCTTTCCCTTTTTATAACGGCACTAATGTCATCATGGTGGCTTCGCCCTCATAACCTCATCTAAACCTAATTACCTCACAAAGTTCCACCTCATAATTTCATCATAGTGTGAGTTAAGGCTTCAATTTATGAATTTTGAAGGAAACAAACATTCAGTGTTACACTCTTTCTACTAAGCCACCATTACCCTACTACCAAACCAGATAATGTCATTGTAAGAAAGGAAAACTACAGACCAATATCTTTCATAAGCATAGATACAAAAATCATCAACAAAACATTAGCATATCAAATTCAGCAATGTACAGAAAAGAATTATACACCAAGACCTAGTGGGATTTCTTTCAAGTATCTGCTTCAAAATTTAAAAATCAATTAATGTAATCCATTATATCCAGCAGGCTATAGAATAAAAATTATATGATCATATATAGATATAGAAGAAGCATTTGACAAAATTTAACACTCATGGTAAAAACTCTGCAAATTCAAAATAGAGGAAAACATCCTCAACATCATAAAGAACATCTACAAAAAACTATACAACTAAACAAAAAATAGGAAAGAAAAAACAAAATGATTTCCCCCCCAAGAAAGGAAGAAGGGAAGGATGTCCCCTCTCATATCTCCTATTCAACAAAGTGCCAGAAGTTCTAGCTAATGCAAAAGACAATCATAAAACTAATAATATGAAAAAATTAAAGGTATACAGAATAGAAAAGAAAAAATAAAACTTTTTTTTGATAGGAGACAAGATTATCTATGTAAAAAATCTCAAAAAAACTCAAAAACATTTTCTCATAATAAAAAAGCTTTTTTCATAACTTCCAAAAACAGAAGCAATCAAAATGTCCTTCAATAGATAAATGGACAAACAAAATTTTATATCTGTACAATGGACTACAATATTATTCAGTAATAATAAGAAATGAACTATGAAGTCATTGAAAGATATGGAGAAATCTTACCAATTAAAAGAAACCAGTCAGAAAAATTACAGCATTATTCCAACTACATACCATTCTGGAAAAGGCAAAAAATAGAGTTGGTAGAAAGATTAGTCCATTCTAGGGGATTAGGGCAGAAGAGAGGAGGGAATTGATAGGTAATTAACAGGACATTTTTAGATTGACAAACTATTCTGTAAGATACTGTAATGGTGAATACATGACATTATACATTGATTAAAACCCATAGAATGTACAACACAAAGAGGGAAACTTATATAAACTATGGACTTTAATTAATATTGTATCAATATTACTTCATTCATTATAACAAATATAATGTAAGATGTCAGTGAAAGGAAAGCCAAATTCAGGAAAGGGACATGTATGAAAAGTCTCCTCAAGAGTTTTTGTGAATGTAATTTCCATTCACCTGTTGACTCATATTTTTCTATAAATTTGAAACAGTTCTAAAAAATAAAGTCAAACAAATACTTTAGGTCAGTGTTTTGCTAAAAAAAAGAGATAATCTGAGTTCTGTTTTCTTCTCTTTTCTCCATGTATTGATTGACTGCTTTAAGAATTCTAGGAAAAATATTTTATTACATTATTATAAGAAGAAGGCCATTGGATATTTAAAGGAGAAACACATCCCTATGCTGATAGTAGATTTTCAAAAATATATACTGATTAATTTATTATTTGTATTATAGGACCCTATAATACAATGGGTAATGCTGAATAGTCCAAAAAACTCCTAAAGTAAAAGTGTTCTCCTGATCCATGACTTCACACTTTCCATTGTTACTCCTCATTGACCACATATTTCATCTTGTTCACCAGCCTGTTTAATTATCTGTATTAGATTTCTGTATTGAGATTTCTCAGTTGAAGATTTAGCTCTAATATACAATAATCTACCTTACAATGTTCACTCTTTCTTGTCCATTCTCCTAGTATAATTATTTCACTTTTTGGTTGTACCAATATTTGGAGCTTCTCTTATGTGATGACATCAATAATTTCCAAGACTAAAGTCTCTACTGCAATATGAACAACTTTTCTTTATTTTATGTTGTAGTTAATAACTTTGTTTTTAAAGAATTATTATTTTATGTTTTTATCACAAATTTGTCTCAATGCTCCACCAGAAATCTGAATCACCTCTCAATTTGCCTTGTGTTTTTAAAAAACAGCACAAACCCCAAAACCTATAATACAATAAAAATTAAAAAAAAAAAAAACAGCACAAATTAACCATGTCATTTCCTTTCTGGTGGTATACTTTCTTTAGTCCTCCATCCAATGTAGATTGCTTGCTTTGTAGTCAGGATATACAATGGTCATCCTGAGATTTCTTTTTTTGTCTTTGCCATTATTCTAAAGACTGTCTCTGCCTTTTTTTTTGGCACCTTATTTCCTGGATTCCATGTGTTCGTTCTGTTTTGTTTTTTTTTTTTTCCTTTTCTCATTTTGATTAAAGCCTACCCTCTTTTCCAGTAGCTTCTTTAGAACCTTTTTTTCCTTTTCATAATTTAAATATCGGAATGTGTTTTTGCAACTTTGTATTTATTAGAGTTTGGCTAGATTTAAATTGATGCTGTGGTAACCATGTCATGCAGAATTTTGAAGGCTCCGCTCCCTTGCATCTACCTTTTGGTCCTGCTATTATGTCTCATCCTATTTTCATTTTTAATTCTTCATTTTTAACAAAATTTTTGTTTGTTTGTTTTTGTTTGAGAGTTTTCACAACCTTGGTCATCTTTTTATCTTGTATGTTAATGATGTTTACAATAATATACTTTTATATTTTATTGTTATAAGCACTATATGGGTTCTTTAAAGGTGGAGACTAGTATCTTCACTTCAGAAAAACGTTCTCGCTAATGTATAACATTAGCCCTCTGTTTTTTCTATTCTTTGTACCTGTATAATTAGTCCTCTGTTTTAATCTGTTTTACTACCTTTATTTATTCATTATTATTAGGCCCAAAATATTTTCTAGCCAATTTTCCACCTTTCTGCTATTTCATTCTATTTCCTGGGCTATTCTCTCTATTTTTATCTTCTAATCCTTTGTTATCAAATTTAAATTCCCAAGACTATTTACTTGTTTTCTGAATGTTCCCTCTGCTCGCATCATGATGCAATAGCTTTACATTCTTCAAAGTTTATCTATCATGAAGCATAATGTATGAGGTTTCATTATGTTGGCTACTCTACTTGTAGACAATAACAGAGAGAGAGAGGAATTCTTTTTCTTTTTTTCCTTTGAATTGATTTGCTACATTTTCAAAGAAAAGTAATCATTATCATAGATAGATAGGTACCTATTTCCTTATTCTATCAGATACGGAAGTATTAATGGCACCATATCATTTCCACGGGTAGAATTGAGAATGTGGGGGTGGATGTCTAGTGAAAGTTCAAACAAATAGCATTGATATGTTTTTCTTTCAAGTGTTGTTGAAACTAGATATTTAAGAGTCCAGCCTCACAATTTCTCTCAATCTCTGTTCATACCTAAGTCCTCTAGGGATTTTAAACAATGTTTTGAAAGTAAACTCCCTGAAAAGACTAATATTACTACTAGTCCATGTGAAGGGGGGGATGTCTCCAAAAACAGTTGGAATTTGAGTTATTTATTCATACATTCACTTATCAATAATTGATTATCTACTATGTTTTAGAAACAATGCTATGCATTTAGAATACAATAATGAAACAGTATCGACTTACATTATGCCCACAAGAAAATGACAGTTAAGTAACAAACAAAATTCAAAAGAATAATTACAGTAATAAGGATGTAATTATCATCTGTGAAAATCGCAGAACAAACTTTCCATTGTGATCATATATACATCAGATGATGTAATCTGAGACAGATATTTTAGGCAGAGAGATGTTTGAGTAAAACCTGCATAATGAGTAAGAAATAACTAGGCAAAGAGTGAGTGAGAAAGGAAAAGCTGTTCTACTTCTAGGAAACAGTCTGTGAAAGAGCAAAGAACACAGAATATTGAGGAACTATGAGAAGATAAATGTGTGTTTTAAATGCAGAAAGCAAGAAGAGTGAGAGTAGATTAAACTACGAAAGAAGACTGGCAGGATCTTGTAGAACACGAAAACATTTTTGGATTTTATTTAAAGTATTATATGGGCAACAAAATGAGTAATTGATTTCACATGCATTATTAAAATATGTGCACATTAGACAGGAGCAGTGGCAAAATATGTGCACATTAACTAACTAATATTTGTGTTTTTACTGGATGATTAAGGAAATATTAGAACTTACAAAGATAGACCTGAGCCAAAACGCGATGTTTCTATTTTTAGATTATAAGACACTGGCAATTTACATTGCTTTTCTGAGTGTGCTTCTCTATGCATGAAATGGGAATAATAATATCCACATTCAGACTATATGGAATTGAAGATCAAATGAGAAATGCATGTGATACATATTAACAACAAATTAAATTTTTGGTATTACTATTTTAAGAAAATTCTACATTAGAAACTGACAGTGATAGATAAATATGGATGGAAGTGAATTCTCAGAACAGTCAATTCAATTAAATATTAAAAGACAGAGGTTCAAAATTGTCTACTGTGTAAGAAATGCCCTAGACACTTATCACTGTAAAATATAGTATAATTTCAAGTTTGATGTCTGAATATTGAAAAAGCTTAAATATAATGGTAGACTTATAATCTGCTTCTTTGTTGAAAACCTCACAATGAAAGGCTTGTATTTTCTTTAAATATCTACGTGGGTAGATTTATCTTCTATAGCTGCTTTCTGAAATATGCCTACAGATAAATCACTTTGACTTTGTACGTAAAAAAATAAGAAAGTTACAAAGTGACAACTGTGCATATTGATGTCTTTATATTAAGCTTCCAAGAAAAAGGACATTTGATGACAGAAATTTTTTGAACAGAAATAGATAAAGATTCAGTGTTTCTTGATTTTTCTGTTTAGATACAGTGCCCCTAGAGCTTCAGTGTTTTAAAACAGCAAAAAGTCTGCCAGTAATGTGACTGATACAGAACGCTCAGATCCAGGGGGTGAAATTAAACTTTTAATAGTCCTTCATTGAGGAATATTAAGAAAGAGAAAGAGAATCAGACAGAAAAAATTATGGAATTTATAATTCAGTAACTAGCTTTTCCTCTCTAACACAGTAATCTCATCAGTTCTGACTCTCCTTAGAAAACATACACAAATATGCTTCCTTGTATTGTATCACATGTTGTTACAAATAAAACAAAAGATACCATTAAACAGAAGGCACTGTCTTACAATAAATGTTTAGAGAAATTTAAAATTAAGTATTGGATGCCAACGTAATTTATCTTACACTAAGAATGATATTCACAATCAAAATGATTTTATTCATGATGATTTTCAAGATGTTTGTGGGGTGTAATGCATGATTACAAGAACAGTGATAAGAAAAGGGTACTGCTATGCAGGCAGATGATGCAGCTTCTGTGGGTTTGATTTCATGATTGATGTAAAAGCAACTCCACACCCAAGTGCTATAAGATAGCTGCACTTCACAAGGAAGCACTAAAGATCTCATTAAAAATATCTTTGGAAGATTGAAACTGCGGAAATAATCTGCACATTAAACTATAAATCCATATTCAATCATTAAATCTATAGAGAAAGAGATACTGACTAGAAAAACAAAAAACAGAGAAGTACATCTCACTATGGAAGAGCATAAAGATTCAAAATGGTACAGAAAGCTAAGTTAGTCTGAAAAACAAATTTCTCTTTTTATATGCTGTTTTATTAACAAATGCAGTCATGGAAAGTTTCTGTTTTTTTTTTTTTTTAATTAAGGACAAATTTATAGAGGCAATTTATTCATTTTTCTTGAAAAATTAATAATAAAATAATGACTAATACAAAGTGTTTTTATCTGATTTTTTAGAGACAAAGAGTAAAAGTGAGTTGAAATTAAAAGGGATAGATTTTCAAAAGTCATGCAAACTTAAGAAGATAGCTGAGAAATATACTCTTGGATGGAGGACATAGTATGAGTACTTGATGGGGTGGGGAGAAATTTCTGTAAAACTAACGAAGGGATAAGTTTCTTCTAGAACTTAAAGAAGCAAGCTCTTTTTGGCATAGTTAGGTAGCCTTGAGTTAAGTTGGACATGAGGAATATGTTTCACTTACTTAAAAATATAATAGTATATCCTTAATATAGCTCTAGGTTGAGAGTTGAGACTTTCATTGTTCAGACTTAATTTACAACTCTATGACCATTTAAAAAATTGCCTTTTTGTTCCCATGGGGCAATAAATTCCACCTCTACAAATATAATAGAAATTTTGTAAAGACAAATACACAAAAATGCTGTCTCTTTTTATAAGTGACTGATTAAATTCAAAATATCATTCATCTCTGTGTTTTTAAGGCTTGTTTTCCTTGATTGAATTTCTAATTGGCTGGCTGTTTCAATTGAGAATTGGAGAAAACATTTTTTTAAATTAATAACATCTTAAAAACTCTTACATTATTCAATACTATAAGAATTCTTAGTAAACTGCATTCAACTCGGAAATATCACCTATATGGTAAATAAAGTTGTTGCTTGTGTTATTGTTTCAGACTTGAACATTGTCTGGAAGTAGCAGAGAAAATTTTTAAGAAATCTGAAGTCAGGAACTGATTTACTGGTATTAGAGCCATAGAGAGGATAATATAGCCACTTTGCCCAAGGTATGCTTGCCGTACATTTTTATTTATGAGTCACTGGCACTGCTAGAAAACAAACAGCTGCGTCAGTATTTTCCTGGATATTAAAGTCACTTTTATTGATGTCTTTGAACTTGATGTATCACCTCATAGGGACACTGCAAACAAAGCCCTAGTAAATATACAATTTATTACCAAGGAACCCATTTAATGAAAATCTTTGCTCTATATAAGAAAAGCTACAATAGTCTGTTTGGAAAACATTCAAATTCTATTTCCAATTACTTGTTATGTGAGGTTTCCTGGGTTTTGCTCTTTATCTTTCTCTTTTAAAATCTCGATGTGATGATTATTGATCTCTCTTCTACAAAGAGACAGCTATAAATGTGAACAAGCAGTATATATTTGGAACATTATGAATGTGTTTCAAAATGTACCTCCAAGACACATACGGTCTCCGTAAAATAAGGTTTATTTGTTTTGTGAGTTAAGTAAACTAAATAAAATGTCATATTTAGGTTACTAACTCAAAATTAGGGGTTATTTTGATCCTTAGGATATCCTCAGAAAAATCTTAGCACACTAAGTGAAAAAGAAATATTTATGCCATTATTAAATGCTCATAAACTATTTTCTCCTGTAATGTGGACAGTTTAAACTCTTACTGGTAAAATTAAATGCTTGTAGAATATACCTCAATGAAGTCGTCAGGAAGGAAGAGAAGGAAGGAAGACTACAAAGAAACAGAGCCCAAAGAGACAGAGTCTGACAGTCACTGCACCTAAGCTACACTGCTGATCAACAACAACAAAATCCAGTAGAAATAATTGTATTTTGGCAAAAGCACATGAGAGTGTTTTACAGTCGCAAAATAGAAGGTGCTTCAGTGCCCAGAATCAAAGTCCACTGTTATTCCTTGGGAAAAAAAAATAAAAATAAAAAATTACATTACTTCTTGGGATAAATGGAAATGAAACAGTTGGAAGTACCCTATTCTGGAGACAATGCATAAAGATCCACGTGAGGGTTCCAATATTCATCAAACCACTAAGAAATCAGTATGAATGAGAACATCTCAACTGCAGGATCAGGTACACAAACTGTCATTATATAATGGTATAGATATTTTAAAAGATACATGAAGATAATCTACACATAGGAAAAGAGAAAAGTAGTTTTAAAATGCACACTGAAGTTTCATTGCTATTTTTAAAACTTTAAAGTTTAAAAGTCCCTAGCATATATATTTAGATTTTCTCCATTTACATTGTTTACTTAATTCCATTATTACTAAATTTAATAAATATATAAATGTTCAATCCTTGAAAACAGAGTTAGAGTAATAAAAATATAGGATATTTCACATTATATAGGTGAACATGCAAAGCCTAATATTAGTAACCAAAATTGTCAGCAGAAGAGTGGAAGGGGGGTTATAGAAGAGAAAATATGTTACTGTTTTTATTGGGTATAGTGATTGATACACGTAATAGAAATAAAGGTCAAACTGAGGAGATACACTTGGAATGAAGCAGATCTTAATAATAATTGTATTAGACATCTGCATCTATTTACATACAAACATCTATCTATGTAGTGATAGAGTTTTGTGTGTTATGTTCTTATGTAGTAGGTTATAAAGAAGTCCTAAATAACATTAAAAGGTAGAAGTAGCATGGAAAATATTTTCTCATTACAGTGCATGTAATTAGAAATTTATAACAAAATACACAATTAAAACACCTCTTGTTTACAGAAATTTCAAAATGTTTTCTAAGCAATTATTGGTCTGAAAGGCAATATTAATTAAGGTTTCAGACTTTTAGAACACATCAGAAATAAACCACAATACATAGAGGATACAGCTCAAATTAACAAAATTTAATAGTCTTATTGGTAATCAAATAACAATGAAAACAAATAGCCTACTGAACTGAAAAAGTTAGAAAAATAACATCAAGATAATAAAAAACTAAACAGAAGAGAAAACAAACACACAATGGAAAGTGCAAAAAAAAAAACAAAAAACAAAAAACAAAAAACAAAAACAAGAAAACAGTCAGGATTGAAACAAACAAACAAAACCAGGAAATATTTGCAATTTGAACCAGAAAGATCTGATACCTACTTTATACAGAAATCATACAGAAATTGATTAGTAAAACATTACCCAATAAATACAGGTAATGGTGATAAATGTACAGATCACAGAAAAGGATACACAAATTAGGTTTAAGGCTGTAAAAATACCAAGTTTACTCTTAAAATGAAGAAAAGCTAATATTCCATTAAGTTAATATTTTCATCTAACATACTAGCTCTAGTTATCAATGTAGAACATTGGAATTTTGGGGAGTATTTTAGGGGAATTCAGCTATTTAGAAGATAGGGAACATTAATGTACAGTCCCTGTAGTAAATGCCATAGATACACAAAAGAAAAAAAAAAATAAGCTGGTGTCCCACACAATTTTCAAATCTTGCCAGGCATTCATGTATTAAAAAGAGTTTACAATTTTATGAGCCCAGAACCTCTATTAGGTTTATATATTTTCATAAAATGCACAAAGAATGGTATTCAAATTATATTCAGCATCCTAGTAACATAGATTTACCTTATGAATTAATAGAAATGTTGAATTTCTTTCTCAACTTTATCAAGAGCTGTCCATAGTTTGCAATGTCACATCAACCACACAAACTCCACAGGAGATATCTGAGTTACCCACACAACTCTTCTTTGGCAGGACATATATTCTGCTTTGTATACATATCTGATGATATAACTTCTTACATAGACACATCTGTGTAACACAAAGATTCTTAAAATGATATTTTATTTTCCTTTTTTATTTGAGTTATAACATTGTATTAATTTTTCTTTTTTTGAGACAGGTTCTGGCTTTGTTGCCCAGGCTGTTGTACAGTGGCATTAGTTGGGACTACAGGTGTGCTACCACATCTAACCAATTTTTTTTCAAAAGTTTTTAGTGGAGACAAGGTTTCTCTGTGTTGCTTAGGCTTGTATTGAACTCCTGAGCTCAAGCAATCCTACCCATCTACATGACCAGCTCAATATTGTATTAATTTATTTTTTAAGCTATGTAGATATACAAAGAGCAAGTGAATTTCACTGCAGCATAGTCAGAGAATCTTGACAATTATAATTTACACACGTGTATATGTACATATTAAGCCTTATATTTAATATTATGGAGAATAAATGATATATCCAAATGATCACAAAGAAAATGTTTAATAATACACTTACTTTGCAAGGCTCTAGAAAAACAAGCACTTTAATATATCAAAGGTGCATGTGCAACTTGGTACAATTCTTAGGTTTGAAAATATCTGTAGACTTTTGGAATATCTGTAACATTTTCGAATGTGTGTACCATTTCATATCTGATAACTCACGTGAAAGCTGCAATCGCATGCATGGAATGACATTAGCACAAAATTATTCATTGTAGCATTGCTTGTATTAACAAAACATTGGGAATAACCATGTCATCGATGCTTAATTCTGGTTATCTAAATTAATTCAAATCTATACAAAAAATACAGTAAAATACAATAAAATACAATGAGTATGCCTTTTCTGTTTTGATATAGAGAGGTCCCAAATATTTTTTTTTTGAGTGAAATAAGCAGAATAATGTACAGAGTTGTGTGTTTTATTGAGGAAAGGAGGAAAACTGAGAATGTATCCTTGTGATTTATTACATATACTTTTTAAAAAAATTGGTGGAAGAAAACAGAAATCCTAAGACACAGGGTTCTATTGGGTGTGTTATGGTGGGAGAGTTGTCAATGTTGGGAAAACGTGCCATTGTGCACAGGAATGAGTGGCTGACTTTTCAGTGCATGCCTTTTTATTTTATTTAACCAGTTGGATGTATTAATGATGAAATTAAATTAAAATTGAGGTAAAATATAATTAAGATCTCTGCATATAATTTATATCTTGAAACCTCTCATTATAAAGTGTTTCCTAGACCTTTTCACAGAAAAATTTCCATACAGCTATTAATAAGAGGAAAATCCATTAGCACAAGAATAACAGATTGTGAATAAAAAGCTGAACAAATACTGATCTCCATTGCTGAATTCATACTGTGCAGTGTTGCATATCTTCATCCTTGTCACTTCAATACAATGCCAAAAACAGCTGCACGTAAACAGTGAAATAAAATGGCAAGATATTTTCTGCTTGGAAGGAGAAATCATGTAAGGGCTGTCTATTTGTGTTCTTTAAGAAAACATCACCAGGATAGTAAAAGAAAGAAATCCAAGCTTTCTCAGTAGGATTGTTTGAGAAATCTGCCTTAAAATGTCTTTTCTCTCTTGCTATCATTTTAACAACAGAAAATACCCATTCTACACAAGTTAAACTTTTTTTTTGCCTGCTTTCAGCAAACATAGAATCACTTTTAATAAAGGGTTTTTATTTTAGTTTTAGCTAGTTACTTATGATGACTTCTTCATACACTGTATCATATTCCAGTAGAAATACTACTTGGATTTATAGCTGAAAAAATTGTAGTACACACATTACCTTTGGTCATTATTTTTTATAATGAGAGTCAGCACTAAAATTTCTACATTATAGAAGTTTGGAGGAGCAATTAGGTCAGCAAAGGGATGAGTGTGTAAGAGATGATTTTGAATCAGTAGTTACTTACTAAAAACTACTTTTCTCAGATTGTTCATTTGAGATGTCTAGAAAGAGGCAGATAAAATTTATGCTGCTTACAAAGTATGCTAGTAACTCAATAAAAGTCTTTGAATGCATAAGTAAAGATGAAAATATCTTTGTAAATAATAGTAACATGAAATTTGACAACTATCAAATGTCCATTTCAGGTAGTGACCTTCATGTATAGCTGTATAATATCAATTTCCTTTACCACATATAGCTGAAAGTAAGTAGTATAAAAAATAAATTTTGTTTTTCTGTTTTTAATACTTTATTTTTTTTTTAATATACGGATATGTGAACTACATCAACAAAAATGCTGTGACTAACAGAAGACGAAGGTATAAAAGTGAAACAAATTAGATTTGACTTGTCATTTGTTTTGACAGATTTAAATTTCCTATGTGTTCCCCTAATTTAAAAAATTTTAGTATGTAGTAGTATATTTAATTAGTTAAGAAAAGTATGTATTAACTTATCAAACTAGTAGATTGTCACAATTTTCTTAGGTTTTAAAAATTAACTTGAAATCTAAATAAACATAAGTCTAATGCTTTGAAGAAATAGAAAAGGATTAATTTGGTTTGCAATTATTCACTGTGTGTACCATTTCATTTTATAATATTTTATTTAATGTGAGGAATATGCTTATTAAACATGAACTATGTATCAGAATTAGCATGTATATTATTTATTTAATTTTAAAAGATAAACATAAATTCACCCACATAGAATTAATAGGGGAAATTGCAAAGTATTGTATGACTTGCCTATAATCTGTGAATCAAGACTCGTTCACCCTATACACTTAGTATCTATGGAACATAGTGACCTACAGTGTAAATGATGTTACCCTTTCTTTTATTGTTTTATCATTTCATGTCTTATTTACTTTTATGGGATTTTCACATGACAGGAAGAGTGTCTTAAATATATTTGTCATTTATTTTATTTAAAGTAACAACTTTAATAGAGCTGTCATACTTTTAATGGCTTGTCAAATCAATCAGTTACAATCTGTCTAAAAGCATTCTGCTTGTCTTATCCCAATTACTACCAATGTGTCCAGTAAGCAGGTGGAATGTATAATTGAGAAACTTAAATGAAAAAAACAGGAAATAGAATTCTATTTTATTCTCAAATAAGCTAATTCAAATTACTCTTTTTGTATGTTTTCCAACTATTCAATTTGGAGTATGCAATTATATTTGTTTTACTGGCAAAGAGATGATAGCAATGTAACTCATCTCAAATAGGATACCTGAAGAATTTATTGGTAAAACAAAACATTAGTTCCTAAGTGCATTTGGAGGGTCAAGCTATTTCCCAAAGTCTAAACAATCAAAAGGTAAGCAGAGTACTCTTACTATTGCTTTTAGATGTTTCTCTGAAGAATTAGAATTATGTTTATTTAGAGTTCAATGTAATACCAAAAAAATGAAGAAAAACATTATAATTGTCTAGTTTTTGGTTAAATAATTATTTTTCTAACATAATTACATGTCAAAACTAATAAAGCATTATTTAAATATTAGCAAGCTGAATCACTTCACTGACTATTCTAGATAACTATGTAATGTGTTTGGTTTTGTGAGGTGTTTATATAAATGAATAATATATAAGCTGTATAATTAGTATAACTAATAATATAATACACATTCAAATATTCACTATCTTAAGTGGCATATTCCTAGTATCTCAGAAACTCCTTGTAGGACATTTTTCATTTGTAGCTACTGTTCTCATTCCATGAATAAAAACCTATTTATATTAGAAAATTTTATTTAGAAATATTTATAGTTTAGAAATTTTGAACTTTATATTTAAACACAGTCATGTTGTATGCAGTGTTTTGTGATTTGGTTGTTTGGTCCAAGATTGGTTTTGTGACATTTCTTCAGGTTGATGTCTGTAACTATAGTTTTCTTTTTGTCTGCATTTTATGTTCTGTCTACTCTTGACACTCATTCAAGGGGTGTGAAGGAGTTTTTGTTTGATTTGTCACCTTTTTTGATTTTAAACCCAGCTATTTCTAAGTAAATTTCTTTGTACATAACTCCTAGATTATAAATACATGCTTTTGTCTATAATTGGAGTTGCTGGGCTGCATATGTTTAACTTTATTAGATGAACTGGGCTGAAATAGATGCCTCCCCAGATAAACCGATGTCAGAATCTTGGCTACTTGTTCAGTGGAGAACCTCAGTCATCATCTCATCTCCAAAAACTTCCATTGTGCTCTACTTGGTAGTTATCACTTTAGCTAGAGGTTTTGGGACTAATCCAACTTGATCGTCCAATGTCTGAGGTGTTCCAGATTTAATACAGACTGAGACGCCTTTTGATCAAGAAAAGACAGGTGACAAGGCTTAAAAGAGCACATTTCTCACACTTTGTCTCTCTTAATAGTCTTTTCTTCAGTGTAGTGGGTACATAAAACTTCTCCAGGGAAAATTTACTTCACTGAGCAAACAGCAATATTTCCTGGGAGTTTTCAGTGCTGCTCTACATTGCTTTCCTCTTTTCCTTCCTCACTTCCCTATTTCCTTCACTCTTTATTGAGCTAAGACTTTAGGTACATCAAACTTCCTCCAAAGTGAAATGCTTCACTTTCACATGAACCAGCAGTGAGCAACAGATCGATTCCTTCATTACCTCCTTCACAGTTTCCATGATCTAACTTCTAGTTTTCTACCAACATCAACGACTTAAAAATGACACATAATTTTAATGTTAGATTGTATTTTTCTGGGTGTTACTAGTGTCAAAAGTTTATAGACTATTCCTGTCGCTTCCATGGGATCTCAGTTCATGATGCATGCCTTTTTTCCTCTCTGGTTGTCTTTTTATTATTGTTTCTTAATTTGTATGAGTTCTTAAAATATGTATATAATGTAAATATTAATGTTCCATTAGCTATTTGATTAATATAGTTTATCTTGATTTACTAATGGTTCATTTAGCCTTTCATATCCCTGGGTTCTGCATTCATGAATTCAATCAATTGCAGATCCAAAATACTCAAATAAAATTTAGCAAAATTTCAGAGAGCAAAACTTGAATTTGTCACACACTAAATACCATGTTGAGCTCACGTAAGTGAAATGATATGTAGGCATTGTATTAGTTATTGCCAGTTAACCGAGAGATAATTTAAAGTACACAGGAGAATGAGTAGTAGGCTATGTGTAAATTTCATATAATTGAGTTGAGCATCCACGAATCGTAATAACTGCAGGGGGAATGGGAGAGCATGTCCTGGAAAAAATTTCCTGTGGATATCAAGGGGGAACGACTATATTTTTACTCTTTATTATATATGCAATTTTAATTTGCAACAGAAATTTGCAATTTCAATGTTGATAGATTTATCAATGTATTTCTTTATATTTTGTGTGCTTGTTTCTTTTGGGAAATCATCTTCTGTCTCAAAATTGTGAAGATATTCTTATTGTCCTCTAAGTTTTGTAATTTACCTTTCACATTTAAGTATTTAGTCCACTTGGGTTTGGTTTTTTGCTTGTGCCTTGAGGTGGAGCTAGAAGCCTTGCATCCTTTATCATGTCTGTATTCTAACCACTGATTACTAATGTCCACTCTGATAGAAATCAAATTAAGATTATGTTTCTGTATTCTATGTTCCATACAACAGACTAGTCTTATAATTCTGTTTCCAAGCTCCACTGTCTTATTTAATAATGCTATATATAATGAGGTACAACATTTTTGAAGGAAAGTCCTACCACATCATTTTTTCTTTCTCCATTTTACTGCCTGGAGGTCCAGAAGCCTTCTTGAAACCATCTAGCTGAAGAGAGTGTGACCCTAATATCAGTGAGCTCCTGAGTGACTGTCATCATATGCTTATCTTGAGATTTCTTGGTAAGTCATGAGAAAAAGAACTCTCCTGTTTTAAAGCAGTGTTATTTGACACTTCTGTTATGTTCTGCCAAATGTATCCTTAATTGACAAAAGCATTCTGTAAGAATAATTTCTAGATTCTGAGGGGCCCAGACACAACACACATTTCAGCTTGTGACTTAAACTTAGTGGACATTAAAAGTTTCAGAGTCAACATCCCCTGTGGTTTGCTGAACTTTTTCATTGTCACTCACATTTTCTCTATTGCACAGTTTTCTACAGAATCACCCAAAATATAGATGTTCCATATTCTCCCTCAGTACCTGTTCCATAACAAGCCTCTCCTGAGAAAATCTTAGAGAATACATCTATGAAATGGCAGTTTGTCATGTTAATTTCAAAAAACAAAAAATATCTCCAAAGATTTTGTGATAATTTAAGCAAAAAAATTACCGGCTTGAGATTTTAAAATATATAAACAAGAAATATGCCTTATAGAGAATGATGAACAGATCTTACCTTTATAAAAGATGGATTTGGGTAGTTAGGACATGTCAAAGTGTGTCCAGAACAATGATGAGTAGCTATATAATCTTACTTAAATTATTCACATAATTTCCTGTGAGTGCAGGATACCTTCTTCATAAGTGAGAAAGTTTTACTTAGGTCTCAGTGGTTCTTACTTCTTTCATTGTCCAGTTGATACTGTTACATTCTTTGCAAATGAATGTCACAGATAATTTGTTCCAGTGCAAATGCTGAACTACTACTCTCCTGCACCTTGTATTTTACCACTCCGTAGAAAACATTTGGCCATTTTACTGAAATCTAACTCCAAAAAGATGGGCAGTCTTGCACAGTGCTCCTGCAGAGAAATGCATGTGTCAAGTTCTCCCACTGAAATTACAGGTGAAACCACTGAATTACCTAAATCAGTGGGTCTGAACCCCAAGTGAACATTAGAATCACTTGGGAAAATTTAAAAAGTACTGACAGTTGAACACGATTCCTAGAAATTATTGTTTAATGTTACAGATTGTGCCCATGATTATTTTGTTTCTTTATATTTCACTTTTAACATCCTCTGGTGTCTAATGTGCCATTGGTGCCTAGAAATTCCAGTCTGATTTTCTAACACTGAGAGAGGAAGAAAGAATAATGCTGTCAACCTGTTAAGAGTCTGTTGTAAATTTCGAAGTTTAGGAATGGACATCTATGTTGATAGCCGTATGGCTAAAACATGGATGCAACCCAAGCGACCTTTGATAAATGACTGGACAAGCAAAATGGGTATATGAATACAATGTAATGTTATTCAGTATTAAAAGAGAAGAAGGAAATTCTACCTATGCTATGCATGGATTATCCTTAGGGACATTGTACTAAGTGAAGTAAGTTAATCACACAGACACAACAGATGTATAGTATATTATTCCATGTATAGGAGATATGTAAAATATTCAAATTTATAGAGCCAGAAAGCAGAATAGTGGTTGCCAGTGGCTGAATTGGGGTCAGTGGGAATGGAGAATTATTATTTGACCAGTGTAGAATTGCAGTTTTACAACATAAAAAGAGTTCTGGAGATAGATGATGGTTGTACAACTTTATAAATTTATTTAACACCATTAGCTGTACACTTAAAATGGTGAAGATGGTAAATTTTATGTTGTGTGTATTTTATTGCAATAAAAGGGGGACAAGAAGAGTGAACCTTTCTCTCTGAATGTTCCCAAGCCTTTCATGAGAGAATTCCAGTCTTAAAGACTTCATACCTTGAGTGCAAGTCCACTGCATAGGAGCTACCTTGAAACGTCAAGTACAAACATAGGTTATAAAACACTTAGAAATACTAGTTATCTTTCCCTTAAAATAGCAAGCTGGGGTCCAGGCCAGTACAAACTGTTTTGTCTTTTAAGTGCCTCCATTAGAAGAAACTAAACACTCGTGTTCTTTGAAATAGTTAATTCTCTAAAAACATCAGCCAGGAAACACCTATAATATGCACAGTAGCTTCTCCTATGCATGGTGTAGATTACAATTTTTCCTCTAACCCAGGTTTCTTATTTATTCCATTACTACTTCTTCCTATATTTTCTAAGAAACTCCACAAAACGTCTGGTTAGCTAATGACTTCTTTTCTAGAAATTAGCATTGTAGTAGATCTATTTCGTTTTATATCATTGTTATCATTCTAATGCAAGATGATGAGAAAAGAGTGACATTTCAAAGAAAAAAGTGACAGAAAGTATAGAAATATTGATTACCATTCCAATTTAAAACACTAGAATAGTAAATAATGACTGTTAACTTATTTGTCTTTGTAAAATAAAAGGAAAATGTACTAGAGTTGTAACACAGTAATGGGGAAGTAACGTGTTCAGAAAGAGAGAGGAAAAAAATCAGTTTCTTACTGAAATAGAGGAAATGATGTATTTATTTGGAGAGTACCCTTTCTCTCTCTCACCCATATGGTAGGTAGGAATAAAAGAGATAGTAAAGGTTACTTATATATTGAGGAAAATATTATGAGAGTTAATGAGGTATTTAATGAGAGATTATCTCAGTCTTTTTCTCAATAAACTAGGAACTGACCTCAGCTTAATGAGGGTGAAGATTATGGCATGAGAAGAAATGAGAATTTAAGTGGAACAATGAGAGATTAATCAAAATATCAATGACCCACAACAAAAATCAAATTTAAATTAGAGATCATGAATCTGTAATTTATAAAGTTTTTATGTCTCTTCCTATTTTTCCAACAATGTTTTGTTCCTCTGGAGAGAGAGAGGTAATGAGAAGAAAGAGAATGTGGCTAGTGAGATATACCTTGATTAATTCAATCAACATTTTATTTCATTCAACAATTATTTAATACTTACCATGGGCTAGGCCTGTGTAAACCAAAGCAATGAGAAGCATTCTCTGTAATCTATGAATTTTTAGGCTTTCAGGCAATGGACATTTAAAGAGGGTGATAGTCTATTTTGTCAAATGTTTTCAAACAGTTTTTTTAATCCAGGATTAAATTATTAATTTGTAAAGAAAATATATTTTTATTTTTAAAAATGTGTATCAAGCTCTGATATGGCTTGGTTCTGTGTCCCTACCCAAATCTCATTTCGAAATGTAAGCCCCACAAGTCAAGAGAGTGACCTGGTGGGAAGTTATTGAATCATGGGGCCGGATTTCTCTCTTGCTGTTCTCATGACAGTGATTTCTCACAAAATCTGGTTTTTGATAAGTGTCTGGAACTTCCCTGTGCTTGTCCTCTCTCACTTGCTGCCACGTGAGACCTGCATTGCTTCCCATCCATCTTCCACCATGATTGTATCACTGTGAGTCAATTAAATCGCCTTTCTTTATAAATAACCAAGCCTTGGGTAGTGTGTATAGCAGTGTAAAAACAGACTAATACAGTCTCCAGTGAAATAACTTGGGCATTTTCAATTGTTAATGGTAATGTTATTTCATTGCAGTTTTCACAAATCAGTAGGAAAAATAAACTGCCCAAGAAATATGGATGGAGTATCATGTTCATAATTTCCATGCAATGAACACATCCCAGTCTCTCTGCAGGTCTCTGAGAATTATGTTTTTATATAGAAATATTCTAAAGAAAATATATCTGCTCTATTGTTTAAAAATAATCTCTAAAAATCATCCTCTAGACAAAAATATGTTGGAATATGTAAATTACATCTGTTGAATGCTTTTATTGCCTTTCACCTGATGCAGAGGTGTAACACAATAAGAAAAAAATATATACGTGGTTTTTGTTTAGGTTCCTGACACAGAGCTGTTAAGACTTTTATAGTTTCCTGGGTAATCAGGGTGACAGGAACACCTTACACAGAGCTCCTAAATCCCCTTGATGTGGTTTGAATCTGTGTCCCCACCCGAATCTCATGTTGAATTGTAATCTACAATATTGGAGGTGGGATCTGGGAAAGGTGATTGGATCATAGGGGCAAATTTATCATGAATGGTTTGCTACCATTCATGAGAAACTTTTCCTTGGTAATGTCCTTAAAATAAAGAGTGAGTTCTCACAAGAACTGGTCATTTAAAAGGGTGTGGCACCTCTCTCCTTTCTCTTGCTCCTGCTTTCTCCATGTAATGTGCCTGCTCCTCTTCGACTTCCTCCACAATTGGAAACTTCCTGAGGCCTCCCAGAAGCTGAGCAAATGCCAACATCATGCTTCTTTCATAGTCTGCAAGGCCATAAACCAATTAAACCTCTTTTCTTAATAAACTATCCAATCTCAGTTATTTTTTTAATGGCAGTGGGAGAACAGACTAATACACCCCTGGAATTTCCTGGGTGATAAGAGCATCACTTATCCTAAACTGATGATTTCTGGTGGGGTCCTAGATAGCTTCAGAAGAGAGCTGGTCATCAGAATAACTAAATTATGATTAGAGAAGCTTAGAAGTTTCAGTCTAGCCCCCATCTGTCAGGGAGGGAAGAGAGGCAAGAGATTGAATTAATAAATGATCTTGCCTATGCTTATAATAAACAATCTTGCTACCTGAGATTTTTATGGAAGCCTCCATAAAGATCTATAAACTATAGGGTTTGTAGAACTTCCTGGTTGGTGAATGCGTCCACATATCAAGACTGTAGAGCACCCCAATGGCATGAGGACTGAAGTCTCTGAGCTCCAGACCCTCTGGATCTCACCCTATGTACCTCTTCATTTCTCTGTTCAACTGTATTCTTTATAAGTTGGCAAATGTAAGTCAATGTTTCCCAGACTTTGTGAACTGCTTTAACAAATTATTGAAACTGAGGGAAGAGCTGTGGGAACCTCTGACTTTGTAGCCAAGTTGGAAAGAAACATGGGCCCCTGGAGTCCCATTATTTGTAACTAGCATCTGACATGAGGGCAGTCTTATGGGGACTGAGTCTTTAAACTGGTGAAGTCTGACACTAACCACCAGCACACTGACTCTGGTAGATAGTATCAGATTTGAACTAAGTTATAGGGCACCTATTTGATGTCTGGAGAATTAGAAAATTGGCAGGTATGAGGAAGAAAAAAAAAAGATAAAGATAAAAGCACACATTTGGTATCAGAAATACCAAATTTCTGATCTCTATGCCGTGATTAGATATACAAATTTTCCTTTAAGAGACAATTATGTTTCAGAAGAAAAATGTTTGTTTTTATGAGAAGTAATGGCAATTAGAACAGATATGAAGATTCAGGAGACCTTGCGTCAACCAGGCTGGAGTGCATGGTGTGATCTCAGCTCACTGCAACCTCCACCTCCTGGATTTACTTGATTCTCCTGCCTCAGCTTCCCAAGTAGCTGGGATTACAGGCACATACCACTACACCTGGCTAACTTTTTGTATTTTTAGTAGAGGTAGGGTTTCACTATGTTGGCCAAACTGGTTTTGAACTTCTGACCTTGTGATCTACCTGCCTCAGTCTCCCAAAATGCTGGGATTACAGGCATGAACCACCATGCCTGGCTTGATTTTGCTTTAATAAAATATCTGTCTCTGTCTCTGTCTCTGTCTCTGTCTCTGTCTCTCTCTCTCTCTCTCTCTCTCTCTGTGTGTGTGTGTGTGTGTGTAGTGAGATCAGTTACTTATTTAAGCATGAAAGTACAAATACTTATATTTTTATTTTTCTTAATCATTGTTTATCAATAGAATCTTCTGATAATAGTAAAAATATAGGTGAAAAGTTTGAAGGGGCAATTTAAAACCTAAAGCTATTTAATAAAATACCGTTAAAACATCCTGATTTTCTACACCTTACAACATTTTTCCATAAACAAGTGTGACTTTGGAAAATATTACCATTACACAATTATTTCAATATCCCATATTAATTAAAATGAGTAAATCTGAGGCTCTGTTTTAAGATACTGAAGATCCCTGCACTAACACGTATGTTTCATCTCTGTGTGCTTGTTTGTGGGAGTGGTATTTTTAGTCAATGTAGTTGTAATGCACTTTTGAGATGTATCAGGGCAGAAGGGAGATATCTGAGTAATTAGAAGTTAAGATGTGTAGCTTTTGAAGAGAATGAGAAATTATGAAATCTTTTTTTTTTAATTTGGTAACTTGTATTTGCTTTATTACTTCACTAAAAATGAATCTAGGCTCATCGATTTACCAAAATGGGAGGAGAATGATAACAAGAATCTGTCACTTAGAGTTGTTCTCAGGATTGGTTGTGTGTGTTAATTTGCAAAATACTTCCAACAGCTCCTACCTGAGAAACTGAAAGCACATTTGTAAAATGAAAATTAATATCAAAACATCTTATTTTTTATTTTTGTAAGTACCTAGTAGATGCATATATTTATGGAATGCATGAGATATCTTGATGCAGGCATACAATGCACAATAATCACATCAAGGTAAATGAGGTATCCATTTCTCAAGCATTTATTCTTTCTTTGTATGAAATAATTCAATGATACACCTTTAGTTATTTTGAAATGTACGATAAATTATTGTTGACTGTAGCAACCCTGCTGAACTATCAAATGTAGATCTTATTAATTCTATTTAATTATATTTTTTAATCCATTCACCATCCCTTCTTCCCTCACATCCTCGCACCACCTTTCCCAGCCTCTGGTAACTATCCTTCCACTCTGTCTCAATGAGTTCAATTGTTTTAATTCTTAAGTCTCAGAAATAAGTGAGAACCCGCAAAGTTTGTCATTCTGTACCTCGTTTATTTCACTTAACATAATGATCTCAAGTTCCATCTATGTGGTTGCAATTGTCAAGCTCTTATTCTTTGCATGACTGAATAGTACTCCATTTTGCATATGTATCACATTTTCTTCATTTATTTGTCTGTTGAAATACAATTAGGCTGCTTTCAAATCTTGGCTATTGTAAATAGTGCTGTAACAAACATGCGAGTTCAGGTATCTCTTTGATATACTGATTCCCTTTCTTTTGGGTATATACCCAGCAGTGAGATTGTTGGATTATATGGTGGTGTTATTTTTATTTTTTTGATGAATCTCCAAACTGTTCTCCATAGTGGTTTCGTTAATTTAAATTCCCACCAACAGTATATGAGGGTGGACTTCTCTTCTCATTCTGGCCAGCATTTATTATTGCCTGTCTTTTGGATAAAAGCTACTTTAACTAGGATGAGATGACATCTTATTGCAGTTTTGATATGCCATTTTCTGATGATCGGTGATGCTGAGATTTTTTTCATATACTTTTTTTCCATTTTATGTCTTTTTTTGATAAATGTGTATTCAGATCTTTTACTCATTTTTAATTGGATAATTATGTTTTTCCTATTGAGTCATTTGAGCTTCTTATGTATTTTGGTTATCAGTTCCTTGTCAGACAGGGAGTTCGCAAATATTTTCTCCCATTCTGTGGATTGTCTTTTCATTTTGTTAATTGTTTCTTTTGCTATGCAGAAGGTTTTTAATTTGCTGTGATCCCACTTGGGATCACAATTTTTGTGTAGTTTAACTGTGCTTGTGGGATATTAGTCAAAAAATATTTGCCCAGACCAATGCCCTGGGGTTTCCCCAATGTTTTCCTTTGGTATTTTCATAGTGTGAGGTCTTAGACCTAAGTCTTTAGTCTATTTTGATTTAAGTTTTGTTTATGCTGAGAGATAAAGGTCTAGTTTAATTCTTATGCATATGGATATTCAGTTTTCCCAGCACCATTTAATAAAAAGATGGCCCTTTTCTGAATGTATGTCTTGGTACCTTTGTCAAAAATGAGTGCACTGTAGATGTATGGATTCATTTCTCAGTTCTGCATTCAGTTTTATTGGTCTATGTATCTCTTCGTATGCTAGTGACATATTGTTTTTGGTTATTATAGATTTGTAGTATAATTGGAAGTCACGTAATGTGATTCCTTCAGTTTTGTTCTTTTCATTCAAGATAGCTTTCACCATTCTGGGTCTTTTCTGGTTTCACATAAAATTTAGGACTATTTTTCTCTATTACTGTGAAAAATGCCATTGGTGTTTTGATAGGCATTGCACTGAGTATGTAGATTGCTTTGGGCAGTATGGACATTTTAACAGAATAATTCTTCTAATCCACGTACATGGGCTATCTCCATTTATTTGTATTCTCTTCAATTTCTTTCATCAAAGTTTTATACTTCTTCTAGAGACCTTTCACTTCTTTGGTTAATTCCTGGGTATTTTATTTTATTTGTAGCTATTGTAAATGGGATTACTTTTTTTTATTTCTTTTTCAGATAATTTCCTGTTGGCATACAAATGCTACTGATCTTTGCCTGTTGGTTTTGTATCCTGCAACTTTACTAAATTTATTTATTAGCTCTAATATTTTTCTTGTGGAGTCAGATGTTTCCAAATAAAAGCTCATATTATCTGCAAACAAAGATAATTTGACTTCTTCTTTTATAATTTGGATAACCTTTATCTATGTTGTGTTGTTGTTCTAGCTAGTATTTCCAGGTCTATGTTGGAAACAGAAACTGTTGAATAACAGTGGTGAAAATGGCATTCTCATCTTGTCCCAGATCTTAGAGGAAAGGCTTTCAGTTTTTCCCCATTTAGCATAAAACTAGCTGTGGGTCTGTCATACATGGCTTGTGGTAAGGTATACTCTTTCTGTAGCAAGATTTCAGGAGTTTTTATCATAAATGGATGTTGAATTTTGTCAAATGCTTTTTCAGCATCAATTGCAATGATCATATGGTTTTTTTCCATCATTCTGTTGATATGATGTATCATGTTAATTTATTTGCATATGTTGAACTATCCTTGCATCCCTGGGATAAATCCCACTTGGTTATGATGAATGATCATTTTAATCTGTCATTGAACTTGGTTTGCTAGTATTTTGTTGAAAAATTTTGCATCAGTGTTTATCAAGAATACTGGCCTGTAGTTTTCTTTCTGTGATATCTCTTTTTCTGTTTTTGGTATCAAGTTAATACCGTTCTTGCAGAATGAATTTGGAAGTACTCCCTCTTTCTCTACTTTTCAGAGTAGTCTGAGTAGGATTGGTTTTTGTTCTTTAAATTTTGGGCTAAATTCAGCATTAATTGCATCATGTCCCGGGCTTTTCTTTGCTGGGAGATATTTATTGTGGCTTGAATCTCAATAATTATAATTGGTCTGTTCAGATTTTGAATTTATTTATAGTTCAGCCTTGATACGTAGTTTGTATCTAGGAATTTATCCATTTCTTGTAGGTTTTCTGATTTATAGACATATAGTTGTTCATGGCACCTTCTAATGATTTCTCAAGTATCTGCAGTACTAATTTTAATGTCTCATTTTCTATATCTGATGTTGTTTATTTCTGTCCTCTCTTATTTTCTTAGTCTGGATAAAAGTTTCTCAGTTTTGTTTTTCTTTTCAAAAACAAAATTTTATTTGGTTTACTTTTTGTTTTCTCTCTTTATTTCAGTTTTATATATTTCTGCTCTTAAAAATTTTGCATTTGGTTTGCTCTTGCTTTTCTGATTTTTTAAGATGCTTCATTAGCTTATTTATTTGAAGTTTTTTCTACTTTTTGGTTTAGCATTCATTGCTATAAACTTTTCTCTTAGAACTGCTTTTGCTGTATTCCACAGAGTTGGGTACATAGTGTTTCCACTTTCATTTGTTTCAAGAAATGTTTTAATTTTCTTCCTAATGTCTTTGTTGATCTTCTAGTCATTTAGGAACATGTGGTTTAATTTCCATATTTTTGTATAATTTCCAAAAGTTTGTCTTGTTATGTATTTCTCATTTTATTTTATTCTGATCAGCAAAGGTACCTGCTACAATTTCAATTTTTTAAAAAATATTAAGATTTGCTTTTTTTTTTTTGCCTCAAATATGGTCTGTCTTTGAGAATAATCCACGTGCTAAGGAAAGAACCGTGTATTCTGCAGCTCGTAGATAAATGTTCTGTAAATATCTGTTAGGTTTATAATGCAGATTAAGTTCAATATTTCTTTTTTTTTTTTTTATTTTCCGCATTTTCTGTCCAATGCTGGTGGGGTTGTTTTGAAGTTTCTAGCTATTATTGTATTAAATTCTAACTCACTCTTAAGCTTAATATGATTTGTTTTAATATACCTGAATGCTCGAGTGTTGAGTACATATGTATTTATAACTGTTATATCCTGTTACTGGGTTGACCTCTTCATTATTATTTAATTACCTTCCTTGTACTTTGTATAGATTTTGTCTTGAAATATATTTGGTCTGATATACGTATAGCTACTCCTGCTCTTCTCTGGTTTCTATTGGTCTGGAATGTCTTTTTTCATCCTTTTATTTTCAGTCTATTTGTGTCTTGATAGGTGATGTGTATTTCTTGTAGGCAATGAATCATTGGGTCCTTTTTCAAAAAAATACATTCAGCAACTCTGTTTTATTGGATAATTTAGACCATTTACATTCAATGTTATTATTGATAAGTAAGGACTTACTCGGGCCATTTTTCTACTTGTTTTCTGGTCTTCTCTTTTTCTTTTCTGTATTCCTTTAAATGAAGGTGATTTACTCTGGAGATATGTTTTAATTTTGTGGTTTTTATTTTTGGTGTACCTGTTGTATATTTTTGGATTTGATGTTACCATAAAGCTTGCAAACACCTGATAGTGTTTATAACACTGTTTTCATACACAAAGAATCAAGCCAAGAGAAAAGTGATTAAAACTCTACACTTTCTATCTATTGATGTTTCTACTTTTATTGTATTGTCTGTGTTTTGAAAAGTTGTAAATATTGCTTTTCATCAGTTCATCTTTTAGTCTTTCTACTCAAGATATGAGTAGTTTACATACTACAGTTACTATTTTATAATATTCTGTGTTCTTACAATTACTTGTGAGTTTTCTACCTTCAAACAATTTCTCATTGCTTGTTAATATGCTTATTCTTTCAGATTGAGGGACTCCCTTTAGCATTTCTTATAGTCAAGGTCTAGCACTGATGAAATCCTTCAGCTTTTGTTTGTCCTGAAGAGTCTTTATTTCTCCTTGATGTTTGAAGGATATTTTTGCGGGATATAACATTCTAGAATTAAATAATTTTTTTTTTGTCAGCACTTCAATATGCCTGCCACTCTCTCCTGGGCTGTCAGCTTTCCACTGAGAAGTCTGCTGCCCAACATCTTGGAGTTTCTTTGTATGTTACTTGCTTCTTTTCTCCTGCTGCTTAGGACCCTTTCTTTATCCTTGACCTTTGGAAGTTTGATTATTAAACTTCTTGAAGTAATCTTATTTGGGTTAAATATGCTTGGTATTCTATAAACGTCTTTTAGTGAAATGTCGATATCTTTCTCTAGGTTTAGGAAGTTCTCTGTTCTTATCTCATTTCTACTTTCTTCCCTGATCACTCTGTCTTTAAAGCTGATAACTCTCAGATTTGCCCTTTTGAGGCTATTTTCTAGATCTTGCAGGTGTGCATCCTTCTTTTGTCTTTTGTTTCCTCTGTGTATTTTCAAGTAGCCTGTCTTCAAGCTCATTATTTCTTCTTCTTGATAAATTGTCCTGTTAAGAGATTCTGATGCATCATTTTGTATGTCAATTGCATTTTTCAGCTCCTGAAATTTGTTTGATTGTTGTAAAAATTTCAATCTCTTTTTAAAATGTATCTGATGGAATTGTGAATTTCTTCCCAGTGTTATCCTGAATTTCTCTGAGCTTCCTCAAAACATGTGTTTTGAATTACTGTATGAAAGGGTATGTATTTCTTTCTCTTTGGGATGGGTTACTGGTGCCTTATTTAGTTCATTTGGTGAGGTCATGTTGCCATGGGAGACCCTGATGGTTGTGAATGTGTTTTGGTGTTGAAGAGTTAAATATTTGTAGGCCTTGAAAAGTTAGGTATTTATTTTATTTTATTTTTTTCAGTCTGCGCTTGTTTTAGCTGTTCTTTTTGGGAAGGCTTTTCACATATCCAAAGAGACTTGATGATTATGGTCTACATCTTTCGTCACTGCAGCCATATCTGCATTAGGGAGCACCCCAAACCCGGTAGTGTTGTGGCTCTCACAGAGGCAAAGACATCTTGCCTTGATGGTCTTGTGTAAGACCCAGGAGACTTCCTTGATTATCAGGCAGAAACTTTTTTCTCTTCCCTTACTTTTCTCCAAACAGAGTCTCTTTCTCTGTGATGACCTGCCTACATCTGTGAGTGGGGCAACACAAACACACACCTGGCTGCTACCACTGGGACTGTGCTAGGTCAGACCCAAAGCCGGCACAACTCTGGGTCTTGCCTAAGGCCCACAGCGACCACTGCCCGGCTACTGCTAATGTTTACTCAAAGCCCAAGGTTTCTACAATCAGCAGGTGGTGAATCCACCAAGGCTTGTTTCCTTGTTGTCAGGGCAGTGAATTCTCCCAGGTTAAAGATGGACCCATAGATGCCAACTGAGAGTCAAGGCTTCAAGTTCGAAACCTTAGGAATCCTGGTGCTCCATTCTACTGCCGGCGAGCTGGTACTCAAGACACAAGACAAAGTCCTTCCCACTCTTTCCTCATGTTTCCATAGGCAGAGGAGCCTCACCCTGTGGCCACCACTGCCCTGGGCCTACAGTGAGTACCGCCTGGCTGCTGCCAATGCTCCCTTAAGGCCCAAAGACTCTTGAGTCAGCTTGCAGTAGATGCTGCTAATCCCGAGTCTGTCCCTTCAGGAAAGTGGACTTCTCTGTGGCCCAGGGAAGATCCAGAAATGTCATCCAGGAGCCAAGGCTTAGAATCAGGGACCGCAGGAGCCTGCCTGTTTTCTACGACACCGTTTTCAAGTTGGTACCCAAGCTGCAAGACAAAATCCTCTTTACTCTTCTTTCCCCTTTCTGAAAGCAGAAGGAGCCATGACAGCTGAAAATGCGCGGCGTCATACCTGAAACCAGCACAGCCTGAGTCTCACCCAAGGGCCTGTGGTGCACACTGCCTGACTGTCACTGCTGATCATTCAGGACCCAAGGGCTATTTAACTGGCAGGTGATGAATCCTGCCAGGATAGGGTCCCTCCCTTCAAGGGAGTGGTTTGGGAGTGTTTAGAAATGTCATCTGGGATTTAGGGGGTGTAATGGGGGACCCGGAACTCTGCCTGGTGCCCTATTCTTCTGTGGCTGAGCTGGTATCTAAATTGTAAGAAAAAGACTTCTTTATTGTTCCCTCCCCTCTCCTCATACAGAGGGAAGGAGCCTCCCAGAGCTGCCAGCTGTGCTGTGTGGGGCTGGGAGGGGTGGTACAAGTACTCCCTTAGCCACCCTGGCTGGCGTCTCACTATCTCACATACACCACAAGTCCACTAGCTCTGAGTGTAGCACAGCACCAAGACTCACCCAGGAAGTGTAGTGCCTGCAGCATAGACAGCCTTTCAAGTTCATTTAAGATCCCAGAGCTCATTAACCAGTATTGGCAGGACTTGCTGGAAATTAGTTTTCAACGACTGGGATGGGTGATTTGCCTCTGGCAAGGGCTGGGCTACATGGTCCCTCCAATGGCACTAGATGAGTTCTGCTTCATGCTGCTTTCCACTGTGACAGGGCAGCCCTGAGTTCCAATGCCAAGTCCCACAATCACTGCTCTTTCTCTCCCCTAAGTGCCCAGGTTCTCTTTCTGTGCCATGCACCTATGGCTGGGGACCAGGTGAGAGGTGTTGTAAGCAGTTTCAGATTGTCTTTCCTACCTTCTTCTCTGCCTCTTTCCTTAATATGATGTTAAAACCAGTTAATGTGATCACTCACCTGATTTTTCGAGTTTACGAAGGTGTTTTTTGGGTGGATACTTGTTCAATTTGATGTGTCTACAATGCAAACAGTTGCTGGAGGCTTCTATTTGTCTGCCCTTCTCTGCTTTCTCCTAGCATAAAAACATTTTAACCTCCAAAATTAATTAATAGTATTAAAGGAAAAACCCAAGACAAGTTAAACTTAACAGAGTTTATTTGAGCAGAAAAAAAATGATTCAGGAACAGTGTAGCATTCAAGATGAAAAGCAGTTCAGAGAGCTCTGTTCCTCAAGGAGTTCATGCGTATTTGTAGAAAGAGAAATGGAAATGACCTACAGAAATAGCCTGATTGTGTCCAGTTCAGCTTTTGCCTTGTTTGGACATGTTGTGGTATCTGTCAGCCTATGACTGGCTGAAGGTTTGGCTGAAGTCACTCTATTAAGAGTGACTGAGACAAGGCTACCTGTTAGAGGAGTATACACTCTCATATTAGGTTGCAGTTTGTTTACACATTAAGTTAGGTAATAATTCTCTATGTATGGAGGCAGCTTTGGGCCAAACAATAGTTAGTAGTAAGTAACAATAATAATAAGGAACAATACTTAATATTGCCTCATCTGTTTCATGATTTGCTTAGAACTTGTTCTCAAACAAATTAAAGGCATTTTTCTCACTATGATTTGCATATTAAACATTCTAAAAAACAAATGTTGGCATTTGGAAGCTATTTGCAAGAAAAAATTAGAATTTTAAATTTATATCTTTCTTACATTTCAAAGATGCATAATAAAAGTTAGTTGTGAGCTGTTCCAATTTAGGTCTCTATTCTTCCTCTCCCTCATCTTTTCTTTTTCTAAATCGACTATATTCCTCCATTTTTCCCTCATAAACTGAGAACAATTTTAAACTTGTTTTCTGCACCACATATTTTATTTTCCCTACAAATGTGAATGTGGTGAATCTTAATTATGTTGTCTTTCTGAGTTCCAGCCACCTCTGTTTTTGTATCTGGAGAATTATCTTGTTGTTTTTCTCAGAAGGCCTAAGTTTTTTTTTTTTTTTAATTAAACTAAGGGAAAAATAGATAATTCTTTAAATCTTCTTTTTTTTTTTTTTTTTTTTTTTTTTTTCAAATTGTCCTTCATTGTGTTTGATATGTTTTTTTTGGAGAGTTTGAATTTGTTTGGTTTTGTCCACTGGATGAAAGATGCAAGCTGTGTTTGTGGACTGTCCTGGAATCCCCAACCCCATTCCTGTGCTCCCTGCTTGCTGGGCTTCCTGACAATGTGTAGTAAACTTAAATGGTCATTTTATAAATTCTCTCTGAGAGAAATGAGGCAGAATAAAATCTGGAGCTTTCCAAAAGGAGGGTAAGGAGATTTATCTACATGCTGGTATTTTCTGTGGGCCTCATTATTTCTCTTTTTCTTTCTCTCCTTGTACATATACATTATTTATATATGTTACATATATTATATAATATATTATTTATATTGTGTGTGTATATATATTAGTTCAATGTTCAGTCCAGCTTAGTGCTCTTGCTTGAAAGAGACATGTAATTTATAAAACTTTATCTTATCTTTATAAATGTATATAATCACTAATTTTATAGCATAATAACAGTTGGAGAGCTCTGATTCCTGCCACTACAAGCTCCCTGCCCTCACTTAAGGGGAAGAATACCTCAGACATGTATGTATGTTGCATCTGGGTGTACTCTGAGATATGCAAGCAGCTCAGCACAGAGTTTGGGGTGCTCCAATTTAATGTAAAGGAAATTTTACTGCAGATAAAAGTTTTTGTTCTTCTTTAGCTTGTACTCACCCTAACTTCAGACTGTTTCTGGATGAATTGGTTGTTTTGCTGCAGAACCTCGTCCTTCCTCAGTCACAGCACATTTGGTGATGCATTAACAAGCCTGGTAACATGTTTACTGTGCTACATATTTTTCTACACAGCTTACACAAGCAACATTAATTCATCCAACTGCTGCTGCCCATAGTAGTTGAACAAGAAACCAGTCCTCACTTTTTCCTTATGTGAGTAAAAATACTATTTCTCAAAGGCAAAGGTTTGCTAAACTTACAAACAATAAATAATAAAAAGATAACATTTTAGCATTTTAGTTTTCAGCATCTGCATTTACATGTACAATGATGCCAGTTTTGTTTTTTGTTTTATTCCCCCAGGAAAAATATGAAGTTATTTTATGATTTTTCTGTTATAAAAGATTCCATTTTGAAAGTATTTCCAAACTAAGGGAATCTGTCATGAAGGCAAACCATTGAAACTGAAAATCCAAATGACTAACAACTTTTAAAGGAAAATTCTGCTTAAAAAAAAAAAAGTGAAATATCATATCACAACCTCTACCTGCATGCCCATCGCATCCACATATCTGTTTGTCTTCCCTCTCACTTTGGTGACACATGTTACACGTGTCTCTGAGGGAAAGAGGTGGTGGTTGTGGAGATGGGAGCAGAATTCTGTCTTGTTTTAGCTGTCTAGCCTGACTTCTCTTGTGGACACACTATGGCTATGCATTGCCACTTGTAGGGTTTCTGGCTACTGCATCAAGGAGGAGCCTCTACTGGTTATAATTGCAAGGACAATCAGAGAGGTGCTATGTTGGAATTCCACTGGTATACAGTCGCAAATTGCATTTAAAATAAAAAGCTTTTCAGTGTCTACAGGGCCCAGGCTCCACTCCAAATTGAAGGCTTTGGAGTGATGGGGATCTTCTTCTGCTTGTTTCTTTTTGACTTAAATCATCTTGGAAGGTAAGAATTTTCAGGAAGAAAAATATTGTCTTACTTCCATTTTGCTCACCTGCTCTGTATTTTAGCTGAACTTCCTAACCATGGTGTGTGGAAGGTACTATCCATGATTTTTGGGTGGACTTGTTTGCTGATGTCCTTTATAAAGGAGTATGGTCTAGAAATTTCAGTGTGAACCAGATGTCAGAACAAGGATGGAGGAGTATTTTGTCTGGAAAAAATCTCATGACTGGCAGCGGAAAAGAGCCTACAAAGGAGTGCTCCAAACCATATCAAGATGGGGGTGTTTGAGATTCCAAAGAAGCAGAAAACACCTGGTTGACCAGCCCAAAGCAGAGTGCTGCAGCAATCCTCCTAAAAGGTAGCAAGAGAAAAGCACTTCTACCTAAATATATTTATAATCAGGGAAGTTCAGTTATGGTATTTTTAGAAAAGTTTAAGGAATTTGGCTCGGGGCAAAGGCCAGTTTCTTTCAGTCCCTTGGGGAAAAACCTAGATAATTTAGCAGGGCCTGGGAATGTTTGAGATCTTGGTTTTATCTGAAGCCTACCAGGAAAAATCTAAAGCTGCTGGGTCACAGAGCTGTCAAGGCATTCTGTGATTTTCTATCAGGAGAAGGAAGAAAGGCAGGGGAACTGGAAGACCCTGCAAAGAAACTAGACACACGTGTTCACATTGCTTGCAGGTAGTCTTCATATTGGAATAAATCTTTTCTGATATTAACTAAATAGCCACTAATCATTCACTCTCAACTTTAGTAAAGAAAGTTGACTGAGGTAATACCACAATGGTTTCAAGTTAAGGTGAACATATTATTATAACATTTTGTGCAGCTGACTTAATACTTAATCACTTACTATCTTCATCTGTAAAAGGGATAGGATAATAATAGTATAAGTCTCAATGGGCTCTTGCAAAAGTGGAAAACAAAACAAAACATACAAATAGTATAAAAATACAAACAGACCTGGCATATGATAAATTTATATATTCTTTTTCTTCCTCCACCCTATTTTTTCATTATTATGGTTGCAATTATAAACAAAATAAAACCCCAAGCCTTGCAACTGAATAAACAGACACCCCCTCTTGGCCAAGGGGATCCCAGGGAAACCTGGAAAACTAAATTCCTAGCCTTGATGAGATTGAAGGTCAGACAGGCCTCATTTTCATTGAAACCACTCCCTTTTCCAGACACTGAGCGGCATTCTTGCTAAAACTGAGATCATGACACTGACAGATGGACCCTTTGTGGCAGTAAGATGCCAAATTATAAATAAGACCTAAGACCATGCCAGGCGTGGGTAAAGTCACACACCCCCACAGTTAAAGAATGAACTAGGTACTAACTGCCATAAAGATTGTGCTTTGTTTTGTTTTTCTCTAGCAGCCCAGTAAGCACTGGCCTAAGACAGGTAGTATTAAAACAATGTGCAGCCCAGCCACCACCAGACATAGACCTCCAGCCCTTGTTCTGCAAGCCGTAACTACAGCTTTGATTGGACAAGAGACTGATAGCAGTCACTTTCTCATGATAAGACCAGTAACTATGGACTGATTCCAGCCAGTTTCCAGAGGTTGTGCACTTGAGCATCTTTGTGTCCTGAGAAGACCTTTTGCATGCTTAGGGGCTAATTGTATACCTTTAAACGCTAAGTCTCCACCCCAGGGTGAACATGGGTCTTATGTAACCTCCATGTTGATTCAGTACACATTTGTTAGGACCACCTTCATGAATATTCATATCTCCTCCTAAACCTGTTGAATATATATGTTTAGCCAATTCATTTAGCATAAAGCTACCTCCCCAGTACCTCCTCCTTCAAAATGTCTGCTGACAGCTGAAGGCCACACTTCCCAACCTGTCAGGAGGGCCACCTTGTGGGTGGTAAACCTTTATGTAAAATAAAGTCTTCTTTTCAAATTTATAAATTGCGTGAATTTTTTTAAGTTAACACAATGGCGAGTACTATAATTATCAATGGCTTCAGCACTTAGATCAGTGAGGCCGCTCAAACTGAATTCAGAATTTAAACTACTTCACTATTCTAGTCTCATATTTACAGCAGTTACCAGGTTAAACAGAGGAAAGGTATTAATACCATCTATATTTTAGTCTTTTTGATGTATTCGTGCACTGTGTTTCAGTCTTTTTAAATTAATTCATTCCAATCTTCCCGCACTTCTCTGAAGAAAAGACAAAGTGGATAAATGGTAAGATTGAGGCTTAGTAGGAGTTGGTAGTGGGTGCTTGTGCTGGCTAAGATCATACTCCTGGATTTGAACCCAGCTCTACTACTTTTTCTATGTATATTTGGGCAAGTAACTTAAAATCTAGATGCCTGTATCATATCCTGTCGGTCAGAGAATAATAGCCCATACCTCAATGAGTTACAGGAAGATTTAATAAGTAATCATTAAATCACCTAACATAGAGCCTGGCACTTAAAATTAGTTTAACAAATGGCTGTTATTCTTTCATTAGGAGTATTATTATCGATCAAAATTATAAATAAATCAGGGCTTTAAGCTTATGCGGCCACTTAACAATCCTGTTAAAATTTCTCATAATTTCTCTGCTCTCTGTTAGCCATGGAGTTTGCCCCAAATTTTCACCCAGGGGCAGATGAAGATGGCCACTGCCATCCCTTCCAGCCAGAATAAGTTTTAAAGGAATGATAACAGGCCAAGATAAAATTGTGTGTGGATTACCTGATTAGTCTTGGTTGTTGGGCATGTTAGATACATATCGCTGTCTTCAAAATCTGAATCTCCATCTCTAAGAGCACATAAGTGAGAATAATGAAATATAGTTTTTAGAAATAAAAAATCTTGTTAGTCAACTAACCTAGAAATTATTTATATGAACCTGAATATATATGCGTGTGCATGCCTCTGTGTGCGTGTGTTTGTATAACGTAAAAACTATGTGTATATCTTAATTTTGTCTACATAAGTTCAAACATCAAAGCAATCAATTACTTTCAGGGTTAAATTACAAGTATATTCCAGATTCATCATATATATAGTTGTTTAATCACAAGTTATTCTAAACAGTTTATTGAGTTTTAGAAGGTTCAAATAGTTAAAACATACAAATCAGCTAGATTACTTTCCAGAAGATATTATGAAATCAGTGATATATGGATATGCCAATTGTTCAAACTTTGAGATTTAACATTCAATATGATTTTCTTGAAGCTGTAGATGTGGTTGAAAATACAATATAAAATTCAGAAGCAAAATAGCTGTCTGAATGACATCTTCCTTCTTAGAAAAATTGTGTCCAGTTGTGCTACGTTTTTACGAGAAAGGTGCTTTGTATCATCATTACTCTCCAAATAGAGACAAAGAAAGAGCAAATACTTTTAGTAAATCAATAACTTCCAAACTTCCAGTACATTAACCGATTTCTAAGAAGTATTCGATTTTATACAAGTATTCAAAGAAAGGTTTATTATAAAAGTATAACTATTTTTAATTCTATACATTCTACTAAAAATTCAACCTTCTTATTCCTACTTCTCAGAGGTCTGATAAAAATGTAAAAAGTCATTCTGTTGTGATAAGTCACAAAAATATAATATTGCAATGGAAAAGCACCAATGTATCATTATATTTAAAATGTGATTAGTTTGTCAGGACTGCCATAACAAAATAACTAGACAGATTAAAATACATAAATTATTATTTTTTTCATAGTTCTGGAGGCTAACAGTCTGAGATCAAGGTGTCAGCAAGGTTGATTTATTCTAAAACCTCTCTCCTTGACTTACAGATGGCTGCCTCTATGTTCACGCTGTACACATATGTGCCTTTTCCTAAATTCCTCACATTAAAATAGGGTCCACACTAATGACCTCATTTTAAGTTAATTATCTATTTGAAAGCTGTATTCCCAAACACATATTCTGAGGTGCTGGGCGTTAGAACTTCATATTGAATGTTAAATCTCAAAGTATGAACAATTGGCATATCCATATATCACTGATTTCATAATATCTTCTGGAAAGTAATCTGGCTGATTTGTATGTTTTAACTATTTGAACCTTCTAAAACTCAATAAACTGTTTAGAATAACTTGTGATTAAACAACTATATATGTGATGAATCTGGAATATACTTGTAATTTAACCCTGAAAGTAATTGATTGCTTTGATGTTTGAACTTATGTAGACAAAATTAAGATATACACATAGTTTTTACGTTATACAATTGAAACTTCAGAGGAACACAATTCAGCCCATAACAGAGTCAAGCAGAAGTTATGCCTTATGAGGGAATGTGTACTATCTAGAGTATACAATTGCCTTTTCCACAAGCTTGCATTTCTTTGCTTGTGGCTGCTACCTTAATTCCATTTATTATGTAATTTAACCTAGTCACAGGTGTCTGGGAATAGAACATGGATATCTTTAGGAGAAGAAAATTATTATTCTATCACACTTACTAACTGAAATAATAAAAATCAGTCTTCTGTGTTGAGATCTAGAGCCATTCAAGTTCCCAGTCTCTGACAAATATTTTAGCTTTGGGGTTTGAAATAAAAATGTTAATGACAAAAGCTTCATTAAAATTTACTCTTAAAAAAAAGATTATCTTAAAAGTTACTCCATCAAAATGATAAATCAAATTGTATAAATAATTTCAAACTGATATTGAGCTTGCATTTGAACTCCGATCACAAAGCAGGCACTGCAGTAACCCTTGATTAGGTAGTTTATCTGGTAGATATTGTTAGGAAGTACAAGTGAGCACAATGAGATTGCGATACCTGAAAAATGGGAAGTAATAAGAGATTCATCAACTAATAGCAATGTTAAGAGCAACTTGGGCTCACTCATGCTGTGAGCCTTTTGCAAACTATGTGACCCACATTGGAATGTTTTCTTAAGAAGCTGGGGAGGTTGGATGTTTCCTTCTGACTCTTGTATTTCATTATTTAACTATTAACCCCTCGAGATTGAAGAAAATCACAACTTCAGCTTGCACTTGAGTATGGCAAAGTATGGTTTTGTCATGCTTGAGAAAGTCCTCAGGCAGAGGAGTAGAGAGATACACAGGTCATTAATGTAGAAAGCTGTTGGCATGCAGGGAACTGCATACAAAAGTTACAAGTAAATCCAGAAGTGTTCTCAGCAGATATGGGTGAGCAACTTTAGAACTCACTCCTTGTTTATTTTAATCTATATATGTCCTACACCAAGCACACTCTGTTACTTCAGACTGCCACAATTTCTACGAAAGCCATAAAATGAAAGCTTAGTGAAACCCACTACAATCTGTGCTGTTATGGCTGATTCTGATGCCATAATGAATATATATCATTCTCCTTCTCTACCAACCATTCTATATTTCCCAGATCCTTGACCACCAGTTCTGAACACCGTGCATGTACCTAAGCCCTGCTTATAATACCTGGGACTGCATTTGCTCTTTGCTGCTGTCACCAGGCATGGACACTATGAAGCACTGCAGTGAGGGTCTCATGTTCAGATCTGCTGCCTCTAGCCCCTCAGCATGTTGCAACTACTTTGGCTCAATGTAATAATTACTACTGAGAACCTAGTCGCTCCTTTTTTTGGTTTGATATTTTTGGTATACATGAGGCCCAAAATTGCTAGATTGTGGTTATAGTTTTAGAACAAGAAATATTCTGATTTTATGGATGGTCAGTCATAGCATCTCTCGCATACAATCCACCCCACACAGGGACCATGACTTTTAACCCTTCAGACATTAAAATTGCAAGATTAGGAGGCCTGCACTTCTTTAAAGGGTCAAGAATGACAATGAGTGCTGTTGATCCTACTTTCAACCTTGCTTTTGTTTTGCATTTTCTCTATTAGGGACTCAACATCATTTATACTGCATTCCAGAGGACAGATTGTCAGCCCTACAGAGTGCCATCTCCAGGCTGACATCCTAACTAAAAAGTGATTCCACATTCCATCAGTCAGCCCACTAACTTTTGGGTGATATGCAAAGATACAGATATATTGGTTATAATTCTTTCATTTTTATGCATCCAATGTCAAAATTATTAGCTACAAAAGGATCCTTTGGCCCAGAAAGAAGTTTTACAGAACCCCAGCCACCCAGAAAGCCCTGGCAAAGGCATCATGGGCAGAAGAGGCAAAGTCACTTGCAATATGTGTATGAGACACAAAAAGATGAATTATTGCCTTTTCTAGGATGAAAGGGGTCTTATGTAATCAACTAGACATCAAATGGATGGTCTCTCCAAAGAATGACACCATATTGAGAGCTGGGGCAGTCTCTGATACTAGATAGGTCGGATATTCAGCAGTGAAAATAATTTTATCAATCTTGATGTAAGAATATGCACATGAGAGGAAGCCCATGCTAATAAGATCTCTCATAACCTCCCAAGCAGCCACCAAGGGCTTATTATAGGAAAATAGGGTGGCCAAGGACAAATGCTGAATGGTGTACTTTTAATGTGCCATTATTTCTATTTGGTTTTTGGTGTCTCCATGCAGTAGATACTCTTTGGTGGGCGATGAGAGGATACACCAACACCTGCCTGCTTTTGGTGCATTCCCCTAGTCCATTCTCCTTCCACTTTCCCAGACATTATTGTTTTCAAACTTGCTTCTCTCAGGTGCCTGGCTATTCAGCCATGTCATGGTCAGTACTGGTCCTTAACTGAGAAAAACAACTAGGAACTGATAGGTTGCGTCTAGGAAGATTCATGTGAATTTACAGTCTTTAGTTAGTAGAGAACAATGAGTAATCTTATTTTTTTTGAATTTTTGAATGCAGATAATGACTTCAAAACATCTGTTTTTCCCCATTGACTATTAAAGAGATATTTACTAGAATAGTTTAAACCCAAAGCCTCATACTAGAAAACTATTAAAATAAAATACATGAATTTATGTAATATGTATTATACAAATAATATTAACTCTATTTTAAGAAAATGTACATGAGAATAGGATTGGAAAGTCCTGTTGCACAAATATCAAATATGAGCAACCTAAGCACAAAGCATTGATTCCCATTAAATTGAAATGACTGTCTAAAGATATTATGTAATTCCTATTCAGATAAAAATGTACAGAACAGGCAAAACTATAAAGGCAGAAAGTAGACTAGTGGTTGCCTAGGATTGGGGCTAGTCAGAGTGGTTTGAGAAGTGGGGAGTGTAAAAGGGAGTAATTTCTAATGAATGCAATGTTTATTTTGGTGGGTGATGAAAATATTTAAACATTAGTTCATGTTAATGATTATACGACTTTGTAAATATAGTAAGAACCATTGCATTTTATGCTTTAAATGGAGGGATTTTATATATGTAAATTAAATACCAATAAGACTGTTAAAAGTGAAAGCAAAGTAACCAAATATATGTCCCATAATATGAGAGGCTCAATTATTAAATGCCTCCCTTTTTTACCAAGGTGAGAAGGGGAGAGATCATGACATATTGGGATATGCGTGGTTTCCTTTGCTCCTGATTACAATACTGAGAAGGCATCAGGACCAGATTGGATATCTGATGAAAAGGCTAAGCATATTCTATTAGGATGTTAACACAGGTTGCTAATTTTAGGAGATCAAGTGTTACACTTCTTGCTTTGTTAGATAAATCAAATCACAGCAAATTTTACAAACATAATTTTTCCATATTTTCATAATAAACTCTACATAAACATCAGTTTCCTTGTTCCCTTAAAAGCTAGGAAAGACAAACCAGTCACAAGCCCACAATATTAAAGCAAAGATAAAACGATGAATTTTCTGCTTAATTTTCAAGTTCTGGATCTTCAGAAGTTAGTTTCCAAAGGGCACAGCAATGCTGTTTGTGTCAAATCACTAGCTCATCAGCTGAGTCCACACCAACTGTGCAATAAAACACACATAACCTATACTCAACTTGTGGCATCCAGTGTGAGATGATGTTAAATATTTGCAGAAAGATCTTTATCTAATATTTATCAAAATTCAGGTATGTTTATTCTCTTAGTCTCTTAATCTAAGTATCCAATTACATCCAAAACATATCAGATTTCATCATCTGATGGCAAATCTTTTTCATGAACTATCATATTTTTTCTTCATTATTTATGGTTTCTTTCATTTGTTTTATTTTGTATTGTATATGTTTCTATTCCAGTCAATATTAGTTTCTCTATTTTTTTAATACTTTCTAGTTTAGGATCATTGTCATCAGTCACAGCTTTGAGCTTCATACACTTCAGTCTTCAGCTCTGCAAAAGTTCTTGGAAAAGTCAGAGATCATCCAAGTATTGCCCAATCCTTTGTTCACTCTAAATTTCCTTTTCACAGACATAATGTCACTGAAATCTGAGTTAAAGAAATCATCTTTCATGAATTACACTTTTACTGATCAATTACTCCAACCTAGCAATTTTTGCAGCAGAAATTTCAACAAGAGCAACTCCTAGAATATTTAAAATAGTATTTTTGAGTCATTTTGGGCCATTGATCAATACTACTTGGTTTGTAATTTTTCACTGAAAGGTGGGTATTTTATATTATTTATAGCTTGTGCCAAGTTACCTAATATATTTGTTATGCATTTACTATTTTTGAGTGTCATAAATAATTTCAAGAAAGAAGGCTAAATTTTAGTAGAAAGTATGTATGTGCAAATATGCCACATAAAAGACATAAGAAAAATGCGACTTATATGTAGAGGTAGATGTGTTAAATTCGAATAATTTTGGAGAAATTTAATAATACTTCGTTAAAGATACAGAATCATATTATCCCTTCAATGTAAGCAGCATTCCAACTGTAAGAAGTATGATTAGCAAAATCATATGGGCAAAAATACTCGGAGAATGATGAATACAGTCAATAGTAAAACCAAAGCCTTCCATGGAATGGGTAACTTGACTTCAGTTTAAATATATGCATGTTGAGATTAGTTTGTAGAGTTCTTTAACCTCAGTTTGTAGGAATCTTCGTGCAAAACTGCTCAAAATGTAAAATCTTTGATTGCGAACACTCCTTCAGTCTGGCTCTCTTTTTCAGAACCACGCCGCAATCTGAGGCTCTTCCTGTTCAATCTTCCTACTTTCCTTCTCTCCTTCTGAAGGTGGCTGAAGGCTCACCACACCTGTTCCTGTTTCTTAACTCTTTAATCCTTCACATGTATTTGCTGTAATAAACCTGGTACATGTCTAATTCAATCTTCGTGATGGCTTCCAAGAGTGACCAAGCTGACATAGCACACCCCTCGTCTTCCTTTCCAAATTCCCTTAACGCGGACTTTCTCCCAATCATCTCAGGCGGCTGAATGCCTCTGTGTCTTGTTAAGCACTATTTTTTCTGTCTGAGATTCCATTTTTAAATTTTATTAGTTTTACTCAAAGAATATTCATCTTGATTGTGATTTCTGTGATATCACAACTCAACAAGACATTCCCTCACCTTTTTACTAAAATATCCAAACCTCAGAAAGTTATCTATAAAAATCTGTATCTCTTAATGATACAAATTTAGAAATGAAAACTTTAAGCCATATCACTTTGGACTTGAAAATTTTTATCTGAATCAATATACATCACTTTTGGGGGATGAAGACTGTTATTAGTAATAACTAGCATGTTAAGGGCATGGACTTAGAATATACTTACCTAAGTCCTTCCTCCCTCCCTCTATCCTTTCCCTCTCCCTTGTTTCCTCCCTCTCTCCCTCCTTCCTTCCCTCACTTCCTTCCTTCTTCCCTCCCTCCCTCCCTCCCTTCCTTCTTTTCTTCCTTTCACAGTGGTATGGGAGAAAGAACAGAGAGTAGAAAGACCAGAAAAGACAAAGCCATAATGCCTAAGGGAGAGACTTGCCTGAGTGGGTTATTATTAGAGAGACCTATGAGTATACAAGATATACCAGTAATATGCACATTAGCAGGGTATTGATGAAAAAATAAAAAAGACAGATGGAAATATAATTATAAGAGTTATTCATTATACTTTCTTATTTTCTAGAGATCTAACACTAACCTTAGAAACTTGATTTGGTCATGGCTGCCCATTCAACAAAAGGGATATTATTTTTACATAATACAACATTCCCGAGCATATGCTTTCAGAAGGCCTGAAGCATTCCTGCAGGCATTCTGGAAAGGGCTTTCTGAGTAAAGTGAAAGGAAAGACACGGCTGCCATCATAACGTCTAGGTTTCTTGAAGACACAGTATGTGTCTTTGTGTGTGTGTGTGTGTGTGTGTGTGTCTATAGTTTCTTTTCTACTAGAAAGTCATTATAGAAGGCATATTGTATAACTTTATCACTTTAGGGATAGGTTAGCTAGATCATGTTTTCTCTATTTTCCAAGGGAAGATTAGAACATTAGAAATCAATGAGTGGGTAAAAACCTTATTTAATGTGCATGAGAATACAACATGCTGCAGTATTATTTTGCAGAAAAAAAATCTTGCTTCACATATTTTTTGAAGTAAACTCATATATCATTAATATATTTACTCATATATACATACTTTTAATAAATATACCTGCAGACTTACATTTCTAACACATTTTATCTCATCTCCCAAGTGGGCAAACGCCATGAAATGCTTGGAAAATCTAAGTTTAACACTCAACATCATGATATGACCTTGATTTCCTGATAAATGGATGCATTAAGACTCTACCCAACAGGGTTGCATTTCCCACCTGCATTTTGACCAGTTTCCTTAATGACCTTGCCAGCTGATATAAATTGCTTTTTGGAAGGAGCCCAGAGGCATGTTAGCAAGCTTGAAGGTTTTGCTACATGTTACAGTAGATGGCTTTTAATGGTGAAAAAAAAAAAAGAGTGGCAAATTCTGACATATTAGATATGCCTCTTTATCTTGACAGTAGATAAGAGCACCTCTTTTTTTAAGTATCAGGGAAGGAGTATTACTTAAAAAGAGATATACTAAATAAAATATATTAACAAAAATTATGTGACACTTTTTCTAGTATTTGTATTGCAACCTCTGAATAGTCTGTTCCATTGTGATCACTGACACTTAACTAATCCAACATATTGTCTATTATTTTCGATGTAAAAACAATATATATTTCCAAGGTGTTTCAACCTCTTAAATAGGTGTGCAATGTATTATCTTCGAATCACATGCATGAGGTCAAGGGGAAACCTGAAGATCATTCCCCTTAGGTTTGTAACGGAAGATCATTTTGTGGTGTTCCAAAGCGACTACATAATTTTGTTATGTGGTCTCCTATTTTGCATTGAAGATCTATTGTAAATTAAGTGATAAAGTATAAAAACATCTGTAAGAGGAACAAGATGAAGCTAATTTGGCATCAACAACTAATGTTTATATTAATATAGTTTACTTTTATATTTATCATACCAAATATAATTAAGATGTTCCATGTCTGCTTAATGTATATGTGCAGACTGAAAGTGACAAATAAATTATTAGATGATGTTATTTTGTAGACTCGCATGGACATGCAGCCACACCTACCCCCCCCCCCACATATATGTACACACACACTGTTCTTTATCCTACATGACTTTGGAAATTATTCAGGCTTTTCAAATGTTATTCACACAACAAATTTACATAGTTTTATCCACATTCTACATATATTATACATTTTTTGACATGCACAGTCTGTTTTTTATTTCTGTAATTTTTGGCCGCATCCAAAAATAAATGCCATCTTTACACATAAATGTATTCATCATTCCGCACCCACTCCACCAACACACAATTCCAAGAGAACAAAAAAAAAGTGAAAATGAAAGTAACAAAGTGTATTATATTCATATGAGTAACTGAATTGTCTTAAAAAATAAATTGGACAGCAAAACAAAAAATGTAGAAATGGCGCTGTTTTAAAATACAACAATAAAATGTGTGAAGGTATGATTCACTTGGGAAACATCAAATATAATTTAAATAAAGTTTAACAAAACTCTTGAGACAATAAATTGCTTTCCGTTCAAGGAAATTCACCTTTTGCTAGCCTAGCATAATGTCATCTGGCAAAATGTACCCCTTGGTATTTCCTGGAATACTTCTTTCTCCTGGAGATTCTATCAGAATATTCTATATTCAAACAAGCATAGAAAATAGAATTATATGGAAACCAAAATACCTGCTTTAAGTTCAGATTATCACTGCAGTGTATCAACACAGAGCTACAGTGTAAAGTTACACTTACTCAAACCCTAATTGATTGATATATTCATTTCACTCACTTGTTCTAAACAGATTGAAACTTTCACAGTAAAAATCCAATTTTACCTATCAATCATTGTGGCATAAGCTTTGACCAAAATTATGGATCCAGTAGCCATTTTCAATGTAGCTCAAACATTTCGTTTCTGTGACTAAGATATAACATAGCTAGAAGATTATAAATTGCTTTTCATTGGTTTGATGCATGAGCAGGTAGGCAATATCATAAAACTGTCTATTTCATGTGGTTAATATTTTTGGTTTCTGTAAACATTAATTCACACTTCTTCGGAAAGTTTTGCTAGCAGAAAAAGAAACTAATGAAACTACTGATAGTGTCATAACTTTTTCCTAGCACCTTTTGTTAGAACATAAATATAAGTTGACATTTCTACATAAACCTGTGAAGGTTATCAAAAAACCCAAAGATGATCGGTTTAAAATTACAGCGAGGATGGGTTAATTAGTTGGAACATCATCTTGATAGGAAACTCATACCCAATAATTTGGAATTTTTGTTATGAAATGAAGCAGAAAGTCAAAGTGCCATTGATGCCTGACAAACAGCAGAGTCCTTCTCTACACTGCTGACCTTTTTTAAAGTTTATACTTTCATTGTATGTGATGATTATAACAAGTGTTACTGTGTTCCAGCTTCTTTGTATTCAAGAATTGCAGTTGAACACTCAGATACATTGTTGTACATCAAAAAGAACTCAAATTTTCAATCAGATACAAAAGGGTGTGAGATTGTTAGACATCATTCATTTTATTTTTATAAATATTAAGAATCAGAAAAAAGGAAGCTCAGAAATGGGGTGTAAAAAATTCTAAAAGAGGTGGTATAAATTATTATCTCAAACTCCAAATCAGCCTCCATGCTTTAGCAATAAATGCCTTCACTTTTCTCGGCTTCACATCAGGATTCAATATTCTTTTCTAAGGAAAATTTGTTTTCAGTTATCCTTAGTCTCAACAGGGGCTGCACATTGAAAGAGAGGTGCTAGGTTTTGAAGCACAGTTGCTTTCTTGGTCATGAAAGTAAAAGAAGAGAATTGCTAATAAAGAGAAAATTTGAAGTAATGATGATATGTCTTAAAATAAAAAGGATTCAAAATAAAAATTGGCATTGCCTACATTTATATTTTTTATTTTTCTTTGGATATGAGCAAAAATTGTCAATATTTTTAATTTTTATGAAAAGAACTCCCCATCTAAACATTGTTATGTATATAAGTCTTGTGTAGCCAATTCTAATTCAAATACATATGCATTTATTCAAACACATATAAAATTATATATATATTTAAAATATTATTCAGAAGCAATTTATAGAGCTTCTATTATGTTCAAGCATCATACAAGGTGTATTGATAATAGATGAATAAAATCAGACCTGACCTTGCCTTCAAGTAGAGAAGAAATCATGATACCTATTAATTATAGCAGAAAGCAACATGGTACCATAAGCATATGCAATAAGAGAATATAATCTAGTTGATTTCCTGAGGAAACGAGATTTGAGATGGAATCCAGTTTGCATGGTAATTAAACAGCCCAAAGCAAATGACAAAATTGAAGAATCTCTACAAATATTATAAGCCAAATTCATGCATGTGAAAATCTTTTAACAGGATGGTGTAAGACACTAGAATGTGAACAAATTTCAGTTTGGAGAGAGAGAAGCAGATTGTAAAAGCAACTGTTAATTTCTAACCGAAAGATGACATTCTTCTTCACACTCATTCTGTCATGTTTCACACACAGCAATTTCCCATCTTACTTTACTATGGTGTGTGGCCATGTGACTGAACTTTAGCCAATGAAAAATAAATGGAATTTATATGTACTGATTCCAGGTGGGATCTAGAGAACTTTCCTCTCATGCTTCTCCAGACTGGTTGCCTTTCCACCAACTAGTTGAAATGACAATAATGACTTTGACCATCATGTTTTGAAATATGCAAAGCATCCATCTGCTTTTGTTAGTAAGTGATGACATGCAGTAATATTTCTAAATCACTGGTGTGCATCAGAATCATCCACAAAATTAATAAATCACAGATTATTAAGCCCTGCCCCAGAGCTTCTTGTATATTAGGTCTATGTAAGATCTGAGAATGTGTGTTCATAACAAGTTCCCAGATAATAATGATGCTGTTGGTCTAGGAACCACAGTTTGAGAACCATTTGCATATAGCAGAGTACTTCCTCTCTCCTAAAAAATCCTGAAGATTACTGTGTATGTAAGAGAAAAAATTTATCTCTTTTTAATTTATATATTTGGCTTGCTTGTTAAAATAGAAGATGTTACCTGAATTATCAATATGGAACTTCATGTAATGTAAGGTGGATAGTCCTCTTTGTAAGGATGCCTGTTCTCCAATCACTACCACTGCTTTACACAGTCAGCATGTGACGCAATTCTGATTAATGTGCAGAAAGAGGGAATTTGTTGTGAATTATTAGAAACTTTTTTTAATTGCCCATCCACATAACAGGTCTTGTGGAGGTGGCCAGTTTCTGCCTTTTCTGAAGGTGATGCCCAGAACTCCCGCAGGCACCTTGTGATAATGAGAAAAGACAAAATGAGGGCAAAGCCATATCAATAAGCATGGCAAAGCTGCTGTTCAGAATGGAAATATTTTCCAGAATATTGGAATGGAGACGAGAGGTACTGACATTAGAAACCAAATCAATTCAAGGGTTGTGTTAGATGACACTATCTCAGTGCTTCTTATGCTATTAGTTAGAAACTTTATGCTTATTATATATGTGTGTGTGTGTGTGTGTGTGTGTGTGTGTGTGTATAAAATATATGTTACTTTTAAGTTATTTCTATAAAATAAATTAGGACAAAGGAGACATTTTCTGATATAATGCACCATTATCTAGTGTATTCAGAGGAGTATTCAATTTTTTCTTCCTTGAGTAGTTACCTAACATATTTTCAGTGCTGCTAGAGTTGAGAAATTAATTACTCCAGCTCTAGTTAGCTAAGAATAGCTCATATTACTAATACTTACTTATAATAATTTAACTTATCCTGCAGTATTTACCCTAAAGTATGTAACTTTGATATTGCTACTATTTGAGGCATAAAATGCCATTACTGCTGGTTCAAATAACTAATTTTATAGAGAGTTTCATGAAAGATGGCAAAAACAAATTATTCTTAATATATTAGATAGTTGTAAGATTTGCATTATTGACAACGAACTTAAATGAAAAATCTTGACTTGAGCTTTAAGAAATTATTCATCAGTTAAATCAGTTTTTCCAGAGTAAGTAACATAATTTATACAAACATTCTCGATACAAAGTACATGGGAAAATTCTCAAGGCATTTCTGAGAGGAAAAAAACAAGTAAAAGTGAAAAAATATAAACTCAACATAATTAAACTTCAATGGTAATGAATCTAAACTGTTAATTATTCAATTTATTTATTATTAAGATCATGAGTTCCTAATTCTCTTTTTTTCTTACAGTAGATGGCATTTCCTTCTACCAAGAACCAGTTTCATCAGGAGACTCCCACCCAAGCAGGCTGAAGGTCTTGAGAGGCAGATACCTATATAGCCAGCAGAGTGGATCCATCCTGGGGACCAACAGCCTGAGAGCCTGCAGGGCTTACAGCTTTCCATGACTGAAGTTGCCAAGCAGAGATTCATCCACACACTTATGTGTTCTTTGACAGGTGATTCTTATTAATACACAGATGTTCTACATATACACATAACTCATGAATATACTAAGTAGGCAGCTGTTACCCGCCTACCACTGATTACAAACTAAAAGTAACTTCCACAAGGGAGCCATGGGGGCAGGTAAACAGTGTTTCTCAACATCCTTCCTTCTACTGAAAATCAACTCATTCATTTTTTTTTTTTTTTCTGGATCCCAGTCTTTTTCTTTCTCCAGAATTTGTAAATATGTTTTATTTCTACTAAGTGTTCAATCTCACTCTCTTATCTGTTTTTAGTCTATAATCATTTAAAGCTTCTAGTTTTTTCCATCTAATAAAGAGAAAAGAAAAAATGCATCAACAACAAATCGAACAATTCATTTACTCTCTTATTGCCTCATCTTTCCCTTCCTTTATGTAGCCAGACTTACTTGAAAGTGAATTTCAACATTAAAATTTCAAATGACTGTAATAGGCAACTTATTATGTCAACTGTGATGGCTCCCAATTTTCTATTTTACTTGTATACTTTTTATACAAGCTTAGTTTTGTTAATTAATCAGTTATCAATATGCTTTTATTTCTTGAAGTCATATTCTTCCTTCATCTTTCTTAATATAAGTGGACCTTTAAATGTATCTTTAATTTGTCTGTATTTGTTAGAGGCAGTAGGTAAAGCAATAGTTTTACCTCTTATCTTACCAACAAGAGAATATGACCGTGAACAATATGCAAAAGAGCAAGTGATATCCAACTTGGTTTCAAGGAGATTGCAAAGAATAGTTATCACAGAGGCAAATTCTAGAGCAGTGCAATTCAAAACCACATTTGTAGACTTTGCTGATGTGAACACACTTTGTTAGTGGTGCTCACAGAAATAAGTATAGGAATTGAGAATGGGCTTTTATCTTACCTCTTTATTGATTGACAATTTTAAAGAGATATGTGTGATTATCTCATTGTGGACCCATATAAAAACCAGACCCCACTCAGAGAAGCAATTTCCAAAGAACATTGTCTATTGAATGGAGATAGCTGTCACTCAGTTGTAGCCATTCTTATTGCCTATGGTATAATATTAGACAATGCATTATTGAATTATGAGATTTTTCTAGAAAAGCCAAGAATCTGAAAGTTTATATAAAATAATTTTATATTTAATATTGTTAATGAATGCCATTGAATAAAAGACTCATCATAGTGGATTAAATGCATTCTATAATTTCTTTCTGATAAACATTCTTTCTCTTAATTTTCTCACCTCCTATTCTAGTCTCAAAATATTCCAAATTGTATTGTGTTTTCACATTCTGCTAAGACTGCTTTCACTAACGTCATCATTAATCTTCATGTGGTTACATCCAGTAAATACGTTTTTAAAAGTATCACCAAATTCTATATCTTAGCAGAATAGAAAACTCTTAATCTATACCAACTACTTAAAGTATTTTTTTTTCTTTTAGGTTTCCTTTCATGTCGTCAGGAGTTCCTTTTCAACAATATTTATTGCTTTTTTTCTCTAAGTTTACTTTTAAATGTGTGAATAAGTCAACATTAGAATGTTGTTGACTTTTCTTCCTACATTAGAATCTCATCTAAGAAGTCTCATGTGTTCTTATGACTTAATTCACCATCTGATGAAGACAGGACAAGTATTTATATCAGAAGCCCCGACTGACATTTCTTGCATAGCCTAAATACCCTTCATAAATATCATCTCCAAAATATTTTACAAGTCATTAACCCTTACTTACTCCAAGTCCTAGGTATTGCTGATTTCAATCTACTTTGATATACCTTTATTGTTATCATCTAATACAAGCCGTATTCTAAACACCCTTAGTGATTACATTACCAGTAAGAATTTCAGTGCACATATTGCCCACCTTTAATATATTATACGCAGTGCATCCAGAATAGTTTTGATCTAATCAAACTCCACAGCTTCTGCACAGCAACAGAAACAGTCATTAGAGTGAATCGGCAACCAACAGAATGGGAAAAAATTTTTGCAGTTTTCCCATCTGACAAAGGGCTGATATCCAGAATTTACAAATAACTCAAACAGATTTACAAGACAAAAACAAACAAGCCCATTCAAAAATGGGCAAAGGATATGAACAGACACTTTACAAAAGAAGACATACATGAGGCCAAGAAACATATGAAAAAATGCTCATCATCACTGGTCATTAGAGAAATGCAAATCAAAACTGCATTGAGATACCATCTCACGCCAGTTAGAATGATGATCATTAAAAAATCTGGAAACAACAGATGCTGGAGAGGATCTGGAGAAATAGGAACACTTTTACACTGCTGGTGGGAGTGTAAATTAGTTCAACCATTGTGGAAGACAGTGTGTCAATTCCTCAAGGACCTAGAAATAGAAATTCAATTTGACCCAGCAATCCTATTACTGGGTATATATCCAAAGCACTATAAATTGTTCTACTATAAGGACACATGCACACAAATGTTCATTGCAGCACTGCTTACAATAGCAAGGACCTGGAATCAATCCAAATGCCCATCGATGATAGACTGGACTGGGAAAATGTGGCACATATACACCATGGAATATTATGCAGCCATCAAAAAAAAATGATGAGTTAGTGTCCTTTGTAGGGACATGGATGAATCTGGAGAACATCATTCTCAGCAAACTGACACAAGAACAGAAAATCAAATACCACATGTTCTCACTCATAGGTGGGTGATGAACAATGAGAACACATGGACACAGGGAGGGGAGCACTACACACTGGGGTCTATTGGGGGGAATAGGGGAGGGGCAATGGGGGCGGAGAGCTGGGGAGGAATAGCATGGGGAGAAATGCCAGATGTGGGTGAAGGGGAGGAAGGCAGCAAATCACACTGCCATGTGTGTACCTATGCAACTATCTTGCATGTTCTGCACATGTACCCCAAAACCTAAACTGCAATAAAAAAAAAGAATAGTTTTGTCGAAAACAGTAATGTGAATTAGGGAATTTGCTCTGAACATAGTTCAGTCTTCCCCTTTTCTATTTAGAGAAATAGAAAGCACTAACCTCCATTTCCTTATAGATTTTTCTTCAGACTTGTTTTGTGCCTTTTTCTCACTTGTGATTTAAGATCAAGGCAATGCTTGGCTCCTTTTAATTTCTAAGATGGATTTTTCTATTTCCTACCTCAATCATTTCACTTTACCATCTTTTAATTGAAATGTTCTTTCCAATTCTTCTGTTAACTCCAGCTATTTTCTCCCAAAAATAATCTTTCCTTCTCACTCACTCCATTTTCAAGACTTGTTGAAGTCCATGGCTTCCGCATTCCAGTAGCTACTTGGGCTTCCTCTTGAGGACACTTCCATTCATATTATTCACATCTGCTTATTAAACTATAATCTCCATGCAGGCAGGCGTTGCACTGGTTTTCTTTTTCACAAGTTTCTCTTACATAGTGTATGTTGCACATATATTTTTAAAATAAATGAACAGTTGTTTCCAAATTTAGGTGGAAATGAAGCTAGCTTTCTTTCATTTTTATTTTCTTCTTCCTTGTGTTTTAATTCTACAAAATAAACAATTACTGATTACACATTTAAACTATGTTTACATGTTCTAACATATTTAACCTATTAAATATTCTATTAATATTATATGATCTTATAAACCATATACAATTTGCATTTCATTTGTTTTATTTAGATATTTAAGATATACATACATATGTATATCTTGTTTTTAAAAAATATTGAAAATTATTTTTTAAGCATATGCATTTTAATTTTACTATAACATATTTATTTTATGAAGTTTGTCAAAGGTAACTTTTTATTACTGTATACATAGGTGTGTATGTAAAAACAGAATATAAAGTCATTTTCAGAAAGTCAAGGTTCTAGTTTTGACTCCAGGTAAACATCATTGATAGTTCATGAAAGTATTCCACTTTTTGATTTCTATGTATGAAAAATGGGAAATAGAAATATGGAGCAGTCACAGCATAATTCTTTCATATTCCTAATAAACTAAAAAATGTGAAATTCCTTTATATATTTTAAAATTTTAGTCAAATTTATTATACCATTAATTTTTTTTAAAATTAAACTTGTAAAATGATTCCACATCTTTATTGCATACTAAACTCAGATGTAGCACTTAAATATACAGGAAAAGGAGTTATAGATTATTTGTTATGCTTTTAAAAATAGGTGTAATATTCTAATCCTTGTAGTGATATAGGTCAGGTTTTTAATATTTTCTTTCATTTTTTCATATTTAGACTGTTGTCATCCCTCAAAAAATCCACATACAGTCTCACATATTTTCTCTTTAGACCAACCATATAATTGCCACTTTTATTCTCTGCTTTATAATAGCTGTCATTGGATAATGAAAGAATCAATCAAACATTTTTTCCTTCATGTCCCTGCAGCAACAGAACTTTATTATTTTTACTTCAGTGACACTCTGAGAAGCTTGAATCAATATTGACAAAACATCAAGTCTTTTTGAAAAACTTTGCTATGATAGCTCTCAAAGCTTAACTATTTCACATCTTTTATAGCCATGGAAACTCAAAATTTATTTTTCTCACAAACACATACATCTTAATCCCATGGAAAATCATTCGGCTGCATTTGAAATGCAGTTACCATAACTGACTTCCAAGGCACAGAACTGGGATTCATCTCCATATCTGAGAATAGAATCAAGCCCTAAACAAAGGGAACTTTATAATCAGGTTTTGAAGATTAATGTTTCTTTAGAAGGGGAAGCTGGTCTTGGAAGCAATCTGATTTTCTTCCTGCTATTGATAGAAACATTGAGTTTCTAGCTGAACTAATAGAAAAATTTATTTGTAAATAAATGGACACTTTAGCCCGGGAAATAATTTACTCTTAACCCTTATTGTTCATTGATATTGATCACTTGAAAATGCTCTGAATCACAAGCATAACAAAACCTCTTCCTATTGAAATACTATTAATATTATTCAATATGTTTTAATTTTTAAGTAGTAAGATAAATAATATAATATACTGTTACTTAAATAGCTCACATACTCTATTATTCAATTCTATGACTAGTCTAATAATTATCTCAAAATCCAGGATCAGATCCCTGAAGCTGTTTTATGGTTTGGTTCATTTCGTTTGGTTTAGTTTGTTTCTTTGGCTCTGTTTGCCCTTTAGCACTGAAAAAATTATGTAATGTAACTGAATCTCCAGCATTGCTATTGAGTAATGCTTTTCAAGCAGGACATTTCACTCAGTAGTTGATCTCATACTTAGTTATGAGTTTAAAACTTGAAAAGAGACAGAAAATCTGTAATGCCATAAACAGAAAATCAGATTATGGAGAGTGAATGCATAAGGATATTTAGTTCGTGAAATTCATTTACATGAATCTTCTTTAGTCTTCAAATCAACATGTGTTTTCACTAAATACACTTGTGTTAAGTACATAGCCTGTGACTCTGGCATCTTCCTCCTTTCACAAGTATGGAAACTAAGTCAAATCTCATTACACAGTGTTGTGTAAAGAGTTGATAGATTTCTAACTGTACCTTAGGCTTCCCAACCATTGTTACAGTGTTCTTTGAGTTATAGCATATTGCCTATTCCAATTTAAATATAAGTGTGGAGATTCTCATCCTCTGTTCTTTCCTGAGTTTTGACTTTATGTGACAATTTTTCCGACTCCCTACCCCTATTTTCTCTTCTTTGTAATTAGTGTTTTTAATGTCTGAAACCATTGACTTCTCTGTAAGAAAGAATTACTGTTTTTAAAACTAAATAGGGCCGGGCACGGTGGCTCACGCCTGGAATCCCAGCACTTTGGCAGGCCGAGGTAGGAAGATCACAGGGTCAATAGATTGACACCATCCTGGCCAACATGGTGAAACCGCTTCTCTACTAAAAATACAAAAATTAGCTGGACGTGGTGGCACATGCCTGTAGTCCCAGCTACTCTGGACGCTGAAGCAGGAGAATCGCTTGAACCAGGGAGGCAGAGGTTATATTGAGCCGAGATTGCGCAATTGTATTCCAGCCCTCAAAAAATAAAAATAAAGAAAAAGAATTAATAGTATTTAGTGATTTTCAAACTGTTGAAGATTTAAATTGACATGTTTGTCATCAAAACCTTAAAATTAAAAAAAAATAAATCATGATGCTTTTAAAAAACTCTGAGAGGCTTTAATATTCTTTAATTATGCAGGATTATACAGACACACAAACTATGTTTCCATTCAACCAATTTTATTTTTTAAATATTTTTTTTCATTAAAGTCAATTATAATGCGTTTGATTTCATGTTTAAAATATTTTTGTTTCTTGATTTTTATATATGACTCATAATACGTAAATTAATCATGGGGCCTGGAAAATTAGTAATAGTAGTTCGAGAAGGGAAAATAAGTGTATGTCTGTCTGTGTTTGTGTGTGTGACACACACGTATACACATTTAACAAAGAGAGATGAATTCTTATATCTCTATCTAATAATATGTGCAAATTTAAATGGAAGTCCTTTCAAATTAGCCTCATTTAATATGTTTACATCTATATTATCATTTAAATTTTCTTTTTTAACACTTATATAGTGAAAACAAACACACACCTGATTTTCTCACATGGCACCAAGGAACCCCTCATTTTCAGCTTATGTTGGTCTATGTATGCAGGGACTTACAGAAGAAATTTTGCGCAAATAAGTTAGAACGTAAGTCAATCCTCTTGTTTCAAAAGAGTAAAGCATGATACAAAGCATGAAATTTATTTAACCTCCATGTTCCATCTAGCAGAATTAAACTTTCCAAAGGGGAAAAAACATACATTGATATTTTAAAAATTACTACACAGTAGAAACTATGCTTCTAATACTCTACAATAAGCCTAACTTATTGGCAGAAATTGTCCATAAAATTGACATTTTTAAGCAAATTTACATTCCTTCATCACTGTTACGCATGTTACTGCAGACAAAGTAGATGATTTGAATTCATGATTGATTCAAGAGTGTCATAGAAATGAGACAGAATATATTGGACTTTGTTGCCAAGGAGTTCATTTTGGGCAACCAATAATTACACTGAGAGTTAGATTGTATGAAATCAGAAAAGTGTAGAAGAGTCCACGGCATTAGTAATTACAATGAAAATAAAATTAATATCTCATACAATGTGCTTTCATATATAATTCCTCCTCTGGATATTGTATTTTCTTCATGCCCCTTTTCAGAGCTGGCTCTTATTATTGTATTGATATCTGTTTTAAAGTGAAGAAAAAAGAGCTGAAGTAAAATTTTCTTCAAACTTTAGACACAAAAATAAAAATAAGTTGAGGATGCAATTTTTTATTAAAATTAATGCACTTTCTTAAACACAATCTCTGTCACTAATCTATCTTTCTGTTAATTAACTGGCCAGGGGAAAGTTGGCAAATTCATTCATTTTAAATGATAGAGGCATAAAGGTTCTTGTTGAATACGTTATTTTGTTTTATTGGTTAAACACACACATACATACACACATGTAAGCATTTCTATTCATTCTGTAGTTCAGAAAGTTTTAACAGTAAGATATTCCAATCTTACCATCAGCAACAACTATAAACTAAGTCATTTTTAAATTAAAAAGTTCTAAAAACAGAGATTTTAGGAATATTAAAATTCCCTTTAAGCTTTACTACATGTCATTCAAATCAGAATACTTGATATCACTTTATTATAATTTTAAGAAAATACTATATATTTTTTAAATTATAAATTAAATTAATTATAATTTAAGTGCCTGAATAAATTGAGTATTTATATAAGGTTAGTTACATGCTATTTTTTGATTGAAATACTCTTCCAACCATGTCAAAAATTTTCCTAATGTCTCCTAAAATGTTTATTTAGTGATGGGAACAAAAAATGTTTTAAATCAACCTCAAATTGTTTTGCTTATGACCAGTAGATTAATCTTAGTGAAACGATGTTTTCAAAATGTCATTCTCTATTTCAATAATCTACAATCACTCTCAGTTTTTTATAAAATAATGTCCAGAAGGATTAAATGGATTTGCCTTCATGGATACTTGTGCTTTGAACATTTATATATTTTTCTTTTAGATAGAATAAAATAACCTGGAAGATAGTAATAAATTATTTCCCTAATGTATTGGAAAGTCTAGTATAAAGGAAATAAGAGCAGTGGCAACATAAACAGGAAATAAATAGTATCTATTCCAAAAATATGAGTATAAGAAACAAAAAGTTTTGATATATTTGGAATTGTGTTTTCATGGCCAGTAAATTTGCATACTTAAACTGTTAAATAAATGGCATCTATCACTTCAAGAGGTGGATGAAAACTACCAACAATAAAAGGGTCATTGTAACTTGAGTTTCAAAACTGGCTTTATTTTTCAAACCATAGTGAGGCATCATCTTAAAAGAGCTATTTCCCTGAAAGAAAAGAGAGGTTCAAGTTTATTAAGAGACTATCCCATATCCAAAGTGTAGGCTGACAAACTTCGTATAGAAAAGGGAAAAATCAGAGTATTTTATTAATATAAAAGGAAATCCATCCCAAAAAAGGTGGTGGAAAACCTATTCATTATTATACCATAGATAGAGGAAAGAAAAATAAAAATGATAATACATTTACTCTAAGAGACCAGTGTCTTTGTTTTTTTCAATTTCTCTGAAAAGATCCTTAGTAGGGTCTGAAAAAAATACACTGATATAGTTTAAGGAAGCCTAGGACATCAGAGTTGATAGATTGCTTTGCTTAGGAGAGTCTGGAGGTTTGCATACTCCATGATAAAGCCTCACATCCTCACATTCAGCTTGGGACAATACCCAGTCTGTAGTAATAGTGAATCATTGTCCAAGGAAGGTGTTCAGTTGAACGAATCTATGGAAGATCTCACGGCTCTTGAGACACCGGGAGTGATACACAGGTAATCCAGAAGTTCATGCACACTCAGGGTCATATATGAGCTGAGAGGAGCCCTGAACAGCAAATTTAGAGACCAAGAAACAGAGTTCACAATCTTTGGGATCAGAGTCAAACATACTTCATTTGCAGTTTTATGAAGAAAGAACCAGTTAAGACCAATCCCATCTCATAGATACAATTTCAGTGATTAAAAAATAGACAAATTAAGAGAAAACAATAGATCTGTGGCACCTCTATTTTACTGCCGTCAGACCCCATCCCAAATATAACCTGATACCATCCTAGACGTAGGAAGGAGGTGATGGGGAAAGGATGGACATGAACAACAATCATGAGACAGTTCACATAGACAAAACTGAGATATCATTACCTGGCGACTTGAATTCTTCTCCTTACCTTAATAGGACGATCATCCAGAAGACAAATTAAGCACATTTCAGAAAATAAAGAAACTGAATTTTATTTGAATCTTTAAGTTGTTAACTCTTACTAGTTAAATAGTATATTAGTTTCATATTGCTTCTATAGCAAATTACCATAAATTTAGTGACTTAAAACAACATAAATTGATGTCCCACAGTGCTATAGGTCAGGAGTTCCCAACAGCTGGGCCACAGACTGGTACTGGTCTGTGGTTTGATAGGAACCCAAGGTGCACAGCAGGAGGTGAGCGGCAGGCAAGCAAGCAAAGCTTCCTCTGTATTTTCAGCTGCTCCTCATCGGTCATACTCACTGCCTGAGCTCTGCCTCCTGTCAGATTAGCAGCAGCATTAGATTCTCATAGGACCAGGTACCCTATTGTGAACTGCACATGTGAGGGATCTAGACTGTGCTCTCCTTATGGGAATCTAATGCCTGAAGATCTGTCACTGTCTCCCATCACTTCCAGATGAGACATCTAGTTGCAGGAATACAAGCTCAGGGCTCCTACTGATTCTACATTATGGTGGTATAATTATTTCATTATGTATTACAATGTCACAGTAGTAGAAATAAAGCACACAATATATGTAATGAGCTTGAATCATCCTAAAACCATTCCCCACAACCACAGTCCATGGAAAAATTGTCTTCAACAAAACTGGTCCCTGATGCCAAAATGGCTGGGGATGGCTGCTATAGGTCCGAGACCTCAGTTGGCTAAAATAAAAGTGAAAGCAAGGCTTCATTTCTTCTGAAAGTTGTTGGAGATTTTTTGTCCCTTACCTTCTTCAGCTTCAGAGTCTGTCTGCATTCCCGTGCTCATGACCTTTTGTTGCATCTCCAAAGCCAACAATATAGTATCTTCAAATCTCTCTCTGTCTGTCTCTCTCTCTGGTACTTCTGCTTCCCTTTTAAAAGGACCCTTTTGATTACATTGGTCCCAGTGGGATAATCTAAAACAATCTTTTCATCAAAAAATCCTTAATTACATTTCCAAAATTATTTTTACCATATAAATTGACATATTCACAACTTTGGGAGATTAGAATGTAGATGTCTTTGAGAGAGACACTTTCTGCCTATCACACAGGTGACACATGTATAAAAAACTCCAAACATTCTTTCCATCCACAGGGATCTTTACTTAAATGTTAAGAAAACAAAGAGATTTGTTGAATAAAGAATAAACATATCACACATATAGGGTTAGATAATTTACAACTTATTCCAAGACCACCTTCAAAAATTAAAATTAAGTTCTGTACTTGGGTACACACTTGTATTGATTTGGAGCCTTTGGTTCATCCCCCACAAGATTAATTTAGAGCTCATTTTACTCTTTGATGTGTGTGGAAGAGAAATAATATAGAAACCTGGAAAGTCAACTAATTTTCTCTTAATATCTATACTACTCATCATCATAGCTAACAAAACATAGATATTTGTTCAACAATATTTCCCATTTGAATAAAGCTTATATTTCTCAACTTCAATTTTAAAGAGGCATGGACATGTTAGTAGGTTCTAAATGAAATTTATGTAAAGTAGTCTGTCAGATGTCTATGGAGTGCTCTTTAAGAAAAAAAAATAAAAGAATATCTTTCTCTGTTATTTTCTCCTGGACTTTGCTATAGTTTTGTGTTGTGAGGCACTATCTAAGAATGTAGAACAATAAGACAAAGGGTCCTGAGGTAGTTTACCTCCACAATGTCTACCTTTTCATTTATATTTATAAGAAAAAATTAACTTTTGTCTATTTTTTTCCCACTGTTAGTTTGAACTTATATGTTGTACATAATTGAATTCAAATCTAACTAAATTAGGCCTCATAACAGATCAAAAATCTATTATCTATCGGTGAAAAACTTATCCCAGCAGAGTAATATAGCTACATCAAGTAAACAGTCAAACCTAAAGACTTATTTAATGAGTGATTGCTAAGATTATGGAGAATTGAGTACAGTTAAGAGGGCAAATATGAATAAATGGATTTCTCCATACAAAGAGATAATATTGTGATTAATAAATTTATATTGCAATAGCTATATATTTTTCTCATACTTTTAATATCTGTTGGCTGGTCTATAGGAACCCAAGAACAACATAAGAGTGAGTCCTAAAGTCAGCTTTCATTATGACATCTAGGCATTAGCTATAGATTAAAAGATCACAGTGTGTGAGATGATGATATACCTCCTAATTCACTGGGGTACTTCACATGAGATGCCCATGTCCCAATTGGCAAGAAAGTGGCAACACCATTGTAGTTGAGGAACCTATGACACACAGGACAAAGGAATACCTGATTAGTAACTAGAGCTGTGTAAAGGGTGCTAAGAGTAGAGTTTAATTCCCTGTGTCACAGAATTCATAGATTAATATGCATTGCTTTTAATTATATATTGGTAGACTATACATATATTTCTACTATGCATACCTAAATGTTAATTTTGGGGCACCTTAAAATTAAAGAAGATTAAACATACAACTTTATTTTTGAGTGCTATATATATTTTATCATCTACTCAGGCATAGCAGTGGGCATTTTATTACAAGAATTACTCGAATTACTCATATTTTGAATCTACATTACCCGCTTGTAATTTTCTTCTTATGTAATCTGTAGCACATTCCCTAGAATCAATCTTGTATGGTCCTCAATGTGCCATGCTCCTGCACGATTGCTCATGCAGCTAATCCTCCAGTTAATACGCTTCACATTCTTCTTCATTTTACTTCAGAATTTAAGGAGTTAGGAAAATGTTTTATGAACAAATTCAGCTGAGAATATTACAAGGTCTCTGGCATTATACTAAAATTTTATACAGGTTCTTCAAAAGATTTTCATTTTTATTACACACACACACACACACACACACACACACACACACACACAAACAGCTAAAAAATCTAAATAGGAATTTCTAAAATTCCTTGCAGAAGGAATGAAAACAGAAAAAAATATGTGTAATCTACCAGCCACATTCCAAATTACTAAATTTTACATCAGAATAGATGAGTAATACTCAAATCATTAATAGATGAACAAATATGCAGACAGGTACATATAAATTAAACATATTTTTATTTATATTTGGCAATTTGATAGAAAATTATTTGTATCTACATCTATATCTATAGCTATATTTACATGTAGTCTAATTTATTTTTACATTTCATTGTCTAACATGATTTTTTTTAATTAAGTTGTCATTAAAATTCCTTGTTAATTTTCCATTAACTTACCAAATCCATATATTTTTCTTCTTGGCTTCTGGCATTCTTGTCATATTTATGAGGTTCTTTCTTATCCTGTGTGTATATACACAATTAAATATATTGACTTCTATTTATTTGTTATAAATACTTTAATTTTTTGAGAATGCTTAGATAGCAAATGAGGAGCTGCTGTTCCCAATAAAATATATCTTAAAATTTATTTTTTTGACAAATCCCATAATATCTGTCACCAGTTTCTACTAAACTTCTAGAAATGATTCTAATTTTATAAAGGAATTGCAATTTCTTTCAGGCAAAATGAGAGATAATTTTTTTCAGTTAGTAAATTCATCTATGGGGAGATGTTTTTTGGCTCCTCAAAATCTTTACTGAAACTGCATTTACTCCTTAACTTTATCTTTTTTTTTTCTAACACATGTATCACCCAATCCTGAAATGTTCATTTTCTCCAAAATTGCAATACCAAGCTCAGCAATGCCACTGCCATGCCCCTCCAGCATGTGAGTTCTTCTCAAACCTGTCAGCCCAGGTCAAGATGCCTCTTCCACTTTCTCAGTTAATTCCAGCGGGCTGACAGTTCTGTTAAAAGTGTGCTCTCTGCTAAGGTCCAGGCAGAAACATAGAATTTCAACCAGTACAGGTGAGCACAAAAATCTGAATAACCTCAGAAAATATAGCCAGAAGAAATTCCCAGCCGCATGTGGCCCTATTTCAACATTCAAAAAGAATTCCCCATTAATCAAAAGTACTTTAAAATAATTCTAATATTCTTATATCTCTTGAAACTCAAAGTACAGTACTTCACAAATGCGGTGTCCCTCTTCCTCTCATTCTCCACGTCTCTCATCCATGAAGTGGCCTTGAATCTCTCTCTGCCTCTAATACACTTCCCCTCACTCAGCGTCATGCAGAGGAACTGGCCACATTGCCCTCTGCTTTCCTCCCTTTTTCTACTTCTTTCCATTTTGTTTGATTCTCAGTAACAAATAAATCTGTGCCTACAAACACCCCATTCCCACTTTTGTCATATCCTTCTCTAATTAATCTGATTGCATCATAAATTAGAAGTGTGTGTGTGTGTGTGTGTGTGTGTGTGTGTGTGTGTGTGTGAGAGAGAGAGAGAGAGAGAGAGAGAGAGAGAGAGAGAGAGAGAGACAGACAGACAGACAGAACACCAAGTAGTAGTTACCAAAATGTCCTTCATAGGTAGAGGTTATTAAGTCTATCAATTCAATTCTAATATGAATTTTTGGTCTATTTTTCTTATTTGCTGTATTGCATCTTTATATAACAATATGGAAATATAGCTAGAGATGTACTTCCAGCTCCAATTTCTCATTATTAAAAATGAGAATTTAATATATGTTTGCTTTTATTTCAAAAAAGAAAATGAACTGTATAGCTATTCCTCAAGTATACCTCAAGAATTCAAATATTAATATTGTATTTTATTTGCATGTTTTTAGTTTACAGATTTTGCTGTTTAAAGAAAAAGTTTATTTGCTGTTTCTTCTCAATTAGAATGATTAATTTAATATGTACTTCCGTGTATTTGTCTATTAATAATTTGATTTAGGCACATCTGTCATACAATTCAGAGATTAATATTTCCTTTTTTAACCCCAGTTGAAGTTTAGGACTTTATTCGGGAGGGTAAAATGCTGATAGTTATTATTCTAATGTGTTCATTTTGTTCCTGTTACCTTTGTGGCTTTGTGTTTTCCACCTTCTCTTTTCATTGTTAACAGTTTTTTTTTTTTAATTTTAATAAGATATTTCTTTTTTCAGTACTATAAAAGCAATACATCCTGTTTTCAAAATGTAAATACAATTACTTACATTTAATTCTTTAAGCAACATATTATTAATTGTTAAAATACTGAACGATGCTATGCCTTTTGTGTTTTCATAGTATGTTTAAGTAGTTCAATGTATTTTTGCCCACAAATTTGCATCATTCAAAGCACTGGCAATTTTCAATAAAATTGAAGTGCTGAATCATAAATAATTTTAGTATTATTTATAATACTAAAACGTATACTTTCTTGTTTTGCATTATATTTCGTTTTAATGTTACTGAAAACAAGAGTAATCTCAGACCAATATATCTTATTATGGAGATATACATATGAATGTTCATCTCACATTTACCTATTGACCCAGTGGAATTAAATGCAGGCTTACAGTCATGTCTCACAGTGGATGAGGCCAGAAGAGCTAATACAAAATTAAAAAGTCCTGTTTTCAGCTATATGGTGATGCAAGGCCAGTTTCTCATGCTGCTTCTCTGTATTTCATTGAGATTGATGAATGAGTTGCTTAAGCTAAATATTTTATCAATTTGTCATTTTTTTTCCTTTAGAATTATATGTAAAAAAGATCCAAACAACACATTCATTGGCTTAAACTAGAAATTACATTAATTTAAACTAGAAATATATGTATTTCGTGTGCAGAATGTGCAGGTTTGTTACATAGACTTACATGTGCCATGGTGGTTTGCTGCACCTATTGACCTGTCCTGTAAGTTCTCTTCCCCTCACCTCCCAGCCCCTAAAAGACCCTGGTGTGTGTGCTGTTCCCCTGGGGAACAACGCTGTGTATATGCGTTCTCATTGTTCAACTCCCACTTTTGAGTGACAGCATACGGTGTTGGTTGCCTGCTCTTGTGTTAGTTGCTGAGAATGATGGCTTCCAACTTCGTCCAGGTTCTTGAGAAGGACGTGATCTCATTCCTTTTTATGGCTGCAGGGATTTCCATGGTGTATATGTACCACATTGTCTTTACCATTGATGGGCATTTGAGTTGGTTCCGTGTAGTTACTATTGTAAATAGTACTGCAATAAACATGCATGTGTATATGTATTGTTAGTAGAATGATTTATATTCCTTTGGAAATATACCCAGTACTGGGATTGCTGGGTCACATGGCATTTCTGGAATCTCCTTCTGAATTATGTAAAAAGGCAAGGACATTTTTATATGTATTTTATGGATGATATTGAATCTTAATGAAATTCTTACTTATATGCCATGTACTATGTTAATTGATTTATCATTAGTGTTCCACCTGTTCCACCTAATCCTCCCCCAAATTCCATGGGAACAAGTTATTTCTATGAAGAGATACTTGTAATCATCATTTACATCTGAGTGAACTAAGACTTAGAGAGACTAAGAAATGTGCACATTTGCAATTCTAGAAAATGGCAGAATTTCAGTTTGTTACAGAAGGTAGCTAGTCAGAAATGATCAGGACAGGAGAGGGCTCCACCCAAACCCTACCAGGAAAGTCAGGTGACCATCAGGTGATGGTCAGGCAGTTGCTAACTGTCTCTCTAAAATAATAATTGGTCACAGCCAGCACCAAGAAAAGGCAGTCTCCCTATAGATATGAAACACCTGAAGCTGGTATCAGAAGCCTCCTGATAAGAATCTCATAAGTTGGCTGAATGGGCTCAAACATGTTCATTAAAAGAAAAATGGCAGCGTTTAACTGGTATACAACCCTCAGGGGACATGCTGCAGGTAAAGAGAAGCTTCCAGGTAAAGCTTCAGGTGAGCCTGCATAAACTCCAGTAAGCACACTTAGCAGACTCATCTCCAAAATGCCATTTGGGAAGGTCACCCCATGGGAAGAATCAAGGGAAAAGGGATACAAGATGCTGGAAGTAGGCCAACATAAAAAACCCTATGTCCAAAGTCAAATGTGGTGCTCGTCCTCCAAGAAGTCAGGCTGGCTTTCTTCCAAGTGCACCTTTCTTTTTATTCCCACTCTAAAACTTTTTTTTCTTTCTTTTTTAAAATTATACTTTAAGTTCTGGGGTACATGTGCAGATCTTGCAGGATTGTTACATAGGTATACACATGCCATGGTGGTTTGCTGTCTCCAACCTCGCTTCACCTCCATTAGGTATTTTTCCTCATGTTACCCCTCCCCAGACTCTCCACCCGCTGCTATCACTCCCCTAGCCAAACTTTCACTCTGGATCTAAAACTTACCTCCCTCTTCTTTATCTGCTGATGCCCCTCGGTCTAATTCTTTCCACTGAGGAGGCAAGCACTGAGGTTGCTGCAGACATGTACAGATGCATTTCACCAATGAGAATTTGAGCCAGTGAATGAGATATGAAAAAATATGTAGATTTGAGGGATATTTTTAAAAGTCCTCTGTTGGTTGCTACAGTGCTCTGTGGATGATTCAACATTGAAGAAAAGGAAGACACTAGAGACACAATAACGCTCAAGTTTCTGGCCAAGAATCCAGTTGTGTATTTACATTTATTGAAAATTTTAAATGTTTTATGGCCCCATATATTTTGATCCTTCATTGGATCCTCTGGTACTGTTATTTTCTTCTCCCTTTGTCTGAAATATTTTACTTTTGCCGTGTCTTTCTCCCCTCTTTTCTGGCCTACCTTAAGTACAATATAGAAAAGCGATTCTTTCTGAACATATGTAGGGTGTCACTGTCCCTATCCATGTAGTACTGCATCTGCAGTTCTGGTACACAGCTTATGAGAAAGTAGTAATGAAAATCTCTCATTCAATCTTCAGTTTCTCTTAGGATTCCATTATTTCATGAGTCTGTCTGTCTTATTGACCTTCTCTACCACCTCTCAAACTAGTTATTTTTGTTTTTAAGACTGTCTTTCTTTGGAGTGTAGTTGCATGATCATAGCCCTCTATAACCTTGAACGTCTCACCTCAGCCTCCCAAGTAACTAAGACTGCAGGTGTGCACCACCATGCCTGGATAATTAAATATATGTGTATATATATATATATTTTTTTTTGTAGAGACAGGATCTTGCACAGGCTGGTCTTGAACTCCTGGCCTCAAGCAATCCTCCTGCCTTAGCATCCCAAAGTACTGAGATTACAGGTGTGAGCCACAGAGTGTGTCCAGTTTCTTTAATGCTCTACATTATCTGAATAATTTAAAAACTATATTTCCTACATTGTCTTGGCAATAACATTTCTTATCCCTACTCCTTCATAGAGTGTGTTCCTTGTATGGAGGCGCTGTCCTAGAAAACAGTGCTATTGCCAACCTGTTCAGCCTGGGCTGCTTCCATCCTGATCCCTACACCAAACGATACGCAGACCTCCTGATGATCTCTTTTGTGGAAGTCGTCATCACTGGTGGAAAACATACAGTGTAACTTCTTGTTTTTATTTAGTTAGACTATATTTTATAAGTTCAATTCTATGTTATATTTTATTTCAATGCAAACCCCTATGTCTTAAGAAAAATTGAGTTTCCTTAAAGTTCTTGACAGTCATGCGTTTTAGTCTTTTTTCTTTGTCTTTTTGTGTTTTCTTATACATTGAGCTTTTATTTAGTCTGTATCTTCATGAACATTTTAGTATTAAGAAACTGACTTGAGAGCTGCTCGATTAGGTATGGTTTATTTTGGAAATTGTCTTGATGGAAGAAATTTAATTTACCAAAATGGGAAAACAATACACTTTATTTCCTTGAAATAATTAAAGCAGTATTCACATCCTCATTAAAATATTAACAATAATAGCTAGAGATTTTCAGGGCATTATTGAGATACAATTTATATACTGTACAACTGATACACAAAACATACAATTCCATTTCTTTGGCATATTCCCAGAGTTGTAAAACTATACCACACTGTCTAACCTTAGTAGATATTCATTCTTTCAAAAGAAACCTTTTACTCATTACCTCTCTCTATGGATTTGCCTATTTGGAAATAGCATATAAGGAGAAGTATGCCGTCTTCTCTGAGTTGCTTTCCTCACTTAGTATATTGTTTTCACAGTTCATCCATGTGGTGAGATGTGCCAGTACTTCTTTCCTTTTTGTTGTGAAATGCTCTTCCATTGTGTAGATATACCACATTTAAACTACCCATTCACTGGCTGATGGAAACTTAAATTGTTTCTACTTCTTATTTATTATGAAGCAGGATACTATAAACATCCATGTAGAAGTTTTTGTGTGGATGTGAATTTTCATTTCTCTGGTATGTATACCTAGAAATAGAATTGACAAGCTGTTTTCCGAAGTGGCAGGACCATTTTACACTCCCACTAGCAATGTGGGAGAGTTCACCAATTTCTCCACAATCTTGGCCATACCTGCTTTCTGTCATTTTATTATAACCATCTCTGGCGGTTAAATTAGGTGTCAGCTTGACTGGATCGAAGGATGCATAGATGGCTGGTAAAGTATTGTTTCTGGCTGTGTCTGTGAGTGTGTTGCAGAGATTATCATTGAGTAGGTGAACTGGGAAAGGAAGACCCACCCTCAGCGTCGGTGGGCACCATCCAATCAGCTGCCAGCACGGCTAGAACAAGGAAAGCAGCAGAAGGTGGGAAGAAGTTCTCTGGTCAGAACTTACACGGTAAGCTGGCTTGAGCTGGCTTGCTGAGTGTTTGGGCTTTCATGTTTCTCTTGCATTGGATGTTTCTTGTCCTCGGACATCAGACTGCAGGTTCTTTGGCCTTCAGACTCTTGGAGTTATACCCATGGTTTGTTGGAACTCTCGGACCTTTGGTCACAGACTGAACCCTGCACTGTTGACTTTCAGATTTGGACTGAGCCACTGCTGGTTTCCTACCTCCTCAGCTTGCAGATGGCCTAATGTGGGACTTCACCTTGTGATCGTGTGAGTCAATTCTCCTTAATAAACTCCCTTTCATGTATACATCTATCCCATTAGTTCTGTCCCTCTGGAGAACCCTGACTAATACACCCTCTTAGTAGTTTTGAAGTAGTATCCCCTCGTGGTTTTGATTTGCATTTCTTTAATGACAAATTATGTTGAGACTCTCCATGTGCTTATTGGGAATCCACATATCTTCTTTAGAGAAATGTTTATTTGAAACCCTTTGTTCATTTTTATGTTGGGTTATTTGTCTTCATATTATTAAATTATAAGAGATATTTATAATTCTGAATACAGTCCCTTATCTGATATATGATTTGCAAATATTTCCTTCTATTCTGGAGGTTGTCTTTTCACTTTCTAGATGATTTTGTTGGCAGCACAAAAATTTTACATTCTGATGTACCCCCATTGATCTACTTTTTTCTCACTTGAGTTTTTCAGAGTCTAAACATATGAAACTACTGTGTTTTATTCTAAGAGTTTTATAAGTATTATTCTTACATTTATTTGTATAATTTTGAGTTAAGTTTTGCTTGTTTTTATCTTAAGTCTGTTTACACCTTTATCAGTAAAATTTGCTTACTATTTAAAGATTGTCCTGTATTCCCCTTACCTAGTTAGATTTGAACCCCTTCTTGCCAACTATAAATGTGGCTTGGATGCTGCTATTATTATTTAGGGAATTTACTTTCTTTTGGTCTTAGCCAAGGACTACCACCTTCGAGGTCTCCTCACTGATTGCTTCATAAGTGTTGCAGCCTTGAGCAGGTACATAGCATCCACAGCCATGGATGTGGGTAGTTTTATTTTTGATTTTTTGGAGTTACCTCTGGTTCTGAGTAGCTTATTGTTCAATCATCCTTTGGTCAGAAGTTGTTTTTAAGGTCCTTGTGTCAGTGAGTCTCCCCCTTTATTGATGGGTCAGTGTGCAACCTGAAGAATGCTTTAAACCTTTCCCCATCCCACTCTGATCACTTCTGTGTTGGTGCAAACCAGCGCATGTGCACAGCCTTCTCAATTCCCAGGGTTATCTCTGATCTCAGAACAGCTCTTCTCAGCTGTCCTTTTGCCTGTTTCTCTTGTAAACTTCTGGCTGTTCGGCTGTTTTACTAGTATCACTGAAATGCAACTTTACTCGTAATTGCTTTCCACAAAGATATTTATTACTTTTGACAATGCCCTTAGATGAGTTCCTTCATTCTTTGTTCTAAATAAAGTCAGTCCCCTCAAACAAAGCTGAGGAGCTCATTATCTTTAAGTCCTGACCTCTCTCTGGTCAGAACTTACATGGTACTACACAGGAGCCGAGGATAAACACCCGCCTTTTCCAGCCACATCCCTACTGCATTAGAGGGCAGTGTTTGCATTATGACTGAATGTTTGAATGAGAAATGTTCCTCTCAAAAATTCATGTTGAAACTTATTCCCCAATGCAATAGTGTTAAGAGGTAGAATCTTTAGGAGGAGATGAGGCCATGATGGCTCCACCGTCGTGAATGGATTAGTGCTTTATAAAAGGGTCTGAGGGGACAAGTTTCCCTCTTCCCTCCCTTCTGACACTTGAGGGCACAGTGAGTGTGCTGGCACACTGATGTGGGACTTCCCAGCCTCAAGACCAGTGAAAAATAAGTTTCTTTTGTTTATGAATTACTCAGTCTCAGGTACTTTGTTATAGGAAGCAGAAACAAACTAGATAGAAATTGTGTCTGTGTTTGTGAGAAGTAGCAGACCCTTGTCTTCTTGGCTTGCCCCTCATTATATGAAATTGGTGTCTTTGAAAAAGATAGGATGGGGTGATCGGGGCCGCAGTATTCTCAGCTTGCCACACCTGGGGCCACCTTCCTCTCCAAGAGTGGGAGCTGAATGAAAAAAGGGATAGCTGGTCCTCTATACCACACAGAGAGCTTCTGCAATGTGTGCTTGGTAATAGAGCATGAGAAGAGCAGGCAACCTGCTCCTCCAGGAATAAAACATGAAGCTGCGGGGAGAGGGCAGTGCAGTAACTCAGCGGGTTATGACTCAAATGCCCCACCTGGCTGCTGCGCTTACTGAGATTTAGTAGATTTCCTTGATTGAATGTTTTGCCATTTGCTATATGCCCTTTGGACAATTTCCAGACTTTAAATTATTGTGTTTTAAAGTGTTCACCATTTAAAAGGCTCTAAAAAAAGGGCCACTGTTGTTATTCAACCATTCTGTAAGTCCTGCCTATACGATATTTTTAATATTTTCGAAATATTAGTTATTACAAAATATAGCAAAACTTTGTCTTCAATGTTATACATATTGATTCAGAAATGTAGCACTCTTAGAAATCAAATATAAGCCTACAAATATTAATAAAAGGATAGATCTTAATATTAAAGGATCTAGTATTTTCTTAAATAAGTTATGTGCTGTATTTGCTTATAGTTAAATGTTTAGTTCATTTACACAGCCTAATTTTACTCACGAATACACTTAATTAGTGGCAATTACCTAGGACTCCAGAAACAAATTTCTGTGTGTATGCAAGATAAAAGTTAGGTCCCAAATCAAGAGATTGCTTTATTATTGATAGATTGCTAATGTTAATTTAAAAGAAATGTCACACAATTTATTTGATAATAGTACTTACATAGCAATATTCATTTCTTGCTATTGTCTATTTAAAATGTATTGTCCACCAAGTATTATCTTTTACAGAATTGTCTTTTTTTTTTTTTTTACATTTCTTGTGCTTCCTCAGGTTTATTTGGTGAAAATTACTCCTGTTATCAGTTCTTATCAATTTAATATATGAGTCACATTAATAAGAGAGTAGCCTAGGCAAAATCCTCCAAAACAATTCTATCATCTTCCTCTTTATTGTATATCATATTTTCTAAATCTAACAATATAATTTTGTTTCAAGGTTTGTAGATAATGGACTTCAATCTCTCTCTGAAATAAAATTATTATCTGAAAAGCTCCGGTGAGATAAAAGTGAAATGAGTATAGGCAAGCCTAGAAGGAAATATAAAAAGCAGGAGTTGTACAAAAAAGTTTGAGAACACATTTCTTAGATTTTGATTAGGAGTTTTTTTGTCTTTTATCTTCATATTAGAAACATTGATACTTATAAGTTTGTTATCACATGAAATTTTGCAGATACAGGTAGAGACATAATTATATACACACATATAAACATATATGTACATGTGAACTATACACTGGAGTTTCCCTGAGTAAGGTAAATTGACATATAATTAATTTCAATTAATGTTAACGCTATTGAAATTCATTGGGTCACACTTATTTTTCATATAAATCAAAATCTACGTTTTGAAACACAGGTCAACAGAATATAAACTTGCCTGTATGAACTACTGCAGTGACTCAGCTTGTATGAAAGTTCTTGTGATGACCCACTAAAAGGTATTGTTCTGGTAGCTTTCAGTTTTATTTATTTGTTTTATTTGTGTATGTGCACACCTGTACTCATGCGTATCTATATCTAAATCTACATATTCAAATTTTGCTAGTATATAATTCTGTAGTGAATTCAGCTTCTATAAAAGTTCTTGTGAAGACCCACTACAAGATACTATCCTGGTAGTTTTCAGTGATGTGTGTGTATTGTTATCTGCAAAATTTGCCTATATATAATACCACAGCAGCTTCAGCCATTATAAAATGCCTTATCAGGATGCACTGTAATATATTATCCAAGTAGCTTAAATGTGATTTACTTCAAGCTATTATTTATCTTTAGTCTTTCTGTCAGTTAAATTTCGTACATAACAACTCCAGAATTTTGTGTCTTTTAACAGCTGCCATTGATTGAGCCCACGATTCTGCAGACTGGCAGTCTGAGTCGGGCTCAGTTGTTGGTTCTTTTGGCTCCTGTGTCTGTGGTAAGCTACATGGTTGGTGGCTGAGGCAATCTGGTTTATGAAGGGCTTGTCTGAGAATGCTATTGACTAGGCTTCTCTCCAAGTAATGGCTTATCATCTGGCAGGCTAGCACACAGCTATTCACATGATTACAGGGTTACAAACACAGTAAGAGAATGAACATTAGGGTGAAAGTACTTCTCAAGTCTCTAGCTGCGCTCGATTTGCAACTTTTCAATTGTCCAGGATAAATCACATGATGACACAAAGTCAGTGGGTAAATAGACTGCACCCTTGATGACAGAAGCTGCAAGTCACAATGCAAGGGAAACTAGTAGAGCATGGAAACTTTGTGGCTGTATTTGCAATCTACTATTTTTTGGATCTGTTGATTATGTTTTACCTGAATAACATAGCAATTGAGTCCTTAGCTTATTGTTTAACTAGCAAGATGGCATCCTAATTGTGTTTTTCTAAGCGGTCATTTTAAAACTAAATTTATTTCTGCAAATATTAGTTTCTCTAACTCTAGTGGTTGTTTTCTCCACTATTCTGAAATTAAGACCTTGAACCTTGAAAACTGACAAATTGAACTTCAGAATAGTACAAAGTGCACCTTGGATAAGTTTCTTGCTTTTTAAAAAATTTTTTAAAATATTTTTCTCTATATATAAATACATGTATAGTTTATATGCATTTATAACATGCAGTCATATATAAATGTAATACATCATGTATTTATAATATATATACATGTTTGGGGCAAGGTTAATGTTACTATGTGTTTGAATTATCCTAAAAATATAAAAAAAGTTTAAGTTGATTATAAAAATGTGACAGTGTAAAAAAATCAAATCTTCAAAATATTATAAAACGTTATCCTCTGGCTTATTTTATTTTTTCCAGATAAAGTAAAAATCTAGATGTCTTTAGATTTTATTTTTGGCACAGCATTTATTACACCAGGAAAAATATATGTTAAGTTGCTTAAAATAATGTTTATTAATTTTTTTTAATCGATTGTGCTTTATTTTTACTAATAGCACCCTTTTCTTTCCTCTATTGAGTTTCAGTTCTCAAAACATAAAACTTACTAATGTTATATAATTTAAATCTTAAGGAAATGTAGCACTGAAGAATGTGTCATTACACTATTCACAATAAAAAATGACAGCAGTTGAGTTTGTCTAAGAACATCTCCACATGTATTGCCCTACGTATATTGTGGGACATAGATTTGCTGTTGCAAGGATCAGGTGTCTGGAATTATCTTATTATTCAAAGCATCAAAGAAGGTTAGGGAGACATCACTAAGTAATCTGTAAAGAAAGCTTATAACAGATGATGCTTCTATCCCCCATTTCCACCATGATTAGTCCAATAGTAGCTGAAACTATTCATCAAGCCATGACCTCATCAAAGACAACCTGGGATCCTTTTTAAAAGTCCCATCTGTGATACTGTAATAATGCCTTTCCTTTCAAAATGCTTCCACTTGTTCTTTTCCCTGAAACTTCCTTCCTCACATTGATTTATGTCTATGAATGCCATGAAAAAAAAGGAATACAAGCAGAAAAATTTGCTATGGACTTGCAATTTATCCACAAATCTATGCATCCTAACCCCCTACATATTTTAAGGTCAGTTTTCCTCTTTTCAAAATATATAACAGAAAATGTTAAAATGCACATTTCCAAAGTATGCATAATATTTGTCTATTTTCCAAAATAAAATTTTAATTCAGCTTCTCATATATGACAACTTCAATCAGAATTCTATTCTTGCTCCTTTTTTGAGGTTGAAGGGTTTTCTTGATTATTTTCTTTGCTGATGCTCCTTTTCTTCACCAATTGATAAAAACACCTTTCTATTTCATTTTTTGCCTTATTGCTTTAAAAATTATTATTTTTAATTAATGTATAATAATTTTATGTATTTATAGGACATAGTATGATATTTCAATACATATATAGTGTATACAATGTGTAATAATCAAATCATAGTAATTAGCATATTACCTCAAAGTGATTATTTATTTGTGCTGGGAACATTCAAAATCCTTTCTTCTAGCAGTCAAGAAATATATAACAAATGATTGTTACCTATAGCTACCCTATAGTGATAAAGAACACTAGAACTTATTCCTCCTCTCTAGTTAAATTTTGTATCTGTTAATCAACTTTTCTCTCTCTCTCCGACCCCACTACCCTTCTCAGTCTCTAGTAACCACTATTTTACCTACTACTTGTGTGAAATCAACTATTTTAGCTTTCCCATGTGAATGAGAACATATTTTTATCTTTCTGAGTCTGGTTATTTTACCTAATGTCCTCCAGTTCCATCCATGTTGCTATTAATGACGGGATTTTATCCTTTTGAGGCTGAATAGTATTCCAATGTGTGTATAGCACATTTTCTTTGCTCAAGTATCCTCTGATGGACACGGGTTTATTATATGTCTTGCCTATTATGAATAGTGCTGCAATAAACACAGAAATGTAGTTATTTCCTCAACATACTTATGTCCTTTCCTTTGGATATATACTCCGTAGTGGGATTTGCTAGATCATATAGTAGTTCTATTTTTAGTTTTCTGAGGAATAGCCACACTTTTTTGTAATGGCTTACTAATTTACATTTCCACCAACAGCATATAAAAGTGTCCCTTTCTCCACACCCTTGTACAATAATTTTTGTCTTTTTATATTTGCCATACTAAATGGGGTTGGATGATATCTCAGTGTTTTTGGTTTGCATTTCCAATGACACTCTTTACAAAAATATAAAAAAGATTTCTAAAATTTGTATAGAACCACATACATACACATACACACACACTCAGAAACTAGAGAGCCAAAACAATCCTGACCAAAAAGAGCAAAGCTGGAGGCATCACACTATCTGACTTCAAAATATACTACAAACCTATAATAACCAAGACAGCATGGGATTGGCACAAAAACAGGCACATAAACCAATGAAACAGAACAGAGAACCCAGAAATAAATCCATGTGTTTACCAGTCAATTGATTTTCATCAAAATCTCCAAGATCATGCATTGGAGAAAGTGCACCCTCTTCAATAAATACTGCTTGGAAACTGGACATCCATGTGCAGAAGGATGAAACTAGAACCCCTACCTCTCACCATATATGAAAAGTCAACTAAAAATAGATTAAGGACCTCAATGTAAAATTGGAAACTATGAAACTACTAGAAGAAAATAGGGGAAAGGTTCCAGACATTGTTTTAGGGGAAATATTTTATAAAGAAGATCTCAGAGGACAAGCAACACTAGCAGAAATTTAAAAATGGGATTATTTCAACCTAAAAATCTCCTATATAGAGAAAAAGCAATCAATAGAGTGAAGAGACAACCTGCAAAATGGAATAAAATACTTGCAAACTATTTATTCAACAAGAGATTAATATCCTGGACATACAAGGAACTCAACTCAATGGCCAAAAATTAATAATCTGATTTAAAAATGGGTAAGGAATCAAAATAGCCATTTTTCAAAAGAAGTCATACAAATGGTCAAGTATATGAAAAAATGCTTAACATCACTATTTTAATTTCTTTCAAACATGAAGTAAATGCCAATTTTTTAAACTTAAGATTGTTTTTAGTATAAAATGTGATAATGCTAGTATCAGACACAGACTCTATATCTAAATCACTAGATTTCGGAAAAAAAAAAACTCTTCACCATTAAACTGATTATGAGGAGTCAAAACATACTAGGTCAGAACATTTTATATAAGTTTAAGTGTAGGGAATCCATGAGCCACACACCTTGGGTGCCAGAATGCAGGGAGCCAGCCTTACATCACCCATGGGTACCCTGAGTTCAGTGGCGACAAAGGAAAGAGAAAAGGACAGATTAAGAGAGACAGTGGGACCAGGAAGCCATCACTTATTACTCTGGAGGAGGCAGTGAAGGCCTCAAGTTCTGATCATCCACACTGTTTATTGATTACAATTACTTTGATCTATAGGGTAGGGGTGGAGTGATGGTGGAGTGAATCAGTGAGCCTAAAGTGAATCAGTGAGCCAGAACTGGTGTGTCATCCTAATGATTGATAATAGAGGTGGTTTGGGAGTTTCACAAAACAAGAGCATGTGGTTATATTTAGTTGATTATCTATGTGCAGCTGATGGAATCCAGGACTTACAAGGAGCCTACAAGTCTGGCTATATCATAGAGCTATGAAGAGGTTTTATGTCCTTGAGCACAATGTTTACGGTAACAGAGCCTAGATCACCCTGCATCAGAACATGAGGCATTGAGAGGCCTTCCTCCTCAGAGGCCTCCTGTGGCTTTCCGAAGTTTGTTGGTCCTTGTTTACGTGTTACTAATAACCAATTTATGTAGGCACTCTGTAAGTCCTTTCTCCTTTGCTGCTTTTCCCAACATTTAAGTAGGCTTAATTTCTGCATCTGATCCTCCACAGGATGTGTAAACTTAGATAAGTCACTTAACCTGTCTATATCTGTTTCTTTACAAGAAAAAGAAACAAATAATTTACAAAAAGAACTATTTTGATATCTAAATGAGTAAATAAATGAAAAAAGTTGTAACTACATTAGTTTGTGTTCAATATTAAATAAAATTTAGTGTGCCTATGGGTGTACATAGGTATGTAAGTTCAATGGCATATTATAAACACTTAATTCGATAAGAAAATATCAGCATACACTATTGGATATTTGTATTTTATTTGTTGTATAAAGATGTCATTTCAGACTTATTATATAAAAATGTAAATCCCACATTTTGGCCCCAAAGTGACTCAGTATGTATTTTTCATTTAAAATATTTGAATTACAAATTTAGTACATCTAAATCAATACTCTGCTCTCAGGAATTTTTGGGCCACAGATTCAGACATAAAGAAGACATTTTGTCTTATGTTTATTTCAGAAAAACAAACAGCTCTAGTTACTTCAAGAAAAATGAAGTTTTTATAGTTGGGACTTAACATTATACAACCAAGAAACAAACTGGAGAAGAAATGGTTGAGAAATATCTGTTGGCTTTCAGGAAAGCTGGAAGAAAACTTCTCTGATAACCCTTGACAACCAACTATGTGCAGACAAAGTGATTGATTCTCTGGAGGACAAGCAGAAGCTTCCGGAAAATGCCCATGACTCTCTGCTGGTGATTGCTCAGTGTTTGGGCAAGTAAACTTCTTACCTAGAGCCCATTAGCTTCAGAACCAGTGTCTCTAAATTTTTATCACAATATTAAGGGACCTGGAGAAGATTTTCCTTAAAAACCTGACCTATAACCCAAAGATTTTATTACTTTGTGATTAAAGATCAAAATGTATGGAAATAGCATGAGTTACAAAGATGTCTCAGTAAGTCTGTTACATTGCTACAGTTACATTTGCCAACATATTCTATTTGAACTTGAGAGAATTGCCACTGTTTCTTTCTAACACTTGCCAGCAACTGCTCATGGCTCATTGATGTAACTGTTTTTGCATTCTGACACCTGAATTCTACTCACATTTTGTAAGACATGTCACTGTCAGAAGCTAAAAATAAAAAGGCAAATGCGACAGCCCTGTCATGCCTAGGAGCCGCAAATAATTGTGATCAAGAGGTGTATTTCTTAATGTTGAAAAAATTTCAAACTTCTAAAGCTTCCTTATATTTTTTTTGTGATTTTTATGAATTTCATCTTTTACTATTAGTCAAAAATGTTCTATGATTGTATCCAGTGAAAAATACACAAGATTATTTTTCTCATTAAAAAGAGCTGATAAAGTTTTGAAATCTTTTGCTGAGAAACCTACACTGAATTGAAATCACTTGGCTTAGCTACTTCTGAGGAAAGGCCAGACAGCAATTGTAATGGAGGCTATAAAAATGCATAAGAAGCCAAGTAATTCACAAGTGATTAATGATAATAGTAATACAGAAAAGGTCTTTGGTAATAAATACAAAACTGAGTTTAGAAAATACAACAAAAAGTAATTAGATTAAACTGAGTTATAAACAATGAGCATGTAAAAAAGATACCAAAAATAACAGATTTTGATATTATGCTTGCTTTTACTGAAAGCATAAATTGTTACATAAATGGCAGGACTTGGTATGATTTAAGTACTTTTGAAGCAGAAAACTCATTTAGTTATTTTATGAGATAAAGACACTCATTGTAAATCATCCCTACATTTGTATGAGGACAAAATAAATTGCCTTGATAAAATCAAACTGATTTAAAGTACAATTCTTTAATAGCACTGGATGAATTTAAAATGTCTTATATCTTGGATCAAGGCTAAACCAAATTTCTGTCACACACAAAAGTGCACACTCACTCTCTCATACAGACACATACACACACACACCTTGATATACATATGTATACTCATAACGTTAAACCTGATGATTTCTCCTCAAAGACAAATTCACACCCACTTTCATAAATAATTATTTTGCTTTAGGCAGTTATAACTTGAATCCAATTTTTAGTTTCAGATTAAGGCAAAATGTCTTACAATAACAACTAGAAAAAATAGGTCTGTTAAAATTGTAATAAAGATCTAAAAGAAGTATAAATTTTACACCTATAATTTGATGAGAATTAAAATAATAAAAACTATGTTTTATATGGAAAGAGATTTTGTAGTTTCTAAAGTGAACTCCAGCTCATTTTTGAGCTCTCAATACTTTTGCGAGATATTAAGTGAAGTAACTGTTGTTGCAGGGAAAATAAAGCTCAGGCATAATTGATTGGCTAAAAGTCACCAAACCAGCAAATGACAAAAACTAGCCACTAAATCTGCTCCGAAGGCTCTAGATGAGGACAGACAATCCTTCCCCCATTTCAGAATCCTTCTTGAAAAGTTCAAGTTAAAATGGAATAAAAGGTAATAAATTAATATATTGTATTATATAAAAAGAAGGATAAATGATACTTTATTATTTTTAAGATAACTCATTTGTTGTATTAACCACATACTACAGTGCATACGTAGCAGCTAAAGAGTTGAAGTTGCACATTATTATCATAATGTGCTTGTGTTTTGTTATTCTTCTGGAGTCACACTCCCTAATCAAGGTTAGGACTTTGAGTTGCTGGTCAAATTTTCAAATGTTTATGTTTTTTATATCTAATAATGTGCATAGAATGTCTCTCAGAATTCATCTGAGTAGATTGATCTGTAATTTCTTTTAACATGGGGGTCTGTTGTCCTCCATATTTATTCCTTGCCCATCCTGTTCTCTGCTAGGTGTCTCAGGGGCTTGAATGCTAGAGGTTTTCTTTTTTTTCTTTTTCTTTTTCTTTTTTTTTTTTGAGAAGGAGTTTCGCTCTTGCTACCCAGGCTGGGGTGCAATGGCGCGATCTCGGCTCACCGCAACCTCCGCCTCCTGGGTTCAGGCAATTCTCCTGCCTCAGCCTCCTGAGTAGCTGGGATTACAGGCATGCGCCACCATGCCCAGCTAATTTTTTGTATCTTTAGTAGAGACGGGGTTTCACCATGTTGACCAGGATGGTCTCGATATCTTGACCTCGTGTCACGTTGCTTTTCTCTGGGTTATGCCTATGGCAAACACTGGCTGGAGATTGGTGAGCCCGTGATTCCAAGAAGCGCAGCTACTTATTTCCCTTCTGTTCTGTCCTAGGAGGCATTTCCGGCAAAGCCTTTGACTCTAGCCTCTACCTGGTGATCCTAGGCTCCAGGCCCTAATATGTCCTTCAGTTTATGGAAGTGGAGATTTCCAGCAGTTGCTAATTTCTGGGTTGTGTTGCCTTCTTTTATTTGTCAGCTCAGCCATCTTTACGTTTAACTAATGCCTTGCATGACATTTCCTTCATGTTAGACACAGACATTCTGTTTGTGCCTAATACTACCCAAAATAACATATTTGTCATTTTTTAAATGAATATTAACTGAGGCAATTTTGGTCATCAGACAGAGTGGAAAGCTGGTTTGTATATATTGTGTAATCAAAATGATGTAAAAATATAGATTATAATATTATGATACAATAAAGTGATGGTACATATTGAATAACGGATAACACTCTGCAGCTCCTTTCCAATTGATATACTTTCTACTGTAGAAATAAAGGATAAGTTACATTTTCAAATAGCACTATTTACAGAAATTTCTTTTTGACAAATGCAAATTGTACTGTGATTTTCAAAATGTACCTTTTAATATTTTTTTTGTTGTAGTTAAATAAAGAAAATAAATTTTATCATATAAATTATTAGAAATAAAACATCTCCCATGTTCAATAGTATTTTTATGTGATATAAAATTAATAAAAGTGTTCAACTTTTAAGTTGTCTAATATTACTGTGCTTTGGAAAAGTCTTATAAGCTAAAACATGTACACATTTGTGTAGCATAGAATAAAATATATGTGTGCTCTCAGGCTGAGTATGTATTACAGAACTTGGCTCACCAGGGATACATTCCATTCTAGTTCTGCTATATTTGGATGGATACATCTCTTCATTTACATCCAATAGGGAAATAAAAGCTCACTGCTGCTGCACAATGAGGTAATAAACAGCATAAATAGTTCATATAACTTCTAGTTATGCATCATCTACCCAGTAACAATCAACATAAGCCATGAAAAAGTAGTATTACTGTTTTTGAAATAAATGTTTATATAGATACAATTATTTTTTTCTTTCATGTATCGTGTATGGTTTTAATGCCTTTACATCTCAAATTTACTTGTTTTAATATTCAATAATAATACCCTACCTTGACTTCTGCTTACACAAATATTCTTTCTGAAACTCTATTCCTTCTCTTTGTCAATTACATGTCTTTGTTTAGTTGCTTTTTATTTTACTCTTCTGTTCTCTTGTGATTTAGACTAATTATATCATTTTTATGCCTTTTTATTTTTGACATTAATTTTCTAACACTGCAAACTGTACTCATCATGCTATGCCTTAAACAAGCTTGTCTTTAGATTTCTTCCTTGAAAGAAATTACACATTAATTCTACCACAATACTGGTAAAATTCTTACGTTTTTTTTCCTTGATTCCTTTCACTTCTCTCCAAAAAAGGGGCAGCTAAAAGGTATTCTTCCCCATAAAGACTCCTACAACCATCTTTTCTTCCCCCGTCCCCTTTTTAAAGAACTAAAGATGAGGCCTCGCTATGTTGTCCAGTCTGGTCTAGAACTCTTGGGACTAAATGAGCCTCCCATCTTGGCCTCCCAAAATTGCTGGGATCAAGGCCTGAGCCACAGCACCTGGCCCACACATCTTTTTTCTCCTTTGCTTTGTCACCATCAAGGACCCTTAACTTCTCATTTTTCTTCTAGTGGAAATTTGTAACTACATTGTACTGAAATCATGTGATTGTATTTTTTAAATGACAGTAATAAGAAAGTCACACCATGGTTGTGTCTTGTTAATTGTTTACACCGGTTTCCATCTGTCATCCTTTCTTTTGAAGTAATCTTTCTGAAATACTTTATGATTCCATTTCAACTTTCCTTCAACATTCACCAGCAGATACTTTCAATGATTTCTTGTTTCTTAAAGATAAAATTTAATCTCATAAATTTGGCCTCCAAAATGTTTCCATTAACTGGCCTTGGCTATGTATTTATAATTTTTGTTACTTCTCATTATAACTTTACTAAAAAACATTCAATTCTGCTAAACCATTTCTATTCATGCTTCCTTGAATGTGATGAGTTTTTCATTATAATTGCTTTGCTCACATATTTTCTCTGAAAGGAAAAAATTATAATCTTGATGCTTCTGGAATATCAGTGGGTGTTAGCATATATAAGAAACTAACTCAGTGGAGAAAACTATTTTCTCAGAACTGTTTTCAAAAGGTATACAGTGCACAGATGGAAAATGTTACGAGCGCTGGGTAAGTATGAAAGCTAAGGTATGTCATCAGTAACCTGCTTTTCCTCTCCTTCTACTCAGCCTTTACCCTACTCTCTAAGTAACTATTGAGCAAATGTTTAAAGAACACTAATTCCCAGAGACACAAAAATATTAGATAGCAAAGAAGGCCCATGGATTTTAATTGTTTTCTTGTTGTTATCATATTAAATGTTTAAAGCACATTATTTTATGTGATATTTATGAAACCTCCAGAGTTAGTATTCCAATGTTGCATATGGGCATAGCTAAGCTTGACTATAGTTAGTAGTACTGTACTGAATACTTAAAAGTGTGGGAAAGCAGAAATGGAGAAAGGGTTTACAGTGTGCCTACATAAACTGGTTATATGTATAAAAGAAATCAGAAACAGTAAACTGTGGAAGACTGCAGGGGGCTTCTGGGGAGGAAGGCCTCTCCATGCCCCATGTTTCGGTGCAGGGTGACCTAGGCTCTGTTACCATAAACATTGTGCTTAAGAACTTAAAACCCCTTTGTAGCACTGAGACGTAACCAGACTGGTAGGCTCCTTGTAAGGCCTGCCTTCCACCAGCTGCAGATAGATAACAGGCTAAAGAGAACCACGTGTTCTTATTTTGTGAAACTCCCAAACTGCCACTATTATCAGTCTTTAGAATGACACACTAGTTCCAGCTCAGTGATTCACTCCACCATCATACCACCCACTCCCCACCATCACTCCACCCCTACCCTATAGATCAAAGTGATTGTAACCAATAAATAGTGTGAGAAATCAGAGCCCAGGTCCTTCACTGCCTCCAGTAATAGGTGATGGGCCCCTGGTCCCGCTTTCACTCTTAATCTGTCTTTTTCTCAATCCTTTGTTGCCACTGAACCAGGGGTAACCATGGGTGATGTGGGGGCTGGTTCCCTACAACAAGTGTTTAAAGTGGTAGATCTTAAATGGTCTCATTACATACACACACCCACACATACACACACACACACTCACAAATGGTAACTCCATGAGGTACTGGAAATATTAACTAGTTTGATAATTGTATTCATCAGAGTACTCAAGAGGGACAGAAATAATAGGGTAAGTTTATATATGAAAGGAAGCTTATTAAGGAGTATTGACTCACACAAACAGAAGGTGAAGTCCCACAACAGGCTGTCTGCAAGCTGAGGAGCAAGGAAGCCAGCCCAAGTCCCAGTACCTCAAAACTAGGAAAACTGAAAGTGCAGCCTTTAGTCAACAGCTAAAAGGCCCAGAACTTCTGGCAAATCACTGGTATAATAAGTGCAAGAGTCCAAAACCCAAAGAACTTGGAGTCTGATGTTCAAGGGCAAAAAGCATTTGGCACCAGAGAAAGATTAAGTCTGGAAGACTCAGCCAGTCTAGTTTTTCCTCATTCTTCTTCCTGCTTTATTCTAGCCATTGTGTCAGCTAATTAGATGGTACCCACCCAGATTAGGGATGGGTTTGCCTTTCCCAGCCCACTGACTCAAATGTTAATCTTCTTTGGCAACACGTTCACAGACATACTCAGGAACAATACTTTGCATCCTTCGATTCAACCAAGTTGACGCTCAATATTAACCATCACAATTGTGGTATCATTTTATAATAGGTAAGTATATCAAAACACATTGTAAACCTTGAGTATGTATAAATTTAATTTGTCAGTTATATCTCAAAGAAGCTGGAGAAATGGAATAAAAATGTTTAAGGCATGTTTTCATGATCACTAATTTCAGAGTTGTAAGAGAACTTGTCCCTTCTTATACTTTATGCTTTTGAAGAATTATTCAACACATTATTATTTATGAACTTAGTGCAACCCATACATGAAACATAATCTTGATTATCTTGTTACAAGTCTTATTTTTTTCAATAGAGCTATTATTTCTGGATTTATTCAGGAATTTTCCTTAATGACTCATCTACTTTCTTTCCTTCTGGACAATTCCATATAATAAAAAAAATCAGGCCGGGTGCGGTGGCTCAAGCCTGTAATCCCAGCACTTTGGGAGGCTGAGACGGGTGGATCACAAGGTCAAGAGATCGAGACCATCCTGGTCAACATGGTGAAACCCCGTCTCTACTAAAAAATACAAAAAATTAGCTGGGCATGGTGGCGTGTGCCTGTAATCCCAGCTACTCAGGAAGCTGAGGCAGGAGAATTGCCTGAACCCAGGGGGTGGAGGTTGCGGTAAGCCGAGATCGCGCCATTGCACTCCAGCCCGGGTAACAAGAGCGAAACTCTGTCTCAACAAACAAACAAACAAACAAACAAACAAACAAACAAACAAAAAACAAAAACAAAAACAAAAAAAGAAATTAAAAAAAAAATCAGATAGTTTTCATTGTCTATGCAATAAGGTACATTGTGCTTTATACATAAATGAAATATTATGTTTATACCTCATTAAATGGTAGACCTTTATTGTATTTTTAAAAATGGAGATTGGTAAGAAAATTGTCTAGAACTACAATATTATAAAACTTTATTCATCTGAGAAAGCTTAGATAAATGCCAAAAGTTAGCTTCTAAAAAACAGCACTGGAATTGTTTTAAACTTAGTAAATATCATTCAGAATTCTGAAATGAAAGAAATAATTGGCAATTTCTGTCAAGTACACAAGTTTCTCCCTTGAACGAAATTATCTGTTTACAGAACCACTTCTAATCAGGAAGAGGCCATTCTGGGTTACAAGACAGATGCAGTAAAGACATAAATGCCCCCTTGGTAAAATGAAGACATTATTGCCCTTTCTTCATTAATAGACCAGAACAACCAAGCCAAAGGCAGTAAGAGAATAAAATTGATTACGGACTGTATTCCCCATATGGAATAAGGGATTGGATAGCTGTTTATTTTGCCACTGTAACTAAAACTTTTCTAACTTACATTTTCACTTATATTTCAGGCCTAAGTGTTTTTTTTTTTTTTTTTTTCAATATTGTAGACCTTTCTAGATACATCTGTAGAAAAAAAATTTACCTTGAAACTAAATCATTGTCCTACAATTTTGACATTGGTGGAAAAATGATAGAGTCTTTTGAATGTGTAAGTGAAGTGTTCTGGGAATGTTATAAAGAAAGGTAGAGCTAGCTAAGTTTCTCTTAGTTCAATAATAATGCAGAAATCAATAATCTGTGGATTTCTCCTAATATCTATTCTAAAGAGTTCTTTAAACAAAACTGATTTAAGACATTGCCAGTACAAGGTATTTCCTAGGGGTTGGTTGCGGACTTTGTAGCACACAATGTGGAGAAAAAGTATTGACCTTTATGTCAACAGAGAATACAGCAAATACGCTTGTACATTAGCTTACTGAAGCCAACACTGGGATATATGCAGTCCCACTGTTACCACATGGCTTTAGAGAACATCAGTGGGGAATGGAGACAATGACTGCAGCCATGAACAGGACACCTGGAAACAGAGGAAAAAAGCAGAAATTTTAAGATTCCAAAGAGACGCTTAATGCCTTTCCCTCTCAAGTTTTCCAAAAATAACTTTGAGAATTCCAGCATAATCTCTACTTATAAAAAAGATCTAACTTTTAAAGGGGTACTTGGAATAGATGGATTCAGAGCCCAATTTTATTATCTATATTGTTATTTCATATCTATATCTATGGATCTCTGTATTTGTATATATCTATACTCCAGTGAGAAAATATGGAAATCATCTTAACTCATCTTTTCATTTAACACCATAACATTTTAACCATAGCTTTAAATACTGTGAAATAATCTCATTTATAAAATTAGAGGAAAATTATTCATAATTTGTCAAAAATAGAAGCCAATAGGCTTTCAAAAGAGCAATACTCAGAAACATTCAGATTGTTTATTCTAGTACTGCCAATGTGGCTCAAAAAGAGAAAATATTTAGTGTAACTGATAATATAATTTAATTATAGAAAAAAATCTTAAAATATTGCCAACAGATGTGAAGCAAGTTTATGTAATATAGCAGCCATTTCAACTAAAACACTAAATAGCATAGAGATAAAATCTACTTAAATATAATGAACATAATTTTCCAAAAGATGGAGTAAATATCTTAAATTTTAAATAGTATTTAAGGAATAAGAGATTTATATTCAGCATTATTATGCAATATTGACATGTGTTTTTAAAAATATAATAAGAAAAATTGGAATAAAGTCATAATTAGTATTGCTAGATAAAAAATAAACTTTTACTTCTAATAATACAAACATATATCTGATAAATTCAAGAAACTATAAAATTGTAGATGTATCAATAAGACATATGATAATAAAAACCAGTATAAAGTGACTAATTTATAATTATATTCACATTGTACACAGATCAATAGCTTTACTGTATTTAACAATAAGATTTTCTAAGTGATACAACTAATCCCTTGACAATAAAAAGGGAAAATCTACAATCTGCTAGAATAAATAAAACGTGTATATTTTTTCAATGAAGAGAATCATAAAATCTTATTTAAAGAAATCATAAATAAACAAATAGAGAGTCCTAAGAAGAAATTAAACTATTAACAGGGTTTTTTTCGTGGAAGTGAATAAAGTTGATTTTAATTGTATTTTCAAAAGCAGTAACTGTATGCTGTTTAGTTTGAACGTTTGTGTGCCTGTCTATGAGTGAAGTCAGCCTATAATTTTTCTCCCCTAAGTTATCCTATAATGTCATTTACAATTATGAATCAGTATAAATTTATTTTTTTCAAAGAAATAGTTTCATAGTTTTTACTGACATATATTTTAGAAGAACATTTACTTAATTTATAAATTATGCTTTCCCCTAATTATGACCCTGTTTCTATTCTTAATATTACTGCTGACTTCTTTCTTATCTCTTTATTAATCTTGCAATAGTTTTTGTTTTGTTTTTCAGGTATTTTTATTGTTTTTGTTTTGTATTATTTGTTTTTTTTTTTTTTGGAAGGAGGAAAGTAATAGGTAAAGCAGTGTTTTATTTACATCTTGTTTTAAATTTCCATTTTCTATTTCATTTATTTCTGGTCTTTATTTTATCATTTATTTTTTTTTCTATTTTTCTTATGCAAAATTTGGTGCTCTAATTTTGAAGTTATGTTTATTAATATTAGATTTCATTCAATCCTTTTATGAAAATGTCATATGTTTTAAAATGTAGCATTACGTATATTAACATTTAATTTATATTTTGCCTCTAGCACATATCCAGAAACAATCAGTAGTTTAATGGCTATCTGTAAATGTATGAACAAGACCTTGACAGTGTAATAAAAATGGATTTAGATTGTAGAAATTGTGTAGACTTATAGGTGAAATTGAAGGAATATCATTTCATGAATAAGGCAACTTTAGCATACATTCTACTGCATTATTTTGAAACTGTTGACATTAAATCAATATTTAAAAGTTAGTACTGTTTGACAGTTATTTAGAAAAACGTTTTAATTATTTTGCTATATAACCAAACATCCAGATGACTACCCCAAAAGAGCTAAAAAAAGTTGCTCAGTTGTCAAAAAGTAATCAAAATATATCAAATAAATTAATTCCTCGGTTTCAGAATGGAAATTAACATGAAAACCACCTTGCAAATGTGATAAAATCTGTTTTCTGACAACATATCTAAGCACATGTTCTGTTACTTAGCAGTCACGGCTAAAAATAACAGAAGCTGGTGAAAATAAATCCAAAAACATGTCTATCAAAGAGAAGCTTTCGTATCAAGATGGGATCATCAAGCATTCATTACTTTGGGAAGTTAGTTGCAATAACCCATTATTCAGACCTGAGTCATTTATTAAATAACTCCATAACTAAAACACCTTGTCATCTATAATTTATTATCTTTCTATTTAAAAAATATTTTATTTTTATAAACAATATATTTTTGTGTATACTTTTTCTATTTTATATAGGTATTTATTGAGACAGAGTCTTTCTCTGTCACCCAGGCTGGCATACAGTAGTGCAATCTCAGCTCACCGCAACCTCCGTCTCCTGTGTTCAAGTGATTTTTTCTGCCTCTGCTTCCTGGGTAGCTGGGATTATAGGCACCCACCAACATGCCCAGCTAATTTCTGTATTTTCAATAGAGACAGGGTTTTATCATGTTGGCCAGGTTGGTCTCAAACACCTGACGTCATAATCTACCTGCCTTGGCCTCCAAAAGTGCTGGAATTACAGGTGCGAGCCCCTGCGCCCAGCCAAGTATTTATTTTTTAAATTCTATTCATGGTATCTGGAAAATTGTTAACTCTCTCTCTCTCTCTCTCTCTCTCTCTCTCTCTCTCTCTCTCTCTCTCTCTCTCAACATTTAACACCATTTACAAAGACGTTTCATGTAAGAAGATTTAACTTAAGCCACAAGATTTTTGTTTTATTTTAAAATAATTGACCTTCATGTGCACAACTGTTGATTATACTCTAGTTAGTATCAGAAAACGTTGACAAGTTGAAGATACCTACATGATGTTTACCTGATACATGGTTTGAAATTCAAAATGAATGTTCCCTAGAATGCTGAAAAGGAGACTAGAATATCCTGCAGGTTATAACTTTAAGAATTAATAATGAAAAATTAAAGATGGTAGCACAACAAAGCTAAATAGTTAAAGCAGAAATTAATTTAAGCCAATTAGATGTTGTGAGGTACACAATTGTTATAATGTCAGAAGAAACAGCCTCAAAAATAAGCTTTGAGAATTCCCAAAACACAAAACTCACAGACCCAGTCTGCCATGGGTCTTCCACATCTGCCATGACCAGGAAGCGGCAATCACCAACTATGGCCTCACAGACCATCCTTAGTATTCACATCAGCAAAATAGATGCAGAAACTCTAGCACTTAGCACCTTTGAAGATGTCTTTGAAGGTAAAATTTGATGAGACCTAAGTTAAAGCTCACACTGACAAACACAAATGTCACCAGCACCAATGATTTCAACAGAAAAAGCAGAAAGGGCTGGCCAAGAGCTGCCTGCCAGCCTGGCTCCATCAACCCTGCATGACCAAATGACAGCTGGCGGGCTCTGCAGGCTACCCTGGCCCTATGCTCATTTCCACCTTTCAATTCTCAGGCATACATACATGCTTAGCAGAAGTTATGTCACAGGAAAGTTTTGAGAGACTCTGGAAAATATGTTTGGCCTTCTAAATAAATTTGCATTAGAGCATGCTACAGGAGCTTTGGAAACAGTAAGGTAACATAGTCTTTATTTCCACAATACTTTGCAACCGTAGGCCAATTGGAGTCCCTCCACACACACAAGTTTTTTTCTAAACTGTCAGCTATAAACAAACAATAGCTGTATTCTCCAATCTAAGATAATGTGACCATATTTAATATGATGAGTGCTTACCTCCTTCTCTAAATAAAGGAATAATTTGCCATTAAAACCAGTTTGAGAAGTGTTTATTTCTCCACTATCTTAGTCTATCTTGTAACTAAAGAATGGAATATTAAGTTACATGTTGTACTACCAACATGCGTCATATAAAATTGCAGAAGAATTTACACACACACACACACACACACACATATATATGTGTGTGTGTATATATATATATATATACACACACACATATATATATGTGTGTGTGTATATATATATATATATATATATATATATATATATACACACACACATATATATATGAAAGAGAGAGAGAGAGAGAGAACATGTAATTGAGAGTATGAGTAAATTCTGTAGCTTTCATTTATTGACCGTGTCATGAAACTAACTATATTTGGTATTTGTAGTCTGTTTATTGCTCATTTTTTTTTTTTTTTTTAATTTTTATTGCATTATAGGATTGGGGGTACATGTGCAGAACGAGCAAGATAGTTGCATAGGTACACACATGGCAGTGTGCTTTGCTGCTTTCCTCCCCTTCACCCACACTTGGTATTCATCCCCAGGCTATCCCCCCCAGCCCCCCCTGCTGTCCCTCCCCCATTCCCCCCAACAGTCCGCAGTGTATAGTAGACCGTCTCTCTGTGTCCACGTGTTCTCATTTTTCTCACCCACCGATGAGTGAGTATATGCGGTATTTCTTTTTCTGTTCTTGTGTCAGTTTGCTGAGAATGATGTTCTCCAGATTCATCCATGTCCCTACAAAGGACACAAACTCATCATTTTTGATTGCTGCATAATATTACATGGTGTATATGTGCCACATTTTCACAGTCCAGTCTATCATCGATGGGCATTTGGGTTGGTTCCAGGTCTTTGCTATTGTAAACAGTGCTGCAATGAACATTCGTGTGCATGTGTCCTTATAGTAGAACGATTTATAGTCCTTTGGATAGATACCCAGTAATGGGATTGCTGGGTCAAATGGAATTTCTATTTCTAGGTCCCTGAGGAACCGCCACACTGTCTTCCACAATGGTTGAACTAATTTACACTCCCACCAACAGTGTAAGAGTGTTCCTATTTCTCCACATCCTCTCCAGCATCTGCTGTCTCCAGATTTTTTAATGATCGCCATTCTAACTGGTGTGAGATGGTATCTCAATGTGGTTTTGATTTGCATCTCTCTAATGACCAATGACGATGAGCACTTTTTCATATGTTTGCTGGCCTCATGTATGTCTGCTTTTGTAAAGTTTCTGTTCATATCCTTTGCCCATTTTTGAATGGGCTTGTTTTTTTCCTGTAAATCTGTTTGAGTTCTTTGTAAATTCTGGATATCAGCCCTTTGTCAGATGCGTAAACTGCAAAGATTTTTTCCCATTCTGATGGTTGCCGATTCACTCTAGTGACTGTTTCTTTTGCCGTGCAGAAGCTGTGGAGTTTGATTAGGTCCCATTTGTCTATTTTGGCTTTTGTTGCCAATGCTTTTGGTGTTTTGTTCATGAAGTCCTTGCCTACTCCTATGTCCTGAATGGTTTTGCCTAGATTTTCTTCTAGGGTTTTTATGGTGTCAGGTCTTACGTTTAAGTCTTTAATCCATCTGGAGTTAATTTTAGTGTAAGGTGTCAGGAAGGGGTCCAGTTTCTGCTTTCTGCACATGGCTAGCCAGTTTTCCCAACACCATTTATTAAATAGGGAATCCTTACCCCATTGCCTGTTTTTGTCTGGTTTATCAAAGATAATATGGTTGTAGATGTGTTGCGTTGCCTCCGACGCCTCTGTTCTGTTCCATTGGTCTATATCTCTGTTTTGGTACCAGTACCATGCTGTTTTGATTACTGTAGCCTTGTAGTATAGTTTGAAGTCTGGTAGCGTGATGCCTCCTGCTGTGTTCTTTTTGCTTAGAATTGACTTGGCTATGCGGGCTCTTTTTTGGTTCCATATGAAATTCATGGTGGTTTTTTCCAGTTCTGTGAAGAAATTCAATGGTAGTTTGATGGGGATAGCATTGATTGTGTAAATTACTTTGGGCAGTATAGCCATTTTCACGATATTGATTCTTCCTAACCACGAACATGGAATGTTTCTCCATCTGTTTGTGTCCTCTCTTATTTCGTTGAGCAGTTGTTTGTAGTTTTCCTTAAAGAGGTCCCTTACATTCCTAGTGAGTTGTATTCCTAGGTATTTTATTTTCTTTGTAGCAGTTGTGAATGGCAGTTCGTTCTTGATGTGGTTCTCTTTAAGTCTGTTATTGGTGTATAGGAATGCTTGTGATTTTTGAACATTGATTTTATATCCTGAGACTTTGCTGAAGTTGCTTATCAGTTGCAGGAGTTTTTGGGCTGAGGTGATGGGGTCTTCTAGGTATACTATCATGTCGTCTGCAAATAGAGACAATTTGGCTTCCACCTTTCCTGTTTGAATACCCTTTATTTGTTTTTCTTGCCTGATTGCTCTGGCTAGAACTTCCAGTACTATGTTGAATAGAAGTGGTGAGAGAGGGCATCCTTGTCTAGTGCCAGATTTCAAAGGGAATGCTTCCAGTTTTTGCCCATTAAGTATGATATTGGCTGTTGGTTTGTCATAAATAGCTTTTATTACTTTGAGATATGTTCCATCAATACCAAGTTTATTGAGGGTTTTTAGCATAAAGGGCTGTTGAATTTTGTCAAATGCCTTCTCTGCATCAATTGAGATAATCATGTGGTTTTTGTTTTTGCTTCTGTTTATGTGGTGAATTACATTTATAGACTTGCGTATGTTGAACCAGCTTGCATCCCCGGGATGAATCCTACTTGATCATGATGGATAAGTTTTTTAATGTGCTGTTGCAATCGGTTTGCCAGTATTTTATTGAAGATTTTTGCATCTATGTTCATCATGGATATTGGCCTGAAGTTTTCTTTTCTTGTTGAGTCTCTGCCAGGTTTTGGTATCAGGATGATGTTGGTCTCATAAAATGATTTGGGAAGGGTTCCCTCTTTTTGGATTATTTGGAATAGTTTCAGAAGGAGTGGTACCAGATCCTCTTTGTGTGTCTGGTAGAATTCGGCTGTGAACCCATCTGGACCTGGGCTTTTTTTGTGTGGTAGGCTCTTAATTGCTGCCTCAACTTCAGACCTTGTTATTGGTCTATTCATAGTTTCGGCTTCCTCCTGGTTTAGGCTTGGGAGGATACAGGTGTCCAGGAATTTATCCATTTCTTCCTGATTTACTGGTTTATGTGCATAGAGTTGTTTGTAGTATTCTCTGATGATGCTTTGAATTTCTGTGGAATCTGTGGTGATTTCCCCTTTATCGTTTTTTATTGCATCTATTTGGTTGTTCTCTCTCTTCTTTTTTATCAGTCTGGCTAGTGGTCTGTCTATTTTGTTGATCTTTTCAAAAAACCAGCTCTTAGATTTATTGATTTTTTGAAGGGGTTTTCTTGTCTCTATCTCCTTCAGTTCTGCTCTGATCTTAGTTATTTCTTGTCTTCGGCTACGTTTTGAGCTTTTTTGATCTTGCTCCTCTAGCTCTTTCAATTTTGACGATAGGGTGTCAATTTTGGATCTCCCCACTCTTCTCATGTGGGCACTTATTGCTATATATTTTCCTCTACATACTGCTTTAAATGTGTCCCAGAGATTCTGGTACATTTTGTCTTCATTCTCGTTGGTTTCAAAGAACTTCTTTATTTCTGCCTTCTTTTCATTGTTTATCCAATCAACATTCAAGAGCCAATTGTTCAGTTTCCATGAAGCTGTGCGGTTCTGAGTTAGTTTCTGAATTCTGAGTTCCAACTTGATTGCACTATGGTCTGAGAGACTGTTTGTTATGATTTCAGTTGTTTTGCATTTGCTGAGGAGTGCTTTACTTCCAATTATGTGGTCAATTTTGGAGTAGGTGTGATGTGGTGCTGAGAAGAATGTATATTCTGTGGATTTGGGGTGGAGAGTTCTGTAAATGTCTATCAGGTTTGCTTGTTCCAGGTCTGAGTTCAAGTCCTAGATATCCTTGTTAATTTTCTGTCTGGTTGATCTGTCTGCTATTGACAGTGGAGTGTTAAAGTCTCCCACTATTATTGTGTGGGAGTCTAATTCCCTTTGTAAGTCATTAAGAACTTGCCTTATATATCTGGGTGCTCCTACATTGGGTCCATATATATTTAGAATCGTTATCTCTTCTTGTTGTATATTGCTCATTTTATGTTTTCTTGTCCTTCACCAATCCCTTAGCTTTCCATTGTGCTTTTACTGATGACATAACCTGAAAACTTTTCAAAGAACTAGAATACTTTCAGGTCTTGCCTGCATGAGGTTCATATAATCAGCTACTATATTTTATACCTGAACATACTTATACTGTACTAGAAAGTTCCTAGTGAATTCCCTGAGTTTCAGAGATATATTTTCATACCAACATTGTATAATACCAATTGTATTTTTCATTGGAAATCTGGGGATCCTACAAGTGTGCCCTTTCCAGAAAATTGTCTTTGCCATTACCCAAAAATGGCTATATGTTTCTCAAAACTATTGACTTATAGCTGTAAAAGGACTATATGACCATGTGGTTATACTTTGGTCAACAGCAGAGAGATAGAATATGTTAGTGCAATTTCTTCACTTTCTCACAGGCTGAAACAAGAACACAGACATGTGATCCAGACTCGATCATCTGAATGAAGATAACAGCAAGGAATGGTAGAATAACACATAAGGTGAAATCTAGATTTATGTACAACTTCACAAAACTCACTCTGGAACACTGACTACCTCTGAACTTACATGAGACAGAGAAATGTTTATCTTTTATAAGCCTATGATGATGATGATGATTATTATTTTGTTTTTACATTAAAGAAGCTTAGCCTATCTTAAAGCAAGAAATATTCTGTATATCACTTGGGAGAAGAATTTCTCAGTGCTATGGGAGGCTGAAAGGCAGATGGATTACTTAAGCCCAAGAGTTCTAAACCAGCCTGGGCAACATAGTTTCTACACAAAATATAAAAATCAGCTGGGTGTGATGGCATATGCCTGTAGTCCCAGCTACTTGGAAGGCCAAAGTAGGAGGATGCTTCAGCCCAGGAACTCAAGGCTGCTGTGAGCTGTGATCACACCACTGCACTCCAGCCTGAGTGACAGAGGGAAACCTTGTCAAAAACAAAACAAAACAAAACAAAACAAACAAACAAACAAACAAACAAACAAACAAACCAGCTCAGCTTTAAACTCCAGTAAATGTGGCATTTAATCCATTTAATCCTCTGTCACTTAATAATTCTATGATACTGGTAAAAACACTTCCATGTGAACATGTGTAAAGTTCACAATAGTGAAATGATATCATTGTAATAAGCTCAGTAATTAATAACAAAATTAAATAATGTATTCAGTTATTCACATTTGAATAATACCTATAACTGACAATACATGATCAATTAACAAAGTACTTGGTCTTTAATAATTTCTAAAGTTATGTTTATAATCACAGTCACGGTTATAAACAACATAATCATTATGAGAATGACAGATATGCATGTTTAAAAGTGTTACAAGTAAGAATTTTAGGTGAGACTACAAAATACATTACTAGCTGCTGTTTACTCAGTATTTTACCATTCGTGCGATAATAGATCCTAAAAATTAGAGGGTCAATCCTATATTTCAGTACTATTGAAGATTTCTCCCATTACTATTCAAACTTAGATAACATTACGTAGGACAGATGTAAACATATTCGTGAAACAGTTTTGTCTAAATCTATTTTTTATTGTTTATTTAACATTAAAATAGTTTGAGGAGCTATTTACTGCACCAGTGTGATTTTATTGTTCTATAATCAAAGCTATAATTGTAGATTTACAGAATTCTATATGATTCACAATGTATTTCACATGAATGGATTGTGAAGGACTGTTTCTCAAGGCATTGGGATGTGATTTGTTTTGGATTGTGTTTGTTTACTGTGGTGACCATATGTTAACTGTCATTTGGCAGGCACAGATCTAAGCTCCATGTATTATTTTATTTTATTTCCATGACAAACCTATTAAAACACATTTTTTTTTACATTAGAAAACTTAGAATGTTGAGGTTATTCTCAGACTTCAATGAGTTCAGTGTTGAGGTTATTCTAAGATTTCAATGAGTTCAGTGTTAATCTAGGGCATGTACTCTTGCCTCTTATGTTTTGTTACAGCTCTGAATAGTTTTGCCTTAACTGATGCAGAAATGAAGAAGTCATTAACCATTTACATGAATCCCATGACTCAATGAGGAGAATGAAAAAAGACTAGAAAAATCAACTCATTATTTCTTTTAAGAAATTTGTTAAATGTTTTACTTATTTTTGTTAAACTCCTGTGGTTGAACAGTACAATTACTTAATATTTTTATTCCTCCTCTGCAAAATTAATCTTAAAACCTAACCCTCTTTTGACTAGTTACTTCTATTACCAAAACAAAATGTATTAAATCAGTTCCTATGTTCTTGTCAAAGAAACTGTTAGAAATTTCTGAAGAAGTGATTAGGGAATGAGGGTGGGAGGAAAAAAATATTCCTGACAGTATAAGAAATATGTTTGCATGCCAGTAAATTATTTTTAGCTATATTTTAATATCACTTTGTTCCATAACCTACTTTTATCTTTTTCTTGCCAAGAACACACTGATGCCAAAATATTATTATAAGTTGAACGACATTCTCATTTAACTTAAAAAAAATGAAAATATATGCAAAATGAAAGACTTAGATATCTTAACATCACTAATTTTTGGAATTCTAATAGTTATGAAGAAGAGACATTCATGTCATTTTAGATAAAATGACGTGTAAGTTTAAGGTATAACAATTATAGTATAAATTTAGACCAGTATTATATTCCATAATCCTGAAAAAATATTGGTTACCTTATAATGACAGGTTTATTTCCAGGGGTGGCCAGAAAAAGGCTATTCATTGACCAAAACTATATGCTTAAACAGAAAATATCCATTTGCTAAAGACTTTTTAGTACTAATTGTTTTAATAGGTTGTATTGTGCATTTCCTCCTAAACATTAGTCATCATTCATAGAAACAATTTACAAGAACAAATAATAGTTAAAGGAGCAAAGAAATATTACTCTTTTATAGAAGAAACATATCCATTTAAATCCACATATTTATACTGCATAGTGTAAATTTTCTCAGTGAAAATTATATATCTATGTATATTTTTATGTATGTTTTATTCAATGTAATGTTAAAATTATTCCTCCAAAAATTCTTTCAAATTGATTAGAGATTCAAAGGTAGGGAAAAAGTAATGAAAACATTATTTTCATTGTTGTTACCATACTGTCATTGTTATTAATAAAAATAGCATCTATAAAATAAAAATATATAGTGTTCCTGTAGGCTTGCAATGTTCCAAGCTTTCTCTCTTTTTCTGCATTCAGTTAGGGCCCCAAATTCTCTGGAACCATAGTATACATTACTGGTTTGCAGAGGTTTGAAAGTTTTGGGGAGCTTCAGAGAAAGCCACTTGGGAAAAAAGAGGCTTTTCAAATAAGTGGGGTTCCAACTTTCCTGTTCTTATAGTTATGTACTCAGCTGGACTGGAACTGAAGTCTGCTCCAAAATATTGTAGAAGATGATGCTTGCTAAAGGGATCCTACTGCCAAGGAAAAAGTAGTGTGGAAAGCTAAAGTTCAGGTTTTAACATCATAAAAACTGCAGGGCATATTAGATGGTATGGCTATTTTTCTATACTCATTGTCTAATTATTTTGCATTTAAGGATGTCAGATGATAAATATATCTATGCTATTCTATTTTATGAATATAAAATAATTCTATAAAATTAGAAAAATCCAAAATTTGACCTGAGAGTTAAATTGTTTCTTAATTATAATGTGTAATTTTAAATACAAATAGTTTTTAATTAAAAGCTTTCCATTTATTTTCAGTAGAAATGAGCAAAATAGTAGAGCCATGTGTGGCTAATTAACTTCCTTTTTATTCTTTTGGCAGTTTCTTTTTTCTGTGTATCCCAATGTCAGATGATTTTTAGGTTAGATGGTATTATGTGTCAAACATATTTCTTCTTTATCCTCAACATGTATTTAAACTATATTTTCCAGTCTTCCATGCAATTAAGTGTGGCTGACTTTATGCTTGAGTTCTAGTTCAGTGAATAAAAAGAACATTTTTACTAGGCCTATATCTTTGAAATACTTCTCATTTGATTGCTAGTATCTTTTTTATTTTACCATGTTAATGAATTAATAATAATTAATTTGAAAGATGAATGGTAAAGATAAAGACCCAAAATGGCCTTGAATCATCACTTGCAGACTTGTCTAAATCAGCATAAAACCACTAAGTGGCAGCTAGTATATGTTAATCCTTAACTGAGTTAGAACTGTGTTTCTTGAAGTAAGATCCTGCCGTTGAAAATGTGCAGATACAAACCTAAATTATAAGAACATGAGAAACCCATCCAACTGGTGAATGACTGCAAACTAATATTAGATACCAAAATGTGAAAAACCTCTTATGCCACAGCAAAATGCCACATAACTACTGAGCCTGTAACTTTGGAGCAAGTGGATGAAAGAGGTTGATGTACAATGTGTGCGTTGTTGCTGTTTTTGTTTTGATTTGTTTTGTTTTTTGTTTGTTTGTTTTGGGACGGAGTCTAGCTCTGTTGCCAGGCTGGAGTGCAGTGGCGAAGTCTTGGCTTACTGCAACCTCCGTCTCCCAGGTTCAAGCGGTTCTTCCGCCTCAGCCTCCTGAGTAGCTGGGATTACAGGCGCGTGCCAAAAGCCCTGCTAATTTTTGTATTTTTAGCAGAGACAGGGTTTCACCATGTTGGCCAGGATGGTCTTGATCTCTTGACCTCGTGATCCACCAGCCTCGGCATCCCAAAGTGCTGGGATTAACAGGCGTGAGCCACCGCACCCGGCCTTGGTGTTTATTTTTTTCAATCAGAAAGCTATTTCAAGAAAAAGAGAATCCCAGATCTATGGAGATCTACCTGATCCTCTGGTTTCAGAAAAACACGGAAAATCTTCTCTTCAGAAAAAATGATACATGGGAACACAAAAGTAATAAAATGAAGGAGGACTTCAGTGTTCACCAATGCCAGAATGCAGATTCACTGTTTTATTATTTCTAGAATTAGAATGCATCCATTAATTTCAACTGGCCATATTGCAACAGTGAAATGGCTATTGCTACCTATTTATACACATGCAAACTTGCAGGTTATGTTCTGTGGCTTGAATCTGCAGAAGACATGATTTGAGCATTCTTAAAACATGCTACGTCGCCAACACTTTTGATGACACAGAGACCAATATTGTATGAGTGAACATGGAGATGATAAACTCTGAGTTGAAATTCAGAAGAGTCAGGTTCTAATTTTGAATGAGTCTCAGGAATACTTTAACAAATTTACTTTTCTCACATTTTTTTTTATTATGGACAGGTATTATGTTTTAGGTAAATTTGTATCTAAATAAGTCAAACATAGTATTTTCAAGAAATATAAAATAAAATAAGTTATAAGAAAGCATAAGGCAGACATTTTTCCCTTAGTAGTATATAAAATAATAGTGTCTTAAAGCAGATGATATTTTTTACTCCAAGGATGCAATAAATACTAGGAAGGACTTTAGGTATAGTTATTAGCACATTAAATAAAATAAAATAATACAGATCAGAAGAATAAATGTATAGAGAATAACACTCCCATCAAAACCATGTACCCTAGATAATAAACATTTCATTCTTTAGGCTTAAAATATTTTTCTTTCTAAATTTGCAAAATATAAAAGAGGATGTGACTGTTGTACTATCCAAAGGGGCATCTCTGCAACTCTAAACACATGTGCAAATATGAGATTACTAGCCAAAGAGGAAATTGTACAAGGGTGTCTGAAAACAAGGGACCAGGTAATGTTTCCCAGAGAGTAAAAATTGGGTTAGTTATAGGACTTTGCAGGGCTGAGAAACCTTTCCACGTTGGCTTCCCAGGATGTTATGATTTCTCTGAATCGCTGATTACTATATGCTTTCTTCTCTTCCCATTCTTTGGGGACAGGTATCCTGTCCTCAAATTAGTTTTGTACATTTATTGAGAGAAGATAAAACTTGACATAGAGTTCAAAGGACAATGGTTCATTAATATTATATGTTAATGGAGAGAACTGAGGATTACCTAGAATAATAGACTCGTTTGTTAAGATGTTGCGTCCTCTGTGTTAGTGATAATTGCTGAAGTCCTCTATGTATGAGAAGAAGGTTAGCATAAATAATTGGAAAAGAGGGAATGTGGCAGAGGTTTCTTTGAGTTCACACAACATCTTTTTCTTGTGCACAGATCTGAACTATGTCTTCAAGTTCCTTTGTAATTGGCTGTGTCACTGAGTTTTTGCCAGTGGGGGATATGTGCAGAGGGTGCATTTCAGCTCCAGGCCTAGACCATTAAAATTTCTGTGAATCATTCTCCGTGTTTTCTCCTTTCTATACAATTCATGCAGAAAAACATGCAAATTTGGAGGGTAACTATAGAAATTGGCAAAATCATAAGTTCAAAGTTTCTTGTTATTTTACAGCATAGCTTACAAGAAAGTTACACATCGATCAGAGGCACTCATTTTATATTAAAAAAAAAAACAAATCCTACTACGTAAAGCCAATGAGATTGATTTTTTTTTTCTCTTATGGCAATGTTTGATATTAACAAATTTTGTCTTATTGGAATAATCCAGAATATCTATTCTTTGAGGCAGAGAGAAAATCCCTGATGGCAAACAGACTTAGTCCCCTTTGTCTATGATCAGAAAGCAATCCAATTAGAAATCAAACAAAGGATTTAAACACTTCATCAAAATAGATATAGGGATAGTTCTATTATTCAAATAATAGTGTTCCCCCAAAAATTCCTGTTGAAACTTTAAGACTGATATAACATTATTAAAAATGTGGCCTTTGGGAAGTGATTAAGGCATAATGATTCTTCCCTCATGAATGAGATTAGCATTCATATAAAAGGGCTCAGTTACCCTTCCTTCCTTTCTGCCATGACTTTAAAGTTGACTTTGGCTTTAAAGTCAACTTAAACTTTAAAGTTTATGCTAGGACAGATTAAGACTTCTTGAGGCCGTTGCGTTGAAATGAATGTATTTCGTATGGGAGAAGGGCATAAATTTTGAGAACACAGAGGAGAAATGCTATGACTTGACTAATGCTGTCCCCTTCAAAATTGATGTTGAAACTCAATACCCAGTGCAACAGAATTAAAAGATGTTACCTTTGGGAGGTGATTAAGTCATTAAAACATTGCCCTCATAAATGGGATTAGCACCCTTATAAAAGGGCTCAAGATTGAAGGGAGCACCCTCTTGTTTTCCCATTCTTTCCACCATGTGAGGACACAGCTACCAAGTACCATCTTGGAAGCAGAGAGCAGCCCTCATCAAACACCAATGCCAGTGTCTTTATCTTGGACTTCCACCCTCCAGAACTATAAGAAATAATGTCTGATATGTATAAATTACCCATTTTAAGCATTTTTCTCATAGATGCACAAATGAACTAAGACATAGGACAAATCAACAACACATGAAGGGTTATTCGACATCACCACCTATTAGGAAATTCAAATTAAATGAAGTAATACCACTACCTACCAATTAAGATGACTAAAATAAAGAAACAAAGATAAATAGATGATAGATAGATAGATAGATAGATAGATAGATAGATAGATAGATAGTAGCAAATGTTGTTGTGGATGTGGAAAAACTGCATGCTTCATACGTGGCTGGCCAGATTGTAAAATGGTTCAACCACTCTGGAAATTAGTCTTATATTTTCTTAAACTATTACACTTTCTCAGCAATTGCAACTGCCTTTGCAAATTCATTACAGTACAAAATCTGACATAGTTGTGAACCCTGAATATCTGAGACAATTTTCTGTTAATTTAGAAACAAGGCTGCCAAGGTTGAGGACACACACCTGAGACACAGCCTCGAGAGTTCCTGATGACATGTGCCCAAGGTAGTCATAGAAAGGGTTGGTTTTATACATTTTAGGGAGACTTGAGACGTCAATCAACATATGTAAGATGAACACTGGTTAGGTCCAGAAAGGTGGGACAACTGAAAGAAAGTCCAGCAACTCAAAGTGAGGAGGGGCTCCTAGGTCATAGATTATCAGAGACAAGCTTGCATTCTTTTGAGTTTCGGAGGAGCCTCTCCAAAGAAGGCAATCAGACACGCATTCGTCTCAGTGAGCAGAACGGAGAGTTTGAATAGAATGGGAGGCAGGTTTGCCCTAAACAGTTGCCAGTTTGACTTTTCTTTAGCTTAGTGATTTGGTGGCCCCAATATTTGTTTTCCTTTTACATAGTTAGGTCCATCTTGCTTCCACCTCCAAGCTATTGTTGGCCATTCTTGAGCATAGGCAAATCTACCTTTGAGAGGAACTTTTTTTGTACTTTAATTTGAAAGCAAGGATGATAGTAATCCATCACCATAGCTGATCCTTTCCTTGTCTGGGGACTGAAACTGCCTTTGTAAGATTAATGAAAGTCCACAAGAACAGGATTATGGGAGAAGTCTAAACTCTACCAAGAGTAGGCATAGTTTCTACAATCTTTTTCTGCTCAGGAATTATATGGCCGGAGGTCAGAGATGGGCATAGTTTTTGTAATTTCTTACTGCTCGTGGGGTATGTGGCCAGAGGTCACAAGATGTATGACTTTCCCAATTGCTCCTGTAGATAACATCATGATTATGGAACCTAACATGAGGTTTTTGAGGCTAACCTCAGCATGACTTTGACCCATGACTCAGCTGATGCTGTGCTCCCACTCAGAAGTGGACCTAGCACACAAGGACCATTTTCCACACCCCTATGATTTCATCCCCAATTGATCAGCAGCACCCAATCCTGAGCCCCATGCCCACCAAATTGTCTATTAAACCCTAACTTCCAAGCATTCCGAGAGAATAATTTGAGTGATAATTCCAGTTCTTGGACATAGACCAGAACTGAAGGGAATTAAACTCTTTCTCTACTGCAATGCCATGGTGAGGTAATATGCAAAAGAAAGAAACAAAGTACAATTGTCATGTCCTCATACTCTTCCCTGGACAGGAATTGCATGGTTACAGCAGCATTCTTCCTTACTCTTCCCTACTTCCTCTTCTCCTTATCAACTCACGTTGAGTCTGAATATGCACTTGTGAAGGTGTGTAAGCCAGCCCTTTATGCTTTTACACCCCCTTGTTTTAGACAACCAATGTTCTAATTGCTCATTTTATTTCTCTATCAAACTATTACTCTGAGGCAAATATTACTTTGTCTATTGCTAACATTATTGGCTGACCCGTATGTTGCTTAGTCTGAAGAAATGATCATTGACCACTGGCTACCCAAATTCCTGTAATGTTTTCTGTTCTCTCTCTCTCTTCTTTTTTTTTTTTTTTTTTTGAGACAGTCTCACTCTGTCACCAGACACCAGGCTGGAGTGTAGTGGCAGGACCTTGGCTCACTGCAACCTCTGCCTCCCAGGTTCAAGCAATTTTCCTGCCTCAGCCTCCCGAGTAGCTGGGACTACAGGTGTGTGCCACTACGCCTAGCTAACTTTTTTTTTTTTGTATTTTTAGTAGAGATGGGGTTTCACTGTGCTGGCCAGGATGGTCTTGATCTCTTGACCTCGCGATCCACCCACCTCGGCCTCCCGAGGTGCTGGGATTACAGGTGTGAGCCACCGCGCCTGGCCCTTCTAATTTTTGTTTAAATATCATCTATCATCATTTGCATGGTGCCCTATAAACACCTATTATTTTGAAATAATGGCTCTGTGTTTAAAAAGAAGTTAATTGAAAATGAAAATAAAAATAAGAAATACACATTAAAGAAAAAGCTTTGTTACAGCGCACCCTTGCTGATGTCTAAGAGTCTTATCTGTTTTTTTTCTCCTGTTTGTTTTTTTCTAAATTAGAAATAACTAGGTGATTAGGAAGCAATCTTAGATAGTAGAAACAATTAATTACCCTTTTTTAGTGTTTTTATACTTTAAAAAGCAAGAACTAGTAATTATCTTGGTATGGGAAACATTGATTATTCACTTATTTATAGAATATTGAGTCTCTCATCCCTAATAGAATGATCAATAAAGCTCTACCTTGGCTTTGCTAAAAATTTCTTCTTTATCCATCATTATTTTAAGCCTACCTCTTTTGATATCCATACTCTGTTATGATTAAGCTTTTAGAAAAAAAAATTCCGGGGAGAGGTTCCAAGATGGCACCGTAGAAACAACTCAGGATTGCAGCTCTCAGTGAAGGCGCAGAGGGTGAGTCCTAGCCGCATTTTCAGACGGACCTTTGTTGCCCACAGAACGAGGAAATTCCCAAGCATAGGAGAGACACAGGACAGCAGTGCAGTCCTTTCAGCTTGCGTGGCCGTTTCGGCCAGTGCCACAGCGCAGTGGCAACCTGCACAAAGCTCACTGGTCTGGGTGCCCTGTTAAACCAGCAATCTGAGATTTGGGAGGGCAGATTGACATGTCCATCTGAACAGGACTTGGACGGTGAGACAGACCAGGAGATTCCTGGGAAGAGCGATTTAAGCTGGTGCAGTGGGCCACTGCAGGGTAGATTGCACAGATCCCAGTGGCCAATCAGCAGGTGACCGGGGTGCCTGTAAGAGAGTCAACTATTCAATTTGGAAAGAAAGAGAGAGAGAGAGAGGAGGGACTCTGAGGCAGGGAGCCAGGTGATCGGGCTCAGCGGGTCCCACCCTCACAGGGACAAGCAGGGCGGTGATTCAAGGTGCTCGGGGTTGAGAGTTTTGCTGCAGGGTCAGCTGAATCCAGGACTGTGCAGCCCGGTGGGGGAGGGGCATCTGCCACTATGGATGCAATTGGTCCCTACTGAGGTACCACCCATTGCTGATGCAGACTCCCATTGCCAAGGCAACCAGCCCTAACAGAGAGACTCCGCCAACAGGGTGGAGTGCACCACAGTAGAATGGAGCCCCGCGGCAGCCGGGCAGACCTGCGCTAGCAGGGCGGAGCCCCAGCAGGCAAATAGTGAATAGACTGCCTACTAGCTGGGCAGGACAGTGCAACAGATACTCATAAAGAAAGCCCCAACTCCCTGAGACAGAGCATCTGAGGGAAAAAAAGGGGGATTGGGCTTTTATAAGTTCTGCTGCAGCAGACACATATGCCCAGCAACCCTGATTGAACAACGAAGCTCACAGCTCAGTACTGGAGCTCCTATAAAGTACAGACCATCTCCTCAAGCAGCACCCTGACCCCTGTATATCCAAAGAGCCACCTCAAAAAAGGACTAATCAGACTGACATTTGGCGGGCATCATTCTGGGACAAAGATAGCAGAAGAAGAAACTGGTAGCATCCGTCACTGTTCCGCAGCTGCTACAGGTGTAACCCAGACAAGCAGGGCCTGGAGTGGACCTCAGCACTCGTACAGCAGAGGGGCTAAACCATTAGAAGGAAAACTAAGTAACAGAAATACTTCATCAACAACAATCTGGGCGTCCACTCAGAGACCCAATCAAAAAATCAGCAACTACTAAGACGACAGGTGGATAAATTCACAAGGATGGGAAGAAACCAGCACAAAAAGGAGGAAAACACCCAAAACCAAAACACCTCACCTCCTACAAAGGACCAAAACTCCTCACAAGCAAGGGAACAAAGCTGGACAGAGAATGAGAGTGATGAAATGATGGAATCAGACTTCAGAAGGTGGATAATGAGAAACTTCAGTGAGCTAAAAGAACATGTTCTAAATCAATGCAAAGAAACTAAGAACCTTGAAAAAATATTTGAAAATAGATTTGAGGAAATGATAACAAGAATGGACAACTTAGAGAGAAATATGAATGAATTGAAGGAGCTGAAAAATACCACACGAGAAATTCATGAAGCATGCACAAGTTTCAACAGCCGAATTGACCAAGCAGAAGAAAGAATATCAGAAGTTGAAGATCAACTCAATGAAATAAAAAGAGAAAACAAGATTAGAGAAAAAAGCACAAAGAGGAATGAACAAAATCTCCAAGAAATGTGGGACTATGTGAAGAGACCTAACCTATGTTTGGTAGGTGTACCAGAATGTGATGAAGAGAATGAATCCAAGCTGGAAAACACTCTTCAGGATATTACCCACGAAAATTACCCCAACCTAGCAAGGCAGGCCAATACTCAACTCCAGGAAATACAGAGAACACCACAAAGATATTCTGCAAGAAGAACAACCCCAAGGCACATAATCGTCAGATTCACCAGGATTGAAATGAAGGAGAAAATACTAAGGGCAGCCAGAGAGAAGGGTCGGGTCACCCACAAAGGGAAGCCCATCAGACTCACAGCAGATCTCTCAGCAGAAACTCTGCAAGCCAAAAGAGAGTGGGGGCCAATATTCAACATCCTTAAAGAAAAGAACTTTCAAGCCAGAATTTTATATCCAGCCAAACTGAGCTTCATAAGTGAAGGAAGAATAAAATCTTTTGCCAAGAAGCAAGAACTCAGAGATTTTGTCACCACCAGGTCTGCTTTACAAGAGCTCCTGAAAGAGGCACTACACATAGAAAGAAACAACCAGTACCAGCCATTCTAAAAACATACCAAATGCTAAAGAGCATCAACAAAATGAAGAATCTGCATCAACCAAGGGACAAAACAGCCAGCTAGCATCAAAATGGCAGCATCAAACTCACACATAACAATATTAACCCTAAATGTAAATGGGCTAAATGCACCAATCAAAAGACACAGACTGGCAAATTGGATAAAAAACCAAAACCCATCGTTATGCTGTATCCAGGAAACCCATCTCACATGCAATGATTCACAAAGGCTCAAAATAAAGGGATGGAGGAAGATTTACCAAGCAAATGGAGAGCAAAAAAAAGCAGGAGTTGCAATTCTCCTCTCTGATAAAATAGACTTTAAAGCAACAAAGATCAAAAGAGACAAAGAAGGTTATTACATAATGGTAAAAGGATCAATACAACAAGAAGAGATAACGATCCTAAATATATATGGACCCAATACAGGAGCACCCAGATATATAAGGCAAGTTCTTAAGGACTTACAAAGAGACTTAGACTCCCACACAATAATAGTGGGAGACTTTAACACTCCACTGTCAATATCAGACAGATCAACCAGACAGAAAATTAACAAGGATATCCAGGGCTTGAACTCAGACCTGGAACAAGCAAACCTGATAGACATTTACAGAACTCTCCAACACAAATCCACAGAATATATTTTCTTCTCAGCACCACGTCACACCTACTCCAAAATTGACCACATAATTGAAAGTAAAGCACTCCTCAGCAAATGCAAAACAACTGAAATCATAACAAACAGTCTCTCAGACCATAGTGCAATCAAGTTGGAACTCAGAATTCAGAAACTAACTCAGAACCACACAGCTTCATGGAAACTGAACAACTGGCTCTTGAATGTTGATTGGATAAACAATGAAATGAAGGCAGAAATAAAGAAGTTCTTTGAAACCAACGAGAACGAAGACACAACGTACCAGAATCTCTGGGACACATTTAAAGCAGTCTGTAGAGGAAAACATATAGCAATACGTACCCACATGAGAAGAGTGGAGAGATCCAAAATTGACACCGTATCGTCAAAATTGAAAGAGCTAGAGGAGCAAGATCAAAAATACTCAAAACCTAGCAGAAGACAAGAAATAACTAAGATCAGAGCAGAACTGAAGGAGATAGAGACATGAAAAACCCTTGAAAAAATCAATAAATCCAAGAGCTGGTTTTTTGAAAAGATCAACAAAATAGACCACTAGCCAGACTGATAAAAAAGAAGAGAGAGAACAACCAAATAGATGCAATAAAAACGATAAATGGGCAATCACCACAGATTCCAAAGAAATTCAAACCATCATCAGAAAATACTACAAACAACTCTATGCAGATAAACTAGTAAACCAGGAAGAAATGGATAAATTCCTGGACACCTCTAACCTCCCAAGCCTAAACCACGAGGAAGCCGAAACTATGAATAGACCAATACAAGGTCTGAAGTCCAGGGAGCAATTAAGAGCCTACCACACACAAAAAAAGCCCAGGTCCAGATGGGTTCACAGCCAAATTCTACCAGACACACAAAGAGGATCTGGTACCATTCCTTCTGAAACTATTCCAAAAAGAGGTAACCCTTCCCAAATCATTTTATGAGACCAACATCATCCTGATACCAAAACCCAGCAAAGACTTAACAAGAAAAGAAAACTTCAGGCCAATATCCATGATGAACATAGATGCAAAAATTTTCAATAAAATACTGGCAAACTGATTGCAACAGCACATTAAAAAACTTATCCATCATGATCAAGTAGGATTCATCCCAGGAATGCAAGGGTAGTTCAACATATGCAAGTCTATAAACATCATTCACCACATTAACAGAACCAAAAACAAAAACCACATGATTATCTCAATTGACACAGAGAAGGCATTTGACAAAATTCAACAGCCCTTTATGCTAAAAACTCTCAATAAACTCGGTATTGATGGAACATATCTCAAAGTAATAAAAGCTATTTATGACAAACCAACAGCCAATATCATACTTAATGGACAAAAACTGGAAGCATTCCCTTTGAAATCCGGCATGAGACAAGGATGCCCTCTCTCACCACTCCTATTCAACATAGTACTGGAAGTTCTAGCCAGAGCAATCAGGCAAGAAAAACAAATAAAGGGTATTTGAATAGGAAAGGAGGAAGCCAAATTGTCTCTATTTGCAGATGACATGATAGTATACCTAGAAGACCCCATCACCTCAGCCCAAAAACTCCTGAAACTGATAAGCAACTTCAGCAAAGTCTCAGGATATAAAATCAATGTTCAAAAATCACAAGCATTCCTATACACCAATAACAGACTTAAAGAGAACCAAATCAAGAATGAACTGCCATTCACAATTGCTATGAAGAGAATAAAATACCTAGGAATACAACTTACAAGGAACATAAGGGACCTCTTCAAGGTAAACTACAAATCACTGCTCAACGAAATAAGAGAGGACACAGAAACAGATGGAGAAACATTCCATGTTCATAGTTAGGAAGAATCAATATTGTGAAAATGGCCATACTGCCCAAAGTAATTTACAGAATCAATGCTATCCCCATTAAGCTACCATTGAATTTCTTCACAGAACTGGAAAAAACCTCCATGAACTTTATATGGAACCAAAAGAGAGCCCGCATAGCCAAGTCAATTCTAAGCAAAAAGAACACAGCAGGAGGCATCACACTACCAGACTTCAAACTATACTACAAGGCTACAGTAATCAAAACAGCATGGTACTGGTACCAAAACAGAGATATAGACCAATGGAACAGAACAGAGTCATCAGAGGCAACACAACATATCTACAACCATATAATCTTTGATAAACCAGACAAAAACAAGCAATGGGGAAAGGATTCCCTGTTTAACAAATGGTGTTGGGAAAACTGGTTAGCTATGTGCAGAAAGCAGAAACTGGACCCCTGCCTGACACCTTACACTAAAATTAACTCCAGATGGATTAAAGACTTAAACATAAGACCTGATACCATAAAAACCCTAGAAGAAAATCTAGGCAAAACCATTCAGGACATAGGAGTAGGCAAGGACTTCATGACCAAAACACCAAAGCATTGGCAACAAAAGCCAAAATAGACAAATGGGACCTAATCAAACTCCACAGCTTCTGCACAGCAAAAGAAACAGTCACTAGAGTGAATCGGCAACCAACAGATTGGGAAAAAATCTTTGCAGTTTACCCATCTGACAAAGGGCTGATATCCAGAATTTACAAAGAACTCAAACAGATTTACAGGAAAAAAACAAACAAGCCCATTCAAAAATGGGCAAAGGATATGAACAGACACTTTACAAAAGAAGACATACATGAGGCCAACAAACACATGAAAAAATGCTCATCATCTCTGGTCATTAGAGAGATGCAAATCAAAACCACATTGAGATACCATCTCACACCGGTTAGAATGGCGATCATTAAAAAAGCTGGAGACAATAGATGCTGGAGAGGATGTGGAGAAAGAGGAACACTCTTACACTGTTGGTGGGAGTGTAAATTAGTTCAACCATTGTAGAAGACAGTGTGGCGATTCCTCAAGGACCTAGAAATAGAAATTCTATTTAACCCAGCAATCCCATTACTGGGTATATATCCAAAGGACCATAAATCGTTCTACTATAAGGACACATGCACACGAATGTTCATTGCAGCACTGTTTACAATAGCAAAGACCTGGAACCAACCCAAATGCCCATCGATGATAGACTGGACTGGGAAAATGTGGCACATGTACACCATGGAATATTATGCAGCAGTCAAAAATGATGAGTTTGTGTCCTTTGTAGGGACATTGATGAATCTGGAGAACATCATTCTCAGCAAACTGACACAAGAACAGAAAAGGAAATACCACATATTCTCTCTCATAGGCGGGTGAGAAAAATGAGAACACATGGACACAGGGAGGTGGTACTACACACTGGGGTCTATTGGGGGGAATAGGGGAGGGACAGCAGGGGGGGATCTGGGGAGGGATAACCTGGGGAAAAGTGCCAAATGTGGGTGAAGGGGAGGAAGGCAGCAAAACACACTGCCATGTGTGTACCTATGCAACTATCTTGAACGTTCTGCACATGTACCCCAAAACCTAAAATGCAATAAAAATTAAAAAAAAAAATTCCTCAAAATAGTTCAGATAACATTATTTACTAATGACATTGAAGACTTGTTTGCTTTTCTAGTTCATTACTGAGTGGGGTTTGTTTGTTGGCTTGTTTATTTGCAATGGTGGAGAATTCTGAAGAAAAATTACGTGGTAAAAATGAAAAGAAAAAGTAACAATCTTTGAATTGTAATGAATGTATTATCACATGCAGTTTAAAATCTGTTTAGTGGCACTAGTACCCATAATTTTTTATAGTGTATGAAGAAAAGTCACTTGTGGACAGGCATAGTGGCTCACACCTGTAATCTCAGCAATTTGGGAGGCCAAGGCATGTGGATCACGAAGTCAGGAGCTCGAGACCAGCCTGGCCAACATGGTGAAATCCTGTTTCTACTAAAAATACAAAAGAAAAAAAAAATGATGGGCATGATGGTGGGCATGTAATGACAGCTACTCAGGAGACTGCGGCAGAAAAATCACTTGAACCTGGGAGGCAGAGGTTGCAGTGAGCTGAGATCACGCCTTTGCACACCAGCCTGGGCGACAAAAAAAGAAAAATACAAGTCACTTATATTTGACTTTAGATAGCAATGTCATTTCAACCCATTTCTGCACTTCTAACAGTTTCCCTATCATTAAATGGACAATGAAGTTTAATATGGGTGGCAGAATGAAGTCAACCTCGGGTTTCATAAAAATCAGAATGAATGATGGATAGAACAGAGATGTATACAGACAGAAATACACTAGAACCAAAAGCAAAATTGAAGATTCACTAAAAAGGCCATTTGGGAAGTAATATTTTCTTTTCTGTTATATATAATTTTAAAATTTATGCCTTAGAAGTCAATATTATATGTAATCTTATCATTGTAGTTATATAACATTAACATCTTCTCTTTCACTAAATTAAAATGAAACTATGCTTGTTTAAAAAATATAAATGTGGATATTTTGCATTAACAAATTAAATTCCCCAAGTGGGCTTTTCTCTAATAATGGAATTGAGTATTTTTCTTTCTTAAATAAGTGCCAAATTGTGTAAATGCAATGATATGATAAAATCAAAAATGCTTTTTATTCTTTTTTCAATTTTTTAAATCAAAAATGTTCACAATAATGTTGGAAGAAAAGTTTTAATAAAGTAATGCTTATTTAATTTATACTGTTAAAGTATAAAATCATTATAAAGAAATTGGAAAACAAAAAGTTTATGTCATTTGCAGATAAGAACTGAGAACATTTTTCTTTTTGGCTTTCAGGCCATTTAAAAAATTTTAATTTAATCTTTTTAGAGATCTATTTTCCCTACGTTGCCCATGCTGATCCCAAACTCCTGGGCTCAAGTGATCCTCCTGCTTCAGATTGCTAAGTAGCTGGGACTACAGGCATACTGTGATCTTTTTGATGTAATTATTTTCAGTGATTGTGTGTGTGTGTTCATAATACGACTTTTAGTATAATATTTTAGTATAATCATTGTCATTTTGTTTGTAACATAACTCTATTATTGCCTCAAAGATTCACACTTCCTTGTGGGAATCTTCCTAATGGTGATTCCTGTGTCATTACTGGAATTTAATGAAACAATTGGCTGGTCACACCAGTGATTAGGTTATGTTACATGGTACAGGCACTTTAAGAAAGGGAGGTTATTTTGTTATTTTTTTATACCTTAACTCTTAGGTGAGCCTTCAAAAGGCTCTTTCTAGAGAAGAACCTCAAAGTGTAAGAGAGATTCCATATGAAGAATATTCTCCATGGTGGCTTTGAAGATGGAGGAAGGAATGGGACCAGTCTATAGAATTCAATAATGACCCTCAGCTGCTAGCCGGTAAGTAACTCGAAACCACATCAATCCTATGAATGCAAGGAACTGATTTTGGCCAGGGATCTGAATGGGCTGGGAAGAAATTATTCCGTTGAGTTTTCAAAAATAAATAACATCTAACAAACAACTTGATTCTAGCCTTGAAGATTGCCCGCAGAGAACTCAACTGTGCTCTTCTTTAGAAGTCTGGTTCACAGAACAGGGTCCTAATAAATGGAGGTTGTTTTAAGCCATTTAGGCCACAACGTTTGTGAAAATTCATTAGAAAGCAATGGAAAACTAATACAACTAGTATTTTTATGCTGGATCTTCTTAACCTGAAATTAATTTCAAATTTCATTATATGCTTATTGGGCATGCTAAGAAGATGATCATGTTGTTAAATATTGTAGTGAATAGATGTCACTCTTTCCTGTTTTCCAGAGTCACATTTTTTAAATTATCATAATCACGTTAATGAGAATTTTACATAGACAATTTAGACATACTCCCTCATATAGCTGCATTAGGCAAAAGTGAACAACTGTTATTTTGCTTTTGTGCCTATATATTAGTGCCTTACATAAAAAATTCACATCTTGTATTTTAAATCTCCACGGAGAACATATGTCACCATTTTTAGGTGACTTAAATATGGTTCTGACATTTTATAAGAAAGGGTTCATAAAGTAAGGACTGTGAAAACTGCTGCATATATATTTATAAGCTACACTAAAGACATCTTGGCCATGGATATGTGGTTATTAGTCTAACATATGGAATCACAGACATTTTCAGAATTTAACTTTATAAAAATACATTTACTTATGTTTTAAAAAAATTATTTATTGTACTTTAAGTTCTGGGTTCCATGTGCAGATCATACAGGTTTGTTACATAGGTATACATGTGCCATGGTGGTGGTTTACTGCAATCATCACCCGTCATCTACATTAAGTATTTCTCCTAATACTATCCCTCCCCAATTCCCCTACCCTCTGCTATTCCTCCCCTTGCCCCTCACTCCCCAGACTCGGGTATGTGATGTTCCCCTCCCTGTGTCCATGTGTTCTCATTGTTCAACTCCCACTAGTGAGTGAGGACATTCGGTGTTTCGTTTTCTGTTCTTGTGTCAGTTTGCTGAAAATGATGCTTTCCAGTTATTTAAAGCTATTAGAGCAGCATATATTTGGCTGAATAAATAACTGTGTTAACCATTTATAAGCATCAACGATTTTATTCTGGAGCAGTTTTTTTAATGTTTATACTTTTAGCATTGCACATTTGTTTTATTTGTATTTATTTTTATTTTTTATTTTAACTTCTATTTTAGGTTCATGGGTACATGTTCCAAGTTTATCATATAGGTGAACTTGTGTCATGTGGGTTGTTTGTACAGCTGATGCCCTTACCCAGGTACTAAGCCATTAGCTTGTTTTCCTGAGCCTCTTACTCTTCCCACTCTTCACCTTCCCATAGGCCCCAGTGTTTTTCCCCTCCGTGTGTCCATATGTGCTCATCATTTAGCCTGGAGCAGATTTAGATGACACTCTAAATGCCCTTGTAAAAATAAAAAGATTAGTCATTTTAAACTCTCATTATATTTTAATGTTTGGTCTGTCAGGAATTTCTTCAGTGAGCTCTCATCGGTGTTTTCTTCATTTATTCTTTTAATTTTCTATTGTAATTTAAACAGTTATGTGGTACAAGATTCTCTGAGGTTCTTTATAGGAAAATATAGAAAAATCATTTTAAACAGAGGCTTTTCAATAATTTTTAATTAAATTACTTTTTAAAACTTTTTGGAGAAAAACTTTAAAAAATAGATATTTCAACTTTATAGTTTTAATCTAGACAAAAATAATTTATTGGCTGACATGGCTTTACAAGAAAAATATTCTTTTTTTTATAAGTTTGTGAAAAACAAAGGCAACACAAAATTTATTTAAAAACAACTATAATTTTCTCATCATAGATAATTTTTTTTTTTGCTGTGAATACCTATAAATGGACTTTAGACCCTAAAATCATGAATATAATTGGGAAAAAAGGGTAAGCAAATAAGCATTTAGTCAAATTCTAATTATACCCTTTTATAGATTAAAATATTTAGGTTGCTTTAGTCTGCATTTTATTTGTTAAATATCATTTAAAATAATTTGTATATTCATTCATACTTCCTGAAATATGTCCTATCATATTTTCTGGTTGTTACTAAAATTCAGTAATAATATTAGAATTCAACTCTGGAGAACATTGAGTAATTATATAATTGTTTTTTGATTAAAATGGCATACACAGCTTCCATGCTGAGCAATGCACCTACTCTTATAGCATTTTATATTACTAAAAAATACTTTAATAACATATATTTTTTTCACAGTATTTGTATATATTAACTAATATTTGTAAAGTATAGTGATTTGAAATATTTGGAATGTCAGTAAACAAATCTTAATTCTATCACAAGAAAAACAGTGATTTTCCATGAAATAGTGTAGAAAACTATATTTCATGCCTATGAGTAGATAAAGTGACAGACATTATAATGAGCGTACTTAGTGCTTCATATAGATTGTATTATGGGAAAGAAGGAAGGAGAAATTTGTATTATAAAACATATAAATGAACACAAAAAAATAATTTTAACCTTAATTTCTGGTTTCCAGTCTGGCATGTAAAGAGCTTGAAAGTTTCCAATCTGCCCTAATAAGTAAAACGTTGAACACACTAATAAATCAACTCTTCTTGCACCTGTCAAGGAAGTGAGGTAATATAGCAAACCACTGCCACCAAAATTGGAGAGACAAACAGGTAAATATCAGAGAGAATCATAACTTACTGGAGCATAATCACAACTTACTGAAGCAGAAACTTCCATGCGAAACAGTACCAGGGTAGAAAATCCTAAACTGTAATTGACAAATTGCTGGAGGCTCAGTATGAACAGGTTTGAGACTTAAACACTCCAGGGGGAACCATTCACATGGGGACCTGCAAACTTGTGTGAATTTTACCTCAAGGTGCTCATGTTGTTGCAGTAAATATCAGAGAAAGCTTCCTTCCTGTAGGAAGAAGGGTAATAAAAACACTAAAATATGCCACAGCACTATTTTCTTCCTAACAAGAGCCACCCTCAAGACACTGTTTTACCTCAGCCTAAATTACTGGACTTTTTTAAAAAGCCTAACTGACCTGAAGGAAGAGAAATATCCAATTCCAGCTCTCTGCAGTCATCCTGCCTCACTAACAGTGGGTGGAGGGGGATGCTGAGAATCACATGTAAAGTTCATAGTCCAAAGACACAGGCATTTTAAAAGCTGAAACCAAATTACAGGACTGTAGAATGCTTCCCATTCCCCCCTTAACGTTACCACAACATTACTAAAGGGCTAGTTGTTGCAGTTCCTTTTCCCCAGTGCATCATATCGGCTATCAATAGAAACATAATAAGGTGTATTAAAAGACGAGAACCATAGTTTAAAGAGATAGAGTAAACATCAGAACTAGATTCAGATTTGGGAAGAATGCTAAATCTAGGAATTATCAGTCTAGGAATTTAAAGCAATTATTTTTAAGATGCTCAGGACTTTACTGGACACAATAGACCACATACAAAAGGAGATGTGCAATGTCAGCTGAGAGATGGGAATTCTAAAAAAGAATCCAAAATAAATGCTAGAAACCAAAACATTGTAACAAAAACAAAGAATGGCGTCAATAGGCTTATTAGTAGACTGAAATCCCTGAGCTTGAGATGTCAATGGAAACTTTAAAAATGGAAAAGCAAAGAGAAAAAAGGCTGGGTAAATAATAAAGAATATCTAAGAACTGTGGGACAAGTGCAAGTGATGTAACATATGTGTAAAGTGAATACCAGAAGGAAAAGGGAGAAACAGAAGCAATATTGGAAGTAATAATGACTAAGAATTTTCCTAAATTAGTGTCAGACATCAAACTACAGATCCTAGAAACTCAGAGAACACCAAGTAGAACAATGCAAAAATTAAAAAGGAAAATATGACTATGTGTATTTTATTCAAATTGCAGAAAATCAAAGATAAAAAAATATTTAAAGAAGTCTGGGAAGGGGATGGGAGTTACACCAAAAGAATAGCAAAATTATAAATTATATCTGAAATTTCCTCAGAATCCAGGCAAACAAAAGGATAATTGATTGAAATATTGAAAGTATTGAGAGCCGGGTACGGTGGCTCAAGCCTGTAATCCCAGCACTTTGGGAGGCCAAGGTGGGTGGATCACGAGATCAAGAGATCGAGACCATCCTGGACAACATGGTGAAACCTCGTCTCTGCTAAAAATACAAAAAATTAGCTGGGCATGGTGGCACGTGCCTGTAATCCCAGTTACTCAGGATACTGAGGCAGGAGAATTGCCCGAACCCAGGAGGCGGAGGTTGCGGTGGGCCGAGATCGCGTCATTGCACTCTAGCCTGGGTAACAAGGGTGAAACTCCATCTCAAAATAAATAAATAAATAAATAAAAATAAAAAATAAAAGTATTGAGAGTAGAAAACACCAATCTCAAGAGTTGTTCCCTGAAAAATTATTGTTTGAAATCAAAAACTTTCTCAGGCAAACAAAATTGAGGGAATCTGTGACCAATAGACATGGCTTGCAAGAAATCCTGAAAGAAGTTCTTCAAATAGGAGGATATAATATAAAGCAGTAAAGTAGATCTATGTAAAGAAAAGAAGTTCCTCAGAGAAGGAATAAGTGAAGGTAAAATCAGTACCTTTATTTTCTTATTCTTAATTGATCCAACCGATAACAGTTTGTTCAAAATAATAATTGTAACAATGTGATCAATTATGTATGCTTATGTATAAGTAAAATGAATGACAGGGAAAAATGAGTGATTTTGGAAATAGTTAAGAATTGCTAAGTTCTGACCCAAGGAATGGTGCAATTAGGAATATTTTATTCTAAAAACTACTCATATTACTTATGAAGAGGTATGGTGTTATGTCAAAATGAACTTAGATTGGTTGTAAATATATACTTAGGTATAATTCTAATAAATTAATATAATTACAAAACTGATGGGAAAACATCAAGGAAGTAACTCAATGAAAAGTTATTCCCTGTTTAAGAATAGGAGGCTTCAACAGTGTCAAGATGACAGTTCTTCCAAACCTCATCTACAGATTCTATGTAATCTCAATCAAAATCCTAGTAAGTTTTGTTTTGTGAATATCAACAAACTATTTTAAAGTTTATCTTGAGAGGCAAGAAATTCCAAATAGCCAGCACAATATGAAGGAGAATAAATACTACCCTACTTTACGACTTACTATAAAGCTATAGTAATCAAGACAATATGGTATTAGTGAAAGAATAAATAGTTCAGTCAAAAAGAATGGGAAACCTGCAAACAGACCCATGTAAATATAGTCTATTTATGTTTGACCAAGGACCAAAGACAACACAAAGCAGCAAAGATAGTCTTTTCAACAAATAGTGCTGAAACAACCAGACCAAAAAGAAATCGAGACACAAGCCTTACACCCCCAACAAAAATTAAGTCAAATCACAGATCTCAAAGTCAAATACAAAAATACGAAAATCCTAAAAGATCATATAAGAGGAAGCCAAGATATACTTGAGTATACTTATAACTTTTCAATACAACACAAAATATATAAGTCATGCTGGAAAGAATTGAGAAGCTGGACTTCATTAAAATTAAAAACCTCCTCTTCTAAAGACGTTGTCAAGAAAATAAGAAGTCAAGTCACAAACTAAGGGAAAATATTTGCAAAAAACTATTTGGTAAACTATTGGTATCCAAAATATACAAGGAACTCATAAACTCATAAGAAAATGAACAACACAACTAAAAAGGGGACAAAAGATTTGAACAGACACCTTGCCAAAGAAGATATACGAAATGCAAATAAGCACATGAAAAGATACTACACATCATATGTCATTAGGGAGTTTCACTTTGAAAATAACAATAAGATAACCCTGTAAAGCTGTTAAAATGTTGAAAATACAAAACATTAACAATACCAAATATTGGTAAGAATGTGGAGCAACAGAAGCTCTTCATTCCTGGTACAAACACAAAATGGTACAGACACTTTGAAAGGCAGATTCGTAATTTATTATAGAATTAAACATACTCTTTTCATATGTTCCAGCAATTACACCGCTTGTTATTTACCCAAATGAGTTGAAAGCATGTCCATACAAAAACCTCACAAATGTTTATAGCATCTTCATTCATAATTGTAAAACTTGGAAGCAACTAAGGTGTCCTTCATCAGTGAGCAGATACATTGGAGTTCAGCTATTCAATGAAACTTTATTTAGTGCTAAAAAGAATTCAGCTGTCAAATTATGAGAAGACATGGAGGAAACTCAAATACATATTATTAAGTAAAAGGAGTCAATTTGAAAGGGGAACATCCTGTATGATTCCAACTACATTACATCCTAGAAAAAAACGAAACTATGGAGACAGTAAACGGATCAGTAGTTTCCAAGGGTTTAGGGGAAGGGAGAGATAAATAGGGGGAACACAAAAGTATTGTTGGGGAAGTGATACTATGTATTATACCATATTGATGGACACTGTCATTAAACATTTGTTAAAATCCATAGAATTATACAACACTAAGTGTGAACCCTAATGTAAACCCTGGACTTTGCTCATGTGATAATGTCAATGTAGGCTCATCAACTATAACAACGTATGAGATACCTCTCCAGTGATAGCAAGAAATCTCTATAACTTCAGCTCAACTTTGTTGTGAACCTAAAACTTATCTAAAAAATAAAGTATATTAAAAAGTTTTAAATAAAATAAATAATTTTATTTTTGTCGTTTTCTAGACCAGAGATTATTAACCTGGGGCAATTTTGTTCCCCACTGTCAGGGACATTTAGTAGTGACTGGGGATATTTTTGGTTGTCACACTTGCATGAGACCATGGGAGCGTTGCTGCTGGCACTAGTGGGTAGAAACCAGAGATATTGCTAAACATCCTGTGATGTACAGGACAAGCTATAACAAGTGTTAACCAGCCCCAGATGTCAACAGTGTGAGAATGAGAAACACTGCCTTAAAGCATATGAAATAGATTTCTCTTGACTAGTGCATATCCCTTAGTAAGCAAACATTTGTTTGATAACCTTTAAAACCCTGGAATCTCTAATTACAATTCTGCAAATTATCTGTGGAATAATACTTTCACTTGAGATGTCATGTGAACACAAAATTATAAATGCCAAATTGTATGTAATGCATTAGAATTTGAATCTATATGAAATTCATGAAAAATCATATTACCAGGTTAATCATGCATATGTAGAGGTTCAACCTCAAAGTAACCCAACTACTAACCAAGTTTTTGGGCTTATCGGGTTTGGTTCATATGTCTGCATATATCATCACTGCAGAATGTTCTATATGCCTAACTGGCTGCGTACCCGTGCATCTTCATTCTTGTTGGTTATGGCAGCCCATTTCCAAATGTGAACACTGAGGCACTTGGGCCTTCAGGGTAACAAACCTACATGCTAGATATAATCACAGACAGTGCATGCCAGGAATTGGTGAGCAAATTTTTGTTGTGTTTAGACTGGCCATTGAAATCCTCCAAAATAAAACATTGAAGTGAAAAAAATACAAACAAAAATATTTTCAGGATTGGCATTTATAAACTATACAGTCTTATATTTTTAAATTTTGCTATGGACTTTCCGTTACCACTCCATTAAAAATACAATCATGTGAAAGTTTCCTGAAGATTACATGTTTCTTTTCTAACTATTTTATAATCACAAAGAGAGCACCTCTTTTTCTTCCTCCCATTTCTCATATTCCTCTTCCTCTCGATTCCATAAGAGGGAAAAGTAGCAAAAGGTATTATTTTTAAACCATGAGTTAGTGGAGTCTCAGATATCATGAATAAATGTTTTGCATTATTTTCTCACACATAACTTGAGTAAAAACTTTGTGCATCGAATTTAGAAAACTATTGATTGCTTTTCCTCCTGGAGAATAATTACAGATAAAGTTTTATTAAAATAATTCAATAATTACTGAAGGAAACATAGTGCAAGAAGAATTAACCAGTCTAATTAAAACAAACGAACAAGCAACAACAACAAAAAATGAAAAAACACCAGAGTGGTAATGGGATAGCACTTGTTGAAAAGAAATTCAATACTAGGCCAGAAGCGAGCAGGCTGGCTGGTCAAACATTATGCATTGTGTAGTGTATTGGATCCATTGTGACACGATGCATTTTCAGTTAAATTTATAAAATTTGTGATATCCATTGCTCAAATAATTTTTCTTGTAAAAACAGTGTGAGATAGAACTAAAATAGGTAAATTGTTTAAAAGGCCTGAAGTACAAACACGAAAGTTTGGGAATATCCAGATTTTTGAAGAGTCTTTTATCATCCCAGTTTAACTGGGATAAGTTATTGATTTATAGACAGAAAGCCCATGATATACAGGAGACATGTGCATTTAACTATTTCAAAATAAAATTAATCTCCTATTTGTTTCATTTCTCAATCTTATAATGTTGCAGATGTGAATGAAAATTACTTTGGTAAAATGAATTATTTCTAATATTATAAATCCAAGAATAAGAGGCTGGCAAATGAAAAGAACATATAAGCACCTTGAAGGAAACCTGACCTTAGGAATTCCACTGTAAATAATCTTTCAGTTTACTGCTATATACAGTCAAAAAATTTAACAAATAAGTCTAGGTGCAGTGGCTCACTCCTGTAATAGCTTTGGAAGGCTGAGGCAGGCAGATCACCTGAGGTCAGGAGTTCAAGACCAGCCTGGCCAATATGGTGAAACCCTGTCTCTACTAAAAATACAAAATTAGCCGGCTGTGGTGGCGAGCACCTGTAATCCCAGCTATTCAAGAGGCTGAGGTAAGAGAATAGCTTGAATCCAGAAGGTGGAGGTTGCAGTGGGCTGAGATTGCAGCACTGCTCTCCAGCCTGGGCAACAAGAGTGAAACTCCACCTCAAGAAAAAAAAAAAAAAAAAAAGGAAAGAAAAAGAGCAAATAGAAATACAGAATACTCAGTAAATTTGAATTTTTGAATTTCTGATGAAAAAATATTGTTACCATAAGTACATCCTATGCAAAATTTGGAGCATAATTATACCAATGTATGTTTTGTCGTTTATCTGAAATTCAAACTTATCTGGTCATCCTATGTTTTATCTGGCAACCGTATCTTTTCTGTCATCTTTGTATCCATTCTTGCAAACACACTTTATTTATTCTCTCCCATATTTGTCTACTGAAAAAAAAATCACATTTTTGCTTTTCAGTTAATATTCAAGATCTAGAATGAATATAGAGCCTGGAGAAAAATAGCAGACTGGAACAATATTTAATAGCACTTTCAAGTGAAGCCACTGGCCAAGAGTGGAAATAAATATATCATTCTCTGTGCTTAAGGATTTACTTGAAAATGTTCAGATTGTTCTTTTTTTCCAAGATTCAAGTAATAATGCATTAAAGTTTTATCTTTTTTTATTGGAAATGAATGAATGAAATAACAATTAAAATAATTTTGCAATATTTAACTGAAAAAAAAAACTGTTTGGAGTAAAGAAGACTAACTTGAATCTTACTTAGTTTTTAACATTTGTGCTATTTAATTCTTAACATTTACTTCATCTTTTGGAGAAAAGAGTGAAAACCCTTCATTAATCATCTGCTAGTAAAATTGTTTCTAAAATATTTGTCCACTAGCAAATATTGAATTGCTTGATTTAGTGATTCAATTTGACTTTAGAACCATCACAACAATTGCAAAATCATATTAAGGCGAATTAACTGAGTGCTAATTGGTTTCTATGAGTGTTATAATGGTGCTAATTACTCTCCTTTTCCTTGGGTTCTAACCAGTTGAGAATGACTCCACTGGGATACAAGTAGTAGGTTTATAAATTACCTATGTGCATTTATTTCCTATGAAGTGTTTTTGCTAAACTGAATCAGATGTTGGATAGTCCTAAGGTCAAATGAGGTTTTCCAGTTTCCTCTCTGTTGTATGAAGACAGCTGCATCCATGCAGCTGAGTTAGCACTCCACAGCAGGCTGAGCAGGTAGCCTCCCTATTACCCTTGCCAGTGGCAGTTGTGAATAACAGTAGAAAGGCTGGCAGCTCTGAAAATTCCCTTCAGAGGTGAGGGTGCTAGCAGAATTATATATCAGATGAATAATCAGAGGCCAGGTTGACATATATAATTCTTGATGCTTTTATATTCACAGAACTCAACAAACATTTCTCTGCAGGATGTGAAACCGCCTCCGGTCTTCCAAATATTGTCCCGCTTGATGCCTACACCAATGGTTCGCGGACACATCTGTTAAAGTGAGGCTTTGCAAAGAAGCTAGCAAAAACCTTTTACAATGTCCTGACAAATACAATACATACTGGAAGAATTCTAATTACATTAGTGCACAGAGGCAAATGGAAATTTAATGGGCTAGACTAGTTTAGGACAAGGACTTCTTGATAAGTTCCTTGCTCTTTTCTTATAATGGCCCAGGCTGTTGGGACCCATCTGTTGACAAATAGTTTTATTTTATGTTTTCTATGTTTGGCTCACTGACTACTGTATTAAGGCTGACTTTAGTTAAAAGCATCAGCTGGGATCTAATGTGAGGTAATCATATGTAGGTGTTACAAATTTTAAAAGTATTTTTATTTGAGTTTCTTTTCCAGTGCCCTTTATCATACCAAAGTAGCTTTCCTCTCTTCTAGTTGTGGGGTGGTAATAAATTACTGGTTTTTGTTCTTCATATGTTTACATATTACCACACTTCATTAGTTTGAAGCTGCATGTATTTTCATATACTACCATGTTTGAATTTGGATTAGGTCTTACAATCAAAGCACTAATTTTATTGATTTAAACAGCAAATATCTTTTCTTTCTTGATGATCATAAAAATCAAGAAATCAAATGATAAACAATAGGACATTTTGCAGTTAATAACATCTTAGACCTAAAGAAATATGGTAGTTTATGTGGATCAGCTCTCATTAGCCAGAAATATGTTTCTTTTGCTAGTCTTACTGATATTCTGGTTTTTACAAACTCCTTCCAAATTTAGTGATTCTTTCAATTCTAATACTTGCTTTCTAGTGCCATTTGTGTGTTTGTACATATTTTTTCATTTGTATTTGCACATTGATGGGCATTTAAAGATAGAAATTTTGAGCAGTTTAATTATTCCTTTAATTATATCCAGTTACCATAAAGCAATCTTTAGTTCATGTCTCTTCCAATTTAATAGCCTATCATGTGAAAAATATCAGAGGCTCCTGTTAGTCTTAGTATGGAAGAGGAGACAGAAAACAACCCAGGAAATATATTTATGTAGAATGTTTTTTCAAAGAAAGTTAGGTTTTAAAATACTGTACGTAGAGTAAAAACTTTTCTGGACATCTCCAATTATTTCTCACACTCCAAGTGCCAATTAGGTGTTCTAAACTTTAAAAGATTGTCTAAATGTTGGCATCAGTGATATAAAACTATTGATATACATAAAGATGTATTGTCAGAATTTTACTCTCCCTTTGAAAAACCTTCCCAGTATATAACAACTAATAATAACAAACTCTAACAAAAATTCTGTTATTGATTTATAAATGAAACTCATTGTTTAAAAATCATAAATGTTTAGGAATCACATTCATTTTTTCTAAAATCCAAAAAGGAAGATTCCAAAATCTTTTTGATGAGTGCTTGCTGTAAGGAAATTTGTAATATTTATTGTTCTTTCTGGTGGTTTAGTTGAGAAAATTGTATTTTTCATTAACTACCTCTGCTACCTTGGACTTTTCTTGATTGTGTATTATCAATGTTAATTACTAGTGTTTCATCTTCTCCTCTGCTGAATGAGTTATATAGTATCATACAGAGCACAGAGCATGGAATTTTTGGTGTAGCATATTATATATTCATGTCTTTGCTAATAAAAGTCAACTGTCCTTTTACTTACAATTTGCATTAACAGCTCATCAATATAAACGAAAATGATTTATTAAAATATTACTGAGTAGAGACTGAATGACTCAGGGGATTGATTGGTAATGGGGTATGTAGTCTTTTATTTCTAGGTCACTGATTTGAATTACATCTTGGCAGAGAGTAGAAGCTATTCAGGACATATGGTGTGTGGAATGGGGTGGTACAGTCAGTCTCATTTTCATTAAGTGCTGTCCATTTAGGTTTCACTATTTCAAGAAAACTGAACTTGACTCTAAAGCCTGTATCCATGGATTCAAAACATCATTATACATACATGTGTAAAAAAATTTATGAGAAGTTAATATTACTAAGAATAGAAAAAACATTATCCACTGAAACATGTTTAATATAAAAATATTTTGCCTGACCTATGTGAGTAGGTTTAACTTGCATACAAATAAATATTTCAGGACAATTTGGTTTAATATGCCCTTTTCAGTTTCCTTTATTCCTCATGTCTTCAAGAGATATATAGTCACTTGAAGTTAGATTTTCAATTTATATTTCTTCTAACGTAACATTAAGATATTTTATAGAAGTAAAATTTAAAATCCTATAAGGACCAGTTATAGTTTAAAAGAATAGAATACTATTGCTAAGAAAAACTGAGGAATCTTTTTAAATTTTGTTTTACATGTAAAAGAAAGGTGACAAGTATGAAGCTGAAATCACTTCCCGAATGTGGTACAGCTGCCCTGTGATGTCATACAGCTGTTTTGGGCTATAGCCGAACCATAATTTCCAGGCCAAATCTCTTCTTACCACTTCTACTATCCGTTTTTAAAGATGGACTCCTAATTTAAAGGGATAGCACTATTTTTCATTCTTCTCAGGCGAAAATGAAGCAACGAGAAAACAAGTAAAAAAGATTTACAGGAAAAACTTGAAGATTTCATGATTATAACATGGAATAAATCTAAAATCTAAAATTCATAGTTATACTGTTTGTTAGAATTAATAAGTGAATTTATCAAGGTTCTTAAGTACAAGCTCAATAACAATTTTGTATTTATATATGAGCAACAGAAATTGAGAAAGTGCTTTTAAAAATGATTCAATAGAAACAAATTTACTCAGTAATAAATCTACCAAAGTATACATAAGATCATATAGAAAATACATAAATGATTATATAAGGAACATTATAAGATACCTAGATAAATGATGTCATGCACCTGGTTTGAAAGTTTAAGTATCATACAGTTGACATTTATCCTAAAATGATATTTTTTTATTCCATGCAATTTCAATCAAACCACAGTGCATTTAGAAGAGGAAGAAGAAACTAAAATTTATTTTAATATTTTATTGCAATTAAGCCAAGTTTAGGAAGCACACAAAAAAATCAAATACTGAGTTTTTAAAGCATCTACTTTAAAGTGAGTCCCGACTTGGAAATTTGCTTAAACTAATAAAATGTGAGCAGAAGTCTATTCACTGTTTGCCTTGAAAAGTAGCAATTAAAGAGTAGCAATGTCTGCCACAAACTATTGTAGGATTTAGTTTGGATGACTGGGAGAGGAATGAAAGTATATTCATATCATTATCATTTGTATAGATGGACAAAATAATATACGATTTTTCTATTCTCTTAGCAGAGCAAATGTTTTAAGACACCCATTGAGACATACCAGGTTAGCAAGTAGATTAGGACAAATGCCAGTTTAACACAGACACAAAATTATCTTAGGAAGAAAACATAAATCTTTATGATGAAAAATGAAAAGACTTAAAATACAATAAAAGTCATGAAAGAGACTTTTATATTATTACTGTATTATTCTAAAGAATTTGTTAATAATTTGGTAAAGAATTCTTTTAAAGTCAGTTACTACATATATTTTAAGTGTAAAAACCAGAAACTCTGTGATTTCGTTTATTCTAAATTCTAGTGTTTCATTTTATTTCTACAAAAGCTTACATTAAACTTACTTTTCTTTTAATACTCTATAAGCAAGACTAATCCTTTTTATTATAGTACAAAAATGCCTAATGAATACACCCTTCAATCTTTGTATTAATTATATGCTCTGTGTGTGCTTACAGTGTCCAATTTGCAGAAAGCAATTTTCTTCTTTATTTAAGTTTCTGAAGGGTGTACATATTAGTATAATAGGCAACATACTGAGATGCTAATAGCCTATATTCAGGGCATTCTCCATCCCCCACTTCATGGCTAAACTATTTTTTAGACATATTTTGAAGCATTCAAATTCTGTTAAAACAAGTTCTAACCTTTGAAGATAACATTTACATTGAGAAAAAGCTTTTAAATATATCCTCATTAAAATATATGCAAATATATTTTATGTACACTGATGAATACATCTTTTTCTGTATTTTGCACTAGTTATCTAATGGAAAAGACTTGGATAGTATGTCATCTTCAAAGGGATAATCACTGTTGTATAGTAATGCCATTCTATTTGTAATTATATAGATTTTTGTCTATTCATTCTAATATAAGCTATAGCATGACAATCTAAATATATTTTGTACAAGATAGCATAATTCATAATTTTAGGAAATACAAAGAGATACTAATTTTTTAATTCACAAATTTGAAAGAGTAATTTATTTTATTCATTATTTCTGTTATCCAATCTCTGTTGTTTTACAATTGCATCTTCTACATACGCTGAATTCCAAATTTTTATTGTTATTAAATAAAATAGTTTTTATTAAGTTTCTACTCAGAAATATTTTAATAAATTATTTTCATTTATATTGATGAGCTGTTAATGCAAATTGTAAGTAAAAGGACAGCTGACTTTTATTAGCAAAGACATGAATATATTATATGCCACACCAAAAATTCCATGCTCTATTCTCTATATGATACTATATAACTTATTCATCAGAGGAAAAGATTAAATACTAGTAATTTTATATAACTTAATGAAATTATATTATATTTAATATTATATTATTTCTAAATAATTGTAGATAAAATGTTTGAAATTTGGGTTCCATTTTATGCTGTGATTTTGTTTTATGCATGTTAATAAATAAAAGTAGTTTTAGTGATAGAAAGAGCTTGACAACTCCTAGACCCTCCTTTAAATGCCAATGTATTGAACTGTGTTTGTGTAAGTCTGCTTTACTTGTGTAATTCCATAGCCATGTGTTAATTCTACCTACCTTCTTCCCCCCAGTATAAGCTTTACTTACACTGGTAGTATCACTCACAGTTTAACAATGAGCGTTTTAGAGATTTTGAAGTTACTAGTTGCCGCCAAATTAATTACTTGGTTAACTGGCCTTCAAATCCTGCAATTTATATATATAGGGATTAAATCATTTGCTCTACATTATTTTAGCTACTTTATGGAATTGTAATAAATGCCAGGAATATAAAAATAAAGATAAAAAGCCCAAGCCCTAATGAGTATATTGGTAAAGGTTATTATCCCTTGAAAGTTATACTATTCTTTCTTTCTCAGTGCTATCAATAATCAAAACTATTCATCTTCTTTAACGTGCAGAAAAGAAAATAAAAACACGCCTTTCTGCTTAGTCATAGAAACCTGCTCTGCACGAGTCAGTCGGGTAAAAACACTACAGTAATGTTTCTCAAATCGGTTTCCATGTAATTTAGAGTCTGGTTCAGTATTCATAAGAGTTTTAGTCAAAACATTTTCTAGATCAAAAAAGTTTTACAACTTTTCATATTACATTTTCTAATATGGTTTTTGCAATATGCATTAAAACTTCTGCGAAATTCTTAAACTTTCTCAAACACAAAATCACTTTCTTTTTTGAAGTCTTACACTAACATAGTGCTGGTATTGTCCTTCTATAGACTAATAGAAGCATTCAGCTTTAAAAATGGTTTCTAGTATTCTTTTACCTTTGGCATTTAGTGATGTTGTATCTACCTCAATGCTTATTAAAATAGACCATTAACATTCATATAAGCTATTTAACTCCATTGAATTTGTTGAAAACGCAAAATATTAGTTCTCAGCCCAAATTTATGGCTTAAAATTTGCATATTAGCAAGATCCCAGGTGATTTGTAATCATATTAGAATTTGAAGCACTAATTTAGATCAGTACTTCTCAAAATATGATCTCTAACAGCATTAACATTTCCTAGAAATTTACCAGAAATGCAAATTCTTAGGCCCTACCCTAGACATACTAAGTGAGAAATTCTGGAAGTGGGACCTAATCATCTGTGTTTATAAAGCTCTTCCAAATAATAATGATGCAAGCTAAAATTTGAGGATCACAATTTAACAGTGGGTTTACATTAAGTCATTTGGAAGATTTCGTTTTGTTTTATTTTAACATTAATGTCTACGTCTTGTGCTCCAATGAAGAAAATGTGAATGTGGGTATGAGCGTGGAAAGGTGCTAGTCATAATGTGTTTTATAACCTTCCAAAGCGATAGTCCTTCACTGTCAAGATCGAGAGTCACTCATCTTCATAACTCCATCTGCTGTGAAGATTGAACCATTTTATAACGATAAGGACTCCTTTAATGATCAGGGCAATGGGGACAGGACAGATGTGTATGTCACGTTAGCAGAGTAACTTACAATGCATCTAATAAAGAAATGAAATTAGCTGTTACTATGTTTCAGGTCCCTACCAAGTCTTGTTGAAATTTAATCCCCAGTGTGGTGGTGTTGGGAGGTGGAGCCTAGTAGGAAGTGGGTGGGTCATGGAAACAGATCTCTCATGAATGACCCGAGACTGTTCCTGTGGTAGTGAGTTCTTGCTCTTGTGGGACTAGATTCTCAGGGGGAATGGATTAGCTCCACCAAGAGTGGGTTAATATAAAATGAGCTTATTTCATCCCTCTTCCCAAATGCCTGCTTCCCGTTGACCTTCTCCATCAGGTTTTGATGCAGAACAAACGTCCTCACAAGAAGCCCAGAAGAAGCTGGCACCCTACTTCAGCATCTTCTCTGCAGAACCCTGAACCAAAGAACCTACTTTTTTCCTTTTTTAAATGTTTCTTGCTTTATTTTTTTTTTCATAACAGTTAACTGATTTTAATGTATTACATTATGTTCATTGGAGCCTATCTCTCCCAACCAGAAGGTAAGCTCTATGGCCAACACTTAGAGCAGTGGCTGGCATATAATAGATAATAAATATTTGCTGAACAAAAAGATGATTTGTTCACATTTGCTCCAAAAACAATTAACAACACTAATTTTGTTTAAGAATGTGACTCCCTGCCGGGTGCAGTGGCTCATACCTGCAATCCCAGCACCTTGAGAGGCCAATGCTGGTGGATTACCTGAGGTCAAGAGTTCGAGACTGGCTTGGCTAACATGGTGAAACCCGGTCTGTACTATAAACACAAAATTAGCCGGGCATGGTGGTGTGCGTCTGTAATCCCAGCTACTTGGGAGGCTGAGGCAGGAGAATTGCTTGAACCCAAGAGGCAGAAGTTGCAGTGAGCCAGGATCATGCCATTAGCTCCCAAAGGGAGTAAACTGAACCAAGAAATGAAGCCAGGTTTGCGTATAATTTCAGAAGTTTTATAAATATCTTTGCTTTACTCATGAAAGTAGTAAAAGTCATTTTTCCCCCATGTTCTTGAGGCATATTTCTCACAGGCTTTACTTTACTAATTCTAGAATGAAGGTAAATTCACGTACATTTAGTATTTTCTAGGGAATGTGGCATATCCACCTTATGCCAACTCAGGGTTGTGTGGATCTCTTCCTAACTTGTGGTTCACTGACGTTAATAGCTGAGGTCCACCATGGTGGTAGTATTTACACATGGAAATTGGCAAATACCACAAACAACATAGCCTTTGTTTCCTTTTTTTTTTTTTTTTTTTTTGGTCAAAGTCAGTTTACCAGCACATCACTGCACCTTGGATTTCTGTTTGGGAGCTTCCTTCTGAGATCTGTAACTAGACAGCAGGCTCATGTGCAGCTCTAGCCCAATTCCCAACCTCTATTTTATTTATAAACTACCCACCCTCAAATATTCCTTAATAGCAATTCAAAATGGAGTAAGAGAACTGTATTCTTTTGCCAAGGCAAGAAGTTCTTTTGGAATTAGTTATGTCCCACTGTTGCTTTGGGAAGCTGAAAAGTGGACTCTCACCAATATGCTCAGATTACCTTTTAACCAGGAAGCCTGTTCATGTCTTTCCTGTCCCTGTCCCCCACTTTGCTTTTCTAAAGCCTCACAGCTGGTACTTAAATAGATTAATCATTGTGGAACCCAATTCACAAGAGCTGTCCCTTAAGTGATCTAACATTCTTTATTTCTATGGCCTCTTCTGCATCCTAGACCTCTGTAACAACAGTGGCAATATTGCTCTGTGTGTCCTACATGAAACTCAAGACCATTCTGGTTTCGCAAAAGATAATCACACATAACATGGAAGAAATGACCTCATAAAACTTTCTTTAAAGTGGAAAAATTACCAGTTTTGTATGGAGGGGACAACTAAAAGTGAAATTGTATGGTATGATAACACAAACATCTTAGAAATATATTTAAGAAGTTTTTGTTCTTTAGTATTGCTCTCTGGCCACCAAGACATCATGGATTTGACCACACCTCTTTCCAGACACACCAAGGGTGTTGGTCCTCCCTCATTTCCCTCCTTTACCTGCTCTTTACCCTGACTGTCTCGAGATATTCAACTTTGTACGTTTGTGCTAAGAACAAAACACTTCTAAAAAGTGAGCAGCCTTAACCCACCAAGGTGATCAGGAGATAAAAGTGACTTCACTCCATCGTGAACTACTTTCCTTAGAAAGCCATTGTATTTATATAAGGTGCCCAGACACGTACATTTTTTAATGTGATAATTACATGTACCCTCGTTGTCCAGGGAGTCCATCACTTGGTATTTATTCTTATGTGTGTGTGTATGTTTTAAATTTCTAACAAATTATTGTTAGTCATTGTATAAAAACATATTGGTTTGAGACCGACATCCTTTACTTGGTGCTTTCAGTTTCTGCGTTGGGTTTGGTAACATTTACTTAGCGCTTCAAGCTTCTGCCATGATATCATTTAATTGCACATGAGTTACATGGGCAGTGAATAGAGTTCTTACTTTAACTTGGATAAATCTGAAAGACAATCACTCTTGACAACTTTATTATTACTGAGTAACTACATCTCATTTTCAAGGATGGCATGGAGGTGCCTATTGATAAAAAGAATTGCACTCAGAATCCAACTGTCAGGGACAGTTGACTTCTTACTATCTCAGATGACGGTAGAAACAAATATTTCTACCATCACCTGCTGCATCTGCCAGTCACCTGATCTACCATCCACAGGTCCACAGTCCATGCTGTTGACAGCATGATACAGAGAAGAAGAGAACCACCAGGCCAGCAGTGCAAGGACGATCAGTGGGAAAAAACAGAAAATTATAGATGAGATATACAAAACAAAAACAATAAAATACAAAAAACTTTCCTAGAAAATGGAGTCTGAGCAGCCTACTGTTCAGTCTGAAAGTTGTGGGAATGTGTTTCCTGTAGTAGGATTGTCACTCTGTGGTATAGATCTGTATTTAATATATTTCACTGTTCTGTGGCAGTTTTTCACATTAAATACTGTTTCTTGACATTCAGAACATAAAATCAACATATAGACAAAATGCAGAAGAAAATTTCAATTATGGAAAAATAGTAAACATTTTCAAGTTTGGCCTTTTAAAGTACACATTGTCAAGTGTCAGTGCTCTGGACAAAAGTTGGTAGCTTCTTATTCTTTGTTGGTTTTAAATAAAACTGCTATACATATTTGTGTTGAGATTTTGTGTGTGTACACATAAGCATTCAAATCAGCTGTGCAAATACTTAGGAGTATAGTTCCTGGATAGTATGCTAAGACCGTTTATATTTGTACAAAAAAATCCCCACCAAATTGTCTTCTAAAATGTATCATTTTGACAAAATATTCTTACTCTATTACGAAAGTATAAAGTATAATTTTATTAAAGATTAGGGAAAAGATACTGACTTAGGTAACTTGGAAATGAATGGAGTCTGTAAAACTAAATGCAAAAGAACTGCACATAAGCAGTAAACTCTATTAGGAAACATTGTTCCCCACATGGGTACAGGCTAATGATTATGAAACCACTACACATATACTCTGAAATTGAATAATTAGGTAAATGCAGGCAATCAAGGGAATCATGTCTCTCACACTTGAAGTGTGAATTTACAGGCAAGCAAGGGAATATGATAGAATGACTTATGTGGTGACGGATTAGAGTTGAGATCATTACTGGGAACTTACGTTTAGCTCAATATAGATACTAATAATTACATTCATAAGAATGTGTAAATGTAAGGGTTGGAATCAACACAATGTCTTGCTCTGTTGGCTGAGAGGACCTTGCAGCAATGCCACACCAGAACAGAGTATCTAGTACTTGGATCTTAGTTTCTAATGTCACTCTCCAATTAAAGGACACAGACTTTTGGAGAAATGACTGATTCTAGAACAGGGTAAAGGATATACAAGATGAAACTGAAAAATATTTTAGTGCCAGAAAAAAAAAGTGGAAGTCTTAGCAAAAACAAAACAAAAACAAAAACAAAAACAAAAACAAACAACAACAACAACAACAAAAAAAACGAAAGAAATAAAAAAATAAAAAAAAATAAAAAAAAAAAGAAAATGCACAATAAGGAGGGAAAGACAAAAGGAAACAGGGCAAACTGAAAGAGCTGTCAATGGCCAAAGCTGGAATGATGTAAGGAATGAAATAAATCAGTACTGGATTGTAACACAAAGGATAAAATAAATACTTATGAGTTCATGATAATATAAATTACTGAATAAATAAATTAGAGAAAATACACTAATCTGTCTTGTAAAAACATGAAAAACAATTCATGGGATTACTCAGCCCTTAGAGAAATGGAGCATAACTCCTCATTCCTTAAGTATGGGTTGCATATAGTGACCTCTTTCCAAGGGTTACCACTTGGAAAGGCAGGGGCAGGGCTGAGGGAGAGTAAATTTATACTGAAGAAATCCGATAAGCATTGTCTTTGCCAGGTGAGCAAAGATAATATCAACAGTTATAATTAAAATTGACTGTGTTTATATTTACTACAATACAATGAGAACAGCACTTCATTTCTGTGGTCTTCCTCCCCCAAAATTCGTAATAAAAAATTAACTGAATTTACATTTTCCAAGAACATTGATAAGGAAAATACAACTTGCAAAATATATTTATTGCCATTTATATTCCCCCATAAGGGTCATAATGAGACACAATAGTCATAAGATACAGATCTAGTGAGGAAGACTCAGAAGCTTTTTTAGAGTTTATAGTTGTATTGAACAAACTACAGGCAAAGTTGATAGTGTAATTTACCTGCCACTGCTAGCTTTAAGGTTACCTAACACTGTGAAGCTGAAGTTTTTTGTAGAGAAAACTTAATATTTAAAAAATTAATTTGGCTTATTTTAAATTTCAAGGTTTCTTGTTGTTGAAGGTACATTACTTCATCAATGTTGAAGGTACATTACTAATATTTTTAAATATGTTAGCTCAAATAACAAAAGAAATTTGCAAAGGATATGCAGTTTACATCAGTGCCTTTGAGGACTTCAAGGAGAATATAAGTTAAGTTAGTGCCAAAAGTCATTTGATTTTAAGTACAATTTATGACATTAGTAAAATTGGTCAAAGTATTAGTGTATGTTTCTGTGAGAAAATACCTGATATTATTTTGAATGCTATTCTAAATATAGTTAAGAAGTTCATTGTTGGAAGATAATATTGCTTTTCTTTTGGTAATACTAATACAAGTTTTGACGGAAAACAACCTGTGGTAAAAAGTATCCTTGTTAATACCTTTAAGAAGACAGTATGAAACATTGTAATTCATGGTTCCATCTAAAGAAGCTGCGATAATCTGCTAAATAATATAGGGACCATGGAAACAAAAGCTTCAAAGATAACATATATTTTTCTATGTAGAGACTTCATATATTATGTATATATATTTTAAAAATATGTATGCTTTTATAAATTTAAAATACATATCATTTAAAAATATTTGTGTATATATATGTTTATATATTTTTTTAAATAAAGTACTTACCTTGCAATTAAGCAGATGACAAACATAAAAATAAATTCTTCATTATGACACCTCTGATTTGGATGCTAAATAATATGGGAACTCATTTTAGAGAGTCAAAGGTTATTATCAGTGTTTGTTTTGTTATGATTTATTTGTTTGTTTGTTTGTTTGTTTATTTGTTTAGTGCTGATTGCCAGATTAGAAGTTGATAGAATTCAACACTTTATCCCTGTAAGTTAAAATCCAAATATCTATACATCTGAGGTTTCAATCTTTCTGGTGATTTGTCTGTTCTAAACTCCTGATATTCGAATTAAAATATCTTAACTGCTCTCCATAGCCTGATCGTTAACAGACTAACCAGTGCCGCATTCTTAAATTATTTCTGGAACACAGCTCCCATGACCTCCTTCACGCTCAACTCAATCTTCACTTCAGGTCACCCTCACAAAGTCTACCACCAAATTAGGATAGACGTCTACTTGAAAAAATTGAATATCACATAGATGTGCAAGATGAATAAGGATGCCAGGTAACAAATGGCATGTATTTAACACAGTGATGTGCAAATAGCAGGTGTTCAGCAAATGCTCACAGAATAAATGAAAGGCTAAATCTGAAGCACTAAATGGAAATTGAGAAATTATTATTCTAAATAATAGGGATGTCAGTGTGTTTAAAGACATATGTAATATCACCAAAAGCAAATGTGTTCCACATAGACACATTCTTATTTTGATCTTCATAAAGTGCTCTACATCATCTTATGTGATTCTCTAAAACATCTATTACCTTGTCTGGTTATTTACATGGCTTACTTTCTTGTTATTTTCCTGATTAAAATACATTTAAATATATTTAAACCTTAAAATATAGCATTTCTGGTGATCATTGGATGATCACTTCTGTTTTTCTACACTACATTTTCAAACAGCTCTTAACACACTATAAAAATACTCATATTTCAAGTATTTCTAATGGAGTTTATCATAAGTATTGCAGTTCCCCTCTTGAGGATTACAACACTATTTGATTTGATTAAACTGATCAAATTAAAAAAAATGTTGGCATAAACCCTAGAGTAATGTATATTTTAGTTATTGAAACTGCCACTGGAGTGCTTACATTCTACATATGACATACCTACTTTCAGATCTTACTTTTTAATAGATGATTCAGTTATACCAAATAAAAGGAATCCGATAATTTGAGTTCTTTTTGTTAATTTAATATGTATTTCTTTATTACTTAATGAAATTACTTATAATTATTTATTTTACTGCCCTAAGTTATGATATTATATATTGAATACATAAATGCATGTGTGAGTTTAAAAAGTTGAGGAAAAATTTCCAAGTGTTGAAGATGATGTATTCTGTTTAGATTCAAGTAGATTGTGAAGGAATGTGTCTCCTTAAGAGCTAACAGACCATTGGATGCTTTGGGAGAGAATGCCTACATCTTGCTGTATAGCATATTAAATGATGATAAAATAATTGGTCACCTTCCAAATTTTAATATCTCAGAAGCAGTTGAGCTATGACTTTATTCTCTTCCCAGTGTTTTGAGATTGAAATTAGTGCAGATGCTGTTATCTTGCCCGTGTTTAATATTTAATTTAGGTTTTTTCCCTTAAAGTTTGAATATTTGAGATAACACATAATCCATACAAAGGTGAAATAATTCTATTTTTTATAGTAAGTATTTAAACAAGCTGCAGTATTAACTTGTCCATAAATGTGAACCGTGTTTATTCCACTGGATCTTCATATTACAGTCATCTACCTATATGGTAAGAACTGAGTATATAAATTATAAGCAGTTTAAATATAATTTCTAATACCTGTATCACTTGAATGGAAATTGTACTGGGCTGCAGACATAAAGACTGTTTTTTATTTCCTGGCTTAGCTTCAAGAACTAACTGCCTGTATAATTAGGAAAAGTCATTTTGCTTTCATTTCTCAATTTCTTCATATATTGAAGTAGGAGAGTAGGGGCAGGGACTATGCACTAAAAAAATGCTAATGGGAGGACAATGACCACCAAGCACCCTAGAAATTGACAAAGGAGGAAATAAATTAACAAATAATAATTAAATATCAGAATTATGATATAGTATTACAATGAATGCCTATACGGATGAAACTATAATTATGAATTTTGTAGATTATTTACAAAACATTTGCATTCATTTTCTACTAATTTTTCACAGATGTCTATGACATAATCAAGGAATAAATGTATTTTAGAAAGGGGGTTCATTTTAAACAGGGGGTTAATATCAGTTTAAAAAGTGAAGTAAACCACATATTAAATTCTAAGCTAGAGATTGGAAAACAGATTTTTATAGTGCAAAGTTGTTTGAATTGCTGATTCTCATTATCTGAATAATTTTCTATAATTGAAGGTCTGTCTGGTTCATTCACAAGAGCAGAGGACAATCTTTCTCTGTGTGCATGGTTGAAGAACTCAAACCTGCCTGTTATGTAAGTTCCAGGTGAGTCTTTGTAGATGCTGGGGTGATGAGCATGTGAGGTACCCTACTTACAGCAGAAATAAAAACAAACAAACAAAAAACAAAAACTTCTGAGATAACAAAGTAACTGTCATTCCAGCACCTTAAAGACAGGAGCAATGTGTGAAATGATGGGCCACATATTAGGTTAGATAAGAAAAAAAATTGGTATCAAGAATTTGTAAATAGACCAAAAGTGAAGGAAGAGATAGAAGACTTGGAAATTCCAATGAGATTATAAAGCAGTCATAGTGAAAATAGCAGAAAGAGAAAAATGGAAAGATACATGACTGCTGGAAAATAATGGGATATTGATCTTTAAGGATGATTAGGAATGATCACTATATGGGCACACCCATCCACTGAACAAAGTAATTGCTTCACTTCACTATCTGAAAAAAATTGCAGTTGGTATTTTCTTTTTCTTTTCTTTTTTACTTCGTGTGTGTATGTGTGTGTCTTGATTGCAGGTGGTGAATTTTATGTTCTTTGTAAAAGCTTTGTGAAAGCAGCATTTATGTGAAATTGGTAAATATACATAATGTGAGATAGGTTGGTAAGAAACTGAAATTGTTACATTGCAACACTCTCTTCCATCCCGTTAGTTAGCCAAGGTAGAAATTTCTACTTCCATGCACTCATTTGACATGTATTCCAGAATTTGATTTGTAAACATTCCCAGAATCTGTTCACCTTTCTCAATTCCAGAACAAACTAACATCATCTCTCACTGAGATAAGCACCTTTCTATCTGACCTAACTGCTTGTAATCCTGCCCTATTCATTAACTTATTCCATATGCAGGAAAGGTCTTCATCCAAAAATTAGGGAGTAATATATCATTATACTCTTTAAAATTTTGGTTACCCATTTCCTTTAATATAAAAAAACACACTCTTCATGTGGATTTACAAGGCCCTCCGTATTAACCTGTATCATCACCCTCTTCCAATCATTGCCCTCCTTACATTCTTTATTAGACTGTGAACCTTCCAGTTTCTTCAATATGTCATACTCTCACTTTACCTTGCAATTTGCTCATATACTATATCCCGTGCATGGAATTTTTTTGATGATATGCTCCCTGTAAACCTTAAAATACCTCAGCTTCCTCACAGAACTCTTCCCTGGATGCTGGACTAACTTGATTACAACATTTTATTTTCCCACAAGGTGCTGTATATTTCCTTTCGTAAATCCCATCAGAAATTTTTGACTTAACACTTTTATCAAATATATTATTTTTTGTATATTTAAACTATTTTGTCTTTTTTGATATTATTGTCAAGTTGTCATATAAGAATTTCAGTATCTTCATAGACTTGATGTTTTAACTCCAGAGAAAGCACAAAACTATATCCACTGGATATATTACTCTAATCTCTTGAGACACTAGGAAACCATGGAGCTGAGATTCATGCTAATGTTAATGTGTCTACATGAACAATGTTCATTCGATAACAGTATGTTTTTTCCCGACCCAAAACATTTAAAGAAAGATAAAAAGAAAACACATAAGTAGGAACACCTTCTCAATGCAGAAATTATAGGGGGCAATAAAGACTTGTTCCTGTATAACTACATATCTTGCTTCCAAAGTTCTTATGATGATGTAGCTGTCCACTCAGTGACAAAATATGCAATCTTATGTCTTCACTTTTAAGTTTTGCTATCTTTTTTATGCTCTTTTTTCCATTTCGGATGTTTTAGGATGTTTAAAGAAAAGAGAAAGATATCTGAAAAGTCTTGAACGACAAATTAATTAATGAAGTCCTTAATGAGTTACGTTTATACAACTGTACATTCCTGCAACACCCTATTGAAATACCCAGTTAAAAAATATAATTAGGATAAATCTTGGTGAGAAAGGTGATAACCTTACATCTCCAAGTAAAGAGCTTCTTGCTTCACATAAAACTTTCAAGGTGACTCTTACAGCTTCTTCCAAAGAACAGGAATTAAGTACAAAGATGAGATACATATTAATATTAACAAATTTAATTTAAAATCTAATGTTTTAAAACTAATGTGATTAAAAATACATTTTGAAAGGTTATATGTTAATAAACTTTCTTGACATGAAGTAGAAGATATCTGTCAGTTGTTTTCTCAGTATTCACATGATCAATTCCTTACAATTTTATAGTAGTCATAGCTCATTCATTCATTCATTCATTCATTTATACATTGAGTGTCAACTGTGAGTCATGGCAGGATCCATACCTCTGTATACAATATAAATTTAAATTTGGTCTTTTTAAAAAAATAAATATGTATTAAAAATTTTCTCACATTTTTAAGCAGTAACAAGACCACACTGCAGGAATAAATTACCTAAACAGAATTAGCCATGAGAGAAATAAATTATTTGGAATTGTTTTAGATATAATTTTAAAAATCCTTAATTGCCTCAACCTCTAAGTAAAACTCCAATATGGATTTTACTTGCTGAAATTATTAAAAGCACATTTCTAAATCATTAAAAACAAGAAATGTATCTTCATATAATATATTTGTGCCTACAAATATATGATACACCTTATATTCATTCATAAACAAATAATCAGGCAAATCAAATAAAATAAGTTTAGGCATGAGTATATTCATAGTGCATATATATGCATGTGTGTTTACATGTATATGTGTATATAAGTGTGTTTTTGTGAATATATGCATTTATATTCAGTATATAATAATAGAACTACTATTATAGATCCAGATGTCTTAGATTCAAATCCTGGCTTGTTCACTTTGTGTCTTTACCCAAGTTACTGACAATCTTTGGTCTCATTTCTCTTTAAAATAAAAATAATAGTAATTCTTACCTGGCAGAGTTGTTGTAACAATTAAAGGAATAGAAATATTAAAGTAATTAGAACAATGTCTGGTACTCAGCGAGAATTAGAAATATTGTCAGTTATATTGTGTGTATTTTACTATGGCTGGAAATGTGTTCCCACCCAGTGGTGATAGGGAGATGGAGAAGGGATGCTTTTCTCAGATCTGAAATTCTCAAGTCTTTATGACATTAAGAAAAAATATCCCAAGGTACAATCCAAAGTTCTGTCTTAAGTTGTTCAATAAACTGGGTTGTTCTAAGTAGAATTTGTGTCCAAAGTCAATCATCATCAAAATAAGGAATTTTAGGAAATTTGATTATGTTTTGCAAAACAGATTCTATATATGTTTATATATAAGATGGTGTACCATATCAACTGCTACTTGCTTTTACTCCCCCCACTTTTATGTTCTCTTCTACTGACTGAGATACTTTTTCTTGTAATGGAAATTTTAAAATCACCTTTAGATTATTATAATCCTCAATCTATCAATTTTTCTCTGAAATTCTGTTTGAAAGTCTTATTTGCTCTCTGATAGCGGTACTCATCTTCTTCCATTGTTATCACAGTTTTAGTTAGGTATATGGTCATCCATAATAAATATTATTTTTCCCAACCTTCCTTGCATCCAGGCGTAATTATATTACCAGCTCAAGCCAATGATATGTAAATGGTCATCTGGCATCTGGCCATCTGGCAGTACTTGAGAGATGCTCTAAGGAGTGAGTTCAGACATACTTTTCACAGTCCTTTTCATCTCCTCCTCTTTCTTGCTTCCAGAAGAACATATATAAGAGCTGTCAACACAGGCTAGGAGGCTGAGAGTCACAGAGTAATTAAGTGTGTGAAGTGTCTTACTGTAGACAAAGTGCTAGATAAAATAAAAAAAATAGCAAATCATATTTTACCTGGTCTAGGAGCTGATTGATCTCTTAGCCAAGGAAATTATTTTAGCTAAGGAAAGAAGAATCAATATTCACCTTATGGTGTTTGCTCTGCCTGTTTTATCTGCTGGAATGCTTTTCTTCCAAATATTCTCATTGCTAACTCCTTCACCTACTTTTAAATTATAACCTACGACCCCCTAGTACTCTTGCTTCCTTTAACTTATCCTACACCTCTCTTTTCTTATTGTACTTATTCCCTTCTAAAACATGATATAATTGATTAGTATCGTGATTATTGTACTTACACGACTTAGATATAAGTTCTGTGAGGTAAGAGTTTTATATTTTTTGTTCGTTGATGTGCTCCACATGCCTATCACAGGATGTAAGACATAAACTTTGATTAATAGTTTTTAAGAGGGAGGGAAAGTAGTCAATCTAGATTGAGATATATGTATGTAAAGACAATGAGTTAAGAATATTTTCCAAGGACATATAATTAATCTTAGAATTGCTGCAATATAGAAAGAAATTAGAAAAGCAATATGAGTTGAAGCATGAGATATTGGGAAATTCAAATGATGGAGAAATTTCTAGGTTTTCACAAGATTCAGAGCTTTTGAGTAACATTAAATGCCAATGGGGGAAGGATAATGTTTGGACTATTGGCATGAAAACAACTGAATTAGTAAATAGGATTTACTTAATAAGGAGAGAACTGTAGAAAATGGATAAGTATGCAGAATGGTAAAGAAGAGTTCAGTTCAACAGTGGACTGGATCATTTACAGCGTCCAACTATAGCTGTCAAGGGAGTAAGTGTGCAAACAAGCCAGAAGTAGAGGTAGTTGTCAGAGAATCGAATGTATAAACTAAGATTTCAGTAGCTTCTAATTTCAAGTGATGGCATTATCCAGGGTTTGGCTCTGAAATGCTGAAGGTGGTTCAAGTGGCGGGAAGAAATTTGTAGGACGGAAATGCCAGTGGGAAGTCAAGGAAATGGTAGATGACTGTGTAAGCTGAATCTTTGGTATTAAAGTAACTTACACTATTTTTAAGGAAATGCCTGGTATAGACAATAAGACTCAATACATTAAATAAATGGGGGGGGGGAGTGGGCCTTATTTAAAATCTCTGAGTGTGATATGAAAAAAATGCATAAGATATTTCAAAAGAGCAATTTCAGAGAACTAAAACAATAAATGGAATGAAACCCTGATAATAATTTTACATTTTGAAGAAAATTACAAATCATTGAGGTTTATGAAATGAGATGTCAATAGCAGGTTACTAGAACAATAGAGAAAGATGGGATAAAAACCTCATAAATACCACTAAAATACATTTAGGAAAGAAAATGCCGTACTAAACAAGAACAGGCAGAATCATCAGGAGAGAAAAGTAATCAGTGACATCAAGAAGATGAATAATTTTTACAAGAGAATTTCAGCATAGCCATTGTCTCCACTTTCCAGAGGAAGAAACCAAGGCCCAAACAAGAAAAGAATTAAACAGCAAGTAAATCGCAGAACTCTTCTTCTTACCTGGCAAAGTATCCATTTTTAATTTAAGCAAAGTGGCTATAAGCTTCATTGTTGAAGCAGGAGATTTGATGCTCAGGCTTCTCTATTAATTAGTAACATTCTCTGGGGATTATGGTGAGAATGCAATAAATAACCTAAAATATGTGCAGCACTTAGTGACTCACGTAGCATTCAGTGATAAATAATAGCAGGTATTATTACTATTGTCATTAATTTACTACTATTGTTATTAATGAGTCTCTCATAAAATTATTTCACCTCTTTAAAACCAGTTTTATAATCAGCAAAATGAGAAAAGAATGCATATTTTTGGTAAATGAGGGAATAAAGCCCACCTTGAAAAATCTTAGTAAAGATTAAGTGTGATAATGGATGAGAACATTCTGAAAAGCACTTGGGAGGTTAAACTTTGATTCTCATGCAGTTGAATATACCTCTCCTTTAGCATAACATTTCTGAATCCTTCGCTACATAGTTTACATGTCTCTATTCTGTTGTAAAATAAATTCCGAGGCTTGAATACAATATTTCAGAAGCTGCTGACATGGTCATTGCCTGCGCTTGATCTCATCTCTATTTCCTACTGCAGTTCCACACCACACTCAGCAGCTACATTACGCTGCTGTTCATACTGAAGTTGTACTCAATTAAAACTACCTGGTCTCTTAGTTTTTTTCTCATGAACTTTTTGTCTCTCATTTCCTCTGCCTGATGTTTGCTAAGACTATTACAAAGAAAGTCTTACAGAAGCTTGTGTTGAAACATGCTAGACAAATTATTTTTACTACACACAGTAAATTGATGACATGTGAGGTGTGTATGTGTTTGACCAGAGTTACCTGGTTGAAATGTAGACTCTGCTTATCTTGGGGATTCCTATGCTGTGTTCATTCTTCATACTCCATCAGAGTTAAGTCATTTCTCACTTGTAGCTGTTAAGGCCATGTGGCTATCTGATCCTTTTTCATGGACTCACCTTTACCATCACTGGATGAAAACAACTTTAAAAACTGTACACCTAAAAGCATCTTATGAATGGAATGAATATGTTTTCCTTAAAATGACTTCACAGAAGGATTTAGGTTATTAGTAAATTAACTCTTTTTATTATTAAGAAACGAAAATATATACTGCAGAAGGATTATGGTGAACCTTGCAGTATCCATTATCCATAGTCAGACATCTAGGTTTTAATATGGATTCCACAGTTTACTAGTCTCTCTGCCTCAATTTCCTCATTTGCAATATGAAGATAACAATAGCACCTCCCATTTAAAATTCTTATGATAAATAAATGATACAAATATCCAAAAGTCTTTATGAGAACACTAAATTATGTTGGTTGTAATTATAAAATTTATATAATTATTGTCTGAAATATACTTGCCATAGTCTTAGATGACTCAAATATGTTTTTGTCTTCTTGATATCACTTACTTAACATTGAAGGTCAAGTTTTAGTAATATTTCCACTGGCAATTATTAAAAATAAGTAAGTTCTTTTGAACGCTCTGTAGAGTTATGGAAAGGAGCACTGCACACTCTAAGGAATATTTGTAATTTCTAGGTCAGGAAGAAATTAAGGGAGGGCTTATTGCCCACAGTTATTCTTACATAACTTCTCTGTCTTCTCAACAACTTTGATCAGTCATGCATCAATTTGCCTTTGAAGGAAGAGGAAACAGTTTGCATTTTACAATGAGAACATATCAGCACTTATATTTAATTTACAAAGTGAAACTTTAAACATTTTTAAAGGAAATAGGGTAATTTGATTGAAAAAGCATCTTCTGACATTTCACTTTCTGCAAATGCAAATTCATCACAGTGAGGGCTGGTTTGCTTGACATTATAACTAATTTGGATTTCAACTGGAGAAAATATGTGCTAACTCCACTATATGTTTTCTACTCTTCTTCCCTCATTTCTTTATACATACCAAATACATAACATTTTCTGACCAGAAACTGGATATTGCGTAGACAAACAAACAAACCAAAACTATCAATTATAACGTAAGGTAGTGGTGGTGTAGGGTCATTCTCTGAAGTTTTCTTTTCTTTTTTTTTTTTCCTTGAAACAGAGTTTTGCTCTGTCAACCCGGCTAGAGTACAATAGCATGATCCCTGCTCACTGTAACCTCCGCCTCCCAAGTTCAAGCGATTCTCCTGCCTCAGCTTCTACAGTAGCTGGGATTACAGGTGCCTACCACCACACTCAGCTACTTTTTTTGGGTTTCACTCTGTTGGCCAGGCTGGTCTCAAACTCCTGACCTCATGATCTGCCTGCCTCAGCCTCCCAAAGTGTTGGGATTACAGGCATGAGCCACCACACCCAGCCTGGTTTTCTTGATTGTTACCTGAGTGCACGCTGGAACGGTAATAGGCAAATTTCAATTCCAGTCATTTTGTAAGGAAATTTCAGAGCTTTCCTCTTATTTTCAGCTTTGAAGTTTGTTCCTCACATCTAAAGTAAGAAGAATATAAAATATATTTTCCCTACTGAAAACTTTCCCCATTCTGAGTTTGAATGAACATGGATGTCCTCAGTAGAGGCTCAATAAATACAATTAGAATTAAAGAAATCTGAATGTAATAGACCACCTGTAACAAGCCGTGTGAATTTGTTCTCATACTAAGGCCTATTGTCTTTTCTTCTAGTGTTTTGGTTTTATTTAGAAGTTATTAGGGATATAAGTGTAATTCTACAATTTCTAGAATGTATATGACATGTAATATTTGAATAGTTGATGTCTAGAGTTTACTTCCTTACAGTGGTTTCAGCCCAGTGAATATAGTTTACTGTCATTACAGACTCATGGCATTTATGTTAAGATGCGGAAGGTGTAACATAGATCCATTACTACATGGCAAGTGTGATGTATGATATTGGTACCTGTCCCATTCCCCATCTCAGCTGCTGTGATAGTACAGATTCTCCCTTCTATAAAGGATTGCCCTTGGCCATATGGGAGACACTTGTCCAGAAAATTACAGCCTCCCCATAACCCTCGCTCCTGTAGACCTGCTTTTCATTGGAATATAAGACTGTCCTCTTGCCTCCAGGTGGGACTGCCTTATCTCCCAGGTGCTGGTGAGCTCTTGAGACTACACAATTGTTTAGCAATCTTATATTCTCCATAGCTGTGTCCCTCACATCTCTTCTGCTGAGGGCATTCCATCAGTAAGACATTGAACAAAATTCCTTATCTCAAGTCTGCCTCTACAAAACCCAACCTGAGCTAGCAAGGGAAACTTCCTCATTTGTGATCATGAAAATATATTCTACTTAGGTTCACCATCATTCTGTTCTTCTTACATTTTATTTTTATTTACAATCACTTATTTATGCAGAATGTTATAGTAAATTCATACTCATTTATATTCTTTTTTAAATGAATTAATTAATTTATTTATTTATTTTTAATTTTTATTGCATTATAAGTATTGGGGTACATGTGCAGAACGTGCAAGATAGTTGCATAGGTACACACATGGCAGTGTGTTTTGTTGCCTTCCTCCCCTTCACCCACAGTTGGCATTTCCCCCAAACTATTCCTCCCCAGCACCCCCCCCACTGTCCCTCCCCCATTACCCACAATAGACCCCAGTGTGTAGTAGACCCCCTCCCTGTGTCCATGTGTTCTCATTTTTCTCACCCGCCTATGAGTGAGAATATGCGGTATTTGCTTTTCTGTTCTTGTGTCAGTTTGCTGAGAATGATGTTCTCCAGATTCATCCATGTCCTTACAAAGGACACAAACTCATCATTTTTGACTGCTGCATAATATTCCGTGGTGTATATGTGCCACATTTTCCCAGTCCAGTCTATCATCGATGGGTATTTGGGTTGGTTCCAGGTCTTTGCTATTGTAAACAGTGCTGCAATGAACATTCGTGTGCTTGTGTCCTTATAGTAGAATGATTTATAGTCCTTTGGATATATACCCAGTAATGGGATTGCTGGGTCAAATGGAATTTCTATTTCTAGGTCCTTGAGGAATCGCCACACTGTCTTCCACAATGGTTGAACTAATTTACACTCCCACCAACAGTGTAAGAGTGTTCCTCTTTCTCCACATCCTCTCCAACATCTGCTGTCTCCAGATTTTTTAATGATCGCCAGTCTAACTGGCGTGAGATGGTATCTCAATGTCGTTTTGATTTGCATCTCTCTAATGACCAGTGATGATGAGCATTTTTTCATGTTTTTGTTGGCCTCATGTATGTCTTCTTTTGTAAAGTGTCTTTTCATATCCTTTGCCCATTTTTGAATGGGCTTGTTTGTTTTTTTCCTGTAAATCTGTTTGAGTTCTTTGTAAATTCTGGATATCAGCCCTTTGTCAGATGCGTAAACTGCAAAGATTTTTTCCCATTCTGATGGTTGCCGATTCACTCTAGTGATTGTTTCTTTTGCCGTGCAGAAGCTGTGGAGTTTGATTAGGTCCCATTTGTCTATTTTGGCTTTTGTTGCCAATGCTTTTGGTGTTTTATTCATGAAGTCCTTGCCTACTTATTAAATTAAATGTAAAGTCACTTAATATTTTTAAAAGATAATTTTTAAATTTCTTTACATACACAATTTATTTTCTCTGTCTCTAGACACTACTCTAATACTCTAAAACAAACAAAATATCATGGAATATTCTACAAAATTAATTTTTGAAGCATTAATATAAATAATATAATTAAAAAGAAATGTTTCTAAAAGCTTAGAATCTTTTTTTAATGATACAAAGTGGGAGTAAAATAATCAGGAATGTAGAGGTCTAGTATTTATCTACCATAAAGGCGTAGGCTTACAACACATTCTTCACATGTGGCCTTTCTCCTTTCCAAGTTCCACACTAGAACTGTAAATCCTAGAATTAAACCTGCAAACCAGGAAACTCACTATTGAGATGATTTCCAAAGTGGGTTTTGAGTAGATTTGAATTAAGAATAATGGAGAAAGAAGCAATCATTTTTTATTGTGCTATATCAGGAATTTAAAATTATGATTGTTTTCTGATTTTGATTTGAAGTTCAGGGGTACATGTGCAGGTTTTTACATAGGTAAACCTGTTTCATGGGGGTTTCTTGTACAGATTGTTTCATCACCCAGGTATTAAGCCTCATACCAATTAGCTATTTTGCCTGATCTTCTTCCTCCTCCCACCCTCCACCCTCCGAAAAAACCCAGTGTGTGTTATTTCCCTCTATATGTCATTGTTTAGCTCACCACTTACACATGAGAATATGAAGTATTGGTTTTCTGTCCCCACATCAGTTTGCTAAGGATAAGGGCCTCTAGCTCTATCTATGTTTCTGCAAAGGGCATGATATCATTCTTTTATTAAGGCTGCATAGTACACCATGGTTTTTTTTTTAACCATGTTTTCTTTATCCAGTCTATCATTGATGGATATTTAGGTTGATTCCATGTCTTTGCTATTGCGAATAGATCTTAAGCATTAAGAGGGGACCCATCGGTTTCAGTATGACTTTACTTTTCTATGGTTATATATAGATCATGGCTGTCATATTGTACTACTTTAAGATACTTAATTTAGAAAGAATATAACATGCAACTTAGTGGAGCTCTTACAATACTAGTGATCATAGCCTGAGCTTTTCAGGTTCTACAGGTTTGCAGGAAAAGGAGACTGGGAGGTTTTGGCAATATTGCTTATGCACCACAAATTTAAAAAAAAAATTATATAGTTTTAATAAATTAATCTTTTTTTTTTAAATTGAGTCTCACTCTGTTGCCCAGGCTGGAGTACAGTGGCACAATCTCAGTTCACTGCAACCTCTGCCAGCCAGGTTCAAATGATTCTTCCACCTCACCCTCCAGAGTAGCTGGGATTACAGGTGCTTGTCATTGTGCCTTTAAATTTTTAGTAGAGACTCAGTTTCACCATGCTGGACAGACTGGTCTTGAACTCCTGACCTCGTGATCCTTCCACCTCTTCCTCCCAAAGTGCTGGGATTACAGGCGTGAGACACTGCACCCAGCCACAAATCATTTTTTCATATTTGAAAGAATAGAGAGTAAACAAAATGACAGTTGAAAGATTGGGTGTTCTTACCTCTGGACTCAGACATTTTCAGAAAGATGGCATCCAATATCTTAGATTGCTCTCAAGAGAAGCTACCATAGCAGCATGAGAAGTGATATTTAGAATTTGTATCCTCAGAGCATAAAGATCCTTAAATTAATCTTAAAGTTCCAAAATGATCTTTCTTGACTCCATGTCTCACAGTCAGGTAACATTAATGCAAGAGGTGGGTTCCCATGGTCTTGGGCAGCTCCACCCCTGTAGCTTTACAGGGTACAACCCCACTTCTGGCTGCTTTCATGGGCTACAATTGAGTATCTGTGGCTTTTTCAGGTGCATCATGCAAGTTGTTAGTGGATCTACCATTCTGGGGTCTGGAGGACCGTTACCCTCTTCCACTAGACAGAATACAGTAGGGACTCTGTCTGGGGGATTCAACCCCACATTTCCTTCCCTTCCACACTGCCCTAGCAGAGGTTCTCTATGAGGGCCCTGCTCCTGCAGCAAACTTGTGCCTGGAGATCCAGACGTTTCCATACATCCTCTGAAATCTAGGCTGAGGTTTCCAAACCTCAATTCTTGACCTCTATGCACCTTCAGGCTCAACACCACATATAAGCTGCCAAGGGTTGGACTCGCACCCTCCAAAACCACTGCCCAAGTTGTATTTCTTGGCCCCTTTTAGCAATGGTTAGAGCAGCTGGGATGCAGGGCACCAAGTCCCTAGGCAGCACATGAAACCATATTTTTCTCCTAAGCCTCCAGGCCTGTGATGCCAGTGATGGCCACAAAGTTTTCTGACATGCCTTAGAGACGTTTTTCCCCATTGTCTTGGCGAACCACATTTGGCTCCTCATTCCTTATGCAAATTCCTATAGCAGGATTGAATTTCTTCTCAGAAAATGGGTTTTTCTTTTCTATTGCATCATCAGGGTGCAAATTTTTTGAACTTTTATGCTCCTTTCTCTTTTAAAACTGAAAGTTTTTAACAGCATCCAAGTCACCTAAAATTTCTTCTGCCAGATATTCTAAGTCATCTCCCTTAAGTCCAAAGCTTCACAAATCTCTAGGACAGGGGTAAAACGCCACCAGTCTCTTTGCTAAAACATAACAAGAGTCCCCTTTGCTCCAGTACCCAACAAGTTCCTCATCTCCATCTGAGATCACCTCAGCTTGGATTTCATTGTCCATGTCATTGTCAGCATTTTGGTCAAAAACATTCAACAAGTCTCTAGGAAGTTCCAAACTTTCCCACATTTCCCTGTCTTCTTCTTAGCCCTCCAAACTGTTCCAACTTCTGCCTGCTATCCAGTTCCAAAGTCGTTTCCACATTTGGGGTGTTTTCATAGCAGCACCCCACTCTACCAGTATGAATTTACTGTATTTCTTGCTACTGATAATGACATACCTGAAAAGAAAAAGAGGCTTAGTGGACTCAGTTCCACATGGCTCCAGAGGCCTTGCAACCACGGCAGAAAGCAAAAGGCATGTCTTACATGGCAGCAGACAAGAGAGAATGAGAGAACCAGGTGAATGGGGTTTCCCCTTATAAAACCATCAGATCTCATGAGACTTACTCACTACAATAGCAGTGTGGGGAAAACTGCCCCCATAATTCAATTATCTCCCAACAGGTCTCTCCCACAACATGTTGGAATTATGGAAGCTACAATTCAAGATGAGATTTAGATGGGACACAGCCAAACAACATCACTCTCTCATCAGAAAACTCTAGAGGTTAAATGTCACTTGCAACAATGTAATAAGCCTCTTTCCTCCTTTCTCACACTCTAAGAGTTGTAGTATCACCTGGCAGGTAGGTCATGAAATCCATTCTGCCTAAGGCCTACATTTGGTGACCACATCAACTTAAGGTCTGTAAGGCAGTTCTTAGCAGGGGACTCCATGTAAAGAAAAGGAAGGATTTCTAGTTACTATCATCATAAACTAAAATGAGAAAATTTCAGGAGAAGACTACATAAATTACTACACTCATGCAATAATCTTGTATAAATCCTATATTTAAGCAAAATCAAGAAAGTCCTGTCTTTGAATGATATAAGAGGACCGTGATAATAATAATTCAAGTATATTATTTCATTAGTCTCTAAATATATTTTAACAGTAGATTTTAAATAAAAACAGGGACCAGGACCTGGATCCATGCCTACCCTGGGCCCCACTGTGATGCTTTTTGATATGCTTCCCAAACCCTAGACTTCCCCTGTACAGGTGGTTCACAGGATGCCCCAAGGATACCTGATACTCATGTTTACAATGTTGTACCTGCGTTCGATGTCCAGGCTAGGTCCAGAGTGGTGGTTTGGAAAATAGTTTATTTTCCTGGCTAGTGTGACCAGTGTGGCTGGCAAAGAATTTCTTCCTGGGATCACATGAGATTAATTTCTGGGATGATGCTCACATGCTGATTTGCGGTGACTCTCACCTAAATCAGAATCAGGAAATGTTCAGGATTCTGATCTACCGATGGTTCAATTCTGAGCCTTGAACATGAGTCACATGTGTGAGCTGTGATTTAGCTCTGATCCATCAGTGTACCAACCATACTGCTGTCTGTAGTCTACAGCATAAGAGGGCCGCAAGGGTAGCTGCAGGCATCCTTTATCTTGTGCCTCTCCCTATCTGCCACTGCAACCCAGAGAGGTTGCCTCAGCTCTTACTACAAATGCCTTTTCAGTGTCCATCATCCCTCCGGGGATGGATGTGCTTGTTTCTTCTGAAGGCTTTGAGACCATGTCTTGCTCTTCAACACTCCAGTCCTTCCAACTGATGTCCTTTCTTGCCTCTACTTTATGGGGTTGTGTGGTGATGTCATGATCTACTGGGTAGATATTAAGGTATGCTGGACAAAGGATAGGCATTCATTATGCAAATGAAATTGCTTTCCTGTATTTATCAATGGGCCCCCCACCTATTTTTTCCAAGGATAGCTCAACACTGAAAGAGATTATATACTAAAAATAAAGTCATTTGGGGCTAAACAACTCAAGGACAGATATGGCTGGGAGATGAGTTGCGCAGATTTGTGTTGTCAAATCTAAATAGCAAATTTAACATAACCAGAGATAAACCATCTTCCACATTTTCCTACATACCCTCAGTGATACTTGCATTGGTGATTATCATCAACAAAGCATAGTAATGATCTGTGATGGAGTCACTTGATGCCAGTTTTAATGACTAGTATAGATGATGCAGTATTATGAGTAATGATGTAATCAGCATTAAATAAACGGCATCAGGCCAAAAAAAATCATATTGTTTGGAAGAAAGGGATTTATCTTAAATAAAATTAATATAGCATAAGTACCACAAATGAGTGAGAACCTTAAGGAAGGCAGCAGAAATAAAATGAGGTACACCGTGAAAAAAGACAAAATGGTCCTCAGGGGGAGAACGGAGATTTCACCACTGAGTTAAGAGAGAAAGCAAAGAATGATAATAAATATATATTCAGTTGGAGGTTCCACTGAAATAAGTTAAAGGACATCTTTTTTCATGGCCTTTAGTTTTTCTCTGTAAATTAGAGATATAAGCATCTATTTCTAGGTTGTAGGAAACGTTAAGTTTGGAGGCACATGGTCTCCAAGGAGAATTTCAGATGTAAAATTGTGCTTTATGACTTACATGTTATCTAATACAATGAATAATGCATTTATAAAATATATTCACTAGAAACTTTGGCTGTCAGGGAATGAATAAAAATTAATCTGAGGATATAAACAAACAGCTGTGTTGTATTTGCCTGTTATAATAAAACTCTAGGAAAAATAACAATAGTATCCTCAGTTAAGTTTATCAAATGCTAAGATTCCATTATGAGCAGGGAACTTTGTAGATAAAAGGACTAATCATATTAATAGCAGCTTCTGTCTTTAGGAAACAGCATCTGGAGGAATACAGACTATAAACATACTTTTATTGTAATGGCATAACTGTGTATAACAGTATGAATGGATATACTGAGCCCAGAATGGTGTGGCCACATCAGATCTTTCTAGTGAATGTTTTCCTAATTGAGTCTTAGAAAGAGCTTTTTACATGAAAAAGTGTGGAGTAAATGTGGCAGTCAAAGGGAAGTACACAGGAATATTGTTTAGCGATTCTGATGTAACAGACCACCCAACTTAGTACTTAGAACGTAGCCCTTTATTGTTGCTCTAATTTTGTAGACCTCAATTCATTTTATTGACAATTTCCATTTGACAGTTTAGAATTGGCATAGCTTTCTGATTCTTCTGCTCTTAACTGAACTACCACATGCATTTACAGGGTTCTGGCAGCTCTGCCTCTGAGGAGTTGGCTAGCCCCTTGAGGCAAGGGGATGGTAGAGGAGACTTGGCCTCATGACTGTCAACATTAGGGGACTATCCTGTTTGTTCATATAAAGGCTTGGCAAGTATTTAAAAGGGATCATGAAATCAAAGCCTAATCAAGTCTAGGCTTTATATGATGCCACTTACACATGCTGACCAAAGCATTGGCTACAGGCAGTCATAATGCCAGCCTGGACTCAGGGATAACAAATAGACCTACCTCTTAATCAAAGGAACTGCAAAGTCTCATTTAAAAGTGGCATGCATTCAGGGAATGGGAAAGCACGTGGCATGTAATTATTTATTTATTTATCCATTTATTTATTTAGTGCATTTAACCACAAAGCACAAAGTTTCTAAGCACAAGATAATTTTGTGTAAAATGAATTAACTTTATGAATCCAACTGAACTTCTATTAGAAACTAAAACTTTAAGTACAATATAAAGTAGGAAATTAGAGAAGATGAAGCTGGAGAGGTGACAATCCTGAAAAAGAAGGGTGAGCTTAACAAGATAGGACTTTTTGTAGATTACAGTATTTTCTCCCCAAATTCAGACATGGAGAAATCTGCAGAATAAGTTACACACACACACACACACACACACACACACACACACACACACACAATTACTTACTCAAAGACAAATGGGACAAACAATGTCATACAATGTCATACTTTACCCTCTACCCTGGAGATTTATCTTTTTCTTTTCCAGCAAATACTAAAATATTGAAAGCTGAATAACAATTTTGGGGCAGAAAGTAAAATATTGTAATCAGGTTGTTACAGGTAAGATTTTTACTTTAGACAGATTACCCTGGCAGTCATCTGGATAAAATATAAAAAATGATTAAGACCAGCATGATGAAAAATAGATTACTATTGTGATAATCTGAAAGAGAAAAAAAATTAATTTGCAATCTCTGACATTGATTCAGAATGAAGAAACTACAAACAGGTTTAAATGAAACATAACTTAGTCATGGAATGGATGTGGGGAGGGAGAAAGTAGAATTTTGAGTGACAATCAAGTTCCTAGATTGGAAGATTAATGTTTTCAGTAAGATAAAGAGCAGGAATACATTTGACTTTCTTTTGTCCACTACACACGTGCTTTTACTCACTTTCAGACTCAAGATGAAACATGAAATGAGCTTTAGATGCAGACTTGTATTTGAACTAGTAGAAACTACCAAAGAGTTTGTCATTTGGGAGCAAGATTAAGAAAGATAGGTATGGTGAGAAAGAGAATATCTTAGTAATCTTATAATATTTAGTTTCTTTCCTACACAGGTATTAATATGAAAATTTTAAAATAAAATAAAAAAGCAAAAGCAAAGACTTCCTATTTCATTCCACCTTGACTTTACTTAACATCATTGTAATTAAATATGTATTAAATTTGTAGACAATAAATAAGAAATATATTAACTGGAAGTAAGTTTGCTTGTGTCTGGAAATTATTTTTAAACATGTCCATATTTACATAAGGATCTACAGCCAAAGCAGATTTTTGTGGCACATACTTCAGGATAGATTTGAAGATCTGTGACCAAGTAAAAAGAAATAGTATATGGGAGTAAGTGGATGTAAATTTCATGTCCTGAAGCTGAGAAAAAATTTATGGAGGGGAAAAAAAACACTTTCAAATTTATTGATGAAATCAATATTTTCCAAGAGTCTGCATTTCACATTTCAAAGACTAAATGCAAAATGTTTTCTAATGTATAAAATTCATTTAATTGATACAATTTTTTAAATGAATATTATCTGTTTTAAAATGCAATACACACAATCTTATTTGTAGGGAGGTCCTCTCTGTTCATTATCAGGTAACAATGTCAATGATGACCTAACAGCAGGGCTTTGTATTCTTTTCTGCTGGTGTTCAAGAATCTTGATATTATTGACTCATTGGCTTAATAGTTTTCTAAAAGCACATATTTCCAGAAATGCACCTTATCTCATACACTCTGCACGTCCACATGCAGGTCCGCATATAGTAATATGCAAATTAGATACAATAACCAGAAACCATTTGCTTGAAGACAAAACTTCCATGTTATCTCTTTCTTAAAACAGTTTTCTGATACAACATTGGGCTTCATCGTCAACCCAGAGCTTTTCTTTTTCACACAACTGACCAACAAAATGAATTTAGTTTATTCAATATATAAGTGATAGTAATTCAGAGACTCCTTGGATAAAGCAATTGGAATTCAATGCAAAAGAATAATATGGTACATTATTAGCTTATCAGTAACAAAAATCAGGATATATGTTCCCGCATTTAGAAAAAATCAGTTCAATGTCTAATCATGAGGAAATGACATTGCTGGTTTCCATAGCAACCAAGTCCTGAGTATTCTTCATTCCTCTCTTTTCTACCAGAATCCAGAATCCACCTCGTTATGGTAAAAAGAAATTCAGTGTCACATCAATGAAAACTCTAATATTTATACATCCAAATACATTTTTTTCTGTCCAGGGTGACTAAGTAAAGATGCTTAAATCCAGCATTGGCTTGAACAAGAAGTTAATTTAAATGTGAGAAGAACTGAAGGTTTCTTGAATTTTACTTATGTATGCAGCATCTATTATTTGAGCATCCGAGAGAGATGCTTTTCTCATCTACTTTGACAGGCTCAGCTCTTTGGAGAGTTTATTTTATCTCCCCTAGTCAGAAGCTGATTTCAGTGGCACTTCTGCCTCAAATGTAAAAGTCAAAATACAAAAGAACTAGCACACTTATTCTTGTCTAGCAAAGACAAGATTTATTCCATGTGGTATAAAAACACCTGACAAACTATCTACTTGATATTGAACTTTCAAAATACTTTCATACCACATTTTTTGAGTGGGAAAGTATGTTAGCATAATTGACTATAAGTTGTGTTTCCTGTGATTATGTATAAAAATATATACGTTTTAGTTACAGCTATATTACATAATTTGACAGCACTTCTGTTTTGCTCGATCCATTGATGGATTTTTTTTGTTCGCAAGTTACAAAGTAATTACTTATCTTAGAAACACAATTCCAATCTCTGTAGCTTTGTCATATACTAGTCACAGTTCAAATTCATGGTTTTGATGCACTTACCTTGTACAGTGTATCACATTCTGTGCCTATTCTATTTCACTGGTGTATTTCCATAGGACTCTACATTTTTCTGAATAATCATTTAAATAATTATTTTCTTTGGTTGTTGATCTAATGTCTGTAATCCTCAGAAGACTCCAAGTTTATGCAGGAAACAAGTCTACTATTTTATGCTGGATCCCAGTACTCAACATAGAGGCTGGCACACAAGAGAGGTCAATAAATTTTTAATGAAAGAAAGAATGAATAATGAGTCAAAATTTACTGTTTCTATTACTTGCTAATTATATCACCAAATTCCAGTGACTCTATTACCGTTATTGCCTTTGGATTTACACTGCATAAGCATTGTATTTTGTGTGAAGTCATGGGGAAATGGGTATATATAGCTAAATAAGAGTATCTGTCATGTCCATGGCTTGCTACTGTTTATAGAAATAACCCGATACATAATATATCATAGAGCTGACTGACTAAAAGAAAAAAATGAAAACTCATCTTAAAATTAACAACATTTTTAGGAAAGATGAGAGCCCCATTTGGGTCAGGGTGGTAGTAGATCAAAGGTCGAAGTGTGTTGGATTCCAGATGTATTTTAAAGATAAAATGCAGAGGATTTGCTAATAGATTGGATGTGAGATGCGAGGGAAAAGGTAGAGACAGAAATGAGTCCTGATTCTAGGTCTGAAAAATTGAAAGATGAAGTCTCCATTAACTCATGAGGAAAAACTAGTAAGTGTGAGGACCATACCACACATCTTACATTTGTTTTTGTTGCTGCTAAACTTGAGATGCTTGTATATTTAAGTTGAAATGCCGAAGGAGTACTTTTCTATGTTTAATCAAATGGTGAGAGGAACGAGGATAGAAGGATGGAATTCAGAGTTTGAATTTGGTTTTGGATATTGAATCCTGAATGCTGGGTAGTAAGGAAATGTTGATTTTAAAAAAGTTTAAGTCACAGTGGCAAATGAAAAAGGCAGCCAAATCTATGCTACACTCCTCACCCAACATACACTGATGAAGTCAGTCTAGGATGAAAATGTGCTATCATGTAGTGATTTATCCAGGAACTGATTTACAAATATATCATCCATTGTTTTTACTTTTCTTTCTTTTGTATGGGGGATAGCTGTTAATAATTCATGCTCTCTGTAATCTTTGAGAATTACTCAATTTGCAGTTTCCCTGTCATTTTTGCCTGATCTTATAGAATTTCACCATGCACACACAGAACTTAGTCTTCAAGAAATATACAAGAGGACCTCTATGAAGATATCTGAAACATTTTTGGGTACATTTTATCTTTTTAGAACTTCTTCCTCCAACATTCAGATACTACAGCCTTCCTAAACGTTCATTCCTGTCACCTCAACTACAGATATTAGTAGACACTCTCTGACATCACTGTTTTAGTCTAAGGCCATACCACCCAAATGTGCCTGATCTCATCTGAGAATATTGTTTTACTTTTCAGGAGCCAAAATGTGTCTGCAGGCAGACATGTGAGAAAGCTGTAGTGCCTCCCAAACTCAAGTTCTTCTCTTGAGATTCACAGAATGAACCTTATTATCTACTGTCTGAAAGCTACTACTTTATAAATTTTGCTCTGATATTTTTGTTCATTTGTTTGCATTTCAATTTAATGAGTTTAAGTCTAGACCCTATATTTTATGGTGTTTAAAAGTAGAAGTCTACTATCTTATTTTCGACTGTATTCCCCACTGTTCACTTCACACTGATTTATTAATTAAGACAGACCCACTTCTCTGCAGCAATGTCCCTAATATCAAGTAAATAGGTATTCTCTGAACAGAGCTTGGGAATGAGCTAAGTTGTATCAGAATCTCTCAAATAGGGATTAAACATATTTCTGACAATATAAGCAATATATGTAAGCCTAACAAATTCAATTAACCAGTATTGGATGTATCCTTGTGCCAAAAATACTATAAAGAGAACGACCAAAGTAATGGTAAAATATCTTCCGGTTTACACGCACATGCGCATGCGCACACACACAGACACACACACACACACACACGTATATCAACTGAATTTTACATATTACAAAAAATTCCAAGATTGTAAAAGCTTCAGCTACTGCTTTTAAGTTGATTTTGTTTTGCATTTAAAAACAAGAACTAGAAGGAATATAAAAATGGAGGGGAGGGAAAGCAGAGATATTCTAAGTGAAAAGGGAAATGTTGCCAGATTCTTGTCTTGAAAATTCTTTCATTTGCATCAGTAGATGCAACCTGAGGAGGAAAACAGCATTCTTTTGCCAGTTATTTTCATCACCTAGCTGTTGATATAAATTATTTAACAATTCAGTTGCGTACATGCCGATCATGGTGTATAAACTGGTCTGCCTGATTCATATTTGTGAAGTGTATTCCATGCATTTGAAGTTGTTGCAAAATAATATTTCAAAAGTTCAATGTACACATTAAACTCTTACCTCACAGGAAAAGTGTGCAAGTATTTGATATCATTAAAATCTCTATAGTTATTAAGAATAAAGTGTTATATATGATATCCTATGTATAAATTTAAATTACATGCATCCATCATTTTATGGCAGTTTACTTTGTTGTATTTATCAGATATTGTGTTTTTTACAAATCCAAAGTTCTTGACAACCATGAATCAAGCAAGTCAAACAGCACCATTTTCCAAACAGCATGTGCTTATTTCATGTCTCTCTGCTACATTTTGGTATGTATTGCAATATTTAAAACCTTTTCATTACTATTATGCCTTTTATGGTGATACGTGATCAGAGATCTTAGCTCTCCCTAATGTAATTGTTTTGGGGAGCCATTAACTATGCCCATATAAGATGGCACAGTTAACTTACAAATGTGTGTGTTTTGACTGCTCCAGAAATTGACTGTTTCCCTATCTCTTTTCCTCTCCTTAGACTTCCCAATTCCACAAAACACAATAATATTAAAATCAGGCCAATGAAGAACCCTACATCCATCTCCAAGTGTTCAAGTGTAAGGAAGAGTCATACATCTCTCACTCTAAAATCATAAACTAGAAATGACTAAAGCTTAGTGAGGAAGGCATGCCAAAACTAAGACAGGTCAAAAGCTATGCCTTTTGTGCCAAAGACCCAAGTTGTAAATGCAAAAAAAAAAAAAAAAAAAAAAAAAAAGAAAGAAAGAAAGAAAGAAAATAAATGTGCTACTCTAGTGAACATAGAAATAATAAAATAAAAATAAGCAGCCTTATGTTGGTATGGAGAAACATTTTAGGTGTCTGGATAGGAGATAAAACCAGCCACAGGCTGGGCGTGGTGGCTCACGCCTGTAATCCCAGCACTTTGGGAAGCCGAGGTGGGCGGATCATGAGGTCAAGAGATCAAGACTATCCTGGCCAACATAGTGAAACCTCGTCTCTACTAAAATATAAAAAATTAGCTGTGTGTGGTGGCGTGCATCTGTAGTCCCAGGTACTTGGGAGGCTGAGGCAGGAGAATTGCTTGAACCCGGAAGGCAGAGGTTGCAGTGAGCGGAGATCGCGCCATTGCACTCCAGCCTGGTGCCTGGCGACCGAACAAGACTCTGTCTCAAAACAAAACAAAACAAAACAAAACAAAACAAAACAAAACCTGCCACAACATTCCCATAAACTGAAGGCTAATCTGGAGCAAGACCCTAACTCCCTTCAATTTTGTGAAGTTTTAAAGAGGTGAGAAAGCTTCAGAAGAACAGTTGGAAGCTAGCAGAGGTTGGTTCTTAAGTTTTGAGAAAGTAAGTGATTTCTATAACATAGAGTACAAGATGAATTATTAAATGCTAGTATAGAAGCTCTAAAGTAAGTTACCCAGGCAATCTAGCTAATATCATTGATGATGGTGGCTATGCAAATTCAGATATTTAATGTGGACAAAACAGCCTTCTATGGGAAGAAGATCCCATCTAGGACTTTCTAGCTAAAGAAGATAAGTTGACGACTGGTTTTAATGCTTAAAAAAACAGGCTGACACTTTACTTAGGGGCTAAATCAGCCAATGCTCATTTACTATTCTGAAAAATCCTAGGGCCTTTAGGAATTATTCTAAAATATATTCTGCCTGTGTTTATTAAATAGAACAAAGCTTGGATGACAGTACGTTTGCTTACAACATGCTTTACTATTATTTTATGTCCATTGTTGAGGCCTACTGCTCAGAAAAAAAAAAAATCCTTTCAAAATATTACTGCTTACTACCAATGTACCTGGTCACCCAAAGGATGTGACAGAGATGTACAAGGAAGTCAATTTTGTTTTCATGCCTGCTCATACAACCTCCATTCTACAGCCCATGAATGAAGAAGTAATGTCAAATTTCAAGTCTTTAAGTATAAAATTGCTAAAAACATAATTTTTAAAAATTCTTTTAACTTTTAAGTTCAGGGATACAAATATGGGTTTGTAACATAGGTGAACTTAAGTCATGGGATTTGTTGTACAGATTAGTTCATCACTCAGGAATTGAGCATAGTACCCGTTAGTTATTTTTCTTGATCCTCTTCCACCTCCCAACTTCTACCTTCTGAAAGGCCCCAGTGTGTGTTGTTCTACTCTGTGTGTCCATGTGTTTTCATCATTTAGCTCCCACTTATAAGTAAGAATATGTAGTATTTGGTTTTTCATTATTTTGTCAGTTTGCTAAGGATGATAGTCTCCAGTTCCATCCATGTCCCTGCAAATGACATGATCTCATTCTTTTTTACAGCTATATAGTATTTCATGGTGTATATGTCTTATTATTCAAAAAACACATTTTGTAAGGCCATCACTGCCATAGATAGTGATTCTTTTAATGGATCTAATAAAGTAAATTTAAAGCCTTCTGGAAAAAAATCACCACTCTAGGTGTTATTAATAATATTCACAATTCATGAAAGGAGGTCCAAATATCAACATTAATAGGAATTTGGAAAAAGTTGATTCCAAGCCTTATCAATGACTTTGAAGGATTCAAGACTTCAGGAGTAGAAGAAACCGCAGATGAGGTAAAAATTAGCAAGAGAACTAGAATTAGACGCAGAACCTGGGCCAACACAGTGGCTCACACCTGTAATCCTAGCACTTTGGGAGACTGAGATGGGCAGATCACTTGAAGTCAGGATTCAAGACCAGCCTGGGCAGCATAGCAAGACCTCATTTCTGCGAAAAATATAAAAATTATCCAGGTGTGGTGGCACACACCTGTAATCCCAGATACCCAGGGCCTGAGGTGGGAGAATCACTTGAACCCGGGAGTTGGAGGTTGCAGTGACTGGAGATTGCACTGTTACACTTTAGCCTGGGTGACAGAGTGAGACTCTGTTCCCTGCCTGCACCCCCCACCCCTGTCAAAAAAAAAAAGTGGAGCCTAAAGGAGTGACTGAATAACCATACCCTCATGAGAAAATGTAAATTGGTAGTGAGTTTCTTCTTATGGATGAGCAAAGAAAGTGGTTTCTTGCTTTTGATAAAAGTAATGTGAACACTGTTGAAGTGACAACAAAGAATTTAGATTATTACACAAACTTAGTTCATATGGGAGAGGCAAGGCTTGGGAGAATTGACTGAAAATTTTTAAAGAATTCTACTGTGGGTAAAATGCTTTCAAATAGCATGACATCCTACAGATAAATCTTTCGTGAAAAGAAGAGTCAATTGGTGCAGTAAACCTTATTTTTTTTTATTTTAAGAAATTTCCAGGACCTCCTCAATCTTAAGCAACCTCCACCATTATCAGTCAGAAGCCATCAACGTTAAGGCAAAATACTTCACCAGCAAAGAGATTATGACTCACTGAAGGCTTAGCTGATTGTTAGTATAGTTAGCAACAAAGTATTTTTAAGTTTTTATTTAGATGTGAAGCTACTGTATACTTAATAGACTATGGTATACTGTAAATATAACTTCTATATACATTGGAAAGCTAATAAATTTGTGTGACTCACTGTATAGCTATACGTTACTGCAGTGGGCTGAAACCAAAACTTCAGAATTTCCAATGTATGCTTGTCTAAATAATTATGGTTAGCAAGTCTTCAAAAGTATTATTGTTGAAAATTTATAATTTTTTGGAACACATATGTTTGACTTTAAAAAATACTAGTGACATACTAAGACATTTATTTCACCATTTTTTATTGAATGCTAACAAATTTACAGATTTCTTGGTGATAAGATACAAATAGGAAGAACAGAATAGTCCTGTGCTCAGTGAAAAATATGTGAAATGGCAGAGACATACAAACCATTATTTTATTTATTTATTTTTGAGATGGAGTCTCGCTCTTGTTGCCCAGGCTGCAGTGCAGTGGCATGCTTTCAGCTCACAGTAAACTCCACCTCCAGAGTTCAAGCAGTTCTCCTACTTTAGCCTCCCAAGTAGCTGGAATTACAGGCATGTGCCACCATGCCCGACTAATCTTTTATTTTTAGTAGAGATGGGGTTTCACCATGTTGGCCAGGCTGGTCTCGAACTCCTGACCTCAGGTGATACGCCTCCCTTGACCTCCCAAACTTCTGATATTACAGACCTGAGCCACCATGCCTGGCCAAGTATTATTTTAAAATGATGAAATTAAGAGAATTAGGGTATAGTATAATACAGAGTAAATAAATAGATCCATAGTTATTATAGAAAGTGACAACTACATGTGATAAAAACCATTATTATTTTTCAAGAAGAAATGAGAGGAAGATGGATAAAAATATAGTGTGTCTAGAGATTACTAAAACTGGTTCTCAGTGGTGGAAAAAAGAAGGAGTTTGTAGCATGATATTAAATAAGAAAGCAGGAAAGGGCCACATCATAAAAACTTTTGTTAATTTTTTATAGCCAGGCATGGTGGCTCACATCTGTAATCCCAGCACTTTAGAAGGCCGAGGCAAGCAGATCACAAGGTCAGGAATTCAAGACAAGCCTGACCAACATGGAGAAACCCCATCTCTACTAAAAATACAAAAATCAGCCAGTTATGATGGCATGTGCCTTTAATCCCAGCTACTCAGGAGGCTGAGTCAGGAGAATCACTTGAACCCAGGAGTTCGAGGTTGCAATGAGCTGAGATCATGCTACTGCACTCTATCCTGGGTGACAAAAGCAAAACTCTGTCATCTCAAAACAAACAAACAAACAAACAAAAAACCTTTGTTAATTTTCCAAACATAAACAAAGAGCTTAACATGTATTTGGTAGTCACAAGCTATGCCCAAGTCCTTTGTACTAAGGTCTTTAAATTTTTTTTCTCTCTCTCTTTTTCTTTTATTCCCCAACTCCCCACCACCCACTGTCCCTCCCCTATTTCCCCCCAACAGACCCCAGTGGGTGCTGCTCCCCTCCCTGTGTCCATGTGTTCTGATTGTTCAACACCTGCCTATGAGTGAGAACATGCAGTGTTTGATTTTCTGTTCTTGTGTCAGTTTGCTGACAATTATGGTTTCCAGGTTCATCCATGTCCCTACAAAGGACACAAACTCATCATTTTTGATGGTTGCATAATATTCCATGATGTATATGTGCCACATTTTCCCTGTCCAGTCTATCATCAATGGGCATTTGGGTTGGTTCCAGGTCTTTGCTATTGTAAACTGTGTTGCAATGAACATTCGTGTGCATGTCTCCTTATAGTAGAATGATTTATAATCCTTTGGATATATATCCAGTAATGGGATTTCTGGGTCAAATGGAATTTCTATTTTAGGTCCTTGAGGAATTGCCACACTGTCTTCCACAATGGTTGAACTAATTTACACTCCCACCAGCAGTGTAAAAGTGTTCCTATTTCTCCACATCCTCTCCAGCATCTGCTGTCTCCAGATTTTTTAATGATTGCCATTCTGACTGGCATGAGATGGTATCTCAATGTAGTTTTGATTTGCATTTCTCTAATGACCAGTGATGATGAGCATTTTTTCATATGTTTGTTGGCCTCATGTACGTCTTCTTTTTTAAAGTGTCTTTTCATATCCTTTGCCCACTTTTGAATAGGCTTGTTTTTTCTCTCATAAATCTGTTTTAGCTCTTTGTAAATTCTGGATATCAGTCCTTTGTCAGATGGGTAAACTGCAAAAATTTTTTCCCATTCTGTTGGTTGCCAATTCACTCTAATGACTGTTTCTTTTGCTGTGCAAAAGCAGTTGAGTTTGATTAGGTCCCATTTATCTATTTTGGCTTTTGTTGCCAATGCTTTTGGTGTTTTGGTCATGAAGTCCTTGCCTACGCCTATGTCCTGAATGGTTTTGCCTAGATTTTCTTCAAGGATTTTTATGGTGTTAGGTCTTATGTTCAAGTCTTTAATCCATCTGGAGTCAATTTTAGTGGAAGGCGTCAGGAAGGGGTCCAGTTTCTGCTTTCTGCACATAGGTGGCCAATTTTCTCAACACCATTTATTAAATAGGGAATCATTTCCCCATTGCTTGTTTTTGTCAGGTTTGTCAGAGATCGGATGGTTGTACATATGTTATGTTGCCTCCAAGACCTCTGTTCTATTTCATTGGTCTATATCTCTGTTTTGGTACAAGTACCATGCTGTTTTGATTACTGTAGCCTTGTAGTATAGTTTGAAGTCTGGTAGTGTAATGCCTCCTGCTTTGTTCTTTTTGCTTAGAATTGACTTGACTCTGCAGGCTCTCTTTTGGTTCCATATGAAGTTTACGGTGTTTCTTCCAGTTCTGTGAAGAAGGTCATTGGTAGCTTGATGGGGATAGCATTGAATCTGTAAATTACTTTGGGCAGTATGGCCATTTTCATGATATTGATTCTTCCTAACCATGAACATGGAATGTTTCTTCATCTGTTTGTGTTCTCTCTTATTTCATTGAGCAGTGGTTTGTAGTTAGTTCTCCTTGAAGAGATCCTTTACATTCCTTGTTAGTTGTATTCCTAGGTATTTTATTCTCTTTGTAGCAATTGTGAATGGCAGTTCATTCTTGATTTGACTCTCTTTAAGTCTGTTACTGGTGTATAGGAATGCTTGTGATTTTTGCACATTGATTTTGTAGGGTCTTTAAATTTTAACCTAATATGTTTGGGGTGATGTTGAGGCATTTTAAGCAATGGTGAACATTGATCATGTCAATATATTCTTAAAATATTTCCACTAGTAGCAGTGTAAAAGATGAACTGAGAATGGAGAAGATGTAACCAGAAGCTGAAAGCCTGGGATGGAGAAATCAACTAGAAGATTGATACAGTAATTCCAGCAAGAAATCATATATTCTTCACCAAATCAATGGCATTGGAGAAGGAAAAGTAACAGGATTTCAGAAATATTTAAAAGGAAGCATGATAAAAAGTTACTACGATGAAATAAATAATAGGAAATAAGTCAGGAAAAGTAAAAGCCACATGACTCATCACGTTATAAAATCAGTTTACCAGATTTCAAAATTATGCCTAAGATTAAGTACAATTTGTGTCCTTTTCTTAAAATAGTTTCCCTATCTTTTTATCCAGCTAAAGCTCATTCACAATTTGCAACTTAGTTCAAACATTACATCTAAATGGAAGTTTTGTTTAAATACAATGACCTGCATTAGGTGCACATTTATTTGTTTCCGTGTTACCTGTATCCAACTATAATCACCATATTATATATATGTTTTCAATTTTGTTGTTCTTCACTGTAATATAAGATTCATGAATAAAGGGTCTTTGTCTATATCATTTCATTTAGATCCCCTAGTTGCTAACATAGCAATTTAAGCAGTACAGTTGTAAATATTTATAAAAGAAACAATGAATATGCTAAGAAATTAGATAAAACAGTCCCAAGTATTGTAGATGTAAAAATGTTATGAATTATGCTTTAAAAGGTAAGAGGCAAAATCTACATTTCCTGTGACTTAAAAGTCTGAATAATAAATTCTTGCAGTATATACTTTAGGGGCAATCCTGAAAGGACATTTTGGACTGCTATGCCCATGATATATGTGATTTCTTTAATCGTGTCTCCCCTGTGAGTTATATTACTTCCTTTAAAGAGTGGGGGAACAGTCATTTTGCTTATCAGAGCAGTGCAAGTGTTAATTTTGATATGTGGCTAAGTGCTTAGCTATCTTTAAGATCATTTTTCTTCACATATTCAGCTATAACCTTTGAGAATTTTGAGTGTTACTAATCTAATATTTTTTGAATTAGAGAGCTGAGAGCTGAATGAGAAGTATTCAAGGAGAAAGATGCTTACCATAATATGATTCTTAGTTCAAAAATTCATTCATCCATAGCTTTAAAAAGACCCAAGACAACTGACCTTCGGGTCAAGGGAGCAAGTCACATTTTATTGAGAAGGACAATTTGTGCCTATAAAAATGTCCTGTAGTTTATCATTTCTCTTTAAAGAAATAATAGCTTTAAGGTGTAGTAACTGTGGACCCAAAGGAAACATTTTTTTTGGATAATTTTACTATAACCTTTTTTAAAAGGCCCAGAGAGTAATGCAAAGTAGATAATCCCCCCTTCCCATATCAGTCTATTGAATAGATAGGCAAATCTAGCCTCCTTCTTTATGTAGCAAATGATTGTAGTCTGATGAGCTTTCACTGGCATAATTGCTAAGAAATATGATCTGTTTCTTTCTTTGCAGCTTTGAAGCCACAAGGAATTTATTTTTTGATCAATTTTAACTATGTTAATAAGGAAAAATAACCAAAGTAACAACGTTATAAATTTGTTTTGAAAGTGTTAAGTAAATATCCAGGTTTTAGATATTTAAAAGTATACCTGGATAAAAAACAAACAAAAGCACCATGTGTGGTATTTTCATGGGAACATACTGAATTAGTATTTGAAGGACATGGTCCTAATCCTTACTTTGCTTGTTCCTGGCTGTGAAGTTAGCAAAATAAAGTCAGTTCCACTTTTTTTTTTTTCTGGGTATAATAAGAGAAGTTTATTAGATGTGTCTACTCAATCAATTTCTTAGTTATAAGAAACAAAACCTATTCTAGTTTGTTAACAAAAAAAGAAACATATTGAAAGATGTTATGTAATATACCTTATCACCATGAAGTAATGGGAATTATAGAGCCTCCCTAGCTGGAAATTATACTCCATGGCCACTACAAGAACATCGTTGCTACTGGGAACCAAATGGCACCATTTTTGTCTCTGCCACTTCTGTGTCTGAAAGAGGCCTGTTGGCTGGGAAGTGGCTCATTCCTGCAATCCCAGCAATCTGGGGAGCTAAGCTGAGAGGATTGCTTAAGTCTAGGATTTCAAGACCAGCCAGGGTAACAGTGAGATTCTGTCTCTACAAAATAATAATAATACTTTTTTTAAAAAAATGGAAAGAGTAGTGTCTCTACCCCCACTTTTACCAGAATGAGCTCCACTGTTGCTTCTGACTGAAAATCTCACTCACTGAGGAGATTAAAGAAAACTAGTTCACTCACCTATGAACTACGCAAAGTAATTTTCTGGCCTATACTTTGGAAAGGCATGGATTTGAGTGACTGTGTTAAGAAAAATTGCCTGTGTTTCAAAGGCAGGAATTTCCCTGAGCCATACCTCCATCCACTCCCCCAAAAGGAAAGTTCTTTATCTAAATTTCTCACACGCGGGCTAGGTAGAAATTCCAGGTGAGCTGCTTTTTGTTCAGAAAGCCTGCCAAAAGCCCTGGGAGAAGGGGCTCTGTTGTGGACCCAAGCAACCAATCCAGGGTCAGAGTCGAAGATCAACCGCTCCAGAGGAAGTCTGAAAGAACTCCTCTCATTGGACAAGAATGTGAATGGGGCAGGAATAACTCTGGGGTTAAAATCCCCCTGCCCTTTACCTGTGAGGATTCTTCCCTTGGATCCCCTCCAATGGCAGCATGGGAGCTCTCTCTCTCTCTCCCTCTCTCCCTCTCTGTCTCTTTTTTTCCACTCTCTTCCTAATAAATCACTCTCTGCAAAACTCTTTGGGTCCACAATATTTATTCCAATGTCACCACACCCCCAGGGCCCCTTTCCCCATTCTTGGGGCAAAAGAAAGGCCAAGAACCTGAGCACATTGGATTGGGGAAACTGGGAGCATCTTTGGGACACCCCCGCAGCTCTGCTCTGCTGCCCCGTTGTATCTTTGGCAATTGATGGGGAGGGAGCTGAGACCCTGTGTCCCACCACCCGGTTACAGATTCAAGTGGTTAGTTCTACAATATATAAAGGATGCTTGAAAGTTTTGATGGTTACAAAACACAAAACACAAAGTTAAGCTTCACTGTATAGCCTTTAGTCCTAAAATTATGGGGATCTAATAATACATGGGGGATATTATTTAAATGTAATTAAAATTTTCACTTTGCATGGAACTATTTTGACATCACAGAAATGCAATTTTGATCAACTACACTAGGTATTGGACTTATAAAGAGATTTTGTGTTTCCCAATACACTTTGCTAGCTCAAGTTATGACAGTGCCAATGCAATTAATTGAATAGAAAAATGGTCAGACAGTTGTCCTGTCAGAGACTTCCTCCAGCCAATTTAAGTGAAAGACAAAGGCAGATAGTTATCTATTGAATGATGAAGATATAAATTTTAATTATGTTTAAAGGTAGGGGTGAAAAAATTTGATAATTATCCAGAACCCAAGAGATGTATAAAGAATCACAAGATGAAGTTACTTTTTAGATTTTGATAGTTCCTATTTTTTTTTAATTTTTACACATTTTTGTATGTTAGGTAATCTGTGAACATTTTTGTTTTTTAACCTAGGATACATCAATTAGTATAGTAAATAAAATGTAAAATTATGAGATTAATTTGAGTCTAGTTTGTAATATTAGATTTTTTGCCTCTTCCATGGAAATATTTGCAATTGTTCTAAAATTGCAAAGTGAATTTTAACTTGAATTTTCCTGTGCATATCACCTGCATTTTTCCTAGTTGTGTATCACACAGTTAGTATCAGTTTGGGCCCCTGTAGGTGCCCAGCTGTTCTTTACTTGTTGTGTAACCTGCAGAGTGTATCTGAACATGGAACTTCTTTGAAGCTAACATAAATCTCATGCTTGGACCGATTCAAAGGTGTGTGCACTTCTCTTCCTCCTCGCTGCATCACACCACTCTTATGCCCATTCTTTTATTTTATGTTAATTTCCAGAAATATTCCTGGCACAAAAATAAGGGCTACAGGCGTATATATTGCAGTCTTTTAGTCAATCTAAAAGTTCACCATTTTAAAGAATATCTAGCTTATAATTTAATATTACAGACTGAATCAGTTTGCAAATAAATTTTTAAATTACACGCACACACACACGCGCGCGCGCACACACACACACACACACACACACATATATATATCAGATAAAAGAAATAACTATATTATTGGTTATATTCATGATTTTTACAAAATGTTTAATGGAGATGGGGGCCTTGCTATGTTGCCCAAGCTGTTCTCCAACTCTTGGCCTCAAGCAATTCTCCCACCTCAGCTTCCCAAATTCCAGACATGAGCCACCCACACCTGGCCTATATTCATACTTTGCCTTATTCTTCTTACAGATTTTTTATATTATAAGTTAATGAAATAAATAATTGTGTTATTGGTTATGTTCATACTTTGTCTTACTACTTTTATATATTTATATTTCAAATAAATTTATTAATAAAGTCACTGGTCATATTCATTCTTTGTCTTCTCATTTCAGTAATTATGCTTAATTCAGTTGTCATTAAATGTGAATCTTGGGTCCTAATTCTTACAGCCCCATCAAGATCATAAGAATAAAGAAATGGCACTTAAGAAATGCTTGACCAAATAAGCAAAAAAAAAAAAAAAAAAAAAAAAAAAAACAGAAACAGATATTCACTATGTAACTTCTTTAGGTATCTTTTCTTTATTTAATTAGTTGCCTTTTCTTTCTCTCTCTCTCTCTTTCTTTCTTTCTTTCTTTCTTTCTTTCTTTCTTTCTTTCTTTCTTTCTTTCTTTCTTTCCTTTTTTTTGAGACAGAGTCTCAGTCTGTTCCCAGGCTAGAGTGATTTTGGCTCACTGCAATCTCTGAATCCTGGGTTCAAGTGATTCTCCTGACTCAGCCTCCCAAGTAGCCGGGATTACAAGCACTCAACACCACACCCAGGTAATTTTCATATTTTTAGTAAAGATGGGGTTTCACTATGTGGTCCAGCCTGGTCTTGAACTCCTAACATCAGGTGATCCACCTGCCTGAGCCACCCAGGGCGCTGGGATTACAGGAGTGAACCACAGCACCCAGCTGCCTTCTTTATTTTTTTGTACTAATCAGTGAAAAATCTTTGATTTTTTTTTTTTTTTCAGGAAATGAGAAACATTTTGCCCTGGCAATGTAGCAAAGTTTGAAGAGATAGGAAACCCAAGAAAAGGTACAGAATGAGGTGGAACTGCGAAGGAGATGAAAGCAGGTAGAGTCCTTGGGCCTGTAAAGGAAATGGAATGAAAAGGAGAAGTATTACAAGATGCCATCCATGATATGGGAAGGAAATTAGACAAAAACCAACACATCAAGTTAGTCCTATAAGAACCTTAGTCTATTACCAAATGGTTCCAAACGTGTAAAAAAATCCCATCCCGAGACTTAGTCTACTTCCAAATAATTCCAAGCATGCAAAATATCCCATCCCAAGATATGGGAATGAAATCAGACAATAACCAGCACATTAAGCTAGTTCTTTAAGAGTCTTAGTCTACTTCCAAATGATTCTAAGCATGTAAAAAATCTAAGTATGTCATAAAATCTCTTCAAAAAGTGCTTGCGTGCACAATAAATGGTGGCTGAATATGACTGCAAAAATATGCCTTTTTCGTATAAGAAGTATTTCAAACTAAAGACATTTGAAAAACAGATGCAAGAAGGGCATTCTAATTTCCCTTATTGTTTTTTGAAAACAGTTGAAATCTCCCGTGAAAGATGCCCTTCTTATATCAGGAGAAAATATTATTCAAGGGTGAGTCATAGTCAAGAGAGGTTGGCACAATCATACTTTGTTGAAATAATTCCTCGTTTCCTTTAACCTTCCCACATAATTTAGTTACTTTTCCACAGTTGCCTCTATTTTTCAACATAATATAAAAGCTTTTGGGTTTTGCCACTTCTTTGGATCTTTATTTCCTTATGAGTGCTTCTATGTCATGTAAACTTATATTAAATGTGTAAGCTTTTCTCCTCTTATCTATCTTATGTCAATTTCATTCTCAGGCCTGGCCAGGAACTTTAAGAGAGTAGGTATCAATGTGTTATATGCTCAATTTATGACTTTCCATTCCTTCCTTTAAACCTGTTAAGTTTAGCCTACACCTACCTCCTTATATATTTTAAGTTTGGCTTAAAGGTTTCTCTGTACACAGTGAGCTATAACTTAATTGGATGTATAAACAGACTGTACATTTCTCTTGGGCCAATCACCATATTTCAGGTGATCAAAGTCTCAGATTATGTTCAAATGAGTCAAAGACTGAGCAGTAACCAGTCCGGTTGTTTCTGTTTTGTGTATGTCACTTTTCTTTTTCTATTCATAAATCTTCAACTACATGGAAATCCTGGAGTTTCTTGGAACCTGTTGTGATTAAACTCCTGGTATATTCTCCAATTGTTTTCTGATCAGTTAAACTCTGTGAAACTTAATTTTTCTAAGGATTTTCTTTTAATAAAGTTAAATTGAGTTTTTCTGGTTTGAAGTTGAGTGTAAAGAAAATACTTTTGTGAGTCTGCACAGTCATGGCTTTCTGAAAACATTTTCCTGAAAAAGTGGAATCCTGGTCTTACAGCAAGACTTGCAAGTGAATTTGCAGCTGTATTCATAGTAAAATAACTCCATGGAAACTTACCTAACTCAAAAGATATTTGGTTATATTTCAAGGGCAAATGAGGCCCATTATCTTGGAGATAAACCTGGCTGGAGATACTGAATTTATCTGCCTCCTGGAAAATCTATTTTCATTCCAAAGGACTGGAGTAAGGACCCATTCTCTGTACTTTTCCAAGAAGCACTCTCAGAAAATGAGGAGGTAGAATAAGTCATTTTGTCTTCTAAAAGCAAAGAACAATTCACCTTTTAGTCTTTGTCCCTTGCATAAGAAGGATCTGGCTACCTGTATAAGAGATTTTTTTCATTTATCTTTCCTCATATCATACTAAAGATAAAAATTGGGCCAAAAAGGACCAATAGCTATTAAAATGTAAATAATAATAATTAATCTGTGTCTAGTCCAGAACACTTCATGTTGACATTCACTATGCCATTAATACTGATGAATATTAATAACCTAATGTGTTGGGGAGAGGAGTGTCAGAAATGCCACATTCAAAAGTTTCATCTGTAGGACAGTTTTTATTAAAAAAGGATTTAATAAAAGTTGTAATGGAATAAATTGTTTTGGATAGTAAGGAAAAAATAGCTAAAGGTAGAGGAAGCAAATTATTATGTAAATTTAGTATTTATTTCATTGATGTATTAGAGGTTAATATCCAGGAATGGACAAGGTTTGGGAAGCTTGGGGAGGAAACTGGATGGTAAACTCAGGTCAGATGGAGACAGATCGTGTATCCACTAACAGAGGATTAAAATTTTAAGATTATAAGTGCTAATGTATAATAAGGATGATAAAAGAAACAGTAAATAATGATAGTGGCAGGAGGTAATCAAGAGTCCAGGCAGAGAGAGGCAGGTCCCTGGTGAAACCCCACCTTTAAGCCAAAAACAGTTTAAAGCTAGAAACCAAGCTGCAAGTCTTAGCTGGATCCCTAACGTCTCTTCTTTCAGTTTGGCGTGCTTTCCTCAGCTTGAACTCCATCCTTCACCTATTTTACATACATCTATCTGTTCCTAATTGGTTTTTAACACAGTCATGACATCTGGCTGGGAGATGCTCTGGTCCTGGTTCATTCATGTCTTTCAAGCCTAGCTCATTCCTATCTTTTGAATCTTTAAATTTAGCTAGCAGACTGCTGGCTTCCTTGGCAGCAGTGCTGTGGAATGCTTTGAGGATAAGGGTCTTGGGTGAGAGAAACTAGGTGAGCCTTTGGTCTGCAGACCAAGTTTGAGATTGCATACCAGAACAGAGAGGCACCAAGAAGAGAGTATGGCAGGGCCAGGGACACCCATGTGTGTTTTAGCTTTTTTTTGCATACTCACAGACCAATCAGTACACACTTCCCCATTCTTAGCCCACAAAGCCCCAGATTCAACAATACTTGGAAGGGGTTAGCTGCTTTTGGTCGAGAAACCACCTGCTTCAAGTCTCTTCTTTACCCTGAGGTGTTCTGTTGCTCAATAAAACTCTTCTCTGTCCTTCCCACCCTCCAATTGTCAGTGTAACCTCATTCTTTTTGGAGATAAGACAAGAACCTGTGACCCATCAAATGCAGATACAAAAAAAGGCTGTAACACGGTGGCTTTTTGCCCTCTGCCAGCACCCAGCAGCCACCCCACATGATGGGAAGCAGCAATGGTTCCAGGCCAGTCCTAGAGTTGTGGACCAGAGTGGGGCAGTGGGACTGAAAGAGCTGTTAGCATGCTGTAACACTCACTTTGGGGCTCTGGGGTCACTGGCATTCCTGTTCAGGTGCCACTGTGTTCCTCTGGTCTGGATACTAGAGTCCCCCATGGGAGTTGCTTGTGACATCCAGCCTCAAGTCCTGCATGAAGTGTACTCCTATGCCAGTGCTTGGAATGGCCGAGTAGACCCTGCTCTTGCATGCTCACATAACCACTCCCACCGCAGGCTGAGCATGCAGTCATGGTGGCCAGGAGATGCATGCTGGACTGCAATATGGGCAGAGTCTGGGGAGTAGAGTGAGCAGGGCACCTCTTGCGACAGGCCAGGGCCCAAGTGAGTCCAGAGGAATTGTGTTGCCAGCTGTGTTGGCCTCCAGCTCGCAAAGTGGCTCCCAAAATAATCCTGCATCAATAATAAAGATGATAGGACTTAAAGAATAACTTTTGAGTTAATATTTATGATTCAAATATATAGGACTAATAATACAATAAATACTAAAATATTTTTACACCAGCTTTCAAAAAGGTAATAAAATGAAAATTCTGCCATTTTTCAGAGAACAACCTAATCCATCAATTTACTTCCTCATATCTTGTCACAAAGCTCTTAGTCTAAGTCTGATGTTTATATTTCCTATGCATTTCACTAATTGTACTAAATATATGGGTCAAAACCAATATACAGTATAGGTTTTATATTCAAAATTAAATGACAGTGTTTTGTGGGAAATTTCTTTTGTAATTTTCTTTGCTACTCAAATTCGACTTTTGTTTGTTTAGATATGGAAATGATCTACGTTTCTATTTATTTATTCAAGTATTTTTTTTTCTTAGAAATGTGTCTCTGATAAATATTGGGCCAGAGGAAGTAAACAGAACCCAAGACAGTTAACAAAATGTCCCCAAAAATTAAGATAAGAAAGAAAGAGAATAGTTAATTTTATGGAAATTATGTTGGTGGGATCCACTTCCAGCTGTGTGGTAAATTCAAATACAAATCAACTTGTATTTCAACATCAAAATTGAAGTCAATATTGTATAACAATAATCGCCTGAGTAGCTGGGAGTTTTTGCTCTCTTTTGTATTTATTTTTATTTTAAAAATTAGGATTATTTTAGAGCTAACATGTAGTTATAAGAAGTAATACTTAGAGAATACCTTTTACCAAATATCTATCAATGGTAACATCCTGCAAAATTATAGTGTAGTATCACATCCAGGATATCAGCATTTATATAGTCATGGTGCAGAACAATAGAGTCACAAGAAGATACATATAAAGTAAGTTATGCTTCCTCTGGATTCATTGGGCTCTTTTTCTTTACTGGGCACTTGCCATGGGAGCTTTTATTTTGAATTGGATACTTTTGTTCTAATATATGCGTATGTTTTCCTCTTTTTCTTGCTTTGGCTTCATTCAAGAAATATTTATGTTTTGTTTTCATTTATATGCACTTCAATGTAATTTTTAGAAATTTTATCTAAGATGTATTATTTAAATTATGGGTTATTTATTTCCAACACTGTCCAAAGGATGATGTCGAAGTGTCTTATCATAGCCTGGTAGGGGTAAAATTGTAGGTGCCACACTTGATTGTGTTTTCGAGGATGGGAGCTGGACCATAGACATTTTCTGTGTTATTTAGCTTGAGTAAAGATGTTATTCTCTAAAAGTTGTCCCTCCTAACGTGCCCCCTTTTTCTTGGTCCTTTTTCTTCAAAAAAGGAGGCTTTTGGTGGCGAGGAGATGATATTTCTCTGTCCATTCTTATTGATGTTTCCAGACGGCTGGTTTTCTCACTTTCAAAATTTTCACATACAATGCAAAAATAAAAAATTTAGGGGACTCAGCACTGTGTCATTCATTTGGATCCTGATCTCTAGCAGGTCCAACTTCTCTCCACCTTTCAGAGTCTTCTTAAGTGTCTCTTAAATTATTTCTTATTTATTGTTATTTTTAAGTTATAGTGTTTTTAGCTGTACTTAACAGAGAGAGTAAGAAGGATTACATTTACTTTATCTTCCCAAAGGAAGAATAATAAAATGGCCCTTAGTATTACTTTAAAATTTCAAAGAAACAATCATCTCTTTTTCTTCTACTTTACCATACACACCTACTATTATTCTATTTTTCCTCCCACCTTTACCCAAGGCTTAGAATTACATTTTACTTATGCTTTTCACAACTCAATGAATGTAACTTCTAAATCATGCATAGTCATTATAATGCCTCTATGCTGCTAAGTTATTTTTTTCTCTTCTTTTTGCCAATGTTGAAAAATATTAGTGTAAATTAGAAATTAGCTTATTTCTTTCATAGTAAGATGCTTATATAATTTTTATTATCTTATTTTGATCACTTATTGAATAATATTTCACTTATTGAAATATTATTCATGTCTGAGTAGGAAATGGAAAGAAATTTCTCAAACTTCTAATGACTCTTATTTAACTAAAAATATTATCTTTAAATATTGCTGTTAATGTTTTATACACAAAAATTACATAAGAAAATATGAAAGACATTTTATTTTGAAATTATTAGCAGGGTACCTGGAATATGAAGGTTACAAAATATTTAAAATACATTATTACATTATCTCAACTGCAGAGGAATAAAATGAGAAACTTTTACTTGCTTTTTGAGAACTACTCTAATTTTTATACAGCATTCTCTAAATTTACTACCTTTGGTATTACTATGAGAACCCAATGTAAAAAAATTATGTTAACCTATTTTAAACATAAAGTTACAAAATATCCTAATAAGTAAGTTTTCTGCACTACACTTTTAAATATAACTCAATGTACTATAAGTATAAAATACTACTGGAAAAATTATCCTAATATCAGATTGCCTCTCTTGTGAACATTTGTACGTGTACTAATAGCAAGCATAAATTTCCATTTCTTCTGTGCTTTAGTGGTAGATATGACAAATTTAAGATGTAATACCTGTTTTTATCTCATTATTTCAAGTAATTTTTAGATGCAAAAATATCCTATTTTTAATACTTCAGGTTGAAAATAGTAATCCATCAAAGACACAAATCACAAGTTTCTGTATCTCAAATTTAAGTAGTGAAGTTGTTATAGTAAATCAACCAAATATACTTTTTTTTCCTACAAATTTGTGGAATGGTACTAGAAATAAAAGCAGCATGGTGATGGATAATAGAGCTGGCCAAGTATATACATTTTAAGGTATATGTAAGTTGGATTTCTGTGAAAGACACATCAATTGATAATAATAGGAAATAGAGGTAAATATTCTTTGGAAAAAATATGCATTAAAATTATAAAGTTAATTAACAAATATAAAATTTTTTTCTAAAATTATATTCAATTCCTGTTTTTAGTGAAGATTGTGACTTCACTCATAGAATTCCCAGATAATTGTTGGAAAGAACCACAGTAAACATAAGTCAAATTATGATGAGTTATGAAGGAAAGGTGCAGAAGGCATTGAAAATATGTATAAGGGGCATCTCCCATCCATGAGTAGATGATTGAAACAGGCTTTGTTAAGCCATCTAGAAACAGCATCACACAGTGATTAAGACATTGGCAAAGCTGGAGTGGGTCATTTGGTACTCTGTGGCTCCTTACCATGTCATCAGCAGGCTATGTTTCTTCATATTACAGCCTAAGGATTTTAGCAAGCAACAAGGTGATCTGTATTTTAATTCTAGTTTTTTGTTTTTTTTTTTTAAGTTTGAAACTTTAGGGAAGCTATCAAATCTCTTCATGCTTTAATTTTTATGATCTCTGAAAACAGAGGCTTTAATACCGAGTTAGTAGGATTGCATGGTGTAATATTTGTAAAACATTTAGAAATCTACCTGACACATAGAAAATGTCTTTTAAGTTCTGGATTGAAAAATAAAGGTGATCAATGACTTAAATCTAAGACCTGAAACAAAATAATTCTGGAAGATATCATTGGAAAAACCCTTCTAGACATTGGCTTAGACAAGAATTTCATGATCAAGAACCCAAAAGAAAATGCAATAAAAACAAAGATAAATAGCTGGGACTTAATTAAATAAAGAGCTTTTGCACAGCAAAAGGAACAGTCAGCAGAGTAAACAGACAACCCACAGAGTGGCAGAAAATCTTTACAATTTATATATTTTACAAAGGACTAGTAAAAAAAAAATTTCATCAAAAAGTAGGCTAAGGACATGCGTAGACAATTCTCAAAAGAAGATGAACAAATGGCCAACAAACATATGACAAATTGCTCAATATTACTAGTGATCAGGGAAATGCAAATCAAAACCACAGTGCAATATCACCTTACACCTGCAAGAATGATCATAATAAAAAAAAATAAAACAAAATAGATGTTGGCATGGATGCATGGAATAGGGAACAGTTTTACATGGCTGTGGGAATGTAAACTAGTACATCCACTATGGAAAAGAGTGTGTAGTTTCTTAAAGAACTAAAAGTAGAACTACCATTTGATCCAGCAATCCCACTATTGGTATCTACCTAGAGGAAAAGAAGACATTATACATAAAAGATACTTGCAAATGCATGTTTATAACAGCACAATTCACAATTGCAAAAATGTGGAACCAACTCAAATGCTCATCAATCGGTGAGTGGATAAAGAAACTACAGTATATATATACAAAACAATAGTACTTAGCCATAAAAAGAATGAATTAATGGCATTTGCAGCCACCTGAATGAGATTGGAGACCATTATTCTAGGTGAAATAACTCAAGAATAAAAAACTAAACATCTTATGTTCTCACTCATAAATGGGAGCTAAGCTATGAGGATGCAAAGGCATAAGAATGACGTGATGGAATTTGGGGGCTCAGGGGAAAAGGGTAGGAAGGGGATGAGGGATAAAAAACACAATTCAGGTGCAGTGTATTCTGCTAGGAGGATTGTTGCCACAAAATCTCCCAAATATTCACTAAAGAATTTACTCAAGTACCCAAACACTGCTTGTTCCCCAAAATCTCTGGAAATAAAAGACTAGGAAAAAAAAAACCATACAGGTGATAATTTGATTAAAAATTTTTACATAAATAGCCTTTCCGGGAAAAGAAAGGAAGAGCATTCTGAGCATGGAGTAAGACAAGAAAGGGTACAGTGGTGTAAGAAAAGCAATAGCTCCATTATTGCTATGTTAAGAGAGAAAGGAGGACAACAATAATGAAAACAAGAATAAATGATTACATTTTGTCTAAAAGTGAGGGGAAAAGTGATCCAAAAGAAAGTGAGAAAAAAAGAAGGATCAGAATCAGGAATGGCTATGTCATGGTTATTTATCTTTACACCAAAGGCAAGAGAAAGCCAGTCAAGCATTATGGGAATAGGGATAATCAGACTTTATATTTAGCAAGAATGTTGTCTGCCATATGATTACTAGATTACTTATCACTACTAATTAAAGAAACAGTAATGTAGAAGACAGATTTTGGTCCAGTGATTAACTAGCTTCATCACAATTCTCTGGGTAAATTCCCTGAATAAAAAAATACAAATAACAATGTTTTCCTAGTGACTATTTACTCTCAAACTCTACTTCCAAAATACAAAATTTCATATTGTTCTATATGTAGGTTCAGATTTTCTTCGCATTCACTCACAAGCTTATGTAAATCTTTATAATTTTCTCAACAAGCAAAAAGTCTTAGTTTAAAATAGAAGCAGAGCAGTAACAGGATGTATCTAGTTTACTTTGCTAGGAACTTTTACTATCGTTCCTCCTGGAATAAAGAATCTTGTCTCAAAGACATCAGGTTGTAAATTGTATAAATGAATTTGAAAGATGTGTGATGTTAAACATGATAACAAAACATTAAAACAACAAACTGAAATTAACAAAGAATATTTAACAATCCTCACCTATTTGACTGCAAGTTGTCTGTCTTATTTTTCTTGCTTATTCTGGGGGAAAATGGAAAGGAGTCATCATTTTCTGTAAAAATTGTAATGAATTGGGTTATTTATTACTTTCTAACATGATTGCTTTTTGTCTTACAATGCTATAAATATTTTTACAAAAGAATAATATTAAAAAATAAATAATATTCAAATCGTTTTCTTATTTGTACTTCAATATGTCATTATAACAAATGCAATAAAAACAAAATAGCATAAGGTTCTGTTGTGATAATTTTCTTGCTGCTACAAAAGAGCATATGTTCCCATTCACTGAAGAAATGTTAATAATAGTGCTGGAAGACCTATATTTCATTTCTGGAAAGTAACATTAAATATATGTACTAAAGTACCTTTAAAGTACTTTTAAGGAACATATGCTTTTTTGTTGCAGCAAGAAAATTTTCACAACAGAACCTTATGCTATTTCATTTTTATTGCATTTGTTATAATGACATATTGAAGTACAAATAAGAAAACAATTTGAATATTATTTATCTTTTTAATATTATTCTTTTGTAAAAATATTTATAGCATTGTAAGACAAAAAGCAATCATGTTAGAAAGTAACAAATAACCCAATTCATTACAATTTTTACAGAAAATGATGACTCCTTTCCATTTTCAAATATATTTTACTTCTAAGATACGGAAGATATAGATTGGTAAATAGTAGTCAACTATTTGTAATATATCCATTTTTATAATACTTTTTACTATATTGTTTATTTCATCAGCTGGATTTTGCTGTATAATCAACTACCCAAAAGTTGGTGGCTTAAAGTACCAATCATTTTAGATAGATTCTGATTTTTGGGGGTTGACTAGGCTATGGTCCGTGTCTTATGTCCACTGAGTTCTTTTGCGTGAGTGTCTGGTCAGCTAGCAGGTCAGTTTTTGGCTACATGATCTGCATAACTGTCTTCATATGTCTTGTAGTTCGCAGTCTGGTTGGTCTAGGGACCTCAACTGGGGTGTCTGATTTGCAATTTGTGTTTTCTAACCATGCAGTAAGTTAGGCTTGATTGTTTCACATCATGGCCTAAGTGTTCCTAGAGAAGCAAGAGAGGGTAGGCGTCAATGTTCAAGTTATCTTCTTTTTTCTTTTTTTTTCTTGAGACAGAGTTTCACTGTTGTTACCCAGGCTGGAGTGCAATGGCACGATTTCAGCTCACTGCAACCTCCTACTCTTGGGTTCAAGCAATTCTCCTGCCTCAGCCTCCCGAGTACCTGGCACTACAGGCGAACACCACCATGCCCAGCTAATTTTTATATTTTTAGTAGAGACGGGGTTTCACCTTGTGGACCAGGATGGTCTCGATCTCTTGACCTCGTGATCCACCCGCCTCGGCCTCCCAAAGTGCTGGGATTATAGGCGTGAGCCACTGCGCCCAGCTGTTATTTTCAAGTGTCTGCTTATATGTCATGTATTACTATCCCATTGGACAAAATAAGTCGTGGCAATGTAGCTGAGCATTGTGGATGACAATATCCAACAGCATAAATATAGGAAAGAAGACTATTACATGCACTTTTTAAAAACAATAATCCTTGTTGTTATTAACCTTTGTTCTAAAATTTACTACATAAGAAAATATATAATGTCAATACGTATCTTACTGAGCCTTATCTATACCTTTAAGTTAAGACCAGAGATGATGGCGTGGGAAATATAGGATGGAAAAAGCCACATCAGGAATTAAGTAGTTGATTTGATTTGGATATTTGGCCTCAATGATATCTCAAATTGAATTCTAACCCCCAATGCTGGAGGTGGGGGGTCTGGTTGAAAGTGGTTTGGTAATGACAGCAGATCCTTCATGGCTTGATACTGACCTTGTAATAGTGAGTGATTTCTCATGAGATCTACTCATTTAAAAGTGTGTGGCACCTCCCTCCACTCTTTCTCTCTTGCTACTTTTTTTTGGCCATGTTAAGTTCTTGCTCTTGCTTTGCCTTTCCCCGTGATTGTGAGCTTCCCAAGGCCTCCCCAGAAGCCAAGGTCGTGCTTTCTTTAAAGCTTGTATAACTGTGGGCCAATTAAACCTCTTTCCTTTATATAGTACCCAGTCTCAGGTAGTTCTTTATAGCAATGCAAGAATGAACTAATTGAGAAAATTGGAACAGAACACAGGGACATTGCTATAAAAATAACAAAAATTATGGAAGAAACTTTCCTACTGAGAAACAGGCAGAGGTTGGAAGTTTGGAAAGTTCAGAAGAAGACAGGAAGATAAAAGGAAGTTTGAAAATTTCTGGAAATTATTTGAATGGTTGTGACCAAAATGCTGATAGTGATAGGGACAGTGAAGTTCATGCTGCTGAAGTCTCAGATGGAAATGAAGAGCTTATTGGGCACTGGAGCAAAGGTCACACATGTTGCCTTAGCAAAAAGCTTGGCTGCATTCTGCTCATGCCCTAAGGATTTGGGAAGCTTGAACTTGAGAGTGATAATTTAGGTTATCTGGCAGAAGCTATTTCTAAATAGCAAAGCATTAAGAGATAGCCTGTCTGCTTCTCACAACCTAAGCTCAAGTGAAAGAGCAAGGAAATAACTCAAATTAGAAATATATATTTAAAAGTAAAGCAAAGCATACAAATTTGGAAAAATTTGCAGCCTTGCATGTGGCAGAGAAAAAAAAGCTTTTTTAGCAATAGAAATTCAAGCAGGGTGTGAAGCAACCACTTGCTAAAGATATTTGCATAACTAAAATGGAGCCAAGTGCTGATAGCCAAAACAAGGAAGAAAAGGCACAGTCTCTGCTCACTGCAACCTCCACCTCCTGGGCTCAAGCCATTCTCCTGCCTCAGCCTCCTGAGTAGCTGGGATTAGAGGCACCTGCCACTCTCCCAACCCCCCAGATAATTGTTTGTATTCTTAGTAAAGACAGGGTTTCACCATGTTGGCCAGGCTGGTCTCGAACTCCTGACTTAGTAATCTGCCCACCTTGGCCTCCCAAAGCACTGGGATTACAGGGATGAGCCACCGTGCCTGGGCGACATCCCAATTTTATTCTGCCTCAACACAAAGTGATTTGCTCCCTTCTGTTCTTTTCTGTACCATTATTCTCTTGGTAATGTCGAGGCTTTCACTACTAAAGTCAATTTTCTACATTTCCACTCTTCCAGTAAACTAAAAGTCTTCAACTGTCTCTGGCTCATCTCCTAAAATTTCTTCTCCTGTCTTAATTCAAATTTGATGATAATCTAGTAATAAAATGTTTCCTGTTATGTTTTGCTAAAGGCTGCTTTTCATTTTATTTTATAAGAAATTCAGCATTAAATGGCATTTTTTTCTTTTATTTTTTTTCTTTAAAATGTCCTGTTACTTAAATAATTAAAACAAAGCAATACACAAACACTATATCCTTTGAGATTAATGTGTCCAGCTGCATCTTAATTTGCCCTCACCTCACTTTACCTATCTGCTCACCAAAGTCTCTCAATTATTTATTATTTTGCCTCCTAACTTATACACTCTGACGTTACTCTTGCCATTGTTATAGACACATTCACCATTCCACAGAGTTATCAGTCAGTTTTCATGCTGTTGACAAAGACATACTCAAGACTGGGCAATATACAAAAGAAAGAGGTTTAATTGGTCTTACAGTTCCACATGGTTAGGAAAGCCTCACAATCATAGCAGAAGGCAAGGAGAAGCAAGTCACATCTTACATGGATGGCGGCAGGCAAAGAGAGAGCTTGTGCAGGGGAAACTCCTCTTTTTAAAACTATCAGCTCCCATGAGACTTATTCACTGTAATGAGAACAGCATAGGAAATACTTACCCTCATGATTCAGTTACCTCCCACTGGGTTCCTCCCATAGCACATGAGAATTTAAGATGAGATTTGGGGGGGCCTCCAAAGACAATTTCATGCACACAGTTTCTCCTCAATAAATAAAATCTTATATTTTTAAAATACCAGACAGAAACTTTGAAGTTGTCTTAGATTCTTACCTTCTGCCATTACTTTCATACTACATGTGCAACTCCATAGCAAATAATGCTGGTTTTGCCTTCAATAATATATCTACAATACAGCCAGTATTTATCTCGTATATACTAGTGGAAATCACCATGATCTTAACTTAGATTATTGCATTAGGGCCCTTACTGGTTTTTTTTTTTTTTTTTTGCTTCCACCCTACAGTTTAGTGTATCTAATAAATACCACATTATGTCACTTCTCTGATCATGACCTACCAAGGATGTCCTATTCATTGAAAGGAAAATCTAAATTTTGTGAAATACCTACTAGCTTTTACATAATTTACATAAATAGATAAACACTTTATGATCTGACCTCAAGGCTGCTATGCAGAATATAAATTGTGTAGTACACAGTACAAAAAAGATCCAGCAGACAGAACCTTTATAACATACATGGCAATCCTGTATCTTGCTATGTTCTTTTCCCTATTTATTTTTGAAAGTTCAGCCATACATGTGCTCTTGATTTCCCTTAAAATCATCAGAACTTCCTCCTCAAGTGATTTACATTTTGTTTCTTCTGCTAAAAAAAAAAAATGCTCTTACTTAAGATAACTGTATGACTTGCCCCTTTGGTTTCTTCATACCTTTGCTCAAATGCTACCTTATCTTCACCACTCTGAATAAAATGACAACACTGCCTGGCTCACTTGAGCCCTGAATCAGTTCTGGAATTGTTTGTACTAGGATTCTCTTTTGTTCTGTAGTTTATGTCTAGAAAGCTGATCCCTGCAGGCTTTGTTTTCCAGATTTCTGGGCTAGCTGGCTTCAGCTGTGTTTGTTGCATGAAAGGGACCAACAGGATTTTTGGAGGTTAGAAAAATAAGAGAGGCCCGTTTAATGTTTTTCTCTCTATATTTCATATTGAGTCTTTCTAGCAGACATTGACTTTCCTGTGTGGCTGTCTTAGTCCACTTGGTGTTGCTGTTAAGAAATACCTGAGGTAGAATATTTATTGAGAAAAATGGTTTACTTGGCTCATGGTTCAGCAGGCTGTACAGGAAACACAATACCAGCTTCTGCTTCTGGGAAGGCCCACAGGAAACTTTCACTCTTGGCAAATAGCAAAGGGGAGGAGGAATCACATGGTGAGAAGGAAGCAAAGGTGGGGTAAGAGGTGCCAGACTCTTTTTAGCCATCTTTAACAATCAGTTCTTGTGGGAACTAATAGAGCAAGAACTCACTCATTATCAGGTGCAAAGCCATTCATAAGGGATCCACCTCCACAACCCAAACACCGTTTGCTAAACTCCACTTCTAACATTAGGAATCAAATTTCAACATCAAATTCAGAAGAGAAAAATATCCAAATGATATTAGTGGTTTTTAGCCAGACCCAACCATGGATTTATCTTTCACTGGGTGTAAAGTCTTAATAATGACCTCCAATAATAACCTGGAGCCTATGAATGTTATGTTTTAAAGAAAAAGATCGGCATGTATGATCAAATTAAGAATCTTGAGTGGCAGAGAGCTTAGGTGAATTTTGTCCTAGTTATGTGGAAAACAGAACTTGTAAGTGATAAATTTGTATGTTTAGTTTACACGATTTCTAAGCAGAATATTGAAGCTGCAGCCTGACTTATTTTTGCTGCGTATAGTAAATTGTAAAAGAAAATGATAAATTGAAGAAAGAACTGTTAAACAAAAAAGAAACCTGATGACTTGATAAAGTCTTTTATTTATTTATTTATTTATTTATTTATTTATTTATTTATATTATTTTTTAAATGGAGTCTCACTCTGTTGCCCAAGCTGGAGTTCAGTAGTGCTATCTCAGTTCACTGCAAACCTCCACCTCCTTCCTGCCTCAGTCTCCTGAATAGCTTGGATTATAGGAACATGCCACCATATCCCAATGGTTTTTCTATTTTTAGTAGAGATCGGGTTTTGCCATGTTGGCCAGGCTGGTCTTGAAGTCCTAACCTCTGGTTACCTGCTATCTTGGCCTTCCAAAATGTTGAGATTACAAGCATAAACCACCGCCCTTGGCCAATAAATTCTAATACTATCCAACTTTGAAAAGATGCTAAAATTAGGAGATTCACTAACTGAAAAGGATACTTGGAAGGAAAATGCAATGATGTAACCAAACAACTTTTGAATAGTGCTTCACAGTATTAAAAGATCATAATATTCATTCACACAGAAGGCTCTTTAAAGACATTAAGCATATGATTCACAAATCCTTTCAACTATCTTAGGAGAAACCAGAAGTAAAGGTGGCATTATTCAGGAAATATCTTGGGAGGACACTCCTGTTTAATGGAGTAAATCCCTATGACTTACACAGGAGATCCTTGAGTTATGTGAGATGTTATGTCAGCAGAAACACTGCCAGTTGGAACGGAAAAAAATAAAGAAAGGAAAGAAATAAAGGAAGGCAGGCTGTCAGAATCCCAAATTTCCATAAGCAGGAAAGAGGCTGATAAAACTCAGTAGTAAGCATGTGCCCCTCTCAAGGGAAAGGAGGATGATTCATGAGCAGAGTCTCAAGATCAGAGGGTAGATCCTGGAACCCAGAAAATGGAGCTGTGGATCTTTAGGATGGAGCCAAAATTCACGGAGGATTGTTGCCAGGCCTTGAAACCTAATGGACTCTGCTAAACAGGATTTTAAAATTTCTTAGAACTGGACTCTCCTTTTATCTATTAGTTTTCTGTATTTTTAATGGGAATGTCTGTCATAGTTATCTTATGCTTGTTTCTCCATTGTAATTTAGGGGCACATTATTTGCTTTCTAGTTTCCCGGATCCACAAATGGAAAAATGATTTTGCTCTAGGACAGATGACTTAGATAATGAGTTAGGACTATTGAGCTAATCACATTTACATAAGATTTTGGACTTGAATGATACTGTAATAGGTTAAGATATTTGGTGATATTGGGATGGGGTGAATATTGGGATTTTGAATGTGGAATAAACACTAATTTTTGGACACTAGAGGGAAGACTATGGTAGAATGAAAGAATGACTACCCAAATAATTCAGCTTTTAATTCCTGGAAACTGTAAATGTCAACTTGAGATGAAGAGATGATTTTCAGTTATTTGGACAGGCCCTAAATTACAAGTGTCCTTGTAGTAGAAAGGTAGAAGGGACATTTTTCCATAGAAGAGGGAGGCAATATGATAACTGAAGCAAGATGCCAGTTGAAGTTTTGAAGATGGAGGAAGGAAGTTCCAGACAAAGAATGTAGCTCTAGAAACTGGAAAAGGCAAGAATATAAATTTTCTCTTAGAATCCCTGGAAGGAATATGGCACTGCCATAATCTTGATTTAGATCTAATGAATCATAATTGAGTTATTTTGCAGTTCCTACTCCAGAATTATAAAAGAATAAATGTTTGTTGTATTAATCCAATAAATTTTCCATAATTTGTTAGAGCCATGCATGGGAACAATATGCTGAGTAAACTGGGCTCGGCTGTGATAATTCTCCCGGCTCCTTTTATCCCTGTGGCCTTGCTGCTATAAAAACTCTTGGTTGCTTTACAGTCTTCCGTTTAGACTCTCATCCTTTCCACCAGTTGTGTTATCAATTCCCTACATTAAATTCCCTCTTTTAAAAATAATTATTTTTTTCTTCTAGTTTACATCCTGCATAATATACTCATTCCCTTACTTTATTTTTTTTTTTATAATACTTATTTACCCTTATTTATTTGATAGGTCATCAAGTTGAATGAGCTGCATAAATGAATATTGAAATGACTTAGAATGATCATTGGAGTAAGAGTAAGTCAAAAGATTCTAAAGTGGTCACATCACTTGAGACCTCTGATAGGGGTCCAGTATCAGATGTAAGTGGAAAGGAAATAGATTGTCTGAGAGCATGCATCATTTATGAGACAATTTAAATAACAGTGGAGAAAAGGAGAGTATCTAATCTTAGTCGATGACTCCTTTTCCTTAGTGCAGAGGAATAGTTTAATGGGCATCTAGAAAGTAGTGGACGGGAACCCAGATAAAAATAGGATGGTCAAAATTAGTAGACTTTATTTAAGACTCTTATTTAAAGTTCTCTGAAATAGTTATGAGTGTTGGCTTACCCTTAGCAAGGACTATGAATAGTATTGGCAAGTAGGAAAACAATGAAAACATGAGTTTGAAGAAATTTGAGGATGTTTTAAAAAATATATTTTTAAAAAGATAAATTCTGTAAATGTTGAAATTTAGAAGCTAGTATCTAATTATTATTTATTTTATTCCAAGCTAAACTATTGTTTCACTTTTATCATCTGAATTATTTCATCATCATGCTTTAAATAATAATATTATTATTATTCCCAGAGTGCAGTGGGAAAATTGAGGTAAGATAATGAGTTAATGTGACCAGAATGATACATTGTAAGTGGAGTAGACTTATCAGTGGAGTCAGATATTTTATATTTTCTTTGTTTCCTTAGAGACAACCTAGACAACCACACCGATATATTGTCTCCTCACTTATCCTCTCTTTCTATATCCATATAAGAGTTAATAACATCTTGAGGACTTTCATAGGAATTTAATAAATGTTTGTTATTTATGAATGTGTTAGTTCCTTTGATGAGGAGACCACATAAATACATGAAACTTATTAATAGCAAAATATTGATGTAAGCATTATAATACCATCAGAGCCACTCGTAAGGAGCAAACATAATTATGAGGATTATTTGATATTCATCCAGAGGTCTAGTGATTCGTTATGCTTATTTATTATGTTTATTTAACCATCATGTGATTTAAAATGCAACAATAGTGCTGCTATAATATCGCTGTTCAGCCATGCTTCTAGAAATTCTCCGTGCATATCTCATCTATTTTATTTGCCAAGCAGTAAGCAGTTTATGTAATGCATGGAGGTACCTGACCTGCAAAACTATTAACATTTACTCTTTGGATGACCGATTTAGGTATAGTAATTGGAAAAGTAACAAGGTCAAAAGGAAATCCATTTATTGTTTCCTTATTTGCACTTTGCAAAATGCTTCAAATGATATATGTCATTTGAAACATATACATAAACTTAATCACACTAAACTTTATTTTCATAAGTAATATTTGCCCATGAACATGTATTAAATAAAATAATGAGTGTTCTTAAATCTGCAAAATGAGAGTCTGTGGTTAGTGAATAACTTTCTCTTTTCTAGTGTCTTCCCAGTTATAGCTCAATTAAAAAAAAAAACTTTTGTAATTTTTGATGCATTCTGAAAACGATTGTATTTTATGTCAGAGAACATACATAGAGACTAGTTAGAATACATGTATTGAGTAAGTATTTATGAAACAACTATTTCTCTTTCAATATTTGTTATAAAACTGAAGCTTCTGATGAATCCATTTTGTATCCAGAATAACTGAAATACCTTAGGGCTAGCAAGAATCCTGAAATAAAAATTGTTATAGCAAACAGCTATTGGACAACAACAACAACAAAGTTAATGACAAATGCACTAAAGTTCTTAGGCTGAATTTAGTTTAAACTTCACATACATTAATCTACATATATAAGATGCTTGTTGATTTACAATGGAATTGCATCTTGATTAATTCATCATAAGTTGAAAATGTTTTAAGTTTAAAATGCACATAATGTTCCTAACCCACTGAACACCAAAGTGTAGCCTAACCTATCATAAATGTACTCAGAATACTTACATTACTCTACAGCTGGCAAAATCATCTGATAACACAGTACGCTGTAGAATATTACTGTGGGGCTGACTGGGAGCTCTGGCTTACTACCACTACCCAGCATTTCTAGAATGTCAGATCACTTTATACTGAAGGCTTATCACTTTGCAAGCATTGTGAAGCTGAAACATTTTGAGTCAAACCATTGTAAATTGAGGACAAAGTCTAGGTGCCAAAACAATATGATATTTTACACAAATTTAATGTTAGAAACAATCGTGTTAATATTGTCTTAACTTTAATGTTCGAAGATTTTTTTTTTTGCCTCAATATAGGTGTCATGTGAAAATGCGTTTATCTAAAACAACGTATTCAAATATGGAATACTTTTACAATAAACTTTAATACGTATATTAGAAAGAGTAAAAGTTATATATTTTGTGTAATCATTAACCTTATATTAATTTGCCAGATTATTTTACCCAGTTATTTAAACAAACAATAATTTGTGAAAGTATTTTAAAGATGTGGTTAACAGATACAATCTGTTGACTTTAACCAAAAGAGATTACTCTTGATGATATGAGTAGGGTTCATTCAGTCATTTGAGGATCCTGCAAGTAAAAATCCAGTTTTCCCTGAGAAGAAAAACATACTGCTTTAAGACTCTATCATCAACTACTGCCCAAGTTGCCAGTCTGCCGGCCTGCCCTAAAGATTTCAGACTTGTCAGCCCCCACAATTGTGTGAGCCAATTTCTTAAAATAAGTTTCTTTATGTCTATCTATATCCATATTCAAATCTAAATCTATGTATCTATTTCTTATTGTTTTTGTGGAGCCCCATAACCGATACTGATTTTGGTACCAGGAAGTGGGGTGCTGCTGAAACAAATACCTAATACTATGCAAATGGCCTTGGAATTCAGTAATGGGTAAAGGCTGGAGAAGTTTTCAGTTGTAGGATTTAAAAGCCTAGGTTGCCTCAAAAAGACTGTTAGTAGAAATTTGCATAAGGAGATACTGGTAAAAACTGTAAAAAAGCAGTGAACAAATTTGTAGAGAAAGCTTCTGTCATCTTCAAGAATACATATATCATCATGGACAAAATGCTAGTAGAAAAATAAACATTAAAGCTATTTCTGGTGAAGTCTCACATAGAAATGAAGAGTATATTAACAAATACTAGAGGAAAGTGACCCTTGCCAATGAGTAGTGGAAAAATTTACTAGATTGTGTTCTAACACAATCTAGGTGTAAGAAATGAGTTTTTACGTATAGCTGAGGTGATTTCCATGCAAATTATAAAGCAAATTATAGAAGGCTTGTCTTGGTTTCTTTTTGCTTCTTATGTTAAAATGCCAGGTGAAAGAAATAAACTAAGAAGGAAATGCTAAGCAAAAAGTTACCAGAACATGATCATTTGAAAATTTCTCAGCCTGTATTGCAAAAGATGTTACAGGGTGCTCTTGAGGAAAGGAATGGCTAGACAAACTTCTACTGGAGAGATTAGATATGTGACTTATGTGCAGTGGTTCAGATATGGTTTCTTTGCCCTCAGCAAAATTATTGTTGAAATTGATTGTTAATGTGGTAGTGTTGAGAGGTGAAGCCTATTGGGAGGTGTTTGGGTTTCTGGGGCAGGTCCCTAATGAGTGGCTTGCTTCTCTTCCTGCAGTAGTTAGCTCTCACTCTCATGAGACTAGATTACATCTCACAGGCATGAATTTGTTCCCACAAGAGTAAGTTATTATAAAGGCAGGGCATCCCTTAGATTTTCTTTCTTTCTTTTTTTTTTTTTTTTTTTTGGAAGTGTTCACTTCCCCTTTGACCTGTGTCATGTGATGACAGCACAGAAAACCTTGACAGAAGCCAGGTACATTCTCTCGAACAGCTCAACCTGAAGAACTGACAGCTAAATAAACCTCTTTTCTTTATAAATTACCCAGTGCCAGGTATTCTTTTTTAGCAACACAAGACAAACCAGGACACTCACGTATCCAGTAAACAATCTCATCAGAAGCTAGGAATATAGTTGAGGTCATCCAGGAAGGATCTGTGGAGAATCTTTGTGTCTAATAACATGGATCCCCTTGACATATATAGATGACCAACAAGGGTTTTAAGAATGTTAAGCCAATTAAAAAACTGCCAAAATGAACTAAAGAAGACAAATATGGAATAAAATGAAAGAAAGACTCTTAAACTCTGAAGGCTCAACTGGTAGAAAATGACCAGGCACAGTGGCTCAGGAGGGCATGGTGGCTCAGGCTGGGCTCAGAGGCTCTCGCCTGTGATCCCAGCACTTTGGGAGGCTAGGAGGGCGGATCACGGGTTCAGGAGTTTGAGACCAGCCTAGCCAACATGGTGAAACTCCATCTCTACTAAAAATACAAAAATTAGCTGGGCACGGTGGTGGGTACCTATGATCCCAGCTACTTGATAGGCTGGGGTTACTTGAACCCAGGAGGCAGAGAGGTTGCAGTGAGCCGAGATCACACCACTGCACTCTAGCCTGGGCAACAGGGCAAGACTCCATCTCAAAAAAAAAAAAAAGGAAATGGATTGATGGGCTACTTGACTTCGAAAATATATTCCCATAGGAGATGTTGGGATGGGGTAAAGGTATTTTGCACGTGGGACAGACATGAATTTTGGAAAAATCATATTTTACTGGAATGTCCCCCAAATTTAATATGGTTCTCCAAGGTTTATGTCTACCCAAAGCCTCAGAATGTGACCTTATTTAAAAATCAGGTCATTGCAAATGTAATTGGTTAGGATGAGGTTATTCTGGAGTAGAGCAGACCCTGAATCTATTCAGGGAATCTTTTAAGGAGGGGGAGCTTAAAAAACACTCAGATGCACATGGAGGAAGCCATGTGAATGTGGAGGCAGAGACTGGAGTGATCTACAAGCCAAGGAATTCCAAAGATTTCTGAACATCACTAGAAGTTAGAAGAGAGAGAGATTTTCCCTCAGAGTCTCCAAAAGAAACTACCACTACTGACATGTTGATTTCATAGTTTGACTTCTGAACTATGAGAGAGAAAAGATCTGTTGTTTTAAGTCACCCAGTTGGTGATATTTTATTACAGCAGCATTAAGAAAGTAATAGATCATGATAAAATAATTTGAAATTAGAGCCCATAGTCAATACATTTATCATCAGATGCTTTCTTAGGTAAAAGGAAAATGAAAATAAATTTCTTGTATTTTCTAAATCTTGTGCCTGAGAAATATTAAAATACATGATTAACAAGAATTGAGATTTTTAGTATTTTCACAATCACTGAAAACAAATATATTAAAATAATAAAATAGTGGTAAATGATCATGTAAATTTATCACATTTTGCTAAAAACTCCTTTCTCCTTTGAATAAAAATAAGTCAACATGATGTCTTTAAACATTTTCACCTAAACTGCTTTTTACCTAAAATCAGTCTTTCAAAATGTAAATATGTTTTGATTTTAGATTTTATCAGTTTTCTTGAGGCACAGATGTCAAAATGAGATATTTTTTAAATGAATGATGATGAGGAATTTTAGCTGTATTTTTCAAAACGCATAATTTGAGTCTGGCAATAAATTTAACCTTAATTAGAATAGCTATTATACTAGTGATAGAAATAATTACTGATATAAGAATGTAATATATTCAATGGGATGTAAGGTCCCCTTAGTGTTTTGATAGCTGAAGAAGCATTGAGGCCATATTTTCTATGAAAATAAATGCAACTTATTAAATATATGATTCAAAACATTTTGCATTTGTCTCTTGGTATGAAAAAGGGGCACATTTCATTATCAAATCTTGTTTTTATCTTTTCCAATTACGCTGCAGCATTAGGAAAGCACATTTTCCCACATTTAATTAAAGTTACACATGAACAGCTTTAGCTGGTAAGCACAAATAAACCTTTGTAGCTTCTATGCTATTTAGTTCATCTGCAAATATCCAGTCTCTAACGTATCTTGTTGATGATAATAGGCTGTTGAAATCAATTATTATAATCTATGAGGTGATCTAAACTATTTTTTTTAGAATATATATGTACTAAATTCAACTTGTAATAATTCCACCCAATGTAACAACATTTTACAATTTGTAATCCATCACTTTCTAAAAAAGAAGAGCTATATTTTGATCTTAAAATTTAATTTTATGTTGTAGAAATTTAAAAATATAAAATGCATAGTTTACTCTCATCTTCACTGTTAAGAAAATACTGATTTATTTACCACTTACCATACCCCACTCTGTTCTGTGCAGATAGCTTAAGTAATATAAATCCTCACTCAAAAAATATTGAATATAAAAGATAGTCATGCCTGTTACATTACAAATGAGGGAGGAAGGGAGAAAGGAGAAAAAGAGGAACGAAGAAGAGAGGGAGGGAGGGGATAAAATAAAAAAGGTAATAAAAGTAAATGAATACATTTTAAGTGTGGCAACTACTATTCTCAAATTCTTAATTCTCTTCTTTCTCACTTTTACCCCGAGGCTGCTGAGGAAGTTTAAGTGTTATTAAATGCTGGTGGAGAGGAGTATCAACTACTGCTCTTCAGTTTCTTGACAGACATGACTGTTACAGCATTTCCTACTTTTCTACTTCTGCTCTCACTACATCTACTGGGTATACCCAAGCATATACCGCTCTGTTTTTGTTACCTTTGTGTGTTGAAGTTAGAACACTATGAGTTCTAAAAATCACAGATGCATTCTAGTGCCTAAGTCCTGTAAATATACCCCTGGCCTAACCACTTCCTGAGTCATGACCATTCCTGCAGGGTATAATCAAGTTCTACCCTCAACCTTTAATTCACATACTCTTTTCGTCTCTAAGTCAGGTTCCTCAGGTGACTGTGGAGCACTTTGAAAGATATTCTCTTCCTGGATTTCCAATTAAGGGAGTAAAATCATCCCCCTTTGCACTAGAATGCTTAAGTTTGCCAATGGGTCCGTGTGTCACAGCCACAATAACAGACGATTAAGAGTCAATCATCACTTTCTCAGTTCATTCTCACTGGGCATCTCCCCAGGCCCAAACAGATTTCTAAGTGCTTTTCGAGCCTGTTAGAATGCTGAGTCTTGTTTTGTGCTTTACAGTACCACTTTGCAATTTGAGTTTGCCAAGTGTTGTTTATTGCCTTTCCCAAGTCTCAAACCATTGCAAAAATGTCTTTTCATGTGGTCCTAGGTTGCAATGCAGTGAGAATTACCACTGATATAGTTTGGCTGTGTCAGCACCCAGATCTCACCTTGAATTGTAATAATCCCAGCCAAGGAATGTGGATCACTTGAGGTCAGGAGTTCGAGACCAGCCTGGCTAACATGGTGAAACTCTGTCTCTACTAAAGATACAAAAATTAGCTAGGCATGTTGGTGCATGCCTGTAATCACAGCTACTTGGGAGGCTGAGGCATGAGACTCTCTTAAACTGGGAAGGTGGAGGCTACAGTGAGTGGAGATTGTGCCACTGAACTCCAGCCTGGGGACTGGGTGACAGAGCAAGGCTCTGTCTCAAAAAAAAAGGAAACAAAATACTTCTGATCTTATTCAAACCTTTTCTGTCACATATACTTCTAGGCAATCACATTTACAGTAAAATCCTAGATGTTAACCAAACTTGACATTATTCATGTAAATTAACCAGTGAATTAACTTAACTGTATGTCTAACAAGATAACATTTTATTTTTTACTCATTCATATATTTAATTTGTTTATATTATGTTAGAAAAAACTTATGTATTATTCACTATTTAGGTATCCTTGTAAAGTCTTGAAGCTATAAAATACAACACATCTTTCTTCCTTTAAATAAATCACAATTGACAGTGAGAACAGTTTAATACATAGATAATTGTGAATAACTATGAAAATAGACACATAGATATGGTTTTTTGGGTACAATAAATATTTGTAACTAACCCAGACCAGAGGAGTTAAATGAATATTGACTTTGCGTGGAAAGGAAGTTGGTCAGTTGGTCTAAATCTGCTCCTGGCTCTCTGAATCATGTATGGTAGGAAAAATTCCACAGGAGAGGACCACAGGGATTTTAATGTGCTCTCAGCTGAGGACCAAGTGCTAGTGGAAGCAAGCGGGTAACAGAAAATTGTGGTAAAAAGGAGAGATTGATTAGGTTTATTCCCAATGGTGCAAGGGTTCCATACAGCAGAGACCAGGACTGAAGGGGAATCCATCTTGGCAGCTTCCAGGAAATGGAAATTTTTGTACTCTAAGAAGAAAAAGAAAGAAGAGAGCATAAAATTTAGATGAGATTGGGAAGAATAGCTTTCAAAGGAATGAAAGGATGAGGGTCATGTTTAGAAATGACTGTATTCAAATATTTTATTTCTGGCAGACATTATTTTGGGGACAGAATGACTAAGAGTTGATGTCAAATAATACTTGGCCCATGAAACTAGTACAATGGGTGACAGTAGCCATCTCTGTTCTTTAACAGAGATGCCCTATTCTCACGAAAGAAACTTAAGAGCAAATTAGACAGAACCCTTTCTGTGCAAAGGGTGTTTCACTGTATTGAGAAGAGTATAGAGAGTGTTTCTTTGATGGCAGATTCTGTTAAAACTTTGGAGAAGAGGCAAAATCCTGTCTTAGGGTGTGGGTTAATGACTTGTTTTGTTTAAGAACCATATTATAATAATTCTACTTATTTGAGAAGCTAAACATCATCTACCATGGATTGTAATTTTAAAAATGAATACTAAGGCAATATAAAACATAAGTATCTTACAAAAGGCAAAAGTGTTCTTAAATATAAAATTACAGTATTACATAACTGCAATTTCTATCAGTTTTAATATGATTATGTACTATACATTCATCAGAGTTCTCTGCAGAACAGAACAAATAGGATATTTATTTATTTACTTATTTAAGGAATTGGCTTACATGTTTATGGAAGTTTGCAGGAAAGTGCTGGCAAAGAGAAAGAAGCAAAGTCTCACTCCAAGGAGATGCCTTCAAAGTCCACTTTGTTCCCTCGGTTCACCTGTATTCTCAGGCACACTGCTACCATGAAGCTCCCCACACAAGATGTGAAAGCCAAGAGGAAAGAGTTGAAGGGTAAGGTCCCCATGAGAAGACAGTAAGTGACTACAGTTTCCTAGTCAACAGGATATACAGCAGGTACTTACCCAGCAACTTCAGACACTGCAGAGTAGAGCTCAAGTATTCTTCTAAGAACAATGAGGTGACTGACACTACCGACACTGACATGAATGAATGCAAGGTACTCTGGCCAGCACTCCCCAGGCTCGTAGAGGACCCAACAACCACACTGGATGTCCATATCGGATTTTTAGGAATCTCATACAGTTTTGGAACATATATTAAAAACATGTCCACACAAATACAATTCAAAGAAAGTGTAACACCATTTCTTATTTAACAAAGCTTTCTGTATGATTTTAACATAACAACAACAACAACAAAAAAGTAAAATTCTCAGGATGGGCTGGCAGGCTGGAAACCAGGGAGAAGCTGATACTGAAGTTCATCTGCTGAAGAATTCTCTTTTGCTGGCAGGAAGTTATTCTTTTGTTCAATTCAGGCCTTCAACTAATTGGAGTAGGCCCACCCACATTATGGAGGGCCATTTGCTTTACTTAAAATCCATCAATTTAAATGTTAATCTCATCCAAAAATAACCATATAGAAACATCCAGAATAATGTCTGAACATATATCTAGGCGCCAGGCAAGTTGATATATAAATTTCACCAGGCTATAGTGGAATTAGCCTGCAATCATTGATCATTCTTTAATGTTATAGTTTACGTGCATAAGATCTGAAAAATGGGCAGGGTGCGGTGGCTCAAGCCTGTAATCCCAGCACTTTGGGAGGCTGAGGCGGGTGGATCACGAGGTCAAGAGATCGAGACCATCCTGGTCAACATGGTGAAACCCCGTCTCTACTTAAAATACAAAAAAATAGCTGGGCATGGTGGCACATGCCTGTAATCCCAGCTACTCAGGAGGCTGAGGCAGGAGAATTGCCTGAACCCAGGAGGCAGAGGTTGCAGTGAGCCGAGATCCTGCCATTGCACTCTAGCCTGGGTAACAAGAGTGAAACTCTGTCTCAAAAAAACAAAACAAAACAAAACAAAACAAAAAGATCTGAAAAATGCCATTTTTTAAACATTTGTATAGCAGTGTACAACTTACTAATTGCTATGACATACACAATTTCAGTTTATCCTCAAAACTATGGTCTGAAGGGAAACAGGACTAAAAATTTATACGGTCCATTATAAGAATTGCCAGTAGAAATATTACTTTTACAGGTTTGGAGATAATGAACCCCAAATGATTTAAACAAATGTGCAAGATAAAACAGCCAGTAAATTAGCGCAAATAAGACTTGAATGTCAGCCTTCTGACTACAAGCCTTAAACTTTTACCACCATAGCTGTGCTTTAGAGAGAAATGTGTCTATAGTTGGAATCAATTTGTAGGATCAGAGCACTAAGTCCCTTTAAATTTAAGCAGAGCATCGTTCTTCATTAGAGAGCCAGCATGTGGTAGGAAACTGATTAACTTACAGCTCTTTTAAAGGTACCCACAGGTATTCATGTCAGCAATGTACTATTTACCAGTCACTAATCTAGAGGTGATCTTAATATGGAAATCTTTAATTTGAAAATAAGAATGATTTCATATTACATTCCAAAGAACATAATTGTCTTTAAATTGCCCTTCTTTTCTCTGAAGATTTGATCTCTGAAGCCTGAAATGAAACGTTAACGTTTTCAATTAAATGCAAGCCTTCAAGCTTTGGTTGAAACTAAGAAAATGATTTGTGAACCACTTTCTAAACTTTCTCTGAAATCAGCTTCAAGCTAGTAAAGTTCTAATTCTTCATATTTAGACGAGTTATAAAGGAGAAGTTCCTCAATGCTGAACTTTAGTCATAAAGTTCAAACTATGCTGAAAAAAAGAATAAAATATTTTTTCCAATTAATTATTAGGCTTTTATTTCAATATCTGAATTTTTTTTTAGAAAAAACAGAGCTTATTGTTTGCATGCATTGTTTAGGAGGAGAAGGCAGTGAAAACATGCAAAATAAAATAAACAATTATCTTGCCTTATATTATTCAACATCTAAGAGTTACATATCTGGCCATTATAATGCACAGTGTATATTTTTCAGTTTCTCCCAAATTTTGTGCAATATTTTGGGATGTTTCTTTTCAAACATTTCAGTAAGCTTCCTTCCCTTATATCTTCAATTTACTTTTTAAATTGATAACAAGCTTTTTCTCCTTTGAGGAATGAAGTGTTTCTGTTATGTATTTTTTCAAGGTGTTCAGAAAGTGAGAATATCATGTAATCATGTTCACAACTTCTGTTAACTGTGCTATTCTAATAGTAAATCAGCCACGAATAATGATCATGGAGTCCCACTGTATGTTGCTTTCAGTCTTCATGCTATAATATATTAATATATCCTCTCATGTTTCCTCCTTCTTTGACTTATTATATCATTCAATAGAAATCTTACCCTTCGATTTTTATACAACTTTTAGAGAACTGTAGAATACTGATGAAAGTATGATACAATTTTGAAGTTCATCGATTTTTTTTTATTTCTCATGTATTGACTTATTTAATATCTCTGTACTGATAGATTTTTGATCATTCTATAAGACTACAGATTGTTGTGTTATAGCATAGGTACAAATTTGTGAATTAAATATAACAGATATTAAAGGAGAATGCAAAGAAGTTTATATTATCACTGTATCCAAATATACTGCTGGGCCTGGCCTCCCTTGTCAAGTGTTGAATTTTTTATAGGCTGTCTTGCATCTTGAATTTATGCAACATACAGGAATAAGAATGAATATAAGGCCAGATGTGGTGGCTCATACCTGTAAGCCCAGTACTTTGAGAGGCCGCTGGGGGCTGATCACAAGATCAGAAGTTTAAGACCAGTCTAGACAACATAGTGAAACCCCATCTCTACTAAATATATACAAAATTAGCTGGTCATGGTGGTGGGCACCTGTAATCTCAGCAACTTGGGAGGCTGAGGTGGGAGAATTGCTTGAACCCAGGAAGCTGAGGTTGCAGTGAGCCAAGATTGTGCCATGCACTCCAGTGTGGGTAGGAAAAAAAAAGAAGAATGAATATGAAAATATTGTAAGACCTAATGGGTTCATGTTGCAATGAAGTCTGAAATGATTTGTCCTCTTAAATACCTTTATAAAACCAAAAGTGGGGTGGTAAAACCTTAAGTAAAGGTAAAATTCTATTTGTTTTCTTGTGCAAGATACTAATAGAAAATAACTCACAAAAATTGGTCCTAAATAGAAATACTAAATTATTTTTATGTAAACTGAACAGCTGTGAAAACACCAAATATATATTTCTAAGTTCATCTTAACATATAGACTGGGGAATTATGTATTCAGTATATTTGCTATTTTGACACATTTTCTTCTATAATTCTAAAAATTTCTTATATTTACCTCAAATAGAAATTTTACAAATACCTAGATTTAATTTTGAAGAAATAAATAAATTAATGTGATTATACAGGCTTTAAACTCCAGTGGTAATTCGTGTATCAGAATTAAAATTTATTTGTTATAAAATTATATTTATTTATTATAAAATATAAGAAAGACTCATGTATAAAAGTGTCAATATATTCTAAAATAACAGGTACCACTAATTATTCTTTTATGTTTTGGCTATCATCACCCTGAGTCGGTTTACAACATACTAGCAGAATTCACCTCAGAAGGTCAAATCTTTAACATTATTTCTTTTATTAAAATTATCAAGGAGACATGACCTTGTACTTCTTCTTACTGGCTTATAGAAAATCAACTTGATAATGGATGTATGCTGTTTCTAAATAAGGTGTTTAATATTCAAATATTTTCAGTGACTGGAATAAATCACCCATTTCATATCTTACTCTAGCACTAAATGCACAGTCATACATTTTGTGCTAAATACGGATTTACTAGAGGGCCAATAATTCAGCATTTTAGTTAAATAGTCTGATCATGTTAGTATTTATTTAAAGAAAGATTCTATCCCATATTCTTGCACATTCCATATATCATGACTTTGAGTTGGTGAGGGCTTTTGTGTACTCAAAGTTTAGGTCAAAGTAATAAATGGTAAGATTCAAAGTTGTGGAAACTCCGCACATTTTCAAAGTAAGAAAAACCTGAAAGTTCGAACTTCTAAACTTTAACATTTATAATGTCCCATATAATTAATGTTGTGTATAAATTAGCATATACAAAAATGTCCTTATTTATGCTAATTTATGGTCTCCTCAAAAATAACACAAACCTACCACAAGTCACACATAAACTAGTACGGCACTGTAAAGAATAAAAAGGTAATCAGAATTTGTTTCTCAATAGAAGAGTTAACTGTAATAAGAATCTGAAATGAAAATAGGCAGTTAAAAACAGAGCATTTGTACAAAATATAAAGACATAGAGAAATTAGAAAAATTGAAAAAGAAGAAAAGAGTAAAAAAGGAAAATAATTAGTAAAGAAAGAATAAAGAAAAAATGACAATGAATTGTTATTATATACTTATTTTTGTTTAAAAATTTATTAAATTTCAGAGGAGAAATTATTTGGCACTAGAATTTCAGCAGTCACAGACCCGTGCATGCTTACATGTGTCCTGTTTTCTTATTTTTACTTATGCTTATAGTATCCTATTTTCACGGGAAAATTTTTGTTTATCTCTATTGTCTCAGTTTAATTATAAATCACTCTCTCAATATCTCTCAGAATGCAAAAAAATAATTATAAATTACATTTCTAAGAAATGTGTTAGTGAATTTTCAGTAACAGTTTGTCCAAGGTGTTTTTTTCAATAAATACAAAAACATATTCTTTATATGACTTCCGTTAAAAAAAATCAAGAACAATTATCATGTGAAGTGAAGGCATTTGATATAGTTTGGATGTGTGTCCCTGCCCAAATCTCATATTGAAATATAATCCCCAGTTTTGGAGGAGGGACCTGGTGGGAAAAGCATGGCACCTCCCCAACACTCTCTTGCTCCTGCTTTCGTCTTTGATCTGCCTATTCCCCCTTCACTTTTCACCACCATTGGCAGCTACCTGAACCCTCTCCCGAAGCAGATTCCACTATGCTTTCTCTACAGCCTGCAGAACTGAACCAATTAAACCTATTTTCTTAGAAACTACTCCGTCTCAGATATTTCTTTATAGCAATGCAAGAATGACCTAACCAGCATGTCAAAGCTAAACACTCAAATTACGTTGGTTTGGTTTTACCCTCATTCAGATCTTTATAATCTCTTATATGGATTATTGGAATCTATATAATATTATCCTATTCCTTATGACAGCAATTTATCTATCATATTCAAGAATGCAAGTCTGATTGTATCAATTCCCTCCTTTTTTTCTAGAGCAATGATGCCTTCTTATTTGTATTTTTAATTAACCTAATGGTCTTATATATTTATAAAGTATAATGTGCTATTTTATATAAACATACATGTGGAATGATTAAATCAAGGAATGTGCACATTGATCACCTCATATACTTATTATTTTTATAAGAAAACTTAAATTTTAAAGTATACATTATTATTAACTATAGTCATCATAGTGTGAAATAAATCTCAAAACCTTATTCTTTCTATTTAACCGAAAGCTTGCACTTTATGACTATCATCTCTTTCTCAAAATATCAAAAAAAAAAATTATAAGCAACTGTCAACAACTGTGTCATGAATAGTCAGGAAGCATGTCTCCAAGGTGTTTCTTTAATAAATACAAAAGCAATTATGATATACTCTGTGCATTTTTGAGGTTCATCTCTCTATTCCATTCTGCACTTTCCAACACTTGTTATCTTTTGTCTTTTTGATAATAACCATTTTAGTAAGTGTGAGGTTATAAAAAGAAAGAGGAAGAAAAATATTGAAAATAAACAATTTTTAAATTGAAATACAGCAAGCAAAGCTAAAACTTTAAAATGCAAATCATTAACAAATTACCTCACCCGTCCCAGGCACTCTACCCTGACCTATCCACCCTAGCTACCTTGGACAATTCTTGGCTCTGTGAATTTATTGTATATATCTCAATTCAATTGTTTAGACAGACAAATTCTGCAGACCAAAGTGTGCTTATCCCATGGAACTCTCACTGCCACACAAACACACCAGCTTCTTATTTATCTTCATGGTATAATATTTTTCCATCTTCAAGGATTCTCTCAAATTTGACCTCCCAAACTGCAAATGGAATTAATCATTGTCTTCTCTGCATATTACCATTCAAACAAGCATTTGCCAATGGCGATTTATTCCCAAATTGTTAATTAGTTTTAAAATTATTAACAAAATAGATGCAATTAATAATTCAATATAAAAATTCTAATAAAAAGATATTCATAAACATAAATGAATGTAGAAAGAGAAAAGAGTAGTTTTTAAAATGGCAAATGAGTATAACTTTTTATATTTATCTTTTAAAAACAACAATAAATTAAACAAGATGGAAACTAAGTGGAGCCACACTATCGATATCTATATATATTAAACAGGAAAAAGTAGCTAAAAATCCTGAGCAGACATAAAATAAAATTTTAACTATAACCTCCATTAATCAAGGGAGCACCAGCTGACCAACAGATAAATTAGTGTCTTAAGAAAATGAAAATATATTTTCTACTAAAGTGCAGTTCGAAATAGCTTTAACCAACATGAAAACAGCTCTTCTCCAATTGGCAAATGAAAAACTCAACCATCTTTCATCTTTTAGCTCCACAATCTTTCATATCTGGCTTTTGTAAAAAATAAACATGGGGAAATAATACTTGTGGCTTTCTATATAGATCATGTCTATATATAGCATACATCCACTAGGTTTATTCATTTAATTTCACTAACTAGAACCAATTTAATTGCAGGGAAATTTGAGAACTATGGCCTTACTATAATGTTCAGAAGTAAAAGGAAATTCAGTTAAAAATTAGCTATTTTGTCATATTATACAATTTCATATCTAATAAAATTAAAACTTTAATTTAAAATTAAGATATAAACTAAAAAGCAGACATTTTTACACATTTTTAGATAGATAAACTCATCTATCATAAATTTGTGATTCCAAATACAGGTTATGTGCTGCCAAACATTATTCCATCTCCCTTAATTTCACATTAACTCAGAGACATGGGTTGAACTTTAAAAGTAAAGAAAAGATAATTCTCCTACAAAAATTAAACCTTGTGTTTCAAGAACCACAGCAGTCACATGTGACCAAAGTGATAGTTTATTTGACAGCATGACACCATCAAAAACACAAAGATTTTGTGGCTTGTTGTAGTGGATGTTATAGTGCACTGGCCATGATCACACCCTGTCAAGAGTAAAGAATTTATTTTTCTAGTTTTTGGCATGTACCTGGATGATAGCCCTCAACTGGCAACTCTTTATGGAAAGCGCCTTGGCTATAGAGAGCTACTATGGGTATTCACAAGCCACCTACAAGGTCAGCCTTTGTTCAAAGATTGTGATACAGTGGTATAAACGTTCCACTTCTTGCCTCATTTGGAAATAACTCTCAAGGCCATTCTTGTTTGGCTGACACCTTCTTTGAGGTTGTATCACATCCTAAATTATATTTTTACCTAATTCTACATCTTTTTCTTATCTCATAAGAAAGCATTCTCTCATCAACTTTTCATATGCTTATCTTCTCTGGGTCTCCATCCTAAGGAACTTTACCTTTAATAGTTGGTACAAGAAGTGGGAGTAAAAAGTAGACTATTAATTGGAATTTTCTAGCTGGGTCATATATTGGCCAGATAATGATAGGAAGTCTATCACTAGTAGTAATTTGAGCACAGATATAATCTGACATAGAACAGTGCAATTGTTTAAATTTTCACAGGTGAAAGTCTTATATCCTATACATGCACTAAAGTTAAATTATCAAGTCTTTGTTATATAGGTAAGGAGAAATATTTATAAGGATAATAGAATTGTGTGCTGTTTCAGGGGGTAATCAATGTTTTGTGCAAAGATAATGAAGGTTTGAGGGTGATTATTACCTACAGTCTAGGCGAGAAATCTAGGAATGCTCCCTCACAACATATAAAGAGACCCATCTTGTGCAGTCAGAGGACAAACAAAGCTGAGGAGCATGACAAAGATTTAATAAGAAAAACAGCAGAGCTTGGGAGAAGGTTGGTCTTTTCATCTCGGGTGCACTGATATTCTAAGATTAAGGCCTTAGTATTATATGTGAAAATATTGACTTTCTATATTCTACAGAATCTGCTGAAATGACCAACTTCTCTGTTTTAAAGTCTAGCACTCTCCCCTGCTCCATGAAAATGTTCATCATGAGATATTGCATGCATCTCTTCAAGGATCTGCCACTACATAGCTTCCTGTACACCAGACTGTAAAGTAGGACTAATTGACAGTATATCTTTTCAAGATAAATTTCACCAATTAAGAAAGACAAAGTACCATGAAGAAGCTGCAGAACCTAAACAACATGCACTACTGGGAAATGAAAGAGTATCTATCTCTAGTTTATCTATCTATTGTAAGATATTAAAATTCTAGATCAAGAGAGGCAGAATATATATTTTATAAGGGATAATTAATTAATGTATATTTGAATCATTTTTCTAGAATTCAACGTTTAACATTCCGATATCTTTCCCAGATGTGTTGCTTTCCTGTTGCTACCATAGATTTCAGAACCTTGGACAGAGTGAGGTTCTATTATGCGAATGCCGAAATTGCCATGTAAGATGAGTAAAGAATAAACGAAAAGTTTCAGAGTCATAGGCAAGCTAGATAGAATATATAATGTAAGGCTAGAAAACTCAACAAAGCACTATTTTCTGTAGGAGGGCTTAAATTTACCAAAACAATAAAACAATGTGCTTAAAACAGTAAAATAAGCACCCATAAGAATTTCAGTGTTGGCTCTTTTCTGTAGACAAGAGTTAACTTTAGAAAACTCTGTTATAGAATTGGACTCACTATAGTGATGGAGACAATGATAGAATTCCAAAATTGTAGAAGCCAGCTGGCAGTATATTACTGTCTGAGGCAAGACAGCAGAAATTATAACATGAGTCAAGGTCGGAGGGATAGCCAGGAAGCCTAACTCACAGAGAGTTATGGGGAGGATTAAAGAGCACAGTGTCCTTAGGGAAAAAATAGACGGGCAACCATTACAATATTTATAATTTATTCATCAGTTTTTAGACTTAAGCCAATTTTCCAACCTGATTGTCACTGACAAAGGAAGAGGTTTTGTCTCTAAAAGGACAGATCCTACAATACTGGAGTAGATATATGGTAACTCCCCAGTTAGTCTCTTAGGAAATCTATAGCCATTTGCTCAGGTAACTGTTCAGTGAAAAAAGAAACTCCTCCAAGTTTTAAGGACAATTGAACACAGGATCCAAGCTAATATTTATTCTGTGCATATAAAGCATTAACATGGATCCCTTATTAGAATGGGTCATATGAGAGACAAGTAATAAATAAGAGTCCTGGCCCAAGTCTGGCTCACAATGGATCCACTTGTTTGATGGATTCTTCTGGTGATCCTTTTTTGGGTTCCAACTGTAAATCAAAATGAGTATAGTTGGTAGTTTCCAAAATCTCTTTGTTAGTTTCTTAACCAATGAAACCTCATTGGCTAATACAGTGGGGACAACCAAGTGGAATTCTTTGAAACTCCCCCACTTTCCATCTGAGATAGAAAATAATATTTACCATAGTAAATATTTATCAACCAGAGACACCCTTAAAATACTAAGGTATAAGAGTAGTGGTTCCCTTCATATTTCTATTTATTTCCTAAAATTTGCCACTGTAGGGTCATTGAAGATGGACTCTTGAGAATGATGATACCATCCCACAAACTCAACCAAGTGAAAAACTCCCATGCAATTGCAGCGCAAGATGTGCTTTTTGTGCATGGTTTCAGATACACAATAAATGGCCACTTATTCAACAAATATGTTATTTATATTCACATTAAAAATACAAATCAGAAATAGTTTTCATGCATTGTCCCAGAGAGCAGGGGATATGCTCTATGAAGCCTCAGACATGCAGCATCAATGACATTTTCTAGGATAACGATCTGAAACTTTCTAGCACATGTCCTCTCAAGCTCTAGTTTTGACTGGGAGGAAGGGAGATTCTGTGATCGAGTGTATACTTTACAATATCTAGGGGCATTTTTTGTTGTTATAAGTAGGGAGGCCTTAGAATTCGGCAAGTATAGTCCAGCAATCCTATAATGCATAGAGTCGACTACCCAAAAAAACTAACAACAACAACAAAAAAGAAAGTAAAAACTTGCCTGGCCCAAAATGTTGATAGTTAGGTGTAAAGCCTGCTCTAAAGTTAGGGACTTTTTTTTTTGAGAGGAAGTCTTGCTCTTGGCTCAGGCTATAGTGTAATGGCACCAACTCGGGTCACTGCAACCTCCACCTCCTGGATTCAAGTGATTCTCCTACCTCAGCCTCTCGAGTAGCTGGGATTACCGGTGCCCACCACCACACTCAGCTAATTTTTGCATTTTTATTAGAGACAGTGTTTTATAATGTTGGCCAGGCTGGTCTCAAACTGCTGACCTCAGATGATCCCCACGCCTCCGCCTCCCAAAGTTCGGAGATCACAGGTGTTTGAGCCACCACACCCAGCTGGTAAGGGACAATTTATTCTATCACACACTTTGCAACAGGAAGGGTTAGTACCTTTGGAAGACTTCATGTTCTCTCAGAACAATTGTAAACAGCTATGTCCTTTCAGAAATTCCCATGGGATTGGTCACAACCTTTGTTAAGCCTGCTTCTCCTTCAATCTACTTCCTTCACATGCCCAACAGGATTTGATTTCAAGAACACACCCTAACAAATTTCTGGTTGTTAACCTCCATCTCAGAATCTCTTTCCAAGGAAACCCAACCTGCAAGAACATATAAGAACTTTAATTTCTGGTTTAGCTTCTTAGTGGCTGAATTACCCTGAGTATTTCAGTTAGCATTTCTGAGCATCAGGTTTGTCATCAATAAAATGAATATAATGATAAACTTATCACAAGATTATTTAATTAGATGATATATCATGCAACAATGAGTTAATAAGCTACAGTACTAGATTTCTATCATCTTCCTTAAGTATTTAAGTTGAGAAAGGGAAAAAAGTAAAATATTTGATATTTAAAGGTAATAAAGACTAGGTTTACTACAATAGCACCGGTAGTAGATTCAAATCAAAAGGTATTATAATTCTTATGACTATTAACTTTTGTTTGGTTCCTTTAAATTAGCTAATAAATTTTTCAAAAATTCTTGAATTTCTCTGGCATTTCTTCGTTTTCCACTTTTTGTTTCTAGAATGAAAGCTTCAATTTAGTTATTTAATTTAAAAAGATGCTATGTTGTGTTTTCTACCCACAAAAGAATTATTTTTAAAGCAGTTATTTACAAAAAAAAAAAAAAAAAAAAAAAAAACTTCAAGTAATAAAATCTAACTGCAAGTAATAAAATCAACCCGTAACTTGCCAGACAGTATCTAAAGGTTTTAAAATATACCTGAAACAACAAGAAGAGATAAGGATTCTAAATATATATGGACCCAATGTAGGAGCACCCAGATATATAAGGCAAGTTCTTAACGACTTACAAAGGGACTTAGACTCCCACACAATAATAGTGGGAGACTTTAACACTCCACTGTCAATAGCAGACAGATCAACCAGACAGAAAATTAACAAGGATATCCAGGACTTGAACTCAGACCTGGAACAAGCAAACCTGATAGACATTTACAGAACTCTCCAACCCAAATCCACAGAGTATACATTCTTCTCAGCACCACATCACACCTACTCCAAAATTGACCACATAATTGGAAGTAAAGCACTCCTCAGCAAATGCAAAACAACTGAAATCATAACAAACAGTCTCTCAGACCATAGTGCAATCAAGTTGGAACTCAGAATTCAGAAAATAACTCAGAACAGCACAGCTTCATGGAAACTGAACAACTGGCTCTTGAATGTTGATTGGATAAACAATGAAATGAAGGCAGAAATAAAGAAGTTATTTGAAACCAACGAGAATGAAGACACAACGTACCAGAATCTCTGGGACACATTTAAAGCAGTTTGTAGAGGAAAATATATAGCAATAAGTGCCCACATGAGAAGAGTGGAGAGATCCAAAATTGACACCCTATCGTCAAAATTGAAAGAGCTAGAGGAGCAAGATCAAAAAAGCTCAAAACCTAGCCGAAGACAAGAAATAACTAAGATCAGAGCAGAACTGAAGGAGATAGAGACAAGAAAAACCCTTCAAAAAATCAATAAATCTAAGAGCTGGTTTTTCGAAAAGATCAACAAAATAGACAGACCACTAGCCAGACTGATAAAAAAGAAGACAGAGAACAACCAAATAGATGCAATAAAAAACGATAAAGGGGAAATCACCACAGATTCCACAGAAATTCAAACCATCATCAGAGAATACTACAAACAACTCTATGCACATAAACTAGTAAATCAGGAAGAAATGGATAAATTCCTGGATGCCTGTGTCCTCCCAAGCCTAAACTAGGAGGAAGCCGAAACTATGAATAGACCAATAACAAGGTCTGAAGTTGAGGCAGCAATTAAGAGCCTACCACACAAAAAAAGCCCAGGTCCAGATAGGTTCACAGCTGAATTCTACCAGACACACAAAGAGGATCTGGTACCATTCCTTCTGAAACTATTCCAAATAATCCAAAAAGAGGGAACCCTTCCCAAATCATTTTATGAGACCGACATCATCCTGATACCAAAACCTGGCAGAGACTCAACAAGAAAAGAAAACTTCAGGCCAATATCCATGATGAACATAGATGCAAAAATCTTCAATAAAATACTGGCAAACCGATTGCAACAACACATTAAAAAACTTATCCATCATGACCAAGTAGGATTCATCCCGGGGAGGCAAGGCTGGTTCAACATACGCAAGTCTATAAATGTAATTCACCACATAAACAGAAGCAAAAACAAAAACCACATGATTATCTCAATTGATGCAGAGAAGGCATTTGACAAAATTCAACAGCCCTTTATGCTAAAAACCCTCAATAAACTTGGTATTGATGGAACATATCTCAAAGTAATAAAAGCTATTTATGACAAACCAACAGCCAATATCATACTTAATGGGCAAAAACTGGAAGCATTCCCTTTGAAATCCGGTACTAGACAAGGATGCCCTCTCTCACCACTTCTATTCAACATAGTACTGGAAGGTCTAGCCAGAGCAATCAGGCAAGAAAAAGAAATAAAGGGTATTCAAATAGGAAAGGTGGAAGCCAAATTGTCTCTATTTGCAGACGACATGATAGTATACCTAGAAGACCCCATCACCTCAGCCCAAAAGCTCCTGCAACTGATAAGCAACTTCAGCAAAGTCTCAGGATATAAAATCAATGTGCAAAAATCACAAGCATTCCTATACACCAATAACAGACTTAAAGAGAAACAAATCAAGAACGAACTGCCATTCACAATTGCTACAAAGAAAATAAAATACCTAGGAATACAACTCACTAGGAACGTAGGGGACCTCTTTAAGGAAAACTACAAACAACTGCTCAACGAAATAAGAGAGGACACAAACAGATGGAGAAACATTCCATGTTCGTGGTTAGGAAGAATCAATATCGTGAAAATGGCTATACTGCCCAAAGTAATTTACACAATCAATGCTATCCCCATCAAACTACCATTGAATTTCTTCACAGAACTGGAAAAAACCACCATGAATTTCATATGGAACCAAAAAAGAGCCCGCATATCCAAGTCAATTCTAAGCAAAAAGAACACAGCGGGAGGCATCACGCTACCAGACTTCAAACTATACTACAAGGCTACAGTAATCAAAACAGCATGGTACTGGTACCAAAACAGAGATATAGACCAATGGAACAGAACAGAGGCATCGGAGGCAACACAACACATCTACAACCATATTATCTTTGATAAACCAGACAAAAATAGGCAATGGGGAAAGGATTCCCTATTTAATAAATGGTGTTGGGAAAACTGGCTAGCCATGTGCAGAAAGCAGAAACTGGACCCCTTCCTGACACCTTACACTAAAATTAACTCCAGATGGATTAAAGACTTAAACGTAAGACCTGACACCATAAAAACCCTAGAAGAAAATCTAGGCAAAACCATTCAGGACATAGGGTAGGCAAGGACTTCATAAAAAAAACACCAAAAGCATTGGCAACAAAAGCCAAAATAGACAAATGGGACCTAATCAAACTCCACAGCTTCTGCACGGCAAAAGAAACAGTCACTAGAGTGAATCGGCAACCATCAGAATGGGAAAAAATCTTTGCAGTTTACGCATCTGACAAAGGGCTGATATCCAGAATTTACAAAGAACTCAAACAGATTTACAGGAATAAAACAAACAAGCCCATTCAAAAATGGGCAAAGGATATGAACAGAAACTTTACAAAAGAAGACATACATGAGGCCAACAAACACATGAAAAAATGCTCATCATCACTGGTCATTAGAGAGATGCAAATCAAAACCACATTGAGATACCATCTCACACCAGTTAGAATGGCGATCATTAAAAAATCTGGAGACAGCAGATGCTGGAGAGGATGTGGAGAAGTAGGAACACTCTTACACTGTTGGTGGGAGTGTAAATTAGTTCAACCATTGTGGAAGACAGTGTGGCGATTCCTCAGGGACCTAGAAATAGAAATTCCATTTGACCCAGCAATCCCATTACTGGGTATCTATCCAAAGGACTATAAATCATTCTACTATAAGGACATATGCATACGAATGTTCATTGCAGTACTGTTTACAATAGCAAAGACCTGGAACCAACCCAAATGCCCAAAGATGATAGACTGGACTGGGAAAATGTGGCACATATACACCATGGAATATTATGCAGCAATAAAAAATGATGAGTTTGTGTCCTTTGTAGGGACATGGATGAATCTGGAGAACATCATTCTCAGCAAAGTGACACAAGAACAGAAAAAGAAATACCGCATATACTCACTCATAGGTGGGTGAGAAAAATGAGAACACATGGACACAGAGAGGCGGTCTACTATACACTGGGGACTGTTGGGAGGAATGGGGGAGGGACAGCAGGGCGGGGCTGGGGGGAATAGCCTGGGGATGAATACCAAGTTTGGGTGAAGGGGAGGAAAGCAGCAAAACACACTGCCATGTGTGTACCTATGCAACTATCTTGCTCGTTCTGCACATGTACCCCCAAACCTATAATGCAATAAAAATTTAAAAAATATATATATATATATACCTGAACATAAAATTGTATTGTTTCAAGACCTATCTATATTATAAGTTACATGTAGAATTTAAAAATATTCACTTTTTAAAAACTGTAAATTTTCTAAACATTACAATGTGGCTATACAGAATGTATATATTAAATTTAATTAAAATGAATGGTACAAAGGGAGAAAAATTAACAAAAAAAATGAGTCCTATTAAAAGCAGTTGCCAAATTCAATTTAAAAGTTTATTTAAATGAATAATAAATATATTACTTTACCAAAAAATTGAAAATAAGGTAATAAGGAGAATAAGTTTCCATTACTTCATGCTGTATCAATAATGCAGTTAATATTTCCAATAAAGATGCCATTGCATTATATGAAATTGATAACACAATGGCCCTAGTGCAAGTAAATAAAATAAAAAACAATCTTTAATTTTGGCCAAATTTTTTACTAAAATTATTTATTCTAGTTAAAAACAGAGATTTGGGCCAGGCGTGGTGGCTCATGCCTGTAATCCCAGAACTTTGGGAGGCCAAGGCGAGCGGATCACGAGGTCAAGAGATTGAGACCATCCTGGACAACATGGTGAAACCCCGTCTCTATTAAAAATACAAAAATTAGCTGGGTATGGCGGCGTGCACCTGTAGTCCCAGCTACTTGGGAGGCTGAGGAAGGAGAGTTGCTTGAACCTGGGAGGGGGAGGTTGCAGTGAGCCGAAGTCGTGCCACTGTACTCCAGCCTGGCACCTGGTGACAGAGCAAGACTCTGTCTCAAAAAGAAAAAAAAAATAACGAGATTTGACAAATATTTGAAGGTATAAATCAAATGTATTGTTAACAGTCAGTAAAGGTGCCCCAGATGAGTGTAAAAGTAGTGTAGAATAGTAATAGGAAGAGCTAAATCAAAATGCTAGCAATAATTAGAAATTATTAAGTAAAAATTATATTTATTAAATGTAATCATTTAAGCCTATGTTGTAATTTTATTGTTACTAATTTTTTCAACTTTTTATGTCAAATATACTAATTATACTGGCATATATACTTTTTAAACAAAACTGAATGATGAAATTTCATGGGCCGGAAGAGGATGAGGGCAGAAATATCAATAATGTTGATCCAGGTATGAGGCAAGTACAGTCACAATAATGTTGAATACTTTTACTCTTTGTATGAGTCATAGAATCTAAAGTTGAGTTTTGATGTTGGCTGAGAATGTTATCAAAAGCAAGGAGAGAATGAGTTAAACACTTACTGAGTATTGAATATTACTTAGTAGATACCTAACCTATTATTTTCTTATTTAATACCAATAGCCATTATTAATAATCACAAAAGTATTATTTCCATTTCATACATAAAAAATTGAGATTGAGTGAGATTGAATAACATGCTCAGTGTCAACAGATAGACATTTTTGGAACTGAGAGTCAAACAGGCTTGTTGAATTGGACAGTCCCTGCTTTCTTTATTAACCAAGATTTTTCTATTTAACTTCTATCTGTTTTTCTTGTAAAGATAATAAATTATTTTCCAAAGCTAACTACAGCTGACACACTAATTATCAGGGAAAAGGTGGCATGGCACAACGCAGTGTATCATTCATCCACTCCTGATGTAAAACAGGAGCTGTATGGGAGGTAACATGTTAACATTATTGTTCTCTCCTGACTTTGAACAGTAGCTGCAGCTTGAGCCTTAAATAACACACAGCACAAGAAGGCCCAATACATTGTACTTTAGTTATAGGTAGCTAAGTTTTGCTGTCATTGTTTGGGTAAAGATCTAAAATCTCATGTTCTCTTCAGCACACCCTCGGGTTAAGACATATTTTCTGATTAACCGGCATTTCTCCCTCTCCTGAGTTCTCGTGATATTTAGATGTTAAATTCTATTCTTATACTTTGCCTCTTCTCCAGCTATCTGTTTAGATGACATCTTTCATACTTAAGTTAAAATTCTTTGAGGATAGATAGAGATCTTTTGTATATCTCACAAAATCCAGGCATGCCTTGAGCAAAATGGGAACCTAACTCATTGTTGATAGCTAAATTAATTGAAACTACATATTTTCGTTTACTTTTAGCCACCAATCCTCACAACAATATATAGTACTATTTATTTTGTGCAGATGATACATTAGAAAATAACAATGCATAGTAATGCAAGTCCCATAATTTAATGCTTTGTGGTACAATCTTGACGATGTTAATAAAAATGTTGCATTATCATAAAGACAGCTTTTCAGTTCATGATAACAAACCTATGTCATTTAGCCATTGAATGCAATTTGAACTGTTTTCCACAAGCTCATAACCAGTATTAGCTTTTAACATTAAGCGGTAAAACAGAAGAAGCAATAAAAGTAAAACAATATTTTATTCAAAATATTATTATCCATTATGACTCTTAAATAAGATTGGAAAAAACTTGGTTTCTTTTTTTTTTTTTTTTTTTTTTTTTTTTTTTTTGAGACGGAGTTTCCCGCTTGTTACCCAGGCTGGAGTGCAATGGCGCAATCTCGGCTCACCGCAACCTCCGCCTCCTGGATTCAGGCAATTCTCCTGCCTCAGCCTCCTGAGTAGCTGGGATTACAGGCACTCGCCACCATGCCCAGCTAATTTTTTGTATTTTTAGTAGAGACGGGGTTTCACCATGTTGACCAGGATGGTCTCGATCTCTTGACCTCGTGATCCACCCGCCTCGGCCTCCCAAAGTGCTGGGATTACAGGCTTGAGCCACCGCGCCCGGCAACTTGGTTTCTTTTAAATTTTTTTTTTTTAATTTTCTCGAAAACTTGTTTCTAAATGGATTTTTTAGACAAATGTAATAAAAATAATATCTCAGAAATTTTAATTTCTTATACATGTTTTGCCTAAATTTTAAAATAATAACATTTCTTTCCTGCCTTCATAGTATTTACATTAAAATGAAAGGAATGTAAAAAGCATACAATGGAATTAACATTGACTTTTCAAGTTAGACAATTTGTTTTAGTGTAGTTTCTTCCACTAAATAAAAGTGAATTCTTAACTAAATATTTTTTGTTTCCTTCAAAATTTAATGTACCATTGACCTGGAATTGTTTGTGGAACTTAAGAAATGTAGTGGAGGTGAAAGGGATTTGCTTGCTGCAAAATTTACATCTCAATTATTTAATTTTGATTCAAAATTAAAAGGGATTTGAAAGGGATTTGCTTGCTGCAAAATTTACATCTCAATTATATAGTTATTTAATTATAAACATTTGACTATTGAGACTTAGAAAACTGAATAATTTTAGTTATTTGTACAATTTAATTGTGTTTAATCATTCTTTTTTTCTGGCAGAATTTTTTGCAGCATTTTTTCCAATATTTTTTAACATGGTAAAATACCTGCAACATATAATTTATGATCTTATCTTTTTTTAGCATATAGTTCAATGGTATTAAATACATTCATAATGTTGTACAAATATCACTAAGATCCATCTTCATGACATTTTTCATGTCTAGAAAACTGAAACTTTATACCCACTAAACATTAATGCTACATTTTCTCCGCCACTGCCAATGGCCATTCTAATGGATAGTGGGTAGTATCTAATTGTAGGTTTTATTTGCATTTTCTTAATGTTTAGTGATGTGGAACATTTTTTTCAAGTGATTATTAACCATTTGTCCTTCTTCATCTTCTTTGGAGAAATGTTTATTTAAGTCCTTTGCCCATTTCTGAATTGAGTTGTTTTATGTCGTTGTGTTTTGAGAGTTCTCTACATATTCTGTATATTAATCCATTATGAGATATATGATATGTAAACATTTTCTCCCATTCTGTGGTTTACCATTTTACTCTATTGGCAGTGTCTGTTGAAGCACAAAATTATTAATTTTTGTAATGTCCAACTGTCTAGTTTTTATTTTGTTGCCTGTGCATTTGGAGTCATATTTTAAAAGTCAATGCCACATTCAATGTTATAAACTTTTGCATTACATTTTCTCCTAAAAGTTTTATAGTTTTTGGGCTTACATTTTAGTCTTTGACCTTTTGAGTTAATTTTATATATGGGTATTACAAAAGGTTCCAACTTCATCAGGTTTTCCCTGCACCATTTGTTGAAAATACTGTTATTGTTTTCATTGAGTAGCGTTGAGTAATCTCGTCAATAATTATTTGACTGTATATGTAAACGTTTATTTCTAGGATCTCTACCTGTTTCACTGGTCTGTATATCTGCCTTTATGCCAGTACCATAACATTTTGATTACTGTAACTTTGTAGTGAATTTTGAAATTGGGAAATATGAATCCTCCAGCTTTCTCTTTTTCAATGTTATTTTGACTGTTCAGTCTCTTGATACTATTTATACAAAATACATCATTGGTATTTTGATAGGGATTACATTAAATCTGCATATCACTTTGAGTAGTATAAACAGCTGAATGTTAAATCCTTCAACAGATAAATACAAAATGTGTTTTTATTTATTGATATCTTCTTCAATTTCTTCTGACTTTCTCTTCCAGTTTTCATTGAACAAAACTTTCACTCCTTTAGTTAATATCTAACTATTTTATTCTTTAGATACTAGTATACCTTGAATTGTTTTTATAATTTCCTTTTAAGAATGTGCATTATTTTTATGTAAAAATGAAACATTTTTATTGGTAACTTTGTATCTTGCTACTTTGCTGAATTCATTTATTAGTTCTTTTTGGACTCTATAGAGTTTTCTAGAGAGAAGATAATCATCTGGAATCAGAGATAATTTTATTTCTTTATTCCCAATTGGATGTCTCTATTTATTTTTTGGTCTGATTACTCTGGCTAGAACTTCCTGTACTATGCTGAATGGAAGGGATAAAACTAGTCATGCTTATCCTGTTCCTGATTTTAGAGGAAAAGCTTTAAGTCTTTCACTATTATGATGTTCACTTCACTGTGGATTTTTAAAAGTATATGACTTTTATTATAATGAGGTAGTTTTCTTCTGTTCATAATTTGTTGTGTTTATCATAAAAAGTGTCAATTAGGTAAAATTATTTTTCTGCATTAGTTGAGATGACGATGCATGTTTCTTTCCATGCTTGGAATGTGGTGTATTACATTAATCAATAATATATAATGAGTCATTATTGCATTCCAGAAATAAATCTCACTTTTTCATATCATGTAGTACTTTGAATATGGTGCTGAGTTTTGTTGCTAGTATTTTTACATCAATGTTCACATTAAACATTGGTCTGTAGTTTTCTTATAATGTTTTTATTGAGTTATGATAGCTGGCTAATGTGATTTCCTCTTTTATTTATTGATTAAGAATGTGTCATTTATTTATTATCTTATCTCTGACAATCTCTGCTTCTAAATTAGCATGTTCAGACTACTCACATTTAAAATGATTATGGCTACAGTTAGATTAATATCTATCAAGTTTGTTAATTCCCTTAACAAATTGACGGTAGTTATTTGAAATGTCCTGCCTGATAAACCCAAAGTGTGAGTCTTATCTGAATTTGGTTCTGAAGCTTGTTTTGTAAAAAATAAAAAATAAAAAAATAATAATATGTCTGCAGAAGTCCATTCTCACACTGTTATAAGAACTGCCTGAGACTGGGTAATTTGTAAAGGAAAGAGGTTTAATTGACACAGAGTTTTGCATGATGAGGAAAGCCTCAGGAAACTGACAATCATGGCAGAAGATGAAGGAAGGCAGGCACCTTCTTCACAAGGTGGCAGGAGAGAGAATGACCAAAGGAGTAACTTACCAAACACTTATGAATCATCCGATCTTGTGAGAACTTGAGAACTCACTCACTATTAGGAGAAGAGTATGGGGAAACCTCCCCATTATCCAGTTCCTTCCACCTGGTCTCTTCCTTGACATGCTGTGATTAATGGGAATTACAATTCAAGATGAGATTTGGGTGGGGACACAATGTCTAATCATATCAACACCTAATCATATTTGGTTGGAAGCCGGATATGATGTATTGGTCAACAGTAACTGGGCTAAACAGGCTTTAATGGAAGGTTTTATGTTAGTCTGGCTTTGAGCTGGGCTGTATTTAAAGTTGAGGTTATATGTGCCACAGATTTCAAATTCCTCTGTTGACATTGCTTTTGTCTCTCCTGTTGATTTTGGGGTCCCTTAAGTACTACCCTCATAAAGTCTGTGCCTTGCAGCTATTTCAGCTATAATCCACTCCTTTTCTACTGAGTCTTTATTGGCCTGGGGGTAAAGCGTGGGGTAGAGGAAACAGTGTGTAATATTATTATTAAATTTCATTATTTTAATGTGTCTATTTTCTGTGCTGTGACTTTCATAAGTGATTCTCAGCTTTTCTTTTACTTTAGGTGAAACAGAAAGTCTAGAGTATTTTAGAGCGGAGAAACTACCTTTTCCTAAGGTGGAATAAGGCTCCAGTTAACTGGTTTATCTAGAGAGAGGCCTTTGTTATGCAGAAGACTTTGGGTGTAATCCAGAAGTCTTTCTTTTTCCCTTTCTCTGCCAGAACCAGTAGGATATCTTTCTTAGATATTTACTAGGGCTTCTTGGAGAGATTGCCCATAAATACATGTCCCACCCACCTGAAACTGCAGCCCCTAGTTTATCATTCTTTACATTAGTCCGCACTTTACATCTAGCAATTTGTTTAAATTGTCACAAGTGTTTGAACCAGAGCAACTCCATCTTGCATAGGGGCTGGGTAAAATGAGGCTGAGACCCACTTGGCTGCATTCCCAGAAGGTTAAGCATTCTAAGTCAAAGGCTGAGACAGGAGGTTGGCACAAGAAACAGGTCACAAAGACCTTGTTGATAAAACAGAGTGTGCTAAAGAAGTCCACAAAACCCACCCAAACCAATATGGTGACGAAAGTGACTCTGGTTGTCCTCACTCCTCATTATACGGTAATTACAATGCATTAGCATTATACGGTAATTACAATGCATTAGCATGCTAAAAGACACTCCCACCAGCACCATGACAGTTTACAAATGCTATGGCAACGTCAGGAAGTTGCTCTATATGGTCTAAAAAGGGGATGAACCCTTAGTTTTGGGAATTGCCCACCCCTTTCCCAGAAAACTCATGAATAATTCACCCTTTCTTTAGCATATAGTCAAGAAATAACTAGAAGTATAATCTGTTGAGCAGCCCTTACCACTGCTCTGCCTATGGAATAGCAATTCTTTTATTCTTTCACGTTTTTAATAAACTTGCTTTCACTTTATGGACTCACTTCAAATTCTTTCTTGCACGAGGTCAACGAAATGTTTCTTGGGGTCTTGATCGGGACCTGTTTTTGCTAACAAAATTACCATTCATGTTTTCCTATCAGTGAAAGAAGATAAGGGGAATCTCCAGGAACTCTAAGAATGTAATCATCTTGAGCAATCAGCCTCTTTTAGGGCTTTGCAGACTGTTTTTGTAACTTCTCAATGAGTTCTTCTTGCCCCCTGCTCAGATGGAACCAATTTATAAAGACAGGTGAATTGCCATAGAGAAAGAGTTTAATTCACACAGAGTCAGCTAAACAGAAGACCAGAGTTTTATTACTCAATCTGTCTCTCCCACATTTGGAGACGGGGTTTTTTTAAGGATAATTTGGTAAGCAGTGGCCCGGTGAGTTGAGAGTGCTGATCCGTCAGGTTGGTAACAAAATCAGAGGGTCAAAGTGGGTACTTCTTGCTGTCTTCTGTTCCTGGGTGGATTCACAGAACTGGTTGAGTCAGATTACAGGTCTGGGTGGTGCCAGCTGGTGCCTCAGAATGCAGGATCTGGAGTGTTTCTTGAGCACCAATCTTAGATTTTACAAAAGTGGTATTATTCCTAAGAACACTTGGGGACTTTCAGAATCTAGTGGCCTCTTGCTGCATGACTCCTAAATCACAATTTCTTATCTTGTGGCTAATGAGTTGGTCTTACAAAGGGAGTCTGGTCACAGGCAAGAGCGGGGCTTGTTTGGGAAAGGGCTTTTAATTGTCTTTGTTTCAAAGTTAAACTATAAACAAAGTTCCTCCCAAATTTAGTTCAACCTATGCCTGAGATAACAAGGCAGCTTAAGGATTAGAGGTAAGATGGAGTCAGGTTAAATCTCTTTCACTATCATAATTTTCTCACTGTTTTAATTTTGTAAACAGTGATTTCATTTTTCCCCAAACTCTGTGTAGAATGTGTTCACTTAATTGCCTGGAACAAACTCCTAACAGACCCCAGCAAACTACACACTAACCCAAGTAAACTTTTCTTATTATCATGCTAAGATCTCCACCGTATGCAAAGCAATAGCTTTATTATTGTAACATGCAACCTATGTGCAAGCATAATGACTTATTGCATCTGCCACACAGGGACGCCTTCTACACATGCAATAATGCCCCCTCTCCCCTCTCCACTGCCCCGTGAAACCCTCTTGTTAGTTTCCTTCAGGGAGACACTGCCTTGGAGAATATACGGCATGCTCTCCTTAGTTGTGGAAAGTGTTAAAACTCCTATTGATCAAAACCTGCATTCTTATGGAGAGTCATTTGTTACCCCAGGTAAACGAACCCCCTTTTCTTGAGAACATTCATTTAAGATTCTGTGAGCTTCTTCTCTTGATAAGCAGATCTCAGCTCTTACTCTCTGCATGGACATTTTTTAAGGATTTCCAGATTTCAGGGTAGCAATTTACCCAGCAACCTTAGCTCTTCAAGAACCACCATTGATTTTCAGTCTGTATAACAATTTCTTGTTAGAAGAATGTAAGTGATGACCATTAAGCTCTTTAAAATTGCAGCTCAAGTTGGAAATCCACTAATACTGATTGGTTAAGTGTTAGCTTTTATCTTTTATAAAATTTGCTTGTGCCTCCGTGCATTTAATTTTTATCTACGTGAAATTTTATCTTTCTGCTATTAATTTTTCAGTTACTTGACAAAAGCTCCTGTAATTTAATTCCTTTTCACATCCACTTGTTGACATTTGAAACATCCTTACATTAAATTCTCATGCTACCCCTTTTCTCTTGCCAAGTAAGAGCTAGCTTGCTTACACTTGTCAGGAAGCTTCCATTTCCACATTTAACCAACTTAACCATTTATGTTCTGCTTTTCTCTATCTGTTAAGCAGGTTTCCTTCTGTGAACCCTTTAGTTCACAGTCTTGCTTAGTGAGGCTTAAGGGTCTCAGCTCCTGCCATGGTGCCTGGCACATAGTAACATTGTTGATGTTCAGCTCTTACAACATCAATATTCATCATCCAGCAGTAATTATTCTCAAAAGTTTGTTAAAATAATATCACTTTGTTACAATATGACTATTTTCCTTTTTTTTTTTTTTTTTTTTTGAGAATGCAGATGACATTAAAAGGCACATGATAACCTAAAAATATAGGCCATTTTAAAAGTCTCTTGTCTTCTTGGGGTCAACAAGTTCAATGTTCACACTGTGTTTTTGAACTATAAACCTGAATAAAGCACAAGTAACATTTTATTCAATTCTCTCAATATTTAGTTCACTGATTTTAGAGAGAGAAAAGTGGGCCCCAAAAAAACAAAGCGAGTAACACAGACTGCACAGTCCAACGATTTATAAACCAGCACTCTTTCATTCTATCACCTTGCCTTCTGACACCTCTGAATAATTTCCTAGTTCTCGGCAGATAAATGGAGGCTATGAATTGCTACAATTTTTAGTCAAGGCAGACTGGACCAATAATGTTACTAACAATATCCCCCACAGAATTATTTATTACAACTATTCCCTGTTTTGTTCTGCATCAGCAGGTCCATCTGGCAGCAAAGGATTGACCAGGTGTTCTGGGAAAAGTTGGCACACAGATGCCTTGAACACTGTGATGTGAGCAGGAGGGGAGATATTTTAAATGAGAGAAAATTTAATTATTCTTGGTATGTATAAAGGTACAAGACATTTTTAGGTGATAGCAATTATGAAACATCTTTTTGCTTTATTTGTAGAGGTTTTTAGACTTGGTTTAAAAAGTCTGAATGAAGTATAAATATTCAAGGAAACTAGAGTGTCATTCCGATTGTGTAGAAAATAAACAAAAATCTAGGTAGACATCCTTGAACATATGCAGTGAAATAAAACAGCCATACCTCATCAAAACCATTTGTTATTCTAAAGAAAATAGTAACAAAAGCTCTCTCTTGATTAGTCTTGATTAGTTGGTATCTGACTCAGGGATTTCAATCAGTTGCTCAGAATATAGTTTACAGGTGACCTTTCCCTTACTAAATTGAATTTATGTTCTGAATTAGTTAATCTTTTTCCCAAAGTGAACAATTTCCTGTATATTTTAGCTTATCAAAGACACTGAATGCATTTAGAGAGCAGGATTCATTCTAATACTGCAGAACTTAGGCTGAATAACAAATGTAGTACAAGTCCACTGAGGTTTCAAGCAGCCACGAAGAAGCTGTCACCAGGCAAAGAGAATGTTGCTTTGTGTAGTGAATGTGTACACATTAATGAGAAACTTCCATTGCTGGTACTAGCACTCTGTGATGTCCTTGGCTTTCATTATATAAGAATTAATTCCATGGCAAAGGGCTTTTATCAAATTTGAATGTGCATACAGGAATCCCAAATTATTTGTGGGACGTATGTTTCAAGGTCCCCAGTGGATGTCTGAAACCACAGATGGTGTTGAAACCTATATACATTATGTTTTCTCTTATACATACAGACCTATGATAAAGTGTAATGTATGTTAGGCATAGTCAGATATTAAAACAATAATAATAAATTAGAACAATTATAACAATATACTGTAATAAAGTTTTTTTTTCTTTATTAAATCAAGAAGTTTCACTCTTTCACTTAAAAGAAGGACTTTATAACTTCTTTTTGGCATATCCAAATTACCAGCATCAATATTCTTGCTCTTTGGGGCCATGGTTAAGTAAAATAGGGCTATTTCAACACAAGTGCTTTGATAACTGAGATGACTGCCAAGTAACTAAGGGGCAGGCAGGGGGCAGCTTAGAGAGTGTGGAGCTGCTGGACATATGGACACAATTGGATAGTGCAAGATAGTATTACATAGCTCAAGACTACATGCAACTTAAAACTTATGGACTGTTTATTTCTGGAATTTTCCATTTAATATTTTTGAACTGAGCTTAACCCAAACCATGTGTAACTGAAAGTACAGAAATTGATATCATGGATAAGGAGGAACTAATACTGTATGATATATTATAAAATATTCAACCAAACAATGTTTCCATGCCATTTTAAGACAGAAAAAAAATTAATTTTCTATGATTGGGTTAATTTTTATCTAATATTTATATTTATATTTTTAACCTTTCCATCATAATTTTCTACATTTTTTAAACTGTTTTAAATATTACTTAGTGATTTTAGAAAAAAACAACTAAAATGTTAAATCAAAATTGATGATTCTACTATTTAGAAATAGCATTTACATGTATACCTTCCTTTTATATATGAAACTGTGTTCCTTCACTTTTTCAAAATATGAGTTTTACTGTAACGGTTTTCTAACTTTTCTCCAACAAATTATTTGATGTTTTTAACTTTATTAATGGATAAAGATTTTAAACAGTAATTATCTTAAAAAACAAGAAAATATAAACTCAATTTAAAAGGCACCCAAATTACACTTATATACATTTAAATGTAAGATAATGTAATCATTTCTTGGAATGAAAGATGTCAAGCTCCTAGCATCCATATTTCTTCAACATCTTCTCTCTTGACCTGCCAATTTTGTTGCCCAGACTGTTTTAAGTTTGATAGCAATCATAGCATTATATTATCCAGTCATATTCCCGACAGGATTTATTCTCAGCTTTATATTTAAGTAAATTTAATAGTCATTATCAATAAATCACCGAGGCTCCTCCATCCTCAAGTTCTTTATATTATTTTTTAGACTGTTGAATTTAATTACCAAGTATTTTTCTTCAGAATTACTCATTTTATATTTTCAGACTCTTTTATATTACACAATGTCAGCCAGTTGCTTTAATTCTTTTATGACTATTGAGATGAGTGTCATATTCTTGGATCACACTTCCTTTTCTTCATAACTTGGCAATCACTGCTTTACTTATTTTCTGGCAAATACTGTTTCTGTAGAGAAATCTAAAGGCTAGCCTGATTTTACCCTTATAGCTGAAGTTTTCTTACTATTTCTGATCTATAAAATTATTTACTCTAAAGTTCACTGGTTTTGGTGTACATAATATCTGAATCTCAATTTTTGCTTATCTTTATCACCATTCTTGCTGTATGGTATATCCTGAATTCTTAAAAAATTGTTCTATATATTTATTCTGTGAATTTAGTGTCTATATAATTTAAAATATTTTTTCCAAGGTATCTCTCTGAACATTATTTATATTATTTATTTCAGGGACATCAATTATCTTATGTTGCATCATGTTTGTGTTTCATATAAATATATTCTGTATATTGATTTAATATTTTGGCTTTTCTTGTATGTTCACTATGATTTCTGAAGAAGGATTTTCCTCATAACAGCAATTTATTTTCAATTGTACTCATTCTGTGTCTTTCAGTTTGCATCTTTCTATGTTTCAATTTGTTGACTTCTGTTACTATCTTTACATAACACATCTTTTAGGTACTTATTTTGTGCTGTCATTTTACATAAATGTTTTTATTATTAATTTCTTCAATGACTCAGTGATTTTAAGGAAGTTATCTGTTGTTTCCTGTTTATTTTGTTTTTGCTTCTGCCATTACATGTAATGCATTTACTCATATTTTGTGATATTCCTTGTTTTTATAATCATTGATAGCATGAACAGCATTCTGTAGGTCTTATTTGTTTTATCATAGAGCAATCAAATTGTCTTTGACACACATCCCAGTTAAACTGATATTTCCATTAGCTTGAGGATGACTGGTCAGAGAGGTTAAAAATTGACAAGCATTGCTGGGGTCTCTTTTCTGGATGCTAAGATGGCACTGGATGTTCTCTTTTAAAGCCCTCTCTATTCTGCCAGGTTTCTGTCACTCTGTCCATGAGATATCACTCTTACTTCCTTCTCAATCCAGTGACAGATTAACTTTAATGGCCAATGTAAAAATTGGAACTCCCTGAAAGACAAATAAATCAAGATGTTTCAGAACTTGAAGTAAGAGTACAGTGTATGATAACCATAATAAATTGAGAAATGCAAGTATATTAAAATTAAAGCCTTTTGTATATCCAAGACACTTTAATAAAAATGTAAACTGGAAGAAGTTATTTGAATCACAAATAACTAAGATAATTAATATGATTTTATAAAGACCTCAGAATTCAAAAAGAAAATGCTAAATATATTGATAGAATACTGGGCAGTATAAATAAGCACATTATTTACAGAATAGTCAATACATGTGGCTAACATACACATGAAGAGATGTCCAAAGTCACTGACAGTGAAGGAAGCTGGAAGGAGGACTCTAACATGATGTCATTTTATACCCATTCGATTGGCAAATAAGAAGTCTGAAATACAAAATGTCACAGCAGATATAGATTGATGGATTCTCTCATGCACTTAGGGGAATAGAAAAAAGGAACAAAAAATAAACAATCTCTTTGGGTAAAAAATATAGCATTATTCTCTCAGGCTGGTAAATTTATATAATCTTTGTGACAGAGATGTAGTACAATGACTGCATTTTGACTGTAATAGGCACTCAGTCAGGGACTGTGTATCCCAGCCCTCACTGTGGTAGGGAAAGCCATTTGACTTGTTTACACTGTTGGAATAAGAGCAAAAATAAATATACTAGCTTGCTAGGGATGGCCACAAAATATCACAGACTGGGTGTCTTAAACACAAGAAATTCGTTTTCTTATAGTTTTGGAAGTTAGAAGTCCAAGATCAAGGCATCCCCAGGTTCTGTTTCTCTTGAGGGCTGTCTCCTTGATTTCCAGATGCCACTAGTTCGTCACTCTGTTTTGACACAGCCATTCTTTACGTGTGCATGTCTGCTGTCCCTTACACTTTATTCTAAAGACTTCAGTCATACTGAACTAAAGCCCCACCTTCATGATCTCATTTTTATCTTCAAATACGGTTACTTTCTGAAATAATGAGTTTTGAGGCAGTAATGTGTGAATTTTGGAGAAATATAATTAAGTTCATTCCAGTAGGATACACTATTACTGAGCCAAGACTTCTAGGAGATAGATGTGCTACCTTCATGTTCTCTTTGAACTTCTGATAGTCATATATATATATATATATATATGAATATATATGTACAGAATATATATATGTGTGTGTACATATATATACACACACATATATAATCATATATACACACACAAAATCATAATTATGTGTACAAAAATACACAAACACACATATATAATCATATATGATTACATGTGTATATATGCATACATGTATAAACATATAATATATATTTATATATGCATGTTATATATTATATAGATTATATATAATACATGTACATATACATACATATAATCATATATATATGATTATATATGTGCACATAAATACACACACACACATAACTATGTGGCAAAAGAGGAAAGAAACCTTGATTCCTGAATTACTGAATGGAGATCAGCCACCTGTTTTGAACTGATACATAAGCAAGAAATAGAAGCTTAATATATTTGAGTCATTTACATATTTTGTCCATCTGTTAAGTCAGTTTAACCTATAATTAACATAATTTAAGCTCCATAAATATGACCCATTCACAAAAGTTTTGCACTTAGTAACAGGAGATATAAAGAAGAATGTTAGAGTAATACTACTCATGAGGAGAAAAAACTAGAAACAGCCTAAATGCTCATCAACTTGAGAATTAATAAATAAATTATGGATCATTAAAACAATGAAATTTTGCACAGTGCTGAAACATACAAAATATACATACTTCAATCATGATAAATTGTAGAAATAGAAAGTTGAGAGAAAATTTCACAGAAGACTGCATACAATTTTCTACTGTTTTTATAAATATACAATAAAATATATATTTTAGACAGGCATGAATATTTATATGTCATAAAATTTAACGAATATTGAAGGCATGATGAAAACATCAGCATGGTCATCTTTTCAGAGGAGGGAGGAGGGCCTGCTCAGAAAGTTGTAAAGAGAGATTATGTAATATTGGTTATACTCCATTTATTCATTTGTAATGAGTTCTGTTTTATAATTTTCAAGTTGCATATGTGATATACATTGTACAATTTTATTATAATATTACATATTAGGCACTTTTATTTGAATAATTTTAAACATGCCCAAAATAAATATTCTTTCCCCTTTTAAACATTGTAATAGTAAATTACAGTTGGCATGGCTATATTTGTTAAAGTCTAACAAAACATTTTTAAAAATCAAGTTGTCATTACAGGTTACTCAGGTATGATATAATTCTAAATATAATATAGGTGAATATAATTTTAAACAAAATTAAGTTGCCATAAAATGACATTCAACTTCATCTTTATCTACAGATGAAAGACTTTGAATTTAGGGTGAGATTCAAAAGTGTTAAGAAGTTAAAATCATTTTAGGTCAAAATAATATATTTTTTTTACTTCTGATATTTTAATAACTATAAAATCAGATGTGTACGGTGCATAGTACTGGAAGGGAAAGCAATAAATACTAAATAATGTACATATCTAACTGGCATCTCTATCTGTATTAGAACTAAAATGTATTAATGTGTTCAACAGTATTTCTGTATTCATTTTTTTTTTATTGCATTATAGGTTTTGGGGTACATGTGCAGAATGTGCAAGATAGTTGCATAGGTACACACATGGCAGTGTGTTTTGCTGCCTTCCTCCCCTTCACCCACACTAGGCATTCATCCCCAGGCTATCCCTCCCCAGCACCCCACTGTCCCTCCCCCATTCCCCCCAATAGACCCCAGTGTGTAGTATACCCCCTCTCTGTGTCCATGTGTTCTCATTTTTCTCACCCACCTATGAGTGAGTATATGCGGTATTTCTTTTTCTGTTCTTGTGTCAGTTTGCTGAGAATGATGTTCTCCAGATTCATCCATGTCCTTACAAAGGAAACAAACTCATCATTTTTGATTGCTGCATAATATTCCATGGTGTATATGTGCCACATTTTCCCAGTCCAGTCTATCATCTTTGGGCATTTGGGTTGGTTCCAATTCTTTGCTATTGTAAACAGTACTGCAATGAACATTCGTGTGCATGTGTCTTATAGTAGAACAATTTATAGTCCTTTGGATATATACCCAGTAATGGGATTGCTGGGTCAAATGGAATTGCTATTTCTAGGTCCTTGAGGAATCGCCACACTGTCTTCCACAATGGTTGAACTAATTTACACTCCCACCAACAGTGTAAGAGTGTTCCTATTTCTCCACATCCTCTCCAGCATCTGCTGTCTCCAGATTTTTAAATGATTGCCATTCTAACTGGCGAGAGATGGTATCTCAATGTGGTTTTGATTTGCATCTCCCTAATGAATAATGATGATGAGCATTTTTTCATATGTTTGTTGGCCTCATGTATGTCTTCTTTTGTAAAGTGTCTGTTTATATCCTTTGCCCATTTTTGAATGGGCTTGTTTGTTTTTTTCCTGTAAATCTGTTTGAGTTCTTTGTAAATTCAGGATATCAGCCCTTTGACAGGTTCGTAAACTGCAAAGATTTTTTCCCATTCTGATGGTTGCTGATTCACTCTAGTGACTGTTTCTTTTGCCGTGCAGAAGCTGTGGAGATTGGTTAGGTCTCATTTGTCTATTTTGGCTTTTGTTGCCAATGCTTTTGGTATTTTGGTCATGAAGTCCTTGCCTACTCCTATGTCCTGAATGGTTTTGCCTAGATTTTCTTCTAGGGTTTTTATGGTGTCAGGTCTTACGTTTAATTCTTTAATCCATCTGGAGTTAATTTTAGTGTAAGGTGTCAGGAAGGGGTCCAGTTTCTGCTTTCTGCACATGGCTAGCCAGTTTTCCCAACACCATTTATTAAATAGGGAATCCTTTCCTCATTGCTTGTTTTTGTCTGGTTTATCAAAGATAATATGGTTGTAGATATGTTGTGTTGCCTCCGATGCTTCTGTTCTGTTCCATTGGTCTATATGTTTGTTTAGGTACCAGTACCATGCTGTTTTTATTACTGTAGCCTTATAGTATAGTTTGAAGTCTGGTAGTGTGATGCCTCCCACTGTGTTCTTTTTGATTAGATTTGACTTGGCTATGCGGGCTCTTTTTTGGTTCCATATGTAATTCATGGTGGTTTTTTCCAGTTCTGTGAAGAAATTCAATGGTAGTGTGATGGGGATAGCATTGATTGTGTAAATTACTTTGGGTAGTATAGCCATTTTCATGATATTGATTCTTCCTAACCACGAACATGGAATGTTTCTCCATCTGTTTGTGTCCTCTCTTATTTTGTTGAGCAGTGGTTTATAGTTTTCCTTGAAGAGGTCCCTTACATTCCTTGTGAGTTGTATTCCTAGGTATTTTATTTTCTTTGTAGCAATTGTGAATGACAGTTCGTTCTTGATTTGGTTCTCTTTAAGTCTGTTATTGGTGTATAGGAATGCTTGTGATTTTTGAACATTGATTTTATATCCTGAGACTTTGCTGAAGTTGCTTATCAGTTGCAGGAGCTTTTGGGCTGAGGTGATGGGGTCTTCTAGGTATACTATCATGTCGTCTGCAAATAGAGACAATTTGGCTTCCACCTTTCCTATTTGAATAGCCTTTATTTCTTTTTCTTGCCTGATTGCTCTGGCAAGAACTTCCAGTACTATGTTGAATAGGAGTGGTGAGAGAGGGCATCCTTGTCTAGTACCGGATTTCAAAGGGAATCCTTCCAGTTTTTGCCCATTAAGTATGATATTGGCTGTTGGTTTGTCGTAAATAGCTTTTATTACTTTGAGATATGTTCCATCAATACCAAGTTTATTGAGGGTTTTTAGCATAAATGGCTGTTGAATTTTGTCAAATGCCTTCTCTGTGTCAATTGAGATAATCATGCGGTTTTTGTTTTTGCTTCTATTTATGCGATGAATTACATTTATAGACTTGCGTATGTTGAACCAGCCTTGCATCCCCGGGATGAATCCTACTTGGTCATGATGGATAAGTTTTTTAATGTGCTGTTGCAATCGGTTTGCCAGTATTTTATTGAAGATTTTTGCATCTATGTTCATCATGGATATTGGCCTGAAGTTTTCTTTTCTTGTTGAGTCTCTGCCGGGTTTTGGTATCAGGATGATGTCGGTCTCATAAAATGATTTGGGAAGGGTTCCCTCTTTTTGAATTATTTGGAATAGTTTCAGAAGGAATGGTACCAGATCCTCTTTGTGTGTCTGGTAGAATTCAACTGTGAACCCATCTGGACCTGGGCTTTTTGTGTGTGGTAGGTTCTTAATTGCTGCCTCAACTTCAGACCTTGTTATTGGTCTATTCATAGTTTCGGCTTCCTCCTGGTTTAGGCTTGGGAAGACACAGGCATCCAGGAATTTATCCATTTCTTCCTGGTTTACTAGTTTATGTGCATAGAGTTGTTTGTAGTATTCTCTGATGATGGTTTGAATTTCTGTGGAATCTGTGGTGATTTCTCCATTATCGTTTTTTATTGCATCTATTTGGTTGTTCTCTCTTTTCTTTTTTATCAGTCTATCTAGTGGTCTGTCCATTTTGTTAATCTTTTCAAAAAACCAGCTCTTGGATTTATTGATTTTTTGAAGGGTTTTTCTTGTCTTTATCTCCTTCAGTTCTGCTCTGATCTTAGTTATTTTTTGTCTTCGGCTAGGTTTTGAGGTTTTTTGATCTTGCTCCTCTAGCTCTTTCAATTTTGATGATAGGGTGTCCATTTTGGATCTCTCCACTCTTCTCATCTGGGCACTTATTGCTATATATTTTCCTCTACAGACTGCTTTAAATGTGTCCCAGAGATTCTGGTACGTTGTGTCTTCATTCCCATTGGTTTCAAAGAACTTCTTTATTTCTGCCTTCATTTCTTTGTTTATCCAATCAACATTCAAGAGCCAGTTGTTCAGTTTCCATGAAGCTGTGCGGTTCTGAGTTATTTTCTAAATTCTGAGTTCCAACTTGATTGCACTATGGTCTGAGAGACTGTTTTTTATGATTTCAGTTGTTTTGCATTTGCTGAGGAGTGCTTCACTTCCAATTATGTGGTCAATTTTGGAGTAGGTGTGATGTGGTGCTGAGAAGAAAGCATATTCTGTGGATTTGGGGTGGAGAGTTCTGTAAATGTCTATCAGGTTTGCTTGTTCCAGGTCTGAGTTCAAGTCCTGGATATCCTTGTTAATTTTCTGTCTGGTTGATCTGTCTGCTATTGACAGTGGAGTGTTAAAGTCTCCCACTATTATTGTGTGAGAGTCTAAGTCTCTTTGTAAGTCATTAAGAACTTGCCTTATATATCTGGGTGCTCCTGCATTGGGTCCATATATATTTAGAATCGCTATCTCTTCTTGTTGTATTGATCCTTTTACCATTATGTAATGACCTTCTTTGTCCCTTTTGATCTTTGTTGCTTTAAAGTCTATTTTATCAGAGATGAGAATTGCAACTCCTGCTTTTTTCTGCTCTCCATTTGCTTGGTAAATCTTCCTCCATCCCTTTATTTTGAGCCTTTGTGTATCCTTGCATGTGAGGTGAGTTTCCTGGATACAGCTCACCGATGGGTTTTGGTTTTTTATCCAATTTGCCAGTCTGTGTCTTTTGATTGGTGCATTTAACCCATTTACTTTTAGGGTTAATATTGTTATGTGTAAATTTGATACTGCCATTTTGATGCTAGCTGGCTGTTTTGCCTGTTGGTTCATGTAGATTCTTCATTTTATTGATCATCTTTAGCATTTGGTATGCTTTTAGGATGGCTAGTACTGGTTGTTTCTTTCTATGTGTAGTGTTTCTTTCAGGGGCTCTTGTAAAGCAGGCCTAGTGGTGACAAAATCTCTGAGTACTTGCTTGTTCATGAAGGATTTTATTTTTTCTTCACTTACGAAGCTCAGTTTGGCTGGATATGAAATTCTGGGTTGAAAGTTCTTTTCTTTAAGGATGTTGAATATTGGCCCCCACTCTCTTCTGGCTTGTAGAGTCTCTGCTGACAGATCTGCTGTGAGTCTGATGGGCTTCCCTTTGTGGGTGACCCGACCTTTCTCTCTGGCTGCCCTTAGTATTTTCTCCTTCATTTCAACCCTGGTGAATCTGACGATTATGTGCCTTGGGGTTGCTCTTCTTGTGGAGTATCTTTGTGGTGTTCTCTGTATTTCCTCGAGTTGAGTATTGACCTGTATTGCTAGGTTGGGGAAATTTTCCTGGATAATATCCTGAAGAGTGTTTTCCAGCTTGGATTCATTCTCTTCATCACATTCTGGTACACCTATCAAACATAGGTTGGGTCTCTTCACATAGTCCCACATTTCTTGGAGATTTTATTCATTCCTTTTTGTGCTTTTTCCTTTAATCTTGGTTTCTCATTTTATTTCATTGAGTTGATCTTCAACTTCTGATATTCTTTCTTCTGCTAGGTCAATTCAGCTGTTGAAACTTGTGCATGCTTCGTGAAGTTCTCGTGTTGTGTTTTTCAGCTCCTTCAATTCATTCATATTCCTCTCTAAGTTGTCCATTCTTGTGATCAATTCCTTGAATCTTTTTTCAAATCTTTTTTCAAGGTTCTTAGTTTCTTTTCACTGATTTAGAACATGTTCTTTTAGCTCACTGAAGTTTCTCATTGTCTACTTTCTGAAGTCTGATTCCGTCATTCCTTCACACTCATTCTCCTTCCAGCTTTGTTCCCTTGCTGGTGAGGAGTTTCTGTCCTTTGTAGGAGGTGAGGTGTTTTGGTTTCGGGTGTTTTCCTCCTTTCTGCGCTGGTTTCTTTCCATCTTTATGAATTTATCCGCCTGTCATCTTAGTAGTTACCGATTTTTCAATTGGGTCTCTGTGTGGACGCTGAGATTGTTGATGATGAAGTATTTCTGTTACTTAGTTTTCCTTCTAATTGTCTAGCCCCTCTGCTGTATGAGTGCTGAGGTCCACTCCAGGCCCTGCTTGTCTGGGGTATACCTGTAGCAGCTGTGGAACAGTGAGGGATGATACCAGTTTTTTCTTCTGCTGTCTTTGTTCCAGAATGATGCCCGCCAACTGTCAGTCTGATTAGTCATTTTTTGGGGTGACTCTTTGGATATATAGGGGTCAGGGAGCTGCTTGAGGAGACAGTCTGTGCTTTATAGGAGCTCCGTTGCTGAGCTGTGAGCTCCGTTGTTCATTCAGGGTTGTTGGGATGTTGTTTATGTCTGCTGCAACAGAACTCATAAAACACCACGCTTTTTTTTTCCCCCTTAGATGCTCTGTCTCAGGGAGTTGGGGCTTTCTTTATGAGTATCTGTTGCACTGTCCTGCCCCACTAGGAGGCAATCTATTCACTATTTGCCTGCCAGGGCTCCATCCTGCTAGTGCAGGTCCAGCCTGTTGCTGCTGGGCTCCTATCTGCTGTGGAGCGCTCCCGCCTCCTGGCGGAGTCTCTCTGTTATGGAAGGTTGCCTCAGCAACGGCAGGTTGTGTCAGCCCTGGGTGGTACTTCAGTAGGGGCGGATTGTGTCCTTATTGGCGGACGTCCCTCCCCCACCGGGCTGCACCATCCTAGATGCCAGCAGCAAAACTCTCAGCCCCAAGCGCCTCCAATTGCCACCCTGCTTGTCCCCATGAGGGTGGTACCAGCCGTGCCCGATCACCCAGCTCCCTGCCTCCCAGTCCGTCCTCTCTCTCTCTCTCTTCCTCTCCCCAAGCTGAAAGGTCGACTCTCTCACTGGCGCCCCAGTAGCCTGCCATAGGGCACTGGGATCCGTGTGATCTCCAGTGCCACTGCCCACTGCACTGGCTCAGATCACGCTTCCCAGGAATCTCCTGGTCTGGCTCATTGTCCAAGTCCCGTTCAATCAGATGGACATGCCAATCCGCCCTTCCAAATCTCAGATTGCTGGTTTAACAGGGCACCCAGACCAGTGAGTTCCATGCTGGGTCCCGCTGCGGTGCCGGCCGAAGCGGCCACGCGAGCTGGCTACGCTAGCCGGCTGTAGTAGCATCCCATGTCTCTCCCACACCTGGGACTTTCAACGCTCTGTGGGCAAAAAAGGTCCATCCGAGAATGCGGCTAGGACTCACCCTCTGCACCTTCGACTCACCCTCTGCGCCTTCACTGGGAGCTGCAATCCTGAGTCGCTTCTACGATGCCATCTTGCGAGTTCTCTGTATTCCATTAATAAATCATAATACATATATACTTCTTCAAGGGATTAGAAATCAAATCCTGTGTAGAAAAGAACCTATGATAATCGGGATTTAATTACAAAGAATATTCTTATGATTTTAAGTAATGATGTGTGCTTTTATTAGTTGAATTATCTTGAATACTTAAAGATAGGAGGATTTTTAGTTAAAGTCAATCAAAATATAGGAGTTGAAAATATTCATTATTTTCAGCTTTCATTATTTTCACAGAAGTGTGAAGGACAATTCAGAAAATAAATATTTATAATAAGGATTGGCTTAAGAATGCTTGACCTCAAAACAGCACTTCCATTATCCTTTAAGAAAAAATGTTTATAGTTCAAGATTAGATACTCAGATTAATTTAACATCTAATTTAGAATATTTGGGGATATATTTCCTAAGGAGCTGATAAAGAAGTTTCATTATTTCTGGAATTTTTTTTCTGTTTTTGCATATTTCTTAGTATTTGAAAATGTGCTTTCAACATTGATATTTCTTAAACATTCTACCCTATTTTTCATCTATTTTTAATTTCCTCTGCTTTTTGTTAGACTCATTTTGCCTTACTGTCTTCATTTTATCTCCCTACTGTAAAATGCTAGAATAAAGAAAGAGGGAGAGACAGCTCCTTCTTTTGGGGAAATAAAAATAGTGATAGGGCCATCACTATTTTGTTTTTGATAGCAGGCATTATATCTTAGTGGGAATTGTGCAGTCTTTGATAAAACTTACATTCACTTATGAAATTGTATATGTTTTATATAAATTTGAACTTTAATTTCTTCATCTGTAAAATAGAGTAAATACTGAATTTGAGTTATTAGAAGAATGGAAGGAATATAAGTAAAGCTCCTGGAACCTATTTGATATCCTATTAGTGGTAGCTATTATTGATTATATTTTTGGTCTTGGTATCATTATGGAGTATAGAAGATAAAATATATTTTTGAATGTAGAATTATAAGTTAGAGGTAAAAATGTGTGCTATTCAGCATTGGGAGATTTTTTATAATTTGGTAGTGATCGTGATAGGAAGCAGAGAAATTCCTGGGCAGACAGGGATGGGTGCCTGGTGAAATTCAGTCTTCAAGCCAAGGACAGTCTGAAGTGTGAGCACCAAATTACTAGTCCTGGATAGAGTCCATTGACCAGAGTAGGAACTTCCATTTCCATCTGGTACAATCAGCCCCTGATTGGTTCTGGGCCAAGGTCCTGGGTCAAGCCTTCACTTCAGTCCTCTATTGATTCTTACACTATTGTACCTCTTTCTGAATGGTGATTTTTTCCAAGCCCACCCACAAACCAATCAGCATGCATTTCCCTATTCTAAGCTCATTAAAACCCTGGACTCAGTCTCACAGCCAACAACCCACTTTCAGGTTCCCTATTGCTGCTGAGAGCTTTCTTTCTGTCACTTGATAAAAGTCTCCTCTGCCTCACTCACTCTCCAGTATCCACACAGCTCATTCCTCTTGGTCATGAGACAATAACTCAGAACTTGCTGAAATGCAGGAGTGAAAGAGGTGTATCACTCCATCCTGCTGAACTATGGGAGTGAATAATCCACAACAGCAGGACTTTACCAGAAGACTTTACCAGAAGATAACCAGTGTGTTATTCCTAGAGAAGCTTTTAAATGAAACTACCTGATCTTGAAGCAAGAACACAGACTGAATTGGAAAACAGAAGGATCAGTTGTGGAATCTCAGGCACTGCTGGGGCATCCAGGTTCAACATTCGTTTACAGTATCTGATAATCATGTTGCATATGTGTTGGATTAGAAGAGAAACCAGCAGCTGGAGTAACTGACTATTAATGTAATTTCTGTTTTCAGAAAGCTTTTCAGAACTGAATCAGCTTCAGAAGCCTATCATTAATCGAATTCAGGAAGAAGAGAAGATAAAAGTTAAAAGGAAGACAGGTTCTAACTTACACCAAACTGTAACTAATTTCTTATTTCAATTAAGATTTCTTAAAAAGCATTTTTGAATTTACATCTACCTGAACTTAATGACTTCAAATTTTACCTTCCATGTGGTTGAAACATGTTTACTAAATTTAGTATTATCCTAGATAAGAACAAGTCTTTCTAAAGTCACAAGTCATTTGTAGTGTTTCCTTCTACCAACTATTGTGATACAAAAGGAGATTGGATGAGTAAATTATGTTTCTTAGAAATAAAAGAAAATCCTAGTTCAGAATATTTTACATACATCTACAGACAGAGAGACCTTTCTTTGAGAATAGAAAAGATTATGATATTATTTCCATAATTATTTTCTAAATAAACGAAATGTAAGCTATAAAAATTTAGGAAATACAAATCGTAGCTAAGTGTGGTGGCTAATGCCTGTAATTCCAGCACTTTGGGAAGCCGAGGCGGGCAGATCACAAGGTCAGGAGTACAAGACTAGTCTGGCCAACATAGTGAAACCCTGTCTCAACTGAAAACACAGAAAGATTAGCCAGGTGTGGCTAATTTTCTTAAAATAATGCACAAATTATAAAAATACAGATACTAACATAATTTAGTAACTGAATGACCTAGGAAGTTAGAAAAATCATTAATTTAAACTAAATTGAAAGATAGTTTTCTTTTCCAATTATAAGGCCAGTACGTGCACATTGAATAGAGTAATAAATTTCAAAGATACACTGTTTTTTTTCTACCAGTAGTTTTATCCCTATGTTTAAAAATTTTATATTTAATTTACAATTATTATGGATACATAATAGTTTTATGTATATATGGGGTGAATGTGATATTTTGAAACAAGCATAGCATGTATAACGTTTGAATCACAGTAACTGGAATATCTATCACCTCAAGCAGCTATTTCTCTGTGTTAGTAACATTCCAATTCCATTATTTTAATTATTTTGAAAGACACAATAAATTATTGTTAACTATTAGTTTCCCTATTGTGCAACTGAACAGGAGATCTTATGACATTTAGCTGTATTTTTAGACCATTAACGAACCATTTTTATCTTCCCCACAACAATAGACTTCCAAGCCTCTGGTAAGCATTAGTCTACTCTTTATATCTAAAGGTACATTTTTTTAAAAATGTATGATGTGTGAACTAAGCCAGGCACAGAAAGACAAATATTACATATTCTCTCTAACATGTGGGAACAAAAAGTTGTTTGTTTTTTAAGTTAACAGTGAAGTATTTTGGAATGCAAATAGGTTTTAAGAAAAGTGTTACTGTACCCCAAGCGCCTACATGAAGCTGAAGAAAGAAATTTAACAAAAATGATTGAAGTCTTTTTTCTTCTCTCCCAAATATCTTTCTCCCACCTAAATAGTAAGCAGAATTTGTTTTTTTTTAATTGTTTAGATACATTTTCTATACTTTTGCTATGCAATATTATATGATTATGCTAAAATTATTATTGTACAACTTATTTTTATGCTTAACATTATGTTCTAGATTATTTACTTCAACTTTTGTATGTCATTTTATAATATAAATATACTACAATTTATCCATGCAAATATTAATTTAAATCCCTTATTATTTAAAATTTTAATTAAAAATATTATTAAGAATTTGTCACAAATAGCATAGTAATGGTTATTTAACATTTAACAATGTGAACATATTATAATATGCCTAATGATTCTTCATTACGAGATATTTGGATTAAGGTGTTCTCTCCACTTCTCCCAAGAATTTAGAATATTGTGTAGTTCATAATAGATGCTTAGTAAAAACATTTTTTTCAACAAATGACTTTCTAGGTGTTCATCGTTAGAATTAATAATTCAAATAAATTGTACATTAGTTTTCATGTGACTATCTGACCATTTCAATGTTATTTAGAGAGAAGTTTGTAGAAAAAAAAAATATTATACAATCACATCATTTTCTTTCCTGTTCTTATACTCTAGAGGTAGAATATGGGAATTAGATGACCTCTGCTTTGCCCAAAACTTTGGAAAGGAGAAATTGGCTGCCAACTGTTGGCTTACCTTGTACTTAAAGAAATATCTGATAAACAACCCTTTCTCAAAGGTATTGCTCTATCATTCTGAAGAGCACATGTGAGATTAAATTTCCAGTGGAAAAGTTGAAACTCTTTGCTACATTTACAGTTGGCTTTTAAAAATTAAATCAAATAATGCTCAAAATCTAGTTTATGAACACTTCCCTCCTCCTGTGGGGCTTAATATAAACACTTTGATTTTTCTTGGATGGTAGGAAGGTTTGTTGCAAATAATTTTATTTATCCTAAATTGATTCTTGTAAGGAACAAAAGCCACTTCCAAAGGGTAGAGTTAAGAGCCATTGTTGCCCAGCTGAACTCACATCTTACAACATGAAAAATTTTCAAGCAAGAATTACCTATGTGAAATTGCCTGGAGCCACCTACATCTCTCTCCCTGGCCCTCACCCCTCTTATTTATTTCTTACAATAAGTGACAAGTGACTGTGTGTAGCAGCTATCTAGGCAAAGTAAGATAATTCAAATGAAGACAATTTTGTCTATTGTCAGTGTTCTGTTAACTATTTTAACTAACTTTCATCCCAACCCTTATCTTATTTGACCTTAGGACACTGTGACCTCATTGATTCATTCTCTATATCTTCATATATAAAAAGAATAAGTCGAATATTTTCTGAACTTGATTATCACAATTCCATCTTTGTCAAGTAGAAATTGAGGTGACTCCAGTCATTCCTACCTTCTGGTGTTCACTTTCTATATTATCTTCTCTCCTCGAACGTTACTTGTTTCTCATCAATGAAATATCGTAAAGATGAAGACATTTTGGAGATGTAATTAAGATCCCAAATAAGTTGCTCTTGGTTAATGAAAAGGGAGATTAGTCTAAGTGGTTCTGGTTTTACAGGTAAAAGAACTCAAAGAGAAAATGGATCATCCCTGAAGTAAAAGTCTCTCTCTCTCCCTTTTTCTCTCTCTACTATTAGTTCTGAAGAAGCTTCTATGTGGTGAGAGAGCATATGGAGGGGGCCATACGGAGAGGGCCATGTGGCAAGGAACTGTAGCTGCCACTGAGTGCTTCGAGCAATCCCTGACCAACAGTAAGAACATAGAACCACAGTGCAACAGTTGCAAAGAGATGAATTTTGTCAACAACATGAAGATGTTGGAAATGGGTTTTTCTCTAGCCCAGGCTCTGATCACCACAGCCGCGGTCAACACCTGAATTTCAGCCTGGTGAGACCCTGGCGCAGAGAACTCACCTAGGATATGCCTGACTTCTGTCTTACAGAAAAGGCAAAAATAATAAATGTGTGCTATTTTGAGCTGCATATTTGTGATAATTTACTACATAGTATAGAAAACTGATGCAATATCTCTTTTCTTTCTGCAACATACGTTTCCATTAGTCAAATTTCCATCTTGATTCAACAGATATTTTTTGAACTCTTATGCCAAGCACTGTTAAGAATTTATCTCAGAATCACATAGGTCAGTAAATAGCAGCGACCAGATGGGCGTTGAGGACGTTTTAGTCATTGCTCAGTGATGATTCCCTTACAAAAAGCATCTGTGGATGCACTAATTCAAACATCAAGTGTGTCATTGCTATAAATATTTGAGCTATAACATGTTAGAAATGTTGTTTTATATATATGTGTCAAATTTGGAACTGTGTTGATACTTTAGGAATGCTATGGTAGGAAAAAGAGATTAAGTAAACCATTCTTTTTGTAAATGGTCATCAACATTTACAGAATATATACGTTCAATTTTTGTTTTGCTTGAAAGTCAAAATAGAAGTCAGGATTATATGGAAATATACCTTCTTAAGTAAAAAGACAGTGATCTCCATTCACAAAATTAGTAATACATCTATGAGCTCTGCTTCATAATATTGTCAGATTTTATAATTTAAACTTCTCTATGAAATTTCTAGATTGTTTTTGTGAGATTCCAGAGATTTATTTCAAATTTTAATGGGGAAGCTTGGATAAGTTGGTTTTTCAGTCAAAATTATTATAACACAGCTAGAAAATAATTTGAACTATATTAATGGAGCTGCAATAAAATTAATTGAAAATTTTATGGACAATAAAAGCAGAAGTGGAAATTTAAAACTAGATTTTGTTTTAATATAATAGCTTTTTCGAAATCTATAGTGTTATAATAAAATACTATAAAATGAATGATTTGGATTCAATTTCCTACTTGATAGAATCTAAAACTTGTGTGGAGTTGAATAGAAAAGTACATTATAGATTTCCTTTACTTTAATTTCATTGAGAACTACATTTTATACTGCAATAAACCAAAGGTCAGATTCAGAGAAAATTGCATCTTACTAGTGGTAGCAGCAAAAATATGAACCAGGATTTATTACAGCTTTATGAGTTTTTATTAATATCAATGATACCACTGAGAAACAATGAAACTAATTAAATTACTTAGTTTTGCTATATTTGAAGTTTTGGAATAAATAGGATTATTCCAGGAATTTAAGTTTTCTTAATTTGACTGACAATAGTAAAATGTTTCATTAATTAATAAATTAGCCTATATATTCTGTTATTAATGATGGTAGCTGAAATATTTTGTTTGTTAATAAAAATATATTTTATAATGACTGCAAAGCAAAGCAAATGCATTACTCATGCTCCATTTTCATCAAGTAGATTGCATTGTAATTTAATATCAGCACTGCTATTTAATCACTTAATTTGTCACAAGATCTTAGTAAACTGGGAAAATAATGGTATTTTTACTAGAATGTTTTTGAGGCTTTTCTAACATAGTGAGAGCAAGCAAAAGTTGAAATAAAACTGTCAATCAGTAGTTTTCTTTAAAATACCTCTGCTGAATGAGTTTAAAAATAGAGAAACATGTTTTGTTTCCCTAACAGCATGTAATTTTTTTTTTTTTTTTTTTTTTTTTTTTTTTTTTTTGAGACGGAGTTTCGCTCTTGTTACCCAGGCTGGAGTGCAATGGCGCGATCTCGGCTCACCGCAACCTCCACCTCCTGGGTTCAGGCAATTCTCCTGCCTCAGCCTCCTGAGTAGCTGGGATTACAGGCACGTGCCACCACGCCCAGCTAATTTTTTGTATCTTTAGTAGAGACGGGGTTTCACCGTGTTGACCAGGATGGTCTCGATATCTTGACCTCGTGATCCACCCGCCTCGGCCTCCCAAAGTGCTGGGATTACAGGCTTGAGCCACCGCGCCCGGCCAGCATGTAATTTTTTTTATCATTATTATTTTGTAGTTGATGTTTTTGGGATAAAAAGTCCATATATTTTTGGAACAAAGTACTATGAATCTTAAATCTTGTAATTATTTCGAGAATAGGAGAGAAAAAATGAAGGAATTCCAGCACTAATAGTAGTGAGCAAAACTGTTAAGTTTATACAGGGAAGATAATTTGTTATGCAATAGACAATTTTTCTTAGTTGCTTGCTATTTTTTCCCCATATATAAGCCTCTTGAGGTTAGAAGTACAATTTATTGCTCTTTATCTCTTTGACAATTAGGAAACTATCTGACTTACATTTTAATTAGAATTGCACCAGGTTTTTGTTTTTGTTTTATAAGTGACACGTTTTTGCTCTAGTGCCCAGGCTGGAGTGCAGTGATATGATCATAACTCACTGCAACCCTAAACTCTTGGGCTAAGTTTTTAACTTTTTAACATGCCTGGCTAAGTTTTTAATTTTTATAGACATGGGGTCTTGCTATTTTGCCCAGGCTGGTTTTGAACCCTTCATCTCAAGTAATCCTCCCACCTAAGGCACACAAAGTTAGAGGAATTAGAGGTCTGAGACACTGCTCCCAGCCCAAACCAGGTTAATAAAATGCCTAAAAAAATAAATAAAATTTTCATCAGGACAGTAAAATTAACTAATTTATAATAATCTTTGCCAAATTAAAAATAATAGGACTTATATTGGGAGCAGAGATCATCGACTTAGTAGTACTTAAGTATTTTTTGTGTTTATGGCATCTCCATATATGGAAGGATATTTTCTTAAATTTATTAAGTCCTTCCTTATGGTATATAACAACCTTCACTTATTCTAAAGCTTTACTTTTCTGAAACCTAAAAGATTCCAGTTTCCTAAACAAATCACTAACTATTGCTTATTTACCCAGCCAAGGAGATTTGAGCTGCCAACTCAAGTAGTAACATTTTTGAGGCTCCAGTGAGCAAGATCCAAAGGAAATGGCAGAGCAATCTAAATTTCAGATTTGGCATATGACATACATACATTAACCCTTTAAATAACTGCCAGGGTAATGGGCAAAACTATGATCTATGCCTGCCTCTACCATTTCTAAAATGGTATGACACAACATTATCTACTCAAGTGTTTTATGAAAAATAAAATAAGATACAGGTCAATACATTATAAGAAATTTAAACTGTATTGTTTAACAATAATATTTTATTATGACGCAGATTAGCAATGAATGTAATATGCATATAGGCAATTAAGAACCAATTATAGAGCTAACAGTTATGTTATTAGATGTTAACCTAAATGAATTAGGAAGTCCATTTAAAAACATATTTGCAGATTTTAAAGGTGAGGGGAGATGCTTCTTAAACTGACCTGTAGTTTTACTAAAACTAGATTTTGCAAAAAAAAGTGCATAGGTGGTTCTAAGAGATGGTTCAGCAGCATGAGTAAAATTTGGTCACACAAACACTCAGAAAAATGTATTTGGCATTACTGTTATTTGAAAAGGATGATGACTGAAAGTCTTGTTGGGTGAGGCAATTTTCAGTGGCCCTTGAGCATCCCAGCATGTTCTTACTGACTGTGTAACACTGCAAGATTTGTCTGTCTCCTGAAAATGAACAGTCTGTGCAGTTAGTCACAAACGTAATAAAGAAAGTGACCAAAGTAGGAATACCTTATAATTGATCCTCCCTCGGGACTGGAGTGCTTGTTGCTTGTTAAAACATTTGCTGCTTGCTATGATGCTTGGTCCTTGCTCAAAAAGTGCCAGGTCTTGTGACTACATTTATCACCTGCGGCACAGCCCACTGTGTGTCTAATATCCATCTTGACTGGTGGTATCTCCTTGGAGATATGGAGGGAGCGTCTGTGCTTATGCTCCTGGTGTACACAGTGCTGCGAATAATAAACCATCTGGTCCTGGTCAGTTGAGTTTCACTGTCCACTTTCTATGGAATAACCATGCTCTTAGGGCAAGTCAACCTGCTTTCATGCCTAGTTATCTGCTTTGTCGTCTTGTTGTGCTTTGCCATCCTCCAGGAGATGATGATCCTTCCTTGACAACTCTTCCGAATATTTTTTTTCTCTTCTGTGAAAACTTCTATTTATTTTTTACTATCTTTAAATCTTAATTACTATTTAGTTATTAAATGCAGTTATCTCGTATCCGATATGTTTCATTTCAAAACTAATTTTATAAAAAATATTTACAACAAACTGGTGACAACTTGACTTGCTATGCTTGTTAACATTGATTTTTACATTTAATTTAATGCAATTTTTAATTTTTTAACTTTTATTTTAGAATTATGGGGTGCATGTGCAGGTTTGTATAAAGGTATGTTTTGTAACACTGAGGTTTGGGGTGTGATTGGACCTGTAACCGAGTCCATTTTCACACTGTGATAAAGAACTACCTGAGACTGAGTAATTTACAAAGAAAAAAGTTAATTGACTCACAGTTCTGCATTGCTGGGAAGCCTCAGGAAACTAGCGATCATAGTGGAAGGCGACAGGGAAGTATATCTTATATGGCAGCAGGAGAGAGTGAAGAGGGAATTGCCACACTTTTAAACCATCAGATCTTGCAATAACTCCCTATCATGAGAACAGCATGGGGAAAATCTGCTTCCATGATTTAATCACCTTCTACCATGTCCCTCCCTGACATGTGAGGATTACAATTTAACATGAGATTTGGGTAGGGACACAGAGACAAACCATATCATCCAGGTAGTGAGAATAGTACCTAATAGGTAGTTTGTCAGCCCTTGTTCCCCTCCCTTCATCCCCCATCTGATAGTCCCCTGTGTCTATTGTTCCTATCTCTATGTTTGTGAGTATCCAGTGTTTAGCTCCCACTTGTGAGACCATGTAGTACATGGTTTTCTGTTTTTGCATTAGTTCACTTAAGATAATGGCCTTCAAATGCAACTATGTTGCTGCAAAAGACATGATGTTGTGTGTTTTTATGACTACATACTATAAGTACCACATTTTCTTTATCCAATCCACCATTGATAGGCACCTGAATTGATTCCATTGTTTTGTTATTTTACATAGTGCTGAGATGAACATATGGGTGCAAATGTCCTTTTGGTAGAACAGTTTATTTTTTTATTGGAATACACTTAGTAAGGGATTGCTGGATCAAATGGTGGTTCAACTCAGTTCTTTGAGAAATCTCTAAACTGCTCTCCTCAATGGCTGTAATGATTTACATTTTCATTAATAGTGTATAAATGATCCATTTTCTCTTCAGTCTTGCCACTATCTGTTTTTGTTGTTGTTGTTTTTTTATTTTTTACTTTATAACAAACACCCTTCTGACTGGTGTGAGATTTTTATCCCTTTGTGGTTTTGATTAGCATTTTTCTGATAATTAGTGATAATCATCAGCACCTTTTTCTGTTTGTTGACGACTTGTATGCCTTCTTTTGGGAACCGTCTTTTCATGTCCTTTACCCATTTTTTAATAAGCCTATTTGGTTTTTATTTATTAATTTGTTTACATTCTCTATAGATTCTGAATTTCAGACCTTTGTTGGATGCATAGTTGGTGAATATTTTCTCCAATTTGGAAGGTTGTCTGCATACTTCCTTGATAGTTTTTCTTGATGTGAAAAAGCTCTTTAGTTTAATTAGGTCCGATTCATATTTTTTTATATTTTTGGAATTGCTTTTGAGGACTTAGCCATAAATTCTTTGCCAAGGTCAATACAGAGAAGAGTTTTTCCTAGGTTTTCTTCTTTGATAGTTTGAAGTTTTAAGTCTCTAATCCATCTTGTGTTAATTTTTGTACATGGTGATAGGTAGAAGTCCTGTTCCTTCTTCTTCATATGGCTTGCAAGTTATCCTAGTACCATTTATTTAGTAGGCAGTCTTTTCCCTTTGGTTATTTTTGTCAAGATTTTCAAAGATCAGATCATTGTAAGTGTATTGCTTTATTCCTTGGTCCTCCATTCTATTACATTGGTCTATGGGTCTATTTTTATATTAGTACCATGTTGTTTTTGTTGCTGTAGTCTTGTAGAATAGTTTGAAGTCAGGTATTGTGATGCCTCCAAAACATTGATATTAGTACTCAAGTAACATTGTCAGACAAGCCACTATTCTTTAAACAAGAGAAAAAGGAAATGATTCTACAAAGCATAACCTAAAATATAAAAATTTGTGTTTTAGTCACTAACTAGGACTGGAATTCTGTTACACTCTGCAAATTTAAATTTTTCTTGATCTTACTTTTCTCAAGAGGTTGTTTACAGCCTGCAAGTTTTAAAATGACAACCACCATGTGTCAGGTGCTGTGTTTATACATTGCACTGTGAACATCAGAATGAGTAGGGCTTGGTGCAAAACTCAATATTTTTAGAATCTATAGAATCTCTAAGAAATGTCCATTTTAAACTTTATAAATATCACATTTGCTTTATAATGTGTTATGTGGTATTATTTCTCCTACTGGTATTAATCAAATGTTGATCATGTGCTGGGCAGTGTGCAAGGTGCTTTGGATCCAATTGTCACTGATAACACCATGGTGTTTTATCTCATGGAACTTCCTGTTTAATAGAAAGGGACATTTGTAAGACAGACACACACCAGAGTGCTTCATGAGACTGAAGAGCAGAGAGATTTAGAAACATAATGGGGATAGCCAAATATTTGTTTTTTTAATATACTAAATGTGTTCATTATGTACCCATGAAATGTGTTCCTTTCAGGTTCATCTTCTGTCAAGAACAGATGTTTTTGCTATAATTTCACAAGATAATGATTTGCTACAATCAGTTGATATGCAGTTATTGTTCTTTTTCAAGGATTACTATTTTGATTTTACTCTTTTTATTTACCTTTCCCCAATAGTATCTTCAAAGAAGTTAAAAAATTGGAATCATAAGGAGATGATTCTCCAAGTGTTTTTTACACTTTTATATGTCTTGAAAGTAAAATAACTAACTTCTTTGTTCTGATCTATCTTTTCAACGGTGTCTGTGTAGCAAACAGCCTTGGATGATCTAATGTCCACCTCGGCCCCACCCCATCCCACATCAGAGCAAAGGCTGGTTTGTTATAATATTGAAGGATAAAGTGCCTCTATCTGGAGCAAGTGACATGCATGCATTGCTCTCTCTGGAGCAAGTGTGGGAGGATATGCATCCCAAAATATACCATTTTGGTATACAGATTATTTTGAGTTTTAGCACTTTAAAAACAGCAAATACAAGAAAGACACTGTAATCTCCTTCATCATAAAACCTGAGATAAAATCTCCTTATGTAAATGATGCCCTCCCTATACCAGCAAAAAAGCAATATTCTTCAATGAGAAATCAGAGCTAAGAAAATTCTAAATAAACAAACTGTTAAGATAATTATTATATTCCTTTAGACTGTTGTGGAAAAGTAACATAATTTAGTTACTTTTTCACAATGCTCCCTTTTGTTCAACCTTATATAAAAGCATTTAGGTTTTGCTACTTTTTTGAGTCTTTATTTCATTATGATGGCTCCCATGTCTATAAACTCATACTTAATTTGTGTGCTTTTCTTCTGTTAATATATTTAATGTTAATTTAATTTTTAGGCTCAGTTAGGATTCCAAGAGGTTAAAAATAAAATTTGCCTCCCCTACCCATGCATATTACCAGTATTAAAAATGTGGATTCTGTAAACTTAGTGTTTCTCTTCTATAATCCACTCTGTGGGCATGTGTCACTTGTTATTTCTGCCTCAGCTGGTGAAAACTGAAGTTTGATGAAGGAATCAATGCAAATACTAATATTCTGGCTATTGATACTGCAGGGAGTAATAAACTATTCTTTGTTTCCAACAGAAGTTGTAAGCCCTGTGTTGACATCTCTGAAACTATGACAAGCTAACTTACCAATTTAAAATAGGGTAAAATATTTAGACACTTCACAGTTTTTAATAGTCATATCAGAACCATTGGGCATTGCAAACACATTTGGGAAGTTTTTACAAGTGACATTATCAATTATATTCATCAAAGAAATAGAAATAACCAGGTTAAGCAATGCTGGTCTAGAAGTTTTAAATATAAGTCACAATTACACTTCTGTGTTCCCCCAGATGCTAAGAAGAGATTACAATGCATTATAATTCAAGATTCTAAAATATTTTTCCAATTTTGTTTGTCCTTACTGTCTGCCTTCATCATTGTGCTTTTTTTTTTTTTTTTTTTTTGAGATGGAGTCTCACTTTGTCACCCATTGACCAGGATAGAGAGCAATGGCATGATCATAACTCACTGCAGCCTTGAACTCCTGAGCTCGAGTGAGCTTCCTGACACATACTCCTGAGCAGCTGGTAGTACAGGACAGAAATTTGCCACCATGCAGAGCATCCTCATGTTTCCTTTTTCTCCACAGAGATAAGGACACTCACTGGAGAAGTGTATGTATGTGTCTGGCCATGAGAGAAAATCCATATCCTTATGCATTTTTAACTAACTATTTTTGTTACAAATAGAAATGGTTAAAAATACTTGGAGCTTTCATATTTCTCTGCCTAACCATTGGGTCTCTTGTATCCGCATAAGGGCCCATTGAGGATGGAGCCCAGTGCAATAGATGACACAGCTCTCATACAAACTTTAACCAGAGAACTTTGTAGTTCTTTGTGTCACATGTTGTGTTTCTGAAAACACAATAAAAGAGCTCTTCAGATAATAGAGATTTACAAACCGCTCGCTGTTTCTTCATAATCCAAAAGCTCACGTTACTGAGTGAAGCCAACATGTTTATAAGACTACTATTAATCTCATGACACTAGTGATCATATGTATGTGTATTTATTTCATAAATTTAGTGACTATCCCAATAAAATTTTCACCAAGTAGATAACAGGGTTACTTCTGTTTAAAAGCTTGTCATTCTAAATTATAGCAGTCTCCATTGGAGGCAAATAAACTATAGAAAGGATAAAACAATATCTCGTGTCTTATTTTTATACTTTTAAATATTAGTATTTTAGATTGAACAGTGAAATTCCATTGAATTTCCATTTTAGTGGAGACAAATGATTTAAAATAAAACAATCTCAATGGGGTTAATCTTTAAAGCAGAGAAAAAATGAACTGCATGACTGTCTCAAACAGTGATAAAGTTGATCTGCTTTGAGAGCTTATCAGCACTTACCAGTATTTTCAAAGACATTCATAATTAAAGTCCAAAATGTATGATTTATAATGTACACAGCAGTTGCTTTTGATTGTCTTATTGCTATCTTTATTCCAGCTTCATTATGAATGCATTTGTCTAATATATTTTAATTTCATTTATTAGTTTTTTTCCCTAAGAATGTAAAAGCCCCATACTAACATTGACTTTTTTCAAAAAGCTTTTAAGTTCAAGGATACATGTGCAGGTTTGTTACATAAATAAACACTGACTTTTAAAGCTTCACATTTTTATTAGTTTTATGCTCACACTGGAATGTTTACCAGTTGTTTCTTTTGCCCTCATAATTATTCAAACCCGATTTTCACCTGCATGGCAAAAATAGATGATTTCTATAATATTTTAATCAATTATAAATGAAAGAATAATTTCTCATTATTCACTAGAACCATGGATTTTACTGTATACTCATTATTTTTTCAATTATCAAGCTTTTAAAAAGTACAGTAAATACAAAGTATTTAAAACTTTCCTAAAGCATGAAATTTGACCAAAACCACTAAGGTTTCTTATTAACTTTGACAATCATAAAAGCAAATTAAATATACAGATGTGAAAACAAAAATACATTAAAATGACTTAATGGTCAAAAGTTCAATATGTGGAAAACTGTTCACATAAGAGACAAGTGAAATGGTAGATAAAATCAGATGTGGTTATCTGGTACCTACTAATAAACACACATAACACCTGACATCCACAGAAGGCTCTTGAATGTCGAGATAGGGGCACTACATTTAAAAACTGCATTGATTTTTTTTAATGTTGTTACCTTTTAGCCTAAGTGGTTCTGGAACACCTTGGCTTTTTTGATGTTTCTAGACACACATATTCCAATTTTCTTTTTTTAAAAATATAGAAATTTATACTGATTTATTTAGTACCATCCAACTAATTAAAAATAGGGCCAAGACCAGAATCCAAGACTTTTACATTTATTTCAGTATTTTTGGATACTTTTCCAGCTATATAGTAGTCGTTTTTGCATTACGAGTTATTGTCATCAAACCAGCATTGGTTATAAACAAGCCCCTAAGAGTTTATGTCGACATTTCGTCAGTGTTGTACGATCACTTCTAGCGAGGGTGTACATAGCAAGGCCAATGAATTCCATGATATGAAGTCCATTCCCTTTCTGCTTTGTTTGTAAAACAGTTCAGTGTTAAGCAGCAGTGATGGGTGGATACCATGATGCTGAATAAGTATGAAACAAAACCAATTAAAGTCATGCTAAAAAATAATTCTGGGAAACTTAGAAGCATCTATAATATAATATTTTATAGATGTATAGATGTTTTTAGTGATTCACTGAATCCATATTTCAGTGAATATGAATTATTTTCTGTATCCTTCTCCACAAGGTGATGAGAGGAATTCAATATAATTTAACTGTCATTGGGTGTCAGGCTGGTCCTCTTGGGAAATGGGAATTTTGAATATTAGTCACTCAGCTAGATATGCCTTACTTTAGGAAAAATCTTAGTGACCTCGATATGTAACATTCATCCCTTCTGAATTTTCACAGGTTTTATCTCCCACTATTTGATGTATATATCTTACAAATACATCTATAGGTTATTAGCTATATCTTACTCACCAGATCCAAGTTTTTTGATATTATCAGCATAATAGGCAATATGTTCTGAAGAATGGTGATACAGTTGAGGTGAGCAAGTGTCCTATGTAATGACACGACAAGTGAACGTGCGCACTATTTTATGACACAGAACAGAGATGACATGTTCTTGAGGTAATACAGAGAAGATGTGCTGCATTCCAGACAGCATAAAAGCAAACCTTGTGGTGGTCCTTTCTAATTAATACATAGATGCAAGCAATTGCCAGATCAATAGCTTTATACCAGCTACTGAGCTTCATGCTGTCTGCTCCAATATGTATACGACATTTGAAACAACAGCTGCAATTGGAGGCAATTTCTAATTAGATTTACAGTAGTTTCTTTTATTCTATTGCATCATTATTTCTTCACAAGCCCAAGTGACATGTCAAGTGAAGATAAAGTAGAACTCACTTTTACTGTATCTTTCAAATCTTTGATGGTGACATAATTTCTTGAGATTTTACTACAGATGACATATGACTTTTTTTTTCTGGTTTTCATATAAAATGAGATTGAAGACCTCTACTTTTCCATTGTACCATAAAAACTTTTCCGCCATGAGCCAAAGAACCAGTGTAGGGATTCTGCTAGCTATGGAGTATGAATATTTCAACTATGCATTCAGAACTTGGGAAGGTAACTACAGAATGATTTTGGAAATTTACTATGGCCTCTTACAGATGGATTCAGGCCAACATTCCATTTCTCAACTGACCTCCATAAGCCCCTACTCTGAGTCATGGATAGCGGCAGCCTGTTGAAGTATGAAAAATTTATATCAGCTCAGAGCCAATGTATTGAGTAATACTTAAAAGGTCTGGATATTTTTCTTTTCAGAGCAATTTACTTTGGAAAATGATCACAGGTTTTTTTTTTTTTTTTTTTTTTTTTTGAGGAAAGTCAGAAAGATTCTTTTCATTCTATATTTGTAGTTTTGTTTGTAGGGTCTACCTTCAAGGGGAACCCAGTTTCCACTTCATTCCACGAACTCTAGACTCTGGGTTTTGATTCACATCTGGAAAGTAGGTTAGAGTCCCTTGATTCTTTAACTTGGTAATTCCCTCAGGTATCTTCATCCCACTTATATTTTGTCTTAGTTTACATGTGGATCTATAGCGAAAAACCAGAGATAGGGTAATATATAATAGATAGAAATTTATTTCTCATTGTTCGAAGTGCCAGTAGGATTGGTGTTGAGGGAGGGCTGCTCCTTGCTTCCAAGATGGACCCTACTGGTGCATCCTCCATCTGGGAGAAAATGGAAGATGGATGGAAAGGCAACTTTTAACCCTTTTATACGGGTGCTAATCACATGCAAGAGACTGGAGCCATGATTATTTAATCACACCCTCATGGCGCACCTCTTAATACCGTTATATTGAGGATTAAGTTTTAACATGAATTTTGAAGGAGATATTATTATTCAAACTATAGAAAATTTGTTTCTAATCAATGTTTTCCTTGTTGTACTTATTAAGAAATAATTTACTTGATTTATTTCTGTTTCAGTCAGGATTCACTCAGGAGCAGAACCAGTGGGACGTTTATTATGGGTAATAGTTTATGCCATTGTGGAAACTGACAAAGTAGTCTTTGCAAGGATATTCCTGTATCAAATGCTGGAGGCTGAAGTCCGGAGACAGGCAGGGAGAAAAGATAACAAGAAATCTGGAACCAGAGGAGGACAGACTGAAAGCCATGTTTCTTCTTGTTATCACTGGCATTAATGTTGAGGGCATTCTCGAAAACAGAGTCCTTTGTCATAGAGGTGGCCTAACGTGACAAAGAGTCCTTTGTCATAGAGGTGGCATGTACTACATGTGGCCTAAGATTCAGAGAAAATAAATGAAGGTATAGTGAGAAGAGAATTGAAGACCTAGCTGCTGCCTTATGTCAGTGAGGTGAGTTAAGAGACTCTCCATGCATGTACTGCAAAACGATTGTTTCCTGCCTTTCTGGTACCCTTATTAGAAGCATATAAAAAGGGAATTCTGGGAAGTACTCTTCAGCTTAGCCAAGTGAGTACAAAAGAAAGCAATCACATCTATTGTTCTCATTCCCAGGAACACCTTGAATAATTGCCCCATCAAGTCTCCGCAGACTAAAACATTGTGATTACTGCTAACCATACCCACCTTAAAGATACAGGTAAGAGTTATCAGTTGTTGGCCTATGCCACTCCACAATCCCATTACCACAACTTAAATTAAGAGGTAACACCTGTAATCGTGGACCTGACAAAGACAGCCATTATAGGGCTATCCTTTCCAAGCATGTTAGTACTCTTCTCATTATTGTAACTTCTCAAGTCACTTATAAATGGATTATCTTTTGGATTTGTCTCAATTCACTGGTGAAGGACACATTCTCTGAGATTTTCTTGGAAACATGATTAGCTTGGATAAGTAACAATCTATGCTGACCCCCTTGTCGTCAGCTTCTCTTCCTAAGCACTTTCATTTTTTTCCCCTGCATTACATGCCAATTAAGTTCTAGTATCTCAATTCTATTTAATGTAGGCCAATGTAGAATTCAACATTTAGTTATTCACCAAGTAAACTATTAGAGATACTCATTGTTTCTCCAGCTATAACCCATATTAATAATTCAATCTCATCTAATGTTATGATTATTTTTCCTCATAAAATAACACACAATTACATTCCTTCCCCACATAAATTTCCAGGTTTCAGTTGATATAAATTGAAAAAAATCTTGCAGATCTTTTGGGTTTTATTCTATATCCTTTCAAGTTGTGATTTATCCTTATTCTTTTGAGAATATGCTGCTTATTTAACTCTGGATCAGGAAGACATAAGGGATGGTACTTGTGAGTCTTAAAAACAATCAGCATCCCTTTGAAAGACATCTGCCTCAAACAAAGTTATTAGAATCTTAAAGCAAAAGAATGTTAATATTCTTAGTCAGGGAATGTTTTTTTCTTCTTAAAAGCAAAGTAAAAGAAGATGGGGCAGTGGATAGTGTAAGTAATCATCTCTATAGGAATCCATAAAAATTCTCCCATCCTATATTCAGGGTTTTTCACATTTTCTTATAAACATTCTCACTTTCACATAGAACCCTAGAGAGGTTCCTCATTTCATTTGCATGATACATCTTTTACTTGCAAAATAAAAATTTCATATGTTTATATCAATCCCATGGCTACAGCTGATAAAGTATTCTTTTAAGTCATCATGGGAGTTCACAGAATCATATGTTTTCCTTATGTAAAAAATATTTCCTTCTATCTTTCTCTCTCATGCATGCCTTTGTTCTCTCATGCTCTTTCCATATCAATATTCAAAGTGGTTTTCATGGATTTCAAAGTGGGATACGCATTTAATACAATGTAGGAGAAAACTTGGTGGAAAAGTAATCAGACAAATGATAATATTAGAAAATACAATTAGATGAGAATGGAGAATACCGTATTTTATTTTTTTTCACATATGTTCATATATGTGTCTCTATATAGATATAGATACATATATTTACAAATATATATTTAAAGTATATTAACTATCATTGTGACATAATAATTGTAAAATGACCCCAATATTTCCAACCTTTGTTTCACATACCTTATATAATTTCCTCAACTTGAATGTATTCAGAACCTTGGAGTTTGATGCAATAATACTCTCAAGGTTATGTCATATTACATGTTAAAGGAGGTTTTGCAGATGTACTAAGGTTACTAATAGTTAACCTTGAATGAATAAAATAGGAGTTATATGTGTTGGCCTGACCTACATGAGTCATTTGTATATAGGTCTGGAAGTCAGAATGAGGAAATCCAGATTGAAAGCAACGAAGGTATTATCTTGCTGGCCTTGAAGGAACAACTGCTATGTTGTGAAGAAGGCAGAAAATAGCAGACAGTCTCCCAGTGCTGAGAATGGCCTCCTCTTCTCAACAGCCGCAGAAAGGATGGAATATCAGTACTACAACCAAAAGAAACTGTATTCTAACAAGCCGAGTCAGTCTGGAAAAAGACCTTAAGCTTCGGGTGGGGCACCTTGCTTTCAGACCATTAGCAAAAACTGTAATCACAATGTGCAGCTTTCTGACCAATGAAAACTGGGAGAAAATAATTTTGTGTTATTTATAAGCCATGTAGTTGGAGATAATTTGCTACATAACAAAAGAGAACTCATATAATTAAAGTATAAGCCATAATAATAGCAAATAAAATATAATACTGCTCACGAACAAGTCTAATGGAGTTATTTCTTTAGTTCATGCTACACTTGACTATCACAGTATTAAAAGATTATAGAGGACACACACTGGTCAACACCATTATTTAAAATATGTGGCAGAGCCACTAATACCAGGGTAGGTATTACGTTAGATACTAAGTAGTTTTATTAGTCAAAAGGACTTTACACCCATTTAAAATATATGGAATTTCTCTTTCCTCTATCCTCCATGTGAGATGGAAGATACTGTCTCCTAGTTTTCTTCTAATTATTCCCTCACAAATTTAAACCTCTGTACCAAGTCCTTTTTTCCTATTCCTCCAAGATGTATACTGTAACTTCTGAAAATATAACTATATTACTAAAAAAATACCATATATCTTATTTAGCATAGAGGGCTTTTCTTGCCTTAACTAAATCCTGGTTCTTTTCTTAATTTCTTTCTCTTTCTCCCTTAGGCTCTTTGTCAAGGGTATTTGAGATATTAAGGATTTCCTCTTCCTGTTTAAAGCCTTTGTGTGTCTTTTAGCTCATCCTCTTCTAATTCTCGTGGAAAATAGCTTCATTGATCACTCCACCTGCCTTTTTTTCACATTCGTTCCTATTTCACCTGTTCCCCACCACCACCACCACTGCTCAGTGAATACATTCCTAAGGTCTCTTTCATTCATTCACCTCCAGCAAGTATATCTAGTCTTCATGGTATAGTTTCCTAAGTATACTTTCTAGTTGTTCTCCAGCTCTTCCAGAGTTGATAAGGCTGCAAATTAAATACTTCACGTTCACTATATCATGCCTTAATCTCCCAAAAGCACTGCAGTTTGATTGAATACATTCTATTAGTTTACTTATACTCTCCTGATAAGATCACCATTGATTCCCTAATTAATATAAACAGTTATTTTGATGGCAAAGATTTGCTGTAGTATTAACAAAAATGTTCATTCAGCTATACATAGTAGATGGTATATTATTTGGGTAACATAGTAGACTCAGGCTTTTTGAGACTTCATCTCAACAAGTGCTCTGTAATCGCCATACTGAAGTTGGGATAGAGGGGTAGGAGAGGGCTAGGCAGTTACTAGTTTTTCACTTGGAAGTAATGTGTGTCTTTATTATGCACATTTCACTGATCAAAGCAAATACATTAACCAAACCTAACCCCAAGAAAACAGGGAAAATAAGCCTCTCGCGTGTCCAGGGAATAGGAAAATAAATATTAGTAGAGAGTAATAATGTATCTGACTGATTGTTAGATACCTCTGTATCTTTTTAAAAACTGGTTTCTTCATGCTAATTATTTCAGGTAATTTATTTTCATTCCATTCTTTAGTTACTTTTCTTCTTCCCGTCTTTAAACTTGCTTATACCAATAATCTCAGCTCAGACGAATACCACTTCACTCTGTATGCACTCCTTGAGAAGTTTTATTTATTCTCATGGTTTCACCTAAAACCTGGTGACATGTACTCTGGATTTTCAATGAAAGTATCCTTTTCATTCTTACACATGCATATTCACCTGTGCACTGGGAGCCATTACTTTTATAACCAATCTGACCAGTATATAATATAAAGTTATATGAAACTTAACTTAGACTTGATTTTATTCTTATACTAACGATGCCACTTCAACACTATAATCTCTTTTTTCTTTATTTGTTCTTAATTTTATGGGTACATAGTAGGTGTTTATATTTGTGTGGTACACAAGATATTTTGATAGAGGAATACAATACAAAATAATGACAACAAAGTAAATGGGGTATCCATCACCTCAAGTATTTATCATTTTTGGGGTGTTACAAACATTCCAATTATACTCTTTTAAATATTTTTAAATATATAATAAATTACCATTGACTATAGTCACCCTGTTGTGCTATCAAATACTAGATCTTATTCATTCTTTCAAATACATTTTGTATTCCTAAAACTACTTCTGCCCCATCCTCACTACCTTTACCAGACTCTTGAACCATTATTCTACCTCTGTATCTCTATGATTTCAATTGTTTTGATTTTTAGCTCCCATAAAAGAGTCAGAACAAGTGAAGTTAGTCTTTCTGTGTCTGGCTTATTTCACTTAACATAATGTCCTCAGTTCCATCCATATATTTACAAAAAACAGGAACTCATTCTTTTTTTTGCAAAATAGACTAAATCACTTGAGAAACAAAGTTGTTGATAATCTTTATGATCCTTATCTTCTTTTAATTCTTTTATCAAGTTTTGTCTCTTAATATAGAGCTAATGAATACATGGCTAGGAGACTTGAGAGAACCAGCAGTATGTTCTATTGCCAATTTTGCTCAAATAGTATATTACTCTGTTTCTTATGAATTGGCACCAAACTTACTTGTTACTCCACTTCCAAAAAAGTATCTTAAACATACCAGGTGACTGTGGTTTACTTATCCCTCATATTCAATAATTGACCATGATCTCTTTATGCTTCCTAGGAAATTAAACATCTAAATCTTCTCTACGATATTGTAAATTTCTTAGCTCATTCCCAAATTATCATATATCATCTTATTTCTTCAGTATCTATCAAAATATCGTCTCTGCTTTTAGATTTACTAACTCGAATTCACCATCCACATGATTTTTATTCTTATCTATTTAAATGAGATTATAATGCTGTATGATTTTCTTTTCTTGAGTTTGGTGTTCAGATATCTATAGGACTCCAGTGAGAGTGTGTTGGAAGTGAAGTTCAAAGGCTGGCTTTTCCTGAAAGGTATCAGCTGAGTCTCTTTGGCCTCAGCGAGTCTGGATTCAGAACAAGAAGTGAACTACTTCTTCATTGCGAGGATGGTTGGAAGTAAAACAAAATCTGAGAGCAGAAAGTCCTCTTCTATTTATCTAGCTCAGTAGCAGTGAGAGTCTATCCTTCATCTGTTGCCTCCCAGGGAAGGAGTTCCATGTACCTCTAGGATTCTAAAGATTCTGGCTATAAAACATATGTAAACATTAAAATCTAAGTCTAGATTCATCAGCATAATGAAATTGCAGCTTTTCTGATAGGCCTCAGGAGGAAGAGAGAGAAAAATAAGATGGAAAATTTGAAACACATGGCAAGGGAGAAAACCTATGGAAAGAGACAGATGGACTCCTGATTTGTTTTAAGCATTTAGGAAGATGCATTCAGAAATTAGATTAAATGAGAGAAAATTAAGACCAATGTTAGTGATTTAACAGGTTTAGGAAAATTGGGAGGAAAAGAATAGGAGCTTCAAAGTGAGCAAAGGGGACAGATGGAGGATTAGAAATAAGAAAACAATTGATGGAAGAAAATTTATTTGAGCTAAATGAAGAACAGTGTTTTCATATTGAGAATACTCATGGGGTCAGTCCTAGGCTGCACTAATAAGAAAGAATTTCTAACCTGGCAAAGCTTGATAAAATTAATTATCTATAATGATAAAGAAAAAATTTGTAATTGTATGTATAAGCAAAAGTCATCAGTAAATAAATATATTTGCATTACCAGTGGTTACAAAATATCACTTATTTACTTAAGACATTATTTGCACCTCAGATGCAGAAAGGTGTTTGAAGATATGTAATAAGTTAAAAGTATATTACCCAAGTGTCTCATCTATGTAATAATATCCATCTATATATCTCTGTTCCTGGCACAAAACTTCAAAACTCTTATAATTTCCTGAGTGTTAGGAGTTTTAATCTTTGGTTTTAAAATTTGTTCTCTGTACAAGTTCCTGACATAGAGCTCCTAAATCCCTTGGAATTTTCTGGGTGATAAGGATATCTTTTGCTCAAATGGGATGACCTTTGGTGGGCTCCTGAATGGAGACTGGTCAACAAAAGATCAACCCATGATTAGAAGCTCAGAGTTCTCAGCCACACTTCCCATTGTTTAGAGAGGGGAGAGGAACCAGAAATAGAGTTAATAGTCAATCATGTCTTCATGACAGAGCCTCTACAGAATTCCCTGAACTAAGGGGATTTGGAGAGCTTCAGGGTGAACAACCACATTCATGTGCCAGAACAGTGGCATGCTCCAACTACATAGAAACAGAAGCTCTTGCACTTGAAACGCTTTCAGACTTCACTATGTGTATTTCTTCATCAGGATGTTCATCCACATATTTAACTATCTCCTTTATTAATAAATGAGTAAACATAAAACAGTGTTTTCCTGAGTTCTGGGAGATGCTCTAGCAAATTATCCCCAAAGGGGATATGGGGACCCTGATTTATAGCCAATTAGAAGCACAGGTCACAACATATGACTTGTGATTAACATCTGTAGTGGGGGCACTCTTGTGGGACTGAGTCCTTAGCCTTTGAGATCTGTCTTGATCTCTGGATCCAGAGTGTAATAATGGAATTGAATTAAAGGACAGCCAGCTGGCATCTGCTGGAGAATTACTTGGCCAGTGTAGAGAGGCAACCACCACATCTTGGTGACTAGAGGTGAATGAAATACTCTGTATTGAATGTGTAATAGTAGAGAAAACACTTTGGTTTTTCTTGTCTCTGTTACTACCCAAGGAAATAAAAAGGAATAGCACTAAACCAAAACTGAGACCTCAAATTGTGCCAATTAAAAGAAGACAAAATAACAGTATGAATATTGATATAAATAAATTGATAGACATATGTAGTTATAGATGTAGACAAATGTATTATGTGCCTATATTATATACATACTGTAGAATAAATTATTAATGGTCAAGGGGATACTTTCTTGTCTTCTTTGAGTATTACATAAGAGTCACAGAAAATGCATGTTGTCAGGATAATTCTAACAAAACTACATATATTATGTCAGCCAAGATTGAATGTAGGCAAACTTCAAGAAAATTATGTATATTGATACCTGAATAACTTAAAGAAGGTAATTAGATTGTTTGTAATTCAAAGAATAAATGCTCAAAGGAATCAATACTCTGTTCTCCATCATGTGGTTATTTCACTTTGCATGCCCTTATCAAAACATCTCACCTACTCCATAAATATCTATACCTACTATGTACCCACAACATTAAAAAATATATACTTAAACATTTTTATTTTAAATAAAATAAAAGAGAGAGCTGAATTTATAGTTTGATAAGTTCCATTTATGACAATTTTAGCATCCTCTTCAATAAATGAATGTATTTCAATTAAAGAAATAATTTATTCTATCTTAAAGCAGATAGGGAGTAGAGATTCAAGTAACATATTTTATGTGTTGAGTAAATGAAAAACAGATACATACTATAAAATATGTGAACCTAGGAAAATCAGATGAGCAAAAAATAACCAACCAGATATAACAAATATTTTTAAAGATTCTTAGGTTATCACAGTCTAAGTATAGATCACCAGAAGTAATAGAAACCCTATCTTCCTCAGGAGAAAATAAAGATCAAACTCAAGGCCCAAAACTGATGTTTGGTCCTTAGGATGCATTCTGCATTACTGAATTATGGGAAAATGCCATTTCAGCATACAAAAACATAGTCAGATTTCTAAAGCATATGCCATTATTTCCACTAATAATAACATTTAATTTCCTGGTATGCTTGATAAATTTAAGATGTGTTGAAGTATGGTTTAATAAGGGAGTCTACACATGATCTATCAATTTCTATGTTCCTGGTGCTTCCTCTGTTCAATGTCAAACCCATCCAGGTAATTAGATGGATAAGGGAACAACTCAAGAAATAAAATATCCTGAATCAACTTGTTAGTCTGAATTTTTCCAACAATAATTTGAAAAGCTGTTAGAACTTTATACAAATGCGATAGTACTGAAAGTCATGATTTTTCTTTATCATCCAAACCTTTTAAAAATACATGTTAGTAATGATTGGCAGCTACTCATAACCTGTTAAATAACACTGGATTCTTGCAACTTGATTCTGTTTGAAAATCTACTCTTGAAGACTACTTTATCATGAAACGTTGTTTCCACACATAATTGTCAATATAAAACTTCAGAAATACCAGTCACTAATAGCATAATATGTAGCAAATTGTAGGCTGGTTTTTTTGTTTTTCTGTTTTATACTTTACTGTAAATACAACATTTCTGATATAATTCTGCACTGGAATACTGGGTGGAAAACTCTTATATTTTTGAAAACAGATATTCAATTAAAAATTTGTAGCATTAAAATGGCATTATATTTTTTAAGCTAAAAAATACAGGAAGGAAAAAAATGAAGAAGGTTAAAAGAAAGGAAGAAAGGAAAGAAAAATAATAAGAAAGCAAGAACTAACTTGACCCATCAACAGACAAAAACATAGTGTTTAATCCAACACTCTTCTTGGATTAAAGTCTAACACCCTATAATGTAATAGTCAAAAAAAACAACCTCAAAGCAAAGCTTTTTTTTTTTCAATTAAAAAGAAAAAATCCAATAAACAATAAAGACCTTCAAAACAATGACATAAGTAGTATGAAAAAAATTTTTAAGGAGGATATTTGTCAAGATGGCGTCGTAGAGGTGACTCAGGATTGCAGCTCTCAGTGAAGGCGCAGAGGGTGAGTCCTAGCCGCATTCTCGGATGGACCTTTTTTGCCCACAGAGCGTTGAAAGTCCCAGGTGTGGGAGAGACACGGGACGCTAGCACTGCCAGCTCGCGCAGCCAGTTTGGCCGGTGCCGTAGCGCAGCGGGCCCGGCATGGAACTCACTGGTCTGGGTGCCCTGGTAAACTGGCAATCTGAGATTTGGAAGAGCAGATTGGCATGTCCATCTGATTGAACGGGACTTGGACAATGAGCCAGACCAGGAGATTTCTGGGAAACGTGATCTGAGCTGGTGCAGTGGGCAGCGGCACAGGAGATCGCACGGATCCCAGTGCCCTATTGGCAGGCTACTGGGGCACCAGTGAGAGAGTCAACCATTCAGCTTGGGGAGAGGAAGAGAGAGAGAGAGAGAGAGAGAGAGAGAGAGAGGATGGACACTGAGGCAGGGAGCTGGGTGATCGGGCTCGGCGGGTCCCACCCTCACGGGGACAAGCAGGGCGGCAATTGGAGGTACTCAGGGCTGAGAGTTTCACTGCCGGCGTCTAGGACATTGCAGCCCAGTGGGGGAGGGGCATCTGCCACTACGGATGCAATCTGCCCCTACTGAAGTACTACCCAGGGCTGACGCAGCCTGCCATTGCCAAGGCAACCTGCCATAACAGAGAGATTCTGCCAGCAGAACAAAGCACTCCACAGCAGAATGGAGCCCCGCCACAGCAGGGCGGACCCGTGCTAGCAGGGCGGAGCCCCGGCAGGCAAATAGTGAATAGACTGCCTCCAAGTGGGGCAGGACAGTGCAACAGATACTCATTAAGAAAGCCCCAACTCCCTGAGACAGAGCATCTAAGGGGGGGAAAAAGGGGGGGGTTTATGAGTTCAGTTGCAGCAGACATAAACACATCCTCCCAACAACCCTCAATGAACAATGGAGCTCACAGCTCAGCACTGGAGCGCCTATAAAGCACAGACCGTCTCCTCAAGCAGCTCCCTCACCCCTGTATATCCAAAGAGTCACCCCAAAAAAGGACTAATCAGACTGACAGTTGGCGGGCATCATTCTGGAACAAATATAGCAGAAGAAGAAACTGGTAGCATCCCTCACTGTTCCGCAGCTGCTACAGGTGTACCCCAGACAAGCAGGGCATGGAGTGGACCTCAGCACTCATACAGCAGAGGGGCTAAACCATTAGAAGGAAAACTAAGTAACAGAAATACTTCATCAACAACAATCTGGGCGTCCACACAGAGACCCAACTGAAAAATGAGCAACTACTAAGACGACAGGTGGATAAATCCATAAAGATGGGAAGAAACCAGCGCAAAAAGGAGGAAAACACCCGAAACCAAAACACCTCACCTCCTACAAAGGACAGAAACTCCTCACGAGCAAGGGAACAAAGCTGGACGGAGAATGAGTGTGACGAAATGATGGAATCAGACTTCAGAAAGTGGATAATGAGAAACTTCAGTGAGCTAAAAGAACATGTTGTAAATCAGTGCAAAGAAACTAAGAACCTTGAAAAAAGATTCGAGGAATTGATAACAAGAATGGACAACTTAGAGAGGAATACGAATGAATTGAGGGAGCTGAAAAACACAACACAAGAACTTCGCAAAGCATGCACAAGTTTCAACAGCAGAATTGACCAAGCAGAAGAAAGAATATCAGAAGTAGAAGATCAACTCAATGAAATAAAATGAGAAACCAAGATTAAATAAAAAAGCACAAAAAGGAATGAACAAAATCTCCAAGAAATGTGGGACTATGTGAAGAGACCCAACCTACATTTGATAGGTGTACCAGAATGTGATGAAGAGAATGAATCCAAGCTGGAAAAAACTCTTCAGGATATTATCCAGGAAAATTTCCCCAACCTAGCAAGACAGGTCAATACTCAACTCCAGGAAATACAGAGAACACCACAAAGACACTCCACAAGAAGAGCAACCCCAAGGCACATAATCGTCAGATTCACCAGGGTTGAAATGAAGGAGAAAATACTAAGGGCAGCCAGAGAGAAAGGTCGGGTTACCCACAAAGGGAAGCCCATCAGACTCACAGCAGATCTCTCAGCAGAGACTCTACAAGCCAGAAGAGAGTGGGGGCCAATATTCAACATCCTTAAAGAAAGGAACTTTCAAGTCGGAATTTCATATCCAGCCAAACAGAGCTTCATAAGTGAAGGAAAAATAAAATCCTTCATGAACAAGCAAGTACTCAGACATTTTGTCACCACTAGGCCTGCTTTACAAGAGCTCCTGAAAGAGGCACTACACATAGAAAGAAACAACCAGTACCAGCCATCCTAAAAGCATACCAAATGCTAAAGGGCATCAACAAAATGAAGAATGTACATGAACCAATGGGCAAAACAGCCAGCTAGCAACAAAATGGCAGTATCATATTCACACATAACAATATTAACCCTGAATGTAAATGGGCTAAATGCACCAATCAAAAGACACAGACTGGCAAATTGGACAAAAAACCAAAACCCATAGGTGTGCTGTATCCAGGAAACCCACCTCACACACAAGGATACACAAAGGCTCAAAATTAAGGGATGGAGGAAGATTTACCAAGCAAATGGAGAGCAAAAAAAAAGCAGGAGTTGCAATTCTCGTCTCTGATAAAATAGACTTTAAAGCAACAAAGATCAAAAGGGACAAAGAAGGTCATTACATAATGGTAAAAGGATCAATACAACAAGAAGAGCTAACGATTCTAAATATATATGGACCCAATGCAGGAGCACCCAGATATATAAGGCAAGTTCTTAATGACTTACAGAGAGACTTAGACTCCCACACAATAATAGTGGGAGACTTTAACACTCCACTGTCAATAGCAGTCAGATCAACCAGACAGAAAATTAACAAGGATATCCAGGACTTGAACTCAGACCTGGAACAAGTAAACCTGATAGACATTTACAGAACTCTCCACCCCAAATCCACAGAATATACTTTCTTCTCAGCACCACATCACACCTACTCCAAAATTGACCACATAATTGGAAGTAAAGCACTCCTCAGCAAATGCAAAACAACTGAAATCATAACAAACAGTCTCTCAGACCATAGTGCAATCAAGTTGGAACTCAGAACTCAGAAAATAACTCAGAACTGCACAGCTTCATGGAAACTGAACAACTGGTTCTTGAATGTTGATTGGATAAACAAAGAAATGAAGGCAGAAATAAAGAAGTTCTTTGAAACCAACAAGAACGAAGGCACAAAATACCAGAATCTCTCGGACACATTTAAAGCAGTCTGTAGAGGAAAATATATAGCAATAAGTGCCAACATGAGAAGAGTGGAGAGATCCAAAATTGACAACCTATAGTCAAAATTGAAAGAGCTAGAGGAGCAAGATCAAAAAAGCTCAAATCCTAGCCAATGACAAGAAATAACTAAGATCAGAGCAGAACTGAAGGAGATAGAGACAAGAAAAACCCTTCAAAAAATCAATAAATCCAAGAGCTGGTTTTTCAAAAAGATCAACAAAATAGACAGGCCACTAGCCAGACTAATAAAAAACAAAAGAGAGAACAACCAAATAGATGCAATAAAAACGATAAAGGGGAAATCACCACAGATTCCACAGAAATTCAAACCATCATCGGAAAATACTACAAACAACTCTATGCACATAAACTAGTAAACCAGGAAGAAATGGATAAATTCCTGGACGCCTGTGTCCTCCCAAGCCTAAACCATGAGGAAGCCAAAACTATGAATAGACCAGTAACAAGGTTTGAAGTTGAGGCAGCAATTAAGAGCCTACCACACAAAAAAAGCCCAGGTCCAGATGGGTTCACAGCTGAATTCTACCAGACACACAAAGGGGATCTGGTACCATTCCTTCTGAAACTATTCCAAATAATTCAAAAAGAGGGAACCCTTCCCAAATCATTTTATGAGACCGACATCATCCTGATACCAAAACCCGGCAGAGACTCAACAAGAAAAGAAAACTTCAGGCCAATATCCATGATGAACATAGATGCAAAAATCTTCAATAAAATACTGGCAAACCAATTGCAACAGCACATTAAAAAACTTACCCATCATGATCAAGTAGGATTCATCCGGGGATGCAAGTCTTGTTTAACATACGCAAGTCTATAAATGTAATTCACCATATAAACAGAAGCAAAAACAAAAACCACATGATTATCTCAATTGACACAGAGAAGACATTTGACAAAATTCAACAACCCTTTATGCTAAAAACCCTCAATAAGCTTGGTATTGATGGAAAATATCTCAAAGTAATAAAAGCTATTTACGACAAACCAACAGCCAATATCATACTTAATGGGCAAAAACTGGAAGCATTCCCTTTGAAATCTGGCACTAGACAAGGATGCCCTCTCTCACCACTCCTATTCAACATAGTACTGGAAGTTCTAGCCAGAGCAATCAGGCAAGAAAAAGAAATAAAGGGTATTCAAATAGGAAAGGTGGAAGCCAAATTGTCTCTATTTGCAGACGACATGATAGTATACCTAGAAGACCCCATCACCTCAGCCCAAAAGCTCCTGCAACTGATAAGCAACTTCAGCAAAGTCTCAGGATATAAATTCAATGTGCAAAAATCACAAGCATTCCTATACACCAATAACAGACTTAAAGAGAACCAAATCAAGAAGGAACTGCCATTCACAATTGCTACAAAGAAAATAAAATACCTAGGAATACAACTCACAAGGAACGTAAGGGACCTCTTTAAGGAAAACTAAAAACCACTGCTCAACAAAATAAGAGAGGACACAAACAGATGGAGAAACATTCCATGTTCGTGGTTAGGAAGAATCATTATCATGAAAATGGCTACACTGCCCAAAGTAATTTACACAATCAATGCTATCCCCATCAAACTACCATTGAATTTCTTCACAGAACTGGAAAAAACCACCATGAACTTCATATGGAACCAAAAGAGAGCCCGCATAGCCAACTCAATTCTAAGCAAAAAGAACACAGCAGGAGGCATCACACTACCAGACTTCAAACTATACTACAAGGCTACAGTAATCAAAACAGCATGGTACTGATACCAAAACAGAGATATAGACCAATGGAACAGAACAGAAGCATTGGAGGCAACACAGCATATCTACAACCATATAATCTTTGATAAACCAGACAAAAACAAGCAATGGGGAATGGATTCCCTGTTTAATAAATGGTATTGGGAAAACTGGCTAGCCATGAGCAGAAAGCAGAAACTGGACCCCTTCCTGACACCTTACACTAAAATTAACTCCAGATGGATTAAAGACTTAAACATAAGACCTGACACCATAAAAACCCTAGAAGAAAATCTAGGCAAAACCATTCAGGACATAGGAGTAGGCAAGGACTTCATGACCAAAACACCAAAGCATTGGCAACAAAAGCCAAAATAGACAAATGGGACATAATCAAACTCCACAGCTTCTGCACAGCAAAAGAAACAGTCACTAGAGTGAATCGGCAACCATCAGAATGGGAAAAAATCTTTGCAGTTTATGCATCTGACAAAGGGCTGATATCCAGAATTTACAAAGAACTCAAACAGATTTACAGGAAAAAAACAAACAAGCCCATTCAAAAATGGGCAAAGGATATGAACAGAAACTTTACAAAAGAAGACATACATGAGGCCAACAAACACATGAAAAAATGCTCATCATCACTGGTCATTAGAGAGATGCAAATCAAAACCACATTGAGATACCATCTCACGCCAGTTAGAATGGCGATCATTAAAAAATCTGGAGACAACAGATGCTGGAGAGGATGTGGAGAAATAGTAACACTCTTACACTGTTAGTGGGAGTGTAAATAAGTTCAACCATCGTGGAAGACAGTGTGGCGGTTCCTCAAGGACCTAGAAATAGAAATTCCATTTGACCCAGCAATCCCATTACTGGGTATATATCCAAAGGACTATAAATCGTTCTACTATAAGGACACATGCACACGAATGTTCATTGCAGCACTGTTTACAATAGCAAAGACCTGGAAAGAACCCAAATGCCCAATGATGATAGACTGTACTGGGAAAATGTGGCACATATACACCATGGAATTTTATGCAGAAGTCAAAAATGATGAGTTTGTGTCCTTTGTAAGGACATGGATGAATCTGGAGAACATCATTCTTAGCAAACTGACACAAGAACAGAAAAAGAAATACTGCATATTCTCACTCATAGGCGGGTGAGAAAAATGAGAACAGATGGACACAGGGAGGGGGTCTACTACACACTGGGGTCTATTGGGTGGAATGGGGGAGGGACAGCGGGGGGGCTGGGGAGGGATAGCCTGGGGATGAATGCCAAGTGTGGGTGAAGGGGAGGAAGGCAGCAAAACACACTGCCATGTGTGTACCTTTGCAACTGTCTTCCACGTTCTGCACATGTACCCCAAAACCTATAATGCAATAAAAATTAAAAAAAAAATTTTTAAGTTAATATTCAAGATTATAAATCAACAAAAAAGGTAAAGAGAAGCATATTAACAAAATGTAGCAGGCATGAAGATTTTGTGATCATATTTATATTTATATAAAACATGATTGCAGATAAACCATTGAAAAAAGTAGAAATAGAGAACAAGTTCAGTATGACTTGTTTACATTTAGATCTTACAAGAAAAAGTAGTGACAAATATTTATTGAGTAATGTAATCAATACACATGATTTATTAAATAATAGTTTCATAGAACAATAAATCTATATGCACCAATTGTAAGCATATGCATGTTTTCATATGTCCATATAATATTTGTATTGTTCAGCTATCATTACTCCACTCGAAGCAACAGTTTTAAACCAAATTGAAGATGTATTATTAGTTTATAAGATTATGTTAGACAAAAAGTGTTTTATGTTTAAATTAGTGACAAGAGTCTTTGTACATATTTGATATGCTTTCTTGGAATTGTACTATGTGTGTGTGTGTAAATATATAAATTAGGATGTTAAACATTCAAGATATGTATATATATATGTATATATATATATATATATGTATATAGTATATATATATATGTGTGTGTGTGTGTGTGTGTATATATGCATCTGACAAAGGGCTGATATCCAGAATTTACAAAGAACTCAAACAGATTTATGATATATTTTCTTAGAAATATGCTAAAATTTACTATGTATGCATTTAAATATAAAGTTATAGGAATGTTTTCTGTATAGTAAATTTGTCTATACACACATATATATATAGACTAAGAGAGGCTTCTTAGTCTCTCTCATTATACTCAACACCTTTCCAGAATCTTTTATTCTTCTATTACTCATAAGTTTTGAGATCTAAAAGCTAGTGAGTGTGAATCAATGAAAATCTGTCATCTATTACAGAAAATCAATTATAAGCCATGCCAATGAAAACAGTTTAATAATGCAAATTTACTATACAGAAAACATTTCTACAACTTTATATTTAAATGCATACATAGTAAATTTTAGCATATTTCTAAGAAAATATATCATTACAAACAACTGAGGTATCCAGAACCATATTATTTAACAAATATTTCTCTTTCCTTTCCTTTTTTTTTAATTTTTTGAAGCAGAGCCTCACTGTGTTGGCCAGACAGGATTGCAATGGCGTGGTCTCAGCTCACCACAACATCCACCTCCCAGGTTCAAGCAATTCTCATCATGTCCCAGCCTCCTGAGTAGCCTGGACTACAGTCACCTGCCACAATGCCCAGCTAATTTTGTGTACTTTTAGTAGAGATAGGGTTTCACCATGTTGGCCAGGCTTGTCTTGAACTTCTGACCACAAATGATCCACCCACCTTGCCTCGGCCTCCCAAAGTGCTGGGATTACAGGCATGAGCCACTGTACCCAGCCTTAACTTCTTCAATGTCAGGGCTGTAGAGAATGAAAATATCTGGCCATAGGTTGGAGGTTGCATTTGGTTAGCTATACCTCTCAGGGTATCCATAGAATCTCCACTTGCTTTGGTGAATACTTGATGTTTATACCCTACAATTACTGTCATGACCTTTAGAGTATGATAGTGACCATCTCAATGATCCATGCCTTGCCCCCAAAATGCAAAGGTATACAATTTAAATAGTTATCTCTAGACTTTCTATTCAGGGCTTATACCCACAATATTCTACCTCTAACAGGAAAATATTCACATCTTGAACATTGCTGTTTGGTGACACAAGAAATGGCTTGATAAAAAAATCACATACAGATGCAGAGACTTTTGAAAGGAAATCTTAGAATTTTCCCCAAATTTCAAACTCATAAAACAACAGATTTGTTATTTTTACTATTGCTTCTACCATAAAATGGAAACTCCATTGGGTATAAAGAAGCAGCCAAAAATGCAGTATTTTGAAATATATTTAAATTTCCTAATCAACCTGATTTTAGAATACTGAATAATGCTATATTTTTAGTGCTTACTGATATCCTAAGTTTGCATAAAATATATCTGAATCAAACATTCACACAGATTATTTTTTATTCATTGCCTGTATTTGAATTCCAACATCACTAGTATCACCATCTCAAAAAAGATAGGTGTAACACCTACGTTAGCAAATATGAGAGAATTCATTTAGTCTCTTTTCTTTCTGGATGGAAAAAAAAATTCATCTTATCATTTACCAGACTCTGTTTCTGAAGCATTCATATATAAGGTCCCAGTTTCTATAATTTATTGATTTTCCTAAATAACACAAATTTCTATATAACTGTTACTGCCAACAGGCTGTTTCTGAAAATGTTATTATTGTTTCACAGATTTGAGGGAAATGCAGAATATTAATAACAATATGTAATTATATTTATAAAGCAATAAACTTCTTTTGATGTTTCAATTCTTTACAAATTTAGCTTTCAAATCTTTCATCCTGACCCTAAGACAATCATTAGGTAACTAAAGTCAAGCTAAATTTCATTCAGGTCTTTTTTCCATACTCAATGAAAAAGCAACAGTGGTACAATAAGCTCAAAATCACTTACTCTTTCAATAATAACAGTCTAGTGTGTATTCTATGCTTTGTAAAACAAAATTATATACAAATAAATGAATAGATAAATAGGTAAATGCTATAAGCCCTGCCAGTGACAATGTCAAGCAAGTTTAGAGGTAGTACATTTACATCACTAAAATACTTTAAGAACTTATCAAATATCTGTTTAGACATCCAGAGTCAACATTTCATTAGGACATTTTTTCTCATAAAAACAATAGGGAGATTTCTTAGGACAGCTATCACAGGTAATACTTCTTAATTAGAAGTCCCTGGATGTGCTGCGCATGTATGCAGATGTTGGTGCAGTAAGGCAGGTCATGAAGCCATGTGTCTCATCCATGTGTGTATGCCAGTATCCCCTTCACTGGGGAGAGAGTTCCAGTTTAATTGCTCAGGGCCTTTTTATCACCTAATACCTTAGCACAACTATTCTCAGCACTGTTGTCACTTTCCAGTTGTGAGTTGAGAGATAAATTATAAAATCATCTTACAAAGAGGTAACAAAATAAAAGTTAAGGCCATTGATGAAGTTAGCAGGGTAGAATTTCTAGAGGCATCAGTGGTGCAACAACTGTCATATATTAAAGCCAAAAAGCCATTAGATGAAATAGTTATATTCCACACTATTAAGAATGACAAAATGCTGTCAATTAATTTCTGATACATTATCCATTTTTATAAAGCAACCCAGTTTCAGAGACCTTTAGTAGTGAAAAGAATGTGTATCTTAGACTCTATAATGTATAAACTTAGCTTAGAATGAATTACAATTTAAATAATTAGTTTAGAGTGAATATATTTTTGAAATGATTGAAAATGTATACCTTAAGAGAAGTATACATCAAAGAAACACATCAATAAGTATTAGTGTCTTCTCTTCACAGCTGAGATAGGAGATTACATATTAAAAATAACAGCAAATGTACAATTTATAAATTTATAAATAAATCCTATTTTTTATTTTTAACTAAATCTCAGTGCATTGAGGCATTCTACAACTGTTTGTGTTTTATGTTTTCTTTTTCTCTATCTCTGAATCACTGTGCGTTTACTGGATTCTACCAATTTAAAGTTAACAGTGGGATTTCTTTGAATAATTAAAGAGAAATAGCTCTGTCACACTGGCCCATACATCTCACAGAGTGGTGCCCTCTGCATGCAACATTTCATTCTGTCCCTCCTTTACTCATCATGAGGTCAAAGGATTGTTCTTCAGTGCACTAAGTGCAGTCAAATAGCCTTACAAGTAAACATCCTTTACAAGTCGAACCTCTAGACAGACCATAACTTTTCTACTTTGTTGAACTCACCTGACAGGACAAGAAATATTGCTCTGAAGAGCTGTAGCCAGCAGCTCTTTACATTCATGGCCAGACTTCCACTTCACTTCCCAGATGCAATCAGATTTCTTCAACCAGATACCTTCTCCTTCTAGGGTCTTTTTTATTCTGAGCTGTAAGAACAGAGTGAAATAGATATTTTGTAAACAGACACACGTTGATAAGAAACAGATTACGAATGACATTAAGAATTATTGCAAAGTAAATACTAGTAACCAAAATGATACTTTAATGAATCTGAAAGGTAATATAGGCTTAAATAAAATCAACTAAAATGAGACTGCCTTTTTGTTTACATCAGTTCTTATATTCTAAAAGTATATGATAAATTTTATTTTTAATGTGGGAAGTCACTCTTAAACTTCATTCTGTCAAATTATAATTTTCCAATTATGAAAACATGATCCTCATACAATGTAGAATAAATACATGTCAAAGATTATTTATTCAACTCACTAATTAATGAGAGGACCAATTAGATGGGAAGGCTGATTCCAGGAACATTTGAGGAACATGTGTTTTGATAGTCTATGAGGAAAAGCATTTAAGTGGAATATTAGAATAAAATCACTAGATTAAATATAATAGAGTTTCATATTGCAAGTGCTAATAAAACCATAATCTTTGGGGATATCTTTTCTACTAGGCAAATATCTACAAGTAGACATGTAACTTCTCAGTGAGCAGGCACCAATCAATTGGTACACAAAGTAAAAAAACAACAACAACAACAACAAAAAAAAAAACCACAAAAATTCGTTCTTCTAGCAAATTAAATAATCCTTGGGTTTTTACAATAACAGGGTCTGTTGATGGTGCAGTGGCACTGAAAGGACTTACACATATCCTCTTGAGTTATTTTCTAAATTTTGATTGTATTTTTTCTTGCAGGTTCTACTATTTGGAGGTTATAACCTGAATGCCATTCAAAAATCACCCTTTGCATTAATGGTAGAAGTGTTAAGATATTTGAAGATGGACTGTAAAGGAAAAGCATTGACTTAAGAAAATGTTAGTATGTCTGTTAAAATCTTTAAAAAGTTATAGGCTGCATCTGTCAATTATTTTGAAATTTCTAGGACACTGAATTCTGTTTATTTCAGACAATACAATTTATATCTCAAAAGAAATGAAAGGCTCTCAAGTAATTATAAGATTATCTTGTCCAATCTTGAAAATATCTTAATATACTGAAAAAGGGGACTGAATACTTACTTCACTGACTAAGACTGATTGGCCAGGCTAGTGAAATATAAAATACATGAGAATCTACAATTTGAACGTCATGTTTTAAACTTCAACAGTGTACTAATCAAAAAAACAAATTCTAGTGAGATGAAAAGTATTTGTATACATTTTATTTCTCTTGCAGTAGTTATGTTTTCATAAAATTTACTTTTTCATAAAATGTTATAAAGTTCATGAAAATATATACAGGCAATAATATCCTAGTAATTGCTTTCTTTCTACACCTACAAAAATTGTGTTATAATTAATGAATGCTTTTCAGGTAGAGTGTTATGACAACAACTTTGTATTAAATAATAATGCTGCCATGCTTATTTATAAAGTAGAGAGGTACTGTCTAAGTTGACAAAAGCATGTAAGCATAATATATTATTAACTTATTAAAATTATATCCCCACATGAAAATATTTTCATGATATAGTATGTTTTCCAGTATCATTTTTAAACATTATTATTAGCCATGATTACTTCCTCGGAAGTTATTCTGTTTTACAAATCCAGTGATAGTGCATTAATTTATGTGTGTACTTTTAGTATTTGATAATTCTAGAAGAAACAACTGAAAATAAGACTGAAAAGCATTATACTAATACATAGAGTGATTCTATATGATTTCTTAATCTCTCTTTCACTTTTTGTGCATTTATTTTTCTGAGACAGACTTGCTCTGTTGCCCTGGCTGGACTGCAGTGGTGCAATCTCTGCTCACTGCAACCTCTGCCTCCTGAGTTCAAGTGATTTTCCTGTCTCAGCCTCCCAAATAGCTCAGACTACAGGCATGAGCCGCCACGCCCTGCTAATTTTAATAATTTTGGTAGAGACAGGGTTTCACCATGTTGGCCAGGCGGGTCTGAAACTCCTGACCTCAACTGATCTGCTTGCTTTGGCCTCCTGAAGAGCTGGGATTACAGGTGTGAGCCACCATGACTGGTCATTTTTAATTGTTTTTACTTTTATAAATGTTTACTTCCATACACTTTCACATAGAGAATAAAGGAAATAAGTAGTTGATTTAGGGCATCTCACAAAAAGAGAAAGATTAAACTGAACATCTGATTTTGTTTTACTCAAGCTGGCTAGAAGGATCAAACAAATGCCATATTTAAGTATTTAATATACATTGAGCTGTACTTTCTATTTTCACTGCTTTTGAGAATTGGTGATTTGCATTAACTAAAGTTGCTAGGATACAGTCTAATAAACAATAGTAACAATTTACTTAATTGCGCTAAAGTCATTTCAGGTTAGAATATCAAAACAATATCATTTTGGTTTTACTTGATTGTTGTTGCTTTTTAAAGGTCAACACAATTTACATACTTTTTGGAGTATGTAACAAGTTGCTAGCGAAAAATTATCTTTTCTTCCAAAGGCTATTCTTGATTTTCTTTAAATCAAGTGATATTATAAACTATTTCTCTGTAATGTTATTTTTTTATGTAAAAACTACACATTAAAATATTATTTCATGTTACAGATATAACTTTGGGATTTTTTCAATAATAACATCAATAAGCTAATAACCATCATAATAATATCAACAAGAGTACATATTCTATGACAGTGATTGAGCTACATGTGTTTTATAGATTGTTCCTTGACTCACAATAATTTCTTAAAAGGCAGGTACCAGTGGCCACATTTTCAGAGAACAGGATGGAATATTAAGGGGGTTATATAATGTGCCAAAATACCCAGCTATTTATTCAAAAACAAAATCCATGTTTGTCTAACTCTAAAACCTATGTTACATTTACTTAATCGTAAATACAGTTTATAATTATCAATCTAGACTCCTAATGTACTTTTTTTAATCACACTAGTATATGCTTTATTTGGGTAACTTGACCTCTTTAATGGACAATTCATTCTCCTATAAGTGATATTTCCATTTATAGTTGGACTAAAGGTGAACTGACTATCTTGTAATTTGCCATGGATAGGAACTTTCAAATATATTGTTTAATCAGGTTTATATCACTCTCTGGGATACTCTTTAACTCATTCTTGAAAAGCATAAGAATTTGGGATTTGAAGCAGAGGTTATCAAGGTTCGTTATTTACATGAGTTTTGAGTGCTCTTTCATTGGTTTCCTCTAAAAGTGGCCTCAGATTGAAGTTTCCTTATTTAATAAGAAGAATGATAGAAATTAATAACAACTAACTTGACTTGTCTTATTTAACATCAGATCTTTCCAAATTATATATCATGTATGCAAAGTAAGAGTATGATCCTTTCTTTTTATTCTCTGGAAAACAGAACATAAACAGAAGTGATTTTTAAATAAGGTATTATGCAGAACGGAGAGAGCTTTTTCCACATTAAAATAAAAAGCTCACGTGTATTCCAAAATGCACTTGGAAGTTTACACGTTTTCAATATGCACAGCTTCTTATAAGCTAAATGATAAATTGCCCTAAAGAAAAGGGAATTATTTGAAGCCTCCTTGTCAAAATATAGCTGAGTTAGTGTTTTCAATTGTGATTTACACTGAAGATGTGAGGTGACCCTGCAGTATATATTTCATGCTCTAATTACTCCCGCCTCTGCCTTGTCAGTTAATATGATTGTTGAACTTAAAAGGGCCTCTTCAAAATACACCTATAATGAAGCCTGGACTGATGGAAGTGAGATTTGTAATATAACTTTGAAAAGTTTGACAGTAAAATGAATGCGATGTTCTCTATAAAAAAGAAAAGTCAACTAGAAGTGAATATAAAAAAATGGAGAAGAGAAATATGAAAAAGAAAATGGATTTAAATTTAAGTCTATACTGACTTGTAGAATAACTGGTACTTATCAGATTTTAATAAATGTTTGAATATTGGACAAATAAAGTCAACACAATAATTAGTAGGACTGATCCTTTATCTGAGGGAAAATTATACAACTTAGTTAAGAGGATGAGCATGTAAACTCACAATTGCCAAGCTCTGGGTTTCTTCTTCAATAAGATTCCCACTCCACCCATCTTTTTTAAAAATACTTTTGAAGACATTCTTGACAAAAGGTACAGGATAAGCTGAGGGAGTTTATATTAGTTTCATACACCAAAGCACATCTCCTTTATGATTATACATAAAATATTGACTGGCTTGTGACCAGCTACTTGTGATTTGCATTCTCCAGTTGAGTGTGTTAGTTAGTAGTGACAGAGTCACTTCTAAGTCTTCTGGAGGACTTTTGCACTTCTGTCCCTTGCTTCTCCATGAGCTGCTGAAACTATGTCTAGGTTAGCCTGTTGGAGAGAGGTGAGAGAAAAACTGTAGAAAAGCTGAGCCATCCAAAGCTGATAGCCAGTATATCCACATCATGTGACAGAGCAGGGCCACTTCCTTAACCCACAAATTACTGCAAATATAATACTGTCAGCCAGGACACAAAGAACCATCCAACTGAAGTGCAGACTTGTGAATAGTAATCAATGGTATTGCTTCTCTTAATTTGGGCTTCCTAGAAGCAAAGCCTAAGACTTGTTTTTCTGATCAAGTAAGTATCAAGGGAATTCTTTCACATAAATAGAAGTAAAGGAAGTTGAATAGGGTTAGAGAATAAGGCTAAGCAAAGGTGTCTATCAGCTGGGGACTACAAGCATCCTGATCCAAAGGGGAAGCTGAAACTCAAAGTACCACAAAGTTAATCCTGCAGTGAGGAAAGGGAGTGGTTATTTCCTGCCCTAGTGTAAGTCAGTTATTGGCAGAGAGTTTTCCTCCAAGGGAAATGAGATTGAGAAAAGGGTACGGGGAGTAGCAGCCTTTAGGGCTATTATAGAAGGTCCTCTACCTTTTGAATGGGGGGTATGCACCGTAGAAAAGGCAGCTGTGAATCATCAGCTAAAACGCACAGCAGCTGGAGATTGGGCACACCTGCCACAGAAGAAAATGATGTTGGGTTACCAGCAGCATCCACTACACTGTTAAGCAACTGAGTTAAGCAGAGACAACTAACTCTAACTATTACAATAACCATAATAGTTGTATCATTTTCTAGTTAATGCCAAAGCTAAAAATTTACGTGTTTAACCATTTTATGCTCACTTAATATTAGAGTGAGTTTAGATCATTTACTACAGATAACAGGAAGCTAACAGAAATCTGTTTTTCAGGGGAATATGATATGACCAATTTACTTTCTAGAAGAACCCCTTTAGGGACATTTTGATAGATGAACTGGACTAGATAGATTTAGATAAAAGAGAGATCAATGAGAAGGTTATAGTGATCGTTGAATTAGTGATTCAGACACCTTGAATTAATCTGCATTAAGTAGATCTCTAAGAAAAAAATAATAAAGACATGGTGTCTTACTCTTCTCAGAATGCTATAACAAAAAATCGTGGCTGGTGCTTAAACAAACACTTAACTTCTCATAGTTCTGGGGGCTGGGAAATCCACCATCAAGGTGCTGGCCGATTTTGCTCCTGGTGAGGACTCTCTTCCTGGCTAGCAGATGGCCTCCTTCTCACTGTGCTTTCACATGGTGGAGAGAGAGCAACCTTTTGCTCTTCTTGTTCTTATAAGGACCCTAATCCCATCATGAAAGTCCTACACTCATTATCTCCATATGCTTGATTACCTTCCAAAATTATCTCCAGATACAGTCACATAGGGGGTTACAGCTTTGACACATGATTTGTATTTTGTTAAGGAAATCACAATTCAGTCCATAGAACATGATAACCAATTTGATGAAAGGCTTAAATTTTCTGATTCCTTCTAGATATCAATATATTAATAATTAGGACTACAGAAGAGAGAGTTGATTTGAGGGAGAAAATTATGAAGACACATTTGGAATTGCTCAATTTGGGCACTTTATAATATTCAGGCAGCATTACATTACAGGCATTTGAAATACAGTTGTTAAGCTTGGATGATTTAGAAATAATTAATATATTATAGCTTTAAAAAGGAATATTTTCACTTTAGGGTGATAATTTTGAAGTGGCAGGGACCAAGGAAAGAGTTCTGAAATATTATGATCATGCAGAACAGGAAAAGGCAATAAATAATACTTTTCATTAGTGAAAAGTATTTTATAAGTGCTAAATTCTATGTAAATATTTCAAGTTGACTTTTTAAAATTTTCCCAAAAGTTAAACAGGTAAGGTGTAATATTTCCACATTATATGTGAAAATAATTATTGCAATAGTTAATAATTAGTCCAAATTTTCAGACTTATTAATTGAATAAGCCATGATTTGAACACAAGCCACTTGACCCCAAACCCTACCTTATTAATCTACAAAAGAATCCTGAAAGTATTTTTATTTTGTTAACAGATGTTTTATTCTTTATGTCTGCTCACTCTCTCACCAAGTACACAAAATCTAAATGCTAACAATGATGTTTGATCTTTTTACAACCTGACAAATAGGCAATTGAATGTTTTCTTTGTAAATTATCTTTGCAATAAATAATTTCTTAGGATGTTTTATTTATTGTACTCATAAGAATTACCAAATTGAAAATTAATAAAATATGCATAATTTAAGAAGTGCATTAGATAGATATTGATTTTAAGGCATTAATTTATGGGCTTATATTAAATAGCTTATAGACTGATGCAACCTCTTTAAATACTCATACATTTAGCCTTAAGACTAACGAAATAAATTAGAATTTATCAAGTTAACAAATTTTTAATTCTTTCAGAGTAAATGGACTAACAAAAAATCCCATGAAGATCGTTTTTGAATTATCAAAAGAGAAAAAGACTCACTGGTATAAGAAAAATAAAAGCATATATTTAATATTTTAAACCAAAACATAAAAGTCTAATTTTCTACTGTAAATTTATTTCTAAATATAAACTATCACATTTCAAACTATTATCTTTATTACATAGAATTTAATATGTTAGAATCACAAATTTCTACTACTAATAAATATGATTATTATGCTTTTTTCATTCTATGTTGTTTATGTATATTTTATTTCACTTTTCTTTATTTTTTGTTGAAATCTACAGTGGACAATATATATATTTGCTATTCAAAAATTATATTAAACCTGGATATAAGCTTCCATGCTTCCTATAAGCATGGCTTAACATATATCTCATTAATTGTGCAATATCAAATGGTGTCAAAAGACAAGAACTTTTTGTAGAACTTTTGCTTATTGTTTTAGTTACAAATATTTCTGACTATGCCTTTTCTCATTTTCATGTATTTAAGACAACTTAAATTGCTTTAGCTACACCATGTGTAAACATTTTTTAAGAAAAATATAGATATTTCCTAAAAGAATCATAGTGAATTATAAGCTATAAGAATAATGTGAATGATATGTGTGAAAATTTTTTAAAGTAGTAATTTTGACTATGGAAGTTACTTTACTTGTGCCAGAGAAGAAATAGTTAAGTTCTGCATTTTAATTGATTGTTGCATATACAAGTTAAAAAACAAAACAAGACAAACAAAAGTTTGCAACAGCCTTAGCAGAGACAACAATTTCCTACTCGAGGTAAGACATCAGGGAACTTCTTGACATGAAAGAATAATACCTGAGTGAGTCTCAAGTTAAAAAGAAGCAGACAGGGATAATGTGATATTGACTTCTACTTATCTAAATTGATTCCCACATTCATCTTAAATGAAATGATAGATAAATCCACACTTGGAAGTAATGACATACTTGAAAAAAGTAAATGCTTCAATTCAATATCTCCAAATATATATTTTATCTTTATTTCTCTAATACTTCACTCCATGAAATTCTGCAGTGTTCTTCACTGGAGATACTTTTTATCTCCAAAACTTCATACCCAATAAGATTCATTCTCCTGCTTCTTGTTTCCTTTAAACTCATGGATGGATATCCCTGAGTAAAAACTTTTGTTATTTAAGCTAATGTCATAGGTCTATATCACCTTCCATTTAAACAAATTGTTTAGGCCAGGCGCAGTGGCTCACACCTGTAATCCTAGCAATTTGGAGGCCGAGGCGGGCATATTACCTGAGGTCAGGAGAGCGAGAGCAGCCTAACTAACGCGGAAAAACCCTGTCTCTACTAAAAAAAATACAAAATTAGCTGGGCTTGGTGGTGCATACCTGTAATCCCAGCTACTCTGGAGGCTGAGACGGGAGAATCACTTGAACCTGGGAGGCAGAGTTTGCAGTGAGCCCAGCTTGCACCACTGCACTCCATCCTGGGCAACAAGAGTGAAACTTCCTCTCAAACACAAACAAATAAACAAAAAATGTTTAACTCCGATTTTCAAGTCATTTTTTTATCTTATCAAGAACCTTAGAACCTTGTCCATCCTAGCACCAACTATAATAATCAGAGATTTAAACAGCTGTCTTGTCTTTCCTTAATATCCCACAACACTTCAACTATTTTATGTAACAAATGTTTACTTTAAGTCTGTCTATGTGTGAAATATGAAAAGAGTTAAATAGTATTTTGAACCTCTGTTTTAGGAAAATATGTGAAGAAATGAATAAAACATTCATATTATTAAGTAGATATGAGTACAAATTAGGGGGTATGAATGAAGGCATGACTAAGTTTAAGATCTCTTGGAAGAGACCTAGAGATAAGATAGTTTGCACTATTTATTTTTAATGTGATTATTCATATGATTACACTTAGGTTTATCATCTTAATATTTATATTCTTCCCATCTGGTATTGTTTGTTTTCTTTTCCATTTTTCTGCCTTCTCTTATATTGATTGAACATATTATATCATTTTATCTTTTTTGTTGGCTTCTTAACTGTTATGCTTATTTTGATGGTTTTAGTATTTATAGTAAAAATCGGCAATGTTTAATTTTGAATGTCAACTTGATTTGATTAAGATATATGTATCTTAATGGTAATGCATTCTTACTGTGTGGAATTGGTGGACTGAGGGAGGAATATCTGCCTTCAGTGTGGGCAGGTGCCATACTGTTGACTGGGGCCCAGATAGAACACAAAGGCAGAGGAAAAACAAATTTTCCCTCCCACTTCTGGAGGTAGGACACTTTTCTTCTACTTTTGGAGATCAGAAATCCAGGTTCTCTGACCTTTGGACTTTGGGACTTGGACCGGCAGCCTGCTGGGTTCCCCGGCCTTTGGCCTCAAACTGAAGGTTATACCATCAACTTCCATTGTTCTAAGAGCTTCGGACTTGGACAGCCACACTGCCAGCTTCCCTGATCCTTCAGCTTGTAGATGGTCTGTCATGGAACTTTACTCAGTCTCCATAAATATGTAAGCCAATTCTATCTATCTATCTATCTATCTATCTATCTATCTATCTATCTATCTATCTATCTATCGTCTATCTCTTATTAGTCTATTTCTCTGGAAAACATCTAATACAACATCTTTAATATATCAAAGTTTAATTTCAAGTGATATCATACCACTTCACATATTATATAAAACCCTTACAGCAATACACTTCTACTTCTCCCTTCTCAGTATTTATGCCTAGTAATTTTTTCCTGGATGCCAGACACTAATTTTTATTTTGCTAAGCAGTGAATATTTTTTATATTCTTAAAAATAGTTTTGAGCTTTGATTTGGGTAAAGTTAGGTTCAATACTAAAAAAATATTGATTCTTTTGAGGATATTTATCTTCTAATTAGTCTACCATTTGCCCATAAATTGTGTGATTTTCCACACTGTATGAGTTCTTGAGACTGCTCTCTAGATCTTTCTCATAGTCGCGTCTCTGGACTTAGGTAGATTACTCAGAAATACTCTCTAATCACCACTCATGAAAACCTGTGAGGCTTCTCTGCATATCTGTACAGCTGTCCTTAGAGTTAGTTGTCTCCTCTCCAGAACTCTGCTTTGTAAATTACAGCGTTTTTGCCCTCTCAGATTCCCAGCTCCACTTTTTCAATTCAGGGAATCCACCAGGTTCCACATAAATTACCCTACAGGCAGCACAATGTAGGGTAATTTATGTGGAACCTGGTGGATTATAATAGAAATTCTCCCAGACATGAAGTTGGGCAAAATGCAAGTTTCACTTCATTCGCTTCTTTTCTCTTAGAGATCATTACTGTATTTCTTGATGTCCAACATCTTGAAAACAATTATTTTGTATAGCTTGTCTGATTTTATATTTGTTTAGGTGGAAGGATAAATCCAATTCCTGTTATACCATTTTAGCCAGTAAAAAAGTACAATTTTTTTAGTACTTCTTTTATAAGCACATGTTTTATTTAATTTATGCTATGCAGACATTATTCAATGTTTTTTATCAACATCCAGAAAATACATGAGGAGAATGTGTCTCTTGAAGCTAAAATGCATGGCTTCAATTATGTTTTGAAACAAAAGGTTTTTATTGTAAAATTGTTTAGTTATTTATCAAATGACTCAGGTTTTAATACAGTCGTAATAATAACTAACATTACTAACGTGATTATAATCTTCCTGTGTATTACAAACTATATTTCATGCTGGGCGATGGAACTTAGGGCTTCCTGTGAGATGATTCTAGCTTAATATCCCAGATTGCTGGATATTAGCCTCCAACTCATACAACATCACTGTTTGCTATTCCTAGCAAGAACATGGACAAATTTTCATTTTCCGTATACCTTCCTCACTCTAGTGAATGGTTGAGAGGTTGTATCTTAAGCCTGTTAAAATCAAAATTGCTTTCAGAAAATGTCAACATCAGGATTACATCTACATAAAAATATGGTTACAGCAGGACATACCTCCTCCAGATGGAAGTATGTTATGATCTCTTGCTTTGTGTAGCCATGTCCATGCAGATATATTTCTGTATATTTTTATATTAAGAAAGTAATAGACCTTAAATATGTCTTCTTGTACTTTCTGTACATTACCATATTTTTATGACACATATACTTTTTTTCACTTAAGAATAACACAGATATAAAATTTATAAAGAAATTAAAATATATCACTTTTAGTATCAATTGTTCAAATGCCAAAGTTAAAGTGAAAAATTATCTTCCATTATCTGCCTGAAGTGTGAAAGAGATTTTATAGAAAATAAATCTACTAGAGTGCTTGAAAAAAGCAGGTATGTAAACTGCATGACTTAAATTTGGAAAAATTTGATATTAAGTGAAAGAAAATTACCCTTGATGAACAAAAGCAATAAAATATTATCCTAGATTGCTTTTCCCTTTAGAAAGCAATTGTTGGCAAAAATATGGCAATACCCACTACATTGACAAGCTACAGCCCACAAATGACATTACTCTTTGAACAGAGAAAAAGTTTATAGCTTAAAGCTTTTCACCAGTAATAATATTGTGCTCAATTTTAAAATAATATTTATATTTATAGATAGCAATTGAAAATTTTATGAATGAAATAATAATGAAATCTTCCACCAACTCTAAGAAAGAAAACACAGATATGACCTTGCTAAGAAATTCAATAATCTTAAAAACATTAACACTTAATCATATTTCAGGCCATGTTCAAATTTCTTTATGCATATAAACTTTATGCATCTGATACATTTAAGATACAATCTGTCAACAATTCTCTAGGGTGAGGAAGCTTTGCTGAATGTGAAAGCTTGTCCATGTGCTTGCTAGAAACAAACAAACAAAAAAACACAATGAAGCGACGGGAGCTGGAGGTTAATATCCAGCCATTCAGAATATTAAGCTAGAGCCATGTCACAGTAAGCTCTAAGTTCCATCACCCATCATGAATATAGTTTGCAACACACAGGAGGAGTATAATCACATTAGTAATGTTAGTCATTATTACAGCTGTATTAGAACCTGAGTCGTTCAACAAATAACTCAACAATTTTACAACAAAAGTTTTTGTTCCAAAACATAATTGAAGCCATTTATTTTAGTTAAAGCATAGTCTCCTCATGTATTTTCTGAAAGTTAAAAAAAAAATTGACTAGTTTCTGCATAGTCTAAGTTTATAAAATACATGCTTACAAAAGAATTATCTGAAAATATTATCAAATAACCCTATGAAATGTGTATCATGATGATTATTATTATTATTAGAATCAGACTCAATCAGAAATTTGATTTCCAAGCATCACGTTAGATATCGGACCTTTCTTTTTCATAGGAATCTGTGTGAATGACCCCAGTGGTTCAGTCAGAAACTAATCTATTTGCATAGTTGAGGGCTTTTAGGAAGAGTGATTTTTAATTTAACAGTCTGTAGCTTTCCATGTGACAGATCAAGCATATAGATTACTTTAAAAAGGACAAGAGTCATAGTTTCATCTTCTGCACAGAGCGACCTCATCTACTTTTGGTTCTGCAGAGCTGGTGCTGAGGCTGAATGGTTGTACTAGCCTGATAGACATCTGGTTGTAGCTTCATCTAACCATCTGTGATCCAGGCCCCGGTGTTTAGGAGAACTTCAGCTTCCTCATCACTTGCCCCTATGAGTGAGCAGCTTTGCTTTAATAGGTGGTGTGTAGCATAAAGTCCCCATACAACCCGAATGGCTAGCACCCAATTATTCATGTAAAGCCAAAATGCCACTGGGGCCAAGCAGGTGTGGTCTTCAATATACTAATTCCATTTTGTGAGCTTTCTCATCTTGTCAACCATGGGATACTAGTAGACTTAGTACAAAATAGAATTTTAGGCTGGGAAGTCACATGGCCTCTGTAAGTCCGGTCTTCATTTTCAACAAGAGCTTAGTGGCAATCAAATAGCAACTTCTAAAAGTAGGGGTACTTGGTAGTGTGTTACGGAAAACTCTTTGTCCAAAACTCCAAGGATCATCTCTGGGTGGAGATTGCCTCCCTTTGCCAAAGGTTCTAGTCAACAAAGTTATAAGTTACCAAGACTTGTTGTGTCTTCACACACAAAATGATCAATAGAGTGCTAGGCCTCCGTTTTGGTGGAAGGAATCTGAAAAGACAGCAGTTTTTCCTAAATTGCTGGATGAATGACATGAATTTGCCCATGTAGTCCTCCAAAACTTTATTTGACCACGAATTTTGTTGGGTTTTCTCAGTCACCCCTGCCAATATAGGCATGTTAACATTACAGGCAGGACAGCTGATACTGCTGCTATTATCAAATCCCGAGGATGTCATCTATGTAATGAAAGCATTAGTTATGAGATGGTGGAAGTCCTTGTGCTAAATCCCACCCCACAAACGGGTGGTAAATGACAAGGAAGTCTGACCCACTAGTCTCTCAGTCTCTCTCTCTCTCTCTCTCTCTCTCTCTCTCTCTCTCTCTCTCTCTCTTTCTCTCTCTCAGCTCTTCCTCAATCAGCTTGACTTTATGACATTTATGGGATGAGGAAGTTCAAACATACAACTCATCAATTCCTGTTATGGATTCAAGTGTAAAAGCAGCAAAAAAAGAGTGCATTGAATTGGCCCAAAGAGCCTCACATACAAAGTCAGGCTTGCTTTCTTTCCTTTCCATTGTGAATCTTGCTTGAACCTATGAGTAGAATCCAAATGTCCTCTCATTTTTCAAGTCTTGGGCATCTGTATCCATAGAGCCATAAAAGGGCAATTATCTCTGTATTAGTTAGGGTTCTCTAGAGGGACAGAATTAAGAGGACAGATGTATATATAAAGGGGAGTTCATTAAGGAGTATTAACTCACATACATGATTATGAAGTGAGGTCTCACAATAAGCCACCCGCAAGCTGAAGAACAAAGAAGCCAGTCCAAGTCCTAAAGCAGAAGAACTTGGAGTCTGATGTCCAAGAGCAGGAAGCATCCAGCATGAGAGAAAGATGTAGATATAGGCTGGAAGGCTAAGCTGGTCTAATCTTTCCATGTTCTTCTGCCTGGTTTTTCTGGACATGCTGGCAGCTGATTAGATTGTGTCCGCCCAGATTGAGAGTGGGTCTGCCTCTCCCAATCCACTGACTCAAATGTTAATCTTCTTTGGCAGCACCCTCATAGACACACCCATGAACAATACTTTGCATCTTTCAAGCCAATCAAGTTGATGCTCAATATTAAGCCTCACACCCTTCATTCCCCAAAGTTCCTCAGAATATTTAACCTTTTTCTTCTTATTTTTTTTTTCTGTGTGTATCCATAGTTGAAATTTTATTCACCTGGAAAAGGTAATGAAGTACTAACACATGCTTCAATTTAGAGACAAAAAATATGAACCTAGGTGAAGGAAAGCAGACACAAAGGTCACATATTTTATGATTACATTTATATGAAACATTTGGAAGCTGGAAATGCAGAGACAGAAAAAAGATTGTTGATTGTCAGGGGCTGGCGTGAGAAGGGAGTAGAGAGTGATTGTTCCATGGAACCCAGTTTCTTGCTGACATGATGAAAATTCTTTGGACTAGATAGATGTGGTTGTTTCAACACTGGAAATGTACTAAATGCCACCAAATTGTGTACTTTAAAACAGAAATTTCCCTAGCCCCAGGCCACGGACCAGTATCAGTCTGTGGCCTGTTAGGAACTGGGCCACACAGCAGGAGGTGAGCAGGGAGCCAGCAAGCATTACCACACAAGCTCTGCCTGCGGTCATATCAGTGGTGGCATTAGATTCTCATAGGAGTGAAAACTCTATTGTAAACTGCGCATCAGAGGGACCTAAGTGGTGCACTCCTTATGAGAATCAAATACCTGATGATCTGTCATTATCTTCCAACACACATAGATGGGACTGTCTAGTAGCAGAAAAACAAGCTCAGGGCTCCCACTGATTCCATATTATGGTGAGTTATATAATCATTTTATTATTTATTACAATGTAACAATAATATAAATAAAGTGTGCAATAAATGTACTGCGCTTGAATCATCTATCAAATCACTCCCTGTCCTGTCCATGGAAAAACTGTCCTCTACACAACCAGTCTCTGGTGCCAAAATGGTTAGTTTTTGCTGCTTTAAAATGCTCAACTTTATGTTATCAGGATTTTACCTTAATAAAAGAAATGCAAAGAACGGAGACATAGTTCTACACAAATCTCTTTTACCTTGAGAAATTGCATTATAATCCAGTGCTTTTGATGTGAGGTAGAATTTCCAGTAGGTGAGAGATGTCCTAAGTTCCATAGTTTTCAGGCATTAAACCAAACTTCTTACTTTAATCTTTTAAAAAAATTTTCAACTTTTATTACAGATTGCAGGTTACACATGCCTTTTTCTTAAAGCAGTTGAACTGGGAGCAAATGAGAAACAGGAGATCAGGGAGCATGGAGAGGGAGAGCACCACCTCACCAAAACGTCTGTCACATTTGTCTTTCACTTGATGCAAAGAGATGACTGAAGCTTCTTTTATTTTCAGTTTAGCCCTCTACCAGCTTTAGACTCCTTTATCATCTATTATACCTTCTGCCTAGAAAAGTAAATGATAAGAAAAAGTCTCATTTATGTGACTTGTTTCAATCATCCTACTCCTCAGCATTACGAAAACTCAGGATAGTGGGGGTGGTCCTTACTTATACCCCACTCCCTTTGCCCACAACTTGGGGCTTCAGGGAGTATTATCATATCCTCTAACTCAGCCCACATATGGCTCTTGTTCTTGCCTCTTTCAGAAAGCTCTGTCTCTGTCATAACTCCATCCTCCAATAATCTCAAAAATTGTCAAGAATTATCAAAGCTCTAATATTTTACTTTACTGGCAAGATAATACATTGGCTGTCACAATTTCATGGACACTGGCAGAAGACATGAGACTCCTGGGTCAAAGATAAAGAAGTTTATTAATTATGGCACAGCAGCAGTATGAGCTCCTGATTTGCTTCAGTCCCTTTGCCCCACAAACCCCATGGAGAAGGTGCAGAGGTGGGCACAGGTGAATTCTGAACACTATGGGTTTGTGTCATAGCTAAGGAACCCTGAGCTTAGAAAACCCCCAATTTTATAAAGAAGACTGCAAGCAAACACCCTGAAACTTTGCCCAGTAGCAGATTTATTTTTGATGTTCTACTCAGGAAATAATTCTACCTTTTTTCTATCTTCTAAAGGATTTTTTCCTTAGAAACAAGGTTTTATCTTCCAAGACTTTTTGTTATAAAAACATCCTTGAAAAGATAGTCTTGAAGAAAATCAGTCATAAGATGTCGAGAAACACCATGACGAATTGTCCTCCTGAAAAATATTTTTCATTCCATTTTCCTAATAAATGCCTTCAAGAATGAGAAGGAAATATAGTAAAAATAACACTATACAATTACAGATTGCAAGAAGAAAGAAAATAATTTTTGTTAAGTCCATAAAAGATGGTCTTTGCTAAAATCTGTATTTGGTGTTATGCATTCATTTATACTTTAGGCATTTCTGTTCCCTATAGGTCTAATGTCATCTGTATCTTACTCTGTACTAATAAAAATAATAAAAAGGACATTAAAAGACACAGATGATTTATTTCATATCTGATAATGATAGTACTGTAGGCAAATATAAAAATACTGGTGTGAAAATGAAATACAAACCTCTGATTATGAACATTATAATATTATGGGATATTTTGTGAGTAAAAGAAAGACTTAGCATGAAAAAGGAAGAAAAATAATCTGATATTTTCTACATCTATGAATCTCCAGAAGTTGGATGATTAGCAGAGATGAGAAAGTTGATAAATATATATGGAGGAAATAATTTCTTCTTTTTTTTCTGTGTGTCTTTCTGGGCTTTTTTTGAGTTGGAGTCTTGCTCTGTCACCCAAGCTGGAGTGCAGTGGCACAATCTCAGCTCACTGCAATCTCTGCCTCCTGGGTTCAAGCGATTCTCATGCCTCAACCTCCCAAGTAGTAGGGATTACAGGCATGTAATATGTAATGCTAATTAGGGAAATTATATTAAAAATGTGAACAGAAGGTAACAAGGCCAAAAACAAAGAGAAAAGAAAATACTGAAGAATCACATGGGGCACTGAAAATTAAATAAAACATTTATAATGTTAACTGACCTCTTTCTTCTCATTGTAAGAACCTTTGGCATTCTCCAATGTTTTTGCATTCAAAGACACAAGAGACTCAAGCACCAAGGAAAACTCAATCATTTTTGATGCTCAAGTTGTGAATATTGGAGGTCTAATAACTTTTCGCAACTTTGGTGCCTGCTTTATTTTAAAATCTCAAAGGCTGATAAAGGAAATGGAAGTACATTTGGACTTTGTACTTGACAGATGCCTGACCGAAAAAATACATTTTTGTTCTCTCCCTAAGGTGGCTTAATATACTTACGTGCTGAAGTCAACCCCTTTCCCAGTTCATCCCCAGAATCAAAAAATACTGTCAGCAGATTTTACCTCAGTGGCAAAAAAATATTATGAAATGGAGGATTTATCATTTCTTGTTTTTTTTCCATCAAATAATTAGCTTGACTTCCTTTCCTACCTTTTTCTCTTTCTATATTCTAACAGAATGTGAAAGATAAAAGTGCCAGAAACAAAGATACTAGTAATTTTTCTTTTCCTGGAGGGAAGAGTGGGGATTAGTATGCTTGTGGATGTTACTCATCTCATGTACTTCTGAATATAAATGTTAATCTTTGCAACTGATCTTTCTAAAACAATGTAAAGCATTTCAAACATTGTTTAATTACAACGAGAATTCTACGTCTCAGCAATAGATCTTGAAGATAATTAAGCTAATTCAAAATGTAACTTAAAATAAACTTTAAATATGTTGGAAATATTAAAGAAAATATAATCATTCCTCCAGTTGCTCTAGGAAGGTAACATACTCAGTAGACAGTTAATATATATTTAGAGCTTATTTTGTAACTATTCGAATAGATACTGTTTGGCAATGTAACAATGGGTTCTGCTTTAAGGAGTTAACTTTTCCATAAATTAAGGTAATATTTATAATAATATGTGACACTAAGTAGGTGCTGAACAAATGCTTTATAATTTCCCTGATATGTGGCAAATAATGAAAAGTTAGTAACTAAATGTAATGTTGTAAAATTAAATAAAGTCTTAGTGTTGTTGCAGACAATCAATCTTAATTTAAAATAATTCAAATGAATTTCAGGACACTGGTTTACTTATGTACTAAGAACAACTGGAAGTTTAGAAAAAGCAGTTACATTTTTGACAGTATTATACACTGCAAAATTCATTTTAACTAACAGTAGCATCAAATCAATATATAAAAGAACAATAAACCACACAATAGCAATTATTTTCCACATTAATGTAAACAAAAATGTGTGCTAATTATTATCAGAAATTTCAGCCATGAGTCATTCTCCTTAAAATATATCTATTGAGATATGATTTATATACTATAAATTTACTCTTTTATAGCATATAGTTCAATAATTTTAGCCTATTTATAGAATTGCACAACTATCACCACAATCTAATTTTAGAATATTTTCCTCACCCAAAGAAAAACCCATACTCATTAGCAGTGCTAAAAGAAAACCTTCAGCCACATTGAATTTAAATGAGGTTAACTGCGCAATGAACAACTGGTGAATCGGGCAGCCTTCTGAGCCAGGGTAGGCTCAGAGACTCCAGCGCAGCCATGTGATGGAAAATCTATAGACAGAAAAAGGAAAGTAACCTATGGAAAACAGAAACAGCTGTTTTCTGTGTGGTATAGAAACAGCTGGATTGGTTGCAACATGGTGTTTGCAGTTTTGAACAAGGTTTGAACAGTTGGGTACATTTGACTGGTCAAAACTTGGTGATTGGCACAAGTGTAGGCTACAGTATGTTTCTATGTCCACTTGTTATAGTTCACAATGCAGAGAAAAGTCTTCAGGCTGAACTTAAAATATGTAAGCAAGAAGCTTTATGTTAAACTTGATTTAACAACAGTCACTCCCCATACCCTCCATTTCCCCTACTATGTAAGCAACCTCTATTCTCAATGGATTTACCTAATTAATATTTCACATAAATGGAGTAAATACTATATATGGTCTTTTGTCACTGGTTTCATTCACTTATAAGTAATTCTTAAAACACCTAGGAGGTGCCGAGCTAACTAAAAGTGGTAACATGATTTAAATTTGAAAAAAAAAAAAAAAAAAAAAAGCCAATGAGTATTCAAAACTCATTCTGTAGTTAAGAGTAAAGATGTAAGAATATGTCTTTAGTAATCCCAGCTACATCGGAGGCTGAGGTAGGAAAACTGCTTGAACCCAGGAGGTACAGGTTGCAGTGAGCTGAGATGGCACCATTGCACTCCAGCTGGGGGGACAGAGTGAGACTCTGTCTCAAAAAATTCAATTATTGTGGAAGACGGTGTGAAGATTCCTCAAGGATCTAGAAAAGAAATTCCATTTGACCCTGCAATCCCGTTACTGAGTATATACCCAAAGGATTATAAATGGTTCTATTATAAAGACACAAGCACACATATGTTCATTGCAGCACTGTTTACAATAGCAAAGACTTGGAACCCACCCAAAATGATGGACTGGATAAAGAAAATGTGGCACATATATACCATGGAATACTATGCAGCCATAAAAAAGAATGAGTTAATATCCTTTGCAGGGACATGGATGAAACTGGAAACCATCATCAGCAAACTGACACAAGAACAGAAAACCAAACAGTGCATGTTCTCACTCATAAGTGGGTGTTGAACAATGAGAACAGATGGACACAGGGAGAGAAACATCACACATGGGGGCCTGTTGGGAGGCTGGGGGTGGGTAGGGGAGGGATAGGAGGGAGTGAGGGAATTGGGGAGAGATAACATTAGGAGAAATACCTAATGCAGATGATGGGGGATGGAAGCAGCAAACCACAATGGCATGTGTATACCTGTGTAATAATCCTGCACAATCAGCACATGTACCCCAGAACTTAAAGTATAATTAAAAAACAAACAAATAAAATAAAATAAAGAATATGTCTTCAAGGTGCTGAGAATCAGGAATTGTATAAATTTCTACAGAAACCAGGAATGTGTTTTGCATATCATGTCAAAAACACTCCCAAGATGAATTTTAGATTGCTGCAATTCCTATGCATGCACGCAAAGTTCCTATGTAAGCAGAGTTGCTTGAGCTTCTCATTCCCGCCTCTGTCCCCGCTCTCTGTTTTTTTGAGACAGAGTCTTGTTCTGTTGCCCAGGCTGGAGTATAGTAGCATGATTTCAGCTCACTACAACTTTTGCCTCCCAGGTTCAAGTGATTCTCACATCTCAGCCACAGGAGTAGTTAGGATTACAGGTGTGCACAACCACGCCCTGCTAATTTTTGTATTTTTCGTAAAGATGGGGTTTCTACCCATTGGCCAGTCTGTCCTCCTGGCCTCATGTGATCCACTGGCTTCAGCCTACCAAAGTACTGGGATTAGAGGGTTAAGCAACTGTGCCCAGCCCTCGGTTCTCTAATTACAGCTTCTTCTGAGCTCACACTTTTGAAAAAACACAGTTGAGCACAGCCTCTATTACACTGCAGAAAACAAAATATAAATACCATACAAATATCATAATTTTTTCTAAAGTTCCTGTAGATTAACTATTTAATTCCTCTTTACCATAAAAACTCAGCAAATCTCAGTGGAAGTAGTGTAACATTATTAACTAATTTAATATTTTGGTTAAAATTGAGCATAGACTTAACTCTTCCAATCATACCTTTAATTCAGTGGAAATTTTAAAATATTAAAATTTAAAAAAGATTCAATGAGCTAAATTAATCACCAAATGAATGGAAGAGACAGGCTGTTTTCAAAAGAAAATCAAATTATATACTATGTGCCAGGTGTTTGCTTGAAACTGAGATTATATTGGTGTACAAGATAAGAGTACTATTATTTTAGAAATTTATGATCGGCTGGGCGCGGTGGCTCAAGTCTGTAATCCCAGCACTTTGGGAGGCCTAGGCGGGTGGATCACGATGTCAAGAGATCGAGACCATCCAGGTCAACATGCTGAAACCCCGTCTCTACTAAAAATACAAAAAATTAGCTGGACATGGTGGCACGTGCCTGTAATCCTAGCTACTCAGGAGGCTGAGGCAGGAGAATTGCCTGAACCCAGGAGGTAGAGGTTGCAGTGAGCCGAGATCGCGCCATTGCACTCCAACCTGGTTAACGAGGGAAACTCCGTCTCAAAAAAAAAAAAAAAAATATGATCAAGAGGAACATTAAGATTGAACAATGGCAGGCAGTAGTTTAAGTTGTTTATCACAATAATATATTAAGAAGTCCTATGTGAGTAGATAAGTTAGTTTTGTAGGAATGCTGAAAAGTTTCCAAAATCTACATTCAGAACTATGTAGAGTTGACCCTTGAACAACATGGATTTGAACTGCAATAGTCCACTTTTACACAGATTTTCTTTAGCTCTGCCACTTCTGAAACAGAAAATCCAACCCCTCTTTTTCCTCCTCCTTAGCATACTCAACATAAAGACAATAAGAAGAATATCTTTATGATGATTCACTCCCACTGAATGAATAGAAAATATATTTTATCCTCCTTATAATTGTCTTGATAACATTTTTTTCTCTACCTTAATTTACTGTAAGAAGATAGTATAGGGAAGTCTATAAGAAGTTTGTGGAAAATGCATCTTATGACAAAACTATGCATGGATTTAAAAAAGTTTTGCATCAAAATAAACTCATACTAACTTGTTATAATATGTCTGAACAGGATCTAGTTTGAGACTACTAAGGATAAAACATCAACGTGAAAAAAGCCTCTATCAGAGCAACATGTTTTCTGCTAAATTAAAGCAAGAACAGGTATCCAGTTTATGGAGAAATAGGGGTGGAAAATTGGAGAAATCATTGATGTTGTTTGAAAAGTTTATAGGGATAATGTGTCAAGAAATCAGCAATTTACAAATGGGTAACTCATTTTAAGAAGGGATGAGATGATGTTGAAAATGAAGCTTATAGCAGCAGATCATCTACATCAATTTACAAGAAAAAAAATCCTGTTTATGCCCTCATTGAAGAGGGCCAATAATTAACAGTACAAACAATAGCCAACACCATAGACTTCTCAACTGGCTCAGCTGACACAATTCTGATGGAAAAATTAAAGGTGAGCACACTTTCTACTTGACTAGTGCCAAAACAGTTTGCACAGAGACCAGCTGCAGACAAGAAGAGAGCTTTCAATGAAAATTTTAAATAATTGGGATCAAGACCTTGAAGTCTTTCTTCAGAGAATTGTAACACAAGATAAAATGAGGCTTTTCCAGTCTGATCCTGAAGACAAACCACAATCAAAGTAATGGAAGTGGTCTAATTAAAGCCAAAACGGCCTTATCAAGAGCAAAGGTCAAGACAACAGTTTTTTGGGATGGTCAAGGTATTTTGCTTGTTGACTTTCTGGAGGGGCAAAGAACAACAGTGTCTGATCATTATGAGAGTATATAGAGAAAGTTAACCAAAGCTAGAGTAGAAAATGCCCTGAAAAACTTTACTGGTGAGTTCTTCTCCACTATGACAATCTCCTGCTCCTTCATTTGATTAAACAAGGGCAATTTCATGAGAGTTTCTATGGGAAAGCCTTAGGCGTTCATCTCTCTAACTTCTTTTAGTTACATAATAATAAAAGTTATTTAAAAGGGGCCCATTTTTCATTAGTTAAAAATGTATAAAAGAATGTATTGACATGGTTATATTCCCTCAGTTTTTTTATGGGTGGACTAAATGGCTGGTATAATCAGTTACAAAAGAGTCTCAAACTTGATATGGCTTATGTTGAGAAACAAAGTTTATACTTTTGATTTTTATCTTTTAACCTCATTTCCTGTAATCTTTTTGAAATCTCTTTATAGAAATATATCATATTAAATCTGTGTTAATTGTTCATGTTGTCGGTAAGGCTTCTGCTGTTAGTAATTACGTTTTGGGGGAGTCAAAGTTGTATTCAGATTTTTGACTGTGGGGGAGATGGTTTGGTGGCTTGGTGCTGCAACCCCTGCATTGATCTGTATTGTAAAGAAGTTTCCCCTTTTTTGTTCTGAAAAAATATATAAGAAAACAATGGTAGAACATTTATTACCTTTCTACTGCCTAGAGTGTCTCTAAAATATGAGTAAATGGCTATGTGAAAGTCATACACTCCTTATTTCATTTGGTAGTCACCAAAATTGATTCTAGACGTATTTGTTAATCAATAAAAAGAATGTGAGTTCCTTTATTATTCTAAAGTTAGGATTGAACAAATGTGTTCTCCATTCTCTCTTAAAATACACATTTTAATGTTTTTATGTGATACGAAGACAAAGAGAATGGGAGAGAAGACCACAGCAGAAAGAACAAAACAGACTCATAAGTGTCTATTTAGAAAGTCGGAAGAGGTCTGTAACCTGCTAACTCACCTGGCAGAGCAGAAAAGCAAAACTTAATTTCCTGAGTGAGAAAAGTCAACACGAAGCAGGTAGGTTGTTACTCCGGAACTCAAAGACTGGAGGAAGAATTCACCGGGGAATGCTGAAGACAAACAGAGCAGGATAGCACCAAAAGCATTTAAGCAGGAGTGATTGGACATGTTCGTAAAGAAGAGTTAGGTTCTTCCCCCCACACATTTAGCCTTGTTATTATACATTTCCTACAGGGGAAGAGGGTTGCCTAAAGGCTCATTTCTGAAAGAATAAATCACAGAAGCTCTGTAATCGGGGATACTTAGCTAACCAAGGGCAGGGTTTAGGCACTATTTTTGCTTATGAATGAAAGTCTATGGATTGTGTAGTGAAATATATTCCATCCAACTTAGGTTCCTAAAAGCTAAAATCCAAGTTTCTAAACCCAAGGGAAAAGTTTAGAGTACTGATATTGTAGAAACTGACTGGTTCAAGAGAAAGGATCTACAAATACGGGCATCTGCGGCTCTCCATCGAAAGACCTGATTTCCTACCCAATCTCCACATAGTGAGGCTCGTAAGTATTTAAAATACCCTTTTTTTGGATTTTCAGTGCTTAGTTTCTAAATACAAATAGAGAACTAAGAGCCATCATACATATCGGGAAACCTCTATCATAAAATTCAGTTGCTAGAACAAATAAATCAAAAATCAAGAGAAACAGAAAATGCTTGGAGTTCAAAAAGGCCTTAAAAATTTTCACTCGTTTTATATAAAAGAATACACTAGAATGCATTACATCAATAAAGCAAAAATGGAAGACTATACATAAAAATTATCCTCAGAAATCATAGAATACTAGGAAAAATTTTGAAATGATACATTTTATTAATGATTTAAAGGCTTTAGGGATTTGAGCAGGCCCCGTAAGCACTCTGAACCAATTGAACAATTGATACAAAAGAGTGCTTCAGCTATGAAAAACAAATTTACTTTCATTACTGACAAACGCTTACATTGAAGAATGTGACGTATACTGACGGGCAGGTTGCCTTTGTAATCCAAATGTTGACTGACAAATTATTCTCCTCATCACTATAGCACTTAAAAACTTAAGTTTCTCTGCCCAATGAAGGCTGAGTCTTTCAAAAAAACATTTCTGGAATGAAGGGAAAAAGCATAGCAAAATCCATGCTCTCTTAAAGAAACTCAATGAGAGGAGCAAAGTAAGGGAAAGAGACTGCGGAACTGGCCCAGTATATTCTTCCAAATTACATAAAATGACACCGGCTTTCCTGGACACGGGGACACAGAGGAGTAAAGAGTGCTCAAGAATAAGACGCTGGTGTGTATCTTTACGTAGAAGAACATCACCAAGTGTCCTTTATGTATCCACCTGGGACCACAGGTGGACAATATTTATCATTTGATAAAAGACATTTAACATTTGACAGGGAAGTATACTCACTGCATGACTATTACGCTAGAAGTTTACTCCATGTTGCATTTCTCACTGCAGATTTTGCCCAAATACATTGACCAACATGTCCTTTAGGAAGTTCTGCACAAGAGCAAATGACATCATAAAGACTCTACAATAATATACTGCTATCAACATGGAAATTCCACAGATTTGAATACAAACTTTCTCTCATTGTAAATTTTTATGGAAACATGAAGTTTGAAGATTAAATTCCACAGCAACTTAATGTCCAAAGTTAGACACAACCCAAGGTATCAAAGATCAACCTCTAACTCTCGTCTTGATTTTTAAAAACCTGATAAAACTGAAGGCCTAGATTAATCTTCCCGTGTCTTCTTCTGTAGTCTCAGCTAGAATGGGATTGTTGGGTTCTGGTTCCTTCAGCAGCTGTGTCTTCCAAAGTGTGACAGTGATTCTTTCAAGGCCTCAGGATTTCAGTGATTTCATCTTGCATATTGTTTAGACTCCAAACAGCAAATTAGATTTTTAAAAAGTTAGCAAAGAATTAGCTGTACACACACCAGACTTAGAAAACAAGCCAATATCAATGATTTAGGGTGGTCATTTCTGGAAAAAATAATTGCTCCCCAAAGTCAATACTTCATCTTGTAAAAGACCAATGAAGAAATTTGATTTTATCTGAACAAAGGCAGTTTATGAAGAAAGTACTATTTTTTAGCTTGCCAAGAGGCCACACTATATCAGATGATAAAAGTCCACTTAAAATAAAACTCAATTTCCCATCAAGAAGTCAAATTTTTCACTAATATAATTACGATTGGCAGTGTGTGTGGGAGTATCTTTCCACATTGTCTCTTCTCTCAAAGTGGCATTTGTGATATTGCTGCTTTCCGCAAAATTTCAAAATTCATAGTGTAGACAGCTCCGGTAGGAGGTTTTATTGCAGGAACTTTTGATTTCCTTCCAGCACCTCAGAATCTTTTAATCCCTTTCCTATTTGAGCCCATATTTATGGCTGCCTCATTACTGTATTGATGGTGGGCTATGTATAGTGACATAACTTCCCTTATCTATTTTGATCCAGTTCTGGAACACAGTGGCTGCTTTTCTCTATAGAGTTGTTTAGGGTCTGTAAAAATTGCTTCTAAGGAAAGATTTTTCTTTTCTCCTAACATTTGTTTCAGCTGCAGAGTCAGCCCCAGAAAATTCTTGAAGCGGTCATTGATTCAAAGCCTAACAGCCTAACAAGAACCAATTACCTTGCTGTGTGCCCCTCAAGATAGCATCTTTATTCAGCTGCTGGATAAAATAAATATACTGAGTAAAACATCTTGCTGCCTTTTTTTCTCTCCAGTAGTTATACTATTCTTCTAACAGTTTATTTTTCTCTTTTAGGAAAATTTGTCTACATATTTATAAAGTTAAGCTGTTTCATCATTTCATCAATTTTCTCTAATTTCTAAATGTTTAAGCATTCTTATTTAAATTCTGTAAAATTCTTATTAAATCTGAATTTCTTTTTGAATTTTCTCATTTCCATTATGATTTCTTCTAACACTTTTTCAACACTGATATTTGAGGCTGCCATAGAATTTACCAGGCAAACATATCCTTTCCACTATCACTTTACTGAGTTGGATAATTTTGTTTAAGAATATGCTCCAATATCCAATATAGGACTGCCATTGCTATATTTCTCCTTTTTTGATTCACCATTACCATCCCTCCTATTTGCTTTAGAATGAACATTTTTTGGTTTAGAAATTTCAATACATTCTCAAACTGACTCTAAATTCCAAACATTTCTCAAGCAGATATCCTGAATGTACAGATTTTTACTGTGCATACCCTTTCGCAATATTTGCACTACTTTAAGGCTTGCCACTGGCGATTTCCCAATTCTTGCACATGTAAATGAGTTCAAAATTTTTAAGTAATTTATTTGTTGCAAGAGAAAATTAACTTGTGACCTAGCCTGATGTAGTTAAAAATATTAAGGAGTTTAAAATTCTTTGTAGAAAACTTCTGTGTTCAATTAAGAGAAAAAGACTGAAAATAAAGAAAATGAAAAATACAGCAATTGTTATCTTTAGTGAATTCCAGATTTATTCAAGAAAATATATGTAGTCATATATTGCTCAGCTATGCAAAATTACAAATAAAAATTCAGTTTTAGATTTTTTTTTCCTACTTCACTTCAGTCTGATTTGCACTAATCAAACATTACAGGTCTACCTTACCTCTAAAGTTTTGAACCCAAATGTTACACTTCTGATTCATAAGTTTGTTCATGGCTTCTCACTTCCTTTCTCCCACTTTACCTAATTTCTGAATTCATTAAGACTGAATTTCATTGACTTCTCCGTTTTCCTTCAATTAATTATTTCTTCATATCCTCTCATTATTTACCCCTTCATACTCGATATAGTATGTATAAGTTTAATAATCATCTTTACTTTTTCATGAATATCATTTTATCTGTTTTCTTTCTTTCACACTATGTCAAAACAACTTCAACGACAAGATTCTAAGTGCTCAGTATTTCTGCTTTCACCCTGAGCTCCAGGAAACTGCTGGAAAATGAGACAAAATAAAAACACACAAAACTGTGCAGAAAGATATTAATAAAAATTGAGGCAGGGTGTGGTGACTTATGCCTATAATTCCAGCACATTGGGAGGTAGAAGTGGGTGGATTGCCTGAGGTCAGGAGTTCCAGATTAGCCTTGCTAATATGGAGAAACCCAGTGTCTACTGAAAATATTTAAAAAATTATCCAGATGTGGTGATGCATGCCTGTAGTCCCAGCTACTCAGGAGGCTGAGGCAGGAGAATCACTTGAACTCGGGAGGAGGAGGTTGCAGTGAGCTGAGATCCAGCCACTGCACTCCAGCCTGGGTGACAGAGGGAGAGTTCATCAAAAAATAAAATTAAATTAAAAAAAAAGAATTTTTTTTTTGTACAAAAGTTAGCTCCAGATGGATTAAAGATTTAAACATAAGGCCTAACACCATAAAAACCCTAGAAGAAAACCTAGGCAACACCATTCAGGACATAGGCATAGGCAAGGACTACATGATTAAAACGCCAAAAGCAATGGCAACAAAAGCCAAAATAGACAAATGGAATCTAATTAAACTTAAGAGCTTCTGCACAGCAAAAGAAACTATCATTAGAGTGAACTGGCAACCAACAGAATGGGAAAAAAATTTTTGCAAGCTCCCCATCTGACAAAGGGCTAACATCCAGAATCTACAAAGAACTAAATCAAATTTACAAGAAAGAAACAACCCCATCAAAAAGTGGGCAAAGGATATGAACAGACGCTTTCCAAAAGATGACTTTTATAGAGCCAACATACATGTATAAAATGATCATCATCACTGGTCATTAGAGAAATGCAAATCAAAACCACATTGAAATACCACCTCACGCCAGTTAAAATGGTGATCATCAAAAAACTCTGGAGACAACAGATGCTGGAAACGATGTGGAGAAATAGGAACGCTTTTCCACTGTTGATGGGAGTGTAAATTAGTTCAACCACTGTGGAGGACAGTGTGGAGATTCCTCAGGGATCTAGAAATAGAAATAGCATTCAACCCAGCAATCCCATTACGGGGTATATACCCAAAGGATTTTAAATTGTTCTATTATAAAGACACATGCACACAAATGTTCATTGCAGCACTGTTTACAATAACAAGGACCTGGAACCAACCCAAATGCCCTTCATTGATATATGGAATAAAGAAAATGTGGCATAAATATACCATGAAATACTATGCAGCCATAAAAAAGGATAAGTTCACATCCTTTGCAGGGACATGGATGAATTTGGAAACCATCATTCTCAGCAAACTGACACAAGAACAGAAAACCAAACACTGCATGTTCTCACTCATAAGTGGATGTTGAACAGTGAGAACACATGGACACAGGCAGGAGAACATCACACACTGGGGTCTGTGCAGTTGGGGGTCTAGGGGAGAGATAGCAGGGTGGGGGGGAATTGGGGAGGGATAATATTAGGAGAAATACCTAATGTCAGTGTCTGGGAATGAAAGCAGCAAACCACCATGGCATGTGTATACCTATGTAACAATCCTGCAAGATCTGCATGTGTACCCCAGAAGTTAAAGTATAATTATATATATATATATATATATATATATATATATATATATATATATATATTTGACATACCTGATTATAGGACGTATAATATCAAAATAAAATATATAATATAGTAAATATATAATATCTGAATATATAATACATAACATAAAAAATATATATAGACATACCTGATTATAGGACGTGTGTGTGTGTGTGTGTGTGTGTGTGTGTGTGTACTTTTTTTTTGGATGAAGTCTCTCTCTGTCGCCCAGGTTGAAGTGCAGAACAAGATGGCCAAATAGAAGCCTCCAGTAAACATCCCCCTTGAAGAAACAACAAATTCAACAACTATCCACACAAAAAAGCACTTTCATAGGGGACAAAAATTAGGCGAATGACTATAGTATACGGTTTTAACATTATATTAAAGAAAGGAACAGACAAGAAGTTAGAAAAGATAGTCTTGAATTGCCTACACCACACCTCCCTTATCCCCCAGCAATGGATATGTTCCAGGGATAGAGGATTTCAGAACTGCTGGCATGGAGAGCTTCTCCTCTGTCCCACAGCTGAGTCTGCAATCTGGTCCTAAGTGATGTCCCGGCAGCCCCAGCCCTCTGGGTGCCTCGCCTTCCTGGAGGCATGTGCTTACTACATCTCCAGGGAAACTGCTCTGTACTCACCTTGCCCACTGGCCTGCCAGCCTGAGCAGGTGTGTGCATACACTGTGTATTAAGATATCTCATCTGCTCACACAGTTCTCCAATTTTCCATCATACTTCATGTTATGAGCTGAATTGTCTTTGCTCCAAATTCATATGTTTAAGTTCTAACCTTTAGTACCTCAGAATGTGACTGTCTTTGGAAACTGGACCTTTGAAAGGGGCACTAAATTAAAACAAGGTCATTTTGGGTGGTTTCTCTTCCAATCTTACTGGTTTTCTTATAAAAAGAGGAAATTAGGACACAGAAAGATGAATAAATAAAGAAATGTGGTGCCTATACACAATGAAATACTATTTATCCATAAGAAAGAATAAAGTTATGCTATTCATGGCAACATGGATGATCTTGGAGGGCATTACGTCAGATGAAATAAGCCAGGTAAAGAAAAGTAAATACTGCAATTTCTCCCTCATATATAGAAGCTAAAAAAGTTGCCTATAGAAAGAGAGAATGCAATAATGCTCACTAGAGGTTGGAAAGAGTAGAGGAGACAGATAACCAAAGGTTACTGGATTCAAAAGTACAACTACAAAGGAGGAATAACTTTTAATGTTCTGTACCATGGCAGAGTGACTATAGTTAACATTTTTTTCTATATTTTCAAGTTGCTGGAAGAGCAAACTCTGAATATGTTCAACACAAAGAAACGGTAATTTTGTGGTGATGGATATGCTAATTACTCTGATTTAATACAATCCATCAAAATATCACTCTGTACCCCATAAATATGTACAATAATTAAGAGGTTTTTTTCACCACCTCTTAAATCTGCATTGACTTTGTCACTTGCTTTGACCAATAGAATTTGACAGTTGTGGTGGTATGTCCATCTCACACATCGGTGTCAGGAGGACTTGAAGGCTTCTGTTCAATCTCTTGAAAAACTACCCAGTTTCCAGGAGAACAAGCCAGGCTTGTTTCCTGGAAGGAATTAAAGGCCAGTTGGGTCGTGACAAACTGTCCCAGCTGAGGGCCAATAAGTTATCTTTTACAAGCCATTTTTTTACAACACTAAATGTTGGGGCCAATTTTTAAAATTATTTTTGTGGTAATAGCTGATATCATTTCCTTGACTAGATACAAAGACGTTTATAAAAAGATTGGTTGATTAATCTTATATGTAAACTTCACTGGGCTAAGCTTATTATTTATGTACAGCTGATGAAACAGGACCTTACAAAGAGCCTACAAGTCTGATGACATCATAGTTTCAAGGATACATACATATATGAAGGGGTTTCACGTCCTTGTGTGCAATGCTTGTGTAACACAGCCGAGGTCACCCTGCACCGGAATATGAGGCATGGAGATGCCTTCCTCCTCAGAGACCTCCTGCGGACTTCCACAGTTTGTTGTTCTTTGTTCATGTGTTACTCATAACCAGTTTATGTAGGCACTCTGTAAGTCCTTTCTCCTTTGCTATTTTTTCCAACACTTGACAAACACATATGAAGAAGAATGTTAAAAATCATGGTGTTATATTCTCTCTGAGATTTTCTTTTTACACACTTGCTCCCCAGACAGAAATACTTTTCTCTTTGTAAGAAATAACTCTTATGTACTCATTTCGTATCACCCATTAGTCGTATGTTCCTGTCCTTAATTGTTCACAAGTTTGTCTTTAACTTTTTCATCATAGTTACTGAGGACGGGGATCTTTTTTGATTTCTAAAGCATCTAATACACTGCTGGGTATGGAGTAGATAATTAAGAAAACTGTATGGATGAGAAATTGAGATGCTTAAATTGCTGTTGCCTAAGCCTTTTTTTTTTTTTTAATGTACTCAAACCTAAGAGAAATCACTGATTTTAAAATTCTTTGGTCTCTGGTGTTTGAATTAGTAGGTCCCAGAAGTCTTATTTTATAATTTTCTTGAGCTATTTTGGCAAAAAAAAAATATGGTATATGTGTCATATATCTTAAGCTAGTCATCAGTGACATGGAGGTCTGATCACCAAACCAAGACATAGACAAACTCATTTGATTACTTTTCTTCTCATTGTCTTTAAAAATGAGCAGAGGATATATATCTAATGTGCATGGATCTTATGTATCCTTGAATCTGCAAAGTTTTATAACTCCAGTGGCCACTCTGAATGCAAAAGCATTTTAGAAACTTAGCACCATTGGGCCGGGCGTGGTGGCTCAAGCCTGTAATCCCAGCACTTTGGGAGGCCGAAACCGGTGGATCACGAGGTCAAGATACCGAGACCATCCTGGTCAAAATGGTGAAATCCCGTCTCTACTAAAGATACAAAAAATTAGCTGGGCATGGTGGCGCATGCCTGTAATCCCAGCTACTCAGGAGGCTGAGGCAGGAGAATTGCCTGAACCCAGGAGGCGGAGGATGAGGTGAGCCGAGATCGCGCCATTGCATTCCAGCCTGGGTAACAAGAGCGAAACTCCGTCTCAAAAAAAAAAAAAAAAAAAAAAAAAAAAGAAAGAAAGAAAAAGAAACTTAGCACCATAAAACATTCATCTGCCAAGTTAGGATGATATTTTGCCAGGTCATTAAAAATCACTTCCTATTTGACACTTTTCAACTTAAATTCCTCATTTTGAGGGCCATCATCTTTTTTCCTTTTAGACAAAAGTGTGCAAGTTTTCAATGCTTGCCCAATCTTTTTTCTTTTGCTAACTTGAACTTTAGTCTTCTAGGTTAACAGTCCAAGTGCATGATATTTATAAGTGTCTGTCTTCATTTCTTGAGGGTACAACTCCCAATAGACTGCACTGTACTTTGTGCTTTGTTGCAAGAGGGGTTTGATGTTTGCTGAGTGAAGAAGAGGTTGAAACATACCATGACTCATAGATCTTCATTCCAAGTACCCAATTCTATTTCAAATAAAATGTAAGCCTGCTCTGGAGATGCTGAGATTAGACACTAACAGATCCACACTGGGACTTCTGTGTATAAGGTCAGTTGTTATTCTTCTTTGTAGATTATTTCTATCATTTAGATTGTTTGGATAAGAATCATTTTGTGTCAATCACCTTTATATGAATATATTTTGAAATAATTCATAGGGAAGAATTAAAGTTATGGTAAATGAAAGAAAATACTCATTGCGGTGTTCACATTTTCAAGAAGAGATGCTAAGTATTGAGTTAGGCCTTAATAAATACATAAAGGAAGAATGAATACAACAATGATGTACATGCACACAAATAAGTATAAAAACTTTCCTAATAAAAGAGGCAAATGGCTTAATGTTAGAAGTAAAAATATTCAAAGATATATTGTGCACATGGAAAAAAATACAGTTTACTTTGTATTATAGAACATTTTCCTATTGAACTTATAAAACTTTCCTCCTAGCTACTGTTAATATTAAATTTGATAAAATCTTGAAGAGTTCTTTGGAGACTCATTTGATAGAAAAGAGAAAATGCATAGTTTCCAAATGTTCATACCACATTGCTCTGTGAATGATGAAGTATAATTTCAAGTCTCTTTCATAAGAACAGTGTTTTCAGCAAATGTATTATTTGAAGCACAAAGAATCAGTGTGAAGTTGCTTGAAAAGTAGTTGTTATCTAATAACCTCCTGTTAAAAACTCAGATTGAAATTTGCTTGTAGAGAAATAAAAAATATGGCAATTTCGATTATCTATTTTTTAACCCTAGGAGTTACTTTCTGTCTAACTAATACAACATTCTGCAAATAAGAGTACTTGGTATCGGAGAATTAATTACTTTAAGAGCATATACAAATTGAAGAAAAGAAAAAACATTTTGGTGTCATTTAATTCTAATTATTAAAGAAGGTTCTAATGAAGACATTAAAAATCAGGAGCATACAAATCTACTTTTTAAGAAACCAAGGGCCAGGGACATTGTCTCAGGCTTGCAATCACAGCAGTGTGTGGGACTGAGGCAGGAGGATCACTTGAGGCAGAAGGATCACTTGAGGCCAGGAGTTCAGGACCAGCCCGGAAAGCCTAGTGAAACTCCAACTCCACTAAAAAAAAAAATTACTAGCCTGGTTAACATGGTGAAACCCCATCTCTACAAAAAAATACCAAAAATTAGCTGGGCATAGTGGCTAGTGCTTGTAATCCCAGCTACTCAGGAGAATTGCTTGAACTCAAGAGGAGGAGATTGCAGTGAGCCAATAGCACACCATTGCACTCTAGCCTGGCAACAAGAAGGAAACTGTCTCAAAAAAAAAAAAAAACCCACAAAAATTAGCCTGGCATGGTGGTGCACGCCTATAGTCCCAGCTACACGGGAGACTGTGGCACAAGAATTGCTTGAATCTGGGAGGTGAAGGCTGCAGTGAGTCAAGGTCGCACCACTTCACTCCAGTCTGGGTGACAGAGCAAGACTGTCTCAGAAAAGGACAAAGAAACACATTGTTTTTCACAAGTGCCATTAAAAATAGTGATCCAGAAGGACCAGTTATTTTAATAAAAATTGTTGAAGGTGAACAGTTCAGAAGATTATTGAGATTCATAGAAAAAAATAAGGAGTTAGTAAAACTGAAAGCATGAATAAATAAATAGAAGGAAGGCCTGAGCCAGAGAACAAACTGGGCTTCCTAAGATTTTAAATTTTAATGCCTTCACTTATACATTTAAAATCTAAAATAATAATTTTTTTTCACATGAGAATATATTACTTTGATAGTGTCTTATTTTCAAACATAATTTCATAATCAGAATAATAGATGACAAAAATTACGTTGAGCACTTATTGCCACTTTACAATGATGTCAAGATTGACTAGATCCTCCTTAATCCCATTTCTTTTAGTTGGTCTAGCAGGAGAGTTCACTGGGAATGTAGGAAGGCTACACATCCCAGTCTTCTTTGCAATGTAGTTGGGAACTGATTAGTTCCAGCGCTTTGTTATCAGGGTCAAGTTTGCTAAGCTAATTCCAGTTAAATCTATCTCCAACCCCTAAAGCATCTTAAAAATCATGAACTCTCCCCTTTCTCCAGTTCTCTTGGGAATTACAGAGGGCCAGCTTATTGCACAGACACACAATTGGAGTTATCACTTTGAAGGAGTTACTACTTTGAGGGAAACTCTTCAGGAGAGTCTTCTAATGTAACCTGTTGACTGAGAAACAAATAGGTGAGGTGTTTATGTCTCTATTTCAGGTGATTTGTTTCAGCAGCAGACAAGTGTTAACCTAATAGACAAGTGTTATCCTCACTATTTAGCAATCATGTTTCAGTGACATGTCTCCTGGCATAAAATGAAATTACAAAAAACCTACTATTGCCTCTAGATATTTTCTGCCTGACAGTAACCATGGGACTATTTTCATATTTCTCCTTTTCAGTATTCTAAATTTCTCCTGAGAGTATGTATTAAAAATGATTGATTCTGCAGTCATAGATAATCAACTTTTAATCATAATTTTATTGTCAAGATGAAAAGGGGGATTTTCTTCTCTTCTTGCCCCTTTTAACTAAGTGATTAAAAACCATCAGTGTCATAACCTACTGGAAGTGATGGAGTCATCATAATAATACTCTCAGTACATTCATTTCACTGTCATATTTCTATCTCTTTAAATTATAACTGAAACGTCAACAGAAAATTTATATTGTGCCTCCAACTAACAGTTATATGAACTTCATAAAGTCTTCGTTAGGCAACATCATTGCAAGCAGTATTGTAGATATTAAGATACATATTCCTCAGTGGCCCTGTTACAAGTAGAAGTTAAAATAAGAAATTAAGTCTAATCCATCTGCACTATATCCCACAGCAATAATTTATTGCATGTATAATGATTAGACATGGGTATTATCCATATAAACAACTCAGTTCTTTTTAATTTTTGTAAATTAATGAGATATTATTTGAAATGACAAGAGAAATTGTGTTTATAAAATAATCAGAATAAACTTGTATTTTCAATTATTCATGCTTCAAAAATAGTTTGTTATATTCTTAACTTTTCTTTCCTAGCGTAAAGTTTTTTATCTCTGCTAATATCTACTTACACACACACACACACACACACACACACACACACACACACACATTCGGTCTTGCAAATCATCTCATTTAATCCTAATAAGGATTCAAGCTAAGTATGATTATATCTTTTACAAACAAGAAAAGTAAGACACAGTTAATTAAAGATCTTATACAACTGACTATGAGAACAAGATTTTAACTGAAGATGTCTGAGTCCTGAGCACTTCATCACTAAGCTAATGTTTTATCTTAAGATTATACAGTGTTTCCATTTTAGTTGGTGTTTCTTTAACTGTATGACGTCAGATAACATATTTAATTTTTCATTAAATATAAAAAATTGACCCAATTTCCTCAAAGAAATTGACCTCAATTGGGAAATTGACCCAATTTCCTCAAAGAAAATATTTAGATAGCTGTCCAAGGGAGATCTGATTAATGAATGAATTGATTAATAAATTTTAATGTGTAACTATCAATGTATGCCTCCTTGACTAACAATCTCTTTATTTTTGAGATAAAATACATATGGCACCTCTACAGAGAAAGTAGAGATCAGATTATACACATGTGTATGTATATATAATCTACATCAGTCTATAAGCAAAATTAATTATTACTGAATTTTACAGGTAAAATAGTCAAGGTTAAATCAAGGGTCACATATTCAATAGGAAACACAAATTTAGAAGTCTGAAGGTTACTTAGAAGCTGGGAGATGTATTTCTAGAGCTCATCTTCTTAACTACTATGCTAAACAGGATCTTAGATAAGACCTTTTTTTTAATTTATTTTTTTAGCTTGAATTTGTGGTTATTTAAGAGAGTTAAAGAAACAGCAATAGAGATAAAATGACCACTTTCATTACTGAAAATGTTGTAAGTGGAGGCTGTCATTCTGATGATGGTTTGAACCCCAAAATAGATATTTATATCCACTTTGTCACATGTAGCACTAGAGCACCTCAGACCTTTCCATGTGGAAGCATCCCAGGTAAATCCTACAGTGTCAAGAAGCAATGTACAGTGTAATGTGCATACTTGCAAATGACAACTGGTACCTAAACGTAAAAAGAGAAAAGAAGGGCTGAACTATTCATGCTTAATTTCTACACTCAAATATGTCACGTGGAGTGGAAAAGGCCCTGATTGCAGCTCCAATAGCGATCATATCACATTGAAAGTAAAGGTAATAGAAAAGACTGGTCTTCCCTACATTCCTTTATAGCATAAAAGAAATTAGAGGAAAATTTCAGTTTGAAAATAACTGAAAAAAAGACAAAAAAATTCATGCTGATATTTTAATAATATGTTTGTTTAATTTTTGACATCATTATAGACTTACAGAACATTGTACAAGTAGTATTAGGTTGGTACAAAATTAATTTCAGTTTTGTCATCACTTTCAATGACCGAAACTGCAATTACTTTTGCACAAAAATAATACAAAGAATTCCGAATATTTTACACTCACCTTCCCTAATATTAAAATCTTAACTAATCATAATTAATTTGCCACAACTAAGAAACTATCAATATTATATGTTATTAGATAAATAACAGATTTCATTTGGGTTCTGCAGTGTTTCCATTGACGTCTTTTTATAGTTTCAATTTTTACTTCAGGATTCTACTTAGTATTAAATTGTCATGGCTCCTTCATCTTTATTCTATCTGTTAAAGTTCTTCAGTATTTTCATGACTGATAATAGATACTCAGATAGCAGGTAATAGAATAGGTATACCCTACAAATACCACATCCTAGGAAAATTAAAATAGATAATGCATTAAATGTAACTGGTATGTAGTAGATAGTAATTAGCGTAATGCAAGTGCTGAAATCATGGTTAATATATCAATATTATTATGTAAAAATATAAATGTAAAGTTTAAATTTGCTGCAATCTAGTTTTTCTTTCATCCTCTCCTCATCTCATTTGTTATACACACTTCATACTGCATTGTTTTGGCAAAAATCCTGATGTCTTTGTGTCTATTCATGTTCTTTGTTTCTCCCATTTTCTAATTTTTACTGAGGCCATGTCATCCAGATATCATTAGATGCAATAAACTATTTCTTAATTTTTAAATGTATATTCTGTGGTTACTTACTGATATGATTGGCTATGTCACCACCCAAATCTCATCTTTAATTTAGTTCCCATAATCCCCACGTGTTGTGGGAGGAAACCAGTGGGAGGTAGTTGAATCATGGGGGTGGTTACATCCATACTGTTCTCGTGATGGTGAATACGTTCTCATGAGACCTGATGGTTTTATAAAGGGTTTTCCCCCTCTTTGTTCCACACTTCTCTGCTGACACCATGTGAAGAAGGACATGTTTGCTTCCTCTTCCAACATGATTGTAAGTTTCCTGAGGCTGCTGCAGCCATGCTAAACTATGAGTCAATTAAACCTCTTTCTTCTATAAATTACCCAATATCAGCTATGTCTTTATGAGTAACATGAGGACAGGCTAATATACTTATTTTCAAATGTATGTTTTCTTCTATGTAATTTCAGCGTTGTTTTTGCTTCTTATTTTGTGCAATTCTGGAGTTTTTAAAATGTCTTTTCATTTTATTTACTTCTTTGTGCTTTGTTTTGTTCCAAATGTTTCTCCATCATCCTTGAATATACTGAATTCTCTGCAAATTCTGCAGGAGTTTAAATTGCCCATGATGCCAATTGTGTCTTTTTAAATGACACTAATTTTCCTTTCCAAAATGTCTTGTGTATAACAAGAGAACAGAAAGAACAAGATTTTACTGTTATAATCCTCTGACATTATAGAGTCATTATTCTTTTAGTATGGCTAGCATCAATTACCCTAAACGCTCAGTATATATCTTTAAGTCAAATGCATGCTTTTTTGGCATATCAATAGAGGTTTCAAACTTTCAGTTTCTAGCTAGTATATCTATTTTACTATTAGTCACAAGAGGTAGCATAATTTCTTATCATTATTATATGGTATACATACATGAAGAGAAAGAAAAATAAGAAGAGTAGAAAGAGAAAGCAAAAGAAGAAGGGAGAAGGGAGGAGGATTGAGAAAGAAGGAAGAAAATACGAAAGAACAGGAAGAGAAGAAAAACAGCTATTCCCCCACGTGCTGTGATATTATAACTCATTTTGTCTCCTGTCTCACACATAATAGTTTTTTGTGGTAGCACATTCTAAAATATAATTTATTCTGCAAAGCTTAATCTCTCTAGTTCAATCAGTTTCTTGCTCCCCTGATGTTTTGTCTATGTGTATATCAAAAAGTATACAAGAAGCTTTTGGGATTAGAGGAAAAGGTCACTATTCTGGTCTGGCAAGAAGAAGTACACATTTCAATGAGGAAAGATTTTCCAATTTTGTGTATTATATTAATTATGTCATTGAGTAGGAGACTAACAGTAGAGAAAGCGTGACACAATGTCTTCTTTTTCTCCAAATAATTTCTGTTTCATAATTGAAATTTGGAGTAAGGGTCAGTAAATGACCTGTTAGGTGTTTGTCAATCAGACTCTGTGATAGAGATGGCTAGCAGCTGATCAAAGGTTTGTTCATTGCTTTCACAATGTAGAGTTATTATATAGGTCAGGTGTGGGGCCAAAAGTGACAATTTCCTGCCCATGTTATGTTTTCTCAGGTCCATGTGACTGGGAAGAAATTTTGTATTACACTTCCAGCACTGGCTTCTCATAATTCCTTGGGTATAATTTGAGAGAGAAATAGAGTTTTATTGATACTCAAAGAATCATTTTTTTTCTAAAATAATAGAAGATCAGGAATAAAATATTTTCAGAACTATATATCATAAAAATATATCTTTTTCATATATGAGATTTCTCCACACTAAGTAAATATTGAACTGGAGCAGAGATAAAAGCTGTGTAACCAAAAGATCCAGTTACTTAGTTCTGTGGTAATAGTCTTGAGGAGATGGACAAGAAAAAGCTGCCCACACTCTGCCAAAAGCTGGACACAAAACATCAAGTAATACCCTTGAACACTCGTCTTATTGGTTTAGACTCTGATAATTCTCATGGTATTCTTTGATCATCATGTCTTGGCCTAAGAGCGACATAAACATAATATTCACATCCATTCCAAGTTGCATCCACTTTGAGAAAGAGAGAAAAATCATTGCATTCTTCTGATTTGGGATAAGAAACAAGAGGTGAGGATGAAGGTAATTAGTAAAAACATTATCTTTATCTCTGAAATTAATGATCTTTATGTAGTTCTTTTTTTAGACATATAACATTAAAGTATATTTCATAATTAAGCAGATTAAGCAGGTTGGTAAGAAGTACACATAATTTAATAAATCAACAAGATTATCTTTTAATAATACAACCTTTTGAAATCATTTTCTTAGAGTTAAAAAATGTTATCATGTTATTATACATGAGGCAACAACATTTAAAATGTGTACAAGGAAATTGAGATAAAGTTTTCCTGTCTGCTCATTAAAGATACACCAGTCAAAACAAAACAATATAAAGAAGCTAAATAGTATAACTGATAGTGACAATTCATGCAGAGAATATGTATATATTTTAAATGTAAAATATAATACTTTCAAACATTACTGAAAAATGTATAGACAGACATATACAATCATACACAAGCACACATACCCAAACAATGACACCAACTACACGTGTAAACTAGGCTATAAAACAAACAGCAATAACCCATGAAAAAATTGTAGGTTCCACCTATTAAAAAAGGGGCTAGTAATTTAAAGTAGATAGTTTTTATATAAACAACAAAAAATCAGTAGTATCTTGTGAGTATGCATATTGAGAACTATTGCATATGTCAAACTATTGTATATTATAGTATTTACACATATGTTTACATATATACATATGTATATAACATATACATGCAAATATACAGAATTGGACAGTAATTTATTTGAATGACAACAGTTTTCTTTATTTTTTCATTACCTCTAGATAACCCATTACAGTCTGATCAGTCTCTCCAGAAACATCAGTTAATGAGAAAAATTTTTTACTCTTTTACAGCTTGGTTTTAAAAAAATTTGGGCAAGTATAATTTTAATACTATAAAATTCATCTTTTCTCTGTATATAATTTATAGTGATTTTTATTAAACTTGCAATTTTGCCACTGTTACCACAATTCAGTATTAGAGTATTTCCATGATTCCAAAAGTTCCCTCAGAAAGAATTATAGTCGATCTTAGTTTCTACCCTCAAATTCCACTAGTTTGTGTCAGTTAGTGTAAATATTTTTTAGGGACATTTTATACAAATAGAGTAATAAAATATATAACCTTTTGTGTAACATAATGTTTCTGTGCTCTAAATCAGTAGATCACTACTGAGATTACTGAATAGAACTCACTGTATCTATCCACTGCATTTTGTTTATTAATTTACTAGCTAATGGATATTTGGATTACCTTTACTTTTTAGCTGTTATGAACAACATTGCTATGAACAGTGGTAAACAAGTGTTTTTCATTTTCTTGGGTAGAGACCTAAGAGCAGAACAAGTGGGTCACATGGCAAGTTTGTTTTTAACTTTCAGTGGAATGATCACCACTCACTGAAACCTTGGCCTCCTGGGCTCAGGAAATCTTCCCAAGTAACTGGGATTACAGGCATGTACCATGATGCCCAACTATTTTTTATGTTTTTTGTAGAGTCAGTTTTTCCTGTGCTCACCCTTCTCTTCTCTGTTGCCACCCTGTGAAGAAGGTGCCTGCTTCCCCTTCCCCTTCAGCCATGATTGTAAACTTCCTGAGGCCTCCCAAGCCATGCCGACATAGGAGTCAATTAAACCTCTGCTCTTCATAAATTACGCAGTGTGGGGTATTCTTTGTAGCTCTGTGAACATGTAGACTAGCACATCTCTATTGCAGAACAGAAATTCTGCTTTCTATGACATGATTTTGGGAGAAATCAGGATGACAAACATGAAGATGAGAGGTCAGAAAGACATTGCTTCCAAGGTCCTTCCAGTCTCCTTCAGTTTCAAGTACTCAGCATGTCAAAGTGCCATACTTTGGGGTATCATGTCCTGAACCTCAACATTACTTGTGTACCTTAACAGATAAATAATTGATAAGCAATGAATAATGTTACATTTTGAAAAAATGTACTCATTGGATAAAACATAACTAACCATGTGGATTTCTCTGTGTGTCCCTCATGTCTTATGTTGTTAATGCAGGAATTGGCCATAAATAAATGTGTCATGGTGGTTGAAATAAAACATCAGTAGATTGTAGCTTTCTATAATTTTGTGCATTAAACTAATTTCCACAACCTCTAAATTTAACTAGTTATTTTATCTGGACAGAAAATCGAAATGAATTTGACACATTTGGAAGTAAATAAGAAGCATTTCTTAATTTTTGCATTTTTAGACATTAAAGGTGGAAAAATCAATGATTATTCTTTTTACGCAAAGTGGATACACCCTATAGTCCTTTGAAATTTTTCACATCTCTGTAATGGTTAATATTAGTTGACTTTATTTAGACATAATCAACTTTCCTTTGTTCAGGTAAAAATTCTCAGTAGAAATATTTATTTCCGTTAGCACTTTTTTTCCCCAAAATTTTATCAGCGGGAATTTAGAAGGCTAATATCTGGTTGAAAAAAAAACAAAACAAAACAGTTCCTGTCTTGGCACAGTTGTGTCCATTACAGTGTGAGCCATGAAATAATATTTTGACCTACATACTACTATAATTCCCTTGAGAATCCACCAGTATAAAAAGAATCGAGTGCCCTGTTTTCCTAGGAATTTGAATTTGGTGGAACTCATGCGTCTGTATTCATCCTCTCATGCTAAAAAAGTAATTACAAGTGTTCAAGCAAAATCCATAAATCATGATGTGGTGAGAACTCTGGTTTCCTTTGATGTCCTCCTTAAGTGAATGCAATCTATATGGCAGTTGATATCCCCCAAACTGTTCTTGCAAATGGTTATTACATTTGAACTTAGAAGCAATTTGTATTCTCTGATGGGCTTTTGTCTTTGAAATGTCCTTCCCCTTATAATCCAAATGGAATGTCAATGTTGAACCTTTTGTTCAGTTACATTCAGGAAAAGAAAGAAAAATGATTATATATTTTATGGTGCTAAGGCACTGCATTTCAAGAATAGTTGCACACAGAAACACACACTGCATGTGTTTGAGCAGGTAGATTGTACATAAATCAGTTTTAGACTTTTTAGTCTTGCATTTTGCTTAGTTTGCTGTCCAATATTAACTTTTTCTGCTTCTGGCCCTTTTTTATATCTACTTAGTTCTCCTATTTCTTTTTCATGTCTCTAAGCATATAGTTCTGAACAAAAACTAAAAATAAGTCAGAGAAAATGAATTTATGAGAGATAATACAGTTTAGTTAGAGGCGCTATAGCTTATGTGAACTATAAAGTGAAGCACACTTGTGCTCAAAACCCAGCTCTGCTACTCGGTAGATGCATGAGCCTGCCATTCAAAATCACAATACATGTAAACTATTATTATTTGTGTTTTAAATAAACAATTGAACATTTGTTTAAAGATTTTCTGGGTGGAACAATATAAGGTCTGGTTAATTAGAAGGGATAGACAAACTGCATGTTGGAGATTGTTTGCATGTATCATTTACCATTCCTGACAAACAAATCATCTGGCATAAGTATTTTCATAAGAAAATCCTTTCTTCCTTTTGAGAAGGTATTAAATATGTATTTTTAATTTATTTCACTTAACTGATGTAAGCTTTTTGCTAAAATAAGCTTGTAAAGTATATCAGTAATCTCCTGCTCTTTTTAAGCTGATGTAAAAATAAATATATAATATTAAACAGTTTACTTCAATATTTTTCATAGTTAGATCACATAAAAATACACCATGAACCTCATTTCTCAACTGTAAGTCACACCTTCCGTATGCTGTGCTTTTTCCTTAAACTCTCCCTTCTAATGTATGCTTCATCACTAAGGCTAAAGAAAAAAGTTTCAAATTGATAACTTCTCTCAGAGATTTGTACCTTAACTACAGAAACACAAGAGATAAAATCATTGTTAAAAGGAATAAAACAATAATGAAAATCATAATTATAGGAATATATTACAGATATTTTCTGGGCATCATATTATAATGCTTTTTGTACATTGTCGTTTTTAAACAATAGCCAATAAGTTGTCTAATGATCACCATATTACAGATCAGAAAAAGGAAAGGCAGATTATGTTAAATGATTTTCTGGCAGTCATATAGGAAATTATAGCAAAGCTGGGACATAAGTTCATACCTTCTTTGTTATATGTGTGTGAATTGATACTTGACATTGTTCCTGACACTTAAAATCTGTTACTTTCTGGTCCAACTACAGTAATACATAATAGGAACCCCAAATACGGATGTTTAATCAGTTACTGGTATTATTAGGAGGTAGCTACGTAAATAAATATTCAGGACAGAGCAACCTAGGTATTTAGGAGAAAGAATGAATATGGAAAAAAATAGAAGAATAAGCAATGTAGAGGTGGTAGTAAGGTAGGAAGAAGAAAACAGATTTCAAGTACAATATCTATAAAAATTGTTTAAACATGTACAATTTATACAACTTACCATTGTGTCCTATTTTATAAACAAAACAAATTGCAAAGTAATCAAAGATTTATTGACCCTACCAGTGGATTATATATTAAAATCTCTCTTAATTGAGCCTTGAGTAATCAAGAAGTAAGACCCAGTCTCCAAAATTTAGATAAAATTTTATAGAATTGCTTTAACATTATTCCTGTTTGCCATAAAGGTAATGATGCTAAAAAAAATAAAATCATTGAACCATGCTAAAAATTATGATAAAAATTCAAATAATAACTTTGAAATCTTCATCCATTGGTTATAACTTACTATAGGCAAAATATCTGTTATACTGTGAAAAGTGCTAATGAAGTTTATTAAATTAGGAAGGAAATAAAATAATTATTTAAAAATATAATTACATAAAACATTCAAAATTATTTTGCTTGTATAAAAACAACTGGTAATTAACTACACATCAACAATTATTTGCTAAGCAATGATTACCTCCATCTCTATAAAAATTAATTCTTCTTCAAAATGCTCAAAATATTTCTAGAGAGAAATTATCATCAGCATACTCTAGATATTTCCTAAATTGAAAATTGCCTAGAAAATTGTCAGGTCTTTATTATACTTTCTATTGCTGATAAGTTGTCAACATATCAGGATGAAAAAGAGAACCAGCAAGTTAACCACCCCAGGTTGTTATTACCTTTGTCTCCTCTGGCCACATTCATTTCACTCAGGTTTTATACAAGAATGATTAATTCCATGAAACATATTTAGGAAAACCGCAACCATACTTAAACTATAATGCCCTACAACGCTTGATTTGTTTGACTTCTTGATTGCTCTACTGATAAAATTGTTAAACACTGACAAGGTATTTGGTAAGATATTGTAATTATGTGTGTTTTCGAAATGAGGATTTTTAGATTGGGATTCATTCATTCCCAAGCGGATGTTGTTTAAGCATCTTCAATACTTCAGAAGAAATTTGAAGCCTGTATATCCTTAGTGCAGCTTACTCTACACATTAGAAAAGACAACTCATTTACAATGTTATATATATTTTGTAGCATTTGTATTAATAATAAACTAAAGAGCCTAATGAAACAGTACTCTACTAGGAATCCTACATATTTAAGAGAAGTGTTGAAAATTAAATCCTCAGTAGTATAATTAAGAAACACTTATAGCCAAGAAAAAATAATAAAAGTAAAAAGATGATTACTACCCTCAACTCTGTAACTTCTTACTATGTCACAGTGAGTAAATAATATAAATATTCAGAACTTACTTTATGTTTCATAATATATGGATTATAATATGAATTTACCTTAATTTATGGCTGATTTTATCTTAACCCACAGAATTTCTACTCAGGCAATTTATGTGAAAGGATGAATTTCTTTATTAAATAAATATTGTACAATGTGCTGGAGAGATAAAGGTGAATAAGACCCAATCCTGCCCTCAGAGAATTTCAAGATACCCTTAAAACTCATAGGGTTCAATGAAAAAAATAAGCAGAGTAAATTACTATATCAGGTACTTAAGGGAGCAATGGAGAAACCGTGGAAAGATTTGAGAGAACATAAGAGAAGTACCTAAACATTGGCTTCAACTATATACCTAGGGAATGATGACTCTGCAATATACAACTTAAGCCTAGATCTTGTTTGCTTGTTTGTTTCCTCAGCTGAAAACCTGAATATCCAACTTCTTCCTGTATCTGTTCTTTAGGTTTCTCACAGGCATCTCAAATGAACAGGTCTATAACTGACCTAATCTTTCCTCCCAACGACTACACTTAGCGGCTCCTCTCGTTTTTCTTGTCACTGTAAATAGAATTCACATTCAGACAGGTATTCAATTTCTTATCTAGTTATCCAACTGCTTTCAGAGCCAGTCTTTATTTGACCTTCTTAATTTTAGCCACACTGGTTTTCCTTTACCCTCTAATGTGTTCTTCCTCACCACACTTCTCACTCTCATTCCATGCCCTCCTAGGGTAAAGGTTTCATTTACTCTAATGAGGCATACCGGAGTGGTGTCAGAGTCTGGAAGGGTTTAACAAAGACAGAGTAGAAGCTGTCAATGAAGAAGGAGAGGTTAAAAATACTACTTACAGAAAAAAGGTCTGTGTTGAGAAAAATTAAACGGAACTTGTAATACTAAAAGGCTGTAACATGCTTTTTAGGATGACATCACGGAAGTTTGAGATGGAGAATGGCATTTTTGGGGCACTTGTCTTCCTCCTAGTCTTCACATTTAAGTAAGTCAAAAACTGATAGTATTTTTCCGTAGTGTTTCTGTATCAGTTTCTTCGGTTTCACTCTCAAATTAGCTATCATGGTTCCAATTCTTTACCATTTCTTTCTTTTAAAAAAAGTATCTATATTTCTCTGTCTCCCTTTTCTCTCTGTCTCTCTTTCTCTCTCTCTCTCTGTCTCTCTGTCTCTCTCTCTCTCTGTCTCTCTCTGTCTCTGTCTCTCTCTGTCTTTCTCTCTGTGTGTGTGTGTGTGTGTGTGTGTGTGTGTATCTGTGTGTGAAAATACTTCTTTACTTTTGCTTTCTACAAGATGCTCGGGGTTACTTTGCGAATTTCTTGTCCCTGAAACTACCATATCTTCATGAACCTGGTTTTCTTGCTAGAGGGTGGTATTAGATATCAAGATCTGTGGTACTAGGTATGCTCATTGCTGTTGTGGTGCCATTGCTTGTAGTCCTACTAAGCAGACAAGAGACAAATATACATGTGTATATACCCATGTATATACACATATCTACAAATGTGTCTGTATGTAACCATCTGTATCTCTGCTAAGGTAAGTATGAATTAACAGTGATGCATCCAATTCTGATTCATTGCTACAAGGATCTTTCTAGCTTTGCTCCCTTGTTTATTTGTAGCTTTCTTTCCAACTGTGAGAAATATGACTCTCACTAGCCAGCATTCATTTAACTGATGTCTAATGGTATAAGAATCGTTCAACACTATGCCCACAGAAAACAGCATTATCAATGTGCATACAGTGCTTACAGAAATTTTTTGAACTTTTAATCTTCAAAATTTCACTCATTTACAGAGAGCAGTAAAATATTTTTATAGATTTGCAATATAGTTTTTAAACATATTTTTCATTCTTTCCTCCCATTTTCTGAACTCTTGATAGAATTTTTAAAATTTTTAAACATTAGGTTTATTATTTTCCCTGTAAAGGTCTATGAATTTTGACAAATGAATAGCATCATGTTTCCGCTATTATAGTATTTACAAAGTAGTTTCACCTTCCTAAAAATTCCTCTGCACTTCACCGATTCAACCTTTCTTTTCTGTCTCCCAAAACCTTGGAAACCACTGATATCTTAACTGTCCATAATGCTCCGCTTTTCAGAATATTATTTCATTGGAATCATAAAGTATATAGCTTCTTTAGATTGTCTTTTTACACTTAGCAATATGCATTTAAGAGTCGTTCTGTTTTTATAGTTTGATATTTTATTTATTTTTATCACTGAATAATATTCTATGTATACATATATCAAGCGTGTTTTGTCATTAGCATCTTGAAGGATACCTTTCCTTTTTCCAGTTTTTGGTGAGAATAAACTGCTAGAAACATTCATGCCTAGGTGTTTTGTGAACACGTTTTCAATTCAGTTGGGTGAACACCTAGATACACAATTGCTGGGTCATATTAAGAGCCTATGTTTCAAAGCTGTATAAAACACAGTGAAATTGTCTTCTAATAATGGCTGTAACATATTTTATTTCTAAATTCAATGAGTATTATTTTTGCTCTGTATCCTTTCCAGTATTTGCTGTGGTCAATTTTTTATTTTTGTTGTTGTTATTATTTTCACCATTCTAGATTTTCAGTGATATCTCATTGCTTTTTTAATTTGCAGTTTTGTGATGCCAAATGAGAATGAGCCTCTTTTCATATGCTGATTTTCCATCTGGGTGTCTTGTTTGGTGAGGTGTCATTTCAGAACTTTTGCCCATTTTTAAATTGTTGTTTGTTTTCTTAAGAATTGTTGAGTTTTACAGTTCTTTGTGTATTTTTGGATACAAAACCTTTATCAGATATATGCCCTTCAAATATTTCTCGGAGTCTGTGGCTTGTCCTTCTATTATGTTTCTGGAATCACTTTAAGACTGTGAGGCCCCAGAAGTTTCTTACTTTCATGACAAACCACACTTAGCCTCCAGCAATTCATCAAAATTACCATTAAGGGTTAGTTTATAGCTCTAATAGCCTCTGCTCTAGGTAAGTTGGCTTCCCTATAATAAAGTTGTCTGAAATCAGATTGATGTTACATTTTTTTGTCATTAATTCCTATAGCATGTGAACTTTAATGTTTATAAGTATATTCCTTGGTTAACTAAACATTGACTGTTTTCTAATAGACCTCACTCAAGAGATTCCCATCCTTGCACTTATAGTAGTGTCTCATAATGTATTTACACTTCCAAAAGACTAAAAATATTAGAATGTAGACCAAAACATGAAATAAATATTCACAAGTCTATACTGATATAATGAAATACCATTATAAATGAATAATTCACTAAATAAAGATAGAAAAATACAAATCTCCCATAAAAATAATTCCAAACAAATTATATAGATATTGCCCCATCAAGGATGTGGCCTATGACTCCCCATTCCTTAAGATTGGATGATACATAAGAATTCCTTCCAAAGAGTATAGTATGCATGGGGCTGGGGGCCAGAATAACTTAACAGTAGAGGAACTTGGTAAACTCTATTTCAGCCAATTGTGCAAGAGTAGTATGTTTCCTAATATGATGTGATTCACGTGGTACTTCTTTGCTTCTGTGTTTTCCTCTCAAGAACACATAACCTCATTCTAATGATGAGAAAATAATTAGACAAATTCTAACAGGGAGGCATTCTATAAAATATCTGACCAATACTCTCAAACTGTTAATATCCTAATAAACAAGAAAACTCTGATGAATAATCATAATCAAGAGGAGCCTAATATCATATAATGACTAAATATAATGTAATACCCCATATGTAACCCTGCAAGAGAAAGAGAGACCTTAGATAAAAACTAACGAAATCTAAAAAAAAAAAAAAAAACAACCCTGTAGACTACATAATAATGTAACAATTTTGGCTCAATTGACTTGACACCTGTGCCATACTATTTGTAAGACATTAATAATAAGAGAGAATGGGTGTGGGGTAATGGAAATTTTCTATACACAATCTTGCTGTACTTCTGTAAATCTAAAACTGTTTTAAAAGTTTTTTTTTTAAGTTTATTTACAGAAATTAGTGACACATAAACTAGAGATGAGACTAAGGTAAAAAAAAAGGAATTAAGGTAGAGACAAGCTTGTCTGGTAAAGTAATTTATGTCATAAATTGGAAGATACCTGCATGAGTTGGGAAACAATATTTTCTTGATTAAGTCTAGCAGTGAGAAATATGCAATTAGTTCTAAAAGGAAAACTAAACAAAAGAAAAAAACTAAACAGAACAGAAGAAAATTCTTCAGAAAAAGAACAAAACTGCATTCTATTAACAACTGAGTGAAAGCATTCATATAGTTTCTTACAGAAAAAAATATATTAAGCCTCAATAATTAATATCTATATGCTAAACAAATACACATATTTGCATTATCCTTTTGTTGTTTATATAAACACAAGTACATACATGTTAGCAATCACAATTAAGAATTTTTATTTCACTATTAAAGTGGAAAATCTTGATTTTATTTTCCAGTTGTGTGAAGGTTAATATTAAGACACAATCGGAAACAATAGTTTGCATCCTTCAATACAATCCAATTAACTTGATTGGATTGAAGGATGCAAAGTATTGTTTCCGGTTGTGTCTGTGTGGGTGCTGAGAGAGGAGATTAACATTTGAGTCAGTGGACTGGGAGAGGAAGAACCATCCACAGTGATGGTGGGCACCATCCAATCCGTTGCCACAGCAGCTAGAAAAAGTAAAGGGAAGAATTTGGAAGAAGCCAGCTTGCTGAGTCTTCCAGCTTTCATCTTTCTCCTGTGCTGGATGCTTCCTGCCCTTGAACATCAGACTCCAGGTTCTTCAGCCTTTGGACACTTGGACTTACACCAATGGTTTGCCAGACGATCTTAAGCCTGCAGCCACAGATGGAAGACTGCACTGTTGGCTTCTCCATTTTTAAGGCTTTGGAACTTGGTCTGGGTCCCTACTGGCTTCCTACCTCCTCAACTTGTAAATGGCCTATCCTGGGACTTGTGATCATGTGAACTAATTTCCCCCGAATAAACTCCCTTTTATATATACATAGAGCCTATTAGTTCTGTCCCTCTGGAGAATATTGACTAACACACATTGTAAATACAAAATATCAGACGACATAAGACACTGTAAAAGAGAAAGTAAATGTTCAGTTGCATACCTCACCTAGACCACCACCAATCCGATCCTTAAGAAATAGCAAATTCCATCAGAATTAATTTATGTGCTTATTTTAAGGTAACAAATAAGTAAAACGGAATAATTTTATACATTCTTTTGCCTGCTAATATTTTGCCTATCTCTAAAGGATTCTGTGTGGTCCATACATAGACATCACCTTCATTTAGCATTTTAATATTTTGTCTTAATCATTTAATCTTTTAATTACAGAGGTATACTATAATTTATGTTAAGTTATCTCCTTAAAAGGTATATTTAATTTTCAATATCTCATTTGTTGTACACTACTAGTATTTATATTCATTAACTTACATTTTGTACTTTATCAGTGTTTCCCTGGAAGAAAAAAAGATCTAAGACTATAATATTTTATTTGAAGAGAAAGCAAATTTCTGTCTAAAAAGTGCCTTTCCTCAACTTTGTTAAAATGACATTTCACTGTTTATTCAGTTGTCAATATTTTTCAACAAAAATTTGAAAAATTGTGTATCAGTGTTGCATGCATTTTCTTTTTTTCAGGTAAACTTAAGAATAACCATGTTTCTTTAAATTCTTCAATAATATACATTTCATACATACATCTTTTCTTTGGCTAGAGGTTAGAAATTAGAAGATATTAATTCTGTGAATAGACAAATATTGAGATATTTATATTTTTTCATTATTACTTAAAATGAATTAAAATACACAGAGAAATAGGCTGTGATGTTAATGGCAGAGGTATAGCTTTAAAAGTGTTGCTTTACTATAAATGTTTTTTAGGTACAAGCAGATCTGAAGGACCTGAAAACTCTTAGGATTATAAACACAAATCACAGACTCTGGCCAAGGGTACAAGTAGTAAAATCTGTAACAGTTGATCCATTGATTCTGCCCACTCAGCTGGAAATCAATTATTTGTAAGTGAACATGGCTCTGGATTTATGTAGGAGCCTGAAGCCCTCAAGGAGCAGAAGTCACTCTGCTGCTAAGGCCTATTTGAAGTGACAGTATCTGGCAAGCAAGTTTATTAGTATGTTTTTTAAAAAAATGATAGCTAATTCACTTGACCTTCACTCCCTTTGTCTCAAAATTGCAAGTTTTAAAATTATCGGTACAATAGAAAAAGATTCTCAGACAAGAAAAACATACATTGATCTATAGATTAACTATGTATCAAATATGTGGAATATATCATGTGGAAAGTATTTTCAGAAATTAGAAAGTGGCATAAAAAATGAACTCAAAATGGAAAAGCTCACCAAAAATGCCAACTAGAACTCACATGTTTTCTAATGTCCAAGTATCAAAACCAAAACAGACAAACAAAAAAGCTAAGTTTCTAATTTAGGGAAACAAAACAGCAGCAAAATTATTAATATTTTCATCATATTTTTAATGAATATCCAGTTTGTATTTCTCAAAAATAAAAACCATATTTTGATGCATATAAACTGTATAATAATATAGTTTACCTTGAGTTTATAAATTCAAAATAGAAAATTGTTCTCTAAAATTCCATTAACTCAGTTCTTATTTGATTGGTTTTAACAAAGCCACATTTTATAATAAATCCAACAATTCACCTCTATTTTATGTGGATTAAATATGGTGATTATATATGACTTTATTCTTTAAGCTATTTATTCCACCTGTAATAGTCATAATGCTTCCTTACGTCATTCATATTAATAGCCATATCTTTCTCATATCTCAATATAGGAAGCAGCCTGCAATTTGCTTCTACTGATGCCCCATTCACACCAAATTAACATTGTGTGTACCAGTCTCCCAAGAGGAAAAACATTCTCATCGGATTTCAAAGTTAGCTATTTTGCACCTTGTTCTAAAAGCTTTGCTGACTTTTTGATACATGCCAGCCTGTGTGTAGCTAACCCAGAGTTCTCTTAGGCACTGCTAGCTCCATCTTTCTTTCGCTTAAAAACAAGTGGCCGTGAAAACATTTCATTAGTGGAGTACTGCACATCAAGGATTTAGCTCTTTCCTTCTCAATAATGTATTTTTGCACATCAAGGATTTAGCTCTTTCCTTCTCAATAATGTATTTTTAAAAATGTGAAACACAGAGAGATTGAACCTAAGGTATATTTTTATATATGTCATAAAAACAAGTAAGTTTTTCATGTAATATTTCTTTTTTTTTTTTTTTTAATATTTATTGCATTTTAGGTTTTGGGGTACATGTGCAGAACGTGCAAGATAGTTGCATAGGTACACACATGGCAGTGTGCTTTGCTGCCTTCCTCCCCTTCACCCACACTTGGCATTCATCCCCAGGCTATCCCTCCCCAGCCCCCCCCCCGCTGTCCCTCCCCCATTCTCCCCAATAGACCCCAGTGTATAGTAGACCTCCTCTCTATGTCCATGTGTTCTAATTTTTCTCACCCGCCTATGAGTGAGTATATGCGGTATTTCTTTTTCTGTTCTTGTGCCATGTAATATTTCTATAGAACCCAAAATGAAAAGAAAAAGGTGTATTTAAATATCATCAATGTGATTCATTTCAAAACTTAAAGCAGGTCACGGTACTAAGGGAGAAAAGCAATGTCCAGTCTTGCCTAAAAAATATGATTATGAAAAGACCATTTCATTTTCCTCTCACGTAAAATGTGATATGTAGGGAGTAGTTCTTCATTTCTGTTTGATGATGAAATTATTTTAAAAAGGTGTCAAATACAAAGCATTGGTGTTCAACAATACTACTATTAGGTTATCCCTTCAATTATCTTTTAAAATGTGTAAGAATATGTTATATTCCATTTTATATTATTTCTTACATGTACTATTAGTCGAAATTTATTTTTTATTTTTAAATTATTTTTTGGTTACATAGCAGGTGTATCTATTTATGTGGTACATGAGCTATTTGGATACAGCCATACTATGGGTAATAATCACATCAGGGACAATGTGGTATCCCCAATCTTTAGCATTTATCCTTTGTGTTACAAATAATTCAATAATACACTTCTGGTTATTTTAAGATGTATGATTAAATTGTTATTGACTATGGTCACTCTATTTTGCTATCAAATACAAGATCTTATTCATTATTTCTATTTTTTTGTAGCCATTAACGATCCCCAAGTCCTTCCATCCCCACACCAACTACACTTCCAAGCCTTGGGTAACCATCATTCTTCTATCACCATGAATTTAATTGTTTTAATGTTAAGCCCCCACAAATAAGTGCGAACATGTAAAGTTTATTTTTCTGTGCTTTGCTTATTATGTTAGGAATATGTTTTAATTATAAAGCTTTTACATGATACAATATAAAAATAATCTGGTAATTAATATTGTTATTGAGAAGATGGAAGATTCTTTCTAAAAAAAAATCAGGTGTAAATAAAAATGCCTGAACATTGATAAAATAAAGTATCCTATCACAACACAAAAGTAGAATTATTGTATTTATATCTTTAAAAAACACATTTTATAGGTTAAAAATTTTATTTCCTTTACAAATCATTCCTTGCTTCTTATCAGCTCCATCTTTCTCTTTGTTCATTGTATTTTAATCTTTACTATTGCTTTTAATTAGGGAACTAAGAGATCTAATTTTAAAGAATTTAGATTTAAAAGATACTTCAGCTCCAAAATATGAAAGCATTTCGTTTAAATCTTAATTGCATCTTTTAATTTAATATTCAATTATATTACTATTGTAAGGTCAAATTGAGTGGAGATTATCTAACTTGATTAACATTGGCATAATTAATAAAAGGATAAAATTTTCAGAGGTCATCTGACTCTTGTTCAGGATCATTCCTTATTGATTGACCAGGAAATGGAACAGTTTGAGGTTTTCCTCTAATTATTTAAAGCCATCTTCACTTATCTCATTACATATTTATAATGTTTCAAATTAATGATGATGATTATATCTTTATAAAGGTTACTGTACAGGATTAAGCCTTTGCTATAATAAAACTGCTGCAGTTTTTCAAAATATTAAATAATGGAAAGTATAGCCACTGATTTGGAAAACCTGCTTGTAAGTAAGGGATCACCAGTTAATAATTTTAGTAATAATTTAGAGAGCCTTGTATACTTAAGCTCAGAGTTCCATAAGCCACATGTAGTGGTTTGAGGGGATGTAATATGGCACTATAAAATATGAAAATTGTGTTACTCTTAAGCAATATTAAAGCTTCTACTCAAGGAGTTTACACTTTCCATAGGTGCATTTGCATTTTTAGTTTGTATTGGAAATTACAAAGTTCATTTTGCAGAAGTAGTTGGGTGAATTTTTATGAAGTTTTACGTTTTGCAAATAAAATTTTATTAATAATACAAAATGGTGCTTTTTTGTTTGTTTTTAAGTGGCAAAATATCCAACCAAACTGCTCTGGTGACTCCTAATTTCAGGTGGATCCACAGGGCTTTTTGGAATACGGGCTAGAGGTCATTTAAATGGAAATTTCATATAGAGACATATGTAAAAGCATTTCACTTAATTAGAAAATATTATAAAATATATGTTCAAGCATTATTAAAGAAAAATCCATTTCTAGATAAATAAGAACTTTAGTGAAATTGAATAATATTCATATATACTGTCTGCTTATTTATGCTTTATTTTCTATATGCTTTATTATTTTCTAACATTCAGAGATTGCATATTAAATAGAACTGATGTAAAAATCTTGCAGCTTAGTTAAATTTTTGAAGGTCAATGTTAAATCTATTTTTATTTTTATCAAATGGTACATTTTCCATATGAATATGTAATTATTTTTCTGAAATTGTCAGAAAGGGTAGTACTGTGAGTAAAAATGTAACTTTTCTGACCACGAAATTAATTTTGTTTTATGACAGTTTTTATTGAATATGACTACAGATAATGAAGTATTCATAAAATTGTAGGTTTGGGAAAGACCTTGATAATGCAATTAGTCTATCTCCTTTCCTGATCACTTTAAGACACTTTATTATTCCATTTCATTCTGAGAACTACAGGAAAGACAATTTTATAAAGTCTTTCAGTGATAATACATTTCAAGTCTTTTTAAGCAATATGACAATTCTCTTTTTGCAGAGGTCTTCTGCTTTGAATTATGTTTTATCTTTTAAAAGTGGCTGAAGATAATAATTTGTACCTGCTAAAGCAAGAGTTTCTTTTTCCCCCACATTTACTTTTTTATTTATGATGAAAACACACATCCAAAAGGTAATCCTTATCTTGACTATTTTTCCTCCTTGCATCTTAGTACCAGTTATGTTATCTCTTAAATGATTCTTCTTCTAAATAGATAATTTTATTATTTTTTAATGTTGGACTCTTTTACAAGACTCTATGATGACTTTTAGCTCAAATAGAAGTTGATTCAAATTATTACTATAAGTTTCAAGGCCTTTTCAGAGAATCATGTGTTAAAGGCAAGATCATAAAAAAAAATGTAGAGGATCCAAGAGTTGATGCATAAAAACAAGCACTTATATAAGCCATCTCATTCATAGAAACCAGAGTGACTTTAATGATCTGGAAAATTCTGTAATTGTTAATACTAGTATCTCGTATTCCAAGGCAGAATCTGACACAGAAAGGACTCATAGATTTGTTTTCTTCTAGAGACAGGGTCTTGCTCCATCCAATACCCAGGCTGGAGTGTAGCAGCATGATCATAGTTCACTGCAACCCTGAACTCCTGGGCTCAAGCAATCCTCCTACTTCAGCCTCCTGAGTAGCTGGAACTACAGGTGTGTACCACCGTGCCGAGATAACATTTTTTGTAGATAAGGCATCTCACTTGTGCTGCCCAGGCTGGTCTTGAACTCCTGGCCTCTAGTTATCTTCTGGGCTTGGCCTCCAAAAGTTCTGAAATTGCAGACATGAGCCACCAGGCTCCACTGGGAACTCAGAATTGATTGATGTTCTTGTCTATAATTTTTGGTAAAACTGAAATCCAGACATGAAGTACATCTATTCAAAAAAGGGTACAAAACAAAAACACATAACATTTTCCCTACATGTAAAAAAATAAAACTTGGTTATGACTTTCTTATCACTCTAAAAACTGAAGTTTCTAACATATACTTTACTTGGAACTCTATATATATTTCTATTTGTTCCCAGTTCTTTGCTACTCTATGCCCATATTTCATCAATCATTATGTGCTGGCTTAATTTACATTTTGTCACTTTGAGGACATGTACTTAGGTTTATCTTTTAATTTTAATGTTTAATTTATAAACCTTGAAAACAAGTATTTCTAGTTATTGTTATGAATAAAAATGAGAAAAGTAGTTATGGATTTTTATACACGCTTTTTATCTTTAACCTTTTTTAAATAATTACCAGGCCCAAAGTAAACTTGGTAAATTTTTTGGGTATCAATCTCAGGAAACAGAATTCATAGTAGCTGGATCACAAAGACTCTGTATCTAATTTTACTCTCTTGATTGAACCAAAGAACAAGTTAAAAAATTGTTCAGAACATGATGTTTTTATGTTATTAATTCAACAATAGAATTTTACAAACTGCTGAAAGATAGAAAGTTGTGTTTCCCGACCAGAGAGTAAAGATAAATTTAGAAATTATGTAGCCTTCTGTAAAGGTTGCTTGGTTTATAAAGGCTGAAAAGACAGGGTGCTCTTAGAAATAGAACTCTTCAAGAGAAGCCCAGCTGTCTGTAAAGCAAGCAAAGGACAAATCTCTACAGAATCACTGTGTAAGAAAGAAAAGATTAGATCAAGAAATTTCAAAAGTATTACTTGAGTGAAGACTAATGTAGTGACAACACAGTATTCCAACATAAAAATTTCTTCAGAGGCCTTTATTAATCCAGCCCATTGACACTTGGAATTCTTGGGTAATATATATTTCAAACATTCCCTGGTCGTCTAGGAGTTAGAATTAGGCACTCTACATATATATTTTTTTTCTCTTCTTACAAAAATATATAAAAAACTCATAACAGACAAAGAGAAAATTAGAGAGAAGAAAGAAGTTTATAAAATTTATTTACAAAGAGAAAATGAAAACAATATAATTAGACATTTAAAAAAAAAAAGAAAAGAAAATACACCCCAAAAAATACCAATAGTAATCTTTGTCTAATGGATTTACAAATTGATTTTTGGATTTTTTTGGTAAATTCTTCTATATGTTTTAAAATTTCCACAATGTGCCTTTATTTTATTACATTTATTTAAATATGTTTTTAAATCAATACATCTTCTTGGTAAAATGATCATTAAATGCAGAACAAAGTTTTTTTTTAAAAAAATCTCAAATACATTATATTTAACAGTAGAATCATGGAAGAGTCTTATTTGAGAGCTCATTAAGGTTAATTTAAATTTTAATAAGACAAGTGTGATTGGCAATCTGAGGTGTATAAATTTGTAATTTCCATCAATTGTATTATCATCCTTCTCAAATTAATTCAGAGCATAAAAATCATGTTAATATCTATGTAGTTACCATCTTTGTAGTCAACTTACCCTTCATTCTACTAATGCTGCTTTGAGTATATTAAAGAAAAGAATACCAAGGAATATTAATTACTTCTCTTTCTCTGTAGAATTTATTTAAAATTATAGAGCTTAAAATATAGTTATAAACACTAATATATTGCTATTACAGACATAAACTGTATTGGTGCTATCATAGTCAAAAAGCCATATGATATGAGATGTTAAAAACAATTATTCATATTTGAAACAGAAGCCCTATATTTTAAAATGTTACAAAGCATAGACTATATACCATTCTAAATCCTTATATTTGTTCCATTGATAGATTATTCTTAATATTTGATTTTTGTGGTTGATTTTTAGCATTTTCACTGTAACCTGCGTAACAATAAATTAATTTACACAAATGAATAATGAGTGAAAACCTGGGTAAAATATCATTCAAAGTAGGTATTAATGCTAATTTCTACATCTCATTATTTAGTTTTGTGTGTTTTCTTAGGGAAGAGAAAAAATTATGTAAACACAGAAAGACCCCTTCTTTTTTTGTATCCTTGTTCAGGCATGTGTCAAAAACTTTTCTACCACCACTTTCTGGCTGTGCAACCTTGGTTAAGTCACTAAACATCTCTCAGCCATAGTTTCTCATCTCTATGCGGGAAAGCGAGGAGATGGCCACCAAGGAGAAGTTTCAGCCTCTGAAAGATTTCCAACAAGGACATCCTGAAGCCCTCATTGAGGAAGAGCCCAGGCATGCCTCTGAGGACAACGCTGAGGGAAAACCTCTGCAGAGGCAGAAGTGGCCTAGCAAGATAGGCTTGGTGCTCTCCGTGGCTGGTGCTTCATGGGCCTGGGCAGTGTCTGTCCCTTCCTGTACCTCTGATACAAGAATGGTAAAGGTGAATTTCTAATACTTCCTGTTTTGAAGTGGCCAGACTGTGTTTTTCTTGGGGATCATCATCATAGGCCAGCGCACCTCTGAAGGGTGCATCACCTACTGGGAAAAGGTCTGGCCCTTGTTTTCTGGCACCAGCTATGCCTCCATCGTAACTGTGTCCCTCCTGAATGTCTATTATGTTGTCATCCTGGCCTGAGCCACATACTACCTGTTCCAGTTCTTCCAGAAGGAGCAGTCCAGGACACACTGCAACACAGCTGGAGCTTATTTGTTAGGAATACATCTTTAATTTCCATCTGCAAGTATAATCATAGTATCAATGGCAAAAAAAAACAAAAACAAAAACAAAAAAAAAAAACAGTGAAACTGACTTTTTGAAGTTGGAATCTAGGTTCCAGATGACTGAAGCCCGAAACCAACTCCATTTAGCACAAATACAAGACATAGGGACCTGTGGAACTGTATGAAAAAAAAAAAAAAAATGAGCAGTTTTGGAGCAGCATGCCGCTATACCTACCCTCCTCAGCAAATAGTGGAAAATTACCACAGATCCATTACCAATGTTAGTAAATGGATCCACAGATCCTTTCCCATTAATCATATTCTCCCCAGTAATTTGCTTTACAAAGGCTAAGTACAGAGAAGTTGAAGTCTTTGCCATTTGCAGAGATTGAGAAACTAGGAACTAAGTGATTATTCATTTTTTTTGCCTTATTACTATTGCAGACAAAAAGTATCTGCTTTACAAATTTAGTAGATTGAAAAATTGTTAGGTATAAAAATCCAGTTAATTGGACACTAAATGAATGCAACTAATTAAAACTCCTATGAAGCCCTTCTTTTGAAGTCCTCCTTTGTCTCTCCTAGTTGTTGTCTTCTGCGTCCTTAGCTTTTTGTTCATGTACTTACTGTTACTTACATTACATTTTATGATAATTTATCTTCCCACATAGCTTTCCCTTTCACTAGACATTTAGTTCTCTAAGATATAAATATGCAACCTGGCACATAAAAGGTAACCAGGATATGTTGACCAGTTTTGAGAGAATGAATAAATAAGTGTGCCAAGGATGACATCTCCAGTTCTAATCATTAACATTACCATTTTTCTTCCAGCTGTGACCTATTATGTGAAACAATGTGGCCCACTTCTTAATTATATGTCTGATTGCTTTGGGACATAAATGTTTTCTGTGTCCCTAATTTTATATCTGTGGACCTCCAAGGGGATAATTAATGGTATTGACTCTATCATTATGCCACAGGTAACTGGGGTTCATGTTATGTTTTCTATAGGAGACCTCTAAGAGAAGGTATATATACTCATATATGTTTTGAAATCACTTAATGAAGAGAGAACACATTTATTTTGAGAATTTTCCAAAACTAATAATTCATGAAAGTTAATGAATGAAAAGTATATACATATATTACAAGTATTTGCAAGATTCTGAAATTTTTGAATTTCTTGATATCAGCTTCTCTTCACAAAGTAACTTGAATATATAAGGATACTTCTATATCTTACCAAAATGTTAATGTGCCAATTATATGTAAGGTACAAAAACAGTTTTTGTATTGGCTATATTTCCAAATGCGAATAATCTGTGACAATTTATCAATAGAAAAAGTGTTTATTTTAAAGCTGTCAAAATATAAAGAAAAACAAAAAGAAGGAAAGAAAAGAAAAATAAGATAGAGAAGCCATTCTTGTTATTTGAAAGAAGCAGCAGAAATAAATTGACACAAAATAGTTCATAAGCTGTAATATTAAGGAAAGTTGGGACTTTAATTTAAACATAAAAACATAGTGTATTTCACTGTTCCCAGAAACAGAGAAACAGAATATGATCTACATCTACTGTTTGCCATATTCCTCCACATTTCCCCTAGTTTTTCAATAGTAGCTAAACCTAGTAAGAAAAGCACAAAGAGGTAAATGACAAAGGCGAATAAAGCATTTGGCAGCGTTTAAGAAACATAATACCAGCTGCATGTACATCTACCCTTGTGAAGGTGAAAGGAAATAGTATTGGAAAAATATTCTGACTTCAGAATATTCTAACTACCTCTATAATATCGCATGCAAATAATTTGCAAACAGCTAATAGTTCCATGATTTGCTCTAGGAGCAACTGTGTGTTAAGCAATTGATTTCCTTTTTACTTTTCCTTTAGCTTGAGAGTCTTTTTTTTTTTTTTAATTGCACTTTAGTTTCTGGGGTATATGTGCAGAACGTGCAGGATTATTGCATAAGTACATACGTGGCAATGTGGTTTGCTGCCTCCATCGCCTCTGTTACCTATATCTGGCATTTCTCCCCATGTTATCCCTACCCAATCTCCCTACTCCCCACTGTCCCTCCCCTGTTCCCCCTGAACAAACCCCAGTGTGTGATGCTCCCCTCCCTATGTCCATGTGTTCTCATTGTTCAATACCCTTCTGTAAGTGAGAACATGCGGTGTTTGATTTTCTGTTCTTGTGTCAGTGTGCTGAAAATGATGGTTTCCAGGTTCATCCATGTCCCTACAAAGGACATAAACTCATCGTTTTCTATGGCTGCATAGTATTCCATGGTACCTATGTGCCACATTTTCCTTGTACAGTCTTTTGTCAATGGACATTTGGGTTGGTTCCAGGTCTTTGCTATTAGCTTGAGAATCTAAATTGTTACAACTTTATGTGGAGTTCAGCCCTCAGTAGTTAAGATCGTATTCACCCTTTTTTTAGTTTTCGCTCTCTTAATACATAAAAATTGACTATTAAAGTGTAGATAACATGTGACTTATAAGCCCTTTGAATGCATAACTTAATGTAAATATTGTGTTCTTATAATTTTATTGTATAATAAATGACTTAATACACTGTATACTTCATAAATAAATGTACCTGTCTACTGCATGTCTCAACCTAAAGAGTCTTATATATTCCTTTCTTATTTATAACATATATTACAACTTCAGAAAATGTGACATAAGGAAATCATAACAGTAGTCTTAGTGTAAAAATGGTAGGCATTAAATGCCTCCTGAGCAAGCGTTTTAGTTTTTGCTACTTTCATTATCAGAATGTTTAAACTTTAGCCATTTCTTAAACATGTATATATATATATATACATACAGACCCTTGACAATTTAACCCACCTTTGAACTTCACCATTTCATATACATATATGCCAAAATTGTATATAAACATATATGTACATATATGTACTATATGATATACAATTAAGCAAAAATATAATTATAAAGTTTGAAATAAAAAGAGGCTATTTTAAAATAAGTGGAATCATCAGATAGATACATCTGCAGATACTCACATAAGCAAAATATCTTTTATGGCTTTTCCGAGAAAGTTATTATGTTGTACAACATGGAGGTAGAAGTACATGGCACAAAATAAAATATATATATATATATATATATATATATATATATATATATATGATTGTATACATGTTTTGTTATGAGGATAACTTATTCTAAACTTGCTAATATGTATTATAATATAGCAGTTACATAATTGTACATGTACATCATTAAAATATCTATGACATTTTAAGCATTTCTGTTAAACAACATATTAAAGTTAGAGTTAATAAGTGACTTGCACTCATCCTATAAATACAGAATAAGTAGTGGTATATATTAATAAAAGGATGTAATCAAATTCTTCTCTAGATTTGAATAATACAATATGAACATATATTTGTCTTCCCATGAAATATTCAACCTTGGCTCTGCCTCTCCTCCAGGAATTCCATGTCTCTCCTTCCTTATGAATACTCAAGATTTTTAAATACTAAGCTATACACTGGCACTCACTTAATATATACTAATAGTAGAAGGGTAAATTTATTAGGATCCTGATTCTCCGTATTCACTGAAATTGAATGTACATGTATCCACTGAGCCAGTAGTTCTACTTATAGATGGATTTCCTGTCTTCATTTTCTTGTGTTTTTTCCTAACCTTTAAAACAAGTTTTTGGATAGCAGGCTACTTTGATTGCGTCTTATTAGGATTTGATCACAGCATTTATATTGATAACATAGCATATCAACTGACACATAATGAGAACAGAATAAATATAATTCTTTTTTTATCCTGGTACAATATACTGTTTAAATAAGCAGCAAAAAGCTAAACTTGATTTAAAAAAGTAATTCTTTGGTTTTACTGTTATGATGATTTTTCACATGGCATAGGTTGGTATTTATCTCCTACTCAAGATTGGTCTTTGGGCAAGTTTTCACATTAGTTGATCACTTTTGTAATCCCTGTTATGTACAAAGTTTCAACGATTATTATGATTGTCTCTTCAGAGTGAGAATCTCGATAAAGTCTAATAAAAACACATACTTCCTCTGAGAATTTCAGCCAGACCGCTATGATATTCCCTTCACGCCTGCTTGTTCTAGATAGTGTATTTGAATTAGTATGGCCCCAGCAGAGACTATTATAAGACATTTGTTTGTTTCTCTTAGAAAAAAACTCTTTTTTTCTTTTTCTTTTTTGAGACAGTCTCGCTCTGTCACCAGGGTGGAGTGCAATGGCGCGATCTCCGCTCACTGCAACCTCGGCCTTCCAGGTTCCAACCAATTCTGCCTCACCCTCCTGAGTAGCTAGGACTACAGGCACGCCCCACTACTCCCAGCTAATTTTTGTTTTCTAGTAGAGAAAGTATTTCATCATGTTGGCCAGGATTGTCTTGATCTCCTGACCTCGTGATCAGCTCTCCCCAGCCTCCCAAAGTGCTGGGATTACAGGTGTGAGCCACTGCATCCAGCCAGAATAAAAAGCTCTTTTTTGTGCACGATGGTCAGTATGTATATGAGCTCAGGACTGTTAAGGAAAGTTTGCTGAAGTAAGAAAAATGGAAAAATGAAGGATGCAGAGCTCAGATATTTGGAGAAAAGAAAAAGCCTTGGGTTCTTTTTAAATAATGTAACAAGCCTGGCTAACCTGTTGACTTTTAATTTACTTGACTATAAATTCTCTTTATAGTTTTAGTCAGTTTTATATTTTTTAAAGCAATCATGCCCCCTCAGTTGTGAAGTCTGACCCACGTTACATAATGTTTCAAATGTCTCCAAATATGGAAACAAATATACATTCTCCAAACTTCTGAGTTACTGTTACAGTTCCCATTTTTTTATGTGAGTAAACTCAGCTTCGAAGTAGTTAAATGAATTTCCTCTAAGTAGTCAATAACTGTTCAATACCAAATTTGACACAAAACATTCTCATTCCAGTCTTAAATAATTTTAATTTTTAAATGAGGAACAACCTAATGAAAAACACAAATACATGCATTATGAATTATGACACTGAAATGTTCCCTACATTTCTGAATTCCATAAACTCCCTCATTTATTGTCTATTTCTTAGCCAACCTTAGACAATATTGTTTCCTCATAAAATGATTTCACATCAATTAGACTTATATCCTGCTCGTTTTCCCCAAATTTTTTTTAAATTTTTATTTTATTTTGATGGTCCAGCCACATCATTTTTTTTTTCATTCAAAAATACATGTAGGTAAAATTCTAACAAAAAGATCATCAATTTTAATTACTAATTTGGGAAAAACTGATATCTTACAAAAATTGCCTCACACTCCATAGTCTGCACTATATTGAGAATTTGTCTTAGCCAAGGACACTGCCAGCAAGAAGGGTGAATGGGCACTGAGATGACGACTAATGACTAAGGCACACTGTTCTTGCCTTACTGCCAGGGGTATTGACAAGCTTGACAAGAACAAGTGCATGGACAAAGACAGAAGGCAGTGGCGAAGGCAGCGGTGGCTGCTGCCTCATAAAGCTCTTGGCTTATTATTAGTCTGCCAGCTGTTAAACTATTTTCTTTCAACTCTAAACCTGACAATCTATACCCTACTTTTTGATGCCAGGGATGGAATTTCGAAGACTGCCTTTCTTCTTTGCCAGCTGGCTTCTCCTTAAGTTAGGCTAATAGAGGACAATGGAGAGAGTTTGGAGGGACAGGAGGCAGGAGAAGGCACAGGAAATTTCTTCTTTCTGTATGTATTCTCCTGCTGTCTGTGGCTCTTCAGAAGCACTCTTTACTCAGGCAGTGGCAGTTGGCTTTATTATCTAGCTTATTTTTGTCTTTTCAACATCAGTCTTATTACTACTCTTCAGAAGTCTGGACAGTACCTGAAGTAAGACTCCCAGATTCATGGGACCACTCTACACTGCTGAGGTGCAGCCATATCTTGGACAAATATGCACAGATGTTATTGATATGATTTTTGCCATCAAGCTTTAATTTTATTTCTCGTTGAACACACAGACCTACGTGCATAATACATACAGCAGATCTTCAAATATGTCGTTTTATTCAACGTCATTTCATTTAGATCCTGAAGAGAAAAAAAATGGATTCCCAGCAGGGGCTAAAGTGTGTGTGGAGTTTTCATTTTCTTCCCATATCTGTGTTGGTTTGCTCTGGGTGTTCTGGTTTCCTCCCACATCCCAAAGATGTGCATATCAGGTTCATGGGGTGTGAGCATTGTGCCATAACAACGTAGGATGAATGAGTGTGGGTATGCACGTGAGGGCACCTGCCATGGAATGGAGTTCTGACCTGCACTGGTTACTGCCTTGCATCCTGAGCTGTCCAGATAGGCTCTGGCCACCTGTGACCCTGAGCTGGAATAAACAGATAGATCATGATCTTAATTTGTATTTATGTCTCTTAAATGTATGTATAACTTGCATACTCTTTAGTATTTAATATTAATCAGGTTTTGTTATTTATTTAGAAGTGTATAGATGTTTTTGTGACTACAAATATGCCATGGGAATTTAACCCTTGATTATATCAATTAGTCTATGGGAAAGTTAGTTTTGTTATATGATTATCTAATCATATAATATATAATAAAATTATAAAATATATTATATTTCATATAATTTTAATTTTAATTTATAATGCAAATATAATTTATTAAATATATGTATAAATATTATACATTACATACTTAAAATTATAATTATATAATATAAAATATATTTTAGATCACATTTTATCTCATACATAATATATATTTTATATGTGTGTGCTTATATTAATACATGCATTAATCCATTCAGGCTCACACAACAAAATATTTTAGATTGGACAGCTTAGATATTTCAGAAATGTATTTCTCACAGTTCTCACAGGCAGATTTGGTGTCTGGTGAGGTGCTTCCTCCTACATAGATGGCAGTTTTTTCACTGTAAACTCACATGACAGAAGAGACAAATGAGTCCCCTTGGGACTCTTTATGAGGACTCCATATCCACGACCTAATCTTTTCCTCAAAAGTCTTGACTCCAAATACCATCACCTTCAGAGTTAACATTTTAACATATGAATTTTGAGGAGAATGAAGTATTCAGAGTATTCAAATTTATATATATATGCATATATAGTGTGTGTGTTCATAACATTTATTTGAATTTCATGACTAAATATGAACTTTATTTATATGTAAATATTCATATTCATTTGTTCATAATATTTATTTGAATAATACTTGCATTTAAGTATTTTTTATATATGTACATATACATATAGTGTGGGTATTCATAATATTTATTTAAATTTTTTCTTACCATTTAGATCCTCTATCATATTTGGACTAAGTTTAAGAATCAATGTTGTTCAGTTTAATTTGTAGCTATAGTATACTTAGCATTGTGCCCACAAGAATTTTGAAACATAGAACTTTGTATGTTTTCCAAAACTTTCACAGATAAGACAAATAATATGACAGAAATTAGAAAATGAAGCCACAGGAAATTTTTCTTAAACATATTCTAAAGCATAAAAGAACATTTTAAATAGTCTAACATAGGTTATCCAGAGAATGACCAGAAGAATTCAAACTACATGAATAACATCCATTTACTATCCTTCTATTTTGGAAATTATATTATTACATAAACCATGGCCAAATAAATTGGAATTACATATATTTTATTAGGTACAATTTATTGTTTTATTTAGCCTTTCCAACATAAAGGAAATTAATGCAATAATTTTATAAGTTAAGTCATTTTCAACCTAAGGAATAATACAATAAATACAATTAAAGTTCTTGAAGGGGTAGAGTTACATTATGAGTAGAATTTATATGTATCATTGTAGACAAATAAATTAAGCTAATGATCTAGCATTGGACTGATGTGGAGAATTAGATGCAATAATCAAGGCTGTAGAATTAATCTGCAGATTTGCTGTCTACCTGAAATGTCTAAGAGGTAGAATTTGTGTCTTTTTTAGATTCCCCATAGCAGTCTTATACGTATAAAACAAAACAATGACTTTCTTTATCATACAAGCTGTACATACCCCTTGATATTATAAAAGAGTTTGGCTTATCATCTAAGACCCTTTCATGATTCATGAAAGAGGGAAAGAAAGTGAGCAAATGATTTAAAAAGTAAAACAGTAGTTTAAGGTAAAAATAAATTCTTACATCAGGACAAAGGAAATGAATTGACCCGGTGCAATGAAATACCAATTATTTCTCCCACTATACTGAGTATTAATGTCATAAAAGACAAACTGTTGGTCAAGTGATATGCTAGTTGCTCAATGGCTTTACTCTCACTGGTCATCATCTTCAGAAGACAGGTGGATATGGCAAAGATAAATAAGGATTCATACACACAGGCACTGATCAGACTTCAGAGTTTATCGAACATAATAATTCAGCAGCACACCTCTGTCTACAATTACATCCAAAGAGACACAAGTAATTTTCTTCAGGCTATCAAGACTTGAAGAGACTGTAAGAAAAGAAAAGAAAAACAGAGAAGTTTCCAAACATACACACACACACACACACACACACACACACGAGAGAGAGAGAGAGAGAGAGAGAGAGAGAGAGAGAGAGAGAGAGAGAGAGAAATGTTCTAACATCAAAAGCCTCGAACTAGAACTAGGCAGCAATTTCCTGATTAATGGGCTGTGTAATGAAAGAGGTGCTTGAGCATGATCTTTTCCAATCTATATAGCATGAACAGTAGTCTCTTAGGTGCCTCACTGAAGAGTTTCAGGACAAAATATCTCCAGAAAAAAAAAGTATCCTCTATGAAAGAACTAGACAGTTATCTCTAAAATTTTCAAGAGCTAATATAGCAGTTTGTTTTAAATATTATACAATATTAAATAAGTACTAAAAATATGCTATGTTATTTAAACTTAAAAAAAAAGCCCATAAACTCTACTTTTAAAAGTTTAAATTATGAAAAAGGGAAAAATACATGGGAAGAAATGTTTTAACTGTAGGCTTATTTGTTCTTATTTTTTTTCAGTACAGAATACAATTACATTTTACCTTTCTTAAGATATAGACAGAAAGAAATGTTGACTGACATGCAATAGCAGGTAATCAGAGATATCAAGAAAATTATAACAATAACAAGAATTTTGACAATGACTTTTTTTCCCAACAAAACTATTGAGAGTAATTTTACATTTATAGGTAATTTTCAAACTCCTTCATCATCGATTATCTGTATTGTACCTAACACCCCGGTCTTCCCACTGCTTTCTATTGCCACGTATAGACACAAGAAATAGACGTAAGGACATTAAGCAATTGATATAATTAAAAATAATTCTTATTTTAAAGTTTCATTTTTCCTTAATTTTTTTTGTGTCAGAAAAAAAGGCAAGCCTTTGTCATCCATTGGTTAGAGCCTTGAAAATTTTGTAAACATATCTACTTTCTACTAATGCCAGGAGAAAATAAGGCTTGGAATCTATAGAGTAAATAAAAAAGTGCCACAGCCTGCTTTCTGGAATTGTGTTCCAGGCTAAATGGCATCATTCAAAAATTGATGTTCAAATCCCAAGTAACTCAATGTGACCTTGTTTGGAAATACAGCCATTGCACATGTAATTGTTAAGCCCATTAGGGTGAGACTTTAGCCCACATGACTTGTGTTTTTATAAATACAATGTTTATAGAGAGAATGCCATATGAACACAAAGCAGCAATCAGGGTAGTGTGTTTAAAAGCCAAAGAATGCCAGACTCTCAGCATATCATGAAAAGAAAGGAGAAATAACTGGAACAGATTATTTCCTAGTACCGTCAGAGGATGGACCTGCCAATATCTTACCTCAGGTGTCTAGCCTCCAGAACTGTGAAACAATACATTTCTGTTGCTTAAGCCACTAAGTTTATGGCTCTTTGTCACAGCATCCCTAGGGAACCAGTACAAAGAGTGTTGTCCTGTAGGTCACCTGCTTCTGCTGAGTGTAGGCAGCAAGGACTCTCTTTTGATGGCAAGGAAACAAACGCAACCTTCATGCCATTCACATGCAGTATCCCGTAGGGCAAGAAAGCTAAGTGATCTGAACATAGTATGCCCAAACTTAATATCTTATACCCATTAGATTTTATTGGAAACAATGTAAAAATAATTGAGTATAAAAAATTTCAGAGTATACATAGAAATTGAGTAATATTAAATTAATTAGTCTACTTAAGAGGAAAAATGTAGTGCATAAATAAAACATAGTATAGTAACATAAATTAAACATAGTATAATAACAATGTAAACCTCAAGTTATGTTATTGGCTGAAGAGGATTTATTTTTTTAATTTTAAATGTGTGATATTTAATGGTAATAAAAATAGCAATATAATTAATAGAAATTGTATTGGTATTCAAAATTCAACCAGCCAGTTAATCGCAAAACCAATTCCTCCCTGGCATAAAATTGTTTTTGACCCTGGAATTCCACCATATACTAAAAAGTAAACTGAAAGTTTTGTATTAATTTTTAAGTAATTATAAGCCTGTTTTTAACTTATTTATTAATGTGGCATATAAACTGTCTTTTACAAAAGATTAAATTACATAGCAAATATCAGAAATAGCTTGCTTTTGTTTAATAGAGCTCAGACAGGGTACTTGGCAAAATTAAAGTGTTGAGTAACCCCATGTTCTGTGAGTACATTACAGTTTCAGAGAAGACAGCATCTTTAATCTGTTGTGGCTTCGAACGTGCTGCAATTCCACTGGGGGACTTTACTTCATACATATGTCATCAGCATGGTCAATTAATGCTATTTTATAACATGATTATAAATACTATTTACATATTCTATAATTTCCTCATCTACATCAATTGAATAGATTATTATCCAAATTGTTATTTTTCTATTTTTAAGAAAGGTGGAAGACATTGGTATAGTAGTAGATATTTAAGAAATAAAGACTGTATTACACATACTCATTGATTTAATTCATTCTTCTTTGAGAAATGTAAACATTTGAACAAATGTACATATTAGAATTAAGAAAATGTGGCAATAAAAAAGAAAACGTGTTTTCATGATAGTTTGTTTGTTTGTTTGTTTGTTTGTTTTTTGTTGTTGTTGTTTTTAATTACACGTTAAGAGAAATCAAGTAGGAAAAACTTGAGGAAAATCTTCAAAACAAGTATTTGGTGAACTATTTCTCCCTCCTCGGTCCCCACCACACCATACTTTGATTTTATTTACTTTTTGTTCCTCCAGTCAAACTCCCCTTCTGAGGCAACGAATAAACTGTAAGACTATGAGGAAAGTGCTACGGGATATGGTTTGTTTGTCCCCGCCAAAAATGATGAAATTTAGTCCCCATCGTGGTGATGTGAGTTAGTGGGGCCCACTGGGAGATTTTTAGTAAGGGAGACTGATTCCTCATGAATGACTTGATGTGGTTCTTATGTTAGTGAATGATTTCTCCCTGTTGCGAAACTGGATTATCTTGAGAATGGATGAGTTCCTGTGACAGTGTGCTGTCATAAAGCCAGGATATCCTGCAAGTTATTCCCTCTTCACATATCTGCTTCTTTCTGACCTTCTTTCCCATCCAGTGATGCAGCATGAAAGACTTCGCCGGAATCCAGGGTCGTGCCCTTGACCTTCTCAGCCTGCAGAATTGTGAGTTAAATAAACCTCTTTCATTTGTAAATTATCCCGTCTCAGGTATTTTTTCATAGCAACACAAAACAAAGACAGGAACCAAACACAATTGTATTTTTTTTAAAGCAACTTTAAAGTATTTGGAGGTTTAAAAAGAAACCGTGGGATACTTACTCTCCTTCTTTTGGGATCCTAGATCACTTTCAGTATTTAAGGTGGGGAACATGTAACTCCACTCCATTTCAGTTTGGCCTCAAATTCTGAGTGTGTGTGTGTGTGTGTGTGTGTGTGTGCACGCGCGCGCGCGCGAGCATGCATGCGTGTTTAAATCAGGGAAGATATAATAAAACCAATAGTCACTCTCAAAGCCTCAGAATTACACAGGCAATATTATAGTTAATTTATTCTAATGTTAACCTATTACCAAACACAGTTTTATCTTAGTTGGAAAGGAAGGTAAAAATATTTTCTACAAACATATCTATATATTTCTATGGCAACATGCCAACTCAGTCCATATTATTATTATTATTATTATTATTATTATTTTACATTAGGATTCGCTTTTGATGTTCTACACATTCTCTGGGTTTGGACAAAGGTATATGACATGTATCTGCCATTATGTTTTTAAACAGAGTATTTTAACTGCTGTAAACTTTCTTTGTACTCTATTTATTCGTTCTTCACCCTCACCTCCTGGTACCCACTGATATTTTTACCAGAGTCTGACTTTTCCATAATGTCTTATGTTTGGAATCATACAGTATAAAGCCTTTTCAGATTGGCTTCCTTCACTAAGTAACACACATGTAAGTTTCCTCCATGTCTTTTCATTGCTTGATAGCTCATTTATTTTTAATGCTGAATAATATTTCATTATTGACCCATTTTACAACAGTTTGATTATCCATTCACTTATTGAAGGACATCTTGATAGCTTGTAAGTTTTGGTAATTATTAGTAAAACTACTATAAACATCAATGTTCAGGATTTTAAGTGAAAATAATGTTTTAACTCCTTTGGATAAATGCCAAGGTACCACCATATATGGTCAGAGTGTGTTTAGTTTTATAAGGAACTGCCAAATTCTCTTCTAAAGTTACTATAATGTTTCACATTTTTACCAGCGAAGAATGATTGTCCTTTCTGCTCTACACCCTCGCTAGCATTTGGTGTTGTCAGTGTTTTGGATATGAACCATTCTAATAAATATGGAGTGGTATCTCGTTGTTTTAATGTGAATTTCTCCATGATGTAAAATGAGCATCTTTTTATATGCTTATATACTATGTGTATAACTTTAGTAAGGAATATTTTAAAACTAAGAAATATATTTACTTTGTTTAATTCAAAAATATATTAAAATTATCTTGGGTAATTTATTTCTAAGAGGCGCAAATGAGTATTATCAGAGGAATACATGTGTGTTCTCTCTGTGTCATTATGGACACCAAACATGGGGCCTTATTTCCAGTGCTTCTATCACTACCACTCCTGGGTCTCAACCTCACTTCATGCAAGGATTTGATTACAAATAACACTGGGTTATTTGACTTACTCCTGAATTGGAACTTTCAGTGAAAACCTCCAAATGACAGCATGTAGATCATATGCCTAGCCCCTGGATACAAAAGACTCTACAACAGGTGATTATGCCTTCTATCTGGGAAAATAAGAATGGAAATTTAAAACATCTTCAAATTTCAAAATGGCATTCAAAAGAAAATAGACTTCCACAAGCATCTGCTGTCCACCCCTTTATATATGCTTGACTAGTTATATCCTGCTTCCAATGACCAGGCCTTTTGGTTGTTGATTTCATTACCGTTCAGGTCTCTGTCAAGTACTATTTGTCTTTTGACTCTACTATTTTGGATAGTTCTCGTGCCTCAGTCTTTTAGCTTTTTTATTGGACAGGTCTTGCAAAAGACTATGGAGTGTTGACATCAGCTTCCACTCAGTTCTGTAGAGTTTCCCAGAAAGTCACATTGAAGGAAAGATTGACACAATGTCACATAAAAATATTACCCTGAAAATACTGAAGTAATAGTGGAATGATGTTTTAGTTTATAGAATTACAGAATGTGGAGTCCCATCCTGAAACATTCTAATTCTAAAAGAAAGAACAGACTATATTAGAAAATGATTGGGCTATTTTAGTAAAGACATCTTCTGTAGAGTATAATAGATAGATTATAATTTATAATGTTGTGGATAATTTTGCTTTCTGTATTTATACCTATATGTATTTATATTTATATTGTATACTACATATAGTCAATTATTTTAAATTAACTATGTTTAATTAAGTAAACATATAATTAATATTTATATTATATATAAAGTATATTTAATGCAGCATAACATTATAGAAATATTTAGTTATGTTATATGGCTATATATATATATATATATATATATATATATATGTAACTCATATTAGGCGTATGTTGTAAGTAGCTTTAGAAATATTTCATGCTTTTAGAACTTGTTGACCATTACCTTTTATCTACATAACCTAGAAATACTTCTATTGATTTTTAAAAAGTAATCCATCATGATTTGTTGTTCATAAATTTGATTACATAAAAGAACATTAGTCTCAGAAGTTGAAGTTTAGCATTATGGTCTTTAAATCTGCACAGTTTATAATGGACTATTTTCAAAACCAAAGATATGTTTCAGATGCCTTGCTCCCTGAGGAATGCATGACTTTGCATACCAATGGATTTATAGGAGATCATGGAATAACTAAAACCTTTAAAAAACTCCTTGTTTTTCTTTACTAACTTCTGGCATTAAAGGCACTCAGTACATTTAAGATAGTTGCTGGTACTTTAGATAATCTTGTATAAGTTTTATTTATGCAAATTTTTAGTGAACCCTCGCCAACGAAATATAGACGACCATGCACTTTAATGACTCTTAATGTATAATCATTGATTAATAAAATAACGTCACCACAATATTATCAAGACTATAAAAAATGATTTAAGTGTGAAGAATTTTGACTAAGGAGTTTTAGAAATATTATTTTACCATCAGAACAAGCACTGAAAAAAGTATCCCTTCGATTACATGAATGTATCTTAAAATACATTCAGATGTGTTAATACCAAATAGATTTACTAAAACTCACACCGATTTCCAATACACATACACATATGCATACACACTCAAACATACAACACAGAGGAAAACTGTGAAAAATGAAATAAACCAGTCATATTTAAGCATAGTTAATTCACTACGTTAAAAAGATTGTTGCTGGAAAATCCTGATTCATGTTCGATGATTGATCATACTATCATGAAACAAAATTATTTTATTATCCCTGATAATTAACATAACATATATATATCACATATGTGCATCTATTGCCTAATGTTTTCATGCCAACTTTCTGCTGATTTGGCATGTATAATTATATACAACGTAGAATTAAAAAACATTTTGGTTTTAATTCAACATACCACAAATTAACGGTACATATTAGCAGTTTGATTAATTTGTTGGTACAAATTCTACCAATTCATGGATATAGTTGATATTTCTGTCAAATATTTTTTCTAAGTAAAATAAAATTTAATAAGAAACTAATTTTTTATATTTTTCCAATTTTCCTTTATTGGCTAACCTGGAAACATATTCATAATAGTACTACAGAGGGTTTGCTATTTCTAAGATACATTACACAAGGAAATACTTAGGAATAACTTTTAGCTTTTGAAATACCTAAAAAGAGAGCTATCTAAAAAGAATGAGCAAAGAGATGAATAAATAAGTAGATCGGGTCACTAATAAAATTATGTATTAGGTATGTAAGTTGTACCAATTTTACTGCAAAGGGTAAATTTTCATTATTTGACATATTGTTTAGTAAAACATCTATTTGCATATTTATTCATTCATTATGACAAAATCAAAATATTACAAATCACTTAGATATATTAAATATAGTGCACTTACAAAAACACACAAGATGTTTGAAAGTGCACTTTCAAAAACGGAAAAGATGCTGTTAATAATTAGACAATTCCAACTTATTTCTATTTGGTTATCCTGAAGGTTTCATTTTCTTTATTCTAAGAATATATTGGTTCATTTGACTGCATTCTGTTCTATCAGGTTGCTGAAAGTAGTCATTTTCTTATTTCAATTGCTTCTGGAATTCATATTTTATAAAAACTCAGATACATGTGTCACATGAGTATTGATGGTAAAAGTGGTTAATAAGCCTGTCAGTTAGGTAAGCCCCCGTGATTTGGACTGCATTAAAACAAACAGGAAGTTCAGAAGCAGTGGTAGCAGTCATTGGCTGTCTTACTTGATTGCTGTTTTATTTCTCTCTGTCACTAAATGACTACCATTCTTTCAGCATTCTCTGTTTCATTACTCAAGTCTTTGTTTTTAACTTTCTCCTTCTAGTACCCAAATAGCAGAGAAGACAGTGTTGGAAAAGCTGGCATTGTTATTAGCCTAAATATTCTACTGAACAAGGGCTGGTAGGATATTTTGAAGAAGCACAAGCTATAATAAATCATGGCATCTACCAATGACAGTTTCAAATGAGCACGTTCATTGGGCCAGGCAAGTACATCACTAAGAGTGTTATTTACCTCAGGTGCTGACATATAGTGCCAGATGTTGAATTTAAACCCTGACTCAGTGATTGTGGCTGAACACTGCATTGGCATTTTAAAAAGCATCTGTTATAAACCCTGATCTGAGTAAAACACAAACCACAGAGCTTAATGCAGGCAATAACGAATGAGAGTTTAAAGTGATTACCTTGGCAAGTTCAGAAAGCATGAAGGCTGAGGTAAACTCAGAGTATTGGAACATGTTCCTGTTAAAGGGAGCTTTTGTGGGGTCACTTTTCTAAGCACTTTCCCACAGAAATATAAAAGATGTGTGAATAACTTAAACTTAGCATTAAAATAATAATGTTTTATGAATTCGTAATATTTTTGCATATACTTTATTTTAAAAGATACCCTCATGAATGCTGCAATTGGACCCAGAAAGAGGAATTATGAGTTAGTGAATAATCATAAATGTTGTACACTGCCCACGAGGAATACTTCCAATAGGATAATATGCATGTGATTCAAAGTTGTATATGTAATTCTGGAAAATAACACATAAAGCCTGAGACTAATTATTTACATCAGCAATTAGATTGACATTAAATTTTAAAAATACAGCAACAGTTCTGTTTTAGAAAATATTTAATAAAAATTAATAAATTAAAAATAATTAAGCTTTGCTTAAAATAAATTTGATGTAATATGTTGATATCTATCCACTATAACTGGCTTTAATTTTAATTGACAATTGTATATATTTTAAAAGAAAAATTATATCATTAATAATACTTTTGATTCTTTATATTTATCATCATTTATATTTTGATAAAAACATTGAAATTTTATAAACACATAAAATGTTATTTGATTTTGTTATTTTAAATTAATTACTTGGTTGTACAAAACTCACATGAAAATTTTGACTAATGCAACCTGTTAATCACATTTTAACTAATAAATTAATAAAATTAGTCAAATTATTGCTTTTATTCAATTAAAAGCAAAAAATTTAATTAAGTATAACATAATTATTCATGTCTTTATTGCTTATTCAGACATTGATAGCTCATCAACTGAATGGTCTGACAGCCAAAATAAAAACACATAAATCATGTCTGCTAATTTCAATAATAAAAATCCAATATATACATATATTTAATATAACATTACATAATATTTTCAAGGTAATAAAATGAAACATGTTATTTAACACTTTGTTAAATCTGTTTATTAATTTTAAATATTTAGAGTCTCTGAGCCTCCATGTTCTCATTTCATGACCTGACAATATTAAGGTGATTGAAACCTAAGCAGCCTATTCAAAGTTTGACAATGTGACACTTCTATTTTATGAAGAAAGATCAACATGAATTACCTTGCTTTTCATAACTTTGTGTAATAATGTTTCACACCTTTAATGATCAGATATAGGAATTTGAATATCTATAATTCATTACTCTATTTTTTATCACAGTGTCATACTTTAGTTTGGAGAACTAAAACTCCCCCCAATAACACAGCTGTTGGAAAGGGTGTGTGCTTATAGGCGACATGTATTCACATTATATTTCTTTCCTTCAGAGATTGGTTCAGGGGTGCTCAAAGGACCAGTCAGAGCCATTGTGATGCAGTGAGAATTTGCTGGGACTTTGACAGTGACAGTCCTTTTCTTCCAAGTATGCAAATAGCACTGGGACTAATAAAACTTACCACTGAATAACATAAAAAACCTACAAGAGCAGCCAACAGAAAAAAATAAAGCATTAAGACACAAAGGGAAATTTAGTCCTTTTGTTATTAATATGAGTCTCTTTACAATAATGGATTTGAAGCCAGTTCTATTCCTGGACATGCTAGTTATGTTAGCCTTTATAATCTGCTTTGTTTTTGCAATCTTACCCATTTCAATTAATGCAATTATATAGGAGAGCACTACCAAAGAGAGACTTTTACAATGGTTTTTCAAATCCCTTACCCACTCTTTCCCTCAGCTAGGAATACAAGTGACTTATCCAGGGGAATGATGGGTAAAGGTTACTGCTGATGTTCAGCAGAATTAGTTGGTTCTGGCTCCCTCTCCCTCTGTTTTCTCTCTCCTATGTTGGTCATTCAAATTGGTAAGAAGTAGATCTTAAGAAGTAAATATATACATCATGGCCCAGTGTACTGGCCCTATGTATTTCCAGTAGGTACATCTACAAATAAGTGAACAATTCAATCTTCAGTATATAAAACACAAATTTAAGCATTTGATTCAAACTACAATCATTTAATTAAAATCACTAAAATTAAAAAAAAATTGTAGGATTGAGATTAATTGAAAGGCTTTACAAAAAGTGGTGAGCTCTTTGGGTTAACATTTGACTTAGGACCTGCATGGTCAAAAGTTATCCACCATATAACAATGAGGGGTAAGAGTACTCCAGAGTAAATAGTGTCAAAACTCTGAGGTTAAAGTGAGCTTGGTGATGTGGTTTGCCTGTGTCCCAATACAAATCTCATCTTGAATTTTAGCTCCCATAATTCTCTCTTGTTGTAGTTGGGACCCAGTGGGAGATAACTGAATCATGGGGTCAGTTTCCCCCATACTGTTCTCATGGTCCTGAATAAGTCTCACAAGATCTGATGGTTTTATAAGAAAAAAAACCCTTTCACTTGGCTCTCATTTTGTCTTGCCTGAAGCCATGTAAGACGTGCTTTTCATCTTTTGCCATAATTGTGAGGCCACCCCAGTCATATGAAACTGTGAGTCCATTAAACCTCTTTCTTTTGTAAATTGCCAGTCTCAAGCATGTTTTTATCAGTAGCATGAATACAGAATACACTTGGCGTACTTGAAGAAGGCATAGACTACCATCCTAGCTGGAATTGTGGACAAACAGCTAGTAATAAAGACTGAGATCAAAAAGATTAAAGGGGCTTGGATTGTTTTTTTCAATTGACTATCATGTCCCTGTGGGCCAAATGCATCAATCAGAAGCCTGGAGGAAACAAAGTATAGGGATTCTGAACTGAATCTACAATTAGAATTCTTCTTATCAATAAGTATCAAAGGAGCATTTCTACTTAGCATTCAAGAGACATTGCAAACAAAAATGCTTACATGGTTGTGTGGACTTACAAAAATGTTACAGGAAGGTGAAGACTTACATAAGAAAGAGAATAGTACCTGTCTTTATCCTCTGGGCTGCTGTAACAAAATACCATAAACTGGAAACTTAAAAGCAATTTATCCTTCACAGTTCTGGAGGCTGGAAGGCCAAGATCAAAATGCCCACAGAGTCAGTGCCTGATGAGAACACACTTTCTGGTTCATAGACAGTAACTTGTAGCTGTGTTCTCACATGGTGAAGGGGCTAGATACATCGCAAGGGTTTCTTTTACAAGAATACTAATTCTACTCATGAGCATTCTTCCCTCATGACCCAATCATTTCCCAAATGCACCACCTATCAGCATCATCATATTGGGTGATTTGGTTTTAACATATTAATTTTGGGGGCATGCAAGTATTCAGACCCCAGCAGTATCTACGACTTCCTGATGAGGGAAGCAAATATTTTGTCCCAAACACTCTAGTCATGAAGCTCCTTTCTTGCCCAATACAGTGTAATATAACATACTTTCGAAGCTGCAAGATTTCAGGCACCAGAGAATCAGAATAGAAGATGCCAATGCCCTAAATGCAGGACACTTAGATTACTGATTTAGAACAGAGTACAAATGTTAGGGAATCAACTGACAGTTACCTGCAGAAAGTAGATAATTTACAAAACTTGCCTGTGGAAATAATCTACAAAATCACAATAGCTTAACTCAACAGAGGTTTAGTTCTTTCTTACATGAAATAAAAGTGGGTATTCTTGAGGAGCAATAAGTACTTCTTCAGTCAGTAATTCAGGTGCCCCAAGTTTTTCTCACCTTTAGTTCCATTATCCTCAATGTCTGGATTTTAAGACCCTGTGGTTATCTTCTATCAAGCAAGAGGAGGAATTTTCTGGTGACAGGTTTCTGTAGTCTAGGCCTTATGGTGGCACACATTGCCCCCATACATGTTGTACATCTGTACATAACTGAGAGAGGCTGAGAATGTGGTATAGCTATGTTTCCAGAAAGAGCAGATAAAGGATTTGGAGGTGAAGACATCATAGACCAATTTTTCATATTTTAGAAATATATTGCAGCATGACTACCCTCCTTGGGCAAATTCCATATTACATACCCTTCTGCTCATCAAATACATGTTAGAGAAGAAGTTGATGGACCAAAAAATTATCACCTACTCTAGCAACTCTTCCTTCCTACTCCTCTTGCTAAAACGAAATTCGTCAATGAATGTCTGCTAAACTGCAGCCTTGGTCTTGCAGTTGCTGAATGCTGTCCCATGTCTAATGCAACCTAAATTTCTCACATCTGACAACATTTTGAATAGTGAGAAATTATTGAAATAAACCTTACTCTGTCTGACCTTTCCCAGTTTTAGCTCTAAATTCTTTGGACTACTGTCTCACTCCAGAATAGTCTTCTTGGATGTCCTCACATTGCAGTGTTTTAATAAAAGATTATGTGCTTCTTTTCACCATAAATTATACTTTTTTTTTTTGTCTATTTCTACATATGGCTGCACTTGTAGTGAGTGTTTAGGAGACTGTTTTTTTTTGTTTTTATTTTTATTTTTTGTTTCCCTAAGAACACAGAGGCAAAGATATTTGTAGTTTAAGTTTGTGTATTTGGGACAGAGAGTTTCCTTGATTATTAGTAGGACTCTCATTTTTGCTTCTACTCAGATCATGTAAGAGGGCTATACAATTTGTCTTAGATATAATTTCCAAGCCTACTTTATTTCTGAAACCATATCTCATGGTCTGTTAACAGCAGCTAACTTAAGGCTACCGGGATATTACTTTGGGAGTAGGTGGAGGTCCTCTATTTATCTAATCTTTGTAACAGACCTGAGTCCTTGCCATCATCTCTTGCTCAAGTTGTTTTTTCAGAGTCACCTCTTACTGTTTAGCATCTAAAAGCATTTCCCTTTCACAAGACTTCATTGCTCAAAATGCTCGTTTTTTTAGCAAATCAATTATTTATTGAAATAGTCTCTCCACATAATGCCTTTCTAAAAGAGAACAAATTAAATATCAACACCATTACTCTTTTATAAACCATTTTTCTTATAACTAAAGAAGTGGTTATTGGTTTTTTGTCTTAATGCTAAACAATGTTTTCTATTTTAGAAATGTACTGCAGCATGACTACCCTCCTTGGGCAAATTCCATATTACATGTATAAAACTTACAGCTGAAAATGCTAATCAAAACAAACAAACAAAAAACAAACAAAATGACCTGAGTGGCTTAGGCTTATTCATCTCAAGTCCAGTGGAACTGCTTGATCAAGAGATCCAGGTCTTGATTTTATTTTCTCTTTTTATATGGCATCTCACTCTGTTTTCCAGGCTGGAGTGCAATGGTGTGATCTCAGCTCGCTGCAACCTCCACCTTCCAGGTTCAAGTGATTCTCCTGCCTCAGTCTTCCGAGTAGCTGGGATTACAGTCACCTCACATCATGCCCAGCTAATTTTTGAATTTTTGTAGAGATGGGGTTTCACCACATTTTGAACTAATTCCATTTTAGGCTCCAAATTTATCTGTATCAAATTAGAAGCAGTAAAGAACATGGGAAATAACTCTGTGAGGTGATTGGTTATGGACCCATGTATCTATAAGAGAAGTCGAGAATTACAGTTCTAGCTGTAAGCCCCAAAAGTGCAAATAGGTTTTGGTGAACACATAGCAGCCTCTGCACATTGGAAAAATATCCGTTTTGAGCATGTACATATTCATGGACTAATAAGTTTCTGCTAAGAGTCCTAAATTCTCTCAAACAGAGGGCCAACATCCTACAAAAGGCTTTTACTAGGCATGTGCTGCCTTATACAGAATAAATGTATTTGAATTTAAAACGGTTAAAGATATTGGTGAGTAATCTAAAATTTCCCTGTTTACTTTAGCATATTTAGGGAAATCCAAATTTAGTGAGACGAATAGAAAAGATATGCTCAAGTTAACTGTACGTCAAAATTACATTGATCTTCTTTCACTTATTTTCAACTAAGCCTACATTTGTCTTCTTAGAGTTCTAAGTTAAACAACCAGAATTATTATCAGTAGTGTTGAAAATGAGATTTAATAGTGTGGCATAGATAGTTGCAATAGGAAAAGACTTTTAAGTAATAAGGAAAAAATGTCAGATAGGACTCAACTTCTCCTTTTTATCATAGTATATTATCAATGAAAGGTTTAATAGCAGCTGTATCAGAAATTCAGTAATATTTATTTTCAGAGAAAGTGGTATATTGCCATGTGAACCATTCAAATTGCATAACTTTGTGGATTCACATAGTAGGAACTATGAATAAAACTACAAAATAGTAAAAGTATAATTTACATTGGAAAGACAAATATCTCTAACTAGTACAGCCTGACAAGGGCTGTTATGAGAATCAGCTGTAGATCAATTAGAAATAGCATAAAGAAAGAAGGGCTACAACATAACAAATAGGACATACATTTTCCTCAGAGTTAAAGAGCCATAGAGGTAATCAACATTGCATGATAGAAAATCCCTGATACTACTAGTTTCTGTGTGTATTTCATTCAGACTTTGGTTTCTGATATTCCTAATAAGTGAATCCACATTTTACTCTCAAAATAAAAAGAATCACTGAATATATTGAAAGGGAATAGAAATGCCTAATTATGTTTGTACTAAAATGTTGGGGCCCAAAGTAATAAGATGAATTATACATCAACCTTATTTAATGAAGATTCAGTCAAAATTTCTTATTTTTGGTGTTACTGCATATTCTGTTTTCACTCCCCAAAGTTAGAGGTCACAGCAGTGCTCTCCTTTTGCTTCCTTATTAAAAAGATAAATTACTACCTCATACCACAGAGAATATTGTAACTAACTTTATTTTTTAAATCATCAAATACATCTCAAATCTAAATAAGTTTAATGCATATGAGAGATGGTAAAATATGAGCTATCTTAAACTAGTATATTTTAAACTAATAGTAACCATGACATATTCTAAATTATTATGCCAAGAATCATCTCAGTTAATGAATATATTTGGATAGCCTCAATTAAGAAAGATAAAATTAAAGAAAGAACAGAAAAGGAGAAATAACTATAAATATTCTTTCCTGAAGTGGAAAAAAACTTCTCATTAGATATTTCTGGTATTCTAGAGTCTCTTGATAGTATTACTTATTATTGCAGAAAACTTCAGAAATAGATATGTTTTATTTTCTTAACAACAGTAAAATGCATAAATAGAGAATGTAATAGATTTATTTCGTTTTCCAAATGGCTTCATCTCAAGACAATTCAGCATCATGTAAATGTAACAGTGATATGTCTCTTCCCAAAACACACTGAGCCTCCTTATCTCTAAAACTGATTTCTTTAAACTTCTTAAGTTTTCACTCTAAGACAGGATGATGAAGGATAAAGTGATATTAAGGCTTCTTGGAAACTATCGTATTACTTTCCCTGACCTTCAAATTAAATATAACATTTGTCTTTGGCAAAGCTATACAATTGCTCAGTGTCATGAACAGCAAAATTCATCTGACATTGTTAATAACATCAGCAATGAAATAAAAAGTTAACTAAGCTTACATTTTGTATAACCCCAGGAGAATTTTTAAAACCATGTTAAAAGCCTTAGGATGAAGACGGGAAATCTGTGCTGTGACATAAATGAAATGACACATCATACAAAACATTTCATTGAAAAGACTATATTTTATCGTATCTTGAATACATTTTATACCATTGTTAGGAAGAAAAACTCTGTTTTCCCTCTGCTCTCACATCACAGCAGTCAACAAAGAAGTCTTATGTGACCAGATGTTTAGGAATCTCTCTCTCTATCAGCAAGCAAGCAAGCAAGCAAGCTATTGTTCAGTCAGTACCAGCTTGGTGTACTCCATTCCTATTCTGACTCTATTTCCCTGGAGATAGCATCGGATTCCACGGCTCAGTCGCACAAGACTGCCCCCACTTTCAGCATCAGTCACAAGCCCCAGGTTATTTAACTTGTGCTTCTAACCAGCCACCTGTATATTGGTATTCCTACAACCCCCTCGTTGGGTTTCATGAACTTGTTACAGGAACTCACAGAACTCAAGGCAATGGGTTTATCATGAAAGATATTACAAAGGGTAGAGATGAAGAGGTGCACAGGGCATGGTTTGAAAGAAGATGCACAAAGCTTCCAGGTTCTCTCCAGGCTTGCCATCCTCCAGGAACCTGCACTGTTCAGTTATCTGGAAGCTCTTCAAACTCTGTCCTCTTGGGCCTTCTGTGGAAATTTCATTGAATAGGCATGACTGAAGCATGAACAACTGTGTTCAAATGCAACTGGACAAAGGAGTATTGTCTAGTAGTCACAGGTTGAGTGGGAAAATCCAGCAAAGTCTGTCTGTGGAGATTTCTACTTGGCCCTCTGTGCAGCACTCCTTTCTCCATTGTGTGGGGCACGACCTCCTCTGAAATGCAGCTTATTTGACCTAAGATCAAACAAAGTAGGTTAGAGAATTTTTTTTTATGCCCAGCTCCAAGGTACAAAGGTAGGGGAAGATTCCCACCTTTTGGAGAAAATGCAGCAGGTAAAAAGGACGACTGGAGAAAGTCAGAAAGCGAAATTCTGTTTTCTGAGGCCTGCTTCTGGGGCCCAATATTATAAGAAGTGCCCCAATATTATAAGAAAAGATTGCAATGAGATCTTTGAGAGTCATGAGCCAGGATTTGTGGATAGAAATAAATCTATATATTCTCTATCTCCTAATATCACAATACAAAAAGGGAAATAAATTGGAACCAGAAGAAATAGTGGCAAAGGTTTGGAAAGCTCAAGTAAGAATGTATTGTGCATGAAATATTACAGTCTGAAAAATTTGAACATTTTCTATTAATGCCATTTGTTCAACTGTAATGATATTTTCCAGCCAAGATAAAATTGGCAATGTCCCAAGTAACATACAGATGGATAAAATGGCCAATGTCTCTGGGATATCTTGATAAGAAGTCTGTAGTATCCCTCGTTCAAGGTCATTTAATTTCAGAAAATATCAGTCAAGAAAAAAAATAGCCTAATTTTAAAAATAGCTCCATATATGTAGATGTAGATATAAATTTGGGGTGATATGTTTCTTATTAGACATGAATAATATTTTTAAAAACAGAGAATGGCAAATAAGATAATGTTAAATATGTCCTAATGTGGTTAAATATGCCCTAAAGAAGAACAGTAGTATTTTTAGAAGGGAGGTATGATTCACCCAAAAGGCAGGGAAGCACTCAGACTAAATGATGATTATGTTTAGAAACAATAAAAATTATCATTTCTTTTACCAAAATCTACAATCTTTTCAAATTAATTCGCAAAACTGTCATCTCTGTTTACTAATTTTAATTACTTATGTTACTTATAATTTTGAATACTTATATCATTTATTTATTTATTTATTTATTTATTTATTTATTTATTTATTGAGACGGAGTTTCACTCTTGTTATCCAGGCTGGAGTGCAATGGCTCAATCTCGGCTCACTGCAACCTCCGCCTCCTGGGTTCAGGCAATTCTCCTGCCTCAGCCTCCCGTGTAGCTGGGATTACAGGCACGTGCCACTATGCCCAGCTAATTTTTTGTATCTTTAGTAGAGACGGGGTTTCACCATGTTGACCAGGATGGTCTCGATCTCTTGACCTCGTGATCCACCCGCCTCGGCCTCCCAAAGTGCTGGGATTACAGGCTTGAGCCACCGCGCCCGGCCACTTATATTATTTATTAATTTTGAATTACTTTGATATCCCTATATTGCTATTTTGAATTAATCTAAAAATAATTTATAATGACATTGCTTGTTGTTTTTTTTGACTCATGGGTATTCACTTTTCAGTAAGCAATTTTAATATATTGTTAACTATATATATTAACATCTTGTTAACAAGATGAAGAAAGAAATATTTTAAACAGAAAACATAAAAGTAATTTAGAGTGCTCCAAAACAATAAAATTTCAGTTCTATTTCTTTCAAGTTAACTTGCTGTTTTCAAAATTATTTATTGTCACAAACTGACCTATTTTATTTCAAAAAATATGCTATTATTTTTAACCATGATTTTTGAATATCTGATAGCATTTGTAGGACTTAAAGCTGTTTAAAATATATAAAGATAGAAATTATTAGAAATATTCAAAGAAAAACTGTCATATTCTTTTAAACCATTCTAATTTTTAATTATATGTTAATGGATGCTAATTTTACTTTTCCTCCACTTCTTTTGTCAATTCTTAAACATTTTTTTCTTCATATTTTTTGGCAATGTTTCTTTCTACACTTTAATAGCAAACATGGCCATAAGAGTGGAATTCAGCACTAATTAATTTTATGTCAGCAGGCAGAGTGATTTCCTTATGGAATCAATTTTAATAGAGAGAAATATGTTTGTACCTGGCAGAATATTCACAGAAATAAAATATGTATTGGCCATCTACTTTGTTTAAGACCTCTTAACAAACCATAACTTACTAAAGCATAAAGTAACATACAAAGTAAATACTTTAAAAATCTGGAAACAACTAAATCCTTTCTTCTTGTGAAGTCTTGTTTAGATCATTAAAGTAATAGCAGATTTTCTCGTAATAAGATTGTGAATATTGTCCATTTAACATGAAACTGTAAAAGGTTAGACAGTTGATATACATTTATTCAACTGTATCAACTCAAAGGTGGGTGATCTATCGTTGTTTTCTGAATAACATTAATAATGCTTAAGCCTCTCTTGAAATGTATATTTTCTTGTACACACAAAATATACAAAAATTATTCCTTCTAAAATATGTCATGTAAAATTAATATGTTGTTTTTCAGAATTTTAGCATGCACAGAAAGCAAGAACATTGTATTTCTTTATTTGAGCAATAAGATGTCATTTGAAAAATACATTGTACAGCCTCAACACATTGTGTTTCTGTGAAGGTATTTTGAGATTTTGTAGTTACAGTATAAATGAGACAAAGTGGCAGATAAAATGTTCCACGTGTGATTCTTTCTACATTTATTTCCCACATCAATCTCACAAGGTTTTTTTTTTTTCACAGATTGATATAGTTGAGCAGATGCTTCAATATCTATTGTCACAAAAAATATTATTTTTAACAAGAACTTAAAAAACTACTGAAGCATTATTCTTCTGGTAGCAATCATATACTCCATTTTATCCACTAATTTTATCTAATTAGTAAATACATACTTGTAATAAGACCAAATTAAAAATAGTAGAGAAAACTTATTCCTACATGCAAGTATTAGAAATATTTTTATTTTGTTCCTATAAGGTATTTACATAGCTAAGATCATTATATATAATATTATACTCATGTTACTCTATGTCCTAACTTTATATCAGCAAAAGGTTCCCATAGTAATAAATTTAAACTACTTTCAAAGAATCTATGATACCTACTCAATAATGTTACATAAATAAAAATACTTTACGTAAGCGTCATCTAGTGGATGGACATTTTATTTCTTCCCAAACTTTGTAATTTTAATGCTGCAGTGATGACATATGTACAGTTGACCTTTCAACAATGCAAAGCTTAGGTACGCTTAACCCAGCAAAGTGGAAAATCTGCATATACATTTTAACTCCCAAAAACTTAACTAGTAATAGTCAAGTATTAACCAGAAGCCCTACCAATGATATTAACAACTGATTAATACACACAAAGTATGCATTATATAATGCGTTCTTAAATAAAGTAAACAAGAGAAAAGAAAATGTTACTAAGAAAATCATAAGAGGTAAATAATATGTTTACTTTTCAGTAGCTTGAAGTGGATCATCATAAAGGTCAACATTCTTGTTTGTCACAGCTTCAAACTGAATGAGCTGAGTAGGAGAAGGGGAGAGGGGAAGGGTTGGTTTTGCTGTCTCTGGGGTGGCAGAAGCTGAAAAAAATTCATGTATAAGTGGAACCTCAAAATTCAAACCTGTGTTGTTCAAGGGTCAGCTGTATATAAATTTTATTTGAATTTCTAGATATTTGGTAAGATTGGCTTACAAGGATAATTACTAAATTAATTTTTATAAATCTTTAAAAGTTGTTAACATATGTTGCCAATAACTTTCCAGAAAATTGCACCAATTTAGTCTAACAGCAATATATATATATGAAAGTTTATAATATCTTTATCAGGACTGGATATATTTTATTGAAAATAAAAAACACATGTTCAATTATTTCTGACACTGTGGCATTCATTATTGCTAATTTGAAATGGCAGTATAACACATGCCTACATCTATATGTCTACATCAAACTCCATTATTTGTGAATTCCACATTTGCAGTTTCTCCAACATGCTTAAATTTATTTGTAATCTCTAAAATCTATACTCACTCATGCTTTCCTGCTCATTTTTAACACGCACAGAATAAAAATTTGATTCTCTCAATGTGGATGCTCCCAGTTGAGGTCAAACAAAGTAATGCTTTACTTTGTTGTTTCATTTGTTGTTTCATTTTTCATGCTATAAACAAAGATCTTTTTCACAGTTTATTTAGTGTTCTTTATTGGTGATATGGCTGTTTAAAATGCCTCCTACACCCCAGAATATTGCCGAAGTTCTGTTTATTGTTTTTAAGCACAAGAAGGCTATGTGATGTATCTTACAAAGAAAAATATAGTCACCTTCATTTGACGCAGGAGATTGATTTTAGGACCCCTTGGAATACCCAAATCTGGCGTTGCTCAAATTCCTTATATAAAATGGTTAGCATTTGTATACGAGCTATGCATATTCTTCTATATACTTCAAGTCATCTCTAGGTTACTTCCAATAAGTAATACAGTGCAAATGCTATGTAAATAGTTGTTATGCCATATTTCTAATTGTATTTTTTTTTGCATTATTCTTTTTTCCCTAATATTTTCAATCCACAATAGGTTGAATTCACAGATGTGGAACCTGCAAAGGTTTGATGGCATGTATATTATGTAAAGTTTGTTCAGGTATGCGTTTTAGTGCTGTTGCCTGAGTTCAAGGTTAAGAAATCAGCAATACATTTTAAATAAGGTGTCTCAAAATAGAAACATACATAAAACAAGGTTACCTATTGAACAGCTGATGAAAATGTTGTGGCCAGAGGATCACAACAAACTCACTCCGTATTTTCTCTCCAAACAATGATTTAGTAGTTGCTAATTTCATGTTTGCAACAACTTAATAGAACATAAATACTGTAAATAACAACATTTGACTATTGCTCTCTAGCCTCCATATATAAACCCAGTTCTTCAAAAGCAAAGGGGACATTTCTCAAGAATGTAAAAGAAAAAGAAACCTGGAAAAGAGAATGGTATGCAGATGATGATATTTTACCTACTGTGGACACAGCAGGAACAAAGAGGCTTATTTATTAGCATCTATGTGACAGGAAATAAGACTATGGACTCTGCCAGATGGTAGACTACAAATAAGACTCCTGGATAAACACAGTATCAAACTGAACACAGGAAAGAGTAGCTAGAATGATTCCATCCACCAGCAAGTATAACTAATAAAGAAATATATCTCCTTCCAACTTGATTGAAAATGACCTAACGATAACAACAACAGTAAGACTCTATGATAATTAATGAACTTTTGCCTATCATAACCCAATGTTCGAATTCACATTGCCTCCAAAGACAGGGTAATTCCAGCGTAGCAATTTATATTAACACGGTAAATCTCCTGAAGCATCTCACAGCAGTAGAAGAAAAACCTCCTTGGTGTAAACACCCAAAATACAGACTTCAAAACATTCCTACAAACAAAGACCTATAACATAAACACATTGAAAGACATTGGATTAACAATTAACTATAAGAGTAAGAAGAAATATAAATAGCACAATTATATTCAAAATATTTACATAAAAAATTTTATGTATGTATTTATTTATTTAAGCATAACTATTAAAGAGGATATTTAAAGTATGGCCAAGTACAAGCATAGCTTAAAAATTAAAAAAAATAATAAAATCTTAAAAATAAACAGATTGTAGGACCAAAATAAGAAATGCAGTGGAAAAATGAAGTAGATGGTTCAAGAGAAGTTACATGCAGTTGAAAAATTATTATTGAACTGTAAGCTAAATATGGAAAAAATACAGAATAAAAGTGAAGCAAAGGTTGACAAATATGGAATCCATACACCTACGCACTATCATGTGTTCAGGTAGATCTCTAAAGTGATAAAGAAAACAAGCATAGAGTTATGAGGCAACATTTCAAAAGATAATTATTTAGGATATTTCCCAGATTGTAAGATCTGGCTTCTCTTACAAAATGAACAGCAATTCCAAGCATAACAACACAAAACAGTCATACTCTTCCACACTGAAAGTACATTGAGATACTTAGTAAAAGTGTAGAACACTAGAGGTAAAAGACATTAATTATAAAGAGACAATACATAGACAGAAAGATGGATTCTCAACAAGATCATGAGTATCATGAAATAAAAATAAATAGGTGCTCGGAGTGGAGGCTCACGCCTGCAATCCCAGCACTTTGGGATGCCAACATGTGTGGATCAGCTGAGGTCAGGAGTTTGAGACCAGCCTGGCTGACATGGTGAAACCCTGTCTCTACCAAAAATACAAAACATTAGTCAGGAGTGGTGGTGCATGAGGCATGCAGCCTGAGGCATGAGGCATGAGAATTGCTTGAACCCAGGAGGCGGAGGTTGCCGTGAGCTGAGATTATGCCACTGAACTCCAGCCTCGGCAACAGAGCAAGGATCCATTAAAAAAAAAAATTATATCTATACACACACACATTTATATATACAAACACATACACACTCATATATATATATATATATATATATATATATATATACACACACACATATATATGGCATAGCAAGTTTTTATGACAATAATGAAAAGAGTAAATGTAGGTCAAAAGAAAGCTGGGGAATGTTTATAACTATCAGACACAATAAGAAGTACTTCAAAAAATTTAAAAGATAAAGATTTGTGCAATAGAACAATTTAACAAGAACATAGTCCAAATAATTAGGAACCTAATAGTAGAATCTCAAATATATTCTTCAAATATCATTGTCAAATATTAATTGACATATCAATATAATTGACTAAGCTATTATATTTCTTGGATATTTAAACACAGTTGGTCAGTCATTTATATATTCAGCAAACAAAATAAAAAAAATTAGATTACTTAGGATCAAAATGTACAACTTGATGGGATATATATAGCTAAAACTTTGTACTCAATCTTTTAAAATATAGTGAGGTTACAGAATCTGCAAACCAAGTTAGAAAATTGGATTTAAGGGTAAGACTGCCTGCTACTGTGATCCCAGCGTACAGTGAAATATTGAGCGTGGACCTCTAACAATAGGAGCGCTGTACCTGTAAAGAGCCTCTAAAAGTCAGATGTCCCACTACAAAGCTCTACCTGCTATGCCAGGAATCGATTATGAGTAGCATCTGTTTCTACATGTTTTGTTCCCAGATAAAATACCATCTTGATGCCTCTGATGGCAGTCTAAGTCCCATGTCCCTGCCTTAGCCCAAATGAGGTTCTACTTTCTGCCTTTAGGAGGCAGGTTTCTATTAGAAGATGATTCTTCCTCTATCTATCTATCTATCTATCTATCTATCTATCTATCTATCTATCTATCTGTCTGTCTGTCTGTCTGTCTGTCTGTCTGTCTGTCTGTCTGTCTGTCTGTCTGTCTGTCTGTCCGTCTGTCTGTCTCTGTCTGTCTGTCCATTCATCCGTCCACCTATTTTTTTAATGCTCCCACAGGGTCCCAACATTCTAAGCAACAAAAATCAGCATTCTAAAAAGGCAGAAAATACCCCTTTCTGCCTGAAACATTTGCTCTTTATATTTTGCAGCTATTAAATTTGGAGCCAATAGGTTATGATTGCACCAATACTGATCTCATTCAAAGGGTAATGCTACTTTCTCATCTCTTCTGTTGCCAATGCCCATGTTCTGGGATCAAGAACTCTCCCAATACCTAAGAAAGGATTTGCTTACATTCCAGAGTAAAAGATAATCTCTCTCTCTCTCTTTTTCAGAGGGGAAGAGGGCAAGATATTTCAATACCTATATAGACTGAGATTAATAATTTTAGACTTTTACTCCTTGTGATGTCACTGCATTGCATACACAAGTATAACCGTTTGGTTCTTGGTATTTTAGTATTACTCTGTGAAGTGTTGGCTGTGAGGGAAAGACATTATATTAATCTAGATGTTGCTATTGTTGAGGATTATATGGATTCAATCGGATTCAGAAGATATATATCAAAATAAGTAACATCTCAGATGCTTCTTAATTTCTAACTGAATAATTTTAGTTTCATAACCAGAACATTTCTCGAATTTTAAAAAATTATTAAAAGGGTTTTCTTTATTTTTTGAGACAGAGTTTTGCTTTGTCAGCCAGGAGTGCAGCGGCACGTTCTTGGCTCACTGCAACCTCTGCCCGCCGAGTTAAAGCAATTCTCCTGCTTCAGCCTCCCGAGTACCTGGGACTTCAGGCACATACTGCCACAACCGGCTAATTTCTTTTGTGTTTTAGTAGAGACGGGGTTTCACTGTGTTGCCCAGGCTGGTCAGAAACTGCTGAGCTCAGGCAGAGAAAATATTTGATACAATTCAACCAGTTATAATAAAAATTATTGTGAAAACATGAATAGAGGTCAAATTCTGGAATGGATTAAATGTATACACCAAATTCTGCAATGATCTAATTCTAAATGTTGGAACAATAGAATAATTCCCCTTAAAACAGAAAAAAAATCAATGCTTCTATGGAACAATATACTTGTGGTCTTGTTCAAAAGAGATAAAGGTGTGAGAATACAAAAGAAAACAACAAACTTATCATGATTATGAATAATGTAATTATCTCCTTAGATAATTCCATTTAAACTACAAATAAAATGTTATAATAAATAAGAAAGTTTATTAATTTATTTCAATGTAAAAATATGAAAAATTTAATTACATCTTTGTATGCCAGAAGCAATTAGAAAATAAATATTTTGAATAGGACTATTTATAATATAGACCAAAACTCTAGAATACCCAGCAATATAAGTAACTAATATATGTGAGACTCCTGGTGAGAAAATAATTTTAAAATTATTTATAAATATTTAAAGATTATCATAATTCAAATTAATATGTTCAAAAGGAAGAGAAAATACTTCTTTGGAAATTAATTTATAAAACATAAGAGAATTTAGTTAAAGCTCAGCAGGATGAAGCTTGCCAAATTAATTCAAAAATGTGTTTTGAAAAGCAAAAGGAAAACAGCCCAAATATATTAAGTATCACAAGTTGGATGAGGTAATTAATCTAGTTGTGGATATACAATAAATTGATAGTAAATAAAAAGTATGAGTGTGAAACAAGCAATTGATCTACTAAACAGAATATATGGCCTATTGAAAGAAGTATGAATATATGACAACCAGATAAATGAACATAGGACACAGGTTGCACTGAGATCAGTGGAAAAACAATAAACTGTGCAAAAACAACCAGTTCTCCATGTGATAGCCATACCCACATTAATACATATGTGATATTCAGATCTGATCCACGTATACAGTACATCTGGATATGCACTCTGCAGAGAAAACAAAAAGCTATTCTGGTTATCCTAAAGCTTGTATGTGTTAATTTATTGTACAAATTGGAACTCTTTTGAAAATGATAAGATGTAGTTACTAGATCAAATTTCAGAACAAGAGGATTAAACTGAGCCTCATCTGGGCAAATGGGCTATAAATTTGAATTAAGTCTCAAATGCAAAACGTGTGGAAAACTTCTGAATCTAAGAGAAAAATTATATGAGGGCTGTGTGCTTATTCTGTCATTTAATCCCCTTGAAAATCCTATGCTCTAGATATTACTATTATCCTTATTCAATTACTGTCACCCCTTCAAATGTTGGATAGATTTCTAGTTAGAAGAAATTACCTTCTTGATGATTGGTGGGATAAAAGTCCAAATTATTTATAGTATGAAACTAAGCTTATGTTTTATTGAAAAGTTCATATTATGCCCAAATAAGTGCTGTTAATTAATATTAATTTTTTTTCATTCCCATGGAGAGAATAACATGCTTAAAGACTTCACTTATGTTTTTGAAATATGTCACATAATTACCAAGGTATAATGTTTCTCCTATTTGTTCATATATTAAGTGATACTGTTTCAATAAACTAAAGAAAGTATCTGCTTAAAAGCAAGTGATCCAGATGGAGGGAAAATTCCAAGAGACTTCTTGGGACCAATTAAGGACACTGGTAAATACTGTGCATATTTTACGCTAGCTGTTAGAAAATGTAAATGGAGACCTGATTATCATTCCAACTGAGAATATTACATAATTGCTCCATTGACTGTACTAACTTTCAGGATGTTCATGTTCAATTTAAGACATGCATTATCCTCACATAAAGTTATTTGTGGCTTCTATGCTGGCATTGTGATGGACTTTCTCTTACAAATGACTAAATTACTCATATTTTTCAGTGAGCATTTAAGGTCACTAGGGTCCATTTGAAGAATAGTCTCATTCAAATATACCAGTGACTCACTTTTAAAAAGGAACAATTCATTCATTTATGAATCAACCTGGATCCAATGCTCTGATATTTTAAAAGAGACCAGTGTTAATCATTTAAGAATAGATTTCATATTAATAATTTATTAATAAGCCTTTGTGAAATGGTTATAAGTCCAATTCTGATTAAAATCCTGTGAGCATTTTTTCCTGTTTTAAAATATTGAATCAATGACTTAAAGAGTTATTTATTTATAAGAGAATAGAGATGATAAATATAACATCTTAGAAAATAATTTATTTTAATGGGTTTTAGAGATTTAAAGGGTGATATTGCTCTCCAGTTAGAAAACAAAACTGAAGAAGCAGATATTTCAAAGCAGTATAAACTTAATTGGAAAAGATAGCATTTTAAACTCCATAAAAATCCGTTCTGTTTCTCAACCTAACTAATATCTGTTTAATGAGATAAGACACTACTTTCTTTTTCCTTTTACTTTCTTATCATACTAAAAATTTGATATAAGGGTGTACAGGGAATGTGTACAACTCTTAGAATAAAATAGAGGTAGACAGAAAAACTCTGTCTTGATGAGATCAGACGCATTCAGGGTGGTATGGCCATAGATGAAATTCTGTCTTAAATTGTATGGTGTCCATTCCAACTCTGCAGACAGTAAAGCAAAATAAGACATGTTTATTCTTACACGAGAATTGATGAGAATCCTTCTCAATAACAAGAAGTCAGAACCTGCAAATTCATGTTGTATACGGAAAATATCTTTAGGTGATACTGAAATAAATAAATGAGATTTAAAATGTGAGAGACTTTTTTTTTAAATTCAGATTTAATTGTATATTTCAGTTAATAGAAACATATATTTCTACTAATGGATCAGTTTTGTGATTTCATTAGTATGATGCAAAGTATTTCCCATCTCAGAAAAAAAAAATGCAAAATGATTCAGAATTTGATGAGGCAAATGTTATAGCCCCTGTAGCTACTCATAGACCTCTCAAGGGAAGGATGGATTAAAATGAAAACACCTTCTAGAGAGAGGGATGCCAAAAAGTCACCAAGGGTTGTATTAAAGAAAGTGAATACATGAAAAAATTAAGGTGAATATAAGACGTGGAGTGAGAGATAGGTTGGGAAAAATTGCATCATATGCTTCATTAGTAAATTTAAGACATAGCACCAGAAGGTACTGGATTGATGATCTGATTATTCAAATACTGTATACGCACACGTACAAACAACACAAAACCAAGCCTTCTCATCTGGTTTGGGGAATAATTTCTTTTTGTTTTAGATTTATTCCTCCTTGTTGACCTTCCTCCCATTTCCTCTCCTTTCCTCTTCTTCCTCCCCTTCTTGTTCTTTTCTTCTTCACATTCTTTCCCTTCTTTATCTCTTCTTTTTTTGGTCTATATCTATCTATATGTTGTTAATTTACATATAATAGGTACTGCTATTTGCTCCTTAAAACCAATTTTTATCCATGCATTTTAGAGCTCTTAGTTTGGGGATAAAATGAAAATAATAAGAAATATTAAAATTTCTTGAAATATTACACTGTGTATCTGATGTGTTCCCAGTGTCCTGAATAGTGCCTGGCTCATAGCAATTCTTCAATAATTATTTGCAGAGTGAAAGAATTTTTTTTGCTTGCTTCTATTCTTGTTCTTGTAAAAATTTCTTATCAATAAGTTACAAAGTTTTTGAAATATGTCTTGAATCAGAACATACAGTATGTGCTCCGTAAGTACTTAAAGAAAATACTGTAAAAGGACCATTTCACTTTTATGTTGCAACAGATGATTAAATAAAGAAGATGTGGTATATATATCATAGAATACTATTCCGCCTTAAAGAAGAATGAAATCATGGCTTGTGCAGTGACATGAATGGAGCCAGTGGCCATTACCTTAAGTGAAGCAACTGAGAAACAGAAACTCGAGTATCACATATTCTTACTGATACATGAGAGAGAAATAATGTGTACACAGGGACATACATGTGGAATGATAACACTGGACATTTGGAAGGGAGGGAGAGTGGTGAGGGAAGAGAAATTATTTATTGGGTATAATATACATTATTCAGGTGATAGATTCACTAAAATCCCAGACTTGACCATTATGCAGTATATCCAGGTAACAAAACTGCACTTGTAGCCCTTAAACTTACACAATTAAAAAAAAACTCACATGGTTTCTCATCATCCCATCTTGTATAAGCCCAGGAATGTCCTAAAAGGTCTCTCTGCAGCTGACTTGTCCAACCTCATCAGTTTCCTCATTGCTTATTTGCTGTAACCTATGTAATCTTTCTGTCTGTCTCAAACCTGTCAATTTGGGTTCTGTCCTCAAAGCCTGTCAATTTCATATTTTACCCCATTATCATGATCTTCCCTACTATTAGCTAAACTGTCTCTTTTATATCATTCAAGATTTTGTTTATTTCATCTCTTCCTCAGACAAGACATTGATTACCACCTTAACACTGCTCTCTCCAAAGGAATTATCTCTGATGAATTCATGTTATTTAAATACCTGATTACCTCTCCTCTCCAATAAAATGTAAACTCTATATGTGTAGGTTAACTTATGACCCAGGTCCCTGCTTGTTAGTTCTTAATAAAAAATTGCTGATTTGCATAATTTTTCCATCTTTTTTGTTTTTCAGAAAAATAAGTAGGTCCTTTCAAGTCCAATTCTTTCCATTGACACCTGAATATTTTCTACACTTGCATTTTCAGCTACCTAACACTTTCGAAAATCTATCTATTCTTTATCTTATGCCATATTCCATTTTTAGGTAATTTTCATTATACAATTGTGCTCTAGAATTGTTTCCAAGTAGAAACAATTCTTAAAGATAAATGTCAGCAGGCAGAATTGTCTGCATTTAGTTTCTTTAAAAATATTCCCTTAGAAATTTAAAACTTAAATCAAGACTGAAGTTATCATCAAACTGCTATAAAGAATGTTTTTTCTTTCCAGTGTTTGTTACTGCTTCTTCATTTCTTGCAGCTTTTATCCAATGCATGTTGCTCATGTTATGCTCTGTGGATTCTCATTATACTGAGTTCTTCTGTGTTTATCTGCTTCCTCAAGGCCATGATCCATTACATGTGTCTCAGCTCAGCTGATGCTCTGTGGCTGTGGTTCTCTGCATTGAGCATTGCTGCCACACTCCTTTGGTCTTTTAAACCTGAACTGAAATGAAGCTGAAACTGAAATGTAGAGGGCAAATTGTGTGCAAAACAAAGTTTAAGTAGTAGTGATTAATCTTACCAATGAAGTTTCTTGTTTTAGCCCATCAATTTTCAATAAACATTAATTAAGTACTTATCATGTACTAGCCACTATGTTGCCTCCAAATATAAAGATGACAGATAAATGCTATTTGGTTTCTGCACTCATTTAATATCATTGTGTGTATATGTATGTGTAGACAAACTAATAATATTACAACATGGATTATCACATGATCACTAGAAACTATGCAGTGTGTGAGCCCAAAGAACTACAAGTACATGGCGGCAATGAATATGCACCTTCTTATCCTCCCAATAACACCACTAACACCCAAATACAACCTCTAGGGAGTTACATCCATGAAGGCAAGGATACTTGATTTCACCATGGTTCTACTCCCAGCACTCTAAAATTATCAAAGACTCAATAAATACCTGTTGAATTAATGAATGAATTAGATTTGAACAAAATGTATATTCTCAATGAACTCAACCTCCTTATTAAAAGACTCTTAACAGAAATGAACAAAACTATGAGCACTTGCATAATTCTCAGAAATACTCTTTGTTTCCAAAAGGCTTAAACTTCTAAATAAAAAATGTATAGAGAGAAAACACTGTAAAAATGAAAAATAAGGTAATTTTTTAATTAAGCAAATTTTAAAACCTGTAGAATTCATATTTATTAAGATTTTATCCAAAGATTGCTGAATTTTCATAAGACTTTTTCATGAGCTTTTCTGCCTTAACTCTTTCTTTTACAACAAATTTAGAGAGTCTGGAGAGAATGACATTATCTGGCTGGTGGTTTTGCTTTGATAAGAATTGTTAGTTTCAAGTACTAAGTTTGAAATGAAATCAAGGAATGAATAGGCAAGCAGAAAAGTCAGTGACTTCTAACTAGAACTTTCAAAAGGGAAGGAAAAAGAGAGGAGGGGGCAACAATACTTTCCTCCTGAATTTTTTTATTAACTAGTCAGCCCGTGAAGGATAATCCACACCTACACATTAGCACCTATAGAGAGAAATAGGCCATGCATTCTACCTTTGACAAAGAAATCAAACATATCTTTAAATCTGAATCTAACTATTTCAATTACTTGAAAATTAAATTTTGAGAACACTTAATACTCCTCTTAGGATAGTCAAAATAATTCCAACTTCCCAAAAGTTTCTTTAATAAAAGCTGGGGAAAGGAATTTGAAAAGTTCCACTTCCTAACAGCTGGCAAGTTCTTCAAATTTTATATAGAATGTAGCCCTTTATAAAAGCTATGATTTTTTTAAGTTTTGTTTATTTGCTTAAATGTATGGATTTATAGCATTCTCTACATCCTTTTATTGTGCAAAGCGTTAGAACAAGCCCTGGTTCTTGGAGTAAACTATGTCTCTTGAGAAGAAAGCAAGCAAACAGGCAGGTAGATAGGAAAAAGGAAGGAAGGAAGGAAGGAAGGAAGGAAGGAAGGAAGGAAGGAAGGAAGGAAGGAAGGAAGAAAGGAGGGAGGGAGGGAGGGAAGGAAGGAAGGAAGGAAGGAAGGAAGGAAGGAAGGAAAGAAGGAAGGAAGGAAAGAAGGAAGGGACAAAGAGAGAGAGAGAGAGAGAGAGAGAAATAAATTCTATAACCAAAGAATGACAACAATTTAAATCACGACATAAATGGAGCTTGAATTTATGCTGAAAATTGAGAGATTTGCTGTAAGGGGCTAAAAGTTATACCCCAAACAATAATCCAAAATAGTGAAGCTAAAAGAAAATAAAATAATTTTAAAATAAGTGCATTGATGATATCAAAGTCCAAAAAACATATCCAGGAGACAGAAATGTAAAGAAAACCCACAGGAGATGGATAAAACTAAACCCGTTTACTCCCAGGAGATAACTGTCCTAGATTCACAAAGCACCTTGGGACTGGTGATTTTGAATCCCCAGGGAGACAGAATATGAGTGTACAGACATCTGCATGCAAAAGGGAGAACTGGAGTCCATGAAATGCTAGGTACTGGGAAGAGCGATTCTACTGAGAAAACTATCATTACTCCTCTAAGGAGATGGCACAGAAGTAGACTATCCATCTGGTCTATGGGCAGATAGAAAATGCTACAAGAAATGAAAGGCCCCAGATTGTGACATATCTGGATGTAAGACCATATTCTGGGAAGTAATACATCTAGTTAAAATTGTATTTTTGTTATTCATAAGAAGCAGGGAATATTTATTTATTGGTTCACTAATTATTAATGTCTTTTCACATGGAGAAAATAAATCATAAAGACAGAATTGAAGTACCATGATACATTGGTTGGAAAAAATAATTAGCCTTGTCTTGTCGATCTACACTTATTTGTGCCAATAGCTAATGTTTTGGCTGGATAATCATATTTAACTTTGGAAGTCAACTGGGAATTTTATCATGAGAGAGTTTGGAGAAGACGTGTGTGAATAATTCTTTCTTTATAGTCCTAGAACATGAGAATATTTTTTTCTTACTGTGGGTAAAACTCTTTTTTTAATGGCGTTTTAGGTTTTAGGGTACATGTGCAGAACATGCAATATAAGATGGTCAGGATGACTTGCCTTATGGATCTAAACATTCTCCTTTCAGTCATCCCCTGTGATTGGTCACTGGGTTTCTTAACACTTGAATGGAGGGGAGATACATGAATATCTTATTTGTGGAGTCATGCTCATTAACACAACTGTAATTTTTCCTTGGCAGAAACTAACACTATGAGGATTAATTATATCTACTGGTAAATTAGTTGTAAAAGAATATTCCACTGTGGCGATGAAAGCAAGTTGTTCTCAATGGTAGTAAACATAATGTATATTTGATTTTTTTAAATTGGTTTACAGGCTTCTTCTATGGCTATACATAGCCTTTCTTAATACCGTATGTATTTCCACAGTATTCCATCAAGCATTTTTTCTAATCAAGATATATACCTTTACTGCAAAAATATTCTCCAGTCTACAAAGGAAGGTGGTCTTACATGGAATGATCTACAGATATTTCTATTACAATACCAAAGAGGAGAGAAAGTATACAACAGGGGTTGCTGTCTGACAAAATGTTCTCTATGAACTGAATAACAACCATATGGTGCCTCTTGTACTCTTATTACCATTGAGACAGTCAAGTGGAAAGGGCTTCCTGTGAGAGCCTCCGACCCACTTGCACACTGGAAGGCATGCATATTGGAGGGGAGCCACAGAAGTTCACTCCATTTTCAGCAGGAAGAAGACTGGCTTTTCCTCTTCCTGGGTGGATCCTAAAATTCAAACTGCAAGACAGGAGCACACCTGCAGGAACTCTGGCTTTGTGGAGTGTCCATGTTACCCTATATTTTCCCTCCTTACCCAATAAAACCCTGCCTTATTCACCCTTCAAATCATCTGCAACCCTAAATCTTCATGGTCATATGACAAGGACCCCATCCGTAGCTGAACTAAGGAAAAGTTGCACAACATCGTAATACATGTCCTAGGAAGAGTTCCTCTCTTATGATTGTACTTAAGTACTTGTCTGCAAAAACTGCCTTCTAAACCTACCTCATGGCTCTAGGTTCTTTATTTTAGAGCATTTGGTATATAATAGAGAAATACTTCTGCCAAACGCTACAAATCAGTTCCGTTTAAAATCAGGCAGATACTTTACTATTTCATTATCTCTATTTTACTAAACAAACAGGTAAAACAGGACAAAGTACTATCTGCTGTTACTAATTATGATTATGCAAAAGTAATAGAAGTGTTGCTTTTAAATAGAAACAAGACACGTGATGCCCAGAAAATTCTCTGACATGACTTCTAATAATAACATGTCCAATGTAAACATTAAAAGAAGACAAATTTATGATGGCTCACATCACCCCACCAAAGAATTTTACTCAAAGATGGGAGGGGAAGATAACATAGACTAGGTAATATTGCAGGGAATAAATAGGAGACACAGGATTGTGAAGAGTTGCCAAAATGAGGACTGTAGATCTGACTTGTACTTTTTCCTTGCTAGTCATTATTATATTTATGCATGTCACTAATTTTCTCATTAAACTCACATTCTATTCATGTAAATGTATCATGTTAATAGTTCTTAATTTTAAAATCTTATACATAGGCTTAATAATATGGAGAATTACATTTTGTAGTAAAACATTTTGACTAGTATGATATTAGGCCTAGATTCTAGACTGAGGGCCTGATGCCTTACTGATAAGATGTATACCCATTCCCATTGGAGATGAGAACAAGTTAACTTCCAGTAATTGTTTAGGTGGTATTTGTTTTGGTTTCATTAAAGATTTGATGGGTGGATGGATGGATGGATGGTTGGATGGTTGGATAGATGGCTGGATGGATGGATGAACTACAGATGAGTAGACAGATGAATGTTTGATAGAAAAAAAAAATGCTGTGACTGATTTATTTCATTTTTCATTTTTGCCTTCCTAGTATCAAAACACTGTTTTTATTTGTTGAGAAATCCCCCACTGGTTGTATTTCAAGATGGGGTAATAATTTGCCTAACTCCAGTGAAACTGAAGAAACTGAGATTCAGTGATATGAATACTTAAGTTCACTTGTGTTTCAGAACTCAGAACACCAGACATTTTTTCTTTTCGCATCATAAAAAAATCACAAACACCTACACATTCATATTTGAATAATACTGAATAGCTTATTTGTACTATTGGAAAGAAACTAAGAAATTTTCTTACATCTATTCCCTTGCCTAGTTTAATGACCAAATATGGATAATTGTGCTAAAGTGCGTGCATAGGAATATACAAAAACTTACATACACAAATATACATACACACATTTGTATATATAATGAACCTCAATGTATGTAAAATAACCAAATTCAGTTATTTCATGAGTTATGATTTTTTGTAAGACAGTCTTTCTCTGTCGGCCAGGCTGGAGTGCAGCAGGGCAATCTTGGCTCAATGCAACCTCTGCATCCTGGGTTCAAGCAATTTTCCTGCCTCCACCTCCTCAGTAGCTGAAATTACAGTAAAGAGGTTTCACCAGGATGCCCCAGCTGGTCTCTAATTCGTGTCTTCAAATGATTCACCTGACTCCGCCTCCCAGTGTGCTGGGATTGCAGGCATGAGCCACCATACCTGGCTCAAATACAATTATTTTTACAACAAAATTTGTGCAGGATAATATTGTTCTCTCTAATAAATGAAGAAAACATTAAACAGTGATGGTAAATATCCAACACTGCTACTATGTTTATAATTTGAACTATGCAAAGTACTTATTAAGAGAGTTTATCTCCTCAGATATTAAGTATTTCAAGCAGAATGATCATTAGTAAGGCAAGACAAAAGGGAAAAGATAATTAGTTCTACTCTTTGTAGTTTCTGACACTAAGCAGTCTGCTTAGAGGAATAAAAGATGATTTGAAACAGCAGTTCATTACATACAAGTACCCATTGCCCTTAGAATTATTTTTTATATCTTGTGTTGCTTTATTTTGTTGCTCCTTTTCTGGCTACACTGTTTAATTTTTTTTCTTAGACCATTAGTTTCATATTCTTAATCCTCAGATATTCTAAATTATTTGGTTTCTTTTACATAATTTTCTTTCTTTTGCTCTAGACTCTTTTTGTATCCATTTATATTTTTGCCAGTATACCCTTTGGTATTAATATATTGTATTCCATGTGCCTACAGTTCCCAAACTGTGTGTCAAGGCAAAGTCACTGGGACATCACGGGATATCTTAAAGTTTCAAGGAAGCACAGCAATACTCAGTGTGTCCAAATATCATGGACAGTACTTACTCCAGGTAACTCACAGTGTCAACATTATCTCATACTATATATTTTTAGATGATGTCACATTTTTGTGAATTCACTTATCGGCAGCAAGAACACATACCCCATTAGTAAGTAATTGTGATTTTTTGGGGGCAATAAAATAAAAATATTTGGTTTCCTTTCCATTAATGTGAAGTGTTTTTTTCAAAAGACTACAAATTGCTGGGATATAAGTTCTTAAGTTATATGAAACTAAAACTTAATAAACATAAAGTTGGATAATTTTTTACCCTCTTACTAGGAATGCTATGAAAGATGAGACACTTCTGGCACCATGAATGCAGAATGTTTGGTCAAAAGCTGTCACAAATCCCTAGAGGATGAGTTGAGTTACTGCCAAGTGTTTTCCTCTGCTGTGTATGGAACTGAACTATTTCAGGTTTCAATATCAAATGCTTATCCTGGCTAGAAAAAAAATAAATTTTAATAGGATCAATTGTATTCTTTTATTCATGGCATTGATTAGATATTTAAATGACCAAACTTATTTTTTTTTCTGGCTAAATTATCTCGGCCCTTATAAACAAAAGATGATAAGATCTGTGGAAGAAAAAGAGAAGTTTATTTTGTATTCTAAAACAGCAACAACAGAAACCAACCTGCAGATTGGGAAAGCACAGCCTTCAGCGTGAAGTGTGCTCTCTGTAGAATAAAGAAAAGACCTATAGGATTTATAAAAAGAAGAAACGTTATATATGGGAATTTGGGAAATTTCATTGACACTAATAATGTTTTGAGGAGGTGGCAAGCTCTGACTGCTAAGCGCTGCAGTGGAAAAACTTGTCTGAAAGTAAGTTATAGCAGGTTGTTTCAGTAGTCATTTTATAAAACTACTTTCGGGTTACAGCAGGCATTCTTAGCTGCCAAGCTTGCAGAGAAATGCATTTTTGGATCAATGTTTTGTGCCCTGAGTGCTTATTCCTCACGGTTTCTTGGATCTGTTTTAGTTGAGTATAACAGGAATTACCCAGCTCTTAGGATCAGCTTTCAGTCTTTACAATTTTCTTCATAGACCAACTCCTCCATTTTCTTACTGTGGTGGAGATGGGTAAGATTATCTATTACCTCCTTATTTCTGGTAGAAGTAGAACTCTCTTGATTTTTGAGCTGGGCACCTGGCTGCCTTTCTTTATGTTGGCAGGCTTTCCTGTGGTGGGGCGTGGCTATGCCACTGTGTTCACACTAATGTGAGCTGAAATGAAGTCTGCAATTTCCAAGTTGTTCTCAACTCACACACTTGCCAGGGATTTCCTTTCTTTTTCACACATGCCTCGTATTGGACACAGGAAGGGAACTGACTCTTGCTTGGCCATTCAGGTATAGAGAAAACCTTTGTGGATAGCAAAGTAATGAAATAAACAAATGTTTTTAAACAAGTCTGTGCAGCAAAGTTCCCACCTGCTTGGACTAACTAGAGTGTTATATGATACAGAAATACATTTTTATCTTATATAATCCAGTCTATTTTTAGACTTTTTGTTATAGGCTAGTTTTTATCCTAATACACTTAGTATTTAAATAATCTCTCTTCTCTTCCCCCAGCGCCCCCCGCTCCAGGGTCTCTGTGTCTTCCAGACTGCTGGAGTGCATTGGTGCTTTTGGGTCACTGCTGCTTCAACATCCTGGGGTCAAGCAATTCTCCCACCTCAGCTTCCCCAATAGAGGGAAACGCAGGCACATGTCATCACACTTAGCTGTTTTTTTGTATTTTTTTAAATAGAGACAGCATTTTGCCATGTTGCGCAGGCTGATCTCCAACCCTGAACCCAAGTGGTCCGCCTGTCTCTGCCTCCCAAAATGCTGGGATTGCATGCATGAGCCACAGTACCCAGAGAAACTTGTTTGTTGATATTTTTACTCATTGTGGCACAAAAAGAATCACAAAAGGACAAATTAAATTATATTTTAACACACAGTCATGGATTTTGACTAATTGTTTACTCTTCCTAATAATCTGTGAGTACATCAGATTTATAACCTCAATGAATATGTTTAACATAACCTAGACAAGAAAACCTAATGTGAGCTGGTACCTTATGACTTGAATCTACCCAGAGTTCATATACAGCTAATCACATATACACTAAAAAGATTCATTGACAAAATATTTTGTGAATTATAGATAGTAGATGATATGCCTTGAAGAAAAATAGCATCACTCAGCATACCTCCACTTTGGACATCTTCATTTAGATCACAAAGTTCTTTGGGCTCCTGCCTTCTGTGGTATTTGTGGAGCAAAATGTCTCTTCAGTTTAATCACTTATTTATTTTCTGAAATATTACTGGTTAATGCATTTACATAAGTTTATAAATCTAAAAACTATTTATTTTTAAAACATGGAATATTTTCAAACTATATATAAATACATATATATATATATATATATATATATATATATATATATATATATACACACACAGAGACAGAGAGTTTTCTACAGCCTGTATTATCTCTTTTATTTCTTACAATATTCATCTTTGATTATTATTTAAACATTATTATGCAAAATACAAAGCCTAGAAGTTAGCGTGACCCACCATATTTCTAAAAAAGCAGTTCAGTCACCCTTTATGGGCACTTGAGCCTATCGTCGCTGGTTCTCCCTGCCTTGCTTAAGCATTGCATCCATTTATTGCACTCATACAAGTTCACTGTGTTTTTCCTGTCACAGTTTTAAGATATTTCCACTCATCCTTCAACACTTCTTCCTGGAAAAGTACAACCTAATTCTCCTACCCTTGACTGTGGAGTGGACTGTTCTTGCTAACTTAGAACAGAATATGCCAGAAGTAATAGTATATGACATCCAAGGTGGGTCATATAAGACTTTGAATCTTCTATCTTGCTTATTTCAGGGATAAATCACTCTAGAAGAAAGCAATTGCTTTGCCATAAAGACACTCAAGCAGCCCTCAGAGATGCCTACATAGCGAGGAACTCAGGTCTTCTGCCAAAAGCCATGAGACTAAGCCGTCTTGGAGGCAGACCCTACAGCCCCACAGGATGTTTCACATGACTGTAAATGCAGCTGATATCTTGACTGCAAATTCATGAAGTGACAGATAACTAGTATATTATTATTAAAAACATTTTAGAAGTAAGATAACTAATATACAACAAATCTAAAATACTTACCTCATATCAGGAATGAGATAGGCACAATTGCCCTTCCCTTTTTCATGTCATTTCGGGAGCTATTACTCACTTAAGATTAGGGAATGGACTTTTATTTAAAAAAAACTATAATTTTGTCTTATATTTGCTGATGTGGTTATTTGTTTTAAAGCAATCCTGTTCAATAAAATTTAGTATGTGTACCTCCATCACCCATCTCATCATCTTACCAATTACAAAATTGTTACATAAAATTACTTTTTTTGACTTAAGCAGAATATGGATAGAATTTCTTTTCTTTGAATAAAATAAATAGGCAGATTTCTAGTAAATTTTAAAACATTATCTAATTGCAATTTTTCTCCACCCTCAATTCTAACTTTGTGTTTAGAACTATCATGTAATTTAGGTGTATGTTGTGTTGAGAGTTGAATCTGTAACATCACTTGTGGTCTCTCAACTCTTGACATTAAAGTAGACTGCAACACCTTTACATTGATTGTGTCTTCTCTGATTTCTGTCTCTGGTTTAAAATATTTATTTTTCCATTTCCATGTTTTTTATTGTAGTTTGAAGTGTCATAGAGAGTTATGACAACCGTGTTTCACATTACTGCATTTATCTCCAAAATTGAGTCTGATGAGAACAATTCCATTCAGGATGGTTATTAAAATTTTTAATACTGTAAGAGGGGATATTGAGCTCTAACTGCGCATCCAATAACAATATCACATTATTATATTAAATCATGTAAATTATTTTGTAAAAAAGTGACATATAATGTCATTTGTATGTCTGTATTGTATTGACATACAATATTTTGTGTTGACAAAAAAAATATTTCATTGAAAAATATAGTAAATATACACAGGAAAATGTTCATTTTTATAAACTAGATTTTCAAAAATAATACACATCTAGTTTTTTTTATTTTTATTTTTTATTTTTTGAGACGGAGTTTTGCTCTTGTTACCCAGGCTGGAGTGCAATGGCGTGATCTCAGCTAAACACAACCTCTGCCTCCTGGGTTCAGGCAATTCTCCTGCCTCAGCCTCCTGAGTAGCTAGGATTACAGGCACGCGCCACCATGCCCAGATAATTTTTTGTATTTTTAGTAGAGACAGGGTTTCACCATGTTGACCAGGATGGTCTTAATCTCTAGACCTCGTGATCCACCTGCCTTGGCCTCCCAAAGTGCTGGGATTACAGGCGTGAGCCACCGCACCCGGCCACACAACTAATTTTTAAAGTGCTATGGGATGAAAAAAATTAATTTGAAAAGGTAAACATAAATATGATAAAAATAGCATCTAGTGGAAAAGTTTAAGATACTCTAAATAGGTGATTTGTTTTCTATTTGTGGAGCAAAATGTCTCTTGTTTTATCATTTATTTATTTTCTGAAATGTTACTGATGAATGCATTTACATAAGTTTATTAATCTAAACACTAGTTTTTTATTTTTAAAATATGTCTAAATTGCCACATTTACCCAGTAAATTATGCTTACAACCTATTTTCTTGGTATATTTTCTGTTTTATATAAAAAAATATAGTTTAGATATTTGCTTTCCCAGAATAAGATGATAAATAAAGATAATTTCTTTTACTCACTGTTCTGATAAGTATTTATACAAACTACTTGATGTCTATTCAATGAAGTAATGTTTTCTGACCACTTGTAGGTGAACAGCTAGGTCCTTAGAATAAAATTTTGACAGTTTTATGTCAGAAAGGACCATCATATGACTGGAAATGTGTGAGTTAATATTTATGTGTTTATTGAATTAAACACTTACGATCAATTAGCCCAATGAGGACAACTTTAACCAGACATTTTTGACTGTATTTTTTAAATCCATGAAAGAATCAGGCAAAAATTTTTGGCTAGAGCATTAGATGAGCCAATTGCTGAATAAATGGAACCAGAGTAGAAATGGGCATAGTGAAATGAAAAAAATGAAAAGAAAAATAGAAGTTATTTTGAAAAATTGGAAGTTTTATTGGTTAGATTTCTGTCAGATGGGGTATTTATGAATTATAAAATAAAAAATCTATCTATATGTATGTATTATATCAATTAAGTAGAAATGAAGTGCTTAAAATGACCATTTAAATGTTTAGTCTCAGTCCTCTGTTTGGGGATTGAGAGTAGAGCCTGGAAAAGCAGAAAGGAAAGTAGAATAGCAACTGCAGAATGAGGCAATAATAGCTTTATTTACTGTAAACATGATTTTGATATAATGTGTTTATATATCTTGTTCTGCTTCAGGAAAACTTTAGTAAACTAAGCTGCAGATAATTTGGTATTTTTCAAAACACATCCATATGGAAGACAGACTGCATATTTCCAGTGTGAAATTAATTTCAAATTGAATCAGGTAATAAAAGCTCAATAAAGAACATGCATTTTTTATAAAACTAAGTAAAATTAGTTTTTAAAATTTATATTATTGAAAGGTAATCTATAATTTACTAGTCATATTTCTTTTTATTTTACAAACATTTATTTACTCTTTACCAACATTACCAAACATTATTTACTCTTTACCAACCCACCATTGTCAATCACTCTCTACCTAAACTTGTAAAATATTGGCCATTTATTTTCTCACTTATATTTTACCCAGGAACACATTTAAACAGTGCCTGTAACTGCTCATCACCACAAATATATGAAGTTGCTTCCAAAATTTTCTTCTGAAAAGTTCCTACTTGATCCCCCATATTAAACTTAGAACTATCTATCTATGTATCTATCTATCTATCTATCTATCTATCTATGTCTCATATGCATAGGTCTCATATATATATATATATATATATATATATATATATATGTATGTATATACATATGTATATACATATATACTTGTATATATACACACACACGAGACATGATAAAAAGATTCAATATCCAAAAGTAGAACATAAAAGATTGAGATAAAAATATTTCAATAAATGATAAACACGAATTCTGTAAGTTTGGTAGCATGCTGCTATGAGGAAATACCTGAGACCGAGTAATTTATAAAGGAAATAAGTTTAATTGACTCATAGTTCCACATGGCTGGTAAAGCCTCAGGAACATTACAATCACGGTGGAAGGCACCTCTTCACAGGACAGCAGGAGGGAGAATGAGTGCTGAGAAAAGAGGAAAGCCCTTTATAAAACAGTCAGATCTCATGGGAACTCACTGTCACAAGAACAACATGGGAGGGGGAACGGCCCCCATGACTCAATTAACTCCACCTGATGCTGCACTTGAAGTGTGGGAATCATTACAATTCAAGGTGAGATTTGAGTGGGGACATAGAGCCACACCATATCAAGAATCATCTAAGCCTCACATTTAAAAAATTCAGATATTCAAGAATCTCAAAAAATACTAAGCAAGAGAATTTAACGAAAAATACGTCTAAGAGTAGTAGAAGAAAATAAGGTCATATGCTAATAATTTCCATGAACCTACACAGAGAATCCAAAGTAAAATGTTAGGAAATGGAATGTAGCAATACATATAAAAAAATAAACAAAACAAAAGCATGAAGGTTAACCCCAGAGGTGCAGTTGTTTTAACATTTGAAAATTAATTGATTTCTTTATGACATTTAGAGAATAAAGAAAAAAATAGACATTTATTCTAATAGATGGTGTATTAATCCATTTTCACACTGTTATAAAAACACTACCCAAGACTGGCTAATTTATGAAGGAAAGGACTTTAATTGACTCACAATTCCACATGACTGGGGGAGGCCTCAGGAAACTTACAGTCATGGTGGAAGAAGTAGCAAGGTACATTTTACATGGTGGCAGGAGAGAGAGAAAACCCCCTTTAAGCCATCAGATCTCATGACATGTTGAGATTACAATTTGAGATGAGTTTTGGGTGGGGACACAGTGCCAAACCATGTGATTTCACCATAGCCCCTCTCCAAATCTCATATCCTTTTCAAATTTCAACTCAAACAGATTTACAAGAAATAAACAAACCCATTCAAAATTGGGTGAATGGTATTAACAGACACTTTTCAAAAGAAGACATTTATGAAGCCAACAAACATATGAAAAAATGCTCATCATCATTGGTCATTAGAGAGATGCAAATCAAAACCACACTGAGATACCATCTCATGTCAGTTAGAATGGTGATCATTAAAAAATCTGGAGACAACAGATGCTGAAAAGGATGTGGAGAAATAGGAACACTCTTACACTGTTGGTGGGAGTGTAAATTAGTTCAATCATTGTGGAAGACAGTGTGGCGATTTCTCAAGGACCTAGAAATAGAAATACTATTTGAGCCAGCAATCCCATTACTGGGTATATATCCAAAGGATTATAAATAGTTCTATTAAAAAGACACAAGCACATATATGTTCATTGCAGCACTGTTGGTAATAGCAGAGACCTGGAACCAATCCAAATGTCTATCGATGATAGACTGGACAGGGAAAATGTGGCACATATACACCATGGAGTACTATGCAGCCATAAAAAAACGATGAGTTTGTGTCCTTTGTAGGGACATGGATGAATCTGGAAACCATCATTCTCAGCAAACTGACCCAAGAACAGAAAATCAAACACCACATGTTCTCACTCATAGGCAGGTGTTGAACAATGAAAACACATGGACACAGTCAGCAGAGCATCACACACTGGGGTCTGTTGGGGGGGGAATAGGAGAGGGACAGCAGCAGGTACGGAGGTTGGGGAGGGACAACATGGGGAGAAATGTTAGATATAGGTGATGAGGGGATGGAGGCAACAAACCACATTAACATGTATGTACCATGTATCCTGCATGTTCTGCACATGTACCCCAGAACCTAAAGGGCAATAAAATATATATTTAAAATATTTCACAGTCAATCATGCCTTTCCAAGAAACCCCCAGTATCTGAACTCATTCCAGCATTAACTTCGAAGTCAAAGTCCAAAGTCTCATCTGAAACAGGGTGAGTTCCTTCTGCCTATGAGCTTGTAAATTAAAACACAAGCTGGTTACTTCCAAGATACAATGTGGGTACAGGCATTGGGTAAATATTCCAATTGAGAGATATTGGCCAAAATAAATGAGCTCCCTGTCAATCATTAAATCTTAAGCTCCAAAATGGTCTCCTTTGACTCCATGTCTCATCCAGAACATTCTGATGCAAGGGATGGTCTCCCACAGCGTTGGGCAACTCCACCTTTGTGTCTCTGCAGGGTAGAGTTCCTGCAGCTGCTTTTCCAGGCTGCTGTTGAGTATCTGTGGCTTTTCCAGGTGCAGAGTGCAAGCTGTTGGTAGCTCTGCTTTGCTGGGGTGTGGAGTGTAGTAGCCCTTTTCTCACAGCTCAACTAGGCAGCACCCCAGTAGGGACTCTATATGTGGGCTCCAACCCCACATTTCTCTTCTACACTTCCCTAGCAGAATTTATCTATGAGGGCTCCACCCCTAGAGCAGACTTCTGTTTGAACATGAAGGCTTTTTCATACATCCTCTGAAATCTAGGCAGAGGTTCACAAACCTCAACTCTTGTCTTCTGCACACCCACAGGCCCAACACCACATGGAAGCTGCCAGTGCTTGGGGATTATATCCTCTGATGCAATGGCCTGAGCCATGGCTGGAGCTGGAGAGGCTGGGATGCAGTGCACCATGTCCTGGGACTGCACAGAGCAGTGAGGCCCTTGGCCTGGCCCACAAATCCATTTTCCTCTACTAATTTTCTGGGCCTGTGATGAGAGAGACTACCATAAAGATCTCTGACATGTCCTGAAGACATTTTTCTCATTGTCTTAGTTATTAACATTTGGCTCCTTTTACTTACGTAAATTTCTTCAGCTGGCTTCATTTTCTTACCAAAATATGAGTTTTTCTTTTCTACCACATGATCAGATTGAAAACTTTCCAAACCTTTATACTGTGCTTCCCTTTTAAACATAAGTTTCAATTTCAGACCATCTCTTTTTGAATACATATAATTGAATGATTTCAGAAAAAGCCAGGTCACCCCTTGCATGCTTTGCTGCCTAGAAATTTCTTCTACCAGATACCCTAAATCATCTCTCTAAAGTTCAAAGTTCCACAGATCTCTAGGGAAAGGACAAAATGCAACCAGTCTCTTTGCTAAAGCATAGCAAGAATGACATTTGTTCCAGTTCCCAGTAAGTTTCTCATAGCTACCTGAGACCACTTCAGCCTGGACTTTATTCTCTGTATCACTATCAGCATTTTATTCAAAGCTATTCTACAAGCTTCTAGGAAATTCCAGCCTTTCCAATATCTCCCTTTCTTATTTTGAGCCCTCTAAACTATTCTAACCTGGGGCTGTTAACCAGTTCCGAAGGTGCTTCCACATTTTCAGGTTATCTTTATAGAAGTATCCCACTTTGCTGGTACTAATTATCTACATTAGTCCATTCTCACACTGTTATAAAGATACTACTTGAGACTGGGTAATTTATAAATGAATTATAAATTATAAATTATAAACAGTTTATAATTTATAATTTTCTGGGAGGCCTCAGAAAACTTACAATCATGGAAGAAGGTGAAGGAGAAGCAAATACTTTCTTCACAAGGGGGCATGAGAGAGAGAGAGAGCACAAGGAAAAATGAGACTTTTAAACCATCAGATCTCATGAAAACTCACTATCAGAACAGCATGGGGGAACCACTCCCCCATCATACAATCACCTCCCACCAGATTCCCTCCCTAGACCTGTGGGAATTGCAAATCACAATGAGATTTGCTCGGGGACACAGAGCCAAGCCATACCAGATGGAGAAAAAGGTTTTTATTAAAAGTCTTCCCCCTTTTATGATATTAGCTTTCAGAAAATTAGAAATAGAAGAAATATTCCTCAATCTGATGAAGAATTTATACAGGAAGCCCACAAGTAGCATAACAGTAAATACTGAAACTTCGTACAGTATCTTTTCAAGAAATGTTATAAAATAAAGTAAAAGACAAGAAAGCTAAAGATTGCCACTTCTGTTCAATATTCTATCAGAGGTCCTAGCTAGTGGAATAGGCAAATAGAAAAAATAAAAGGCATATGAATTACTAAAAGCATAACTTATCTCCATTCACTGATAATGTAACTGATATGCAGAGTATCCAAAGGAATATGCAAATATTAAAACTAATATTTGAATTTGTTAAGATTGATATACAAGGTAAATATACTAAAACTCATATATCTATATAGTATCAAGGTGGTATACAAAATGCCAAGAGTAATCAAATTAAAAGCTGCTCCAATTCAATATTAATCAAGAGAAAAGAAGTCAACAGCAGAGGTAGTACTATTACAGCCCCACCAGACAGCTAAAATTAAAACATAATGAGAGAAAAACTGACTAGTGTTGGTGAGGATGTGAAAAGAGGGGACTGTCAAATATTGTTGCAGCAATGAAAATGGTACTACCACTTTGAAAAAAAACTGTTTGAAAATTATTAATAAAAGACGTATGAAATGTACATACTAATTGGCATCAGGGAAATACAATAGCAATGTAATATCATTTCAGAACCTTTGACAAAACTTTAACAATCTCATAGTATAAAGCAATTTTACGATATAACAATATAAGGAAATATAAATAAGAACAGTCATGTTGAAGAGAAAATGAGCAATATACAAGAAAGTTACTGATATTTTCAACCTACCACCAAATAATTCTGCTTTTACATACGAACCATAAATAAATCTTAAATGTATGTAAATTTATAGTAAGTAGATGTGATCTAAGAAAACATGTACTAACACTTTTTGGTAAATCTTTTGACGATTTGGATTTTTCTGTTACGTAATTATCTATTTTTTCATTGAAATGTTTACCATGTCTTACCACCTGTTCTGGAATTTTTTAAACTATTGTTACTCCTCTTTCATCTTCATCTCATTTGCTTCTTCATATGTAATCTTTAATCTTGTTTGTGTGTGTATCCTCTCTACTTTTTTGTGATCAAGCTTGAAAGATATTTATATAGCTTGTTCTTGTTTTCATTAGCATTTGGTTCGATAACATTCCTAATTAATATTTTCAAAATTATGATTTTTTTGTTTTTTAATTGTTATTTTTATATTCCTTTAGATTTAAGATTTTAATATATGCATTTAAGTTTAAATATTGCTATTCAATCCCTGCTTAGTTGCACTGCTCAAATGTCAATATGTAGAAGTTATTCATTATTCAATAATAATTGCAACAACCACAAACTCTACAAAAAGGAAAGAAGAGTTACTATATTTACGTTAGTGTTATTTTTTTCCCTTTCAAATTTGCACAATTTTGACATTTTACTGAGGCTTCCCTAATCCTAGGAATGTCACTGTGGGCTGCACTAAAGCCCTGTGTACTGGCTTCATGCTTATTTAAAATGGTGATTGAAATACACTGTCATCTAGGGTCAGGTCTTCTCTAATTAGGCAGGAACATCTGGTCTCCCTCAAGTGTCTATGTTAAATTGTTTATTATTAGTTTTGTATGTTAATGATTTGGAACCCTTTAATTTTATGAAGCCAGCAGGATTATTATTTTTGCCAGTGACCCACATTACATGAACAGTATAAATTAAATGTTTTTTTGTAATAGAACATTGATGCAATATGAATCTTTCTTGCAGTTACATAGCAATGTTTAATAAATTAATTAAATCATTATTGTTAACAGAAAATTTAAAACATGAATAATTTAAAGCAATTAACAGTAGGTTTGCTTTTTTTATTCCAAAATACTTCATACAGATTATATATTTATAAGTACTCAGAGCCAATGTTTTAGGAATCACTATCAATGGTAAATTGCAGTTTAGAATATTGATTCTTGAATAAATGCTGCTGTAAGATTATTTTACTTCTGTCAACAAAACCTGCTTGAAAAATTTCAAGATCACCCTGAGAGTATGCCTTAGCAGCCTATTATATACATACATAAATGTATAAATATAATACTTCCTTATGTGATTAAAACCAAAATTTAGTTTAGTATAATAATCCTATGAATTATTTTCACTTTCAAAATGTTAATTTGCTTGAATTCATTTTTCTGAATTTTCTTACAAATTATTCCTCTAAGGTATAATTTACTACTTGCTATATCTCCAAGTCTCTGTAAGATCAAGACCACAGATATTTCACATCCTCTATGCAGCAACTGGCACAGTTTCTCATTTTTAGGTCATCCTTCTTTGTCCTTTGGCTTTTCTTTAATTTGTACATAGCCAATACATTTTCATCATTCAGTGTAATTTGGTGTCTGCTAAGAAGAAATTAAATATCTTTTATTTGAAACTTGATGTATGATTGCTTTTGTTATTGCAATTTTTAAATACAATTTTTCACATTACTTAGCAACTCTAATCTTATGGCAGATACAGCCAATGTAGCATTTAGAAATAAATAAAAGCAATGATGTGCATTCTTCTCATGTAAATGTGTTCTACATCAGAGATGCTGCCAACTCTTACTCATTTTCAACCTTAAATTAAACGCAGAATGTGGCTGGCAAATTATGTCTTAAATATCTGACTCAAAATTTCAGTAGATACTCTATCCCATTATGTATATTTAGATATCCATCTGGTACATGATATTTTTTTTTTCATGGCTAACCTCAGGATTCAGACTATATTGCTTCTATTTCAAAATAACTATGACAAAGACCATGGTATTCTTACACTAGCATTGCCATAAAACTCTAAGTTTCAACAAGTATGTTTCCAAATACTGGGGGAAATCTGAATTGTCAAATTCCTTAGAGCTCTCTTATAGCTAAAATAGGTTAAATATATTATATATAACTTTTATATTTTCTTCCCTACTCAAGGAATAATCTAATTGGGAAATCGATGCACATGTGAGTAGCTAAACACCAAAATACCATCTTTGTTAACAAAAAGTCTGATAGCTTGAATTTATGATCTTGTTTGTTTTATCATTTCTCTAGAATTAGGCAGTATTGATGATCTAATCATCAGCATGGCTGGAAGATCATAGACGTATATAATCAAGTTTATTCATAACTGAAAGAATTTCAGAAAATAGACTACCTGCAGCCAGGACAGGCCCCTATTAGAAGAGTAAAAAGCAGAAAGATATAAACCCAGTTCCTTCCTCATTCCAAATTCAGCAGTAAGCTAGGTCTCTCTTCCAGTGGGTAAGATGGTGGAAAGTTATAGGGAATGCTACTAATGGCCAAAGACTGTAGCAGCACAAGAAAGGAAACAGAAGGAAAAACAATACTTGCATTTAATAAAGGAAAATGAATAAATTTAAAAGTTGCAATAAGCATGGTTCATAGTTGCAAGCATTGGTAAAATACAATATAGCTGCTATTAACTTTAACCTAATATTAATTAATATTAACAGAAATTAATTAATATTAACAGACTATTGCCTACATTTAAAGATCACAAGTTTTTATTAAGGCACACTTTTGGAAAAATCTCAGTGCGAAGGACAAATTTATATTACATAACTGATGATGCATTCTGTGCATTTCTCATTGTTTATTTTTGAACTGTTGGCATCTCTGTATAAACTGGTAGAATTGAAAGTTAAGATTTGTGCTTACTAATGAAGAAGGGATTACATGCAGCAAATCAAGATTAAATGGTTTACCAAGTCTTTATGAAACCAGGTAATTAATAATAATTTGATATAAAGAAACAGAAGTTATCTAATGAAAGTTCCAGATTACTTTCCATTAAATATAAGTATTCAATACAGTCATTATATTACTTTGTTGTGAATTATAAGTCCCAACTACATTTTTAAAAGAAATCATTTTAACAATATTCTTTACTCGCATTAATGTAACCACCTGGTGGCACTATTGATTAAACTTGGAAAAACATATTTTGATAAGTCCTTTTAAGAACATTTTCTACATGAAAATTGCAAATTATATGCGATTTCTGTTACTATTTTTTTATATGAGTATATCAAAGATGGAAGGCTATTGCTGGAAAAACAAGTTGAAAATTATTTGAAATTTCAAATGTAAAGAAACTCCTAGTTACTGTTTACATATACAAAAGTCAAGAACTTACAAATGGTTGTGTTAATATTAGAAAGTGATTCCAATAAATCTATAAGGATAAATATTACATACTTGGATTTCTATATTTAATTGGTGGAATCATTTCAAATGGGATTTACGTATTAAAAATCAGACAAAAAGTATGCCTCACTTTCTCTGGTGATCATCTTTGTGATTTGATTTCAGATAGCAGAGCAAGAATAACACTACTCTCTGAAGTGGAGATATCTGCATCTCAAACATAATCTTACATATAGTTCATTTATCTATAAGATTCTCTTACAGATTCATTTATAATCTGGTTGTATGCCTGCTGAGAATTTAAAGGATTTTGATGAACTAGAATAGATCTTAATATTCTTGCTTCATAAATTGTGGAAACTTTAAAACTAACATATTATGTGCAGGTCGTATGTATAAACATTAGAGATTTTTAAGTAAAGTATTATTTATGAAAGCAGAAAGGAAAAGGTTATCAGTTTACTAAAACAGCTTGGAACTCATTTGAGAGATAAAAAGGAAAATTTACCATAAGACACTAGGAAAAAAAGATCATCAATATTACTTGAAAGTAACCAACTTCTTAACCAGAGGAAAGATGTGATTGTATCACATTAACAAAAACTAAAATATATCGCTCATTTTAGGTTACTACATATCAACAATTTTCTAATTTCAGAACTAAAATTCTAAGTTTTAACTATTTGTGCACAGTTGACTTGGATGAAATATTTCTTTATATTTCATTTTTGAAAGGATTCAGTTCATTTATATGTTAAGGTATATAAATTTCCTACTTTAAAAGATTCAGTTCATTTATATGTTAAGGTGTATAAATATGTTTATATAAATAGTAATTACTTTGAGTCATATATTTTTAATAATGTTAAAGAAGAAATCTTTTCTAAGATGTGTGATTGAAATGATTTCAAAGAATTCCTTGAAGAATTATAGCAAGTAAAAATAAATGACTTCACCTACTGAAAATCGTGGAATATTTTCCTGTGTGCTCATGTAGTGCTACTGTAGACAGCTAAAGTCAGAATGATATATTTAGGTTACGTTTGTCTGGGCATTGGGTTCTGAAGAAATTCTAAAGACAGAAAAGGAAGAAAGGCTTACATTACGAACATTTATTATATGTAAACTATTATAGTTATAGATTAGTCTGCATAAATCTAAGACAAATTGAAGTCATGGTTAAATTTTAAACCTCCCTACACACACACGCACACACATGCACACACACATTCACACATGCCGCTAAAGTCAGAAAGAGAAACATGTACGATGAATTGAAGACATTTCTCTTTCTTCTTTTGGTCTATAAAGATATATATGTAAATTCTGACTTTAGGATAAGTAAGTTTATTTTACACTTTGGTCTGTAAGGTTATACACTGAGCCACAAAATTTTAGATGTTCATTTAACTGTGACAATCACTATATAACTATTCTTGCCTTTACAGGCAGGAAAAGATAACCAACCTGTGGTTTGGTTCATACATGATTTACTAAATGTAAACATGATTTACTAAGTCCTCTGCCATTCCTATTTTCAGACACATAGATTGAACTAAGTATTTGCTAAGATTAAAAAAATTACTACTAATCACAACTTGATTGATTAGACTGATATACCTCATACATTCAAGGAAAAAAAAATGCAAAAATTAAAACTTGGCAGACAAATTATTCCATTATTAATAGTATTCTGGAAAGTTCTGGCCATAATAAATTCACAGTTATTCTTTGAGATTATATTAGTCAGTCCTGAGATAAACAGAACCAGCAGGTTGTGTATAAATATGTGTTTATATAAACATTTATTTATAATTGTGTGTGTGTCTGTGAGTGTGTGCGTGTGTGTGTGTGTGTGTGTGTGTGTGTGTGTATGCATTTGGAGAGACAGAGAGAGAATGAGGAATTGGTGTATGTGATTAAGGAGCTAAGTACTGTGATCTTCCATCTGTTAATCTGATGGCTCAGGAAAGTTGGTGGTGTAGTTTAATGGCCTGAGATACAGAGGGTGAATGGTATATATTCTAGTCCAAAGTGAAGGCATGAGGACCAGGACCTTCAAGGACAGGAGATCAGTATTGAGCTCAATGAGTTCAGCAGAAAAAGAATTCGAGCTCCCTCCAACTTTTTGTTCTACACAGGCCCTCAGTGGATAGGGTGATGCCCAACCACCCTGAGAACAGTCATCTGCACTACTGAGTTGGCCAATTCACATGTTAATCTCTTCTGAAAACACCCTGACAACATAGAAATAATGTTGAACTAAGTGTCTTGGTATTCACTGGCCCAGTCAAATTAGCAATTAAAACTAGCCATCACAGTCACTCTTTTCTGTGAAGGGCAGAGCTATGTTCTCAAGTTGAAACGAAAAAACTGGCAATACATACATACGTTCTGCATAATAATAATATCTTATGCCTTTAAAAGTTATGGCCATGCATTGGCTACACTGTGAATCATATGTAATATTGCACAAGACCCACAAAGTTCAGTTAGAAAACATAAGAAAAAATTGGAAGTATACTTTATTTAACCAGAATTCTTTCTTTCTCAGTGATTTGTTAGTAAGAAGATTAATTATTTTTTATTTTGTCTAATGAATACATTTATTTGTTGGGTTATGCTGATAGTTTCATGGGTATATACATATGTCAAAACTTATCAAATTATACAATTTAAATATGCACCATTTATTCTATGTGAATACCTCAGTAAAACTTTTTTTAATTGCATTTTAGGTTTTGGGGTACATGTGAAGAACATGTAAGACTGTTGTGTAGGTACACACAAGGCAGTGTCGTTTGCTGCCTTTCTCCCCATCACCTATATCTGGCATTTTTTTCCCATGTTATCCCTCCCCAACTCCCCACCCCCCACTGTCCTTCCCCTATTTTCCTCCCACAGACCCCAGTGTGTGATGCTCCCCTCCCTGTGTCCATGTGTTCTCATTGTTCAACACCCGTCTATGAGTGAGAACATGCGGTGTTTGATTTTCTGTTCTTGTGTCAATTTGCTGAGAATGATGGTTTCCAGGTTCATCCATGTCCCTACAAAGGACATAAACTCATCGTTTTCTATGGCTGCATAGTATTCCATGGTGTATATGTGCCACATTTTCCCTGTCCGGTCTATCATTTGTGTTGCTTCCAAGTCTTTGCTATTATAAACAGTGCTGCAATGAACATTTGTGTGTATGTGCCCTTATAATAGAATGACTTATAATCCTTTGGATATATACCCAGTAATGGGATTGCTGGGTCAAATGGAATTTCTATTAGATTAATGTTTTATTAAACTTAACAGTGGTAAGTGCTTGTTCAAAAACTTTGTAATTTATGGATTATAGTTTATTGAAATAATGTATAAGGTATAGATTCATTTAAATGACTACAGCAGACACTTGTAATTGTTCCTGCTTCTTGTTTTCCCATACTCCAGATTAATAGGAAAGAAACACAGTCAGCCATGACTGCCTCCTACTCCTTAAAATACAATAGACTGCAGAATTAACCAGAATCCTCTCTGCCTACTACCGTAGTATTTATGCTGTTTGCCTCATATAGAATTCTTCCTGCAGTTACCCTTTACATGGATAACTGCACACAATTTTAACTAGTACTTTTTCTGTGCACTTAACCCTATTTTTCTACCTCCAAGTTTTTCTCTTTCAGTTGGTCCATGCTGAAATACCCTATTTTCCTTTTCTGTCTATTGAAACCAAAGATTGTACGCAACAATAGCTAGTTTTGATTCTTATGCAATTTTGGAAAGAAATGCTTTTGACTAGATCTGATGATAATATAATGCTGGTGATGGATAAAATACCTCTGCCAACTTTCTTTTTACAAAGAAGTGTAAGTTTCCTAAGCTATCTACTATTCAAATTTTCTTGACAAATTTTACAAAATACAGCAAAGAAATGTATTGTTGCTGAGGAAAGAAACTCAAGCCACAAAAGCAGGATACATTGAGTGCTTCACTCACATTTCACAACTACTTTATTCCCTATGTAGCAAACTTTCCCAATATACTTTTACCACATTATAATTCTTAAATTTTTTTTTACTGCATCAAGGTATATGTAACATTATTTCTCAAAGATCTTGTAATAAACTACAAGTAAATATGTACTGAATAAGCATGAATAAATTCCAAATCTATGTGTAGTTGACCCTCTCTGCAGTTCTTGCATTCATTTATTTAATTAAAAAAAAATTCATGCCTACTCTGTTCCAGGCACTGTTTTAGATGCTGAGGGAAGGTTAATGGTGCTTACATTTGCAGAGGAGAACACTATATGAGTTTTAGATGATATGTCTTGGTTGATATATTTTGGATTAATATAAACATTTTCATGCTCAATAAGGCCAACATCATATTCTTTTCAAAATTAAAATATGCTTACCTTGAGCCAAGGAAATAGTATAACTCATAGGGCAATTAAATGTTACTCTTAAATCAAATGCATTGCTTTCAGTACCTAAAGTTATGAAACCCTTTTATTTTTCTAGACACTTGAGCTTCAAGTTAATGTTCAGGCAGGAAAATGCTATGGTTTTATGGATATCAACCCCCTCAAGCAATACAGACTCAGGAGATTTCCCTGTGAGAGAGCACTGCACTGTGATTTATTAAATTAAACACGGCTCATGGCAATTAGCCATGGACGTTTCCTTTGGGCCACTCTTCTGATCACAGAGAAATATGACACAAACGGCTAGAATTTCACTTACGGAACTGCCGCTTCCCTGCAAAGTTTCTGCTCTCAGAGTCCACCCGTTAGCTCTCATAGTTCTCAGGGCTACGATCTTCCTCAGAATCGTACCAACAGTATTTTTCACTGCTTTTTCAGTTTTGTATAGGCAAAAATTCCATTAACAAAGCTTTCTATATCTTTTTGTTTGTTTGTGTTTTATTTTGCTTTATTTTTGAGACAGGTCCTTCCTCTGTCACCCAAGCTGGAGTGCAGTGGCATGATCACAACACACTGCAGCCTCAACCTCCTGTACTGAAGTGATCCTCGAGCCTCAGACCCCCAAGTAGCTAGGACTACATGCACACAACACCACATTTGCCTAATTTTTGTAGTTGTTTCTTTTTTCTTTCTTTCTTTCTTTCTTTTTTTTTTTTTTTTTGTAGAGATGGGGTTTCATCATGTTTCCCAAGCTGGTCTCAAAGTCCTGAGCTCAAGTCATTAGCTTGCCTTGGCCTCTCAAAGTGCTGGGATTACAGGCCTGAGCCACCATGCCTAGTCCTTTGCATATTTTTGCATTTTTGTTATTGTTTTTACTATTTGCAATGGTTTTGCTGGCAATCACCAAATCCACAAAAGCATAAATGGAAGTCTAAGCCATACATTATAACATGAACTGAAATACTTATTAACAATTATCATTTGCTCTTTTCTATTTCACACTGGCTGGAAAACATTTTCTTCCTCTTTCTTTTGTATTTTTCACTGTATCGGCAATAAAACTCTTAATTAGAACTTGGCAATGCCATCTAATTGGTTTTATAGTTACTACCAAAATGACAGACTCACTGTACCCTACATTCACATTGAACTTTTATTCTTCCAGTCTCTATGCATTTGTACCTATAATTTTCTCTGCCTAAAACAGTCATGTCCAGATATTCAGATATCTGAATGACAGATGACTGTCATTCATTAGCTGTTTTTCAGCTCAAATATTACTTCCTTGGAAAGGCACTCCCATGCTATGAGTATATCCTATACTCACTATGAGTAATTCTATCTACTTATTTCAATTGTTGCACTTTTTATTACAGGGTGCATATCTCATTTACCATAATCATATGTTCCCCACTGAATATAAGCTGAATAAGAACAAATCCTTATCTTTTATGTTCCCTAGGAAAGAGATCCTGGCACAAAGTAGATAATACCTAAATGTGTATAAGATAAATATGTAAAACTATCTCTAGAGATGCCAAAATAAAGTTGCTGAGAAGTCCTTTTTTCTTAACTTGAATCTTTCAATAGGACAAACATAAGTGCAAATTACTGATACTATCATAGTGCAGAGCTATCTCTTTGATGATATGGAGTTTTTAAGATTATTTTGCTACTGTGAGCTTAGAAAGCCAAGAATACTGGGATTTATTTGAATATATTAGGGAAAAACACTGGTACTCATATATCCTGTAACAGAAAAAGTCAACAGTCTTCTGTGTATAAAGTCTCCCCTCTTTGTATGTTCATAATAGTTAAAGAGATATGTATAGAAGCCTGCAAGCATGGAGAAGGACTAGAAACACTCACCTAACCAATCATATAAAAATTCATCCCTAGGGATCATGAGATGATAGATGACACCCAGAATATCCTTCCACCAAGTATCAAATATCTCCCTATGTTGCTTAATTCTTTTTTCCTTTTCTGCATTTTTAAACATAAGCTAATTTAGAACAGTTTTAGATTTAGAGATAAAATTGTAAACATAGTACAAATGGTTACCATATGCCTGGTACGCAGTTTTCTCTGTTATTGATGTGTTACATTAACACAGTACATTTGTTACGGTTAATGAACTAATGTTGATCTATTAACTAAAGTCCATTCTTCACGTACATAGTCTACTCTTCACTTACATGTTAGTTTTCTCTTCTAGAATCCCATCTGGAACACAACATTATATTTAGTTGCTGCATATCCTTAGGCTCCTTCGGCTATAACGTTTCTGACTTCTCTGGTTTTTGATGACCTTGACAGTTTTGAGGGCATTTGTCAGGAATGTTGTAGAATGTCCTTCAAGGGGTATTTGCCTGATGTTTTCTTCTACATTAGACTGGTGTTATGGATTTGAGGAGAGAAACAAACTTAGGTAACCTATTTCATCACATCATATCAAGGATACATACTACCAACATGGCATCAATGTTGGTATTAATCTTGATCACCTGGCCAAAGTAGATTTTCCCACTTAAATTTATTCATTGCATCCTTTCCACCCAGTCACTACATGCAGCCCACACTAAAGGCATGGAGTCCATATTTCAATAGTAGGGACTTTACTCCTCCTCTTTGAGAGCTGTCTACATAAATTATTTGGAATCTTTTGCCTAAGAGATTTCTATTATCCCACTTTATTTCTTTATTTAATCATTTTTATCAGTATGAACTTGTGAATATTTAAGTTTCGGGTTAGAATTCAAAATACTGCTTTTTGTACTCTGCTGCCCGAAGTGTTTGGCTATGGTCACTGGGAGTCCTTTCTACAGGCTCCTATCTACATTTGACACATCCTCTCACTTTTTCTGTTTGCTTGTTCGGTTACTTATTTGTAGAAATGTCTGATATTACAATATGCTCCAGGGTCATCTCGTATATTTTCTGCCTTAGTCTCAGAAGCAGCTGTATCTCCAACAACTTCTGGTTCTCTTTATTGGAGAATGGTGTTAGGAAACACGATTTGGTTTCCATCTGTACTTGTTGCTACTGGGATAGCATTGCTCCTAGGCCTCCTCAGTTAACGGGGGGGGGAAAAAGAGAAAATATGTGTATATTGACGCACATCTGGAAATTAGTTTGTCTGTAACCAAGTGTATCTATATAAAGTAAGCATAAGTTCATGCTGATGACTCCAACAGTAATTCATTAGTACTGGAAAATTCTAGCCTCCTCCCTTTGGTTATCTGTATGATTCCAATAGTGAGAAGCCTGGCACACTTCATTTACCATGCTTTAACTTAATTGTATAATTCTGATGTATGGATTTAGTACAAACGGATTTCAGGGTTTTGATGCTAGCTTTGTATTCTCAAGAAAGTCATATAGATACTGCAGCTTTCTTTTGATTATTGTTCATATGGTATACCTTTATTTGTTTAAGAAAAAAAACTGCACCTTTATATTTAATGTGGGGTTATTGTATAACACATACAGCAGTCTTGTTTGTTTTTTCCCTTTGCAGATTTATGTCTTTTAATTGATGTATTTAGATCATTCATGTTTAAAATGATTAATGTTTTTTTGGATTAATACCTACAGTGCTGTAACTGTTTTCCACTTTTTGGATTTTTTTGTCTCCCCCACCATTTCTGTTTTTTTCTAGTGTTCCTGGAGCCTTTGACATGATTCAATTTATGTCTTTTCTTAGCATAAGAATTACACATCTTTTTTAAAAAATTTTTTTAGCGATTCCCATAGATTGCAATATAAATTTTTAAATAATTAAATCTAAGTTTAAATAAAAAATACTCTACTGCTTTCATGTAGTATGGGTATCTAATATCAGAACAGTCCCAATTTTCTTACATTCAACATATTATAGGTAACATTCATTCTACTTTTTCATATAATATAATTACCCATTACACAGTTACTATATTTCTTTGACAAGTATACTATAGATTATTTAAATTAAAATTGTATCTTCACTAATTTCTTATCCATCATTTTTCTTAACATAGTGCATATCTAAGATTTTGACCTAACCAATTTCAATCTCAAAGATAATTTTCTTTTAAAATTTCCTGCTTAGGAGGTCTGCTGACCATAAATTTCTTCAGTTTATGTTAGTCTAAAAGTATCTTTATTTCAAATGTAACTTTGGAAAAACTGTTTTACTAGCTTGGAATACCCAATTGATATATTTTCTTACTTCAACACATTTATGCAGCCAACAAACATATGACAAAAAAACTCATTATCACTGGTTGTTAGAGAAATGCAAATCAAAACCACATTGAGATACCACCTCACATCAGTTAGAATGGCGAGCATTAAAAACTCTGGAAGCAACAGAAGCTGGAAAGGTTGTAGAGAAATAGAAATGCTTTTACACTGCTGATGGGAGTATAAATTAATTCAACCATTGTGGAAGACACGGTGGCCATTCCTCAAGGATCTAGAAATAGAAATACCACCTGACCCAGCAATCCCATTACTGGGTATACCCAAAGGATTATAAATCATTCTATTATAAAGACACATACACACATACATTTATTGTGGCACTGTTCACAATAGCAAAGACTTAGACCCAATCCAAATACCCATTAATGACAGACTGGATAAAGAAAATGTGGCTCATATACACCATGGAATCCTATGCAGCCATAAAAAAGGATGAGTTCATTTCTTTGCAGGGACATGGATGAAACTGGAAAACATCATTCTCAGCAAACTGACACAAGAATAGAAAACCAAACACCACATGTTTTCACTCATAATTGGGTATTGAACAATGAGAAGACATGGAAACAGGAAGGGGAACATCAAACACCAAGGCCTGGGGATTGGGGGTCTAGGGGAGGAATAGCAGGAGGTGGGGGATTAGGGAGGGATAGTTTGGAGAAATACCTAATGTAGATGACTGTGTGATGGATGCAGCAAACCACCACCAGGCACATATATACCTGTGTAACAAACCTCCATGATCTGCACATGTATCCCAGAACTTATAAATTCAAAAACAAAAAAAGATAAACAAATGGCTACAAACCAAAAAAAAAAAAAAAAAAAAAAAAAACTTCAACACTTTAAATATTTATTTAACTGTATTTTCTTCTCTCTTGGACAGTTTCTGAAGACTCAATTATAATTTTATCCTTGGTTTTCTAAATGTTAACTTCCCTCCCACAGTTTCTTATTTTTTCTGTAAATACACTTAAGTTTTTTTTTTTTTGCAGTTTGAGTAGCAGATGACTAAGTGAAACTTTTTGTTTTTTATCCTTCTTAATGTTCTCTGGGGTGTTATCCTGTGTCAATGTTGTCTATCTCATTTGGTGACGGAGTCTCACTCTGTCACCCAGTTACTTGGGAAGCTGAGGCAGGAGAATCGCTTGAAGTTCCCATGTTCAAGTGGTGGTTCAGCCACCAGTGGAGGTTGCAGTGGTGAGCTTAGGTCACGCCACTGCTCTCCAGCCTCAGAGACAGAGTGAGATTTCATCTCAAAAAGAAAAAAAAAATAAAAGAATGGCTAGGAATTAGTTTTGTTTAATGTTTGCAATCATTTCAGGTGCCAAAAGCTTTAAATTTCTCTAATATTATTTCTGTTTAATTTGTGAGATTTGGGTTCCTCTAGGCACTACCCTCAGAAAGAGTCTGCATTGGTCAGCTCTTTTAGCTGTAACTCCTATTATTATACTGGAGTCCTGTTGATACAGTGGTAAACTGTACGGTAGGAGAAAAATGCTATAATCTTATGATTGAATCTCAGTCTTTTAGTGGCCCTGTGACCTTCACAAATGATTCTCATTTTATTTTATTTTTGTTGAGATAGGAAATCTAGAGATTACTGGAGTAAATAAATGTACCTTTTTCTGGTAGGATAAGGCTCTAGCTGTATCTTCTCCTCTAGACCATAGATTCTTGTTACTGACAACACTGTGGGGGCATTTCAGAATGTTTTTTTCTTCCTCTTCCCCCCCAAAACAACAGGGTATGTGTCTCAGCTATTCCTAGTTAGAATGCACACCCTTTCCCAGGGGTTCTTGAAGTTTAAACGGGGGAAATGTTGGCAACCTGTAAGTTGAGGATCCTGGAGTTTTGTGCTCACATTTTAGCCCATATTTGATCTTCCATAATTTGTTAAAAATTACTACTCTATTGTTTCTACAAGTTTAAAGCTTCACCAGCTTCTGTTTGAGTTCAACAGATATCGCTCTCTGGAAACATCTGTCTCTCCAGATTTCAGAATGGCAGTTGCCCTGTGATCTTAGTTCTCCAGTGGGTCTAAGATGTCACATATTTTACTTATGTTTTGTCTTTTCTTGTAAGGTCAAGAGTCATGATTTGTGATTTTTTTTTTACATGTTAAAGCTGAAGTCATAAAACTATAGTAATCTTTTAACATTACTATCTCATCATTCTCCTTGGCATTAATAATACAGAATAAGAATGTAGCAATAATTGTAGGTTCTAAAAGAAATGAACTGTTTTCTTTGTGATTGAGATTAACTTGGTATGAAAGATGGGGATAGAAGATTTCCCTTCCAAAAGGCACACAGTTACATCTTAAGACATAAACTGATGCTCAGACAGCCACCATTCCAGGATAGGGGTCATAAACTACAACGTACAGCATAATTAAACACAGAAAATTTATGAAGCGATTTGGAAGGGTAGAAGGTGGTACTGCTAAGATATACAGGCACACCGAAACGGTAGTCACAAAAGCGTGCATATGCTTCTAGCTGAATTAAGCATATGATTAGGTGATGATTATGTTGATTTCATTTGCTCAATTTGTGTCTTGAAAGACAAGACACTAATTAAGACACTAAATTTTTTGTATTCCCAGTGCTACAGGAAAACTCCAACTTAGAAAACTCACAACTTAGCTGTAATTTTAGCAGTAGTGTATTAACTGTCTGAAGAAACAAAAGAGAAAAACAAATCATGTTTTAAAAATGGTATTTGAAATAGAACTGAAGTCATTAGATTTTTATAAAAGAACAAAACAATTTGCCCAAGTTCTATTTTTAATGAACTGAAGTCGTTAAAAGTCTATCTTCATGTTTGCTTTTCAAACAGCCTGCTTTAAATATGATTTACCAAATTATCTATAAAATTAACAGATTAACTTGCTTTCAATCAACAGCAGATGAATCCTATCTTTATCCATTATCCATTATCCTTGCACATAATGAACAACTTAAGAAATATTCTATTTCCAAAACCTTTAGCAAAAATAACAAAACATTGTATTGTACTTGATAGACAAATAAATATGAATTTTGTAGATTACAATAAGAGTAGGCAACAAATAAAAAAGATGAGGCATTCAATATTATATTTGTCAAACTCCAGCAAGTTTGCTGAATTCTCTGTTTTAAATAAACAAGAAAAGGAAGAAAACCAGGAATGAATTGATTGGGAATTGTGGGAACATGGGAAACTGCAAGATAGACTTCTACATAACACAACTCAGCAACAAAACAATGTCATCTCAGTGGTCTTAAGTCATTCTCTAAACTGAAGCAAACTTTTCTGCACAAAATTGTACTCCAAGGCAGGAATAGGACTGTATTTGGCTCCAAGAAAAACTGGACTGTCAGAAAGTTTTTGGAAGAATAGTGGTCAGGAATTAGCCCCAAGAGAAGACAAACTCAGATGAGTAAACTGGGGTCTGAGAATAAGGTGGTAGTTGGTTCTAATAGTGTCTTCTTATTGTAGCAAAGTGAAAACCGTAACAAAATAAAAATGAGTTTGAGCCTGCCTCTCACAGAGTCATGACAGAGCAGCTTCTTTGTATTTCCTTCACTTGTACACTTAAAACAGTGTCATAGATCGAGACCGTCCTGGTCAACATGGTGAAACCCCGTCTCTACTAAAAATACAAAAAATTAGCTGGGCACGGTGGCGTGTGCCTGTAATCCCAGCTACTCAGGAGGCTGAGGCAGGAGAATAGCCTGAACCCAGGAGGCGGAGGTTGCGGTGAGCCGAGATCGCGCCATTGCACTCCAGCCTGGGTAACAAGAGCGAAACTCTGTCTCAAAAAAAAAAAAAAAAGAAAGAAAGAAAGAAAGAAAGAAAGAAAGAAACAGTGCCATATAATCATTTAGCTATTTTTTCACGTGTACATGAAATATCAACTACATTTAAATTGCTTGGTGATTTTTCTCTTGGGCATACCGGGTACTTGCATACTTCTATTGCTTGGACATATGGGAAGATTCAGCAGGAGCAGGACTGTATTTGTGCATTCTCATGCTACTAGTAACGTACAATGGTAATTTATAAAGGAAAGAAGTTTAATTGTCTCACAGTTTAGCATGACTGGGAAGGCCTCAAGAAACTTACCATCACGGCAAAAGAAGAAACAAACACACCTTTCTTCATATGATGTCAGGAAGAAGTGCTAAGCAAAAGAAGGAAAAGCCCCTTATAAAACCATTAGATCTCAAGCCGAGTATAGTGGCTCACACCCGTAATCCCAGCACTTTGGGAGGTCAAGGTGGGTGGATCACTTGAGGTCAGAAGTTCAAGACCATTCTAGCTAACATGATGAAACCCCATCTCTACTAAAAACACTAAAATTAGCCAGGTGGCAGTGGCACTTAACTGTAGTCCCAGCTAATCAGGAGGCTGGGAGTGGAGATTGTGGTAAACCGAGAACAGGTCACTGCATTCCAGCCTGGGCAAGAGAGTGAATCATGTCTCAAAAAAAGAAACAAACAAACAAACAAACAAAACAAAACATCAGATCTCATGTGAGCTCACTCACTATCACCAGAACAACATGAAGGTAACTGTGCCATGATTAAATATTACCCTTAACCGGATTCCTCCCATGACACGTGGAGATTACGGGAGCTACCATTCAAGGTAAAATTTGGGTCAGGAAACACAGCCAAACCATAACAAGGACCAATGACTTATATAATACATTTAAGCACATCAATGTGGTTTATGACATCACATATACATAGATTGATGAGTATAAGCATTTTTTTTTTAAAGGAGATGTAATCTACACTGTGTTAAAGCCTTCAAATCTTATATAATAAAATAAGTTTTAATTTCCGTAATAAGATTAGCAAGTCAACTTTTGTTAATACATCTTCCAATGGCAATGCAGTTCATGTACCATGTGGAAAGCATATTAGCTCCTGACACTGGTTATTAAAGTTAGCAAGTAGATCTGATTACATTTAATTATTCAGAAGCTCTGTAGCATGTAATAAGATATCCTCTAGTATAATTGGAAGCACAGCAATATCTTTTCTAAAAAACTATTTAGAGAATCGTAATAGCAATTACAATATCCTATAGGCTTTTCTGAATTTTGAGGCAAGTTTTTCTAACCATTTACTGATTTCCTTTTTTGGATAGATGAATTTTCTGCTTTTGTAAAATCAATATATAATGGCATCACCCCCTCCACCAAAAAAAAAATATATATTGCCTTCTAGATAACTAATTATAATTATAAGCTTTATAATGATCTTTAGTCAAAACACAATTTACCTCTCCTGTACATGAACATTAAACACAGTTCAACAAACCTGTACTTAATATGGTAAATATTATAACATAGTACCCTTAGCTTCTTTTATTAATAATCTGTTTATAACACTTGACACAATGTGCTCTTTCTGTAAGTGAAATGTGAACACTATGTTAAGAATGTAATACTGTATAAAATAAATAACAATATTATATTTTTAATCTTCTTGTATAAGCAAACTTACATTTTATAGGTTGGAAGAAAGCCAAGAATGCAAGGTTTATGATATTGATTCATTATTTTTCAGTTCAAGTACATGTTTACTCTTAGTAATAAGATTACTTTTCATTTATTCAACACATTCACATCTTATGCATGTTACAATATTACAGGTTAGACCAAGGTCTTACTTTATGTTCTTAATTCCAAATAATGACTTGAACTACCTCCTTTTTGACAAACCTAAACTAAACTACCACTTTTGATGTTAATTGATTTCCTGGTCTTATCTCTCCCAAAGGAATGCATAAGAGCAACAAACTCTGGTATTTTAAGACCTATTTTTGTGGTAATCCTCATAACATAATCCTGCTTTGTGAAGAGACAAACCAGATTTCGCTAACATTAATCCTTTAGGAGAAAAAAGCTAACAGATAACATAGAATATAAGAGGAGAAAGCAATAAATTTGTTATTTCAATACCAAAGTCTTTCTTACTCATTTTAAAACTATATAGCTTTCTTGTAGGGAGTGCGTGTCCATTTTATAAATGTAAATCTGGTACTCTCTCTATATAGATACTCCAAACGTGAAATCTAAATTATAATCTCCCACTTCTCAATAAAAACCCACCATTTATTTGCTCTCCAATGTTGCCCTTCATAATAGTGATGAAACTTCCTTTTTGAAAACACATTTGAGTATTACAATTTACTTTAAATATATATCATAGAAATGTGCACTTCATAAATAACAGAAAACTCAGACTCAGTTAAGTATGTTTCATGATTGCAACATAACTGGAAAATTATTAGGATGTCCAAAAGTTTGGCTTCAAATTTGAAAAATCTAAGCTGGTAAATAACATATTTTGGCATAGTTTGGCTTGTTTGGGAAAGCTGGTGAGCTGGTTTGCAAAAGTTGTTGGAAAAATAAGTTAGGTTAAATCATTAGAGTTCTGTTATGAAGAAAAAGATACATATAGACTTTCTAAGTGCAGGCAGTAGTATAAACTCTGCAAACCTATTCAGATAGTTAGGGGCTGTTTTTTTAAAAATCCTTCTTTAATTATTGGAGGTGAGGGAACTTAATACTAGGAAATTTCTATACGAATTATGGCAATTCTAGGAGCACCATAACATATATTCCCATTCTATTCAGTATTAAAATACACTACTTTATTACAGACATTTAATTAAATTTGGTTGATATAGGAAGGGCAGTGTCAAATGTCACATAATTTCCCAAATTGCACAGTGTTTATTTCTTGAACTTAAGAGGTATTATTATGGAATCACAGCTGCACTACCACCTGTATAATTTTCTTTGAAATTAGAAAAGTGTTGAAGGTTTGTTTCAGTTATCAAAGTTTCCCATAAATCACTGACACAGCTGTGACGAGGTATACATAGACTCGCAAGAATAGAAGAAAAATAAAACAATGACTTTTTTTTTTTTTTTATTTTCCCTCTCAATTCTAAGTTACACATGAGAAACATTAATAGGGTTATTTGGGAATGTTATGGAGTTGTCAGTATTTCACTTGTTAAGAAGAAGAAATATGTATTTTTTAAAAGGTGAACACTCAAGTCTTTATGGTGGGAACAAGTGCAGTTTTGTGATTAATGGAGCATTTAGATTGTGAGTAATTCACAAAATAAGAATGTTTCACTTCTTTTTACACACATCTTTCTCCACAAAAGTAATTCTAACCTTAAAATATTGTTCCTATAAATCTGTCACTGAATCAACATGCTTTATTGGAAATGAGATGGAGCAGGTTGCTGCTCCAGTGATATAATCTAATATGTCTTTAATTACTTTGAGTTTCTTACTATGTGGTCAAACTATGCGAGCAATTTAAGTATCCATTGTTTAATATAAAATACTGTCCATCCAAACTAAAGAATAACATTAATTATATTCTCATATTTAAGTCTTTTCTATATCTAAAAGTACTGAAATTAACATGCCCTCTAGTTGAAAGTTCAGTACTATTACAAGATAGACTGACAAGTTCAGTTTTATCTCTTTCTTATTGCACACCCCCCAGAAAAAGCATACTAAATCATATGAGGTTGAAAAATATCTTCTTGTCAGAAAATTTAACATTTTTTCACTTGAAACAGTTTAAACCTTCAAACTAGAGCCACAGAAAAATTATTAATGGCATTTACTTACAAACCTGCACAACACACCCATATAGGCATGTGTAAGCACACAAATGTGGCACTAATATCTTTAAATATGTCAGGATCAAAGAATTTTTGCAACAAAAGAATAAGGAAGCCGGTTAGACATTTCTGGGTTGCATGTTTGTTTATTTAATTTTCCTCAGTCCTTTTTATGTCTCTACTAAATCAATGTATCAGACTGTTATAGCCTCGACTCTAATGATTTCGGGTGTAATGAAAACCCTTACTATTTTAATCTGGCTGAATTAAATAGCAGTACTTATGAGGTTATACCACCTTATTTGAACCTGTTGATAGTCTCATTAGAGTTGCCCCATATCTATTTCTTGCAAGAGTTCCACAGTGCAATTATTTGTTCCTCTGAAAGTAGAATGGCATTGAGTTCTGTTTTGATAGTTGCCTTTTTCTTAATGTGTAAAATTCTCTGAAAGGGCAGGTTTATTTTAGTTGCTTCTGAAAACATAATACAGCAAATTACAGTGTCCATTAGGTGAGATGCAAAATGTCTTCATTTCACATTTAATACAAAGTGAGATTCTTTAACAACTGAATTATTTCAATAACTAAGTAATACGCAACAAATGGCATTAAATCTTTTTGTTTAATTATCAAAAAGCTGACATTAGTCTATATGAAAATTGCTTCTATGATAAGCTGTGTGTTTGATGGAGGTAGTCAGCATTTTGCTCTCAAATAAATGTCAACAATTTAGCATTAATTCATCCCTTAATCATCAAGTTTTCTCTCTCTTTATTAGATTGATTGGCATCCCTGTTGGTATTACTAGTACATGTGTGGTAGGGTAACTGTTAGTTAAATATAAGTTACCCTTTATTGCATTGAATTTCTGTTTATTATGTAGAAGGAAAGATTTATAAACACTCATAGCTGATTCATATATGTAAGGGATTTAGCAATATATATTCATTTAAAATTGTTTATTTGACACATGCTTTGTTTTTATTCTGGCTGTAGTACTATTACTGAATATTGTTTAGGATAAATAGAACAGTTCCCATCCCTTGCTTGCATGTACTCCCTATACTTTCACGAAATTCTAGTGCCTACATAGAGTTCTACCATTTACCTCAAAAAACTCATCTATTTTGCTTAGCTCAACTTTGCTTCAAACCAGCAGATTTCACATTGGTAGAATTCAATGTTAAATAGTTTGAATATAACCTTGAAGTGAATTCTTTTCTTTCCTTGTACTCAATTACCCTCTTTGAGCTTTTCATAAAGTAAAGGACTGTGCAAAGCTGCACTGTCAGTGCAGCCAATACCAAAGTGATAGAAGTAGGAAATGCTACGGGGAATACTGTAAATGCAATTTCTGCTTCTTGCTTGGAAGTTTGGAACCAGCAACAGTCTAACAGAAACCCTTTGCTTTCTGGATGATCCATTTACAGTGTGATAAGCACTGCTGTGGAGTTAGTATCATTTCTCAGAAGCAGACCTTCTCATACAGTTAACTATGTGTAAAATCGTCTTTCTTTTCTTTCTTATTTGACATATATCCCAGATTTATAACCAGTCTGCTATGTACTTCCACTAAACATTCTGATCTTCCTCTTAGTATTTGATTTATGATCACTTGAAAAAGAGATATGTCTAGAATGCTTTATTACATATATCTTCCTGAAACATTTTTGTTGAGTTATTTTAATTCTAATAATTTTTATTTTCAAATTCATTTTTCTTAATATAAGAAAATATTCACTTTCTTAAATTAATATGTCTTAATATTTATATCATTTTAAAATGTGAAGTCATTTATCTGCTTTTTTTTCTTCTATGAATATACTCTTTTAGTGTTTGTATATTTTTCTTCATAAGGCATCATTTTCCTTATCCATAGAGAGTAATATACTGTTGATAATTCTGTATAGTAATGAACAATACTTTATATACAAAGTCTGAGTGATTCTGCCCATGTTTCCATTTTGTTACATTGTTACAAATCTGTTTATTATCAATAAATCTGTTTTGGAAATCTTAGTATACTACATAGTAAATTATTAACCTCGTTATTTGCAAAATTGAAGGTTACTATCAAAATCATTGCTTTTGAGTAAGCCCTTGATTCCTAGGCTAGCCAAATATAAATGCTACATCATGGCCAGGCGCAGTGTCTCATGCCTGTAGTCACAGTACTTTGGGAGGCTGAGGCAGGCGTTTAACAAGGTCAGGAGATGGAGACCATCCTGGTCAACATGGTGAAACCCCGTCTCTACTAATAACACAAAAAAGAGCTGGGCATGGTGGCACATTCCTGTAATCTCAACTACTGGAGAGGCTGGGGTAGGAGAATCGCTTAAACCAAGGAGTCAGAAGTTGCAGTGAGTGGAGATTGCTCCACTGCACTCCAGCCAGGGCAGAGAGAGACTCTGCCCCCCACCAAAAAAGCAATATGATTTATTAAATTACATAATTACAAATTGGGATTCTCTGCACATTGTTTTTTGTTTTTAAAATATATATTTTATTGCATTTTAGGTTTGGGGGTACATGTGAAGAACATGCAGAATTGTTGCATAGGTACATACATGGCAATGTGGTTTGCTGCCTTCCTCCCCATCACCTATATCTGGCATTTCTCCCCATGTTATCCCTCCCCAACTCCCCACCTCTCGACCCTCCCTTGGTTCCCTCCTCACAGACCTCAGTGTGTGATGCTCCCTTCCCTGTGTCCATGTGTTCTCATTGTTCAACACCCGCCTATGAGTGAGAACATGCAGTGTTCGATTTTCTGTTCTTGTGTCATAAACACTGTTAACATTGATAATGGGGTTTGTTTGTGTGATGCTATTAATTTAACATAATAACTGTTAGATTTTTACAAACATGTGACACACAGGTACTCTGAAACCATGTACATCTACTATGAATCAATAGAACAATGAATAATCAAATGTGTGGGATATCCCATTTTTGTTTGTCTTGCACAACTATGATATAAAGCCCATTGCAATGGAAATGTGCAGCCACTTCCTAGTTGTTGAGATCCCTCACAAATTACATATCCTCATGGAAAATCCCTGCTTAAAGAGAGAAACTTGTATTTGAATTCTTATTCTGCTACTAGTCTAAGGATTAATCGTTTGCTTAAACTCACTTGACATCAATATTTCCACATATAAAATATTGGCCAAAATACTGCAGTGATTAATTTTGCCCATATTGGCAAAAAGAAAAAAAAAGGAAAAAGAAAGTAATCACTTAAGTGCCTTAAACCTAGTGGGAAATTATTGTCATGTTGTTATAGGAATACTTGAACTAAGTATGGCTCCAGAGTAATTTAATGCTGTGACTCATCTGCTTCATCAGGGACTCAGTGTGCTTTCATTTTTTTTTTTTTGTACCACCACTTTAGCATTCGATCTGTTTTTGTCTGTTTGTTTGTTTTTGAGACGGAGTTTTGCTCTTGTCGTCCATGCTGGAGTGCCATGGCACAATCTCGGCTCACTGCAAACTCCACCTCCTGGGTTCAAGCAATTCTCTTCCCTCAGCCTCCCGAGTAGCTGGGATTACAATCGTGAGCCACCATGCCCGGCTAAGTTTTGTATTTTTAGTAGAGATGGAGTTTCACCATGTTGGCCAGGCTGGCCTCTAACTCCTGACCTCAGGTGAGCCATCCATCTCAGTCTCCCAAAGTCGGGGTTACAGGCATGAGCCACCATGCCCGGACTCCATCTGGTTTTTAATTTAGCAATATTTATTGATTCAACATGATATCACAATTTTGACATTCATTTTTTTGCTTCCTGTTTTATAAAGTTGAAGAAACCCTTCCCAGAGGCCCTTACAGAGAGTTCCTAATTACTTCCCAAACAGAACTGCATCACATATTTCACATCTATTCCAATCTCTGGCAGGTTTACTGAAACAACAGTGCTTAGCTAAGGTCAGTAAGGACTTGAGAGTGGTGGATGCCCAAATAAACTCCAGCCTCTGGCAGCAGAAAGTAAGTAGGGGTAGATAATAGACAGATAATTAGAAAGACATCCTACCAATATAGTACGTTTGGTTTCCAAAATACAGTGATTACATCTGTAAGTCACCCAGCACAGTAGCTGTCACATAGTGATGCTTTAGAGAGGCAAAACTTTACTTTTTGCATTCTACCCCAATATATTGAATTTCTACAATGTTTCAGGTACCCTGAAAGCCACTAGCAATATAAATGTATTGAAAACATTTGCTGAAGTCAAACACCTAATGATGGAAGAGTCAAAAAATATAGGACATAAATAAAACATACAGAAAATGAACATACTGACTCATAAGTTAATGCTACAGATGTTATGATAAAGGGAAACACATACTGAAATGAACAAAGATAAAAGAGTATTAATCACAGATTTGGATGCAAGAGTGAGAAGCAAGCAGGAGTCAAATTTGAGTGAATATGATGATGGCAGACTTTATTCTAAAAGTATGTGTTTTTGCCAGTCAGGGGAAGAGGGTTAATTTGGATTTTTCTGGAAAAAAATTCTACAATATGAATTGTAGAAACAATCCTACTAATAGGAACATACAAGGAGAAAGGAGTGATTGTAGAGGTTTAGGTCCCTGCTTCTCATCATATTTGGTTAGAAGGAAAGGGCTTCAGAGCCTAGAGAAGAGGTTCTTTGTTTTAGGATGGAGAATTTAAGCCATATGACTGTTGAAACAATAACCCTTCCCTGCTGTTATCTTGGGGTAGATCCAACAGCATGGTAAGATGGAAAAGTCCTGGCTTCCACTCTGTTTTGCCAGCTGAATACTCACGGTTGGAAAACATCGGTCTCTTTTCAACCATGTTCAGGCACTAAGGCCTAAGCATACATATAGTATGGTAGGCGAGGGACTTGATTTGCTACCTTCAACTCTCTAGTGAATTGATTGCCTTACAACTTGATTGTTGCAATTTTTCATCGAGCTATTCGGGAAGCCAATCATCCATTCTTGGGCAAGGTAACCCTTGCATCTCAAAGTCGTAGAACTGTGATATTCTAATTTTCTCCAATTATTTATTTTTTAACTGTGATTTGTTAAATTTCCTTTCCCACTCCTTGGAAAGGCTCTATAACTTTTGGAAAACATAGTTTTAGAAAGTTGGTCTTCTCAAAATCAGTGAGTTTAAAACTAAATTTGCTCATCCAATTGAATACTCTATCTCCTCTTCTTTATCTCCAAATTTCAGAGAGGTGTCATACTTTAAGAAACAGTGATTGGACATATGATCATTATTTCCCTTTATCTCAATGCACTTGTAAGAATGTTTTTAACATTTGGTGCATTTGAGACTCAAGATGAAAATCTATATGAATAGATTAGGAAAATAGAAACATTTTTACCTAACTAGTGGTAAATTCTTCCCCTCTTGGTGGTTGTTGCTTACTTGATAATACTTTTCAGGCAGTATATGGCCAATATTTAGTTTCTTACTGCACACATGTGTGAGTTCTTAGAAAAACCCCATGTGAGGGACTTACCCACTTCCTACGTTCCTAAGGACTCTGACTTGACCTCTAGCACTTCTTTGTTTTGTGATCTAGCTACTGCAGAGGCCTTTCTCTTAGCTGCATCTCTCTTAACGGCTTGACTTAACGGCTAGCATGTGCAGTGCCCAATGCACTTCTCTTATGAAATAAAGGTATTTAGACTGACAAGGGAGAGTCTTTTTTTCTCCTGCTATACTTTCCTTTTGTCTTATCTCCGTGTTTAAGTAATCACAAAAAGTGGATCATCATTGCCACTATATAAATCAAAGAACCAAGTCAGACAATCGATCAATGAGACTTGGTTCTTTGGTTTATATATAAGGCCCTATATAACACACACATACACACACAATTATATATAAGGACTACCCTTCCCTATATATAATTATCACCTGTTTATCTCAGGAATCCTATTATCAGTCTTCCTCAGGTTTTAGTAAAGATCCTACGAATATGTATGTGACAACATCTTGGTATGTCTACTTAGAATAACATGTAAATGTACCTACTGTCTAGTTGTGCTTTGAGTTTGAGAGCATAAACTAGAATGGACTATTGTTTCAACAGTCTACATTCCCTCAATAACGGGATCACAAAATCATATTTTTTTGCCATGCACCTTAGTTGGGAAATAGTTCTTCGCTCCTATAGTTAAAGTTTAACTATAGAATTTGCTTTGGGAATGAACATTCAAGAACCAAGCCCAGGCCTAAAAAATTATTTCACTATTGCATCTATTCCAAAATGTCTGAAACTTTTAAGAGAAAAACATAGTTGATGTAGTCTGTTTTTCTCAAGAGGGCAAAAAATACTCAGAGGGCCCTAACTTATCAGCTGAATTCTGGCTAGTTTATGCTAAGATCCCAGGCACACGTGGTAGGGCTACAAAGCTCAGCAGAGCCAGCAGACTAAACTCAATCTGTATCGACTAACACTCATTTGATCTGGAAATTAATGAGAATAAATGATTATTATTTTAAGCAGTCACTTTTAGAATAATTAATATGCAGGGTTTCTGTGGCAATAGCCAAATAACACAAGGATTTAATCTCAATTATCAGGTTACTGTAAAAATCTAATTTAGCAAAATGATACATTGAAATAGAAAAAAGCGATGAATATCTAATATATAAATTTCTTTTTACTTTTACACTCCTAAACTTATTTTAAAAGTGGTTTTACATTTTACTTTTTCATGAAACATGATTAGCTATAGAATACATTTGTACTAGTACTGAATTTGAATTTATTAAGCAATTCCATCAAGTATCTTTCCATATGAATACACAATTTACTGCATAGTTTGTCTTTCTCTATGCAAAATCCTCTGTAGTTAGTAACTTCAACCTCATGCTGATTCTTTATTAGAATTATTCCAACATTTATTTTCAGTTTGATTAAAATGTACCTTAAATGCTTCATTCTTTTTTAAATGTAACAAATTGGTCTTGCATGTAATATTAAAAAGATTTGCAATTTCAGTAATATTTCGATAATAGTAAAAAAAATTGCAAATTTAAATTGAGAAAATTCTAAGCAATAGTAGAACACATGGTACATAAATAAGAATATTAAAGTGTAATATGCTTTAAATAGGAAAACAGTAAATTCAAAGCAAGAATATATCTTTCTATTTTGTTTCAGCCATTTTGTAGTTGTTCTTGATAGCAAAGGTTTTCTGATTTCTAAGTTATTTTGTAGAAATTGGAGTAAATGCCACAGAGGAATGTTGGCCTCATAAAGTATATCAAACACTGTTTATGGCTTCTGTTTCATTTTTGTACTTCCTGGTCCCTTTAAACACAAAAAACATGCCTGGGGGTTTTTCTTAAAATCATTTTGAAAGTGTATTTTTGTTATGACCCATCAATATGAAATATGGTTTTTTGATAACATGATGGCTAAAATAAGTTTTCTTCATTTTTTCATAGATGGATGGCAGGTTGTATATGTGAGGCCTCTCTATGTGTCTTTATGTTAAGAATTCAAACACATTACTGAGAAATGGTGCTTTAAAATGCAAACATGCAATATAGGTTCGAAAGATCCTTGACCATGCAAGGTTATTTAATTATATTTCAAAACTAAATAAAAGATAATTTGAGGTTCAAATTAAACAGAAGCCAAATAACTGTTAGAATTCTATTTAACTGATCAATTTATTTACATGTTGTAATAAAAACCCAACATTAAACTTAATACATTTATTTTATACTTTACATGTAACGTACAGGTCTCGAGCTCTCTTATTTTAGGAAGTTCTGATAATTGCAAGTCATGTTCCAGTCTATATCATATAATGTGTCAACAAGTACCACATTTTTGTAGATTTTGATGCAGTGGTATGAGATTGCATTTTCCTGTCATTTATTATGTGTAATTATCAGCCCTAAGTAGCTAGTTAATACTTACGTGAGATCTGGTGGCTATTCTTTCTCTGTTTCTTGCACTGCATGTGGAAAGACATTCTTCTTCAATGCTCATACTTTAAGTGTAATAAGCTCTTTGGAATAACAAAAACTTTTATTTAAGAGAAAAGAAAAAACTATAATAGCATAATACAGAAGAAAAAAAATTAAACAAGTAATTAGCAATGATGTACTTAAATTTTTGACACTGAATTTTTCTTGATTGTTTTCTTTCTCTTCAGATCTGAGTTTGCCAATTTTTGTTTAGCATTCCTTTTCTACTAAGATTCTTATTTCATTTATTGCCCATATTTTGGGCCATAAAGCAAGCTTCAACACATTTTTTTAAATGAAATCACATACAATTTGTTCTCTAACGCTGATGGCATCAAATTAGAGTTAAATAGCAGATAAATCATACAAAATTATCACACTGAGAAATTAAGCAAGATATTTCTAAAAATACAGATATTTAAAAAGTCTTACAAAGAACAAAAAATATGTTGAGCTAAATGAAAATAAAAATAGAATACACCAACATTTCTGGGCAGGTAAAGCAGTGCTGAGAAAATAATGTATAGCATTAAATGCTTACATCACAAATGTGGAAAAATCTCAAATCAATCATCTAAGGTTGCATTTTAAGAAACTAGGGCAAAAAATATATACTCAGCATGGCAGGGGAGATATCAAAATCACAAAGGTGGTTTTCCCAGGGCAAGGCTTATGCATTGTACTCCATATGTGCTCAGCTCTGTGATTTCCCCATATGTAGAAAACTGGATTGCATAGTTTGTGGTAGTGAAGAACTGCATTAGTACTTTTTCTTGGTTTTTAATTTTTTTCATTTTTTTAATAAAAAAGAGAAAAAAAGAAGAAAATAAGCCAAATGCAAGCAGAAATAAATTTCATTTATTTCTGTTCTTATCTTTATTATTTAAAATATATTTTAAAAATAAAACAGAAAAATCAGTAAAGCAAGAGGTGAATTTTTTAAAAAGATCAATGCAGTTGACAAGATTTAGCAAAACTCACACAAAATTGTATATATGTATATATAAAACAATGTAGACCCAGAAACTCTGAAACGGGTCTTTGTTAATTTAGAAAGTTTATTTTGCCAAGGTTGAGAACATGCACCGTGACACAGCCTCAGGAATCCTAAGGACATGTGTCCAATGTGGTCAAGGAACAGCTTGGTTTTACACTTTTTAAAGAAACATGAGACATCAATCAATATATGCAAGAAGTATGAAAGAAAAATAAGACATAAATTAATATGTGTAGGAAGTATACTGATTCAGTCTGGAAAGGCAGGACAACTCAAAGCAGTTCAAAACAACTCAATGCAAAGGCAGAAAGAAGCGAGGGTGGTCTTCAAGGTCACAGATAGGTGAGAGACAAATGGTTGCATCTTTTGAGTTTCTGATTAGTCTTTCCAAAGGAGGCAATCATATATGAATTTATCTCAGTGCTCAGAGAGTAAACTTTAAACAGAATGGGAGGCAGGTTTGCCCTAATCAGTTCTCAGCTTGAATTTTCCACTTAGCTTAGTGATTATGGGGGCCCAAAATATCTTGGGGGCCTAAGATATTTTCCTAAGATATACAGAATATAGATAGATAGAAAGATAACACAGATGCAACACACAGTAAACAGAAAGAGAACACTAAGGACAACTGTACAGATACAAATTCAGCCACTGAGATGATAATCAATGCATTCGAGTACCAAAACTCAACCAATGTAACGTGAATAATTTAAATTCTCTTGTAACTATTAAGTAAATTGAATTTGTACTTCAAAATTTTTTCCCAAAATATATCTCCAGTTACTAATGGTTGTACCAGAGAATTATTTTAAAGCTTACAGAAAAATTAACACTAATTTTATCTATACTTCTAGAAAATGAAGAAAGAAAGAATACGTTACAACTCATTTTATGAATCCAGTATTTACCCTTATACCAAAATCAAACTCATTCAGTACAAAAAAGGAAAACTACTGACCAGATTGTCATGAACAGAGGGGTAAACCTCCTTAAGAAAATATATAGCAAATAAAATATAGCAATATATAAAATTGATTATAGGCTGTGACCAGAAGCTTTTATTTCAGAGATGCCACACACTGGTTTAGTATTTAAACTCAGTCAATGTAATTCACTTATTAATAAATATAAATAGAAAAAGTACATTACATTAACTGAAAAAAGTTAGAAATAGAGGAAAACCTCCTCAATTTGATAAAGAAATATAGAAAACCTACAGCTATTATATTTAATGATTAATAACTGTATATTTTATTCTTAAATCAAGAACAAGGCAAGGATATCTATTATCTGTTCTCTTATTCAAAATAGTCCTGATATAGTATTTTTCCCATAGATTGAACATAAAAAAATAAAACTGCCCTATTTGGTAATGCCATGATTGTATATGCATAATATACCAAGGAATGTGCACAAAAATTTCAATAAATTATAAGTAAAATTACTAAATTAACATAGGTTCAGATTCTGAGATGAGAAGGTCTTGGTTGAGATTAACAACTGTGTAGAGTAACACAAAAGTAAGAAAAAGCTATTGTGATGATCCTGAACTTAAGAAAATCAAGAAATTGCTTACAGGCACTTAGTCATTTCCCCCACCCCCGCATCACACACACACACACACACACACACACACACACACACACCCCTCAAATGAAAGTGGAAGATTCAGAATGTAGATTTTAAAAAGAAAACCAAAGCAGAAAAAGATTACACAGGTTGCAATGTGTAAATGATGCCAAAATTACTATAGAAAGTTTGAAGATTACTACATGGAAAGATGCAAAAAAAAAAAAATTCTCAAAATACCCAACAAAAACACCTTTCCAAGATGACAGGGACCTGTTATCTGGGAAGAAATATCTGTAGAGAATAGACTGTACATTAAACTGAATATACATACTGGAAATAAAGAGAGAAAACATGCACATATAGTGTTTGAGTTGTCTAGAGATTTATATCTCCAAGTAACTACACAGAGAGGTTTGATACATATATAAACAACTAGATATTTTCTATAGGGAACATATGATAAATTAAAGGCTCAGATAGAGTCAACATAAAAAGGTAGAGAAAGATACACCACCATAATATTAATAAAAATAATCCTAGAGTTGCTTTCTTAAATTCAGACACAGTAGAGTTTATAATAAGAAAAATGTCAATGACAAAGAGATATATTATATCATGATAGAGGAGTCAATTTTTCAAGAACACTGTAAAAAATCCTGAAGGTATATGTACTTAACAACATAGTATCAAATTACATGAGATAAAAACTGATGAAACTGCAATGAGAAATTGACAAATTAACTATCATTATTTGACACTTCAATACTTCTCTTAGTAACTGATTGATTAAGCAGATACAAAATAAGAATAGTAGTTGACCTGAACAGCATCATCAATTAACTTCATCTAACTGACATTGATAAGAATATTTCACCCAATGGCAATAAAATACACATTATTCTCAACTTCACATGGAACAATCACCGAGATAAACCATATTGTGGACCATAAAACACACCTAAAACAATATCCATGATGAATATTGATGCAAAAATCTTCAGTAAAATACTGGCAAACTGAATCCAACAGCACGTCAAAAACTTAGCCATTACAATCAAGTAGGCTTCATCCCAGGGATGCAAGGCTGATTCAACATCTGCGAATCTGTAAATGTAATCCATCACATAAACAGAACCAAAGATAAAAACCACATGATTATCTCAATAGAGGCAGAGAAGGCCTTCAACAATATTCAGTGGCCCTTTATGCTAAAAACTCAATAAACTTGGCATCAATGGATCATATCTCAAAATAATAAGAGATATTTATGACAAACCCACGATCAATATCATACTGAATAGGCAAAATCTGGAAGCATTCTCTTTGAAAACTCTCACAAGACAAAGATGCATTCTCTCACTACTCCTATTCAACATCGTATTGAAAGTTCTGGCTAGGATCATAATGCAAGAGAATGAGATAAAGGGTACTGAAATAGGAAGAGAGGACATCAAATTGTCCCTATCTGCAGATGACATGATTATATATTTAGAAAGCCCTATTGACTCCACCCAAAATCTCCTTAAGTGGATAAGCAACTTCAGCGAAGTCTCAGGATACAAAATCAATGTGCAAAAATCGCAAACATTCCTATACACCAATAGTAGACAATCACAGAGCCAAATCATGAGTGAACACCCATTCAAAATTGCTACAAAGAGAATAAAATACCTAGGAATGCAATTAATGAGGGATGTAATGAACCTCTTCAAGGAGAACTACAAACCGCTGCTAAAGAAATGAGATGACACAAACAGATGGAAAAAAAAAATTCATGCTCGTGGTTAGGAAGAATCAATGTCATGAAAATGGGCATATTGCCCAAAGTAATTTATACATTCAATGCTATCCCCATCAAGCTACCAATGACTTTCTTCCCATAATTGGAAAAAAACACCTTAAACTATATGGAACCAAAAAATAGCCCACATAGTCAAGACAATCCTAAGAAAAAAAAAAAGCTAGAGGTATCATACTACCTGACTTCAAACTATATTGCAAGGTTACTGTAATCAAAACAGCATGGTACTGGTACCAAAACAGAGATATAGACCAGTGGAACACAACAGAGGCCTCAGAAAGAACACCACACAACTACAACCATTTGATCTTGGACAAACCTGACAAAAAGAAGCATTGGGAAAAGGATTTTCTATTTAATAAATGGTGGTGTGAAAACTGGCTCTCCATGTGCAGAAAGCAGAAACTGGACCCCTTCCTTACACCTTATACAAAATTTACTCCAGATGGATCAAAGATTTAAACATGAGGCCTAACATCATAAATACTCTAGAAGAAAACCTAGGCAATATGATTCAGGATACAGGCAAGGACTTCATGACTAAAACACCAAAACCAATGGCAACAAAAGCCAAAATGCATAAATGGGATCTAATTAAACTTAACAGCTTCTGAAGAGCAAAAGAAACTATCTATAGAGTGTACTGGCAACCAACAGAATAGGAAAAAATTTTTTGCAGTCCACCCAAAGGGCTACTATCCAGAATCTATGAAGAACTTAAATTTACAAGAAAAAAACAACTTAAATTTACAAAAAAAAAATGATATGAACATTTTTCAAAAGAACATATTTATGCAACCAACAAAAATATGAGACAAAGTTAATCATCACTGCTCATTAGGGAAATGCAAATCAAAACCACATTGAGATACCATCTCATTCCCGTTAGAATGGCAATCATTAAAAAATCAGGAGACAAGAGAACTAAAGCCATATACTGCATGTTCTCACTCATAGGTGGGTGCTGAACAATGAGAACACCTGGACTCAGGGAGAGGAGCATCATACATTGGGGTCTGTAGCGGGGGTAGGGGAGAGACAGCAGAGGGTGGGGAGGGATAACATGGGGGAAATGCCAGATATAGTATGCACCTAAAGTAAAATAAAATAAAATAAAATCAGGAGACAACAGATGCCAGAGAGGATGTGGAGAAATAGGAATACGTTTACACTGTTGGTGGAAGTGTAAATTAATTCAACCATTGTGGAAGATAGTGTGGTGATTCCTCAAGGATCTAGAACTAGAAATATAATTTGACCCAGCAATCCCATTACTGGGTATATACCCAAAGGATTATAAATCATTCTAGTATAAAGACTCATGCACATGTATGTTTACTGTGGCACTGTTCACAATAGCAAAGACTTAGAACTAGCCCAAATGCCCATCAATGATAGACTGGATAAAGAAAATGTGGCACATATACACCATGGAATACTATGCAGCCATAAAAAGGGTGAGTTCATGTCCTTTGTGAGATCAGGGATGAAACTGGAAACCATCATTCTCAGCAAACTGACACAAGAATAGAAAACAGAACACATGTTCTCACTCATAAGTGGGTGTTGAACAATGAGAACACATGGACACAGCAAGGGGAACATCACACACCAGGTCCTGGGGACTAGGAGGATAGGGGAGGAATATCAGGGGTTGGTGGGAATGGGGAGGGATAGCATTAGGAGAAATACCTAATGTAGATGACAGGGGGATGGATGCAGCAAACCACTATGGCATGTGTATACCTATGTAACAATCCTGCACAGTCTACACATGTACACCAAAAATTAAAGCATAATAATAATAATAAAACATGCCAAAGAATGGAAATTATGCAATGTATGTTCTGAGACCAAAATGGAATTGAGCTAATCAATTACAGAAAGATAGCTGGAAAATCACCAAATATTTGGAAATTAAAGAACACACTCCTATATAATACATGGACCAAAAAAGTCGGGAGAGAAATTTTAAAATATTTTAAACTAATCAAAAATAATAACACAACTTATCAAAACTAAGATTTAGCAAAAGTAGTGCTTAGGGAAAAATTTATAGCATTATGTACATAAATTACAAAAGATGAAGTATTGAAAAGCAGTCATCTGTACTTCCACTTTAGGAATGGAGAGAAAGGAGCAATTTAACTCTAAACAAGCAAAAAGAAAGAAAGAATAAAACATAAAGATAAAAAGTGGGATATACCTTCTCTAACCTTGGCCAATACAATGTAGCCTCTCACAATTTTGAAACAGGGGCTGAGAGAGTCAGACACTTTCGTTTGTCCTTCAGCTAAAAGAACTAAAGAAAAATTACATAGCAGTGCATGGAAAATCTCAAAACCTCTGTGTAAAAGCTGAAAAGTGCTTCAGGGATTTGGAGATGAAAACTAGTGAAGTCCCTGGTCCCAGTTTCAATCCCATTTTGAAGTTTTATTGCAAATCTCCTCTTGGATTCCACGAGATTCCCTTTTAAAACATTGTGAAAATTGTGCTTAAATTAAGGTTGTATTACTTGTAAACAAAGACTGAAATATCTAACACAAATAGCTAAGCCACAAAGACATTTAAAAAAAGAATCATCTTGAACCTTGTCCTATCTCCTCCTCCTCTTCTCCCTTCTCCTTCTTCACAATAACCAAGGATGTGAATGGCTTTAGGCCATTAAGCATCACTATTTTAAAATAAATGCTCATATTATCTTTCTTTAAAACATTTTTAGTTGGAAAGTCGAAGCTTTCATTTCAATGTATCTATCTGTTCTGTGAAATTCTTTATTAAATGAACAGTATGGATCAAATTTAGTTATATGAGAGTTACTCTGGTGTAAACATTAAGGAATATGATGATATTTTTAAAAATATTGCACTAGAAATTGAGTGACCAATTCTAAACATAGTACACTCTATATTGTGAATGCAAGAAACTTTTTTTTTTAAGATGGAACCTTGCTCTTTTGCCAGGCTGGAGTGCAGTGGCGCCATCCTGGCTCACCGCAACCTCCGCCTCCACGTTCAAACAATTCTCCTGCCTCAGCCTCCCAAGTAGCTGGGATTACAGGCACCCACCACCACTCCTGCCCTGCCAGGCTAATTTTTGTATTTTTATTGGAGTCGGAGTTTCACCATGCTGGCCAGGTTGGTCTTGAAATCTTGACCTAAAGAGATCTACCTGCTTAGGCTTCTCAAAGTGATGGGATTACAGGAGTCATCCACCAAGCATGGCCTCAAGAGGCTTTTAAGCAGGATATAACTTCAACTTATTTCTTGGTACCAGTCTTTATTAATTTTTATTTTGTCATGTGATCTTTTCTCAAATCATATATGTCAATATATGAATAAGCAAATAAAATGCATATGTATGTTTATATATCTTTATTTTACTACTCTTTTTTTAAACTTAGTCCTTTATATCCTCTGAAATTATAAAGTTGAGAACTTTTGAAAAAAAAATCCATACCAGTATCATTGCATAAGCCAAGTACATAGTACAATAGAGAATAAGGACAACTTATATCTTGAAATAACACCTTTGACTAAGTGTACAGAGATTTCAGAACCTTATGATAAAAGTCATTAGCATGATACAGATTCTTGATTACTTTTGTTTAAAAAAAGCTTTGAGATTATCTTGCTTAGTGTTTTGGCCAACTCTTTTGATTAGTTTGGAGTTAATCAGTTCCTATCTTCATTCTTTCAGTAAAGTAAAATGTGTTTTGAAGTTCCTTTTTTACCAAGGGCATTGGTATCAATGGCAGTTCATTTTCTCCTGGGAAGCTACTGCAATTTTGCTGTGCTAAATGTTTGCACTAAGCACTTAGTGAAGGCTGAGGTCACCTCTCTTGTTAAAGAAGAAAAATTGTAACCCTTTAACTCAAAGTTTTCCAAAGTGCAGCGTAAGTTGTAATTACCTCCTGGAATTAATTTTTTTCTGATATAGCTGTAAATTTTGTCTTTACTGTTCTCTGTTTTCACTGTGTCTAGATAAATATTAATCTGAAGCAGTATATTATGACCCAGAAACATTCATTTTATTCCATTATGCCAAATGCCTCACAATACATAGTGATACCGTAAGAGAATCAGTTTTTCTTCAGTTGTCTTAAAACAATGCCATGTTTCAATTAAGCACATCTTATATGAAAGTAATGAGAAGTCATTGCCAGGGTTTGGGTTTTCACTCATTGATAGGTGTTTTTTTTTTAATTAATATGTGGGTAATTAATACGATTGTTGATAGATCTTAATAGTAGTGTTGCTATGATAAATGTTTGAAATGTTCATTTATACTTACTATGAAATCTATAGTCTGCTAGTGTTCAGCAAGCACTGTAGTAACCTTTTATATTTGCTCATATGACACTTGCTGATTTGATCAGAGAACTCTTGCCTCTTAGAGAATGCTTTCAATTTCTAAAGTAAAAATAATTAACAAACATTTGTATGTAGTAATGATTAAATGAGGTACTATGAAAATCACTTTTCTATGCAGAAAATCATTGATATATTAGCTCTAGTTGCTTTTTCTTTAGCACCTACATACAATCAGAAATGCAAATATTTAGACTGTTCTTCTTGGGCAAGAAAAATATTTTTGTAAGGTATATTCTCTGGAATTAGAAAATAAAAATGTGAATTCTTTCTGAGAGTTGAAGTTTTAAATTAATATATTTAGTCAGATTAAAAATATATATGTTTTAAAATAAAACAATTTCTAAGTAACTATCCTGGGTCCTAGTCTGAAACAAATAACATATATAAAAGAGAAATGTATGGTGGAGTAGGGGAAAATCATGAAAAAGAACAAGCATTGTTAATATTCACTTAAGAGGATAATTTTTTAAAAGGATAATTCAATCTGTGGACTGAAACAAATTGGAATCACTAGCTGGCCATTCCCTATGAAGGATACACATGCATTTATGTGACTTAGCCTCTGCTGCTAAGTATGAAAACAGGCTAACTCAATTTGCTTAGGTACATACATACCAAGCAACTTATTGCAACTTTTAGAAGAGGATGAACTAGTCATATACATGCGAAAGTGGCTGTGCCAGTGAACTTTACTTCTCACAGTAAAAACTTTTTTTTAAAAAAAGCATTCTGATATCACTGAGTTTTGATTTTGCCTCTTAAAAAATGATCATGACACTTTTAGTGCTGTTAAAAAGTTAGGACTGACGGCAAGAACACATACTGTGGGAAATTTGTTAAAATAATGACAATGCTACTACTGTGGGGCTTCTTGAGAATCATGTCACAGATATAAAGAAAGGTATCATAGGTACTTACGAACACATGGTCCACGACAAAAATATATCTATAGTTACTCTCACATGCACACAATTGTGAAACACAGAAAAATCTTTTTAAGACAAAAAGAAAAATAGCAATATGAACAAAATGATAAGCAGATATTGTTACCTCACTAGTCCTAATCTGATTTGTAGATATCTGCAATGTATTAGCTCTTAGTGGCTTAGTTACAGGGTGACAAGGCCTAAACTTCACACAAGTTTGTGAGTTGAAAATCAGACAGTTTCATAAAAATTGAGATCTTGAAATCTATCTCCTCAGTCAGGGGTCAAAATAGAAAATAAAGTGGCTCATTCAGCAAAGGGGGGATGATAGGGACAATACTCACAAAATGTCTCTCAAAAACAATTTTTAAAGGACGTCCTTTAGTGAAAAAGATTATCTCAAAGAATTGAACTATAAGCACTACTGAGAGGAAAACTTGAAAACCATGTGAAGAAATCCAGAGGCTGACCATTTCAAACATTAATATTGCATTACTATTTACTTACAGACAGTACAAATAAAATGGAAGTTAAAACAATTCATAACTCTCTTGAAGATATAAGTGTGATGCCTGATATTACTCTTTGTCAGTTTTTTTCTTTCTTTTATCATATGAGAAATGGACAAAGGTATGTTTTAATTTTAGATTTTGTAATACTAGGCATTCAGTTTTATATTTTGGGTTACCACCAAAAAATAGGAAATGGAGTATATATTCTTTCCAAACAAATGAAAAAGAAAAATCATTTTGAAAACAAACCAACCCAAATAAGACAAAACAAAACAAAAATGCTCAATCAAAAAGAAGGCAGGAGAGGAGGAAATAAGAAAGGAACATGGTGATTTTCTTAGGTCCAGTTCCACAAAAGCAGATCCTATGATGAATATTCCTCTGTAAGTGGTTTTCTAAAAATAGAGAGAACCCCGTAAATAAGTAGGGGAAGCAAGACAGAAAAAGGAAGGACACCAAGCTAAGATCTAATTTCAAGGAAAGTCTTATTAAGGGTATCTTCAATGTAATCTTTCATAAGCGCTCTGGGGTCGTAAGTTACATTTCAATATTCCCAGGTGCTCTGAGCTCTGCAAAACCAAGCAGAGTGTGCTCCAGTGGCCTGAGCATAGTCCTCCAAACATAGTCCTTCAAACAAGCTGCTGATACAAGCTATTGCTAAATCCAAGGGGAAACAGAAGTGCTAAAAAGGATCTAAGGGAATCTACACAAGGTCCAAACATCATCTGCAGAGACATACAAGGAAAGTGCAACATAAGATGTTTAAATATTTTAAGTACAGCAATAATCATAAAAATATAAATGGACCTAATTATCCAGTGAAAAGCAGAAGTTGCAAAATTGGGTATAAATACAAATCTATCTTGGGTTTAATATAAATATATATTCGATTTACAAGAGATTCACATAAAATATAAGGACTCAGAAAGATTGGAAGTAAAAATAAAAAATAAAATAAAATCAGGAAAATACTAAGAAGTTAATATAGCTGTTAATATTAGATGAAATTTACTGAAACCAGGTGTATTATTGAGGATAAATACGGTCCTCAGGTAATAATTCAATTAACTAAACATTAAATATAACAAAAAATTATTTATTATTGTTAAATGTGCTCAAAAATATATACAACCAGTGACAGGACATATAAAAATTTACAAACTCACCTTAATAGAAAATTTCTTTTATATAAATTTTAATAGTGTAAAATATGCGTATTTTAAAAGTATACAAATTTCAAGTTTACAATGTAATGAATTGGCATTAAATAAACACTGCCAGGTAGAGCAAGGATATAATTTCATGCAAAACTCTAGGTAAAAAAATAGAATATCGTGAATATCCCAGAGGCACTCTCCTTTATCTCCCAGAAATATCCCCCCACCCAATCATTTAACTGTTATGTTGACATGGCACTATTGGTTCACATCACTTATCTTATGTTTTTTTGAATAAAAAGATACGCTGCATACCATTATTTTGTTTGGCTTATTATATTCAATAATCTTTGGGATTAATCCACGTTGTAGAGTGTACAAGTTTTATTGTTCTCAGTGTTGTATAATATTCTGCTGTATAAATAGAGCATTTATCCATTAAATTTATCCAATGAATGAAGATATGGATATTTCTAGTGTTTTTCTATTACTCTATTATGAATAAAGTTGCTATAATCACATTTGTACATAACTGTAAAACTAATATACAGGCATGCATTGCTATATTATAGGATGTGTGAGCTTTACCTTTAGTAGATATCATTAAGCAGCTTTGAAAATTAAAATTTCCAGCAGCATTGTATGAGAATTCCCTTTGCTCCATATCCCTACAAACACTTAGCATCGTAAACCATTTTATATTTAATCATTCTGGTTGCCATGAAGTTATATCGCATTGAGGTTTTATTTGGCAGTTCCTACCCATTAAAGAGGTAAGCACTTCTTAAATGTTTATTACTTAAGATATCTTTTTCCGGGGGGAGGAAATGCCATTCAAAGGTTTTGCACATTTCCTAATTCTCTATTCTCCTTGTTGAATTTTAGAGTTGTTACACATTTTGGATAATGGAGATTGATTGTATATGTCAAAGATAACTTTTACCATTTTGTTCGTAGCTTTTGTCATCCCCTTAAAAAATGTGTTTCATGAATACACTCTTAAATTTAATAATTCAATTTATCAATTTGTTTTGTTCATCAATTTTTACTTCTCGTAGTTTAAGAAGACAGTCTAAGCTTTCTGCTAGAAGATGGACAATTTTAAAGTTAATGTTTTGATAAATATTTAATTAAATTATTCCATTGATTAAGTTTTTTAAGACACAGGTTCTTGCTGTGTTACCCAGGCTGGAGTGCAATGGTGCAATCCTTGCTCACTGCAGCCTCAAACTCCTGGGCTGAAGTGATCCTCCCACACCAGCCTCCTAAGTGGCCTGGATTACAGATTCATTCCACCATGTCCAACTAATTTTTTCCATATTATTTTAGAAACAGGGTCTTCCTATGTTGCCCACGCTGGACTCCAACTCATAGTCTCAAGAGATCCTTCTGCCTCAGTCTCCCAATTGTTGGGATTACAGGTGTGAGTCACTGTGCCTGGCCACAATGTGTATTTTGTACTCATTTCAATTTCACTTAGAACTGATTTCTTTTTGTAGGAGGAGTAAATGTTTTCTTAATTGAGAAATTTGCCTTACTCTTTCCCCACTGAACTGTAATGCCAACTTTGTTATAACCCAAGTGTTCATGCATATGTGTTTCTGTTTCTAAACTTTATTCTATTCCATTTAGCTATTAGTTTACCCTTCCATGAGTTCAGGAGTAGGACATTGCTATTACAGCTATAGCTATTTACTATTAATATCTGGTATTGTAAATCTTCTAATCTTTTCTACTTAAAAAACTGGCTCATCTGGGCTATTATTTCCCTTTGCATTTCCACATACAATTTTGCATCAGCTTGTCCATTTCCTCCAAAATAACTACTTAGATTCTGATTGGCTTATATTAAGGGTCTATGTGTCTGTTTGTAAAATATATGTGTGTGTGTATATATATGTATGTTGAATTTCTTTAATTCATGAATATTTTCTGTTCCTTTATCATTTAGACATCTGTTAATTTCTTTATTTTTAAAAATATCTTCATAGTGGAAGTGTTGCACAATTTTCATTAACTTTATGAGTACTGATTTTTATGCTACTTCAAATGGCATTGCTTTTACATTTTAAGTTTCTAATGGTATATAGAATATTATTTATATTTTTTAATGTTGACCTTATCTCAGGGAACTCCTTAAATTCACCTGTTTTTAATTGTGTATGTATTGTGTTTTGTTGTGTGGTTTATTTTTTGTATCTATACATTCACAATCATGTTGCATTAAATTATAATAGTTTTAGTACTCCTTTTGCGTTCCTTGTATTGTTATTTTATTTTCTGGTTTTATACTTCTTAGTAAAACCTAGAATAAAATATTGAATAAAGATAAAAATTATAAGTATTTTATTTCATTTCTGTCATTTAGAGTAATGTTTTTAATCATTCATTATCAAGAATGATGTTTTTGCCAGATTTTTTGTGATTACTTTACATGAGATTTAGAAAATTTCTCACAGCCAAAAAAGTTCTATGAGGGATGTTTACAGCATTGAATGCCTACATCAAAAATAAAATAAAATCTCAAATAAGTAGCCTAACCATTACACCTCAAGGATTAGTAAAACAAGGTCAAACTAAATAAAAAGTTAGCAAGAGAAAGAAAATAACAAACATCAGAGCATAAATAAATAAAATAGAGACTAGAAAAATAATAGAAAAGATAAAATAAGAATTGATTTTTTGAAAAGTTAAAATGATAAACCTTTAGCTAGGCTAACTAAAAAAGTAAAAAGACTCAAATAAATAAAATGAAATGCAAAACATGAGACGTGATAATTGGTAATGCAGAAGTACGGAGAATTATAAGACTATTATTAATAATTGTGTGCCAACAAACTGCATAACCTAGATTAAATGGATAAATTTCTAGACACATGCAACCTACTGAGACTGAATCATGAAGAAATTTAAAAATCTTAACAGACCAATAATGAGTCAGGAGATTAAATTAGTAATAAAATATCTCCCCCTCCCAGAAAATTTCAGGACCAGATAGCTTCATTGGCTGAATTCTCTAGAACATTAAAAACAAACAAACAATATCAATCTTTCTCAAACTCTTCAAAATTATTAAATGAAACATATCAAAACTATTATTACAAGGCCAGCATTATCCTGATACCAAAGTCCGATAAGGACACTACACAAAAAGAAAAGTACAGGTTAATATTACCGATGAACATAGATGCAAAAATCCTCCACAAAATACCAGCAAACCATATTCAACAGTACATTTCAAGAATCTTTCACCATGATAAAGTGAGATTTAGCCCTGGATCAAAGATAGTTCAAAATAAGCAGATCAATTAACCACCACATTAACAGGATAAAGAACAAAGTCTATATGATTTTTGCAACAGATTAAAAATGGTACGTGACAAAATTTAATATTTTTTCATCATAAAACCTCTCAACAAATAGCCTTAGAAGAAATCGTGCTAAACACAATAAATATGTGACAAAACCACAGATAACATCATACTTAAGTATATGTATTCAGTATATATACACTTAATAATTAATTGCTTGATTCCTTGTGAAATTGAACTTGGACCTTGTTAAAGTATATCATACATACTTAATAAATAATTAATCATATAGGTACTTAATAACTACTTAAATGTTTAATTCCTTGTGAAATTGAACTTGGACTTTGTCACTGACTGGTTCTGTGATATTAGGTATTCCCTCACTGCCAGTTTTCTTGTTTTTAAAATAAAGATCATAACTATACTCATATCATATGCCTGGAGTGAACACTAAATGAGAAAGCTATCTATCTCTCTAATCACATTTAGTACACAGCTTTTGCTTCCTGTACTTGGTAGCACATTTTCCAATGGTTTTCTGTATGTCATCACAGTGTATCTGAACTAGAGGCCAAATATCTCAATAAAAAAGAACTTTCTTCTAAAAGGTGAGCTTATAAACTATGATACTACTTTCTAGACTTTGATTACCAAAGTTGTAAATCAAGGAAAGAGATTGAAAAACTACTGTGAGATTGTAGGCAAGCGGTAAGTGAGTGGATATTGTGATGGTCCAGTGCATTTCTCTGACTGCTGATTTCTTGCTAATTATTGGTCTGAAGAATCTGTAGGCACTAGATAAGTGTCAATCATCCACTATAATGGAAGACAAAATAATTTAAGCAAAGCTTTATATAGGGCAACATTACCATATTGGCCATTTCCATAAAACCAGACATTGGACAGAATACAAATATTGCTAATCAAGGATAGTGTTTCTGTGTTCACATCAAATAATTTATTTTAAAGAATGTTATTTGTTAAAGCCAATTAAAAATTTATATATCCAATTAAACTAAATATATAATTATTATCTCTTACAAACTAATGTAGAGTTTGTCTTACTCTACGACTGCTCTTTTAGTCATGAATCTATAGAGTCATTAGTCATGACTGTACATAAAGATCAATGGAACACTGCTATTTCAGTTTTGTAAAGATAATGGTGTTTAATGAAAAGAGAAATTTACAGACAGTTATTCAGTGATTCCCTAAAGATTTTTATTTTTTTAATTTATTTTTATTTTCTGAGATAGATTCTTGCTCTGTCACCCAGGCTGTAGTGCAGTGGTCCACCCTTGGCTCACTGTGACCTACATCCCCTGGGTTCAAGCGACTCCTGTCTCAGCCTCCTGAGTAGCTGACATTACAGGTACGTGCCACCACATCCAGCTAATTTTTGTATTTTAGTAGAGAAGGGGTTTCAACATTTTAGTCAGGCTGGTCTCAAAACTGACCTCAAATTATCTGCCTGCCTCGGCCTCCCGAAGTGCTGGGATTACAGGTGTGAGCCACCTCTTCTAGCCCTGGCCCAGATTTTTCAATATCTTCTTTTTTTTTTCCTCTTCTGTGTCTAAGTACAAAGAAAACATGAAAAGTTTGAGATAGAGTAACTTGCTTAGATTGGCTTTGGAAAACAATTCTATGTGATTTTTTTTCCAATAAGCACCAAAAATTCAAAGAGAAAAGGCAAGCGTTTAAAAGTGCCCACACTGTGAATTATAAATGTGAAACAAACAACTCTGGGAAACACCTCCCAAAGTAAGGAACTCCAAGAGTACAAGAAAAAGTAGGCAGTTTATAGTCAATTGCTTTACATTTTTATTAAAATGTCTTCTGTCTTTTGGCTAAATCCAGGTAAGGAAGTCCAAACAGGAAAACAAAACAAAACATAAACAAAGAAACAGAAATGAAAAAAATTCTAGGCATTTGGTGTAAAAAAGAGTATCTGAAGAAGTAAATTCTTATAATTAAGATATACATTGGTAAGTTCTAGATGCTCCATCAGAAATATGGTTTTGTGGTATTGTTCTTTCGAAAATGTCTTGTCAATTTAACACTATCATTATCCAGGTCTTCTTATACAATGTTTTATATATATTCTAAATGTTTCTTCACATAAAAACTTATATTTTTAGTTGAATTTACAAAATTTTGTCATCTTTAATTCACATTCAGTGTCACTTCCAGTTCTTACTTAGCACTTAGGGAACCTGACCTTGATGTAGCCAATGTGTAAGTGGGTGTATGAATTTTTGTTAACATAAAACATAAGACAAACAAGTTAATTGAAACTTGGATCAATTTGCATATGCTTAGGTAATAAAAATAAGACTAACTTTCTAGGACTTCTGTCATGTAGTTCTATATCGAATTTACAATTTTGTACTTACGTTTGGAAATAATTATCAACTTAAAAGTAATTAATTTTGCATATGACTTTTGCATTTATCCATTTTGTAAATTTTATTTTCATTAGTTATTTTTCTATTTCAAACTGTTCTAAAAAGAAAAAACTATTAAATACCATCCATATTGGTAGATTTATATAAAACAAACAAGATATCAGAAAGCTATAAATGTTATCAAGTAAAACTACTACTTCACATGCTTTGTATTTTGTTCTTGCTGTCTCCTTTAAGTGGATTTCTGCTAAATCATAATCTTGCAAAGTCCAACACATTCTCTCCCATGGCAAAACTGAGGAACAAATAAATACATTGATTTTTCCAATATTGCAGACAAATCATTTCTTAGCAACGGTTTCTTCATTTATTCCAAAATCATAAAAACTCTGTTGTAAGAAAACATCCACTATTTTTGCTAGTGGTTCCTTCATGAACTTGAAGGTAAGGACACTTGGCATCAAAATGTAAGGAATACATGCTTTGAAGCTAGAGGGGATATTCACAGGTTTGTCTCCTCTGAAATGTAAATTTACTTATGTATTGAAATGATATAGTAATACGTATTTTTGTATGACTAAATTGCATAAGGCTGTAGAAGATATTTTATATTATCTATTCTCCTTTGAAACTGGTTGTTCACAATTTACAACCGTAGCCTATCATTTAGTGAATATATTTATGTTATGATTGAAGCGATGTACTTACTGATATTGGGTACAAGAACCCAGTTTTAGTTTTATTTAATCCGACAAATAATTGGCCCTGTCCTTATGGTTTCCTTTTTTATTCATAATTGTCTTCCTCCAATTAGCCTTATCAAAAGTAACTAATTTTTATATCTGACATTGTTTAAAGTTGTAGTTTCAGATACAGAAATACGTTTTTTTTTTTTTAATTAAAACTGTGTCTTTTGGCCGGGAGCGGTGGTTCACGCCTATAATCCCAGCACTTTGGGAGGCCTAGGCAGGTGGATCACGAGGTCAAGAGATCGAGACCATTCTGGTCAACCAGGTGAAACCCCGTCTCTACTAAAAATACAAAAATTAGCTGGGCATGATGGTGCGCGCCTGTAGTCCCAGCTACTCAGGAGGCTGAGGCAGGAGAATTGCCTGAACCCAGGAGGCGGAGGTTGCAGTGAGCCGAGATCGTGCCATTGCACTCCAGCCTGGGTAACAAGAGCGAAACTCCGTCTCAAAACAAACAAACAAAAACAAAACAAAACAAACAAACAAACAAAAAAACAAAAAACTGTGTCTTTCTTAGAATTTGCCCATTTTTACAGAGTGTCTAAGAAAATATTTTATTATAGTCTCAAAAGAAAAAAAAAAAACACTTAATCCAAATGTCTTAAACATAAAATTTAAAACAGATACATAAAATGTGATGTAACTCAAACTTTAGTGACTCAAATAGATTAAAGCATATTTACTATAACTTATGTGGTCACACTATGTGTCCATGAAGTATGGATATACATTTCTACCACAAGGAAAGGGAGCAAAATTTTGAACAATTATACAATCAAAATAGAAAAAAATAGAATAGTAGAAAAATAGCTAATTATGTAGAGTGAACTTAAGGAGTACTGGAGAATTGAAGGGGTATCAAATGGTGTAATATCTGTAGAGGAAATGAGAGTGATGGACTAGTAAAAGAGACAATATGGGCGAGAATATGAGAATAAATTGTGATTGATGTTTTGCTTTTTATTATTCCACTTGAAAGAGAACACTTATGCATTGGTAATTTTAAGTAATATTTTATAAAAGATAACTGAATAATGAAATACATTGGTCTTTCTCACTTATAATTCAAACTCTATTTTTTCTAATGTTTGGCATACTTTTAAAACATTCTTGGTTGTAAAAGAAGAGAAAATTTCTGAAAATTAGTGAAACACTTTTATTTAGGTTGAAATTTATTTCTTAGCCATATATTTTTGCATTTTTTATAAATAAGCAAGAGGTCTTTATAGAATGTAAACGTTTTTTGATATTCCAGATAATCACATTTCTTTGAGTACAAATTTATATGTATGTCTCAAAGTTCAAACATTAGGAAATCACTTTTCATCAATCTTCATTCCCTGTGGAGTTTATCTGAACGTACAGTCATTTTTAAAGTTTATCCTCTGATCAGCTCAGCTGGACTCTTACAAAGATAAGAGTGTAGCATAATGTAGAGTCAAAATTCTAGAATTCACAGATTGCATCAAGGGACTGAATTTTTTATTGATTTTGAAAGTCATTGGATCTCATTCTGTTAGCTTTATTTTATTGTTTTGGTTTCCATAATAAACTAAACTTGAAGTCTTTGAATTTACTTGATAAAAACTTGATCTATCAAATAGTCAAAATAAGCAAAAGTTGGAATGTGAAAAACTACTTAACTGTGTATAAAAATGAGAAAAATTGAAATAGACATAAAACGATATTAAGGAATTTTGTAAAGTTAGCTATTAAGACGTGTTTGCCAATTCCAGACCAGTGATAGAAAGTACAACTTTACATTTAAATATATATTGATAGTCACTATTAAAGTTTATTCTAAATGTTTGGTTTCTTTAAAAAGCAACCTCAAGCATTTTGTCCATAAGAATTGTATATCAAATGGATAATTACATATATAATCTATGGCTAGGATAATGAGTGTCACTGAATATATTCATATTTAAGTTTGATACTATTAATATTACCCCCAAATAGGTAGAAATGGATAAGAGTACTTATCAGAAGTGCATAAGAGTACCTTTTGTTTTCTCCTGCACCCTGCATTATCAACTATTTTTTTTTTTTTTGGCAAATTTGACAATGACACATTTATTTTACTCAGATTCCTTGAGAAGCATTTTTTCCCAAGCACATTCATGTTGATGTTAGTCCCTGTAGGTTGGCTGTGTGGATCTTATCTAGAAAACATTCACATCATTTATATGTAATTTTTTGCTTTGTTCCTTAAAGGAGACAGAAACTTGAGTAGATTGGCCTACACTGTAAACCCATGCTTGTTTTAAAGATTACCTTAAGGAGAGAGAAGCTAGCAAGGCACTTTGTTTTTTTCTTTAATCTACAACATGCAACTTTAACAGTAATAAAGTCAATATTTTAGAAATTAATAATTATTCTGGTTTATCAAATTTTCAGAAACTGCAAGAAGACTTGGAGTTTTCTTTATCTAAAATAGTCTTAAAACTCCTAATATTTACTAACTGTAAATTAGATTCAACAATTCTTAAATTACTAGTGGACCTGAACATCTATTTATTTATTTATTTTATTTTTTATTTTTATTGCATTTTAGGTTTTGGGGTACATGTGCAGAACGTGCAAGATAGTTGCATAGGTACACTCACGGCCGTGTGTTTTGTTGCCTTCCTCCCCTTCACCCAATTTGGCATTTATACCCAGGCTATCCCTCCCCAGCAGCACCCCCCCACTGCCCCTCCCCTATTGGCCCCAATAGACCCCAGTGCATAGTACCCCCCTCCCTGTGTCCATGTGTTCTCATTTTTCTCACCCGCCTATGAGTGAGAACATGTGGTATTTCCTTTTCTGTTCTTGTGTCAGTTTGCTGAGAATGATGTTCTCCAGATTCATCCATGTCCTTACAAAGGACACAAACTCATCATTTTTGATTGCTGCATAATATTCCATGGTGTATATGTGCCACATTTTCCCAGTCCAGTCTATCATCGATGGGCATTTGGGTTGGTTCCAGGTCCTTGCTATTGTAAACAGTGCTGCAATGAACATTCGTGTGCATGTGTCCTTATAGTAGAACGATTTATAGTCCTTTGGATATATACCCAGTAATGGGATTGCTGGGTCAAATGGAATTTCTATTTCTAGGTCCTTGAGGAATCGCCACACTGTCTTCCACAATGGTTGAACCTGAACACCTATTTATACGTTAAATTGTCTTAGTCTTTCTTTTTTGTGTAAAAAAGGCCCTCATATTTGTCTATATTTTGTTTAGATTGACATGTATTTATCTTTTTTCTTTTTTAAAAAAAAAAATTTCTTTTAAGTTCAGCAGTACATTTGCAGGTTTGTTACATAGGTAAATTTGTGCTGGGAGTTCAAGGTTCAGATTATTTTGTTACCCAGGTAACAAACCTAGTACCCATTTGTTATTTTTCCTGATCTTCTCTCTCCTTCCACCCTCCACCCTATGGGAGGTCCCAGTGTGTGTTGTTCCCCTCTTATGTGTCCATGTATTCTCATCACTTAGCTCCCACTTATAAGTGAAAACATTCAGTATTTGGTTTTCTGTTCCTATGGTAGTTTGCTGAGGAGAATGGCCTCCAGCTCCATCCATGCACCTGCCAAGGACAGGATTTCTTTCTTTTTTATGGCTGCATAATATTCTATGTTGTGTCTGTACCACATTTTCTTAATCCAGTCTATCAGTGATGGACATTTAAGTTAGTTCTATGTCTTTGTTGTGAACAGTGATACAATTAATATTTGCATGCATATGTCTTTGTAAGTGAATGATTTATGTTATTTTGGGAATATATCCAGTAATGGGATTGCTGGGTTGAATGATATTTCTGTCTTTAAGTCTTTAGGAAAGCATCACACTGTCTTGCACAATGGTTGAACTAATTTACACTCTCAAAAACAGTGTATAAGCATTATTATTAATATTAAGTAAATTAGCTCTTTCATCATTCTATGTATTAAAAATGTTTCCCAATTTGATACTTAAATTTGTATATAATATTTTAATCAGTAAGTTAAAAATTGTGACTAAACTCTATAGAACAATTCCTTCTATAATGAAGGAAAAATAACTCACCAGAATACCATTGATACTTTATATTCTGTATTTTAGCTTCAAAAAGAATTCATTTAAGTTCATGAACTTGCTGAACATTTCATGTATTAGAATCTTCTATTCTATCACTAATATTTTGAACTTTAGAATATTGGATACATTTTCCTCATGAAAATATTTTTTTAATATTTATAGATTTCATTAAATTATTGCACTACACTTTATAGAAATGGAATGTGAAAATGTTGGCAGCCATCCATGAGACACTTTAATGTGTAATCTACTCAAGTTTTTTCTTGAATCGTTTTTGTTATTAAAATATTTATAATGAGTGACGCATAGTTCCATAACCTAACTGTATAAGCTATCATTGAAACAAGTTTAGTTGATGCTAATTTCCTGTGATTCAGAATGTAACAAATATATTCAAGTAAGAATTTTTAAGGTAACAATTATCATGGCTCCTAAAAAATATTTTTCATTTTCCAATAAATGGAAATTTCTCATGATTCCTTTTCTAAACTATTTAAATCTTTCATAAAATTTCTGATTTATATATTTATGAATCAATCCCCATTATATGAAAAACAAACTAAAACATTATGGCAATAAGTAATCTACTATTTAAATAATTTTAATTTAGCCATGCTTAATAATGTTTATTCTCAACAGATTTGTTACCAAAGATGCATTGGAAAACTACTGTTTACTTCTGGAAAAATAGAACTAAAGAATTTTTAAAGTAAAGACTTTTCTAACCAGTGTTTGTAACACTTGCACGTAGCCTATTATAAGCTCACAAATATTTGTCTCGTGATAAATGAATGGGCACTCACACCAAATGACTTCTTTAAGAGCTTTTATGAACCCTCTTAAAAGAGAAGATCCCGTACATTTTGAGAAAATGTATTGAATAATTAGAACACAGATGGGTAGATAGATTAGGTAAATGATAGATAACAGATAGATAGATAGATAGATAGATAGATAGATAGATAGATAGATAGATAGATAGACACAGACAGACAGACAGACAGACAGACAGACAGATATAGGTTAATATTTCCCTTCGTGGTCCACAAAGGGAAATTTCATGAGGAACAAAGCCTAAAATATTACAACCCACTGAGCAGAGAATCATTGGGTCCATTTCCAATAAACCTAATAAACAGCGTCCTAGATCTGTTTCTGTGTGGCTGGGACAACTGTACTCACCTATGTTTGAATTTGGAAATAAGTGGATTACTCACAATTTTAGGTAAAAACAGTTACTACAAAATCCAAAACTGGATCTTGGTCTCTTGTTAATTCAAGGCTGAAAATGAATTGAGTATATGATTCAGAGCCCAGAGCTTAGCTGCTAACACAAAACCAGCTTAAGAGCTGTGAACAATGAAGAACCAAGTCATGGACAATGTGCCATCTCAATGGCAAACCTTCTGGAAGATAATCATAGCAAAAAGTGAACTATTACATTAAAAAAAATCAAAACATGTAAGGGAGATAAGCATCATGAATAAAGCAGAAGCATATTGAATAAAAATGGAGAACAAATCACATTTGATTATCTTAACAAAAATTAAAAGAAGCAGACTCTAAATTCAACATGTAAACATAAAGTTTCCAAAAGTGTTAAGGCAATTCTAAAAAGAATTATTAGCCGGCCATGGTGGCGTGTGCCTCTAGTCCCCTCTACTTGGGAGGCTGAGGCAGGAAAATCGTTTGAACCAGGGAGACAGAGGTTGCAGTGAACCAAGATTGCACCACTGCACTCCAGCCTGGGCAACAGAGTGAGACTTCATGTCAAAAAAAAAAATAAAAAAAAGAGTTGAGGGAGAATTGTCAATGGACTATGTCTTCTAGACATCAAGCCACTAAATTATAGGATAATTTGTTATACAGCAATAAATAACTTATCCTCCAAGATTCTCATCCTTATTCTAAATTCAAGATTCTAGTCTTCATTCCTGTCCACTAGTTCAGTGTTCTTGGATGAATTGATTATTTGTTATGGATATTATTTCTCTTTATCAATCACTACACTTAAAGTAACTTCCAGACACAATATTAGGCCAATAGAATTTCTTAGCCTAACTATATACTTTAATGTGGCAAGATACATTTTCTGAACATTTTACTCGACCCTGTCTAAATAGTGAATTATATGTGGAAATCACTATTTGAAATTTTAATTATTTCAAAGGCAATTATTTGGTGGCAATTATTTCTGAAGAAGCATCTAGTCTCACACAGGAAAAGACAATTTTCCCATCAACTGGTTTCCATTTATAGAAATCACAATTTACTTAATATTAAAATGATTTATCTAAATCATAAAATGAAACACTATCTTGCCAATAGCTGTATCAATGTCTTATTATACTCTGTAAGTGAAAGAAGAAGAAGTATTCTTGGTCTTTGTTTCTATTTCCATTGATATTCACAACAATTAATAGTGTATTTTAATTTAAATTAGGAAATGGTATTAATAGATGGTAAAGAGAGTAATGCATATTGACATGCATATATATTATGTTTAAAACTTTTCCTTTGGTTTTTACTAAAACTTATGAATTATTTTTAAAATCACATAAGCAATATTTGATAGCATCTGAAACGCATTATTTATGTTTTTATGATGCTTCTAACAGAGTAATAGAGAATAAAATATATAAAAATTTCAATGGTGTATCAATTTGGAGGATGTGTTCTTAGTTCCTATTTTAATGATTATGGATGTGAGGTGACTTGTCGAAAATTTCTTATTCAGTCTCTGCTGATAGCAATGGCAGAAATTTGTGAGCTTGATACATACTATATTCTGGTAATACACGAAAGCAATTAGCTTCTTTGTAAATCAACTGTTTTCCTGGCAAGAGTGACATGGAGACCTTATCGAAGAATTACTCAGTCTGTAATGATCACCAATCCCAGTAATCTATACTTAATAAATAAGAATATTAAGGAGGAAATGTATATATGAGTTAAGTTTTTTATCCACCTTTATATATGACAATAAATGCAAATTCTTCAAAGTTTTTAAAGTACAGTTTTAGAAATATTTTAATTATTTTTCAAAATGAACTTCTCACCTCATAGACACCAATAATTCAAGCTGTTTGTGATAAAAGAGGATCAAAATCAAAAAATGCATTTGTTTTCCTGGAATCTAAAGTCTATGAAGTCAGAAATATCCACAGAAAACACCATAATGAAAAAAATTTTTCATAGTCAACCAGCTAAATAGTTTACTAAATTTGACAGGAAAATATTTTGTTTTTAATTATGTGACCCCTTGATACAAAGTATGTTTTCAAACTATTACAAGCACAAAAATTGCAGCTTGTATTTTATGGAATGAAATTGCTTAGTATTATAAATATTTAAAATATAGGTAACCTAAAACTGTGTTTAGGTTATCTATTTTAGATAGATGATAGATAGTTAGATGATAGATAGATAGATAGATAGATAGATAGATAGATAAATAGATGATAGATAGATGATAGATAGATAGATAGATAGATAGATAGATAGATAGATAGATAGATGATAGATAGATGATAGATAGATAGATGATAGATAGATAGATAGATAGATAGATAGATAGATAGATAGATAGATAATAATCAAGGTGCCTATACAATTTATTATTGTTTGAGAAAACATTATTTTTAAAAATCTTTATTTTTAAATGTTTCTTTTTTTAATTCTAAAATTGTGTGAATGAGATGGCAGTCCCTGTTGAGAACTGGGGTCTTTTTTGAATAGGTATAACATTTCAAAGCACAGAAAATTGTTCTTCTAAATACTACGAGGCCTTTCAAAGTCTTCTGCTTCTTAGACAAACTGCTAACATCCATCTGACAGTACTGTCTTCTTGTTCTTCATAAGGTAGGTTACAATTTACTTCAGAAAGACATGAAGGACTGTTCTTCACAATAGCTGCAGTGAAAGAGAATTGTACTTTTTATCTGTCTTTTTTTTTCTAAGATAAATGGAGCAGGTGTAGAGGAATTAATGAAGCAACTGCCAAATTGCAGGGGTCATCGGTGTGTTGAAAGCTATAAATTAGCCAGGCCTTGTGGGAAATTACCCTCTACCTCTATTGAGAGTCTGTCATTTCTAAATTCAAGTTCAAGACAAGACAAAAAGCTATTTGAAAGTGGGAAAAAAATGCCAGTTAACTTTCATTACTTTGGGTAATTCTAAGCAAAAGCACACACACACCAGAATATATGTAAATATTAACTGTAAATCTACCTATGTAAATATGGTTACAATGTTACTTATTCTACAGAAGAAAACAAAGTTTGTGCTTTGTTAAGAATATGTATTTCTATTGATGAGAGCAGTTTAAAACTACTAGGAATACAATCTACACTAGTGTACACAAATTTACTGATTTGTTAAATTCATATTAAATCCAATGTTTTTCAGGAAATTGTTATAGTATAAAACTAGAGATTTAAAGAAATTTTATTTTAAATATGAGTTCACATGATACATTTATCTCACTCTCTGCCTCAGACTCTTACTTTCTCATTATTAAATAAAATGTTAAAGGAATGTGCTTTTCTAAAAGACACCTCAGTGATAATAGAATAACAGCTCAAAGAGAATCTTAGAAAATCTTTTGAAACATGTTAAATTTTTTTTTTATTTTTAAATTTAGAGAAGGACAAAACAATAAATCTAACTCAGTTGTGTTGTAAGGGAAATTGCACTACAGTGCATTTGCAAATTATGTCAATTCTTTTCTTTTTCTTTTTTTTTTTTTTGAGACAAAGTCTCGCCCTGTTGCTTAGGCTGGAATGCAGTGGTACTATCTCAGCTCACTGCAAACTCTAACTCCCGGGTTCAAGCGATTCTCCTGCCTTAGCCTCCTGAATAGCTGGGATTATAGGCAGATGCCGCCACACCCAGCTAATTTTTTTGTATCTTTAGTAGAGACGCGGTTTCACCACATTGGGCAGGCTGGACTCAAACTTCTAACCCCATGATTGCCCACCTAGGCCTCCCAAAGTGCTGAGATTACAGGCGTGAGCCATTGCACCTGGCATGTCAAGTCTTATGAATATTCTGCAATTACAAGAACCTATGAGTTTAGCAAATGTTTTGAGTATACATAAACTACTGAATTTAATATGTTGATCAATGAGGAAAAAATTAAAATATTATATTGCTAAATCATCTCATCAGTAAAGAAGTAAAACTCTTCATTTATTCATCATCTTCAATGTATAGCAATGAAATTTTAAATTTACCAATCCTCTTAACTTATTGTTTTATACAATATTTCCTTCAACATCTGAATTTTCCACTTACCAATTTGGATTCCATATTTCACAATTCTAAAACTTTACATAACCATACAAGTGTACTGCCACAAATCACTCTTTTAATGATGCAAGCTTCAAAAAGCCCAATTAATGTTCACAGCAGGGTAGCTAAATATGGGTGAATAAAGTCTAAAACCTTGTTAAGTAGCCTTATTTTGAATCTAGAAACTATAACACCAATTATGCCCTTGGTAATAGAATGGCATCGACTATTCTTGTTAAAATTACTGTATTTCTGCAAGCCTATTTACCCTTCCATTCTCCTATATGCTCCTCTCTTCTTCAAATGCCTCCACCTTGAGCCTTGTTCTCAACTGATGTTTGTGTTTTCTGTTTCACTGACAAGATTTAAAAGAACAATAATAATTAAAAACTTGTGAATTATCCCACCAACCCTTTAATATCACAGTTTTGTTTGTTGATTTACCCTCATTTCTCAGGATTCAAACATTGGAGCATATCGATGCCATCCTCAGCCTTCATCCCTTCCAATGCTCCTTGGGTAGATAATTGTAAGTATCATTTGTATGCTGCTTTTTCCTCAATTTTATGAGTTGCCTAGCCTTCTTCCTTAATTGAAGTGCATCAAGTGCCTTTTCAAAATATCCACTTGGATACCTAAAAGGTTTCTCAAGCTTCACATGTTCAAAATAAAAGTCCTAATTTTTTTCTCACATTAACCAGCTCCTTTGGCATTCTTTTTCTCAGTAAATCACACTCGCGTTCATTCACTAACAAACTATGGTAGAAACTGGCCATCTGACTAAACCATTTCCTCTTGCAGAAAATACACCTCAACTTTCATTGTGGTAGTTGAGATCATGTTACTAATTCTAGCCACTACAATGTGTACAGAAGTGATGTGTATCACTTTAAGGCCTAGCCTGTAAATACACACTACTTGCAGTCCTCCTTATTCCTTTCTGTTCTTGCGGCTGGGATGGAGCTCATCCTAGGTCAAGCGTGGAAGCCACATGCAGAAAGGGAAGAGCCATGCTATAGCCAAGCCATATATCTTCTGCTTGTATGAGGTTTTCCTGACCAAGAAAATACACAGCAGATTAATATGTGTACAAGAAATGCACAAATGGTGCATTTGCTATGCTAGAATTTGTTTCAGAAAATAGAATCATCATGAATCTCAAATGTATTGAATTACCTGAATTCTTTTTATTGCATATTTATTTTTTAATGATATTCATATTTCAGCCATTTTTATAACTTCTCTGTTGTAAAAGACCACCCTGTTCTAAGCCCCTGTTACAATTAAATAGGATTACTCCAATTCTTAGGAAATATTTTCCTTGAAAATATATTTACATCCTTTCTCCTATTATAATTTTGTTTTGAAATGATTCCGTTAAAACTTGTCAGATAATGTCACACTTCTGCTCAAAATTATACAGTGATTTCTTTTCTCAAAATAAGCAACATAGATTTATATAAACTTTATCTCCCTCACTACCACTGTGACCTTCTTTTCAATTATTTTGTTCCTCACACTCTGCTGAAATTCTGTGAACACTTCTAGATCTTCTGATTTACTAAATGTAGTCACTCATTTGTGTCTTTATTTTAGTTAATCCTTATGCCTGGAAGGTTTTTCCCTAAAATATATGAAAAGCTTATCATCCCATTCATTCAGCACCTACTAAAAATTTGGAAGGTAAGAATATAATAATGCATTTATATCTATTATTTTAGTAATTTCCATTTTGTGGCATATAAAAATAGAAATCACTTTCACTTTTTATGGCTTTATAAACAATGCATGTCCATTAGCATATTTGAATGTCCTTCAGTATAATACTTACCAAAGTTAACATATATTGTATTATAGTTCAATTGCTAAGTGATGAGATATGAGATTGTTATAATATGCCAGATAATCTAAAATGATAGTATCAATTTTTATTCCCAGAAGATGAAAATTACAAAATTCAAATTATTTATCAAAAACTAGACTGATCCATTTTTTTAACTTTTTCATTTTTTTCTTACAATCTATGAATGTGGTTTTAATTATCAGTGTCCTAGTCATTAAAACGTTTGGAAAAGTTTTTATACATTATGGATCATTTCTGTGACCTGTTTTGTCACATCTTTCCAATTTGTAACCTGCTTTTATCCTGTGACTTTCTGTCTATTCTATCAACTATATAAATTTCTTTGTTAGTAGTTATTTATGTAATACAGTAGTTGGATATATTTTCCCTCAAGTTGTAGTTGATCTTTTAAATTTTGCTCTCTCTTTATGTAATAATCATAGTTTATAATTATTATATATTTGTACTTTTCAGATTTTGTGGTCTAATGCATTCTTTTTCTTTTTGATCCAAAGGGCTTATTTCATTTATTGGCATGCAATGTTAAAGTATCTTTTGTCTTTAAAATATCTGCAGCAGGGCGGGCGCGGTGGCTCAAACCTGTAATCCCAGCACTTTGGGAGGCCGAGGCGGGTGGATCACAAGGTCAAGATATCGAGACCATCCTGGTCGACATGGTGAAACCCCGTCTCCACTAAAGATACAAAAAATTAGCTGGGTACTGTGGCGCGTGCCTGTAATCCCAGCTACTCAGGAGGCTGAGGCAGGAGAATTGCCTGAACCCAGGAGGCGGAGGTTGCAGTGAGCCGAGATGGCGCCATTGCACTCCAGGCTGGGTAACAAGAGCGAAACTCTGTCTCAAAAAAAAAAAAAAAAAAAAAAAAAAAAAATATCTGCAGCAACTTTAAATGTGCTTTTTTTCACTATTGATGTTTAAGAATATTTTTTATTGTCTCTTAAAAGTAAATCCAAAATCTACACAAAACCTTAAAGAAAACCTGTGAAATACCATTCTGGACATAAATTCTGGCAAAGATTTCATGATTAAGATGCCAAAAGCAATTGCAATGTAAATGAAATTGGGACCTAATTAAACTAAAGGACTTCTGTACAGCAAAAGACTATCAAGGAAGTAAAAATCTACATAATAAGAGAAAATATTTGCAAACTACGCATCTGATAAAGTCTAAAATTCAGGATCTATAAGAAATTTAAACAATTAACAAGTAAAAATTAAACATTAAAAAATTTAAAATGCCCACTAAACATGGACAAAGAACAGAGACACTTTTCAAAAGAAGACATAGACGTGGCCGAGAAGCTTATGAAAAACTTCTCACCATCACAAATCATTAAATGCAAATCAATACCACAAGACACCATCTTATACCATTTAGAACGCTTATTATTAAAAAGTAAAAAATCAGATGCTGGTGTTGATGTAGAGAAAATAAAACGCTTACAAGTTGTTGGTGGGAAAATAAGTTAGTTCATCCACTGTGGAAAGCAGGTTGGAGATTTCTCCAAGAAATTAAGACCGAACTACCACTTGACTCAGCAAGCTAATTACTGGCTACATACCCAAAGGAATATAATTTTTTCTACCAAAAAGACATATGCACATGTATGTTTATTGCAGCAGTATTCACAATAGCAAAGACCTGGAATCAATCTAAATGCCCATCAACGGTGGACTGGATAAAGAAACTGTGCCACATATACACCATGGAACATCACACAGCAGTCAAAAAAGAACAAAATCATGTTTTTTTTTCAGCAACATGGATGCAGTTGGAGGTCATTATCCACAGAAAATTAATTCAGGAACAGAAAACCAAACAAAATAATTGGGAGCCAAACATTGAGTACACAGGGATATTAAGAAGGGAACAATAGACACTGGGCCATACGTAAGAGTGGAGGTTTGAAGGAAGTTGAAGAATGAAAAACTACTATCAGGTACTATGCTAATCATCTGGATGATGAAATATGAACACCAAACCCCATGATATGCAATTTACGCATGTAACAAACCTGCACATGCAGCTTCTGAACCTAAAACCAAAGTTGCTAGGGGAAAGAAAAAGAACACTTTCCATTTTGTCTTGTCTGCACGTCGTTGTTTCTCTTAAGAAATCCGCCATCAGTGAAAACACATCTTTTCTTTTAGCCATTTTTATGATAAAAGAAAACAAACCAAAAATCTTTAATTTTTTTTTTTGAGACAAAGTCTCACTCTGTCACCCAGGCTGGAGTGCAGTGGCAGGATTTTGGCTCACTGCAGCCTCTACCTTCTGGGTTCAAACAATTCTCCTGCCTCAGCCTCCCGAGTAGCTGGAATTACAGGCACGTGCCACCATGCCTGGCTAATTTTTGTATTTTTAGTAGAAACAATATTTATTTTTTTTTAAAAAAAAATGTATATTTTATTGCACTTTAGGTTCTAGGGTACATGTGTAAAATATGCAGGATTGTTGCATAGGTACATACATGGCAATGTGGTTTGCTGCCTCCATCCTCCTGTCACCTATATCTGGCATTTCTCCTCCTGTTATCCCTCCCCAACCTCCCTACCCCCCACTGTCCCTCCCATATTCCCCATGTTGGCCAGACTGGTCTCAAACTTATGACATCAGGTAATCCACCTGCCTTGGCCTTCCAAACTACTGGGATTACAGGCATGAGCCACTGAGCCAGGCCAAAACTTTGACTTTCATTAATATATATTTTTTTGACAGGGTCTCACTCTGTTGCCCAAGATGGAGTACAGTGGTGCAAGCTGCTCACTGAAAACTCTTTGAAAACTTTTAAGTGTTTTTTTTTAAAAGAATTTATTCTTTTGAAATATTTACTAACCCTGAATCAATCGTTCTTCTCATCTATTATCTATTTGAATGCTCTTTCATCACTATTTGTATTTTTCCTATCTTATTTTTTTTCTCTTGCTTCTTTAGGTTGGGAAATTTTTAGCTTGTCAATTTATACTTTGTACGTGCCCACTTGCAGTTAATTCTATAGATTATCTAATTTCAGATACTGTATTTTTCCATTCTAAAATATGGTTATGATTATTTTAAAGCTGTTAAATTTCTGGAAAAAATATTCCTTTTGTCTATTTTAGCTACTAGTCGTTATCTATATTTTCACCATATTTGGCACTGTTATAGTCAGTTTTTTCTTGCTACTCCAATTTCTTGACAATTTTCACAGCTTCTAGTATTTTTCTCAAAATTCTCTGTCACGTTTTGGTCTATTTGTGTTTCTAGTAATTTTTATGGAACTCTAAAGTTTATACCGTAGAGACTTCAAATATTTCCTTTTACTAGAAAAGGCTGTTTTTTTTCTTCTGTTATGCAGATAGAGAGAGAGTATGATCATTTCACTCCAAACATGAGTATAGCTGGGTTAGTATTAGGCTAAAATTTGAGGGACACTTGGTATACACTTCTTTATTCCTGTTCCTGCTTCATTCCTGTTCCTTCATGGGGTCCTGAGCTTTTGATTGAGAGGTTGTCTGATGTTTGAAAGCTCATCCCTGAAAGACTACAGAACATCACTGCTATCCTTTGAAATTTTGCTAGTCTATAGGCCTAATCTCCTAATCCAGCGCAGAATAAATAATGGCAGATATCTGTAGGCAAAACCACTGCTTTATTGCCTGAGCACAGGAACAATGGAGGAAATTTTTCTTCGCCTTAGAAAGGCTCTTTCTAGGTCTTAGCCTTCTGCACAGTCCCAAGATTCAGATATTTTCTGGTGGGATCTAGGCATGTGAACAATGCTCCTCAAGTTGTGACATTTTGCTTACTTAAAAAGCATCATTGCTTTTCATTTTTTCTTTCCTCCAGCATAGTTTGTCTGCTTGTGGTGAGTCCAATTCTGTGGCCAATTCTAGAAGTGGGAAAAACACTCAGTTTCATAAGCAAAGCAAAACAACATCAGTGAGCATCAGCTTAACTCTTAACAGTTCTAACCTCTCGAGTAACATACAAAATTCTAAAATCCATTAATATCTAGTGAAATCTCTAGCAATTCAACTATAAAAAATATTATAACTTACATTTCTCATGTGTAGTATCTTCAATAGGTTTTTTTTTACAAATGCATTTGCACTTTACATTATATATAAATCTTTGAAAGCTTAAAATTATGATTATTTTTTATTTTTATTCTGTTTGGTTTGTTAATTTTTATTTATATCTCACAAATAGCCAATTTACATATCTGGGAATTTTCCTCAAAGAGTTATTAACTGGTAATTGACAGAACCCACGTGACCCACCCAACCACCAGCCTGGTGCCAGTGGCATTAACTAGTAAGAGAATGTCATAAGCAGTGTTTTAGCTATTTTTTTCTGATTCTTGCCTCTATATTGATTTTGCAGACTTAGATTATAGAGAAGAAGCCAGCAGCCCATGTTAGTTTGCCATGCTGTAAGAAACTATATAAATCATATGTATGGAGCAAATTGTATGCTACACACTGGGAAATAAGTCAGATATGATTTCTATAAATATGCTGTATTTCCAACTCTTGATGAAACAGTAGGTAACAATAATAAGTAGTTAGGCGGGTGATGAACGATGAGAACACATGGACACAGGGAAGGGGGGTACTACACACTGGGGTCTATTGGGGGAAATAGGGGAGGGACATCGGAGGGGGAGCAGGGGAGGGATAGCATGGGGAGAAATGCCAAATGTGTGTGAAGGGGCGGAAGGCAGCAAACCCACTGCCATGTGTGTACCTATGCAACTATCTTGCATGTTCTGCACATGTACCCCAAAACCTAAAACGCAATAAAAAATTAAAAATTAAAAAAAATAAAAAAATAAAAAACATAAGTAGTAAAGAAAGGAGAAGAAATTTGCTATATAATCCCTTAAATAAGTATGACAACAAGTTATAAAAACTCCTAAGCCCTCAATAACCTCAACTTCAGAAAGGGATCTTTTCAATCTAAATGATCTGAGAATATATGATATCCATTTCACTACTTCAGTATTGAAGTGAATACTTCAGTAGTGAAATGATTTATTACAGAATCAATTATGAATGATTACTAATTTGAAATATGTGTCATTAGGGTTTCTATTTCTTCATGGAGCTTTATTTTGTGTGCATTAACTTTATTTATTTTTTAGAGACAGGGTTCTACTGTTTGCTCAGTCTGGCCTCAAACTCCTGGTCTCAAGTGAGCCTCTCTTCTCAACCTCACCGGTATCTGAGACTACAGACATGCATCACTGTGCCTGTCTGGGTTAACTTTTAAAATATCTTTAGATTAATTACATTATATTTATTAAAATGCTAGTGAATTATATGTGGCAAAACACTTGATTTGAAACAGTTGTTATTTTTACTAATAAATATCAAAAAATAACTTGCTATAGTACAAATGTGAAAAAAAGTCAATAAAATAGCACTGTAACGTTATGACAGATACATTTCTCTATTTTCCATTTTTCAAAGTACATTTTAAACTACGACTTATTAATTTAGTGTTCTTGGAAATTCAAATCAGGCCCCCCAAAATCCTAAGTGTTACTTATTTAAGTTTTATAGCACTATTCACAATTTATTTCATGATTTGCAACATTCCAAATTTAGATATAATTTCTCTATTATTATTATCTGAAATTGAAAATATTCAAGCAGTAACACATTTTAAAAGGAAGTATCTGTGAGAGAATTTCACTGACTGTGTTTTGTTTTAATAAGATGAGACATACTAAGATTTCAGTTCCATAATTTTTTCTTGATGCAGCAATAAGGACAATTCAATGATGCAGAAAATATTTAGTTTCCTTTTGAATTCGTAGATTCTTATTGAGATACAAATGAATTGGATATGGTCTTTGAGTTTTAATTTTCCTATTTTTATTTTTTATGAATGTGCTTTTTTCCCCTACTAATCTCTTCTTGTTTACCAGGACACATTTGCATGATTACTAAGTAACAACTTTTGTCTTAATAGCATCCATACTTGCTAATGACAGATTAGTATAGAAAATCTCTAATGAAATAACTTAATAAAAGGGGTTCTCAAAGTATAAGACTCACTAACAATTGTTTAAAAAGTGAGGTGCCCTTAGCTGGTAGGGCAGTTGGGATGGGGGGGGTGCAGAAATGTAGAAAACCTTGTGTTAAATTTAAGTAGATTTATTTCTGCAAAACGACAAAAATATTCCAATTTGCTAATTGGTGTCACAAACATATAGTTGAAAATGCAGCATTTAACATTTTCTAAACAAATTTTCAATGCCTCATATGACTAGCTTCAGTTCCCATTTTAAAGAATGCTAATACAATGGCAAAAAAATCAGGAAAGTGTGGTTTTCACTAAAAATAAGGAAAATAGTAAAGGCAATTAAATATACTGACATACTGTAATACAAATATCAAACCTCTTCTATTATATGATATGGACAGCAGATAGGAGGCAATAATTCTATCATTCCTTGTATCATTAAGGAAACAACCATGAATAGGACTTAAATGCTTTGAGCTCTCAGAAATATAATAAATGTAATAATTGTACTTACTAGGTTAATTTTTTCTTAGTCTTCTTTGTGTACATGTGTTTAAGAACTCAATAGAAATGATGCTAAAATAAAGATCCCTCAATCGATATCTTTTCACAGCTTAGTTGAGAATATCTGGGTGAGGTTCCAGCACCTGTACTTTTTATTATTATTATACTTTAAGTTCTGGGGTACATGTGCAGATCTTGCAGGATTGTTACATATGTATAAACATGCCATAGTGGTTGGCTGCATCCATCCCACCGTCATCTACAATGGGTATTTCTCCTAATGTTGCCCCTCCCCAATCCCCCACCTCCTGTTATCCCTCCTCTATCTCTTCCACTCTGCAACAGGCCCTGGTGTGTGATGCTCCCCTCCCTGTGTCCATGTGTTCTCATGTTCAACACACACTTATGAGTGAGAACATGTGGTTTTTGGTTTTCTGTTCTTGTGTCAGTTTGCTGAGAATGATGGTTTCTAGGTTCATCCATGTCCCCACAAAGGACATGAACTCATCCTTTTTTATGGCTGCATAGTATTCCATGGTGTATATGTGCCACATTTTCTTTACCCAGTCTATCATTGATTGGTTTTTGGGTTGGTTTCAAGTCTTTGCTATCATAAACAGTGCCACAATGAACACATATGCATGTGTCTTTCTAATAGAACGATTTATAATTCTTTAAGTGTATACCCAGTAATGGCATTGCTGGGTCAAATAGTATTTCTATTTCTAGATCCTTGAGGAGTTACCACACAGTCTTCCACAATGATGGAACTAATTTACACTCCCACCAACAGTGTAAAAGTATTACTATTACTCCACATCCTCTCTGGCATCTGTTGTCTCCAGATTTTTTTAATGATCACCATTCTAACTGGTGTGAGGTGGTGTCTCAATGTGGTTTTGATTTGCATTTCTCTAATGACCAGTGATCCTGAGCATTTTTTTTTATATGTTTCTTGGCCACCTAAGTGACTTCTTTTGAAAAGTGTCTGTTCATATCCTTTGCCTACTTTTTAATGGGGTTGTTTGTTTTTTTCTTGTAAATTTGTTTTAGTTCTTTGTAGATTCTGGATGTTAGCTCTTTGTCACACAGGTAGATTGAAATTTCCCCATTCTGTTGGTTGCCAGTTCCCTGTAATAATTGTTTCTTTCACTGTGCAGAAACTCTTAAGTTTAATTAGATCACATTTGTCTATTTTGGCTTTTGTTGCCATTGCTTTTGGTGTTTTAGTCATGAAGTCCTTGCCTATTCCTACGTCCTGAATGGTATTGCCTAGGTTTTCTTCTAGGATTTTTATGGTGTTAGGTCTTATGTTTAAATCTTTAATCCATCTGGAGTTAATTTTTGTGTAAGGTGTAAGGAAGGGGTCCAGTTTCAGCTTTCTGCACATGGCTAGCCAGTTTTCACAACACCATTTATTAAACAAGGAATCGTTTCCCCTTTGCTTTTGTCAGGTTTGTCAAAGATCAGATGTTTGTAGATGTGTGGTGTTACTTCTGAGACCTCTGTTCTGTTCCATTGGTCTATATCTCTGTTTTGGTACCAGTACAATGCTATTTTGATTACGATAGCCTTGTAATATAGTTTGAAGTCAGGTAACATGATTCCTCCAGCTTTGTTCTTTTCGCTCTGGATTTTCTTGGCTATATGTGCTCTTTTTGGGTTTCATATGAAGTTTAAGGTTTTTTTTTTTCCAGTTCTGAAAACCCTTCTCAGAAGCCCTACAGAAAGTTTCTACTAATTACTCCCCAAAGAGAATTGCATCATATATAACTTTACACTTTATGTTTGGCAAACATACAGTTTGTAAAAAATTTTGTGTCATGCACAAAATTATTTAAATATTGTATAAAATTACCTACAGGATATGTATTTAAGGTGCATATGAAACATAAATAAATTCTGTGGTTTAGATTTTGGTTCCATTTACAAGATATTTCTTTATGTATATACAAATATTTCAAAATTCAAAACAATATAACATTTGAAGGAAACAATTATGGTTCCAGAATTTTGGATAAAAGATATTCAACTCTTATAAGTGATACATTTTTGGTATTTGCTGAATCTAAATGTGCCAATCTATACTAAAAAGTTATTAGCAGGTTTTTCTCATTTTTTAAAATCATTATAATGTTATGTGTTCATCACCATAATTTATGTGAGACAGAACACTATATAATAGCATTTTCAGGATTTGAAAATCAAAACAGAAAGTAAAATATAGTTGAAAAAGTAAAGAATATTTTTCATAGCACATTAGTATTACTATTGACAGGCTCTTCATTACACATTTAATGGATATCTACCTTTGATTTTTTTTCAAATACCTTATTACTCTGTAAACTAGTCAAATACCATTTTCTCTAAAATTTTCCAACCAAGAAAAAATATCTATTGTGTTTGGTATTAGTAATAAGTAAATGAGTATATTAATCATTACTTTTAAAACATGTGAATAACAATTCATATTCATTTTATGACTCATTAAAATGAAAGAAAAACAATCAACACAATTGATCATTTTCTGTATTGAAACACAGCTTTCAGGCCAATCTTTCTCACTCTCTCTCATTGGCTCTTCCTCACATGCTGACCTCGTAAAACCCAACTGCTCTAAGAGACAGCCCACCAGCCTCTCCAGTTTTCATGGATTCTCACTCTGTTGATGTTTTTTTTTAAGCACATTTAGTGGCTTTAAGTATTCTGCATTCATTGGTGATTCTCTACTCCTCTGCCATCTCCACTGTATACCATTAATATATCTCATTGTGTATTCAATATCAATTTTAATAAATAATAGCTAACTAGGCATGTCCAAACATCAACTCCTAATCTTTCTCACAATTTCTTCTCTTACCATAGTGTTCCCTATCTCAGTTAATCAAAAGCCAGTTTTGCCAGTGTCTTAGACCAGACATATGAGAGTCATCATTGAATCCATTCTCTCCCACCCCATATGCCATCACTCCATAAATCCTATAGATACTTTTACAGAATCTCACCACCTATTGCCTCTTCCACTGCCTCCAGCCTGCTGCTAGCTACCGTTATCTCTTTCCTATATCACACAATTACCTTGCAGCTGATCTCTCCTTTTTTCTTTTTCTCCTTCAATTATTCTGACCCCAGGAACCACAATGAGCCTTTAAAGTAGAAGTTACTCTTTTTCTCGCAACCCTCTGCTACATTCAAACTCATAGCCAAAACCAAAGTGTTTAAACTGATTTGCCTCCTCTTCATTCCTGGAACTCATACACAACTACTCTTTCTATCACTCATGTTATTTTAATCACACTGGCCTTGGAATAGATCCTTGACTATGCCAGCTGCATTCCTATATCAAGGTTTCACCAGCTGCAAATTTTCTGGGAACCCTCTTCTGAAAATATTCCCATAGGCTTTCCTCTGACTCCTGCACTATTCTTTGCTCTAATTGAACTCTGTACTAGACCTCTCACCACATTCATTACTCCCTATAATTTTTCCCTGCTTTTTCTCCATACTAGTTCCTCCCATCTGTGCTTTACTTATGTGCTTTTTTTTAGTAAGTGGCATGGTGTTCTCTCCTCCATTAGAATGTAAGGTCTATAGGGTGTACTAGCTTTGTGTCACTGTTACAACAAATGACCACTGTCAACTTAAAACACCACACATTTATTATGTCAGTTTTTTTCTCATTAAACTTTTTTAATGGGTCTCAAAATTCTGTGACAACTTTTTGGTCAAGTTGTTTTCATTAAAAAGTACTGACTTTAAAAACTAATACACTTAAAACTGTCACATACAAAAAAGAAAACCAAAGTTGTCCACATAACATTCTCCTTTCCTTCCGAAGGTTTTACAATGCATTGATATCATTAACCAGTCTTTTACCACTAAGCTTAAATGACGAATTCCAACAAACAGTTCTGAGACCATTCTTCCACCACTGATTAAGACTGGTATTAGGGATAATATTCTTTTAGCCTTCTGAGCTTTCTGGGTAGATTTGGTGACCTTGCCAGCTCCAGCAGCCTTCTTGCCCACTGCTTTGATGACACCCATGGCAACTGTCCGTCTTATATCACAAACGGAAAAGTGACCCAGAGATGGAGAGTCTGAGAAGCTCTCAACACCCATGGGGTTGCTGGGAACCATATCAACAGTGGCAGCATCATCAGACTTCAATAATTTAGGGCCATCTTCCAGCTTTTTACCAGAATGGTGATCAATCTTTTCCTTCAAGTTCAGCAAACTTACAATGTGCAATGTGAGCTGTGTGGCAATCCAGTATAGGGGCATAGCCAATGCTGACTTGGCCTAGATGGTTCAGTTTTTGCAGGTCAGAAGTAACATAGATCTGAGGGGTCTTCTGCTTAGAGTCTAACGAGGCAGAAATCAAAGTCCCAGCAGGACTGCATTTCTTTTTGATACTCTGAACATGAACCTGCGTTCAAACATATTCAGGTTGTGGGCAGATTTCAGTTGCATGCAGTTGTCAGACCAAGGGTTCTTTTCCTTTGGTGGTTGCCAGCGGAGGGTGTTTTTTCATTTTTAGGAGCCTCTTTAATTCTCTGGATCAAATCACTTTCATCTTCAATGCCAGCTTGGTGGCTTGAGTTCTTCTCAGGTTTTAAATCTTTCAGACCTCTTCTTCTGCTTCATATTTGCTACTTCTAGCCAGAAAAAAATCCTGCTTTTGCATTCATGTGATTAGTTTGGGCCCGCCCCAGTAGTCCAGAATCCTCTCCGTATTTTAAGGTCTACAGCCTTCATTATTATCTCTGAAGTCTATTGTGCCATGTAATGCAACCTATTTCGAATCTCCAGGGATTAGAACTTGGAATGGTTTCTTCTGGGCGGGAGGTACATTATCCTGCCTACCACTAAGGTAATGAATTTGTGACCATGTGCATATATATTTTTTCACAATGCCTGGTTCAGATTCTGCGCAAAGTAATATGTGCTTTACATTTTAAATTGTGAACTTTGACAAATCCTCAGTTTAACATGGAAATACCAATGTAATATATTCTAGTAGTGTTTAAAAATAATGTTGCCAATTAAAGGGCTATATTGTTTCTAACATATGCTCAAATATTTTAGATTCTTTTAGTCCTATCGTTTGTCTTAGAAGCTTCAAGAATTACAACCAAATTTAATACTTGGCATTGTTACTACAAAATGTATAATCTACTTAATAGCATAAAGGAAGGTCAGAAATCACTATGAAATAAGCAATATGATATGTCATGAAAATATTTATGCCTATTGAAAGTTATGAAAATATATAGTGACAATGGCAGAAAGAATCAGAAAAAAATTTCATAAAGAAATGTGACTTGAAGAATTAAAATAATTTTAGTTATATGTTATGCCTGGGGAAGACACCATAAATAACGTGTGACAAAGGTATAGATGTAAGACAGCATAGGGCCTATTTAAATGAGAATAAACAGGGTATGTGAATTTTCCTGTAAATAAGTGGTATAAAGGGGGGACAGAAATAAGTAAGCCTGGACATAATAGCATTAATAAAATCAATGTATTAAGTATAGTGAAGAACCATGCACACAAAGCTCCAATAGGTGCACCCAGAAAATAAACAAATAAAAAATTATATAACCAATCAGTTGGTGGCAAATGTTGCAGAAAACTAAAGCCTGAAAAAAGATTGAGTGGATAAGGAAGGTACCTTTCAGATAACATATTTTAAGGATAGAGGGGTCAAGAAGACCTTTCAGAGAACATAGTTTAAGGACATATCTGAAAAAAAAATGTGAGAGATGGATCTATGCTGATTTCTGAGGGAATAATCTTCTAAGAGAAGAAAGATCATGCAGCAATGATCTGCTGTAGGATGGGCCAAGAACAAGTTTAGTTTATTTTAGAAAGAGAAAGAAGGTTCCTATATCAGGACCAGAAAGAGCATGTGTAGGGAAGAAGAGTGGTAGAAGATACAGTTATAAAGGCATTTAAAGGCTCATTAGGGATGGCCTTGACTGACAGAGTGAAAAATTCTGACCAGATTCAATGGCTTGCCACTGAAGACCTCCAGAGTTGCATGGCAATAATTTTGAGTTTGTTTTGTCTTTTTAAAAGATGGCTCTGGAAGTAATCTACGGTGTGAAGCTGAGCTGGAAGTGATTAGGGGTGGAAGACTTGTTACAGAGCTATTGCAATTATCTGATGGGGAAGCAAAATATGTGCACTTGCAGATGTGGTGATAGTGTTGAAGGTAAACAGGACATGAGATGCTGTAAAAGAACAATGGGGGGGAGACAGAGGGGAAAAACCAGGAATAGAATTTGACGCAGAATTGCCAAACATAAGTGAATGAACGTTAGTTAGGAAGGAACAATCATTCCGTGAAGGTAAAATATACTTCAATTAAAATTATTTTGTGTCACTGTTTGGATGTTGTATACAACCTCACTTATGGGATGCCTCAGATTCTCCTGGCCTTGCCCGCTTCTAGAATTTTCTTGACTTGGTTCACCCAGCAGCAGCTGCAACAACCAACTCACTGTGCTTCTGAGGTTTTGGCACTTGCCGAGTCCTACCACCTGAGGCTGTTGAATCACATCTCGAGCTCTTCCTTCTCAAGGAAACCCCATTTTGAGATAAGAATTTCAATTGTTTCCTACTCTCTGGTTAAATGAATTAAGAAGCAAATGAACTAATCACTACTCTCAATTTATGTCACAAATGATTTAAAGAGTTTATATAGAAAGAAGAAAAAAGAATGCATGAAGAGCTAAACAAGTCACAAAGAGCAGATTGGAGTAGAAGTTACACACCTACAGAGACAGAGAGAGAGAGAGAGAGAGAGAAAGAGAGAGAGAGAGAGAGAGAGAGAGAGAGAGAGAGAGAGAGAGAGACAGACAGACAGACAGACAAAGACACCATGGCTGAGTCACACATTTGAATCTCATGCAGCCTAAATAAAAAAGTTAAGAAAAGCAGTAATAACAATGTCTTCACTTATAGAGTAAGAACATCATGTTTCTCTGGGGAAAACAAAGCTTTCCTGGAATAATTCCTACTTTGTTTTCTCTTTTGTGGGCCTTACATCAGCGACAATGTGTGACATAAAGTGAAATGGCCTCAACCACATTTCCTCAACAAATGTTAAGTGTGGGTTTTAAAACCTGATTTTGATAGGTCCTTTGAAGAAAGTTGAGACTATGACACTGAAGTGAAACTCAGACAAATTTAGGGAATGGATGACAAGGAATTCGAGAAAATAATCCACACTTTTTTTCTGGTAGATATGTCAAATAAAATTACAAATAGCATACAAGTTTACAGCTTTCCAATGGTTAGCTCATTCCTCTCTAGTGGAACGAATGCACAATTACGGAATCATATATCTCTGCTATTCGTGGTTTGGACATGAAGCTGTTGGTCTATTTTGTTTTTTCTTTTGAGGGGTTGGCAAGGACACCAGGAACTCACAAATCTTTGACTACCATTATATGCAGGACAATCCTACTCAGTCCCTGCTGCTTACACACTGCTGAATTTGTCCTGACCCAACATTGGCAGGCCTCCTTGTTCTAAGACACTTTAAAATCTATTCCCAGAAATATTTTATATATATATATATATATATATATATATATTTTATTTATATATATATTTTATTTATATATATATGTATATACATCAGAACAATATACAGAAATATAGCTATATAAAGATATATAGATATAAGAACCAATATCTATGATTACAAACTCACTTCTCAATGGTTATGCTTATCCTTTTCTCTTGATTTGCAATTTTTTTTATTCACTTTTGCTAACATACAACATTCCATAGTTCCTCCTGATGGCTGTTGATAGTAACATTTCATTCTGTTTATACATTGAGGTTCATCTTAAGTAATAACGCCTTTTATCATTCTCATGTTTTTAATGTTTTCTTCTTATTAGTATATATGATTATTATGACCACACATCTAGATCCAAATGTAAAATATTTTTTATATACTTTTAACTTTATTAATGCGATTATTATTTTTGAGACAAGTTTTCACTTTATCACTCAGGGTGGAGTGCAGTGTCACTGTCACAGTCAACTGCAGCCTCAAACTCCTAGGCTCAAATGATTCTCCCACTTCAGCCTCCTGAGTAGCTGGGACTACAGGGGTGTGCCACCTTGCCTGGTTAATTTTGTGCAGAGATGAGGTCTCACTCTGTTGCCCAGTCTGGTCTTTAACTCCTGGCTTCAAGCAATCCTCCTGCCTCAGCCTTCCAAAGTTCTGGGATTATAGGCAAGAACCACCATGCCTGGTCTCAGTTTATAATCTTTTTTTTTTTTTTTTTTTTTTTTTTTGAGACGGAGTTTCACTCTTGTTACCCAGGCTGGAGTGCAATGGCGTGATCTCGGCTCACCGCAACCTCCGCCTCCTGGGTTCAGGCAATTCTCCTGCCTCAGCCTCCTGAGTAGCTGGGATTACAGGCACGCACCACCGTGCCCAGCTAATTTTTTGTATCTTTAGTAGAGACAGGGTTTCACCATGTTTACCAGGATGGTCTCGATATCTTGACCTCGTGATCCACCCGCCTCGGCCTCCCAAAGTGCTGGGATTACCGGCTTGAGCCACCACGCCCGGCCACAGTTTATGATCTTAAAAATGTAGGTCTTTTCTGGAACTTCATTTCTAGACTAGTTCGAATTTTTATTTACTAGCAAATCAAATTAGAATAATCTCTGAACCATATATCCAGCAAGTTAGTAGTTTAATATCCCAATCTTTGTTTCTTATTTCAGAAGTTAAATTTTGATTTTCCATTTAAATATGTTTTCTCTTTTGTCTATCATTAAAATGTATTTGGAGATGGGGGTGATGTTGAAAGCATTAACTCAAAAAATTCATTTGAAATGATAAATGCATTAGTAATATGGCTAATTTTCTTGTGAATACACCAAAGTGATCTTGATTAAAAAAACTCAATATTTACATTGTGAAATATTCTATCTTTTTTTAATATTAACAGTAATATTTTTAAATGATTAAATAATAAACGTTTTAAGGTAAAGATTACTGATGTAAATATGCTGGGGAAACATATTAATCAGAGGAGAGAATTTACCATCATGGAGTTCCACTCAGTATTAATGCCAAGGCCTTCCCTTCTCCACTGCCTTTGTTCTTCTGTGTATCAGGTAGCTAAGCATTTAATTTGGATTAAATTAAGCATAAAGATTTGAGTGATTGGCTTATTAAAAATACATGTCTAGTTACAGCATTTCAGATGGGTTTCAGTCAGTTTCTGGGGCACTGACAGACATTATTCTGTTAAAAAATTTAAAACAAAATTGCAGAAAGCCAGTGATGGAACACAACACACAGCCTGAAGTGAATGTGGGTCCTAATGACAGACCTTATTGTACTTGGGGCCACTGGCCAAACAAAGTGTTTATAGCGTTTCCAGGCACAGGCTTCTTGTCTCTGGCTTCAAATTCTAAAGAAGACCTATACCTAAGGAGTCCATCATTTATTTCCCTGAAACCAGAAAGTCTAGCTCATTTTATATTTTATTTACAATTCTACTTCTGTAACATAAACTGAATGCTTGTTTCTTTCAGTTTATCCCTTTTAATTCTCAGCAGTTTCTTTTGCAAGTCAAAACCTGCAGCTTTTATTTCTCCTTTAGGTTCTGGCTTGAGTGATCCTTCTGTAGGTAATGTGAGCATTGCTGACTGATTTGCTCTAAGGTTCATATTTTTCCATCATGCCATGCTCCCTTCATTTTGTCTATCCCTGTTGTAAATCAGGAAAAGGTTACCTACAGGCTACCTGGTTTGAAAAATGAGAAAATTTAATATTTCAAGTTATTGTCTCTCTTCACAATTAATTTAAATATATATAAAAACGAACTCATAACTATCATCTTCTAAATGATATAGTAATATATGAACATGTGTGTTTTTATATACTCTCATTCTTCCAGCAAAATGAAACTTTCATTGGTGCCTTTTAGACTGAAATTCTGGAAATAGCATAAATATGCATTTTAGAAACAATGAAGCAAATTTCAAAAATCAAAGGAAGAGTGCTCTTACATAATCACTTAACTCATCACTCTGCTGAGTAGAACTACAACTAAAACACAGATATGAAACTTTTTTTTCTTTAAAATTAGATCAAATGCATCAGCATTTTTGCAGATTCAGCACAGCTGTTAGCATTTCCCAGACTTAGCTTATGAGGCACACACAGCTATTTTACACTCTGGAGGATTTCCAATATTACTACTTACCTAAATGACATTTGAGGTGGTGGCACTTAATGAAGTACACGTAATATAGTGCTTAACTCATGACATCTACCAGGCAGAAAATACTTTATTAGCTGATTCTGTTCTATGAATATAAATTGATTTTTCCTCATGGTTAGGAAAATTGGCTCTTCAACTATACTTCAAGATAGAGTTAACTGGGTCCATCTAGTAAATTAGAGTAGTTTCATTGCATAAATGACAGCATAAATGGGAAAGGGTACTTAAGTCTAGTGATCTTTGTCCCTAGGCATCATGTTTATCGATTGCCCTACATTCAGGTCAGGAAGAAAGGTCTTACCTTACAGTTTGTAGAGACCCTGGAGTTTAATCACTTTGCTTCAAAGCATTAGGTAATTCTATTTTGTTCAATAAATGAATTCTTTAAATGTCAGGGTTTTAGCAGACTAGGACCTTGAAAAAGTATATTTTCTTTCTTGTTCCTTATTGCTAAATCACACTGGCTTTGATCCATAAATACAAACACATTTTAGTTATTGTTAGAGTAACTGATATTGTTGAGTATATGGCAAAGGCCCAGGGCTATGATATTGAAAATGGAGTAGGTAAAAGAAGCATGGCGCTACTCCTATTTTTTAATGTTTAAAAATATTCCAAAAAAGAAAGATACATAGAAGTTGAGGTAAAGAGAAAGACAGACATTGAGAGAGTCAGAAAAAGAGAGGCAAAGGAGGGGGATAGAGAAGAGAAGGGAAAAGAGAGAAAGAAATATTGAATACAAATAGTAAACATTTTGTAATTCAGGCTTAATAATAATCGGTCTTCAGAAAAGAAGAATTTTCATCTATGTATAGTAAAGAGGAAATGCTTACAGAGGAAATATGACTTGAATCCAGTTTTCAGGATATATAGAATTGACTTAATTGGAGAGCAAAGATAAAGTACTTCCAGTTTGTTAAAGAGAATAAGTAAAATTCCTGAAGTAGAAAAGAAATTAATTTGTAAGGAACAGAAATGAAAGCTACTTGAGTGAATGATGTGGAGCCAGTATAAGACATGGCACTACTAAGCTGTACTTTTTAAAAATTGTTTTAATTTGTTTAGAGACAGGGGTCACTATGTTTGTACAGGCTGGACTTGAACTCTTGGCTCAAGTAATTCTTCTGCCTCAGCCTCCCACGTGGCTGGGACTATAGGCATCCGACTGCAGCCAGCTCAGATGAGTTATTTGTCAACCATGTTATATATGTTTTAATTTCATATTTTTTAAATTTCACAGTTGAAGTTTTACAAAGAAAATGTTTGTAATCAGGATAGTAACATTTGGAATCAGAATAGTAAAGACATTCTAGATATTATGTGGAATAAATAGAAGATAAGGCAATTTTTGTGTAAGTTAAAATTACATTTATTCTCTTTTTCTGTGAAATAATTTTTAGTTAAATGCTGACAGTTTCTCTGGAAATATAAGATTAAGGAGAATATAAAATTTTAATATTAATATATGGGGGCTGTAATGAAAAAGATTAGGTTATTCTGGATGATGCCAAAGGGAGAAACCCAAACAACTGGATAGGAATTACATGTAATTTGGTTTTCAGTAAAAATAATAAATATAATAGGGTGAAACATTAGAAATGGTGTTATAATAAGGACATAGTGTCCCATTACTGAATATATTTAAATACAGTGTGCATGCTCCTTAGACAATGGGTTCTGTACAAGGTACTCTAAATTATTTTGTATAGCATCTAGGGTTGTTACTCTAAAAATGTACCATCTTGTAAATAAATTCATTAGACCAGATAAGGTCACATTATAGAAGTCTTGGGAATATGCCTGGTGTGGTGGCTCATGCCTGTAATCCCAGCACTTTGGGAGGTCAAAGCAGGCAGATCACTTGATGCCAGACATTTGAGAACAGCCTGCCAACATGATGAAATTCCATCTCTACTAAAAATACAAAAATTCGCTGGGCATGGTGGTACACACCTGTAGTCCTAGCTACTTGGGAGGCTGAGGCAGGAACCCAAGAGGTGGAGGTTCCAATGAGCCAAGATCACACCACTGCACTCTAGCCTGGGCAACAGAGTCAGATTCTGTCTCAAAAAAAAAAAAAAAGTCTTGAAAATAAATGTTAAGGATTTCCTTCTTGATAAAATGGCCACAAGGAAAACAAACTATTTCACAACAAGATAGATACAATGTGTTTGGAGTTATTAAGGAAATATTAGTTTAGCAGTCATGTAAGAAATTGAAAAAAATAAAATTTCTTTTGGGAATTCTTATTAAAGTCTTCTGAAAGATGAATACATTATATAACTTTGGCATGGGTATCTTTCTTTAGATCTTGGATGGGAGACAAAAGATAGGTCATTAAGGAAAACATTATTTGACATTAATAACATTGTTTTGTTCCATAATTATTTATTTTTAGGTCTTAAAATGTCATAAAGCCAAATATATATCACTTTTTCTGATTTTAAAAAGACATTTTTCAGGACTTTTTAAAATAACATTCTTTTCGTTTGTTTCTAATGTGTGTGTGCGTGTGTGTGTGTGTATATATATATATATATTATTGCATTTTAGGTTCTGGGGTTCATGTGCAGAACATGCTGAATTGTTGCATAGGTACATACATGGCAATGTGGTTTGCTGCCTCCATCCCCCCATCACCTACATCTGGCATTTCTCCCCATGTTATCCCTCTCCAACCTCCCTATCCCCCGCTGTCCCTCCCCTAGTCCTCTCCAACAGACCTCAGTGTGTGATGCTCCCCTCTGTGTGTCCATGTGTTCACATTGTTCAATACCACCTATGGGTGAGAACATGTGGTATTTGATTTTCTGTTCTTATGTCAGTTTGCTGAGAATGATGGTTTCCAGATTCATTCATGTCCCTATAAAGGATACAAACTCATCATTTTTTATGGCTGCATAGCATTCCATGGTGTATATGTGCCACATTTTCTTCATCCAGTCTATCATCATTGGGTATTGGGGTTGGTTCCAGGTCTTTGCTATCATTAACAGTGCCACTGTGACATATGTGTGCATGTGTCTTTATAATAGAACAATTTATAATCCTTTGGATATATATCCAGTAGTGGGATTGCTGAGTCAAATGGAATTTCTATTTCTAGCGCCTTGAGGAGTTACCACACTGTCTCCCAAAGTGGTTGAACTAATCTACACTCCCACCAACAGTGGAAAAGTGTTCCTATTTCTCCACATCCTCTCCAGCATCTGTTATCTCCAGTTTTTTAATGATTGTCATCTCACGCTACTGGCCTGAGATGATATCTCAATGTGGTTTTGATTTGCATTTTTTTTAATGACCAGTGATGATGAGAATTTTTTCATGTTTGTTGGCCTCATGTATGTCTTATTTTGAAAAGTGTCTGTTCATGTCCTTCACCCACTTTTGAATTTTTTTTTCTTGTAACTCTGTTTTAGTTCTTTGTAGATTCTGAATATTAGCTCTTTGTCAGATGGGTAGATTGCAAAATTTTTTCACATTCTGTTGGTTGCCAGTTCACTCTAGTGATTGTTCGTTTTGCTGTACAGAAGCTCTGGAGTTTAATTAGATTCCATTTGTCTATTTTTGTTTTTGTTGCCAATGCTTTTGGTGTTTTAGTCATGAAGTCTTTGCCTATGCCTATGTCCTGAATGGTTTTGCCTAGGTTTTCTTCTAGAGTTTTTATGGTGTTAGGTCTTATGTTTAAGTATTTAATCCATCTGAGGTTAATTTTCATGTAAGGTGTAAGGAAGGGGTCCAGTTTCAGCTTTTTGCACATGGATAGCCAGTTTTTCCCAACACCATTTATTAAACAGTAATCCTTTCCCCATTGCTTGTGTTTGTAAGATTTGTCAAAGATCAGATGTTTGTAGATGTGTAGCATTTCCTCCGAGGCCTCTGTTCTGTTCCATTGGTCTATATCTCTGTTTTGGTACCAGTACCATGCTGTTTTTATTAGCGTAAGCTTGTACTATAGTTTGAAGTCAGGTAGCATGATTCCTCCAGCTTTGTTATTTTGACTTAGAATTGTTTTGGCTATGCAGGCTCTCTTTAGGTTCCGTATGAAGTTTAAGGTGTTTATTACAGTTCTGTGAAGAGAGTCATAGGTAGCTTGATGGGGATAACATTGAGTCTATAAATTACTTTGGGCAGGAGGCAATCTGCCATTACTGAGGCAGTCCACCATTTCCAAAGCAGTCCGCCATTAACCGAGGCAATTCACCATTACCAAGGCAGTTCTAACTATAACTCTATAAACAAAACTGCAAGGAAGTTCACACAGCAGCTGGGCAGAGCCCATAGCAGCTTAGCAATGCCTCTGCTGGCAGACTGTGACTAGGCTACCTCCCTCTTGGGCAGAGCATCTCTGAAAAAAGGCAGCAGCACCTCAGGAACTTATAAATAAAGCCCCACCTTCCCAGGACAGAGCACCTGGGGAAAAAGGTGGTTATGAGTTCTGCTACAGCAGACTTAAACGTACCTGCCCAGCAGCTCTGAACAAAACAATGGAGCTCACAGCTCAGCACTTGAGCACCTATAAGGGACAGACTGTCTCCTCATGCAGCTCCCTGACTCTCATATATCCAAAGAGATACCTCATAAAGGAGAGCTCAGGCTAACATCTGGCAGGTATCCTTCTGGGAAGAAGGTAACAGAAGAAGAAACTGGCAGCAATCCTTACTGTTCTGCAGCCCTCACAGGTGATCCCCAGGCAAGCAGGATCTGGAGTGGACCTCCAGCAGTCCTATAGCAGAGGGGCCTGTTAGAAGGAAAACTAAAAAGCAGAAAGAAATAACTTCATCATCAACAAAAAGGACATCCACTCAGAGAACCCATCTGAAAGTCACTAACTACAAAGACCACAGTTAGATAAATCCACAAAGATGGGAAGAAACCAGCACAAAAAGGATTAAAACACCCAAAACCAGAATTCCTGTCCTCCTCCAAGGGATCATAACTCCTCACCAGCAAGGGAATCAAGCTGGATGGAGAATGAGTCTGATGAATTGACAGAAACAGGCTTCAGAAGTTGGGTAATAACAAACTTCTCTGAGCTAAAAGAACATGTTCTAATCCAATGCAAAGAAACTAAGAATCTTGAAAAAGGGTTTGATGAAATGCTAACGAGAATAAACAGCTTAGAGAAGAATATAAATGACCTGATGGATCTGAAAAACACAACAGGTGAACTTTGCTAAGCATACACAAGTTTCAATAGCAAAGTCAGTTTCAATTGACATAGCAGAAGAAAGGATATCAGAGACTGAAAATCAACTCAATAAAATAAAATGAAAGTCAAGATTAGAGAAAAAAGAGTGAAAAGAAATGAACAAAACATCCAAGAAATATGGGATTATATGAAAATACCTAATCTACATTTGATAGATGAACTTGAATGTGATGGAGAGATTGAATAGCATACTTTCTGACTACTTTTAATTGTTTAAAAATACAGAAGAGTAGGGAATGAATTCATGGAAATGTGTAAAATACACATTTTGTCATACTTAAGAGGTATTTCAATTAGAAAACATTAATCTGCATGTAGTAGAAAATGCAAGTTAAAGTGTTTTAAACAATGACAACATTCATTGTCACATATAACAAGAAGTTCTAGAATATTTATATTACTCAGTCTACTAATTAGGCATTTTGTCAACATCATGCTTTCATCAGAAGAGCTTTTCATCTTTCTAGTGTCTTATGCTTAGTGCATTTGTTTGTTTTCAGGCTATTTTCCTTTATGTTTGCAACATGACACATCAAGACATTATTTCTGGGATAAGAAAAAAATTATAAGTTCCTATATTTTTTAAGTGGTAGGAGACATTTTAAGAAGACATATTGCCCCCAGTAGACCTCCATCACATATCACATGTCAGAAAATGATAGTTAGTCCATCTTATAAACATGTACTTTCAAGGAAAAAAGACCACGTCATAATGGACTTAAATAATTAGTATTTACCCATGAATCACATGCATGTAATGTAATACTGAAACAAATTCAGGCGTTGCCAGTAAGAAAGAAAGAAAATGGCAGTCATTCTGCCAGTATGAAAGAAAGAGAGAGTGGCTATCATATCAAAAATATATGATGACAGTTCATCTCTAACTGATAAGCAAATTGCATATTTTTTTCCATTCTATTTCTGTAAATAGTTTCTTGCTGAGCCAAAACTCTTGGAATAAAATGCAAGAATTATGAAACAGAAAAACACTTAAATTTCTTACTGCTATAATCAAAGCAATTTTCCTTGGGAAATGAAAACTAAAAATGAACACAATGTAATGTGTCATGATTTTGCCTTTTAAAAAAATGTCAGCTAGAGGGAAATTCCATGAGTCGATAAGTATCTGCATAGATGAAAATGTACACAAACCACACATTTCCACATATGTACACACATACAAAGATTTATAACATTTAATTACCAAACAATTAGCCAAATGTGGCTTACCTGTTTATATTCAGCACTGGGACCATGACAAAAAAAGAAATTCTAATTGGCTGAAGTGCTTCCAGTTAAATGTATGTTAGGTGTACCACACCAAGTGCTTACCTGTGCAATATATACTTTCTTAATTATAGAATCCAGAAAACTGGAGAAAAGATTACTTGTTCATTATGGATTCTGATGTGGTGAATCCATGAAGGAAATTATAAATTTCCTTGGCTCTTATTTCATGTGTGTTTCAGCATAGCCTAAGTAATGGACTTTGAGCAGCATGCATGTAGGTTTATTGTTCATTTTTCTTTTAGGTTTGTAATGTTCATTAGCAAATATAACTATGTCATTTCCAATGACAAATTACAGCACAATTTTGTTTAAGTTGAATTCCTCACTTTGATTATTGCAAGTTGACCTATTGCTACCTACCCCACCACATGCAAATTCCTTCATTATTATTTTATAATTAAAATAATTTCACAACTTTATTTTATACAGTATATCAAAAGCTTAAATAAATTAATTGTTATTGTGTGTGTACATGTATGTGTAGTTTCAATTTATCACTAAATTGAAAAATGTATTTGTGAATTTATCACTAAACGTTTTTACCTTTTCAAAATTTTCAGTGTGTTACTATGATATTGATATTCACAATGGTAACCAAATGGTATGGAAAGTTTTAAAATATTAAAAAGTAATTACATATAGTTAATTCTGTTGACTAGAGTATTTAAGTATTAAAACATTTTTCAATCAAATTATTTTTTAAAATATGAATACCAGATACCCAGTATAGATCCAGTTAGTGGAGCTTGAAGCTTTTATACTTTGGGGATGATATATTTAAAGAATAAGGATATAAAATTATAAAATTAAACTTTTAGTAAATAAAATATTTATTTAAAATAAGAAATGAAAATCACATCAAATTATTACAATTTACCAGAAATGGTTGCCTAAAAATGCTTTCTAACTGCAACCTACTTCCCTTCTCACCTAGAATATTCTGTAATTCCTAGAGGACTGACCAAGTAAGAGACACTGAAACAAACTTCGTTTGTTAGTGTATCCTCCTCTGAAAGTAAACCAAAAATAATCAGAATCTTTGATTTAAAAACAGAAAACTATTGTCTGTCCATTAAGGATAACTAAGAATTTGCTATATATTCAAATGGAAATGTATTTCAACATAAAATCTAAGGTGATGTATAAAAAAAATATGGCTTCAAATTAATTAATTTGTTACTGATAGACTTCTCTCAACCTATTTTCTTGTTTGCACTTAATAACCTTTACAGTTCTTTCTATTTTTACACTGCTAGAATTATCATTTAAAAATATTTTTAAAGACATACTTATTCTCTAATTCTTGTCTCAGTGTATTATCAGCTATTCTAATCAAATATTCAATAAATATTAAAGAATAATACATTATACAATAGTAGCTTGAGATTTGATTCCACAAGAACTGTTACCATAAAAATAATATAAAGGCTGAAAATAAATAAATAGGCTGAAAGGGGCTGCTACTTCTAAGGCCAAGGACAAAGATACCTATGTGAAATAAAATTTCTCCATAAAGGTTAAATGAGACACTTTTTAGTTTGTCATATTTTTGAAGAAAACTTTGATAATATATGTGTACATTTTAATTCTGAATAATCAGAATATGTAAAAATTATTGAACTCATGCTGTAAAAATCCTTAATGTCTGCTAAGATAGATAGTTATATATTAAATGTTGCATTTACAACAAAATAATTGTGACAATAGGTTTGAAAGGCAGGACTCTATAAAACATGATTTTACTTTGGTGCAATTACATTTTGAGAAATGTTTATTTTTTAATATACTCAATAAACTGCAGTGCTATATTATTACTACAGCCATGTCAGATTGAGTGTGCCAACAATCAATGAGCAGCCAAATAACCCTATGCAAACCTTTAATGTTTAGTTTTTAACGTATTTTATGCATTCTAGTCAGTATTGTGGAATAACTAGAAGTTGGTTAGGATTTCTTGCACTTGAAGTGTTTTGTTTAAGTTTTGAAATAAAAATGAAGGGCCACAATTATATTTTATATATTTAGAGGCTGAGAAGTCTGCTCTAATTCCCATACCATATTGGATTTTACTATTCAGTAAGATGTAATTGAAATATAAAAACATGGTTCATAACATACTCAAGACTGTAGTGGCACACATCATAAAAAATACGTCTATTAATAACTATATTTGATTCATGCATTTTTTTTTAAGTTTTATCTTTCATTATAAAGGCAATTATTCTGGAGAGATTTGTAAGAATATATCAGGCTGGGTGCGGTGGCTCATGCCCGTAATCCTAGCACTTTGGGAGGCGTAGGCGGGTGGATTATAAGGTTAGGAGTTCAAGACCAGCCTGGCCAGGATGGTGAAACCCATCTCTATTAAGAATACAAAAGTTAGCCAGGTGTGATGACAGGCGCCTGTAATCCCAGCTACTAGGGAGGCAGAGGCAGGAGAATCTTTTGAAATGGGGAGGTGCAGGTTGCAGTAAGCTGACATCCTGCCACTGCACTCCAGCGTAAACAACAGAGCAAGACTCTGTCTGAAAAAAAAAAAAAATTATTTAAAAATTAAAAAAAAGAAATATATCAAAGAAAAAAAAACTGGTCAGTTCTTAAATTGTCACCATGTACTAAATTTTAGATTGCCCATATACATATAGACTGTATTTTCCTATTGACCTAATGAAGAGCAAATATTGTATGAGTACATATCACAGGGAAAAATGTTGAGGAGATCCCATTCTTCTGTGGAGTACAAATAATGTTCTTGGGGAAAAATTTTGCCTGAAATGAAGTACTCTGGTGTCACATTTACATTCAAATAATGTGTTTTATGTCTAACTTCTCAACTTCTTGCTGAGCAATAAAATAATGTAAATAAAATGATTTTATATATGTGCTTTAATTAGGAAAAAATAGCTGTTGTATTTTCCATGTGTATGAAAATCTTAGCTGTTCTAGACTTAAAGAAAAGGAACAAATAATAATATTTTGTTTTTGTAAGTTTATGCATTCATTTGCTAGGGCTGCCATAAAAAGTACCACAAAGAGAGTGGCTTAAAGAACTGAAATGCAATGTCTTACAGCTCTGGAGGCCAGAAGTCTGAAATCAAGGTGTCAGCAAGGTTGGTTGCTTCTGAGGGTTACAAAGGAAGCTCTGTTCCAGGCCTCTCCTCTTGGCTTGTAGATGGTCATGTTCCCTGTGTCTCTTCACATAATGAATGTCTGTGTTTAAATTGCCACTTTTTATAAGGACACTAGTCATAACGGTTTAGGGTCCAAGCTAATCACTTCATTTTCACTTGATTCCCTTTATAAATATCCTGTCTCCAATAAGGTTACATTCTGGAGACTAGAACTCCAAAATACCTTTTCTTGAGAGGACACAATTTAACCCATTAATCATCTCCCTTGCCTGAATGCAATACAAAATAGCTAAATATTTATACTATGAATATGTGTATGTGTAGTAAAAGATACAACATTCCATTACATTTATTTTAGATATTTTAACATATTGGTGAGTGCACATAAATGCATATGTACATACATACACACGTGTCATTAACTTATACACCTAAATGTGTGTTAGTTGAATTAATCAAAGGCATGTCAGGAAACCAGAGTTTACAAAAAGAATAAGCTAAATCATCGAGTGAAATTAGTGCTATACAGAAGTTCAAAGTATCACAGGAATGAACACTACATTAGGATAAGACAGGAAAATAGATTTCAGTGGAGAGCTTCCAGTTTTAGAAATTATATTTTTAAAAATCCGATAAAACCTAAAATCTATTAGACCTATTGCTGTAGGTGATTTTTTTAAGTTTTACCATATTGAACTTGGCTCCTATATACACAGGAATTTTAGAAATATAAAATGGTATTATAGCTAATCTGTTCAATTCATATTATATGCCATATGATTTTAATAACGTTATTTCAAAGGCATTTCAGGCAAAGCCAGTTTTCAATTAATTCATAATTCTTTGATTCACAAAATAAAAAATAATCTTGTAAAATCTAAAATCAAACATAAAATACGTTTGATTCACAAATCAAAGAATAAAATAGTCTTCTCTATTTCTATAGAGGTACAAAAAACTGAATGTCTATAAAACATGGGAATATCTGAATTTATTTTATTTGGAAGCATCACGAGATAATATAATTTTTATGGAAAATGCGACATGCATGACCTAAATAAAAATATGATTTACAATTATTCATTGGTATACAGATACATGTTTAAGAATTCTACCATTTTTATTTCCCTTTAAAGTTGATAATTTGTGTTAAAAAACTAACACTAAAAATATACAACCTGAAATATTAATTTTATTTATAAAATATTGTTAGTAATATAAATATTTTAATGGTAATTAATTTTTATATGAACTCAATTCTTTTTCCCATAAATCAGCACCGTAACTTTTGTTCCTCTAAATTTGTAACTGTAATGCAGACCTGTGAAGTATAAGAATATTTGACTTATAGACAGACATATTCTTCCTTACTCTTTAACCGTTATATTCAGGCCTGGATATAATTAGTCATGTGTCATTTAAATATAAGGATAAATTCTGAAAATGTGTTGTTAGGTGATTTCATTGTTGTGTGTGAACATCATAGAATGCATTTACACAAACCTAGATGACCTAGACTACTACTAGCATACATGGTGTAGCTTATTACTCCTAAGTCACTAACTTGAATAGCATGTTACTGTACTGAATACTGGAAGCAATCGTAACATGATGGCAAGTATGTGTGTATCTAAACATATCTAAAAATCAAAAAGTTACATTAAAAATATGGTATTACAGTTTCATGGGATCACTGATAGATACTTGGTCCATCATTGACTGAAATGCCATTATGCAGCACCTGACTACTTATTGCCAGTAGCAGATGGAACAACCTAGGGCCATACAAGCCAGAACAGTAGTCCCAGGTTATGTTCTTGAGTCTTTAATTTAGCCAACTCTTCATTCTTTTGATATGATTCCTTTCTTTTCACCCAATCAGTGATTGATTATAACTCTGCCGAGTTGGATACATCCCTTGAAACCAAGTGCTTGACTGACTTCTGGAAATGTAGCCATCTAGAGACTCCTTCTACTATGACCTCATCTCCCAAAATGACCCTGTGCATATTAACACCAGTCTAACTCTGAAATTAGTTTCCCTTTTTATCTATTTTTTAAATAATTTATTGTAAAAATATTGGAAACAATCATATGTCCATTTACCAGCTTTATGAAATCTCTATCTTATGTAAAATTCATGCCAAATTTTTTAAGAAATTAAATATGAGAGATATATAACTCCAATGCAATTATATAGAATCCTACTTCCTAGAAGGGCATGTGGATTCTCATTGTTGCATGTCCTTAATAACACTTGATACTGTTTATGGCTTAACATTTTGCAGCTTTGAAGCAATTGAAATGATTTTTCCTTCCCTTCAAAATTCCTTGCACATTCTGAGGCTCAATATTGCATAGGCTTTATTTTAACATTTGTATTTATTCTTCTATAAATTATCCAATTCATTTGTCCTCTTTTATTTAATTTTGTATTTATTTTATTTATTTTATTTTTTTTTTTTTGAGGTGGAGTCTCACTCTGTCACACAGGCTGGAGTGCATTGGCCTGATCTTGGCTCACCACAACCTCCACCCCTCAGGTTCAAGTATTTCTCCTGTCTCAAGTAGCTGGGACTATAGGCGCACACTGCCATGCCCTGCTAATTTTTGTATTTTTAGTAGAGATGGGATTTCACTTTGTTAGTCAAGCTGGTCTCGAACTCCTGACCTGAAGTGATCTACCCACCTCAACATCTTAAAATGCTGGAATTATAGGCGTGAGCCACCACCCCCGGCCCTTGTTCATCTTTCTATTGGCTTGTTATATTGCTACTGATTCGAAGTATATTATTCTGTATATATTTTCTGATTGGAAATTGACAATAATTTCTCCCAGTCTGTGATTTATTCATTTATGTTTGTTGTCTTTTCTTTTCGTTTTTTAAAATATTTTAACTGTAATACAATCAAGCTATTTAATCAGATATCTGGGTATCCTGAGCCCCAGTCAACTTGACACGTAAAATTAACCATCACGGATCTTTACTTTGATTAATGCAACACTGGTCCCATGTTAGGAACTTATTTCATGTTCAAAGGAAAGGTAAATAAAGATTGTAACTATTAGCAGCCACATTGACAGTAGCAAATACAAACAAACTGGGGCGTATAAGCAGGAAGAGTAGTCAAGTTCTTTTCCTTTATGTTTCATACCTTTTGTAATCTGTCCATAAAAATCTTTTTTGTGGTAGTTTATTTTTTATCCTATTCATGGCTTAGTAGAACATTTTCTATTTCTTTCTATTTTCATGTCTTGATAGTTTATATCTATACAGTTAATGTGACATGTTATAATAATTGGTAGTCTAATGTTGAGCTATTTTTACATTCCTGGGACAAACCCTTCTTGATCATAATTTTTCAAATTACTACAAAAGCCTATGCTTTAAAGTTCATTTAACAGTGCTAATTTAATTCTTATAAGATTGGTTTATAGTTTACATTTTCTATACTGTCATGCTCTTGGGTATTAAGGTTAAGTAATTTAATTGATAGCTTTACTTTTTTGTTGTTTATTGGCCCATTTACTCTTTCAAATAGTTTATTTAAGTTGGAGCTCACTTGCTCTCAGAGAGTTTAAAATTCTTTTATAAAATTTATTTTATAAAATTCTTGGTCTTGGGGCTTATTATATTATTATGTTTCTATGGCTGCAATTGTTATTTATTTAGTTTTCTATCTCTTCTTCACCCAAATTTGGCATGTTATAGTTTATTAAAATTTACATATGCAATAGTTGAATTTATGAACAAACACAGTATTCTATTATATGTATTCATCTTTAATATTAGTAACTTTATGTGGTCAATATTAAAAATTCTGTTAGTTATATTTCTCTGTTTTTACTACACCCCATTTTTGAAGTATGTACAAAAACTCTACATCTTATTTAAAATGGTTCTTATTATCATCACTGTTTACTTTTTCCTTTGAAAGTGTAATGAGTTCCTAACATGGTATGATCTTTGCATTATCATAGTAGAGTCCTGTGATTGTTAATTGTATATGTTACCTTGACTTAGGCACAGGAGGCCCAGATATCTGCTTATACATTATTCCAGGTGTGTTTATGAGAATAGTTGTTGACTAGCATTTAAATTGGTAAACTGAGTAAAGCAGATAACCCTCCCTAGGGTGAATGGGAAACAAATAATCTGTTGAGGGCCTTAATAGAACAAAAATGTAGAGGAATGTTGGATTTGCATTCTCTCTGTCTCCCTGTATATATTTAAACTGAAACGTTGATTTTCTTCTGCCTTTGGCACTTCTGGTTTTCAACCTTCAGCCTTGTAGTGAAATCTCTACCATGGGCATTCCAGCTCTCAAGCCTTTGAACTACATCAACAGTAGCCTTCTTGGGTTTCCAGTGTACAGAGAGAATATCATGGATATTTGCCTTTATAACTGTGAATTAAATAGTTTATAATAACTCTATGTATCAATCTATAAATATGTAGATTAGATACATATAGATAGAGATAGATAAATAGGTAGGTAGGTAGGTAGGCAGGTAGATAGATAGATAACTTCTGTTTCTGTGGAGAACTCTAATACAAACCCTACATTGTTTCATGAGATGAAAAAAATAACTGGAGTAAGCTTCAAAGTAAAATATTGACAATGTTTTTTTATTCCAAATTATAATGACCTCAAGTATCTGTGAGAAAGATGTATTAGTTTATGTACCTTGATGGTACATGAGTATATCTGGCTTCAGTCAGCCTCCTCCAGAGGCTAACATGATGTTGTCAGAGCCCTAGCTCTGTATCTGAATTCTTATTATTTCTCATTTTCTTTCTGTTATTGACTTTCCTTTAAATGCCAGCAAACATTATCCATTTGCTAATATGTACCTGCTTGGATTCTAAGTATACAAATTGTCACTGATAAATATAAGTCACTGATACATATGCTGACTTCAAAAGAAACATCCCTAATAATTTGTTTTTGGACAGGTGATGATAGTGAACTAAGGCTCTATCCAAATAATTCTGTTACAAATTATCATGAAGTATAGATGGAGTGTTCTCTGATTTGCAACCACATCGATGTAGAAAAATTCTCAAAAGAACAAATATGGGTTGTGGGGAGATAAACGTTTTTGAAAAACCAAGATTAAAATTGTTATGACATACGGAAAATATATAACAAGTAGAATGATGTCATGTACAAAAGGGACACCACATCCACGTACATGCATAAAGAGTCTTGAGGGAAATCTTGAAGAGTCATAGGAGTTCTCTGAAATTACAGTTTATATTTTGTATTTTTTGTATTTTTTGCTTCTATTTGGAGAAGGGATCAAGACTTATGTCTGTGTGCCCATTCTTACTACGATGAAGTTTCAGAGAGAATAGTTTCTGCAAATGTAAGTACTATAGGACAGCATGACATATTAACAAACATATAGCTATTTTAGCATATGAAAATTGGAACACTCCAGTTTTTGCAAGTACCTTAACAGAAACACACATTTTATGCCATAAAGTAAAATTTGTCAATGCCACAACAGGGAGTAATAAAAGTAAAGTTATTAAAAAAGAAATTATTCCTTTTTCTGATTTAGAAAAAAAGATGTAATCCTTAATTTTAGGCAAAATAGTGTGTTCTTACAAGTATATATAATTAAAATATTGGCCTTACCTCTGTTTTCTTTTTCTTTACATTTATTTCCTCTAGTCATATAAACCTTGAAAATATTTATTAGTTACAAATATTCACAAATCATAGCCAAGCAATATAGAAATTTACTTACATATAAACACTTTTATCACATTTATGAATTATTAAGTAAATGTCACAATAAAATTAGAAACTTTAAAAAGTTACTTGATCAAAAATTATTGAATTCCAGTTGAAATAACACAGAATTATTAAGTAAATGTCATAATAAAATTAGAAAAATATAAAAAGTTACTTGATCAAAAATTATTATTGAATTCAAGTTGAAATGACACATATTATGAATGATACCATGTACTGGTGTTAATTTAAGTCTATTTTCCATAATAATGAAAACTACATAGTGATAAGCAAAAAAAAAAAAAAAATTCCATTATATATTTAATTATGTCTAACTAAGGACATCAGTGGATATACGTTGAAAACGTACCCCATTTGATCTATTCCATTGATATGTTATAAATTATAAAATTAGACAAAGATAGTTAAAGAATACATAATCTATTTAAATTTTTTTTTATTTCTTAATTACATTTTCTCCATATGTATTCAAATATCATACTGAGATGGTTGACAATCTAGCTTTACAATTATGGGTTTTAAAATGACATCCAGTTTGCACTTCAGTTCCAAGTGGATGAAGAGAAAATGGGAAATAAATGAATGCGCACATTTTTAGGCCATCATGGTAATTTTATTTCAATTGCCACACAAATAACAAAAGTTAAACTTGTCCTAAAATTTGGGTTGGAGATGTTAAATATCATTTGGAAAATAAATTACACAAAAACCATCTCTCTCTCTCTCTCTCTCTCTCTCTCTCTCTCTCTCACACACACACACACACACACACAGATGCACATACACACACACAAACTCCCCCTCCCCAGAATCTATTTGTTATAATAGCACGCGGAATATAAAGACATGTAGTTCAGAATAGAACTTCATGTCATTATATTAAGTGAAATACACAGAGACACAGAAAGACACACAAAACAAATGCTGCACGTTCTCACTCATCTATGGGAGCTAAAAGGGTTATCTCACAAAAGTTGGAAGTAGAATAATCCATACTAAAGGCTAAGAAGTGTGCAGGGGCGAGAGTGGAGGATGAAGATATGTTGGTCTTGTGTTCAAACATACAGTTAGATAGAAGGTATAAGTCCTAATATGTGATAGCAATAATAGAGTGAATATAGCTAGCAGCAATGTATTACATATTTTAGAGTCAGTAGAATAAATAACTTGAAATATTCCCAACATATCGAAATGAGAAACACTCAAGGTGATGGATTCTCCAAATACCCACTACTTGATCATTACACATTCTGTGCATGTGACAAAACGCCACAGGTACCCTACAAACATGTAACATATTATGTATCAATTTAAAAAAAGAATAAAACAGAAATGTGGTACACATTGTACTGTAATTTTTCCTACTTCAATTTCCAATGTTGTTTTCCGAATACATTATATGTCTTTCCCACGTATTTCTATTTTTTTTCTATTGAAATAGCAGTGATAGTTAAAAGCTGATAACTTTATATCCTATTTCAGAGTGTATGATGAGTTCAGCATTCATTCCGAAAAATTACCATACCATGTTCTCTAAAACATCAAAAATACAATAGAAATCTCAATTCTTATTACATCTAATTTCTTACTAGATCCTCTATTTACCTGTTTTTTTTTTTTTTAGTCTAATTGCTGTTTACTACTGGCATCAAGAAGTCAGTGAAATGTGCTATGGAATTACTTAAATCACAGCCTGAAAATGTTTTACTTTGTTGTGCTTCTATTTGGAATTGATATAAATGTTTCAGGGCAGTGGTTTCCACTCCTTTGTAGAGGTTACTTTCTATAGGTAACAGAGGTAGTGAAATAAGTACACTTACAGATATTTCATTATGCTTTATTTCAACTTCCTGTCAAGCAAATTCTCAAACAAACTTCTTTGAAGCCTGTATTTTCTTCCTTAATATTGTTCAAAGACACGGTATAATAAATTTTCTGAAAACACAAGTTATGAAGCTCAGCTAAGGAAATGAATAATAAAATTAAAAATCCCTGACTAATTCAAGATGGTACACATTCTCATATACTAAATGTTCATCTCATTAAAGAATAATTTATTGCTAAACTATGAGTTATTGAGAATGAGTTCAAATATGAGAGATCACCAAGTATTCCCAAAGTGAATGAAATTCAAAAAAGCAGTGTTGAAGGAGTAACATTTTTGCAGTTGAAGATCAGTAAGATTGATTAACCAGATTGAGAAACAAATTAGCAAATTCCAGGGGGTAGATTGGAATACGATAAACAGAGGACAGCAAGACTTATTCCTGGCAAAACTAGAGCATCCGATTTTGTAAGAATATTAGAAATCAAGGGGTGTTACCAGAGGTGTAGCTATTTGATAAGCGATGATGAGTGACCTCTACACAGTATCAGTTACTATTTATAGTTTTCAAGAAAAACATGTATTATTCCTATAGGATAAATAACTTCTTGTTACCCTCATATACCCAGCACAATCACAGTATCTGAAGCAAAGAAATAGCCAGAAAAAGCATAATGTGAGTAAATGAATACATAAATACAGAAATAAATAAAGAGTTGAATAAATGAATGAAATAAGGTATTTTAGAATAATTATTCTGGCAGCAGTAAAACATTTTAAATAATTTTTGAAAGTGCCCAAATATTTGAAAAGCATATGTACATTTAAATTGTCCTTGAATGTTAGACATATGTGAATCAATATCACAAGTTCATAAAATCCATAGCAGATGCACCACTATCGTTTCTTAAATTTTAAAGTTTAGAGAAGGTATATCAGAGTTCCAAGTTTATTTTAGTATGTGGCTTTCTATAGGATTTTTAAAAGTCCAATTTAGAGTAGATTTTTAAAATATTAAAGATAATTATCAATATTATTTCTGATATTTTAAAACACCACGTTGTATAAATCATAATGAGGACAGAGTGTTACACGGAACTATGAATACAGTATCACTGGGAAGGATGTTATTACTAAAGGCTTATTTTTACTTTCTATCAGTATAAGGAAGAAATAAAAACTGCATTCAGATCGCTTTATTTAAATAATTTTAGAATATAATTATAGGCTTAAAATATTGGCTCTGTTTTCTAAAAATTACAGAAAAGTAGAAGAAAATAATCAGTCCCTTTTTTTAACACAGTGTCTATGTAAAATTAAACCAACATTATATAAAGTTGTATATTTTTCCTTCAGCAAGTGAACAAATTCAGAGAAACTACAAATGATGAGGACACAGAAAACAATTGAAGCTGCAATTTTCTATCATTGTATATGTTGGTTTTGTGTTTTTTAAATACCAAGTCACTATAAAATGAGTCAAGCGTTATATGTTGTACTGATTATTTATGAGGAAGAATATGCAAATAAAACTGATTAAAACTAAAGACTAACTTGTATAAATATATTTAAAAGTTATGATTATGGAAATAATGATACATATGAACAAATTAGTTACCTCCTGAAATTTGTGTGCATTAAGCCAATGTTTATTACAATTATCTTTTTTTTCTATCTTGAACTAAATAAAAATTAATTCAAATATTTTCACTAAATGATTACAGGATTTGGCTAATGTTCATGTAAAATTTCAGAACACCTGTATATCATATGTAGTCTTTATCAAATTGGAGGCATCTGTATAGACTTGTGGATATACACACACACATGATTTAAAACTTGTGTGTTCAGGCTGGGCGCAGTGGTTCACATCTGTAATCCCAGCACTTTAGGAGGTCATGGCGGGTGTATCAGGAGGTCAGAAGTTCGAGACCAGCCTGGCCAACATAGTGAAACCCATCTCAACTAAAAATACAAAAATATTAGCTGGGTATGGTGGCGAGCACCTGTAATCCCAGCTACTAGAGAGGCTGAGGCAGGAGAACCATTTGAATTCGGGAGATGGAGGTTACAGTGAGCCAAGATCACACCATTGCACTCCAGCCCAGGCAACAGTGCAAGACTGCATCTCAAAAAAAAAAAAAAAAAAAAAAAAAAAAAATGGTGTGTTCATACGTATACACATACATATACATACAGCTCCTGTACCAGGAGAGGGTCTGAGACCAGAAAAAGTCTAATAGCACTGAGTCCAACTTCTCTTGCCATATTGTAGCTTTCATATGCCAATTTCAACTAAAGAAAAGACTCCTCAGAGAAATGGCTGATTTCTAAGCAAAAGTTCAAAGTGATACTGGAAACACCATTTCTATCAGACACCCAAATATGCTAAAAAAATTATGGAGACATGTTAAAAGGACACAGATGTCAGCTTGATAAAAGCTACCACTGGCCAAATTTAGAATAATTTTAGCTTCAGTATAAACACAATTGGCTCCCTGTATCCATGGGTTCTACCTACATCTGTGGATTCACCAAATGTAGATCAAAAATATAGAAAAAAATTGTGCCTGTACTGAACTTATAAATAGATTGTTCTTATCATCATTGCCTAAGCCATACAGTATAACAACTATTTACCCAATATTTACTTTGTATTAGCTGTTATAAGTAATCTAGAAATAATTTAAAGTAGGTGAGAGGATGTGCATATGTTATATGCAAATACAATGCCATTTTATATCAGGGACCTAATCATCCATAGATTTTAGTATCTGAGAGAATTCCTAAATCCAGTCCCATAGGGAAACTGAAGAATGATGGCAGTCCCATAAAATTATAATGGAGCATATATAGACACCTGATATATGGAACTTGATATTAGTATTGCAGAACAAGTTAGGGACAATAATTTATATTCTGTAATGGTGCTTGGACATTTAGTTTTTCATATTAAAATATACTTATATAAATTTAAATACATATACATGTTATATGTAAAATATATTTATATGAAAATAAATTTATGTACTTACATATAAATAAAAATATACCTAGTTTTGTGTAAGTATACTATATGATATTTGCACAATGATGAAATCTCCTAATAATGCACTTCTCAGAATACAAAGCAGTGAATGGCTGCATTTTATTTTAACATAAATGCATAAACATGATACAAAAGAAGTGTTACGTAGGCTTTATATCACCTTTATTCCCAGTGACACTGCCCAGAGGCAACAAATTTTAACTTTCTTATTTTCTTGGTTCATCTGTAGCTTCCCTGCATTGTTTTACATATAGATATACATGTATATGTTTATGTTATATATTATATAAATATATGACACATAATTATAGTATATAAACATGATACATATTTATATTATATATAATATATTTTACATAATTGTGTGTATATGTATAGGTATATATTTACATATATTCTATTTTTTGATACTGGGACTTTGGATAATTTTAATTATCAAAATAAGAAAATTAACTATTATGACAAAAGAATTGTAAATAAACCCTATTTCTCCTTCTTAATAATAGCCATAAGATTTTTCTGAATTTCCTCTATTCACTGCTTTATTCTTTTGTATAATATATTTATACCTTTCTCTTAATTAACTACAGGGCAGAACATTTTGGCTAAGGAAAATGAGCACATTTTCATTCTTAAACTGTTTTACATCTCTAGTATGTTTCACTAACTTTCAAATTCTTCTGATTGTTTGGTTTTGTTTTTGCTTTTACCTTGACAAGCTGTATAACTTTTATATATTAAAAAAATACCTTGTTCCCATGCTGTATTTATATGTTACATCTAGGCAAGAAAAAAGAAATGACATAAATTTATTATTCATTACAGAAACGACTAGAGTAATCGGACCTGTAGAAATAAACATAATATAATGATTTTTTCATTCAAATGTGTTCTTAGATGTAAATTAGGATTATTTCTAAATGTAAAGTACAGATTTTCCTCTCACATTGTTGCATTCCAGATATCTCAAAATCAGTCCATATTCTTGTTTGCTTTCTATTTACACCATGAGTTTCAAATATATTTTTCCTGAAATTTCTATTTTTTCTTTCCTGTTGACAAAGTCGTATGCCCTTACTATATTGCTAACATCCAGTTTCTTAAGATCACATTAGCAGTGCACAGCAACTATTAGTCTATTTCTAAGGAAAGAGGGCTCATATGCTAACTCCACGGTCTTGGCAATTTGGGCCAAGTCTGACTTGCTGCGTTCCGCGTCTGACTTGTGCGCTCCGCGTCTGACTTGCTGCCTTACGCGTCTGACATGGAACGCAGCAAGTCAGACGCGGAATGCAGCAAGTCAGACGTGGAACACAGCAAATCAGACTTGGAATGCCATGCATCCAGCAGTCCCACAGTGGACCTGGATGTAATTGCTTGTCTTGTGAGGCCTAATCATCAGCAAGGTCTTCGCCTCCCATTGTCTTCATCTCTTTTTGCCTTTCTAATAGAAGAACGTTAAGTCAAGACTTTTGGAAATGTTTTTCATTGATTCCAAAATTGTGGAATACCATATAACCCTTTTCCCATTCCACGTCAAATCCTGTGTAATAAGTGTAGCACTACTTATCTGTTTCTTCTTGAGTGACCCCCTTTTGCTTTTTAGTGCTTCCTGGATTTATAGCACAGCTAAGGTCAGAAGAGGCTTTCCTTGTTCCAACTGAAATCAGCCATTTCTCTAAAGAGACAGTTCTTTAATGGGACATGGTATTTGGAAACAGATCTAGACACTCATGGTCCCTGGATAGTGTTCCTCCTAAGCACGTTTAGTGGACAGAACCAAGCAATGCCTTTGTTTTTGAATCACAAATTTACATTATTATTTACAATTCAAATTCAACAGTGCAGGAGTCTCATCCTCTTTAGTTTTTTGATTTTACTTTTTAACTCTTCTCTTACACTGAGAATCTTGGAACACAGCAAGTCAGACGTGGAACACAGCAAGTCATTATTATGGGAGAAACAAAGGAAGAAACTAAGAGAAGCAATAGCAATGTCTGAGACATGTTCTATTAATTAAATATTGCAATAACAACACACCTATTATTTTCTTCAACATGGGTTTCTCCCAATCTGGGACTCCTTGTTCTTATTTAGGGCCATATTTCTCAAGGCTTTCCTTTTCTTGTATTCCTGAATTATAAGTCTCTTTTTGAATCTGATTTTTATTTGAGAAATGCATTCTTTTCTCTCTCATTTTTTTGTCTCAAAATGAAATGCTTATATTTGAAAATATCTTTCTTTTGCTCTCATGTTTTGTACAATTGCTGAGAATGTATGGATTTTGGTTCAATATTATGTTTTCACAAACACTATTTTTCAAAAACTAGTGTTGCTAACAAAAAATGTGGTAGAATTTCTGAGTTTTATCTTTTGTAGATAAACTGTTACTCTAAAAATATTTTAACTTTTTGCTCTAAATTTTATGAAAAAGATGTGTCAAAAATGCCATCCATTTTTTATGAATCATGCTGTTTAAAATTCAGTAAGATCTTTCAATGTGAAGGTTTGGGAATTTTCCTTCACTCTGCAAACTTTATTATTATTATTATTATTATTATTATTATTATTATTATTTCTACCATGTCCCTTTTTCTCTTTTATTTTCTATAATATTTATTTAGACAACTTGCAAACTTCATAGATACTTGATATGGTTTGGCTCTGTGTTCCCACCCAAATCTCATTTTGCCTTGTAATTCCCAAACATTGGAGGAGGGGCCTGAGAGGAGGTGACTGAATCATACCAGCAGACATCCCCCTTGCTGTTTTGTAATAGTGAATAGGTTTCATGAGGTCTGGTTAAAAGTGTGTTGTGCTTCTCCCTTCTCTCTCACTGGCCATGTGAAGATGTGCTTGGTTCACTTTCACCTTTCACCATAATTATTAGTAAGTACTCCCCATTGGGCCACCCACCACCCAGCCATGCTTCCAGTACGGCCTATGGAACTCTGAGTCAGTTAAGTCTATTTTCTTTATAAATTACCCAATCTCAAGTATGTTTTTATAGTAGTGTCAGAATGGACCAATACAGAAAATTGGTACCAGAGTAGTGGGCCACTGATATAAAGATACCTGAAAATCTGGAAGCAGCTTTGGAACTGGGTAATGGGCAGAGGTTGGAACATTTTGGAGAGCTCAGAAGAAGACAGGAAAATGAGGAAAGGTTTGTAACTTCCTAGAGACTTGTTGAGTGGTTTTGACCAAAATACTGATAAGTGATATGGATAGGCTAATGAGATCTCAGATGGAGATGAGGAACTTTTTGGGGACTGGAATAAAGATCACTCTTGATATGTTTTAACAAATATATTGGTGACATTGTGCCCCTGCTCTAGTCTGTTAAACTTTGACTTGAGAGAGATGATTAGAGTATCTGGCAGAAGAAATTTCTAAGCTGCAAAGCTTTCAAGTTTGACTTGGCTGCTCCTGATAGCATTTGCTCATACTCATGAACAAAGAAATAATCTGAAACTGGAATTTATATTTAAAAGGAAAGCAGAGCATAAGAGTTTGGAAAATTTGCATACCAGCCTTGCAGTAGAAAAGAAAATCCCATTTTCTAAAAAAAAAAAAAAAAAAAAAAAAAATTCAAGCCAACTGCAAACATTGGCATGAGTAAAGAGTAGCCAAATGTGAATAGCAAAGATAATGATGAAAATGCATCCAGGACATTTCAGAGACATTCACAGCAGTTTCTCACATCACAGGGTTGAAGGTCCAGAAGACAAAAAAATGATTTTTTGGGTCAGGCCCATGACCCGGCTACTTTGTACAGCCACAGGACATGGTGCTCTGTGTCCAAGCCATTTAACTATGGCTCCAGTCATAGCTAAAAGGGACCACAGTACAGCTCAGGCCATTGCTTCATAACTGCAAGCCCCAAGCCTTGCTGACTTCCATGCAGCATTAAGCCTGTGGGTGTGCAGAAGGTGAGAATTGAGGCTTGGGAGCCTCATCTAAATATCAGAATATGTACGGAAATGCCTGAATGTCCAAGCAGAAGTCTGCTGCAGGGACAGAGCTCTCATGGACAATCACTACTAGGGCAGTGTGGAGGGAAATTTGGGGTAGGAGCCCCCCCCACAGAGTTCCCATTGGAGCACTGCCTATTGGAGCAGTGAGAAGAGGGACACCATCCTCCAGACCTCAGAATGGTAGATCCAACAATCACTGGCACCATCCATCTTGAAAAGCTGCATGTACTAAACGTCAACTCAAGAAAGCAGCCTTGGGGGCTGTATCCTGCAGAGCCACAGAGGTGGAGCTGCCTAAGACCTTGGGAGTCTGCCCCTTCCATCAGTGCTGCCTAAATTTGAGACATAGCATCAAAGCCAATTATTTTGGAGCTGTAATATTTAATGACTATCCTGCTGGATTTCAGACTTGCATGATGCCTATAGACTCTTTGTTTTAGCCAATTTTTCCCTTTTGCTATGGGAGAATTTACCCAATGCCAGTACCCTCATTGTACCTTGAAAGTAACTAACTCATTTTTGATTTTACAGGCTCATATGCAGAAGGGACTTGCTTTATTTCAGATAAGACTTTGGACTTGGACTTTTGAGTTAATGCTGGAATGAGTTACTACTGTGGGGAATAGTTGAGAAGGTTTATTGTGTTTTTAAAAGTGAGAAGGACATGAGATTTGGAAGTGGCCAGGGAGAAATGATATGGTTTGGTTCTGTGTCCCCACGCAAATCTCATGTTGAATTTTAATCCCCACATGTTGGAAGAGGGGCCTTGTGGGAAGTGACTGAATCATTTGGTAGACTTTCCCCTTGCTGTTCTCATAATAGTGAATTTAATATCATCAGATCTGGTTGTTTAAAACTGTGCAGTGCTTCCACCGTCTCTCTCTCACCTGCCACGTGAAGATGTGCTTGCTTCCCCATCATCTTCTGCCATGATTATGCTTCCTAAACTCTCCCCAGCCATATTTCTTATACAGCCTTCAGAACTATTGAGTCAATTAAACCTATTTTCGTTATAAATTACCAGTCTCAGGTATGTCTTTATAGCAGTGTGAAAAAGGACTAATATAGTATTCCATTGTGAAACTTCATCTCCAAAATGGAATATATAATATTTTCTTGAAGAATTTTTAAGAGAATGAGAATAAATTTTACATATACTTTATATCTTACACGATACATACTAAGTAATGTTGAAAACACATTTGAACTACCAAAAGAGGTTATATTATATTTATAATTTATGTTATATATATATATATATCTAAAATTTATCTCATATAAGAGTAAATTTACATAAAAATATTTATGAACTGACAAAAATGTAAAAAACTGCATAAAATCCTTTAAAAAATTAAGAAAAAAATTGGTTCTCTCTGATAATACATTCAATAAGTTTAAAGGAAAGACCAACAAGAAAACCTCACCTGAGATCTTAAACAGGGCATTTATTACTCAAATGACTTCACCACTTTCTTATGGTTGATCTTCAGCCTTACAGAATCAAATACATGATTTTATCAACACTGAAAGTTAATTATTTTCATGGAGGAAGGCTCATAAAATCAAAGCTTATAACAAATTGTAAGAAATCTAATAAGCTTGAATAGCAATATACTAATTTATTCTTATAATAATAATTGTTAAAGGGATTAAAAGCCTATTGAAATTTTTAAGGGACAGTGTCTCTCAAGGTAATTCGAAAACATAAAGAAAATCATCATTAGCCAATTACATCACTTCCAAAGTGAAATCGTCTCAGTGACTAACTGGTACTCCCAAAGATTTTAACATCTCCATCAGTCTCCACATTAGGTATAATTTTGGATATATAATCTTAAAGATTCAAATATTCATATTACTAAGGTTTTGTCCTCTACACGAGAATACTTGAATCAACATTATATATTTGTCTATGTACTTCTACTTAATTTTTAAACAATGATATAAAATTCTATTTTAATGAAAATTTTGTTTTTCAAGTCATATTATTAACAAATAAAATAAAGAATATTACTGAACATGTGTCTTTTTGAGCACTTCAAATTGAATGTCTCTATAAGAAATATTTACATATTCTCTGTTCTGATATATTAAGGGTATGAAAAAAGATAATTTACTGAGGGCCCAGGGTTCAAAAAAAAAAGGAAAAAAAAAGTAATTTATTAATGTACTCAGTAGTTATTTACTGTCATGCACCTGTCATGCACCATACCAGATGTTCCAATTATAGTGGTAGACAAGACAGATATAATCCCTGATTCCATTATGCTTGCACACTAATGACTGTATATCAATTCAGAATCCTCATTTCTCAGTAATGTGGAAATCTGGATAAACAAGGTCAATAAAGAGAAAACAGGTGAGCATAATAATACTAAGAATTCTCGTGTTGAGCTGTCTCTACTGCACAGCATGTGGACCCTCATCCACACTATTCTGATAAAAGCTATCCTATTATGAAAGGTGCAACTGTCTGAGAAATGTGCATCTCTCTAGCACCTATGACTATTTGATATGTTTCAGGTGTTTTATAAAGTTGTTTATATGTGCTTTTCTTTTAACAACATGATATCACATTCTACATTTCAAATATGCACATAACGAAGCAGGAGCAGAGAGATAGAGTAACTTGCCTAATGGCACATAGCTCATTAACTGTGAAGCCAAAAATTTATCCCAGTGTTAAGGGCTGAGTTGTGTACACCGAAGTTCTTATGTTGAAATGCTAAGCTCTGGTACCTCTGAGTGCAGTTGTATTAGGAGATTGTGCTTTTTTTTTTTTTAATTATTATTATACTTTAAGTTCTGGAGTACACGTGCAGAATGTGCAGTTTTGTTACATAGGTATACGTGTGCCATGGTGGTTTGCTGCATCCATCACCTCATCATCTACGTTAGGAGATTGTGTTTTTAAAGAGGTAATTAAATCAAACTAGGTCATGAAGATGGGCTCTAATCTAATGTGACTGTGGTCCTTATAAGAAAAGGAAACTAGGGCACAGAGAAAAACAGAGGCTAGAGCACGTGGAGACAAAGAGAAAATGCAGCCATCTATAAGCTAACAAGATAGACCTCAAAATACATCAATCCCATGAATATCTGGTCTTGTACTTCTAGCCTCCTGAATTGTAAGAAAGTAAATTTCTGTTATTTAAGTCCTCTATTCTCTGGAAGTTTTTCATGGCAGCCCCAGCAAACTGACATAGTCAGATTGGACTGACTCCACATAAATTGCTTAAAAGCAAATTTATGGAATTTATAAGGACTTTGTAAAGAAACAGAGATAATACATGGATTGTTACTCAATTGTTTCTCCACACATAAAAGATATTCTATATGTTGCAAATAAAACATTATTGGGTTCAAATTACAAAATGTCAGGTATAACTTTTAAGAAAAATAAAATGAGTAAAATGATACCAGAAATACAGAAATTATTACCAGAGGTTATTATTTGATGATAATATATATTTCTTTTGATCTTTAACATACTTATTCTATATGGTCTAGTACATCTATTCATTTAACATTTCTTTTAAAAATACGTATTAAATACTATTTCAGCTATTTCTATCAGTAATTATTGCAATCCACTACAAGAAATGAATTTTCTAGATGCTATGAGGACAAAACAGGAGAACATACAGATTTATAAAGCATAATCCTTGTAAATGCATCCACTATGACTTGCTTCTCTAAATCATGGTTTAAAGTAGGTTACTTCTTTGTTATTTATTTTTTTTTATACTGATGGTAAATCATCTATTTCTATTGCAGTCAATCTCTTCCTATTAGGAGAATTCCAGAATATTTCTCTCTAAGTTTATTTCAAATCAATCTTTCTTTCTCTTTCTTTCTTTTCTCTTTCCCTCCCTTCCTTCCTCCTTCCTTCCTCTTTCTCTTTCTTTCTCTCTTTCTCTCTTTCCTTCCTTCCTTCCTTCCTTCCTTTCTTCCTTCCTTCTCTCTCTCTCTCTCTCTCTCTCTCTCTCTCTCTCTCTCTCTCTCTCTCTCTCACTCTCTCAGATTAAGTTTTACTCTTGTATTCCAGGGTAGAGTGCAATGATTCAATCTCTGCTCACTGCAACCTCTGCCTCCTGGGTTCAAGTGATTCTCCTGTCTTAGCCTCCTGAGTAGCTGGAATTAGAGGCCTGAGCCACCATGCCAGGCACTGATTTCTTAAGGTAAGGGGTAGTGACATTATTCAAGTTTTACTGTAAGGCCCAGGTGAATAAAAACGGGTAAGACAGTGTGTGCAGCCCATAGAGGGTGAACAGAAGCAGTGTGGGGTGTTGCATCACCAGGGAAGCAACTTAAAAGAACAAAAGTAGATAAATCCATGAAGATGAGAAAAAAATTTTAGCTCAAAAGGCTAAAATTCCAAAAGCCAGAATGCCTCTTCTCCTCCAAAGGATCACAACTCTTCAAGAGTAAGGGAACAAGACTGGATGGAGAATGAGTTTGACGAATTGACAGAAGTAGGCTTCAGAAGGTAAGTAATAACAAATTCCTCCAAGCTAAAGGGGCATGTACTAACCCAATGCAAGGAAGCTAAGAACCTTGAAAAAAGGTTACAAAAAAAATGCTATCTAGAATAACCAGTTAAGAGAAGAAAATAAATGACCTGATGGAGCTGAAAAACACAGCACAAGAACTTGGTGAAGCATACACAAGTATAAATAGCCAAATTGCTCAAGTGGAAGAAAGGATGTCAGAGATTGAAGATCAACTTAATGAAATAAAGCATGAAGACAGGATTAGAGAAAACAGAATGAAAAGGAATGAACAAAGCCTCCAAGAAATGTGGGACTATGTGAAAAGACCAAACCTACATTTGATTGACATACCTGAAAGTGACAAGGAGAATGCAACCAAGTTGGAAAACACTCTTCAGGATATTATCCAGGAGAACTTCCCCAGCCAGTTAGAATGGCCATCATTAAAAAATCAGGAGACAACAGATGCTGGAGAGGATGTGGAGAAATAGGAATGCTTTTCCACTGTTGATGAGAGTGTAAATTAGTTCAACCATTGTGGAAGACACGTGGCCATTCCTTAAGGATCTAGAACCAGAAATACCATTTGACCCAACAATCTCATTACTGGGTATATACCCAAAGGATTATAAATTGTTCTATTATAAAGACACATGCACACATATGTTTATTGCAGCACTGATCACAATAGCAATGACTTGGAACCAACCCAAATGCCCATTGATGATAGACTGGATAAAGAAAATGTGGCACATATATACCATGGAATACCATGTAGCCATAAAAAAGGATGAGTTCATTTCCTTTGCAGAGACATGGATGAAGCTGGAAACTGTCATTCTCAGCAAACTAACAGAGGAACAGAAAACCAAACACTGCATCTCCTAACTCATAAATGGGAGGTGAACAATGAGAGCATATGGGCACAGGGAGAGGAACATCACACACCAAGGCCTGTCAGGAGTTGGTGGGGGCAAGGAGATGGATAGCATTAGGAGAAATACCTAATGTGGATGACTGGTTGATAGGTGCAGAAAACCACCATGGCACATGTATATCTATTTAACAGGCCTGCACTTTCTGCACATGTATCCCAGAACATAAAGTATAATAAAAAATAAACAAATAATTTTTTTAAAGTTCTACTTTAATCCACAGGTTTTGTATAACTCACTTAAGATAGTCAGAAGCAGGCTGTCCTGGTGTTGTTTTGGTGATTGAAAAATGTCATAAAAAGTCAGGCCTTTCATTCTGCCTTCTGTTACCCTAGGAGGTTTGTCCTTCATGATGGTAGGAGGACAATTGCATTTTCAAGCCTTGAGTCCTCACAGAATATTAGTCAACGCAGGATAGAAATGAAAAATATTAAAGAGATTTCTTTCTCTTTAAGTCTCTCTTTTACCATTAAGGATACTGTTTTCCATAATTCCTCCTATTACCATTTCTCTCTCATTCCCTTGCCACTACTAGATCACATATCAACCTTTAGAGTAATAAAGGAGAATGAATTTACCATAAGGGACTTAAACTAATCATAATCCATACCTTGGGGCTGTTTGCATTGCTGTTTAAACAAAGCTGAGCCCCATAAGAAAAGTGAGCAAGACTCTTAGGAAAGCAATCAAATATCTTCAACCAAAATAACTGTCAATATCAAACACATGCCCTACTTGTTTATTCATTTAATTTCCACACAACCCTGTGAGGAAACCCTCAGTTTTATCTCTGACATTCATGTAAGTTAATTAACATGTTCACAGGCCCACAGCTAGAGACTGGTGCAGCCTTGGTTTCAATTCAGTCTGAACCTTGAGCTCAATTTCTAAATTAGGACTCTATTTATTATTTTCTAAGTGTTAGATGTTGAATTCAGACGTCTAAAGTAACAGGAAAATAGCTACACACTGAAGCAAAAATATCTCAATGATAGTTTATAAAAAGCAGCACTTAAAAACATTTTTTGCACTTAAAATTTAGCTCTAAAGAAATGTGAAGGATGCATAATTGATGTAATTCAGAGATGACAGCATGAAACACAAAAAATTAATGAATTATTAATTTGCCCCAACCTGGATTACAAATCTGATTTTCAAAATAAATTATGATTTAATACCAAATGATAAATTCTTACTAAAGACAATATATATTTTCTATTATAAATTAGGGCAAAAGGTATAGAGATTTCAAAATTACAAGGAAGAAAACTCTACCACTGGCTAATAATCTCTGAAATCCTCCATCTCTGGGGCAATATACAATGTCTTTTGCAGCAATAGCATGACCAGATCAAGGAGTACAACAGAAGCCTCAGTTACTGAGATCTTCTGCTTTTGAACTAGAATATGAATAGTTCTTTCTTACAATGGAGCAACTGATCCAGGGCAGATGAGCAGACTTTGCATGGATTTTCTTTTTAATACTCTCTGTGGGTACTTGCTTTGAAACTTACCTGGAGTCATGAAAGGTGTATGCTATAGTGAGAAGAACATGATCCTGAAATCACATGACACAGGATTTGAGGACTTGCTCCATTTCTTGACCCAGAGTAACTTGGACTGGTTATCCGTCATCTGAGCATTTCTTCCCACAAATCTAAAGTCAAGTGTATGAGTATTAGTAGAGGGGATGGGAAAAATAGCACCACTTCTGAGGAAATTGCAAACATTAAAGTCTTAACCTGTGTAAACTATCTGGCACATAGTAGGGACTCCATAAAATATTAGCTTCTGCTGATGCTTTTTCTCCAGTAGATGAGGTCAGGCTTCCAAGCCCTACATTTTATTCACTGGTTGCTCATTCTCTAGATTGACAAAATTGATCACATATGGTTCATGCTAATGCTCTCCTGTCCTTTTCTGTTTTCGACTTCACTCCTTCTCCAACTGATTAATATGATTTAAAGCCTTCAGTACCCGCCTCCCCCGCCAAATTTCTAAAAACATAAACATGAAGATTGAATCTCTATAATTATTTTCTGAATGAAACAACTCTGTCAGGGTATTTTAGAAATTTACTAATACTTTGCAGGCAAGCTCCGCCTATTTGGTCTAGCTCTCTCTTCTAGCTCTTTCTTTTCTAGATCTATCCCTCCATTTCCTCCACTTCCTTTCTCTTATAATTCCTGCTGATGTAGCTTCAGAGTCTCAGGACTGTTGGAATGATAATGATACCTCAGGTTATTTACATTTCTTATTGCTAATATAAAGGTCATTACGAGAATTCAGTTATCTAAGTTGCTTTAATTGCATATTTAAAAATTGAAAGCCAAAGTCATTTGATGTAATGCTCATTCAGAAAATAAATATTCAGCTACAATAGATATACTCAATAGACATATTTAATTTATAATGATTTCAGTAACCTAACTCAGTAAGTGAGTAAGCATGTAATCTAAAAGAAAAAGAGAAAGAGAGAGAGAGGTATAAAACCCTGTCTTTCCTATAAAGATTGTTACATAGCTCTTATAATTAATTAAAGCATATCCAATGTTAACAATTTGGGGGGCATACTTTTCTACTCTTCTTTGTTTCATACAAGTGAGTAATTATGAGACCTGACATTTTATCCTGAATAAATGTTCATAACTTTCAAATAATCCTTTATTAAATTATAACATACACAAAGTATGCAAATTATAAATGTATAACTTGATATTTTTCAAATGTGGAACACAGCTGCATAACAAACACACTGATCAAGAAATAAACTTGACCACTACATTACACAGTGTTCTATCAGCTATATTAAGTGATCCATTCTTAAGATATGACCTTTCACGATTGAGGGAGCTGGTTAACCCATCTTTGTAAGGCTTTTGTCTTCATGTCTGATGCCAAGGCTTGAAGTCCACAGGGCAGGGTGTCAGGAAGGGAAAGTGACAGAAAGTGAGTGAGGGCTATAGCAAGCCACAACTCACAGGTGTGAGCTGGACCCCACAAAGGTTCCCCTAGTTCTTCATCGATTCTTACACCAAACTTCACTCTATAATATCTTGTGGAGAAGCTGGCACCCTTTCTTCTGGAACTAACCATCCAAATGACTCAGGAGTTAGAGATACCTAATGTAGATAATGGGTTGATGGGTGCAGCAGACCACCATGGCACGTGTATACCTATGTGACAAACCTGCATGTTCTTCACATGCACCTCAGAAGTTAAAGTAAAAGAAAGAAAGAAAGAAAGAAAGAAAGAAAGAGAGAGGAAAACATTTTTTAAAAAAGAAAGTCTGAATAATACAAGGCAGTTGCCTTTGTGGTCCCTGACAGCAAGTAATTAAACCTGCAGATAAAGTGTGAGATATTATAATGCCTGCCTGAACTTCTGAAAGCAAAAACCAAAATGATTGTGGCTTCTCTTCTGACTTCAAATGTTATGTGAAAATATTTCTGTGGCCCACCCTGTCCAAAAACACAGAGAGAAGGGAATTCTGAGAAATGTAGTTAATCACAGCTCAATTGACATTTTACAAAGCCACCAGAACCAGTAACTTTGTTGTCCTTGAGAATCACATGTGGAAAAGGCAGATAACTGGGTTGGCACAAGGCCACCCAGAGAACTGTCTTGAATGTGTAATGGCAGTATATGAGTGCAGTTTTAAATTATATTTCCATAACAGTTAAATAGGATACACTTTCATATGTCATTGGCCGTTCTGACACTCTATTTTCTGAAATGCCTATTCAGGGTTTTGCTTTTGTGAGGGAGGGGATGTGTCTTGATCTATCACTCTTTAATGGATTTGTAGGAGTTCTTCACATATATTTGAGATAGGAGTCATTTGTCGAAAAAATATGTATATGAGGAGATATATATATATATTATATATATATACATATATCGGATAGCTTTTAGTATTCTCTGAGTTGCCTATTTGTTCTCTCAATAAATATGCATGACTTTTTGACATATAAAAAGGAGCTGTAGGTAGAATATGAAACCAAACACTTAATTGGAAAGTAGTTCAAAATGGTGAATTTGATACATTAAATATTTTTAATCTAGACACACTTAAAATTACATGCATAAGAAATTATTATGGCTTGTACATCTTTTTTAAATAATACTTTAGAATGTTAATTTTAAAATGTTTAATATGATTATTAAGTGATTACTATAATATGCAGAGCAAAAGGGAAACCTTAAGTCTTTTTTAAAAAACTAAAAATGTGTCAGTTTGCTGAGAATGCTGGTTTCCAGAACAGAAAACCAAACACCGCATGTTCTCACTCATATGTGGTTGTTGAACAATGAGAATACATGGACACAGGGAGGGGAACATCACACACACCAGGGCCCCGGGGGTGGGGGCTAGGGAAAGAACAGCAGGGAGTGGGGGGATTGGGGAGGGACAGCATTAGGAGAAAGACCTAATATACATGACGGGGTGATGGATGCAGCAAACCACCATGGTACGTGTATACCAATGTAACAAACCTGCATGATCTGCACATGTACCCCAGAACTTAAATTATAATAAATAAATTTGTAAAAAGCTAAAAATTGTTTTTGATGAAAACTATTAGTTAACTTTATAAAATGAAAACTAACGAGAGAAGAACATAATTATAAAAGAACTAGTGTCACATGGTATTAACATAATAAAATACATATGCGATGAGGACTTTACAACATGGCTAAATCCCCTCTAGTTACTGTTAGGAGAGCCAAAGTAACCATTTTTATTTGATTTTATTTATTCAAGTTTTTACTTCTTTTCTTGCTCATGAATTTTTCATTCCTTTTCCTTCTCTTTCCCCATTTTTTCCTCATCCTTTCCCTTACTTAGGTAAAAGTATCTCAGAATTTCTAATGGCCTAAAGGAAAATCCATTACTTAAACAAGCTTCATCAGGCTCTTTGTGTAAAACTCTATTAGCTTTAACACAACACATGGCAATTTGCCCAAGGCAGTTTCCTCTAATTCAGCGCCTAGGAATACCTAGTGATTTAACTTCAGTGTTCTGAAATCACTAAAGTACTTTTCCATTCCATCAACAGACTAGAGCTGACAGCTAACAAAAGCCATCTTTTGCCCTTTCTAGTTATTTTTCTAGTTAAAGATAAGCTTCATGATCTAATTGCCATCCCTTTGCATTCTAATCTAGTATTTGAGGACAGCAATAAAGATGTAGGTTGTTTTTTACGGATACCTTCCTAAAAAAATAAGTGTTTTTAAATATGAACCTAATATATTCCCTGAAAGATTTAAAGCTTCCTTGTTGTGGTTCATGGGTTTAGACTATACTTGCTTTAGAAAAAAAATTGTCTTTCTAAAATAAAATAATAATACTAAAATATCTATCCAAATTGAAACCAGTAGGAAAATTGATATCAAAATTGTCCTCATAAATGAGAGGGCTCTATCCATCAAAAAAAAATTATCAATCAATATTTCCATCTGCACGACCAAGAACATCCAAAGTGACTTGGATAACAAAATGTGTAATTAAATGTTTGATTTGATAAATTCCACTATCTACTCAAGTCATCCATAGTCTGGTTGGGTCACTGCTGCATAAGTCAACACAAATATTGCTGCCATAAGCTGGGACACCACTTACAACTTGGGTACAATTTGGCTACATTGTTTGCTTCATAAAGTTTTGCATGACCCAATAAACTGTCAATTAATATACCCTACCCTAATGTAAAGCTTAGTTGCAGAATGCCACAAAGCTTCCAAAATGTAGACCTTTCCTAGCCCTAAAAAACATGCAGCCATTCAGCACAACCCAGCCCAATCCCCTTGAGCCTTCTCACGTTCCCATGACACTTTCTTAGAGTCATCCCACCCACATTCACATTCATCATTGTCAGAGGAGCAAAGAAATCTCTATTATACTTTGCAGGTGACAGCGATCTGCTTCTCATTATACCTAGGTAACCGTATTAACATCAGAACACGGTACTACCTACACCTACACTTCAATCTCTTCAGCAGCATCTTATCCTGAGAGGTCCAAAGATATTTGAGATATAAGAAAAACCAAGGTGTTTTTTCTACTCTTCTCCTACCACTCCCCACTCAACACAGTACTTCACCTCCAACAGTAGATGAGTGAGTTTTGTTTTTGCTCTTTCTACATATCAATCAATTTTCCAACGGAGACCAGCTGGATGTTTTACAATTTAATTCTATTCTGACATTATCTACCACTGTCTGCATGGAGTTAGAGTCAAATCTGACAGGTTATGGGCTCAGTCATAGTCTGCAAAGACTGCCCCTACTTGAGCTGCCACTTGTAAGTCCCAGGTTGTGACTTGTACTTCTGAGAAAATTCTGGGTATAAATCAGGGGTTTCCATAACCCCTTCCTTGGATTTCACCTCTCAGAACTCAGTGAATCACATTACTTATATTTACCTATTTATTATAAAGCATATTATTAATACAAACTATACAGATGAACATCCAGATGAACAAGATGCATAGTGTGATGCATAAGAGAAAAGGCACGAAGTTCCCATTCCCTCCTCAGGTGCACCCCCTCCAGGCACCATTGTGTGTTCAAAAGTTCAGATGCTCTTTCCCAACCCAATCTTTTTCAGTTTATATGGAGGCTTTATTTCATAGGCATGATTGATTAAATCACTGGCCACCCTCTCCTCCCTGAATTCAGGAGTGGCAGTGAAAGTCTCAACCCTCTAATCACATGGTTAGCTCCTCTAGACACCAAACTCCACCTGAGGCTATCCAGTAATCTGTAAAGAGCAGCCTCATTAGAACAAAAGATGCTTCTATCATCCTCCAGGAAACTCCAAGAAATTTAGAAGCTGCTTGCCAGGAAATGGTGATGAAGATCACATGTACATGTTCTTATATAAATCACAATATTACAAATAGTGAAAAGTAAAGATTGTCAATCATGAACCAAACAATATCCAATTTGCTGCCAGTCAGTTCAGAGATAAATGGGTGCTAAGTCACAGCTATTCTCTGGATTATTCAATGTAATCTTTAGGCAGAGCCTAACATTAATGAGCATCTAATTTGTCTTCTCCACACAAAAATAGGTCATATGGTCTCTCCCAGTATAAGCTGTTCGTTGTTGCTGCATGTGAGACAAAAATACCAAAACATGTTATTTTTTTGTAGATACTCTTTCAAGTGAAGAGCTACTACTTTTCTCCCTGGCACCATAACCCATTTTTGAATTCTGTTCCCTTGTCTATCATATTCCCCCTGTTTTATATTCTAATAATTTTAATCCATATCTTTCTTTCTCCAGCAGAATACACTGGTTCAGAAACACTGGCTACCATTGAGCCAGCAATAAATTGTTATATCAGGAATTCTTCCTTCACCCAGTTTCCAGATTTTGTAGGATTTGAGGGGGACAGATTACAAGAATGTCCCTGAAACTTGGTAATGGGATCACATTCATGATTAGCCTCAATCTAGCAACAAAGAACGAGGTTCAATTCACCTCCAAAGCTCCATTTGTACTATATGCAGTCCAACCCAGCATTGCAGTTGTCATGTCATACACAATGATGCCTCCTGATAATTGCACCAGAAAGCAACTCTCTTGCCCTGCAATAAACTAGATAGAAGAAAATGAAATAAAAAATTTGAGATAAGGAAGATATAGATATGGATAGTTTTGTCATCTCCCACCCCATCATTTCTCTTTCCTAGAGTTCCTCTAGAGCACCTCTCATATCAACCTAAGACATACTGATCTTTTTGGCATTCTTTTAAGCTCCTTCCTTCTTCTGTTTTACATAATATCTTTTATTTGCACATTCCAACTTTTAAAAGACCACTGCTACATTATTAATATGTTGAATGTGATATATCCTTCCACATATATTTTGTCCTTTATTTTTATGACAGTTTGTTGCTGTCGTTAGTGTCAAGGAAAAAAACCTGTCAATCTATAAGTAAAGCCATTCAGAGAGACAAAACTGTCATCTTTAACCAAGTGGAATAAGAACTACTTTACAGAAGTTCTATAGGCTTAAATAAATGATGTCACACTGAAATCCAAGAAAAAAAGAACACCAGAAAGACTAAATATGTTAGTAAATATAAATGATCTATGTTCAAGATCAGTGGCTTTTAACCACAAATGAAGGCAGTTTTTCCCCCTCTTCACAGAGGGTATATGGAGTGTTTGGAAATATTATTGTTATTTCTATGGCTGGATGAGGATGAGAATGGCTACTTACATCTAATTGGGAAGAGACCAGGAATGGGGTTGAACATACTACAATGTACAGGATGCTTCTCCCCATCATCAAAGAAGCATCCAGTACAAAATGTCAGTAGTGACAAGGTTGAGAAACTCTAGTCTCTCTTAATGTATGTCTCCTTAAAGAATATTAGCTGTTTATACTAAAGCAAAAAATATGTATTATATAGCATTTGCAAAAGTAGAAATACAAAAATAAACACACAACAATTCGAACTACAGTAAGTAGTGATAGATTGTTATAAAATCATTAAAAAATGATGAAGTAATATAATGATTGGAATATAAACCAAAGGAATTATAGATGCATACTGAAATCCCTAGAGGACACATTATAAAATAACACAAATAAGCTTGGCTAAAAAGTTACCAGAGGATTTAAAATGGAACAATGAACAATATTTGATTCAACTTTAAAAAGGCAGCAAAAAAATAATAAAACAAAAAGCAAATGAAAAACATAGAAATACCAAAAAATGAACTTAAATCCAAATATGTCAATAACTTCTTGAATATAAATATACTTCAAATCTCACTAAAAGGCAAATATTATAAGAACTGGTAAAAATATAAGGCCTTATATTTTATTCTCCCCTTTCCCCTCAGAAATTACAATTGATACCTAAAGACACAAATAAATTAAAAGTAATACAAAAAAATACATGCAAAAACTATAGGTAAGAATGCTGTTGTGACTATACTAATATTAGAGAAAGTAGATTTTCAAGACAAGAAAAATACTAGAGATTTTAAATGTACATTTCATAATATGAAAGATCAGTTGATAAAGAGAATAAAAATGCTGTATGTTTTATACACTCAATAACAAAGCTCCCAAGTACATGAAGCTAAGCTGACAAACTTTAACACTTCCTCTGTAATGAGTTATAACAGCAGACACGAAGTGGGCAAGGATATGGAAAATTTGAAGAATACTATTAACCAACTTGACCTAACGAATATGTGAAAAACACTACACCAAACAAAAAAAGAACACATATCTTTCTGAAGTGGAAAAAAAGTTAGGAGATACAGAAAAATAATAGCAAAAAGCTAGAGAAAAATGGAAATAATGCTTTGCTATGAAAATCTAGAGGTCATGAGAATTTCAAATATTCTCCTCATAAATGTGTATCTTTCAAGTCTATTGAAAGAATAAAAATAAATTATTGAAATTGTATGAAGGAATTGTATTGAAAAAGCTTGATGTCATTAAAATATGGCATAAAGTGCACTGATATTAGTGTATATAAAAACAGATTTGAGATATTTAGGAAATGTTTAGAGAAGTTACTATAAGTTATATTAATACATTAGCAAAAATTAATTTTGATGGTTTTGAACAATGAAGACTGAGTCCTGTAAATTTTTGGCAAGAGGAAATAGCATTGGTTTCATGTTAAATGAAACTCAGTTCTAAAGAAGATAAACGGCTTGAATAAGGTCAGGAAGCTCATCTAGGACAGAGCAAAAAATCACATGTAAATGTTCAAAATGACTAACCTCTTTTATGTTGGGCAAAGAACTGTGTAAATTTTCTGAGCATGCATGACTGATTTTCAATCTGTTGGAATAGCATGTTGATCAACATTAATTAATAATTCATAATAATTTCATTATTATAATCCATAACAATAATCCATAGTCCATAATAACAGAAATAATATGGTGAGCTTGATCTAAAGTTTCATATAGAGGCATATTTTTTAAAAATATGACCTGGTATGGTGGCTCATGCCTATAATTCCAACATGTTGGAAGACTGAGACAGAAGGATTTCTTGAGCCCAGGAGTTTGAGAGTAACCTGGGCGGTATGGTGAGATCCCATCTCTACAAAATATTTAAAAAATAGCCAAGCATATTGGCACATGCCTGTGGTCCCATTCACTTATGAGACTGTGGCAAGAGGATCGCTTGAGCCAGGAAATGAAGGTTGTGTTCACACCTCTGTATTCCAGCCTGAGTAACAGAGTAAGAACCTGTCTCAAAAAAAAAAAAAAAAAAAAAACAAGGAAACAATAAAATTGGATACACATATTATGAATAGATATGCAATATGCATAAATTTACCAACTAATGAGTTTCATTTTTAAATCAAATGCATATAATATGATCATGCTTCTTTGTATTGTCCCAGGCCTTTGAATATAAAATAATTATATATTACTTTGAAATATTTTGCTAAACAAGACAGTAATGTAATTATTTTTCTTAATAAGAGGTCTTAGATGTGCTAAGTGTTTGTTGACTGAATTAATGTGTTTTTATTAATATTCATCTTGAAATTTAGAATATATAATAACATTAGGGCCAACCATCATTTCAGTCATTGTGACATTGCTATTTGAAGAACATATTAGTTTACATATTTAGTTTATTTTGAAAAATTGCATAAAGTATCAGAAAAACAGAAATAAACTCTAAATATAACTGTTAAAAAAGAAATTATCACAAAGTATGCAATTACTAATTACATTATAGCCATGAAAAATTAAATTAGTTTCTCTGCAGTATTAAATTTTCCACTTTTTGATATCAGAGATGAATCAGATTTCAAACTTAGTGTTAATAAGATAGGTTTTTGAAGTCGTTTTTTAAAATGAAGATTTGAAGAAATAGCAAATGCACAGTAAATTTTCTCACTCTTCTTTATTGAAAATATGACTATCAATAATAAAAGGGGTAATTTATAACACTGTGCCTTGCATAAATCTATGCGATTGTTATTTGTAATCCTCACTATGATCACTTATACAATTTTGGCTTGTTAATACTTAAGATCAGTAGCAAAACAAATATATTTATGTGAAATATTGACATATGTATAGCATGTCTATTTTATGTCTATTTTATCACACCTTTCCGATGGATAGATGTGTCTTTATTCAATGACAGGAAGACAAGATAATACATCTCAAGACACTTTAGAAATCATACAAACTAATTTATATTAATTTTAAAACACAGAAAAATGAGGTTCTAGAGAAGATAAATGACTTGAACAAGGTCAGGAAGCTAATCTAGAGCAGAGCAAGGAATCATATGTAAATGTGAAAAAATGACTAACCTCTTTTATGTTGGGCAAAGAGCTGTGTAAATTTTCTGGGCATGCATGACTGATTTTCAGTGTGGTAACTTTATCATAAAATTCAACAACCTTGTCAGCACCAAGTTGTTACAGATTTTGCATAGCATGTTGATCACAATTCATTAATAATTTCTTTCCATTATGAGTTTAAAATATAATTAAACATTGATAGTCATTATCAGGACTGAACACATGGTGTATACATTGCATTTCTGCTGGTTAAGTCAGCTTCTGGGCTGTTCTAATGATAAAAGGGGAAAGAACAAACAAAGTGAAGAGTTGACATCCATGTGATGCTGAAAATATTACATTACAAAGCTGGCTGGATATCTGAAAGTTACAGACCTAGAATTCTGCTTCTGAGTGAAAGCAGCAGCTGGCTGAAGAACAGTGGATGAAGAGAATGATGAATCAAATCAGGGTTTGATGTAAAGTAGAATATAGGGAGCAAACATTTTAGTTCTTTTGTGGTCAGATTTATTTCCGTCCAGGTTTTCAGAGAGTAAAAACTGCTTCAGAATGCTATGCACACTATTGTATTCTGTTCACTGACTTGCCTTCTTTACGCTTTCCTCTCATTTATTTCCTGTGAGATTTAGCCCTACCTCCTAGTCCTCTGGACAGTGCCCAGGCAGCTGCCTTTAGTTATTCTGAAAGGAAAGTTTGTAAAGAAAGTTGTAGGAAATGGAAAAAAAGATATCATTTTCTTTCCCTTTTTCATTTCACCTGCAAGACACAAATAAATTTTGGGGTAAATATTACTCATTTTGTTCAAAATATAATTTTTCTAACAAAATGTGCAAGTATGTTGTGATAATTTTTGAGATTTTTGATGATGCAAAAATACAGAATTTGTGTTAGGATACTTGAATTTTATTAATGTTAGTTATTCCCTTAGATGAAAAGTAAAATGAAGAACTAAAACATATAAGGTTTCCAGGTATTTGGCTTTTTATCATTTAAAAAATTTCTAGCAAGTCCTTCTGTAAAAGAAAGATGTTCGTTATGCAAAAGATTACTAACAAACTTGTTTAAATTTATTCATTTTTTAATACTTCAAAGGTAGTCATCAAATATTTCAATGAATAAGTGGGATAAAATAAAGGTGTTGTTCAAGTTGATCACTGTTCTCACTTCAATAAACAGTTGAATTAGTTTCCATATTGTAACCTGTAACATATATGATAAGTGCTATACTCCAAAAATAACAACCTAATTGTGATTACCACATGACCATAACATCTTAGCCAAACAGAGACTCCAGGAAAAGTGCAAGAAACATTATCTAGATCAAATATATGTAAACTTGTAAAAAGTGTAGTCACTGTCAGTAGGTCTGTAGCTAGGCAAGTCATATAATAAAATAAAATAATAATAACAAATTTGAGTCACTGAAAAGAAATTCATGTCTGATTCAAAACTTAAACTTTTTATTAACTATTGTTTTGTTGCTTAAAATATGGACTAGAAATTCTACATTATCCAGTGATCTATATTTTAAAGTGTTATTTTGCTGATATTTGGCATTTGATTCTAGATGCCTTAAAATTTATAATACAGTATTGAAGCCTTTCTCTACCAGAGAAACCACACTGATGCAAAGCTATGGATTAGCTCTCCTATTATTCCCTCCACTATTCCAGAAGTATGTATAATACTAAAACAAACAAACACTCATTCTTAGAAAAGTTTTCTAAAATTTTGTTTTATCATTTCCAAATTTTATGAATGTTGTATCAACCAATGTAGATAAGATGATGTGTGACAGTTTGAAAGAAAAAAAAGAAAGAGAAGAAAATAACACTGCACTAATTTGAAAGTATTTAGAGATGAATGGAAAACCAGAGGGAAGAAATCATGATCAGGAAAATGCTTGATAATAAACCGTAAAAAGTATTTCTGGCAGTTCTTCATAGTATGATGTATATGTGAGTATTACCTCTCAGTGTAAACGAGACTCCAAAACTTTACCAAAAAGAGAGAGAGGCGGTTGTGGCCTGTTAGCTATTCCCAAAATTACCCCATTATTAATCTTCATTCCTTTAAGAATAAAAACATTGTGTATGGTAGCAGGTTGAATGATCAGGCTAGATTTGGGGAGCAGGATGAAGTAGGTATTTTCCTCATATATCTTAGATAAGAAATATGAAAGTAATTTTGTTGTTGCCAAGTTCACATATAAATACATTTGTTTTAGAGATGCAGCCATGTATTGTTTAAGGATGGAGATATGTTCTAAGAAATTCATCACTAGGGGATTCCCTCATTGTGTGAGCATCATAGAGTGTACTTACACAAAACAAGATAACATAGCCTACTCCATACTTAGGCTACATGGTATAACTTACTGCTTTTAGGCTACAGACCTGGATGGCTTGTTATTGTACTAAATACTCAAGCAATTATAGCACATTAGTAAGTATTTTTTTTACCTAAACACATCTGAACATAGAAAAGATATAGTAAAAATATGACATTATATTTTTATGGGATCACCATCATATATGTGGTGTATTGTTGAGCAAAGCATCCTTTTATAGTGCATGACTAGAGCTTATTAATTTTTAAAATTAATACTTGGGAATTAAATATATATTTCATACTGTAAATCATAATATTATACTTCTCTGAATAATACAAGCCTACTATCTTTGGGTATAATTTGTTTTCATTCATGCTTGTTCAAAAGAAAAATCAGCATTGCTTGTTTCTCTGCTTTATTGAAACTGTGATTCAAGATAGAATGTCATTTCATCTGTTGATTATCATTTTTCTAACTAAATACTTTTTATAAACCTAAATATGTGTTCATATGTGCATATACATGTATGCATATGTGTGTAATTCATAAATATCTATCATTTATCTCAACATGTCTATTTTTTTCTGTTAAAATATTCAAAAACCTAATCATGAATTTGAGTTTGAAGGTTAGCATGAAGAATTTTTTTGATGTGAAAGGTTTTTGTCTTCTTTTTCTAGCTAAACATTTTTTTGACAACAAGCAAGTTCACTTTGAAAACCAGAAAGATGAAGTGCCTAAAATTTAAATACAGCAGTACTTTCAATATAGCAAGCTATGGCAATATAATGTATTTAGGATTAGGATTACAGATGTGAATTTCACTTCATATTCAAATTACAATGTAACTAGCATGACAATTACATAGCCCAGGGTCTAGAATCAAAGAGTTACTTAAAGTTAACCAGTATAATCTATATATGCAAGAAAATGTATGCATGAATGTGTGCATGTGTATATATTTAACCCCATCAGAAACTGGATTTCTTATTTTTCATAATTTTTAGACAGTATGCATCTTATTAAGTAAAGACAACTACAGAATTGACTAACAAATGGTTGTATTATGAATAAATAAACTCTCTACTAATATTACCAGGAAACACAAGAGCAATTAGGAATAAATGTAAGATGGTACACAGAACGAACTGATACACATAGTGGTCAAATAGATTTTAATTAGATATCTGATTCCAATACATAAATATGCATGATCATGTAGCAATAATTAACCTCCTTGAGCCTCATTTTTATCATTTTAAAAATATGGATTATAATAGTCTCTCAAAATTGTTAGCAGAACATAAATCATAGATAATAGATGGTGGAAACATAGTTTATATTGAAAACCCTCAGCTAGAATTTAGAGTATCTTATGAATTTAATACATATTTGCTACAGTTATTACTAAGTTTATTACTTTTAAGTCGTTGTTATTTGAAGGTGTCCTTAACTAATATCTATTGAGCAACATTTGTTTGTTTGTTTGTTTGTTTGTTTATTATTTGTTGAGACAGAATCTGGCTCTTGTTGCCCAGGTTAGAGCATAATGGCGTGATGTCAGCTCACTGGAACCTCCACTTCCTAGGTTCAAGCAATTCTCCTCCCTCAGACACTCAAGTAACTGGGATTACAGGCACCCACCACTATGCCCAGCTAATTTTTACTAGAGATGAAATTTTACCATGTTGGTTAGGCTGGTCTTGAACTCCTGACCTCAAGTGATCCACCACTTTGGCCTCCCAAACTGCTGGGACAGGTGTAAGCCACATTGCCTGGCCCATTAATTAAATATCTATTATATTTGACAGAAATTCAGCTTATTATTACAGGAATAAAGTCAATAGTTTACGGTGCTCAAATTTCTCATGTTCTTAGTTCACTTCCGCTACAATATTTGATTAAGTACATATTCTAATAATTAAAAATTTTAATAGAGACAGTATCTGTAACACACATAACTCTAACTTTAAACAATTGCAATGCAAATAAAAATTTATAAATAAACCTTATTTCATATATCAGTGAACACTCAGAAGATACTGGATTATTACAAATATCTATCTTTCATTTTGCAATGAAAATGAGTGATGAAACATTAGTGAGTGTATTTTGACCTAGAAATACCTCTCGCAAGTTGTTATTTGAATAATTCAATATCATGAACAGTTTAAAGTTTCATTGGCTCTTTCTACTGGATAGTTGAGCTTTCCTGATTAATGGGAAAGGATTCAATGTTGCCAAGTCTAATAACTCACCCAATTATAACATTTGAATTAAAAAGTGAGTTTTATTTTAATTTTCTTTCAAGTTAATTCTGATTTAAGACTTTATTTTCTTCTATAATTAGTTTAAGTAGACTTTTTGGAACACACATTTAATTATTGTAATGAATTACTATATTTTAATAGAAGAAATTGCAAAGTTTTGTTCTAGAATAAGTTTTTAATGTCAAATTAATAATGTATATATGTATTGTATATGCATACTTTAATAATGGTGGAAGTTGAAACATTTTAATTTTTATGTATGAATTCTACATTCTAAACTTTGAATTTGCATTGACATTTAAATCTAGAGTCTATCATATGGATTGCTCAATAATGTAGAAAAAACACATTTATTTTTAGTTTTTCTATTAAAACCTTATCCTTAAAATAAACATAAAATCAAAATAACAGGAAGTATAATTCTTGCTTTTATACATTTCCACTAAAAATAAGGCAGTTTATATCTATCTAGTACTGATTATAGACATGGTTACATGTGTGTTAATTTTATTATTTTCTTAATTTCAAAAGAGATACATGAATACCCAAGTAAAGTTACATAAATGCAGCTAAGGAATTTTTTAATTATCAGCAGAAAACCAAGATTACTGTGAATAAAATAAAATCCAGTTATAAATACCACACAAGAGGGGAAAGATAAAATACTGATTGGCTATTATGAAAGACTCCCAACACATGGCATTAAAATGGCATCCATTGATGAGTTCAACAGATTTCAAGAAACCACCGATATCCTCACAACTGATGCTAACCTCAGGAAACTTCTTTTTTTTTTGGCAGGAGGGTGTCCTTTTATCTTCTGAAAATTGAGATTAATGATTAACTGCTGAAACTAAAACAATAAAGATAGAGCAAGTTAATATTTGGCATGAATGCTCCAGAAAGGAAGAAAAATACACCAGGATATCATACAAAAAGGGGAAAAAATCTGAAAAGGCATAAAAATATTTCTCTACTATCTGGATTAAAAAAAGACACTTTGTGCTGGAAATTTAAAAAACAGATGAGGAGCAGTAGCAAAATATTACAAGAAGGATTGACACAAATATAGTTGAGTCACTTGCAACATTCAGGCTACAGAAAAGTAAATAAAACTCTCAAACTGTAAGTAGGAGAGAATCTAATTCCATTAAATATAATGCAATGATAGTAAATAAAAATTAATTCAATAATACATTATTTGGTAAAAGTTGATGATGTTAAATATAATACAAATTCTTTAAATACGTTACAAATATGAAATTTTAAAATTATCTGGCACATAAAAGGAATGCAAAAACTCCAGCCCAGAAGGATCTAAAGAAGATACCGAACTCAGCCTTAACCAAACGTACTTAGCAGACATATGCAAAACTCCCACCTAAAAACAAGGGAATATACATTCTTCTTATCTTCACATAGTATATACTCTAAAATCAGTCACACAATTGGCCATGAAACAATTCTCAGCAAATTAAAAACACACACACACACACACACACACACACACACACACCATCTGCTCAGACCACAGTACAAGAAAAACAAAAGTCAATACTAAGAACAGCAAATCCATGCAATTACACGAAATTTAACAACCTGCTTATTAATGACTTTGAGGTAAACAATGAAATTAAGATAGAAAACTAGAAATTCTTTGAAACTAATGAGAATCAAAGTAAAACTTACCAGGACACAGCTAAACCAGTGTTAGAAAAGATTTTTGCACTAAAGGCTCACATCAAATTTTAGAAAGATATCAAATTAACCTAATACGACCCTTAGCAGAACTAGGGAAACAAAAGAAAAGCCACCCCAAAGCTAAGAGAAGATAAGAAATAACAAAAATCAGAACTGAACTGAATGAAATTGAGATGTAAAAAACACAACAATAAAAGAAAATCCAGACACTGTTTTTTGAAAGAATAGACCACTAGAATAATAAAAAAAAAAGAGAGAGAGAGAGAGAAGATCCAAGTAAACAAAATAAGAAATGACAAAGGGACCAGTGACTCCATAGAAATACAAACCCCCTCAGAGACAACTATGAACACATCTATGCACATAATCTAGGAAATCTAGAAGAAATGAATAAATTCCCGGACATATACAACCTTCTAAGACTCAAAAAGTAAGACACTGAATCCCTGAACAGGGATAGAATGAGTTACAAAATTGATTCCAAAAAGCACACTAACCAGAAAAGGCTCAGGACCACACAAATTCACAACTGAATTCTACCAGATGTAAAAGAGGTGTTGGTGCCATTCCTACAGAAATTATTTCAAAAAAATGAGGATGAAGGACTCCTCCCTACCTCATTCTATAAGGCCAGCATCATTGTGATACCAACACCTGATCGAAGCACAAAAACAAAAAAACATAACTTCAGGCCAAGATCCTTGATAAACATGATGCAAAAATTCTCAACAAAATACTAGCAAACCAAATCCAGGAACACATCAAAAAGCTAACCCACCATGATCAAGTAGGCTTTATCCCTGGGATACAAGGGTGATTCAACACATACAAATCAATAAATGTTATGCATTGCATAAAAACAACTAAAACAAACCCACATGATCATCTCAATAGATGCAGAAAAAGCTTTTGAAAAAATTCAACATCCTTTTACATTAAAAACCCGTAACAAACTAGGCACTGAAAAAACATACCTCAAATAATAAGAGCGCTCTATGACAAACTCACAGCCAATGTCATACTGAATAGGCAAAAGCTGGAAGCAATTCTTTTAGGGACCAGAACAAGACAAAGAAGCCCACTCTCACCTCTCCTGTACGAGAAAATACTGGAAATCCTAGCCAGAGGAATCAGGCAAGGGAAAGAAATAAAAGGCATCCAAATAGGAAGAGAGGAAGTCAAACTATCTTGGTTTGCAGATGATATGATTCTATATCTATTAAAACCCATAGTCTCTGTCCAAAAGTTTCTAGATCTCATAAACTTCAGAAAAGTTTCAGTATACAAAATCAGTGTACAAAAATCAGTAGCATTTCTATACACCAACAATGTCTGGCCTGAAAGGCAAATCAAGAATGAAATCCCACTTACAATAACCACAGAGAATAAAGCATCTAGGAATACAGCTAACTAGAAAGGCAAAACATTTTTACAATGAGAATTGCAAAACACTGCTGAAAGAAATCAGTGATAACAAAAAATGAAAAAAGATTCCATGGCTTATGAATAGGAAGTATCAAAACTGCTAAAATGGTCATACTTCATAAAGCAATTTACATATTTCACACTCTTGCTATCAAGCTACCAATGACATTCTTCACAGAATTAGAAAAATCTATTTTAACATTCATATGAAACCATTAAAAAAAGCCTGAATAGCCAAGGCAATATTAAGCAAAAACACAAGCTGGAAGCATAATGTTACCTGCATTCAAACTATATTGCAGGACTACAGTAACCAAAACAGCATGGTACTGGTACAGACGCAGAAATATAGACGAATGAAACAGAATGGAGAGCCCAGAAATAATGCTGTACCGAGTACAACTATCTCATCTTCGACGGAGCTGAAACCAACAAGCAATGGGGAAAGTTCAATAAATAGTGCTAGATAACTGGCTATTCATATGCAGAAAATTGAAACTGGACACCTACCTTAAGCCACATACAAAAATCAAGTCAAGATGTATTAAATACTTAAATGTAAAACCTGAAACTCTAATAACCCTGTAAAATAACTTAGAAAATATCATGGTCATACAGGCCATGGCAAACATTTTATGACAAAGACATCAAAAGCTAATTGACAAATGGTACCTAATTAAACTAAACAGCTTCTGCACACCAAGGCCTACTTGAGGATGGACTGTGGTGGGGGTGGGGGGTCAGATGGAAAACCTACCTGTTAGGCACTATGCTATTTTCCAGGGTGATAAAATAATCTATCCAGCAAACACTTTTGGCATGCAACTTAACTATATAACAACCCTGCCCATGTACTGCTGAACTTAAGAATTGGAAAACAAATTCCTTGTTAATGCTTTAAAACTGGAAACACTTTAAATTCGACAAAAATTTAATTAAATAATAGTTAACTAGTAAATAATAAAAATACAGATTGAGATAAAAGAGGCATTGGTGAGTTTACAGTAATAAATTGAGAGACAAAACAGGAAATCAAAGAAATGAGGAAAAAGCCAGAACTTTTATATATATGATAGAGTTAATAGAAAAATAATCACATGAAATTTGAAGAAAAAATGAAAATAAAAAATTTCATAATGCTTAATGAATGAAAGTTTTTAGGAGTGACAGGAACTGTAAATGCAGCTCCAAATGACATCCAACATTTATATAAATAAATAAACAAGCAAAAATTGACATAGAACTTTCAACAATTAGAATTGTTCTGCAGAATTCAAGAAGTCTGTAGTAAAGTAAGTAGAGAAGAGTTTGTGGATTTTGTTGGTTGGTAGAGGCAAAAATAAGCATGACCTCAGTGTTCTTCACAGCAGCTTTCAAAGTACCAAGACAACAGATAAATTTTTACACAAGATTCTCAGGAAGAAAAAAAGAGCATGAACCAAGAATACTATTCTCAGCTAATGTTTAAATAATACATTAATAAGCAAATATTGTCAATTGATGAATAACTCAAACATAGAGAGAGAGGTTTCTGAGTGACAAGATTGAGCCGATTAAGAGAGGAATTCAAATTTGAAATTCCCCGAGTTCCCCTTGCAAAAACTGTAGATCACTACACCATTTACCCATTATTTGCAACAAATTACTCCACTACTTAGCAGCCTAAAAAATATCACACATGCATGTTTACCCACTTTCTGTTTATTGAGAAAACTCGTATGTCTTAGCTGGGTCCTCTGCTTTAAGTTTCTCTCAGGCTGCCATCAAGGTACTGGTTGGGAATCCTGAATCACAAAATCCAAAATCTGAAATGTTCCAAAATCTGAAACTTTTTGAGTGTCAATATAATGACTCAGTGGAGACTTCCATATGTACTTAACAGAAACTTTGTTTTATGCACTAAATTATTTAAAATATTGTATAAAATTACCTTCAGACTTCGTGTATAAAGTTGCTATGATTTGGTTCTGTCTCCCCACACTCTAACACTGGGTGTATATTCTATCTGTTTGAAAACAGTCACTAGGTCCAAACCAGCTCTACAGAGAGGATATTATTTAAGAAAGAGGATACTGCAAATAGTGGACCATTAGGAGACGTTTTACAAATGGCCTTCCATCATCTATTGCAGATTCACCATTACATTGAGAACTACTAGAAATGTTAGGTAAAATTGTAAAATCAAAATCTTTTTGAGCACATTGGCGAACTTTCAACACACCAGAGAACTGTAGGATCAATATTCCAATGAGAAGGGACACACAATAATTTAGTTCAATATTCAGCAACATTTTTACATGCAGGTCATCTCCCTTTTCAAAAGGGAAAGATGGGAAAATTTTTAAAAACTAAGCACAGATTTTCATGAATTGTCATAGTTGAGAAAAACATATTAACATTTAAGTACCATCTAGGAGAAGAGATTTTGTTACACAAACCAGGCTTTTAGTTTACAACTCACAGAGCTACATCCTAGGAGTAAGAGAAAGCCACAAACAGAATGGCCCTGTGTTATAAAATTCTAGTATCTAATACAAAGGAAATAAAACTTTGAAAGAAAGGCAAAAGCAAACCTGGAAGATGGAAATATAATTGGAAAAACAGGTAAAAGCATTTTGATTACAGCACAGGTAACTTTTTCTCAGTCAAAATTAATCTGCTATGCAGAAGACCTACATTTATTTGAAAAATTACATGTTGAAATGTAGGCCAAATTAATCACCTTAGAAATATACATACAAAAATATAATTTGGGTGAATTGCTTTACATAAAAAGAAATTTCTGTATTCTAAAGAAACTGCAATCAAATTCTCATAAACCAAGAAAGGTACATCAGCATTCTAGCTGATTACGTTAGAAATTCACTTACAAAAAAATTCAGAATAAATGTCTATCTGAATAGTTTGCCTCCATTAAGTCCTAACCAGTTTGAATTTCATTTTGTACATTTATACAGTTCTGCTTAGATATTTATACTACAATGTGTTGTCCTGTTTATATTATGCTTATCTATTTCACAAACTATCTTTTTTTTTTTTTTTTTTTTTTTTTGAGACAGAGTCTTGCTCTGTTGCCCAGGCTGGAGTACAGTACAGTGGCACAATCTCAGATCACTGCTACCTCCATCTCCTGGGTTCAAGCTATTCTCCTGCCTCAGCTTCCTGAGTAGCTGGGATTACAGATGCCCACCACCATGCCAGGTTATTTTTTGTACTTTTAATAGAGACAGGGTTTCACCATATTGCCAGAGTGGTCTGAACTCCTGACCTTGTGATCTGCCAGCCTCGGCCTCCCAAAGTGCACATGGAATCTTTTTTGCTCACATCAACTAAGCAGCAGTATACACACCCCATGCTACAGCTTTTTCCACTTCCTACTGACCACTGCTGCCTATGTTTTAAATTATCAGGGCTCCAACATTTACCCATATAGTTCCATAATGTGTTTCCCAAGACTCATCATGAACCACCGTTCCTAACACTTGACAACTTGAAACTCAGCCATCACTAGATTGTAATTTTTAAAAAGATGAACAAACAATAAAAGAAACAAACAAACAAACAAATAGAAATGAATGATAGCATGTCATCATAATGAAGTAAGAATTGGTTATTGTTGAATCCCATCAACTCATATCAGAATCACTTGCTGAACTTCATATTATGAAGAAACCTAACCCACGCCCGCCCACCAATTATTCTGGGAATAGGAGAATATCCATTTCCTCTCAGCCTAAGGCTTGCTTTTTCACTCTTTGAAGTCTGAACTATTAGAGGAGGAAATGTCTATTTTCTCAGGAAAAATCAAAAGCCACTCTCTCCTGCCTCTGCCACCTCAGACCGTGTGCCTCATTTCTGTGCCTCAGAAATAAAATTCCCTAAAATGCAACGTACCTTTAAAAGTTGGCTTATTTATACTTATACAACATTTATTTTATTTTATTTTTGGAAACAGAAATCAAATCCCATATGTCTTTTAGACTTTTTTACAGTGTTTCTTTGGTGCCGTGGGGCAAAGAACTCAGGCTCCCATTCCCGTTTAATAAGGTGTGAATTCCCAACTTCTTGTGAGCAAGTGCTTCTACAACAATACAAACCCTTCCCTAGAAAGATGATGCTCAGGAATGTATTAGTCTAAGTTTTCAATTCAGAGAAATTGGCAAAAAAGATGGCACATCTTTTGTCTAATTCTCAAATGAAGTTTTGATAATATATCTAATTTAGAATAAAATAACTCTTTTTGATTATGTTTTTCATTTTTTGACCTACAAGAAATCCCCTGTGTTCTTAATGTGTGAAGGAGACTGAATAATTTAGGAGAGTACCTTGACAAATACCTGGGACATGACTGCTCCAGTACATACTGTTATTGTTTTCTATGTAAATAAAGTTAGTATAGAATAATGTTGATCTAAGGGAGCCTAAAGAAGCTAGACCTCATAGGTTGGTAAACATGTAGCCCCAGGTAATACTGAAAATAACAAAATGCTTGGTTTGGGCACTAAAGGGAAAAGGAAAATGACTACTTTAAGTATAGGCCTGAGATCTTAAACAAATTTATATCCACAATCACTGGGTTCTTTGCTAAAAGAGTAGAATTATCACAGGAAAAAAATCCAAGGTATGATGACTCCTTTATCTATTAGGCTATGTAATTTAAGAGGATATTGTACATGTTTGGGACCAAGAGAATTTTTGTGAAGTTTTCAGATGAACATGTTAATATAGTACTGACAGACCTAGGTTTTTATTACTGTAACTATTCTAAATTTGTCTCAATTTCTGTCTTAGGCTTTGGAAAGTATTTATAAGGTATAATAGTTGAGACAAAGACTTATAATTATTTATGCAGGATTTTTCATGGCTCTGATGTTTTTTTGTTTTGTTTTTTTGAGACGGAGTTTCGCTCTTGTTACCCAGGCTGGAGTGCAATGGCTCTATCTCGGCTCACCACAACCTCCGCCTCCTCGGTTCAGGCAATTCTCCTGCCTCAGCCTCCCAAGTAGCTGGGATTACAGGCACGCGCCACCATGCCCAGCTAATTTTTGTATTTTTAGTAGAGACGGGGTTTCACCATGTTGACCAGGATGGTCTCGATCTCTTGACCTTGTGATCCACCCGCCTCAGCCTCCAAAGTGCTGCAATTATAGGCTTGAGCCACAGTGCCCGGCTGTTTTTTTTTTTTTTTTTTTTTTTTTGGTAAATAATTGAGATTCTGGGTTTTCTGGCCACATAGGAAGGTATGCAAGCAGGTCAAAATGAAGGGTAGAAGGAGAAGGAAATAAAGGAGCATAATATGGGAAAACAAGAATGGTGAGATAAAGGTTATTGGGTTAAGTTTTTCAAATGTTAATTTGCTTGAGTTAAAGTATCTTTTAGGAAAGCAAATCTGAAATCTGCTTTTCATTGGAACTTTCTTCATACCAAGACAAATAGAAGGACAATGGAATATTTTGCTTCCTTTTGGTCCTCAAATGCTGTACCAGTGGGAAAAGAAAATATTATGTCAAAAAAAAAATCCCAAAGATATCACCAGGAACTTAAGTTATCTGGAAATATTACAACATATAGAAAAATGCATATACAAATGTGGCTTATAATGTGAATATGCATCACGAACACAAGTGTAACCCAAAGGACATGCCTACTTAGACTAAATCAAACCTCTGAAAGTTTGGCAACAGATGGCTCAAAGTTTTGTTTCTGCACCTCATGTCTAGAGCTCATGAACTACACTCTGCTTGCCTTAAATTCCAACACAGCCATCAGTGACTCCCAGGAGAAGAAAAGTCTACAGGATAGATCTCCCCCAGAATCAAACTCTCAGTGACAAAACAAAACTAAACTAAGGAATGTTCTCCAATGTTTTTGATATAGACTTCAAAGCCAAATGTGTCCTGCATTGATGCTGATCTGAGAGGACCACCTGAACACACTGGCCCAAGGATTGTGTTAAAGACAAATGTCTCTTTTCCTCTACTAATCCTACTTCCTATAAACTGGTTCTTAAAGATTTACAACAAAGAAGACAGACAAGCATGAAAAGTAAGATTTCTGGTAATGAGGCAGATTTCCACCAAGAATAAATTTTTTTCTGGGCATGAAAGTCATATCAGCTCTTACAGTTAAATAGTACTTGTGTTCATTTGAATAGTCTTAATATGCTATGTGGCTGTATATGACAAAGTTCTCACATATGACCTATACATCCATGATTTATGTAAACAAGTACTTAAAAAATGTACTAGAAAGGTGCACACTCGGGGAGAGAGAGAAGATGGCACTGTAGGACCAACTCAGGATTGCAGCTCCCAGTGAATCTGCAGATGGTAAGTGGATGTGGCATTTCCAGATGGATCTTTATCGCCCACAGACCAGGAGATTCTGGGATGTAGGAGCTGCACGGGCCACCAGCGTGGCTGTTTGGGCCGGCACAGCTGTTTGGGCTGGGGCCACAGCACAGCGGCACTCTGTAAAACATACACTGGTTTGGTCGCCCTGTTAAACCGGCAATTGGAGATTTCAGAAGGCAGATTAGCACATTCTGATTAAATGAGACTTAAACAGAAAGCCAGGCCAGGAGATTCCTGGGCAGCAATGTGATTCCAGCCAGCACAGTGGGTCGCTGCAAGGGATATCACACAGATCCTGATGCCCTTTCATCAGGCGACTGGAACACCTAGGAGAGAGTCAACCATTCAACTTAAAAAAAAAGGGGCTCTGAGGCAGGGAACCAGGTGATCAGGCTTGGTGGGTCCCACCCCCACAAAAACAAACAAAATAGCAATTGGAAATGCTGAGAGTTGGGGGTTGAGAGTTTCACAGCAAGCACAGCTGAACCCAGGATGGTGCAGCTCGGAGAGGGAGGGGCGTCCGCCATTACTGAGGGGCTTGACCCCTAAGGAGGTACACTCCCATTGCTGACAGAGCCTGCCATTGCCGAGGCAACCCGCCATTGCCAAGGCAACCTGCCATAACAGAGAGAGTCCGACACTACAGAGGCGGGCCATCATCACCACGGCAGCTCTAACCATACCCATATAAACCGGACTACAGGGAATTACACATGACAACAGGGCAGAGCCCACGGCAACAGGGCAGAGCCCACGACAGTAGGGCAGAGCCCACGGCAACAGGGCAGAGCCCACGGCAGCTCAGCATAGCCACTGCAGGCAAGCAGTGATTAGACTGCCTCCTTGCTGGGCAGGACAGTGCAACGGATACTCATAAATAAAGCCCTAACTCCCAGTACAGAGCACCTGAGGGAAAAAGGGGGCTTTATGAGTTCTGCTGCAGCAGACTTAAATGTACCTTCCTAGCAGCCCTGAATGAACAACTGAGCTCACAGCTCAGCACCAGAGTTCCTATAAAGTACAGACTGTCTCCTCAAGCAGCTCCCTGACCCCTGTATATCCAAAGAGTCACCTCACAAAGGACTGATCAGACTGACATTTGGCGGGCATCATTCAGGGACAAGGAAAGCAGAAGAAGAATCTGGTAGCAACCCATGGTTCCGCAGCTGCTACAGGAGTTCCCCAGGCAAGCAGGGCCTGGAGTGGACCTCAGCAGTCCTACAGCAGTGGGGCCACACGGTTAGAAGGAAAACTAAGAAACAGAGATACTTCATTATCAACAATTTGGACATCCACTCAGAGACCCCACTGGAAAATCAGCAACTACACAGATAACAGGTGGATAAATCCACAAAGATGGGAAGAAACCATCACAAAAAGGAGGAAAACACCCAAAACGAGAAAACCTCACCTCCTACAAAGGACAAAAACTCCTCACCAGCAAGGGAACAAAGCTGGACAGAGAATAAATGTGATGAAATGATGGAATCTGACTTCAGAAGGTGGGTAATGAGAAACTTCCATGAGCTAAAAGAACATGTTCTAAATCAATGCAAAGAAACTAAGAACCTTGAAAAAAGATTTGAGGAAATGATAACAAGAATGGACAACTTAGAGAGGAATGTGAGTGAATTGAAGGAGCTGAAAAACACAACATGAGAACTTCGTGAAGCATGCACAAGTTTCAACAGCTGAATTGACCAAGCTGAAGAAAGGATATCACAAATCAAAGATCAACTCAATGAAACAAAATGAGAAGGCAAGATGAGAGAAAAAAGTGCAAAAAGGAATTTAAAAAGTCTCCAAGAAATGTGGGACTATGTGAAGAGACCTAATCTACGTCTGATAGGTGTAGCTGAATGTGACGAAGAGAATGAATCCAAGCTGGAAAATACTCTTCAGGATATTATCCAGGAAAATTTCCCCAACCTAGCAAGGCAGGCCAATATTCAAGTCCAGGAAATACAGAGAACACCTCAGAGATATTCTGCAAGAAGAGTAACCCCAAGGCACATAATCGTCAGATTCACCAGAGTTGAAATGAAGGAGAAAATGCTAAGGGCAGCCAGAGAGAAAGGTCGGGTCACCCACAAAGGAAAGCCCATCAGACTCACAGTAGATCTCTCAGCAGAAACTCTACAAGCCAGAAGAGAGTGGGGACCAATATTCAACATCCTTAAAGAAAAGAACTTTCAACCCAGAATTTCATATCCAGCCAAACTGAGCTTCATAAGTGAAGGAATAATAAAATCATTTGCAAACAAGCAAATACTCAGAGATTTTGTCACCACCGGGCCTGCTTTACAAGAGCTCCTGAAAGAGGCACTACACATAGAAAGGAACAACCAGTACCAGCCATTCCAAAAACATACCAAATGTTAATGAGCATCAACAAAATGAAGAATCTCCATCAACTAATGGGCAAAACAGCCAGCTAGCATCAAAATGGCACTATCAAATTCACACATAACAATATTAACCCTAAATGTAAATGGGCTAAATGCACCAATCAAAAGACACAGACTGGCAAATTGGATAAAAAGCCAAAACCCATTGGTGTGCTGTATCTAGGAAACCCATCTCACATGCAAGGATACACAAAGGCTCAAAATAAAGGGATGGAGGAAGATTTACCAAGCAAATGAAGAGCAAGAAAAAGCAGGAGTTGCAATTCTCATCTCTAATAAAATAGGCTTTAAAGCAACAAAGATCAAAAGAGACAAAGAAGGACATTACATAATGGTAAAAGGATCAAAACAACAAGAAGAGCTAACGATCCTAAATATATATGAACCCAGTACAGGAGCACCCAGATATATAAGGCAAGTTCTTAATGACTTACAAAGAGACTTAGACTCCCACATAATAATAGTGGGAGACTTTAACACTCCACTGTCAATATCAGACAGATCAACCAGACAGAAAATTAGCAAGGATATCCAGGGCTAGAACTCAGACCTAAAACAAGCAAACCTGATAGACATTTACAGAACTATCTACCCCACATCCACAGAATATACATTCTTCTCAGCACCACATCACACCTACTCCAAAATTGACCACATTATAGGAAGTAAAGCACTCCTCAGCAAATGCAAAACGACTGAAATCATAACAAACAGTCTCTCAAACCATAGTGCAATCAAGTTAGAACTCAGATTTCAGAAACTAACTCAGAACTGCACAGCTTGACGGAAACTAAACAACTGGCTCTTGAATGTTGATTGGATAAACAATGAAATGAAGGCAGAAATAAAGAAGTTCTTCGAAACCAACGAGAATGAAGACACAACACACCAGAATCTCTGGGACACATTTAAAGCAGTCTCTAGAGAAAAATATATAGCAATAAGTGCCCACATAAGAAGACTGGAGAGATCCAAAATTGACACACTACCGTCAAAATTGAAAGAGCTAGAGGAGCAAGATCAAAAAAACTCAAAACCTAGCCGAAGACAAGAAATAACTAAGATCAGAGCAGAACTGAAAGAGATAGAGACACGAAAAACCCTTCAAAAAATCAATAAATCCAAGAGCTGGTTTTTTGAAAAGATCAACAAAATAGACCACTACCCAGACTGATAAAAAAGAAAAGAGAGATCAACCAAATAGATGCCATAAAAATGGTAAAGGGGAAATCACCACAGATTCCACAGAAATTCAAACCATCATCAGAGAATACTACAAACAACTCTATGCACATAAACTAGTAAACCAGGAAGAAATGGATAAATCCTGGACACTTGTGTCCTCCCAAGCCTAAACCAGAAGGAAGCCGAAACTATGAATAGACCAATAACAAGGTCTGAAGTCAAGGCAGCGATTAAGAGCCTACCACACAAAAAAAGCCCAGGTCCAGAGGGGTTCACAGCCGAATTCTACCAGACACACAAAGAGGAGCTGGTACCATTCCTTCTGAAACTATTCCAAATAATCCAAAAATAGGGAATCCTTCCCAATTCATTTTATGAGACCAACATCATCCTGATACCAAAACCCGGCAGAGACTCAACAAGAAAAGAAAACTTCAGGCCAATATCCATGATAAACATAGATGCAAAAATCTTCAATAAAATACTGGCAAGCCGATTACAACAGCACATCAAAAAGTTTATGCATCATGATAAAGTAGGATTCATCCTGGGGATGCAAGGCTGGTTCAACATAGGCAAGTCTATAAACGTAATTCACCACATAAACAGAACCAAAAACAAAAACCGTATGATTATCTCAATTGACGCAGAGAAGGCCTTTCACAAAATTCAACAGCCCTTTATGCTAAAAACCCTCAATAAACTCGGTATTGATGGAACGTATCTCAAAATAATAAAAGCTATTTACGACAAACCAACAGCCAATATCATACTTAATGGGCAAAAACTGGAAGCATTCCCTTTGAAATCTGGCACTAGACAAGGATGCTGTCTCTCACCACTCCTATTCAATTTAGTACTGGAAGTTCTAGCCAGAGCAGTCAGGCAAGAAAAAGAAATAAAGGGTATTCAAATAGGAAAGGAGGAAGCCAAATTGTCTCTATTTGCAGACGACATGATAGTATATCAAGAAGACCCCATCGTCTCAGCCCACAAACTCCTGAAACTGATAAGCAACTTCAGCAAAGTCACAGGATATAAAATCAATGTGCAAAAATCCCAAGCATTCCTATACACCAATAACAGACTGAAAGAGAGCCAAATCAAGAACAAACTGCCATTCACAATTGCTACAAAGAGAATAAAATACCTAGAAATACAACTTACAAGGAATGTAAGGGACCTCTTCAAGGAAAACTACAAACCACTGCTCAATGAAATAAGAGAGGACACAAACAGATGGAGAAACATTCCATGTTCATGGTTAGGAAGAAGCAATATCATCAAAATTGCCATACTGCCCAAAGTAATTTACAGAATCAACACTATCCCCATCGAGGTACCATCAACTTTCTTCACAGAACTGGAAGAAACCACCTTGAACTTCATATGGAACCAAAAGAGAGCACGCATACCCAAGTAAATTCTAAGCAAACATACAAACAAACAAACAAACAAACAAAAATCACAGCAGGAGGCATCACACTACCGGACTTCAAACTATACTACAAGGCTACAGTAATCAAAACAGCATGCAAGGTACTGGTACCAAAACAGAGATACAGACCAATGGAACAAAACAGAGGCATGGAGGCAACACAACATATCTACAACCATACAATCTTTGATAAACCTGACAACAACAAGTAATGGGGAAAGGACTTCCTGTTTAATACATGGTGTTGGGAAAACTGGCTAGCCATGTGCAGAAAGCAGAAACTGGACCCCTTCCTGACACCTTACACTAAAATTAACTACAGATGGATTAAAGACTTAAACATAAGACCTGGCACCATAAAAACCCTAGAAGAAAATCTAGGCAAAACCATTCAGGACATAGGAGTAGGCAACGACTTCATGACCAAAACACCAAAAGCATTGGCAACAAAAACCAAAATAGACAAATGGGACCTAATCAAACTCCACAGCTTGTGCACGGCAAAAGAAACAGTCACTAGAGTGAATCGGCAACCAACAGAATGGGAAAAAAATTATGCAGTTTACCCATCTGACAAAGGGCTGATATCCAGAATTTACAAAGAACTCAAACAGATTTACAAGAAAAAAACAAACAAGCCCATCCAAAAAATGGGCAAAGGATATGAACAGACACTTTATAAAAAAAGACATACATGAGGCCAACAAACATATGAAAAAATGCTCATCATCATTGGTCATTAAAGAGATGCAAATCAAAATCACATTGAGATACCATTTCACGCCAGTTAGAACAGTGATCATTAAAACATCTGGAGACAGCAGATGCTGGAGAGGATGTGGAGAAATAGGAATACTTTTACACTGTTGGTGGGAGTGTAAATTAGTTCAACCATTGCGGAAGACAGTGTGGCGAGTCCTCAAGGACCTAGAAATAGAAATTCCATTTGACCCAGCAATCCCATTACTGGGTATATATCCAAAGGACTATAAATCATTCTACTATAAGGACATGTGCACACGAATGTTCATTGCAGCACTGTTTACAATAGCAAAGACCTGGAACCAACCCACATACCCATCAATGATAAACTGGACTGGAAAAATTTGGCATATATACACCATGGAATATTATGCAGCCATCAAAAACGATGAGTATGTGTCCTTTGTAGGGACATGGATGAATCTGGGGGACATGGATGAATCTGGAGAACATCATTCTCAGCAAAATGACACAAGAACAGAAAATGAAATACCGCATATTCTCACTCATAGGTGGGTGATGAACAATGAGAACACATGGACACAGGGAAGGGAGCACTACACACTGGGGTCTATTCGGGGGAATAGGGGAGGGACAGCAGGAGTGGGGAGCTGGGGAGGGATAGCATGGGGAGAAATGCCAGATGTGGGTGAAGGTGAGGAAGACAGCAAATCACACTGCCACATGTGTACCCATGCAACTATCTTGCATGTTCTGCACATGTACCCCAAAACCTAAAATGCAATAAAGAAATCAATTAATTAATTTAAAAAAATAATAAAAAGCAGATGGCTGGCCATTAAAAACAAAAAACAAAAACAAAAAAAAAAGAAAGGTACACATTCAAACAATAAAGATAGATAAAACTAGTGTGGTGACTGGCAATAAGATGGTGACCATAGGAAATTGTCTTCATTTTTATTTTTTGAAATTTGTATTTTAGTAATATTTATATTTTGATTGTGTAATTAAATAAAAATGTATATTTAAATTTACTTTTTCTGGGCTGTTATTCCTTTGTACTGTCGTATATATGTTATAAATAAACCACGTAGTGAGTAAATTTTTAATTAAAAAATTAATCCTTCACATAAATGATTTTTTCTGAACATAAATGATTTTTTCTGATTTTTACTTCATATTAATATTCAAACTTAATTATGTAAATTCAATTTATTAAGCCAAAATTTTTAAAAAGCATCATCAAAATCCCAAAGCAACACAAATGCTAAAGAGTAACAATTAAAATAGGTTTACTATAAACATATTTAAATAACAAATATTACAACTAAGTTTTCAGTCTCATGTGGGAATATAAATGCAGTTTCTCTCAGTAAATAAAACAAAATGTTTACAGCTTAATTTTCTAATATCTTTCATGACACACAGATGTTTCATAGAAACTTTGTGTGCTGATATGTTAAGTTGGCTATATTTCTTTAAATTAATGTGTATGTATAATATATATATATTTTTTGTCTCATATATAGTTTAACACATGGGAGTTTGGGTGTTAATAAAGATTTACATGTGCATTGGTTTGCTATGGCTGCCATAATAGAGTACTTTATGGCTCTATTTGACCATTTTCATGTTGCTGATAAAGACATACCCAACACTGAGTAATTTATAAAGAAAAGTTTAACAAACTCACAGTTTCACATTGCTGGAAAGGTCTCATAATCATGGTGGAAAGCTAAAGGCATGTCTTACATGGTGGCAGGCAAGAGAGAAAGGAGAGCTAAGTGAAAGGGGTTTTTCCTTATAAAACCATCAGATTTTGTGAGACTTACTCACTACCACAAGAACAGTTTGGGATAAACAAACCACTCCCATGATGTAAGTATCTCCCACTAGGTCTCTCCCTCAACATGTGGAACTATGGGGGCTACAATTTCAAGTTGAGATTTGGGTAGGGATAAAGCCAAACCATATCAGTGGCTTAAACAATAGAATTTTATTTTCTAATAATTCTGGAGGAGTAATTCAAAATCAAGGTATCACAGGTTTGTTTTTGTTGAGGTTTCTCTCTCTGAATTACAAATGGCCACCTTCACTCTATGTCTTTACCTGGTGTTTCTGTGTCTATATGCATCCCCTGATATCTCTCCTGTATGTCCTAACCTCCTCTTCTTACAAGGACATCGGTTTTATTGGATTTTAACAGCCTCATTTATAACTTAACTCATTAATGGCCCTGCCTCCAAATACAGTAATGCTGAGGTACCAGTGGCAAAAGCTTTAATATATTAATTTTGAAATAATCCAAACTCACACTGTTGTAAAAATATCTTTGCTGGGCATGATGGCCTATACTCCTAGCATTTTGGGAGGCTAAGATGGGTTATTGCTTGAGTCCAGGAATTTGAGATCAGCCTGGGAAACATAGTAAGACCCCATCTCTACAAAACGTAAAAATTAGTCAGGAATGTGACATGCTTCTGTAGTCCTAACTACTTGGGAGGCTGAGGTGGGATGATTGATCCCTTGAGCCTGGGAGTTTGAGGCTGCAGTGAGCCGTGATCATGCCACTGCATTCAGTAAAACAATATTTTACTACTATACACGTGTGTGTGTGTGTGTATATATATATATACACACACACACACACATACACATACATACACATAACATTATACAATATGTCTATATATAATTCTCAGTCCATATTTCATATCATTCATCTAACTTGAAATGGATTTATAATTGGCTAATCAATTTTTCATAGTATAAGAATAACTCATACTGTTAGAATAATTAATTGGGAGGCTATTAGACTGACTTGGCTCTAGGTTTTAACTCAATCAAATCAAGACCCATTTCAGAATGGTCATAGCCCAGGAAAACAAAACTTAAGTGTACCTTATCAGAAACTACCCACTACCCTCTAACTTGGGACTTTTCCAATCAGAAACTGCCAACTATCTTCTAACAAGGGACTTTCCACTGTAATCAAATATCTCCTTTGAACACCTTGTTTCATGAACACCTTATAGAAGTTTTTCCTTCATATTCCCTCATGGAACCCTGAACCACTGTGCTGCCTAAATCATGAATAAACACGTATTCATTTATAATGGCACATTAACATTTTAATGTGCCCATTTTATCTTAACAATTTTTACATCAGCATTGTAGGCATAGCTATTTCAACGTATTGAGGTACTACAGCTCTTGAAAGTAGCAAGGGACTAAGAATGATACAGTTTATATCAAAAATTAAAGAGGTATGGATACTTTTGATGGGAGGGTGTCCTGGTGCTAGAAAGTTCTTGCCCTTAAAACTACGCCCCCTTGTGGACCCAGAAAGAGAACACATTCCCTCACTCCCTGCTCTGAACAGGAAAGCTCAACTGTTGGAATTGCTGTTGGAATTACAGAAGTCGATTCTCTTTAACCACTTCCTGCTGAAATGGGACATAGAAGGGGCCTGCAGTTGAGGTTTCCTCCACAGGGGAGCCTTTCAGGGGTGCATGTTGATCTAGAGGTCCACAAGAGAGCCCACGAGCCAAGGACATTCAGGGTTCCAGTGGCAGGATTATTTGTGACCTTATGGCTCTATAAGAAACGAATGTGACAAGGTGGTTAAAGATGAGGGGCTCAGAGGCCAACAAATACAGGATAGCTATTAAGGAGCCTAGGAATTCAAGACTGACTCCAGCAGGGACTTGAACTAGCAACCTTGCAATTGTAGACCCTACCCTTAACCCCTTCACCCCTTCACCATTTTGACCACTTGTGTTAAATGAAGGCAGAAAGCTTTCTGAAGCCATATTTTGAATGAGAACGCTGCGCCCTGAGGCAATGTTGCCTACCTAAAAGGGCGGGGCTGACGGCCAGCAGCCTCTTTTCTTTCAGCCAGCGCACCCAGAGGAAAAGCTGCAGCTTTGGGTTCAAAAGCCACGTTTACAGCTGCTGCTGGGTCAACCATGAGTTCCCCCGCCCACTCCACGGCTTTCGGTCCCCATGTTGAGGCCACCACAACCTCCTACACGGTTGGCCACCTCCCAAGCTGCTGCCCATACAGGGACCCGTGGCGGGCAGGTGAACGGCCTGGGGAAGCCTATTTACACTGCTGCCTGGGGCTGCGGAAGCCGGAGAGGCCTACCAGAGCCACGCGCCAGGCCGCCGCGCTCCCCGGTCCCCTGCAGGCTCGGGCTGTACCTGGCTGCTGTTTTCTCCCAGCCCGCAGTGCTGGCGGCTCTGGCTTACTGCAGCCACCTGAGCCCACCCATGGGGCAAGGAGTGAAAGGCCCGGGGGCAGTGCTAGCCCACTCTGCTCCACAGGCAAAAAACGGGGCTTTTAGTTCCGTCCAGCCGCACCTCCGCTCTGCACTGCTGCCCTGGTGTCCTTAAAGAAACAGGACAGCATGGGGCCGGTTTTACTCACAATTTTGAATTCTTCGACTCTGGCTATACCCTCCTTTCTGTGTACCTCTCTCCTCGTGTACCCCTCTCCTGGCTGGCTCACCAACATTTTGGGGTTCAGGGGTTCAGTGTGCTCTCAGCTACCCTGAGAAGATGTTTTTCCAGGTTCTTGGTCTCCTGCCCTCTCAGGAATGAAAGAGGGGACCACAGTGCAGTGCACAGTAAATGCCAGACTCAAAAGTGTTTGTAGAAAGTGACTTATTTAAAGAGGGAGAGAAACAGGAGCAGGAGAGAAAGAAACAGCTAACTCTCACACTGAGTGAGAGAATCCAGAAAGATGGAATCCAGGAGAGGAAAGCAGCTTCCACACTGAGTGGAAGGGAACAGAGAGAGATGGAGTCTAGGAGGGGAAGACAGGCTTCCACGAGAGAGTGTGGAGGGGGACTCCAGAGGGGAAATCCAGGAGAGAGAAAAATAGCTTCCACGAAGGGAGTGTTCATGGAAGAGGACCCGAACATGGAGTCCCAGATGTAAAGTTTTTAAATAGTCTCTGTAAATAATATTCTCTGAAAAAAAAAAAAAAATGCCCAACATTTGACATATGAGACTAGAATTATAGTTTCAGTGGAAACTATAAGAGGTTCTATCTTTATTTACAATTTTCAGTCTTTCATGGAAGGTCATAAGATGAATAAAAATTTTTCTCTCTCAATTACAAAACAAAATACAGCAGTATTATTATATTTGTAACTGTATAATTAAATATGATTTCTATTTCAATAAGCCATAATTATTTTGATATACATCCTTTTTTCCTTTGGAAAATGTGATTTTTCATAACTAACTTCTTGCAAGTGGGAAAAGAACAAGCTGATAAGTTTTTCTTTTTTCAAATAAATAAAAAATGTGAAGAATTATATTTTATTTTGAATTCTAGCATGCATATTGTCACTTAAGAGTCAGTATGGAAAAGTAATATTTTCCATAAGAATGTCCTAATGTACCTACTACCAATTGTTACTGTCTTGGGAAAAAGCCTAATGGGTTATTTTTTCTTTCTGAACCACTTCAAAACATAATAGAATAATCCTACTGCTCTTATATATATATAAGAGCCTGTAAGACACATACAATTTCCCCAAATAGTCACATTAAAACATGTAGCAACATTTTTAATATTTCCGTAACCAGCAGAACTACATGGAAGAGAGCTTATCTAAATTTGCCTTAGTAGTATTATGAGATAGGCTGAAAAATTAACCTCCCCTAATGTTTGTATCCTTATCCCCAGAACTTGTGACTTTGTTACCTGAAGTAGCAAAATAAATTTTGCAGATGTGGTTAAGACAACAACCTTGACATGGAAAGATTATCTTGGGATTGTCTGGATGGGCCAATGCAATGACAAGTGTCCTTGTAAGGGGGAGGCCAGAGGTTTAGTCAAGGACAGAAATGTGATGACAGAAGCAACTGTCAGAGTGATAGAATTCTTGGAAACATCCATGAGCCAGGGCTGGAAATACCCGAGAAATCAAGTTATCCTTTAGAGCATCCAGAAGAAATGCAGCTACCTCCTTGACTGTAACCCATTGACAAATTTGTTAAAAAACAAATTTTACATATATGTGTAAATTGGTATTTACATCATGTTTCTGTTCTTGACTCTAAACCTCTGGCCTCCCCCTTACAAGGACACTTCCACATTTGTTAAAAAACAAATTTTACATATATGTGTAAATTGGTATTTATACAAATAAATACCAGTAAGGCAAATCAGTGAATAAATAACAGCCTTTTAAAAACTTGTGCTGAAACAACTGAAGAACAAAGCCAAAAAGTTAAACTTCATATCTCATACCATATGCAAAAATAAACTCTAAGGAATCATATATCTAAAGTTTAAAAACCTAGAACTATGAAACTTCTGAAAAAAATATGAGAAAATCTTTGTGACCTTGAGTTAAGGAAAAATTAATTAGCCGTAACACTAAAAGCAATATGCACAAACAAAAAAAAATTGTTGGAATTCATAAAAATTAAAACTTTCTACTTTTTGAAAGATACTCTTAAGAGACTGAAAACAGCACAAAGAATATTTGCAAATTACAAATTACATTAATTATAGCTAATTGAAAAACTTGTATCAGAATATATAAAAAACTGTCAAAACTCACTAAGAAAGCAAAGATCCTAGTTGTCAGTCTAAAAACTGGGCAAGCCAGACGTGGTGGCTCACACCTGTAATTCCAACATTGTGAGGCTGAGGAGGGCAGATCACATGAGGTGCGGAGTTGGAGACCAGCCTGACCAACATGGAGACAACCCATCTCTACTAAAAATATAAAATTAGCTGGCGTGGTGGCACATGCCTATAATCCCAGCTATTCAGGAGGCTGAGACAGGAGAATCACTTGAACTCGAGGGGGGTGGCGGCGGGGGGTGAAGTTTGCAATGAATCAAGATTCTGCCATTGTACTCCAGCCTGGGTAACAAGAGTAAAACTCCATCTCAAAAGAAAAAAATCAACTGGGCAAAATATTTGTACAGACACATCATCAAGAATATAAGACATAAGAACTAGAAAATTCTCACCATCATCAGTTAATATTGCTCAACATTTTAATGACCTGCAAATTAAAACCTCAATGCCCACTTATTAGAATAACTAAAATTAAAAAGATTGACCATACCAATATTGATGATTATGTAGAGAAAATGAAACTCTCGAACACTGCTGGTGAAAATATAAAGAGGATATTATTATTCTGAAAAACAATTGAGCAAGTTTTTTAAATATTAATCAAGTATATGTTTCATATGAAAACAAATAATTCCACCATTCAATTTCTACGTGTTCATGTAAGAGAAATAAATGAATCTGTTCATAAGACTTCTGCAAAAACGGCAGCAAAACTTTGCTTGTAATAAATAATCTAGTGGCCCTGAACAGGTAACAGGTGTGTGAATGAACTTTATTTTATATCTGTAATGCAGTCCTCCACAGCAATACAAAGGAATTAACTATTGATACACAAACTACATGGATGCATCTCCAAATAATTACACTGAATGGAAGAAGTGAGAAAGAAGTAGTTCATATATTGCCATTACATTTACCAAATTTTCTAGAAAGTTCAAACTAATTTTTAGTGTCAGAAAGCAGATCAGTGGCTGCCTGGGAATGGCTCACTGGTGGGAAGAAAGAACCATCAAGGAACACAAATCTTTTGAGGTGCTTCATAAATGCCCTGTGTTAATTGTACTCGTGATTTAAAAACTTTACATATATATAGGTATATATATATATATATATATATATCTCAAATGGTACACTTTTAATACGTGCAATAAATTATATATCAATTATAACACATAAGCTGTTTTTAAAAAGCTGAAGGTAAGTGAGGGTTGAATAATTTCCCCAACTTTCCCACCAGTCTTAAATGAAAGCAGGTCAGAGAGCAAATTTGCCACAGGTGACAACATTTATTATCAAGTAGGTGCATAAAGAAGCACATACCTTGTTCTGTAAGTTTAATTTGGTTCCAACGTTCTATCTTTTTAGGTCTTCCAACCACATTTTACAGAAAAAAACTTTATTTAAAAACAGTATTATTTAGGCAGAATTCAGCTACTCTTATGGTCATCAACAGACAACAAACTCATCTGATCTATGCTTGGACAATGAAGAAACCACAAGCCATACCAGACAGAAATGGAGGAGCTGCAAACCTTACCTCCTGTATGAGAATTCGCAAAGAATATAACCTACTAAGTCACTAATGCTCGGATATCTATATGAGTGTGTGCACACAGAGGCCTATTTGTTGGTCGGGAGAGGCGCATGCGCGGCAGGACGTCCAGCTTCCTCCCAGCTGCGCCTCGCTACCCCCCCCCCCCGCCTCCTTTCCCCTCGCGGTGTGTGCAACAGCTGAGGCCCGGCGAGCTAATGCTGGAAGTCCAGAGCTGGGGGTGGCAGTTAAAGAGACGAAGACCCTTCCATTCCCTGCGCGGCATTCCTAAGTAAAAACGCATTTAAGACCACTAGCGTCGTTTCGGATCCCTGCTCCCCACCCCACCCCAAGACCGGCAGTGAATTTAAATGCCCTGTTTCAGAATTTTTCGCTGCGTACAGAGAGCATGCTGTGAGCTAGAGCCAAAGGGTTTTCTAGGTTATATTTCTTCCTTATGCCAAAGAAAGGAGTATCTTTAAAATACTTTATCCAAATCTTCTCTTGATTAACACTGATAGTAGTAAATAAGAGCCCAACTCTTAATCCATTATGCTAGCAAGTCACTATTTTCGGCCATGGCAACTAATTATTAAATTATTAGCAAAAACTCTAATATTAAAGATAAAAGAAATTGAAGCACTTGAAGTAGCCACTAGTGGAGTACAGCCACCTTGATTTGAATGTGGCCGGCATAGACCTGGAATATAAAGTGCTGAGCAGGGTAACTTGCTACACCCAGAGAAGAACAAACTACATTCACAAGTATATAATGCTGTCTAAACACAGGTATATTAAAATAAATCAAAAACATCTTAGCAGAGGGTTTATTTTCCATTATATAGAGCATACAATGAATGAACTAGCTTCCAGAGGATCACCTTACTACTAATCTTTTGTACCAACCATATGGCTCCATTCTACCAACAGCTAAAGGCTGAATAAGATTAAGTTGTAGATTAGATAAATAAAATAAAAATTATACTCTATAACGTTGCATAAACTTTAATATGATAAAAAGCACCTGGGACATTTGATAGTACATTTTTCAGCACTGTTCTACACAGATTATTTTTCAGTCAGTTTGAAGAAAAGTTCTGGAGAATTAAAGATTTTATCATTTTAAGGCTAATTTTTATTCTCAGGGGAGTTTGGAAAGCACTGCAGGTGTATTTTATAGCACAAACTCCTCATCAGTTAGAGTACTGTAATAATTGTTTTTCATGAGACTAAAACTCTCCTTTAGTATTTATTTATTTATTTATTTTGATGGAGTTTCGCTCTTGTTACCCAGGCTGGAGTGCAATGGCGCGATCTCGGCTCACCGCAACCTCCGCCTCCTGGGTTCAGGCGATTCTCCTGCCTCAGCCTCCTGAGTAGCTGGGATTACAGGCACTCGCCACCATGCCCAGCTAATTTTTTGTATTTTTTAGTAGAGACGGGGTTTCACCATGTTGACCAGGATGGTCTCGATCTTTTGACCTCATGATCCAACTGCCTCGGCCTCCCAAAGTGCTGGGATTACAGGCTTGAGCCACCGCGCCTGGCCCTCTCCCTTAGTATTTTAATGTATTGTCTATTTTCTCATTTCTTGCATGTACAAAAAATAAAGACATACAAAGAAATTTACTTTAACTCTGTATTTCTTGTATCTCATTCTCATGCCACACTTTGTAATGACTCTCAAAGTTATAACTGACTTTGACTATAGGTTTCATTACAACAGGTCTCAATAAGTTTCTCAAGAAAATCTTTCATAGAAAATATGAAGAATTGACTGTCTTAGCCTCCATTCGGCCTTTCCAGTTCTGAGTTCTTGATCTGCAGAATACTGAGATAAAATAATGTCAAATTGTTATAAGCTATGTTTTCTGACAGTTTATTACACATCAATAGATTAACCTTAAGCCTTACTTTGAAAAATCTTAGCATGATCCTGTGTTCAATTCTAATTCATACAAGTTTTCAAATAGTCTCTCACTGAAAACAAAATTATTCTAACTAACAGTGGCTTCAACGTTGTTTCAATAATGAATGCTACTTAGCTATTGGTTGAGAATCACTAGAAAATTTATGTCATGGGCTGAATTGTGTTCTCCCCAAAATTCATATATTAAGGTTCTAACCACCAGTACTTCAGAATTTCATTGTATTCAAAAAGATGGAATTTCAAGACATTATTAAAGTAAAATAAAGTTCCTAATCCAATAAGACTATCCTTGAGGAAGTGGAGATTAGGGTACAGACATACACTGAGGAAAGAACATGTGAAGACAAAGGGAAAAGAGGACTATCTGCATACCAAGGAAAGTATACTCAAAGACTTGTAGCCTCCAGAACTGTGAGAAAAGAAATGTACATTATTTAAACCACACTGTCGGTAGTATTATTTATGGTAGGCCTAGTGAATTAATACAGTCTATTGCTTCAGAAGTAAGACTTCTGAAATCTTCTCCCTTGGTAAGATCTTTTGTATAACACCTTGTATTGTTTACTGTCTTGAAGCAAATCAAGTGCGGCTCAGGACCTAGTTCTCATCAATGGCAAGAAGCCCAAGATTTGTTAATTATTTGGACTTCAACCTCTTCCCTGGATGTCTGTCTGTTTATATCAATCTATCATTCTATGTACAGTTAGATATCTACATAGCTGTCTTTTTAGATATCTAGATATCTGTGTGTGTGTGTGTGTGTGTGTGTGTGTGTGTGTGTGTCCACACGTGAGCCAGGATTTGAGGAACCAGGAGATGAGAAAGAAGAGGAGCTCCCCATTTCTCAGTTTGTTTTTATAGTGTCTGCTTCTTTTCTTTATTTGTCCAGACACTTTAAAGGCAGAAAAGTCAACTACATCTTTTCCAAGTTAGGATACCTGAATGTATTTTTATATGTTAAAGCTTATAATCTCCCAAACACCAGAGGCTAATCCTCACAGGCACTGATGAAGCTATTCCTGTGACAGATCTGGAGTGGACTTCATTATCTGTGACCACTGAGCTGTCCTCATTCAACTCATGGAATGAAACCTGGGGGAGTATCATATTCAGGAGTGATGATTGTGTGCACAAGGGAACAGGGATGAGTTAGGACATTCCCTGTGAGTTTCTCTCCCAGCACACTGCCCAATGACTTCTGATAAAATTTAGGTTAGGCCCTTATCTTGATTTGAACATGAAAACTAAAGATACCTTGCATTCTTGCTTAGTTTCAGGCTTTTCAGAATATCTACTATTTTCCACTTTGAAAAATAAATGATCAACTGGGCTCGGTGGCTCACACCTGTAATCCCAGCACTTTGGGAGGCCGAGGCAGATGAATCAGCTGAGGTCAGGAGTTTGAGACCATCCTAACCAACATGGTGAAACCCCACCTCTACTAAAAATACAAAAGGAAAAAAATTAGTCAGGCATGGTGGCAGGCATCTGTTATCCCAGCTATTTAGGATGCTGAGGCAGGAGGATTGTTTGAACCCAGGAGGCAGAGGTTGCAGTGAGCAGAGATTGCACTCACTACACCGAGATCCCACCATTTCACTCCAGCTTGGGCAACAAGAGTGAAACTTCATCTCAAAAAAAGAAAAAGGAAAGGAAATGATCGTAACTCTTCCCTTGTGGAATAAGTAAAAGAGTTACTTCACCACAAAACTGGCCTGGTTAGCATATACATGAAGTGATGATGGAGGGAATAAAAGATGAAAATTTACCTTTGACTATTCTGAGGCATATTATATGCCTCAGAATATCAAGTCAAAAAATACTTGATAATTTTTCAATAGGATTCTCATTGTGAAAATCAATAAATAGATTGATAGCTTTATAGATTAATTAAGTAGAAATTGCATTCCTCTGGTACATTTATTTTCTTATTCTAAAACCATGCTTCTTACCACTTAATATCCCCTCTACATTCTTTTCTTCCCTGCTGAAAATCTAATGAGATCAAATCATACTTTAGGGAGACACTGCTATTATTCTAGCCTCTAAAGGTGAAATAGACATGAAATTGCATTTTAGCAATTTGAGCATGTTCTTATATATGGTCAGGGAAATAGACTTGAATGATTTCTAATTATAAACAGTTTAAATTACAATAAAATTTCAATTTAACAAGTAGGTAAATTAATGAAACAGATAAACCTCATTTAAGATATAATTTATTTCCTCTGGTTTATTAAAATTGATGAGTGTTGTAGAATTCTATCATTATATGTAAATAATTACAAAAGTATTACATAATTATTTAACAGAAATTTGTCTTATTTTAATGTACACTCTATTTAATGTAGTTAAAACAATAGCTAAATAGTAAGCAAGAGAAAGGGAAAAAAAATGGAGTTCCAAACCTCTGAAACTGTACAGATAATTGGCATGTGAATAATTTGGACTGACAGTCATACATTTTTATCCTCCAACCTAATTGTCTATTTTATCCCCTTAATATGTCAACTTAAAGCAAAACATATTACCAACATCAAAATTACACAATAAAATAATTTTTATATTGTACAATTTTTATATTGTCCTAACTGATTTCAGTGATTCAAATAACTATTCTAGCTTGTACCGTTGAAAAATCTAATAGTTGATATAAAAATATTTTCAGTGTGTCTCATTTTGTATAAATCAACTCATGACTTTGATCATTGAGATAGTTACCTCATTCGATGGATATGCACACTTAATTCATGAACTGCTATTGCCTAAAAAAATCGAACCATCTTTTACACCTTTTTTTTTCCTACAGGGTATTTTATCCTAACAATGAATTATATGTATTGAAAAGTATACACTGACATATTTAGTAAATTAACAGAGGACCTATTATGAAAATAAGAAGAGCAAGAACACAGCAGGTAAAATAGTGGTAAGATATGAGATTCTATGAAATGGTAATCAGCCCCATATGACAAGAGGAAATTCTAATAGGAAAGAAAATTATAATAGTGGATTTTCTAGAATCAACCAAGGCCTGTGACATTTCATGTTACATGAACAAAACCAATACATAGTATTCTTGATTAATATAACTCAATAAAAGGGAAAGTGGGTATAGCATAAGATTATATTATTATTATCACTATTTAATTATTTATTTTAGTTTCACTTACATTTCCTTAAGTTTTTAAATTAAAAAAATTGTGTTAGGAAAAAACATATTTTATTAGACTCTAAGTGAGTAATAAGGTGAAAATGCTAACTACAGATGCTGATTTGTTATAATAGCATGTCCTCCCAAATAACTACCTCATCTCTCTCTGCAATGTAAGCAGACCTCCAAGTAGCAGCCAAGAAAATTAAATGAGATTCTTAAAAAAAAAAACTTATAGTCAATTATTTCTGAAAACATCTATATGTTACAAAGAACGTTCATATACACACATATTTATATGTACACACATATGTAAATATATATTCAAAAATTATTTAACTCACACACTATATATGTGAAATATATAAATATTTAATATATTCATGGCTTACAATTACTTGAATAACATACATATATGTGTGTACACATATATATGTATATACACACACACATACTGAGATATACTATATACTATATTACATAGATACTATCAATGGGATATACCATATATAAATGAGTGTGTATATATATATGTATATTAGTTTGTTCTCATGCTGCTATGTAGAACTGCCCAAGAATGAGTAATTTATAAAGTAAAGAAGTTTAACTGACTCATAGTTCTGCATGGCTGGGGAGGCCTCAGGAAACTTACAACCCTAGTGAAAGGGGAAGCAAACACATCCTTCTCCACATGACGACAGGAAGGAGAAGTGCCAGCAAAAGGAAAAATTCACTTAAAAACCATCAGATGTCATGAGAACTCACTATCATGAGAACAGAAGCATCGATATGGACGTAACCACCCCCGTGATTCAATTATCTTACACCAGGCCCTTCCCACAACACATGGGGATTATGGAAAATATAATTCAAGATGACATTTGGGTGAAGGTATAGACACACCATATCATTTTGCACCTCGCCCCTCCCGAATTTCATGTTCTCACATTTCAGAACACAATCATGTTTTTCCTTTTTTTTTTTTTTTTTTTTTTGGAAAGAAGAAAAGAAAGAGAAAAAAAAGGAGTAAAGGAGAGGAACAAAAGAGGGGGAGAGAACAGGAATATTGCTTTATTCTAAAAATGGGTATTAATAATGGCCGATCAATATTTTGTGTATTTAAAGTGGAGAATGTATATTTTGTGTATTTAAAATGGAGAGCTCTATAAATATTTATTAAGTTTACTTGTTCTGGATCTGAGTTCAAGTTCTGGTTGTCCTCATGAATTTTCTGTCTCGTTGAGTCTAAATCTCTTTATGGGTCTTATGAATCTGGGTGTTAGGATCGTTAGCTCTTATTGTTGCATTGATCCTTTTACCACTATATCTTTGTTACTCTGAAATCTATTTTATCAGATGCGAGAATTGCAACTCCTGTTTTTTATTTATTTATTTATTTTTGCTCTCCATTTGGTTGGTAAGTCTTTCTTCAGCCCTTTGTTTTGAGTCTTTGTTTATCTTTGGATGTGAAATGGGTCTGGATGCAGCATACCATTAGGTTTTGGCTGTATCTTTTGATTGGGGAATTTAGTCAGCTTAAATTTAGGGTTACTGCCATTTGATGTTAACTATTTTATCCATTCATTTATATAAATTCTTCTTTATGTTGATGCTCTTTACTAATATTTTTAGAAAGGCTAATACTGGTTGTTCCTTTCTATGTATAATGCTTCTTTCAGAAGCTTTTGCAAAGCAGGCCTGGTGGTAATAAAATCTCTGAGTACTTGCTTGTTCATAAAAGATTTTATTTTTCCTTCAATTGTGAAGCTTAGTTTGGCCGGATATGAAATTCTGGGCTGAAAGTTCTTTTCTTTAAGGATGTTGAATGTTGGCCCCCACTCTCTTCTGGATTGTAGGGTTTCTGCTGAGATATCAGCTGTAAGTCTAATAGGTTTCCCTTTGTGGGTAACCTGACCTTTCTCTCTGGCTGCCCTTAGTATTTTCTCCTTTATTTCAACCCTGGTGAATCTGATGATTATGTGCCTTGGGGTTTCTCTTCTTGAGGAATATCTTTGTGGTGTTCTCTGTATTACCAGGGGTTGAATATTGTCCTGCTTTGCTAGATTGGTAAAGTTTTCCTGAATAATATCCTGAAGAGTATTTTCCAGCTTGGATTCATGCCTTTCCAAAGAACCCCCAAAGACTTAATTTATTCCAGTATTAACCCAAAAGTCCAAGTCCAAGGTCAAGAGACAAGGTAAGTCTCTTCCACCTATAAGCCTGTAAAATCAAAAGCAAGTAATTACTTCAGAGATACAATGTGGGTACAGGAATTGGGTAAATACAGCAGTTCCAAATGGGAGAAATTGGCCAAAACAAAGAGGGTACAGGCCCCATACAAGTCCAAAATCCAATAAGGCAGTCGTTAAACCTTCAAGTTTCAAAATAATCCCCTTTGACTCCATATCTCACAGCCAGGGCATGCTGACTTGAGAGGTGGGCTCCCACGGTCTTGGACAGCTCTGCTCCTGTGGCTTGGCAGGGTAAAACCCCACTTCCTGGCTGCTTTCATGGGCTAGTGTTGAGTGTTGGCAGCTTTTCCAGGTTCACTGTGTAAGCTGTTGGTGGATCTACCCATTCAGTGGGTCTGGAGGATGGTAGCCCCATTCTCACAGATCCACTGGGTAATGCCCCAGTGGGGACTCTGTGTGGGGGCTTCAACCCCATGTTTCCATTCTGAACTGCCCCAGCAGAGGTTCTCCATGAGGATTTTGTCCCTGCAGTAAAATTCTGCCTAGATATACATGTATTTCCATAAATCCTCTGAAATATAGGCAGAGGTTCCCAAACCTCACTTCTTGCTTCTGTTCACCCATGGTAAGCTGCCAAGACTTGGGGCTTGCACCCCTGAAGCAATGGCCTGAGCTATACATTGGATCTTCTTAGCGGCAGCTGTATCAGCTGGCACTCAGGGCATTAAGTCCCAAGGCTGTAAACAGCAGAGGGGCCCTAGACCTGGGCCACAAACCATTTTCCCTCCTGAACCTCCGGGCCTACATTGAGAGAGGCTGCTGTGAAGAGCTGTGGCATGCCCTGGAGACACTTTCCCCATTGTCTTGATGATTGACATTAGCTTCTCACTACTTATTCAAATTTCTGCAGCTGGCTTGAATTTCTACCCAGAAAATTGGGTTTTCCTTTTTTCCGTAATCAGGCTGCAAACTTTCCAAACTTTTATGTTTTGCTTCTTCTTGAATGCTTGTCTCTTAGAAATGTCTTTCACCAGATACCCTAAATCATCTCTCTCAAGTTCAAAGTTCCACAGATATCTAGGGTGGGCAAAATGCTGCCAGTCTCTTTGCACATAGAAAGAGTGACCTTTACTCCAGTTCCCAAAAAGTTCCTCATCTCCTTCTAATGCCATATCAGCCTGGACATCATTGTCCATATCATTTTGATCAAAGCCATTCAACAAGTCTCTAGGAAATTCCAAACCTTCCCATAGCTTCCTGTCTTCTGAGCCATCCAAGTCTCAGTGAAATTCCAAACTTTCCCATATTTTCCTGACTTCTGAGACTTCCAAACTGTTCCAACCTCTGCCTGTTACCCAGTTCCAAACTTGCTTCCACACTTTTGGGTGTCTTTACAGAAGTGTCCCACTCTGTGCTACTAATTTATTGTATTAGTTGGTTCTCACACTGCTATACAGAACTGTTCAAGTACTGGTGCAGTGGCTCATGCCTGTAATGCCAGCATGCCAAGAAGACAAGACAGGATTACTTGAGTCAGAAATTTGAAACCAGCCTGACCACTGTGGCAAAACCCCATCTCTACTAAAAACGCAGACATTAGCCGGGTATGGTGGTGCATACCTGCAATCCCAGCCACTCTGAAGGCTGAGGCAGGAAAACCACCTGAACTCAGGAAACAGAGGTTGCAGTGAGCCAAGTTCATGCCACTGCACTTTAGCCTGGGTGACACAGCAAGACTCCATAAAAAAAGAAAAAAAAAACTGCCCAAGACTGGGTGTATTAGCTTGCTTTCATGCTGCCGATAAAGACAAACCTAAGAAAAAAAATTTGAGGCGTAAGTTGTTTTTTTAAATTTACTTTAAATAAATCTGGTCAAATAGGGAATCTGATACTGAAAATGACCCCTGCCCTCTTGTTTTCTTGTTATATTCAAATTTATGATGAATTTCTTTACCAAAAGCTAGGAAGTAAAGAGTGGGTGATACATCAGATATTAGTTGATATTCAGGATGAGAAGTATAGGTTATGCTACTATCATTTGCAATATTACCTGGCATTCTGCTAATGGAAACCAGGGAAATAGCAAAGATCCAATGGCTAAAGGATTATATCAAGAAAAGAAGACACGTGCAATGTTATTGCCTTGTTCTTTTGGTCATGGTAAGACAGCATCACTGTTAATACTTAACTGAAAACTTGGAAATGTTATAAATGTTAAATGTGTTACAAACTATTGTATCTTTGCAGAGTGAAAATGTTGCTGATCAGTCTCAGAAGATTTTATCTGTGTGATTTTTAAAAATCAGGTTTTTTGACTTTATACTCCCTTGTTGATACTTACTTATTCTGGTCCACCCAGCAGAACTGCTTTCAAAGGTTGTTGAGGACTGAGTAAAGGCAAATACAAGTGATGCATGCTGTGTAAATCTCCTTTAAATCTTACCTTTAAAGAATCAGGGTGTTAATTGACATGTACCTATGTAATCTCTTTTTCTTATTCCTGTTACAAAACAGAAACAGATATTTATGAAAGGCGAGAGGTTAACATCTTTTAAAACTATGTAAAACCAATCACACTCATACAGAAAGCTCTTTTGTCTTTGGGCTATTTACTTGATACACACGTTAGCATATGACCCAGCGAATTTGAATCTTCACTCTTCCAAATACTCATTTGAGTTTTGCTTAGCCATCTGCCCAAGATAAGTTGCTCTTAGATCACATATAACTCCTTAATACTTAGGTATGAGAAATTTCTACTAATTGTATTGATTTCTGTACATAGAAAGCCTATTATTATTATAGTCATTTAAACATTTTTTATTGCATTCTGTACTTCTGCAAAACCAAACACTTATAGCTTTATTCAAATCATGTGAACAAGACTGAATTGTGTCATTAGGAGGTGACTACAAATATCGGCATTTGCTAAAGAGGAACTTTAGTTCTGAAGTAGAAAAATTTCACAAGCAGTTTTGCTCTTGCATGCTAAGCTTAGGACTAGATACACTACTTAAGAACAACATTCAAATTGCTTTATATTATTGGTTAATTAAAATTAAAAGGAATTTAGCATTTCACCAACTTGACATAGCTATGACTTCCACAATAAGTTAAGGGAAAGCTTTTGTAGGGTAGCAAATTACAAGCTATTTAATACATAAAAGAAAGTCACTTAATACGTTTGATTATTTGTTGTGCTCCTACCTGCATTCCATTCTTGTTACTTATCACTATGTAATCACAACACTATAATAAATATTTTCTTTTACTACCATATGATTTGAAACTGAAAAATATAGTTTCATATAAGAAGAATAAATCTATGATTTAAAAGCTGGAAACTAATATTTTTACAAGCAATTCTAAATTTTTAGTGGTATTTATGTAGAGAATTAGAAATAAAAGTGAAGGTAGGAAATTAGGATAATTTAACTGAAACTATTCATTTTCTTAATTATAATTGTTTTGTCCCTTGATGTAGTCTTATATTTCTAATTACATAAAATTTTATAATTTTTGTTCACCACAATATTCCTAACAAATTAAGATATGAGTACATTCTTAAATAGGAAATTTGATTCATGGGTTTGTTGTTATAATAAGTAATTTAAATTCTGCAAATCCTTGTGCATTTCTCTCTCACTTAATTCCACATGGAAAAAAATTTCTTAAGACTTCAAATAGGAAATTTGGAAGACTATCAAGATTATGTTTCTAAACTGCTGACTCGTTAGCTTTTTTACCCTCTTGGCATATGTTCAAATACAGCCTTATAATTAAGCAGGTATGCCATCTTAGGTGCCACCAAAGGTGCCCATTATTAATGGCAGTCAGATGGAATACCATCTGGTAATAGCAATTTATTATTTGAGATATATTTAACGACATGCCACATTTCATACACAGTTAAATATATTGTTCTTTAGACGCTGCATTTTTAATAGGATAGTTACTTTAGCTTAAACAGTTGAGTATTGTCATTTTTGCAGTCCCAGAATATGATAGGTATAAAAACGTAGACAAATGACTAGACCTATGGGGATTTTAATTAACTTTGTAAACCTCCATTTTCTTAAAATCTCTCTATTACGTGTTTGGTAACAATTACAGATAACTTGTATACAATCAACATTGTCAAAAGTTATAGGTACTTTTTTCCTGAAAATGGTCTAAAAATGTTATCAAAGATTGTGATAACAAAAGAACAGGAATGGTGTTGACTCTGGCAAAAGGACAGTGGCTTTGGAGCCTGAAAACTTTGGTTCAGACTTTCTTTTACTTAGCATTTATGTGTTTTTATCCAATGAATTTCATTCTAATGTGTAAAATAGATACACTAATTGCTTAAGTTATAAAAATGTATAAGGCCTGGCATGGTAGCTCATACCTGTAATCCCAGCATTTTGGGAGGCCAAAGTAAGAGGATAGCTTGAGTCCAGGAGTTCGAGAACAGCCTGGACAACATAGCAAAACCTCATCTCTGCAATATATATATATATATATATATATATATATATATATATATATATATTAGCTGGGCATGGTTGCACATACCTGTAGTGCTGCTTGCTTGGGAGGCTGAGATGGGAGGATCACCTGAGGCCAGGAAGATCAAGGCTACAGTGAGCCAAGATCGTCCCACCGCACTCCATTCTGGGAAACAGTGAGACTGTGACTCAAAATAAATAAATTAAAAGGTAGACATGGAATTATATCTGTAAATCTATAAAAGATAAATATATGTTTTTATACTTATATGCTTATACTTAATTATTAATTTTAGAATAATAATTTTAAGATAGATTAGATTAGATGATAAAAGTGCACCTGATTAATGGTAACCACAAAATCAGATTGTTTAGAAAGGCTGCTATTCTAGGAAAGCAAACACCATCTAGCATATTATATGTTGTTATAATAAACCCTTTCAACTCAATCAAATCAGTTTTTTTCCTTGAATCTAGAGTATATGTAAGTACAACATATGAGTTGTCAATAAGGCAATCAGGCAAATGTTAAGAACCATTAACACAAGTGAGCTACCTGAATAATGGGAATAAAGTTCTTCTAAATTTTCTAGCATCAAGTATATTTCCTATTATCCAGTTGGTAATTATTGTTTATTCAATTTAAATAGTGTTAATCTTCTTAAACTTAAACTTGGGGGTACTGAAAATTAGATTACAGATTTTGAAAAAAATTCCCTAAGTGTAGATATACAGCATAAATAAAACAGTTACTATATTTGAATAATTTTTATAGTATTCCCAAATAAAAGTAATATTAAGTAGAATTATAGCCAGGCACTGTGGCTCACACCTGTAATCCCAGCTCTTAGGGAGGCAGAGGTGGGAGGATAGCTTGAGCCCAGGAGTTCGAGACCTGCCTGGGCAATATAGCGAGACCCTGTTTTGAGAAAAAAGAAAAAGAAGAAGAAAAGGAAAAAAAAAAAGAAAAGAAAAAAATGAATTATAATAGACATATTTGTAAGCATCATTATTGTTTGCATTACATTCTCCTTTCCCCTTGGCAAGAACATCTCTGCTGTCAGATGGTAAGCACCTGGTGCTTTTTTAAAGTGGATGTTAAGTCTTAGGATAAATATAAAACATCTTGCAGAAGCATTCATTAATTAGATATTAAGTACTTGACAGCGTTTATATATAAGTTGCTTGTTTTAAAGATTGTATATAAATTGTTAAATTTTCAATTAAAGCACAAGGTGCTGCTTATAATTAGCACTAACAGCTGGCCATATTCCCATAATCCTTGATGTCTTTTGGGGCAATTAGTCACTTGACCACTCTTGTTGGTATTGAAGCTATTTTGAAGAAAACCATTTAAAAACTATTATTTTAGGCTGGGCGTGGTGGCTCAAGCCTGTAATCCCAGCACTTTGGGAGGCCGAGGCGGGTGGATCACGAGGTCAAGAGATCGACCATCCTGGTCAACATGGTGAAACCCTGTCTCTACTAAAAATACAAAAAAATTAGCTGGGCACGGTGGTGCGTGCCTGTAATCCTAGCTACTCAGGAGGCTGAGGCAGGAGAATTGCCTGAACCCAGGAGGCGGAGGTTGCAGTGAGCCGAGATCGCGCCATTGCACTCCAGCCTGGGTAACAAGAGTGAAACTCCCTCTCAAAAAAAAAAAAAACACCTATTATTTTATTATATCCTCCAATTAAGATCTCTCATGTTATTATCCTATTTAGTTTTAATATGAATATAAATTATTTTCGAATTTTCTCATGCCTTATTCACATCTACAATTTCTGGGCTTTGCTGTTGTTCTTTTCAGACATCTTTTTCTAAAATCTTCTTGATGTTATTAAACCATTCTACATTTTAGTCCATTTGTTAGCATGTTCATAAACAGTATTGCTGTCAAAACAGTCTTCATGTTGCACAGAGGCTGTTTCCAATCATCCATGCTTCACAACTTTGAATCAGACTATAAATGTTTTGCACTAGTTCACATTCAGGAGACATTTAAACATTTATTTATAGAAATGATGGCAAGAGATTGGTTTAAAAAATCTTTAATGTTGCTTTGAAAGCCTTCTTCGTGTGTGTGTGTGTGTGTGTGTGTGTGTGTGTGTGTGTGTGTGAGAGAGAGAGAGAGAGAGAGAGTGAGAGGGAAAGAGAGAGAGAGAGTTGTGTATGTGTTTCTGCAGAGCTGCCATCAGCTCATTTCACTCAATTGCTTGTTGACCATTCTGGGTTAATAGTTCTTAGTATTTGCCTAATTCCCTTATTGACAACTCATATATTGTACTTATACATACTCTAGATTTACAAAAAAAAAAAAAAATTTGATTTAGTTGAAAAGGTTATTGTTAGATGGCATTTGCTTTTCCAGAATAACAGGCTTTCTAAATAATCAGGTTTTGTGGTTATCATTAACTGGGCTCATTTTGATCATCTAATTCAATCTAATTTTTTCCGTCATTCCTGTCAGCAATGGTAGTGAAGATAAGAATTCACTCTAAGTTGTTTATTCAACTTAATATGACTTAATGCTTTATTTTAAGCTGAAGTAAATGTAGAGTATATCCATTCTAAGCAAGGACATTTTCTTTATCTCTAATCCTTGTTCCTTCTCTCCCCAAGTTCTCCACAAATAACTCAAGCTATAAAGTCCTGAAAATATATGCAAGTAGTGTATAAAAATAGTTTATCTAATTGAAAGATCATTTTAAATTAAATAGTAATTGTGGTCCTGTTTTACCTCTTAGTATTTAACTGTATTTTTGCTGGTAGATAGATAATGCTTTGGCCCCCAGTTTTACAAAAATATAATGACATTTCAGATCGTACAATTAAGAACAATTAGCACAAATGTAAATTCATGACCCATTATCCCCAGTGAATGTTCAGATACTAAAAAATTAACATTTAAAAACTACTACTATTACACCTCTGGATATATGAGTTTTATGATCTGGTCATATCCCTGCAAGTTTTCACCTACAACACATTTAAGTTCACCAAAGGAAGAAAAAATGACATTTCAATGGATGGTCTTTAATATATAATAATTTCTTATAACTTTAATATGTAAATTGGTTACAAAAGGAAGATGAAGATGATTCAGAAATAATAAAAGCAAAAAGTAACCGTTAACTTTAGGTCCAATAAAACAATCTTGGGTTCTTAGAATAAAAATGCTTACAGGAAGTACTTCATGCCCCCAAGGTTCAGACTTCTGAGCAAAGAATTCAATCTTCCTGCTGTGCATACCACAAAATACACATAAAGGAGCCTGGCTTACAGAAAGTCAAATGATGCTGGAGGCTAGAAACAACAGTCACAATTGGGGTAATGTGCCAATCCTGGGTAAAGGGCTTCAGGGATGAGAAAGTGCTACTGATGGGGTCACAAGAATGCCAAGATAGCAGAAAAGTCCATCTCCCCTGTTCTACCTTCAGATTTCTCCCTAGTGCCCAACTGATAGAATCGAACCCAGGAGAAGCTGGCATAGGAATCAGAGAAATTTGCTTGGTGGAGTCCATTTGCCAGTATAACAGACCAGTAGACAGCAGGCTAAATTTTGAACCATGAGCTTAATCACATTGCTGATTCTGCTTTATTGGAAAGAAGTGACAAACTAAACAAAGATAATGGCAGAATGACTCTAGTCCATCTATATTGTAGGGGAGGAAAAAAAAAAGTCTTTCCTCCACCCTCCCAGGTTCTGCAGATGAGGCTCTGGAAAGTAAATTGACAAAAACTGGTTAATAAGAGGAAGAGAAACAGAGCTGATTACCATGTAGCATGCAAACAAATGGGAGTAAGTTAGTGAGGAGTAACTCAGAGAGGTGGTTAGAATCTGGGGAGTATATAGCATTTTAACAAAGAACAATACATTTGTAGAGAAGTAACAAGACAAAACGAAAGGTCAGTCTTTTAGAGGCAGCAGCACATTGTGGGAAGGCAGACATACAGAAGGAAACGAATACAATATGCGATGAGTTATTTTAGTAAGTTTTGTTACATAGATTTCTCTCTCTGTGCTGTCTCTAGGTTAAGAATCTAGCATTGTCCTCAGCGACTAAAGGTTTAAGAGTTGCTTACCTCTACCTGGTATAGAAGAGAGATACACACACACGGAACTTATGTCTTGTTTTTTAGGCAAATAAAGGGATAGAGGACTTTTTTTGGTGTCTGCTATTTTTTAATTGCCTTCAGCTACAAAATCTTAATGCAAAATAAAGTATTTTTAGTGTCATATTCTGATCCTCTACACTATTATTATGTTTATTGCAATCATGTGTTAATTACATTAAAATCGCTTATGTTTTCCATCCAATAACTTTATTTCTTTCATTTAGCAAATTTTAGTTTTCTGCTTTTTTCCTTAATATTAGGGCAAATGCACTTTACGTATATATTATTTAAATATGCATAGGCTTTTGCTACATTTATAATAAAGATAAGGTGATAATATCAGTGCAGATATCTTAACATCTTCATATTTCACATTGTCTCATAGGAATTTAAATTTCATGCTCAGATTTCAATGCTCCAAAAATACTTATGAGAGTCCTATAAAGTCCTTTTCATGTATTAACATATTTTTCTCAGCCACTAAAAATTCTTCACCTATTACATGGTGTCTGGCAGTCTCTGCAACTCAAAATGCATACCAGCTACAGGCTTTTGATTGAGGTACCACTATAAGTGGCAAATTCTTGCCAAGGGAAGGAAATAGAACATGTTCAACTCTATATTACAGCATTTTTGAGTGCAGCAGTAGGCATGGAAAACCATAGATTTTTTTTTTTTTTTTTTTGAGTACAACTTGTTTTTCGTTTTGGAGCATTACTGAATTTGTAAAATAGCTCCTTTTCTCTTTCTCCACAGTAGCACAAGTTTGAAGGTCACCAAATTGGGATGCATTTACCTACCAATTGCCTCGCTATACCACCCAATCAATCTCCCTCAAACACACAGAGATATTTGGCTTATAGAGCTGAATCTGGTTGGTTATTTTCTCTCTGATGAGCTTGACTTTCTGGCTAGAGAAATTACAAAGATTAAGGAAGTAGCTAAACAATACCTTGAAAGGGAATCAGCAAACTAAAAAGTAGAAAATTTTAAGGAAAAAATAGAATCTTATTCTTTAGTAAGTCCAAGAAATTTGAGGAAAGAACATGCTGCAGATGGAAAGTAAAATCCTGAAGAATACAATAACTGGATACAAAGTATAATATGAAACTGCAGACTGATTTGAACTAAGAGAAAAGATACTTGAGGAGTGAATGGGGGAGGAAAATAGAAATAGACAGATCCCCAAGTCTATAAATATTATATCTTACTAGGAATCACTACTAATCTTGCCGATTTTGAAAATATTCTAACATTGAAAAATATTCTTTTTTTTATAAAGAAAAATACCGAACTATTTACTGGAGAAGACTTGTTTGCAATTTAATGTAAAATGCTTCATTGTAGAAAGTATGAGATGTTATGTGTAGTTAGCTTACTCTCTGCCCTGGGTGTGATGGATTGCCCCAATCAGAAATCCACATCCTGAGTCCCTGAACCCTGTAGTGACTGGCTAAAGCAAAAACATCTGCTTTCTATATCTTAAGAACCACATGGCTTCCTAATTAGCATTATGAATTTAAGAGAATGGAATTATGTTGGTGAATTTTGAAGCTTATTCACATAACAGATGCTAGAACACTATTGTCACTGAAGAAAATTGAAAATACGAAAGATTTATTGATTGGCAAAAATATTCTAGATGCTTTTTTTCAATCTTTCCATTAAGATCTAAGTGAGAAATCCAAAAGACTTTCCTTGCAGCCGATAAACAAATCCTAATCTCTTTATCATATAATAAACAGAATCCAATAAAGTGAGTAGGAGAACACAGAATACTGAGAAAAAGCCTGTGGTTTTAATCTCCAAGTTAGCAAGCAATGAGCAGATCTCCAAAGATGTCCAGCTGGGCATGTGTTTTAGGTTGAACTCAAGTCCTTGGTTAGACCTGGTTGGGATAACTTAATCTCCAGGTTAGTAAGAAATTAACAGAGCCCCAAAGAAATCCCACCAGGCAGGTGTTTTAGATCAAGTTCAAAACCGTGGTTGGGCCTGGGTTGGGCCCTGAGATGACATCATCTCAGTTTTGCACTTTTGATCCCAGGTTCTGAACACCATAAGCCAGCAAGCCTGGTCCTCTTCATTAGGACTAGCATCCCCTGAATTGCAGAGTCTCTCCTCTGTAATTAATTGTTCATGTTCTTTACTTTCACTATACCAGGGGTTGGCAAACTATACCTGGCAAACACAATAAATCTGGTCTTTTAGTCTCTGCAAGTATGATGTGCAATCTAAGAATAATTTTACATTTTTAAATGTTTATATTTAAAAGAAATTAAATTTTAAACCATTGTACGAATACCTGCTTATTCTCCTTGAATTTTCTTCTTGGCTTACAAAGCCTGGAATATTTACTTTCTAGCCTGTTACAGAATAATGTTTGCCAATGCCTGCACTATGCTGCTGATAAGTAGAAGTCACAGCATAACCCAATGCTGGATCCGCTCGAGGAGAACAAAAGGACCCTGTCTTTACACTAAAAGAGTTGCAGAACCTGGCCTACAAAAACTTGCAGAAGCTGATAGATTATGGGAGGGCCAGAGCCTAAAGATGCTGGATCAATAGCAAAGACCTGGAACCAACCCAAATTCCCATCGACAATAGACTGGACAAGGAAAATGTGGGACATATACACTGTGGAATACTATGCATCCACTAAAAAATGATGAGTTCATGTCCTTTGTAGGGAAGTGGATGAATCTGGAAACCATCATTCTCAGCAAACTGACACAAGAACAGAAAATCAAACACCGCATGTTCTCACTCATAGACGGGTGTTGAACAATGAGAACACATGGACACAGGAAGGAGAGCATGACATACTGGGGTCTGTTGGGGGGCAAGGGAGGGACAGCAGGGGTTGGGGAGGTTGAGGAGGGATAACATGCGGAGAAATGCCAGATGTAGGTGATGGGGGGATGAAGGCAGCAAACCACATTGCCATGTGTGTAACTATGCACAGTCCTGCATGATCTGCACATGTACTCCAGAACCTAAAGAACAATAATAATAAAAAAAAGATTCTAGATCAAAGGAAGTCTCCAAAATCTGAAAAGGGCTACGAGACCTTGTACTTTGTCTTAATTTCCCATTGTAGTCATAGCAAATTGTCTCAAATTGGGAGAGTTAAAACAGCACAAACTTAATATCTTACAGTTCAATAGGTGAGTAGTTGGATGTATGTCCTGTGGACTAAAATCAAGACGTTGTCAGGGCTGCATTATTTTCTAATGTTCTAGGGAATCATGCATTTTTTTTTTTTCAGGTTTCAGACGATGCTCACATTTCTTGCCTCATGGCCTCCTTCCTCCATCTTCAAAGCCAGCTAGCTTGCATCTTTTCAAAGCTACTTCCTCATGATCTCTCTTTCTCTCTCTCTTCTCCACAAATGTGAAAGATTCTCTGTACCTATATGATTAGTTTGGTTCCACCAATATAATCCAAGATAATCTTCACATATCAAGGTCCTTAACCTTAAGCATATCTGCAAAATCCTTTTGCCACCTGTAGTAACATATTCATCAATTTTGCAGATTTAAGCATAGATGTCTCTGGGAGTCCTTTATTCTGCCTAACACATCTTTGCTTGTTTTGGGAGATTTGAAATGTCATAATTTGTTACTTACTTCAGAGGGAATATTCAGACATAACCCAGAGACTACTGAAGATTTCACTAAGGTGACATATCCCTAACTTTATCTGAACCAGATGAGCAAAAGTATTAAGTAATGTGCTGGGCTTGGTAAGACAACATGTGCTCTAGAAAGTGAGAGACAGTAGTGAGGGTAACTTTGTAACTGAGTATCCCTGCCTCACAATACATTTTGAAACTTATTTTCCTTTCTTGCTTTGAGCCTTGAAACATACTTTATTATTATTAGCATTATTTTTGTTTCTCCCGTTCCCGCCAGGCACTTCCATGAACAGTGCTTGCTTATCTAATTATGGGCTTGCTTGGAACTTCCAGGGGCCAATTTTGAAACAAACCAGGCAAAAAAATTCAGCTATAGAATCCTATCAATTAGTCGGGGTCCGGGAGAGTTAGCCTGCCTCCACCGGCCTGAAGTCAGGATTTCCCAATCAGGACCTCCAGAGGGACAATTACTGAAGATAACCATGAATGACATGCATACCTGCACCCTCCTCCACCACTCCTGCATATTTCCCGCACTCTTTCCTCCTTAAACCCCTTCACTCAGCCCCCACATTTGGAACCTCATGCTTTGAAGGCATCAGCCTGGCGATTCCCCAACTGCTAGCATTTGATTAATAACACTGCTTTCCTTTCATCATACCTCACATATGTTTTCAGCATCTGTGGGGTAAACACCCAGACTTGAGCCAGTTACAAGTTTAGAATCGATTGGTGAAGAAAGTGAAAGCCCACGCTTGATTCATCAACTAACACGAGTGAGCTCAATATTCATATTAGAGAAGGAAATAAATGGAAGCGGCTTTACAGCTCCATCAGCAGTGATCATGAAATAAAGCAGTGAGGGAAAATTCTCCCAGTAAGCAGAGCTTTTGGTGATATGCATGCATGGCCAACTAATTTGGGTATAAATAAAAGCAGCCAAGTTCCAGTTCTCTTATAACTGGACAAGCCCCCTTTACTGCATCCTACAGCCCCTGATGATAAAAACTAAAATGCTGACAACTAATTGAGGACTCTGAGAAGTTAAACTTAAGTGGGCAGATTGTGAAGGGAGCTTAAAAGTTAAAGAAGCAGACTGCAAAGGGGTGAATTTTCAGATTTTTCTTTTCATTTTAGCTCTCATAACTTAATTCCTAAGGGTGGGATTCAGTCGCATTGAGGTTCAGGGGAACAACGGCATAGATGGCTAAAACACTGATATATAACCTATCTTTCCGGGCAACAGGATAAGGAAAAAGGCCCCCTGTTGCCTGGAGAATGAAAGGCAGGAATCCTAGAAGGGGAACAATTAAAGAAGGGGATTCTTTAATTCTGTGTATAAACCCACACAAGTCTCTAGGTCATCCCGGAGCATGCATTAGACAGACTCCAAAATAGTACTGCAAAAGCTTTGAGAATTGAACTAAAATTTGAGTTGCCACCCCAAACTCAGATTTACCCCTGAATGGCACACCCAAAGAAGAGTGACAAGGGCTTTGGAAAATAAATAAGATTTAAACAATGGCCAAAGTTACAATTAACCTGAGGAACACTTGCACATGACAGATCCAAAGCAACATGGCAAAGGCTCTCAAAACTTCACTGAGATTGAAACTGTCACTTACAGAAAGCAAGATACAACTTGCAGTTTAAACCTAAATGGATTTATGCACAAAATGAATAAACAATAAAAGAAAAAACATTCTCCAGGATGTTATAAAAGTACCCAGAATGTACACAAAATCCAAATATCATTGGATATATAAAGAAACAGAAAAATTCTATCAAAGCTCAAGGAAATGTCAATCAAAATAAGCCAGCTGCAAGATATCTTAGTTATTGGCTGGCAGGGCATGGTGGCTCACACTTATAATCCCAGCATTTCAGAGGCCAAGGTGGGTGGATCACGAGGTCAAGAGATCGAGATCATCCTGACCAATTTGATGAAACCCCATCTCTACTAATAACATAAAAATCAGCTGGGCATGGTGGCATGCACCTGCAGTCCCAGCTACTCAGGAAGCTGAGGCAGGAGAATCACTTGAACCGGGAGGTGGAGGTTGCAGAGTGCCACTACACTCCAGCCTGGGGACAGAGCAAGACTCTGTCTCAAAAAGAAACCCAAATAAATAAAAATAAATAAATACATAAAATAAAGAATGTAAGCATAGTAGATATGAAAAGAGCCATTATCACTTGGGCTGAGATAGAGAACCCAAGAAGGAATTTCTGCCCCCTACTGCCAACCCAAGGTTGAGATCTAGACTTTTGTGGAGAGGGCACAGTCATGTCAAAGAAATTTTTATGGTGTTGTGCTGATGAAACTGGCTGGAAATTCACTGTCTAGGATGCCAGGGATAGCTATTCCCTGACAGTTATCTTGCTGGAAGATGCACCAAATGGAGCAGCCACTTTGGAAATAGTTTGGTAGTTTCTTACAACACATAACACATTCTTACCATGTGAGACAGCAATCCTGCATCTTGGTATCTACCCTAATAAGTAAAAAAAAAAAATGTCCAGACAAAAACCTGCACATAGATGTTTACAGCAGTTTTATTCATAATTGCCAATGATTTAAAGAAACCAAGATGTGCTTTAGTAGTTGAATGGATTAAACAAACTGTGCTTTATATAGACAATGGAATAGTATTCAGTGCTAAAAAGAAATGAACAATGAAGCCCCAACATGACCTATAAGAGACCTACATGTTTATTACTTAGTTTAAAAAGCCAATGGCAGATGATTACATGTTGTATCATTCTAACTAAATGGCATTCTAGAAAAGACAAACTATGGAGACAGTTCAAGAATAAATGGTTGCCAGGAGTTAGGAAGAAGGAAAGAATGAAGAGGTAGAGTGTGGAGAATTTTTAGAGGAGTGAAATGACTCTATGATACAACGTGCTGAATACACGTCATTATACTTCTGTAATTCTGTTAAAACCCATAGAATGTACAATACCATGGGTGAATGCTAATGTAAATCTTGGACTTTAGTTGATAATAATTTGTCAGTGTAGGCACACTATTGTAACAAATGTATCACTGTGGTGCAGAATGTCCACTGGATGGAAGATTATGTGTGTTTGTTTGGTAAGGGGGACAGAAATATGTGGAAACCTTGTGAACCCATTCAATTTTACTGTGAACCTGAAAATGCTGTAGAAAAACCTAAATGTTACTAATTTAAGAAATACATTGACAATAGTTTACTTTTCAAACCTCAGAATCCATACACAATATGGTCCACCTTCTCAAAAACAGATTTTTGTCAATAAAGTCTTGTGAGTTTTTGGTTTCTTGGCAATTACTTCTTTGAAATGTGAAATTGTCCCTCACACAATTTCTGCTGTAGAAAATTCAGGATTATCATGTTATTTAAAAAAATGTGACCAAGGCCGGAGACAATGGCTTACACCTGTAATCCCAGCACTTTGGGAGGCTGAAGGCAGGTGGGTCATTTAAGGCCAGAAGTTCAAGACCAGCCGGTCAACATGGGAAAACCTTGTCTTTACTAAAAATACAAAAATTAGCCAGGCATGGTGGTGCATGCCTATAATCCCAGCTACTCAGGAGCCTGAGGCATAAGAATATCTTGAATCCCTTGAACTCAGATGGTGGTGGTTGCAGCGAGCCCACATCATGCCACTGCACTCCAGCCTGGGCCAAAGAAAGAGACTCTGTCTCATTTTTTTTTATATGAGGCTACATATTTCATATGCAGAAGACAGTATGATTAGTCAGAACTTTAAATTTATTGTCTACTCCTATTTTTTTTCTTAACTAAATAGGTCAACTTCAGTTAGTTTTTTTTTTTTTTTTTTTTTTTTTCTCCTGAGGCTGTTTTTCACCTATATGAGTTACAGTAAATGGCCTCCAAGGTCCCTTCACACTAATCTAAACTATCCATAAGACATTATTGAAGCCCTTTAAACTTGTGTCAAAGAATAAGACCTCATGAAAAAGGTGCTGGTCTATGCTTCTACATGTGTTAATCAGGATTTCAGGTCAAGCCAAACAGAAATCTCAGTAGACCATCACGACAATATATTTTAATAAGTTTTCTTGTTTGTTTGTTTTCTTAACAACATATTGATTTAGAATTCAATATAAAACTAATTAATTTATCAGAATTAAATTCTAATTTGTACTTTAAAAAACCATTGATTAGGAAATCAGAGTCACAGGGAAGTTTTGGATATGTCCATTAACTTGATTATAGTGATGGTATGAAAGACGTTTGCATATGTCTAAACTCATCAAATTGTGCACACTAAATATGTGTGTTTTATTGTATATTAATCATCACTCAATAAAACTATTAAAAAATAGAACCAGGCCAGGCATGGTGGTTCACACCTGTAATCCCATTACTTTGGGATATCAAGGTGGGCAGATCACTTGAGGTAAAAAGTTCAAGACTGGCCTGGCCAACATGGTGAAACCCCATCTCTACTAAAAATACAAAAATTTAGCTGGACATGGTGGTGGCATGTACCTGTGATCCCAGATACTCGGGAGGGTGAGGCAGGAGAATTGCTTGAACCTGGGAAGCAGAGGTTGCACTGAGCCAAGATCACATCACTGCACTCCAGCCTGGGCAAGAGAGTGAGACTCCATCTCAAAATAAACAAATAAATAAATAAAAATAGAACTTCAGAAATACAGCATTTAAAAAAAAAAAATCCTTGTTCTCACAAAGACATCAGGAAACACTGTAGTTTCTTTAAATATCAAGTTTATACCTCAGACATTCAAAGTCACAGTGGGATTAGATTTGGTCCATAGATAAAGCAAATTTGTAACATAAAATTTTACATTAAAAATATAATTATGCTAGACAATAATGCTTTAATGTCATAATTTTATGTATATCATAAGCATCAGAATCTCCTGAATAATTATTTGAAAGTAAGCATATCTGGGACCTTCTTCCCAAAAACCCCAATTTAGTTTGTAGCTCCCCTCTTGATCATGAGCTATTCTACTAGGTGTGAGGAAGATCTCTTCTAATACACATTCCCTATGATCGAAAATGGATCTTTTACGCAAATTTTGTTATTGTTAGCTGCACTAAATATCTTTCTATTAATTCTCTTAGGTCATTAGAACATTTCTGCTTTTTCCCTGTTCCCCTCAACTCAGAAAATTCTTGTCATAACAAAGTCCTCCTAGCCCTTGAAAATTCAAACCAGATATTTGGGGATAAAGGCAAGGTGATGAACTAGAAGCAGGTCATGTGTGCTACTCTCACAGAAAGGAAACAAAAGGCCTCGTAAACACTGACCCTGCAGGCCAATCACGTAAGAGAACACATCAGAATCCATCAAGGCAGCAGGGGAACTCAGAGGTCGGATAGAAGCTGAGATGGGCACAAGACTGTCTGGGCTCAGTGTGGAGCAAGGAGAACTTCTTCAACACAAAAAAGGATAGTTCAGGATCTCCACAGGTACCTGAGCAATGCTGGGAACAGAAGAATTCCCTGGGCCTCCTCCACTGCACTTCTAGACCAAGGCAGAGGGCCAACTGCAGTTTTGCAGGGGAAACCTTCAAGTCCAAAGGACCCCTACAAACCATTGGCCCTGGACTAGAGCAGCACCAGCATCATAGCCTCAATAGAGGCTGCAGTTGCAGTATCTGAGAGCAGTAACATTGCTCCACCTCTTCTTGATGGACAGGGCTCACTGTCAGGTTCTGGCCTAGCAGTCCCACTTTACCCCAAATTTGATTAGCCACTCCACCTACCCCCACCACTGATAGCCAGTATGGCAATGCTTGCTAGAGCTTCTGGCCCAGTGATACCACTTCTGTGTGAACTCAAATGGAAGTCACAGCTTTCTGTTGTCCCGGAATTGCAGAGTCCATGACTCCACCTGCCCCTGTCACTAGTAGCCAGGTGGGCAACACCTGCTAGAGCTCCTGGCTCACCAGCTCCACTTCTGTCTGAGTTCGGCTAGAAGGAACAGCTTCCTGTTGTCCCAGGAACACTGAAATGGTAGAGCATGCATCAGCCTACCTTGCCAGTGGTAGCCAGGTGGGCAGTGCTTCCTAGGGCTTCTAATTCAGTGGCTCTGCTTCGTGTAGTTCTGGAAAACACCACCCAGATGGCCGAGAACGTGACACTTTACCCATCTTGGCACCACTTGCTAGAGCTTCTGGGCCAGCGGCCCCACATCTGTGTAGGTTCAGCCCCTGAGTGCAGCCTCTTGCTGTCCCAGGTAGCACGCTGACAGAAGCACAGGTGACCCTACTCAGGCCTGCCTCTGAGATCCAGGTGGGCAATGCCTGCTAGAGCTTCTGTGACAGTGGTCCTGCTTCTGTGAGAACTTAGCCAGTGATTCCCTTGGGGAGTTGATTATGGTATAGAGGGAGTAATGCATCCTTCTCTTGTTCCAGGAAGTCCCTGGATAGAAGGGTAGGCACACCCATCTGCCCCTGCCTTTTATAGCTACGTGAACCACAACTCCTGGAGCTAACAGTACAATGGTCCTATTTCTGCCAGAATTTGCTGAGGAATGCAGCCTCTCATTGGATTGGGAATACCCTGTGTCAAGGCATGTAACTCCAGCAACCCCCAACTCCCATAGACAGATGGGCCACATCTACTAGAGCTTCCAGTGCAGCAGTCCTGCTTCCACCTGAATTCTATGGACAGGAGCAACCCTGGCTTTCCCCAGGAAGCACATGAATGGCATATCAGGTTGGCCTAACAAAGATACAGCTTGTCTGCCAGCTGGAGCCTCTGCCTGAGGGAGCCACATAAACCACGTGGACCAGAATAACCAACAAAAGAAATATGGGCATAGAGACCATAATCATAGAGGACTCCTCCATGACCCAGGAGTAGCTGAGAATATAAACCAGTCAACAGAACTCACTCTATACCATAATCAAACCCCCAAGGACATCAATGAAGAAAAAGGAAAAAAAAAATCAATTGAAAAGACAGCAAATTCATCAACCCACACAAATGACAAAGAAACAGCACAGGAACTCTGGCAACTCAAAAAGCCACAATGACTTCCTTATTCCAAATGATTGCACTAATTGCCCAGCAAGGGCTCCTAACCAGGTTCAAATGGCTGAAATGAAAGAAATAGAAATCAGACTATAGATAGAAAATAAAATCATCAAGATTCGGGAGAATGTCGAAACCCAATCCAAGGAAGCTAGGAAGCACCATAAAATGATACAAGAACTGATAGACAAAATAGCCGTACTGATCCACAAACTGGTTGAACTGCTCTGATAGAGCTGAAACATACACTACAAGAATTGCATAATGCAACTGCAATTATTAACAGCAGAGTAGATCAACCTGAGGGAAGAACCTCAGAGCTCGAAGACTGGCTTTCTGAAATGACTGAGTCGGACAAAAATGAAGAAAAAAGAATTAAAAAGTATGAACCAAACCTCCACAAAATATGGGATTATGTAAAGACACCAAATCTATGACTCATTGGCATCCCTGAAAGAGACAAGTAGAAAGCAAGCAACTTAGAAAACATATTTCATTATGTCATCCATATAAACTTCCTCAACATCACTAAAGAGGCCAAAATTCAAATCTGGGAAATGCAGAGAACTGCTACACGATATTACACAAGAAGACCATCCCAAAAATACATAATTATCAGATTATCCAAGGCCAATACCAGAGAAAAAAATTGTTAAAGGCAGGTAGAGAGAAGGGGCAGGGCACCTGCAAAGGGAACCTGATTAAGCTAACAGCAAACCTTCCTGCAGAAATCCTACAAGCTAGAAGAGACTGGGGGCCAATAATCAGCATTTTATTACACCACAGTGTAATAAAAATAGAAACCAATAAGAAGAAAATCACTGAAAACCATAAAATCACACAGAAATTAAATAACGTGTTCTTGAATGACATTTGGGTAAACAATGAAATTGAGGCAGACATCAAGTAATTCTTTGTAACTTGTGAGAATGAAGATAACATATCAGAATCTCTGGGACACAGCTAAGGTAATGTTAAGAGGGAATTTTATAGCACTAAATGCTCACATCAAAAAGTCGGAAAGATCTCAAATAACAGCCCCATATAACTAGAAGAACAAGAGAAGCAAGAGGAAACTAATCCCAAAGCTAGCAGAAGACACGAAGTAACCAAAATCAGAGCTGAACTGAAGAAAATTGAGACATGAAAACCATTCAAAAATCAATGAATTCAGGAATTTGTTCTCCAAAGAAATAAAAGTAAGATAGATAAACCACTAGCTACATGAATACAGATAAAAGGGAAGAAGATCCAAGGAAACACAATTAGAAATGACAAAGGCAACTTTACCATTGACTTTACAGAAATACAATAAAAATAAAAATAAAAACAGAAGCTACTATGAACATGTCTATGCACACAAATGAGAAAGCTTAGAAGAAATGAATAAATTACTGGGCACACAATCTCCCAAGATTGAACATTCAATTGAAGAAATTCAATTCCTGAACAGACTCATAATGGGTTCTAAAATTGAATCAGTAATAAAAATCTGACCAACCAAGAAAACTCCCAGGACCAGATGGATTCACAGTTGAATTCTACCTGATATCAAAGAAAAGCTGGTGCCACTCCTATTAAAACTATTCTGAAAACTTGAGGAGGAGGGACTCCTCCCAAACTCATTATTTGAGGCCAGCATCATTCTGATACCAAAACTGTCAGAGACACAATAGAAAAAGAAAACTTCAGGCCAATATCCCTGATGAACATTGGTGTAAAAATACTCAACAAAATACTAGCAAAATGAATCCAGCAGTACATCAGAAAGTTAATCCATCATATTCAAGTAGACTTTATTGCTGGGATGCAGGGTTGGTTCAAAACACACAAAGCAAAATGTGATTTTTCACATAAACAGAAATAAAAACAAAAACCATGTGATTATCTCAGTGAATGGTAAAAAGGTTTTTGATAAATTGTAACATCCCTTTATGTTGCAAATCCTCAATAAACTAGGCATTCAAGGTGCATACTTCAAAATATTAAGAACCATCTATTAAAAACCTACAGTTAATATTACATACCAAATGTGCAAAAGCTGAAAGTATTTCCCTTTACTACTGGCACAAGACAAGGATGCCCTCTCTCACCAGTCCTCTTCTACATAATATTGGATGTCCTAACTAGAGCCATTAGGTGAGAAAAAGATATAAAAAGCATCCAAACACAAAGAGAGGAAGTCAAACAATCCCTGTTTGCAGATGACTTCATGTTATATCTCGAAAACTCCATAGTCTCTTAATCTGATAAACAACTTTAGCAAGGTTTTAAGATACAAAATCAGTGTACAATATCAACAGCATTCCTATATGCCAAAAACATCCAATCCAAGAACTAAATCAGGCACACAATCACATTCACAATTATCACAAAAAGAATAAAATACCTAGAAATACAGTTAACAAGGGAGGTGAAAGATCTCTTCCATGAGAACTACAGAACGGTGTTCAAAGAAATCAGAAATGACACCAACAAATAGAATAACATTCCATGCTCATGGATAATAAAAAGCAATATCCTCAAAATGGCCATACGGCCCCAAGACATTTAGATTCAATAATATTTCTTTTAAACTGCCAATGATATTCTTCACATAATTAGAAAAAGCATTTTAATATTCATATGGAACCAAAAAAGAGTCTGAATAGCCAAGGAAATCCTCTGCAAAAAGGACAAAGCTGGAGACATTACATTACCCAATGTTAAACTATATTGCAGGTCTACAGTAACTAAAACAGCATGGTACTGGTAGAAAAACAGACACACAGACCAATGAAACAGAATAGAGAGCCCAGAAATAAGGTCACACACCTACAACCATCTTATCATCAACAGAGCTGAAAAATTAAGCAAAGGGGGAATAACACCCCACTCAATAAAATGTGCTGGGATAACTGGATATCCATATGCAGAAGATTGAAGCTGGACCCCCTCTTTACACAATATACAAAAATCAACACAAGATGGATTAAAGACCTAAAAGTAAAACCTAAAACTATAATAAACCTGTTAGACAACCTAGAAAATAACATTCTGGAGATAGGAATTGCCAAATAATTTATTATGAAGACACTAAAAGCAATTATTAATACAACAAAAAAATTACAAATGAGATCTAATTAAAATAAAGAGCTTCTGCACAGCAAAAGAATCTATTAACAGAGTAAACAGACAACCTACAGAATGGGAGAAAATATTTGCCAACTCTGCATTCAACAAAGGTATAATATCCAGAATCTATGAGGTACACATTTACAAGCAAAAATCAAGCAACCCTACTAAAAAATGAGCAAAGAACATGAACAGATATTTTTCGAAAGAAAACATACATAAGGCCAATAAGCATATGAAAAAAAGCTCAATATCTCTGCTCATTAGGGAAATACAAATCAAAACCACAATGAGATATACCTCACACCATTCAGAAAGGCTATTACTAAAAAGTCAAAAAATGACAGATGGTGGTGAAGTGGTGGAGAAAAGGAAACACTTATGCAATGTTGGTGGGAATAAATTAGTTAGTAAATTATTATGGAAGACAGTGTGACAATCAATACCTCGAAGACCAAAATCAGATCTACTATTCAACCCAGCAAACCCATTATTGGGAGAATAATGGGAGAGCCCAAGAGAATATAAATTGTTTACCAAAAATATACATGTATGTGTATGTTCACTGCAGTACTATTCACGATAGCAAAGACTTAAATCAACCTAAATACCCATCAACAGTAGATTTAAAAAAACATGGTATATATACACCATGGAATATTACTCAGTAGTAAAACAGTGAGATCATTTCCTTTGCAGCAACTTTGATGGAGCTGGAGGCCATTATCTTCAGCAAGCTACCACCGGAAGAGAAAAACAAATACCACATATTCTCATTTATAAGCAGAAGCTAAACACTAAAAATATATGGGTACTAAGAGGGTAACAACCCCAGATACTGGGAACTACTTCAGGGAAGAGGTTAGGAGGAGGGAGAGGATCAGAAAAAATACCTGTTAGGTCCTATGTTTATTACCCAGGTGACAAAATTATCTGTACAACAAATCCCCGTGACATTCAGTTTACCTGTATAACAACCCTGCCCAGGTACCCCTGAATCTAACATAAAAGTTAAAACAAATTCCATCCAACAACTGTCTTCCTGTGAGGCCTTCTCTTAGTCTCCTACCTCATTCTCCAAAGGGCTTCCCTAAATTCTTCTATCACAGCACTTAGCACATTGTATGACAATAATGTTTATATTTATGTTTATATTATATCTCATCCACTAGATGATCAGTTTACAGGGCAGTATTCAAGTATGTAAGCATATTACTCAACAGTAACAATAAAAAATTGCTTTATCAAATTGCTTAAAATAAACATTACTAGTGACAATCCAGCTGCAACAGGATCATAGCAATTCAATGTCATGACATTGTGCTTTTCAGGCAATACCAGCTTCATTCCCTTGTGTCATTTTTTTTGGCAGCAATAGCACTTAAAGGACAATTCTGAGAAAACTGTGCTAATATTCTTGGCAGATATTTAACCTTATGAAAAGAAATTACTTATCCAGGACTTCAATGCAGCATTTTCATTTCAGTGACATTTAAAATGAAAAGGAGTTCATTTTCCCATTTTCTTTTCAGAATTTTTGAATACGCTTCCGTTTAAAATCAAACCCATTCAGTGGCTAGTCAACTCGCACAAAACCAGAATATAAACGATTTTTTTAAAGAGGTTTGTGGCTCTTATATTTGATATATCCTATGATACACATTTGACTATTAACAAAGGTGAAACATATAAATTTATCTTTAAAATATGGTGATTTTTCTAATATATAATGAATTAAAATTTAAATTTATTGCTCTATGCATATGAGACAATTTACAAAATTTTAGTATATCTTTTTTTTTTTTCCCCAATCATTGAGAGCTTGTAAGGTTGCTGAGGTTGGTCGGCCTTGAACTCTTGGCCTCACCTTCGCAAGCGCCACGACATCCGGCCGGAGCCACTTTGGGCCCCCATAGTATATCTTTTTAGCTTTTAGTCAGCTCAGAAAAATAAATCACTTAAAAATGTATGTTTCGATTTTATGTTCATATCTGTATTAATAGCTTTTAAATCTTATCCTATTTTTATGATTATAATACTACAATAATTAATAGAAATAAATTAAAAACAATGAAAAGATAGTTAATTTCTAAAATATTAACTAAAATATTTTATTTCTAAAATATTTGTAGTCATTTTTATTATACATTTTGAAAATTATTTTCTAATAAAGAAAAAGGCTGATGGATGAGTATAACAGGACACCTATAATAACTTAATATATTTAAGGTGAATGGGACTGGATTGTTTTGATAGTGCTTGTTTTTCTAGGTCTTGGGGTAACTCTTAGTTTTCTCACCACACAATATTACGTCTAAATCCAAAAGTCTATTGGGTAATGTAGATTTCAATGAGAGAAGGAAGAGCTACCTTGCACCCTACCTAGCCCATTTATCTTCTAAAAATAAAATATTTGTAAACATTTTTCTTTTTCTTAATGGCTTCTCTTCTTGTGTTTCATGTGTCATTTTCCACTTACTATTCATCAACCTTATCATTACAAAATAACCTGGTTCAAGCAATTATCCCACATTTCCTATTACATCGCATTGAGCACTCAGTGAACCAAAAAGTAATCAACATTGCCAAGCAAAAGAAACAAAGCAAAACAGGATAAAACTATAGTTTGCATCTGACTCTCATTTTTCACATTTGTGAATGTGAAAGTAAAGAGGTCAAAAGTCAAGTGCCTTTGAATGCTGCTGTGTTCAAAAGAGCAATAGTAAAAGATGCGGTAATAAATGTACTCATACTTTTAAAATCATGACACTAAAATAATATTTTTTGATTTATATGTGAAATCAGATCACACTGCAGTCAGGCTGGTCTTTGGAAATTTGCTCTGAGCCATGATATATCACTCTGGCTCTTTCTCTTGGCCACCTCTAGTTAAACCAGCAATGGAACTTAATTTGTAATTAGGAGCAATTGGCCAGTTCACATGGCTGAAATTATAAGAAAAAAATCTGGGTATTGGATTCATATAGAAAGGCCTGCTTGTCATGTAATCTAGAGAACCAAAGAATGCTCTTTCAGAAGCAGAAAATAAAAGAGAAAGGGAAAGAGAAAGAGAGAGAGAGAAATCAGGAGGGGAAAAAAACGTGGGAAGAAAAGCCAAGGGATTTACAATGTTGGTTCCAGTTGCTTTCTAAGTTCCCCTAAACTCCTGTTTTTGACTTCTATAAGGCATTTTAAAGTTGACTCTGTTAAATATTTTTAAAGGCTAAAAAAGCATATGTTTTACACTATCTGTATTTCTGGCTCTGTCCAAAAAAGAAACAATAAACTTTTCAATAAAGGGATGAGATGTATCCAAGAAAGGAACAGAACAAATGAGTAGTTGTAGATACTCCAGAAATCAACGACTTTCCAAATTCTCTGTTCTCAAAGTTTCCTCTTGTGTTTTCTGGCCAGAATTAAGCAAGTGAGTTCATTAATTAACATACCAATTATGATCAGGCAGATAATGCAGAGGGGTGAGTATGCAGAAAATCATTACTCCTTTATGTGAAATGAGTACATTCTTGGGAGACAATCACAAACGTGAAAAAAGAGTTTATAATAAAAAACATAGCTCTCAACTCTTATTCTCCATGGGTAATGCATAATATTCAATGTTTAAATCCATTATTCCTCCCCATTTAAGAGACCTGTGCATTGAGACTCACATCCCTAAGAAGACAGCAAGCGAAAGGTCAAAGTAGATTTGATCATGAGTTATGCAGATGGTTATGACTTGATTAGGAGTCTGTGCACCAGGCTGTCATCTGCCATCTCTGCAGTAACTTTTGTCTTTCCTGTTGTGTAGTTTGACTAGTGGTATTAGATGATATTTTGAACAACATAATTTAATTAATACTGTGGTGATATACAACATTTAATTTATAAAGTTAAACTTTTATCTTTTCTTCTTAACAAAATTTTTGATCACTTTGTTTCTTTTTAGCTTCCATAACATTATAGTTCCCATGTAACAATTTACAATTACCTTTTTGCCATGCGCTATTATGGAAAAAGTCTTAAATGCATATCTGCTAAAAGTTATACAAATTACCCCAATGCTATTGTGTACATCAATCCATTATCTTGGAGGCATTCTCTATAAAGGAGAAAGCGAAAACGAAAATGACAAGAAAATAATTTATAGTACATTACAGAAAAGATATTTTCATAAAGAAATACAAAAGTTTAAAATAAGTTAAAAGGCCTGTAGATACACATTTCTATTTTCATAGAGTTGCATACTAAATCTTTAACCTAATTGAACAAATTTGTGTTAGCACGTCTGGAAAAAAAAAACTTCTAACTGATTCTACAATCTAGAAAATAATAATTTATAGATATTATACATTTTAAATGTTTTTAAAATAAAACTGATAAATTATAAATACAATTTTAAGTAGTTACAATGAATAAATACATCATGAATTAACATGTGATTTACTCTAGAATTTATTAATCACCAAATACGAATTGTCATAGCTTGTTCTTGCTTTCAATGGAATAATCTGCTATTAGCCACACACATGGAATGGATTCTTAGTTCCATGCATACCTGTGCCTCAAGGTGGTATCTTCTAAAATGACTGTGGATCCTTGGTTTCAGAGATGTTCCAACAATGTCTCAGCAGCCTGCAAAAATGTTGCATTCATAGAATTCCTACAGAGCAGAAGAATGCTTCTTATGTATCTCACTATCCTGTTTTGTTTTGTGTTTGAGACAGGGTTTTGCTCTGTCATCCAGGCCAGACTGCAATGGCACACTTATAACCCACTGCAGGCTCAATTTCCCAGGCTCAAGCAGTCCTCCCACCTCAGCCTCCCAAGTAGTTGGGACTGCAGGTGTCACTACACCTAGCTATTTAAAAATATATATAGTTTTAGTAGAGACAGGGTCTTGCTTTTCTGTCAGGCTGTCTCAAAATTCTGGGCTCAAGTGATCTCCCTGCCTTGGCTTTCCAAAGAGCTGGGATTACGGGTGTGAGCCACCACCCTGGCCATATTCACTAACTTTGAAATATCTACCTATCTTCACTGTTCTTGATGTAAGTTAAACCAATGAGGAAAAGAGATTATTTCTTACAAGGTACCACTATGTGTTGAGCATGACAACTTATACAAACGTTCCTGAACTTATGATGAGGTTAAGCCCTAATAAACCTATTATATATTGAAAACATCACAAGTTAAAAATATATATATCTAACCTGTTGAACTGAATAGCTTAGCCTAGCCTACCTTAAACATGCTCAAAAAACTTACTTTAGCCTAGAGTTGAGCAAAATCATTTTATACAAGGCCTATTTTATATTGGAGTGTTGAATATCTCATGTAATCCATTAAATACTATACAGTAAGGGAAAGAGAATGCTTGAATGTGTGCTTAAAGTACAATTTCTAATGAATGCATATTACCTTTGTACCATCTTAAAATAGAAAAATTAAGTCAAACCGTTTAAGTTGATCACCTCTATTCTCACGGCTTCCTGCGAAAGTTTTAGCATTGGCACTTTTGGATAAATTATTTACTGCCATTCCAGAAAGGGGAAGAGAAGGCTTGACATCTTTTTGTGTCCTTGAACCATTCAAATGGATCTTCATACATCTTCTGCAGCACCGTTGCCAAGCATTGACTTTTTTAAAAAGACAATGAATATCTCATTAAGTATAGAATGGAGAAAAATGACTGTATTAGTTATCTCTTGCTACCTAATAATATTAACACAAATTTAGAGACTTAATATAACATCCATCTATTATGTCACACTGTTGAAGAGCAGGAGTGCAGACTTTAGTTAGTGGGGCTCTCTGCTGCAGCCTTAAACCTGCCATCAAGGTGTTGGCCAGGGCTTCAGATTCAACTAAGATCTGACTGGGGAGAAAACAACTGCTAATCTCATGTGGTTGTTTGGAGAATTTAACTACTTTTAGTCTGTGAACTGAGGGCAGCCTCAGTTTCTTTCTATTTTCTGGACAGAAGCCACCTTCAGCTCCTTGCCTCCTCAATCTGGCAGTACAACATGGCAACTAGCTTCTTCCAAGCCAACAAGGAAGACATTCTCTTCTCAGTATGAATGCTGCAGTTTTATGCAACATATAAATATGTATGGTAATTACAGACAGCCCGTTAACATTGCCATATTCTATTGGATAGAAGTATTCACAGTTCCTATTATACCTCAGGAAAGATGATGTCAAAAAGCTGTGAATTCCAGGAGGCAGGAATCATGGGGTCCACTTTAAAATCTGTCTCTCACCGAGGATCTTATTTCACCAAAACTACCTGAAATTGTCACTTTCTCTTCAAGTTCCTCAACCTCTTATTCTTTGGGTCTTGGCCACACCCATTGTGGGAAATTCTCATAAGTGCCTGGACAAGACATTGGTGTCTGAGAGTGAGCACAACAAAACTCTGAAGTCACTTTCCACATGACATGATTTTGATAAAGATATGGCTCTAAAAATGTAATTATGTTTATTCAGAGATGATATATGGAAACACAATCAAAATATATTCAACATCTCTTCCTTATCAGATATTATCCCAGTGACTTACCATTTTCACTTAAAATGTCTTTTCCCCATTTTGAGAACAGATGTGAACCATCTGTTTTTAATCAAAAATCCATATTAAATTACACCTTTAATTCTGGTGATAAGTAGGGAAAACATCTAAATGAATTTGACTTGTGTATATGGTTTCTTCATTAGGTTTATTCCCTTTTAAATATGTCAAAACCTCATTATCTCGAATGCTGACGAAGTAATGAAGAAATTAAGAATTTGTATATCATCTAAACCATGGAGAGGAACAGGAGCACAGGGGAAAATCTGAAATATAGGAGCATGTGCTGAGAGGATCATTAAACGATTTGGTTCATTTAACATTATATGCCCATGTGACTCTTCCATATTTTCAAGCAAGAATAAATTTGAGACAACTGTTGAATCTATTATTCATTTATCTTATTTTATTCTATGCATCTACCACAGAAGTCTGGGTTCAAGAATCAAAATATCCTTATGTGTCTAATCCACAATCTTTAAATACAGATTTAAGAGGTAATTATTGTGGAGGATATGGAAAATGTTACATTTATTCCAATATTTATGGGTAAATTCATGACCCCTGTGGAAGAATTTACCCTAAATGATTGAAAGCTTTTCTGTCAACATAGAATTTATCCTCCATTTACAGACAGGCTGGACTAATATAGAGCCTGTTCCCTGAAATTTCTTCATCATTACAAGAGCACAATAGAAAGATATTTTTCTCCTTGCTCATTAGATGCAATGCCAGCACAGATCTGCAGGACCACAATTCCAGACTACACAAGGGATAAGAAAAGAGAGAGGAGATTAGCGCAGCTGAGATGATCCTCCTTTTTGGCAGTTGGATGTTTCCCTCTGGAGAAAAACGGTTGTGCCTTTGATGCCACCTCTCTACTCTGGCTGTTTGGAGATATGCACAATCTATATCGCAACTCTGACCTTGGCCCCAGATAGTCTCATCTTTCCAAATAACAGCCAAAGATTTGCAGCAGGGCTGCATTCTTAATAGATGCAAAAATAAATTCTATCAAATTACATGTTTTTCTTTTGCTTTCATATTTTTTATAATGTAAACAACATGACATATTCCAAAGGATTAAAGCATACATCCTGGAGTAAAACATAAATTAAAAGAGGTGAATCTGTAGGACTGGAGCAGGAGAAGCTGTAATCATTTTGGATGTGTAGCAAGGCAGGGGCCAATTCAAGTTGTTTATGCTCTATCAGAGAGCAAGCAAATCACTGAAAGAAATTACGCATGGGTTGCTTGTCCCAACCAAGCAGGGGACATAAGGCAGGTTTTCGTTCTCGGCCAGAAAACCAGGAGGAGAGAGGACCTTGTGCAACTTAAATACGAGAGCCCAAGAATCAGACAGGCAAGAAAGGCCTCCTTACATTAGGATATGAGTTGTGGAGGAGTCACAGTGGGGTCAGTTATAGAATAGTTGCTTCATACTGCTGTCAAGTGCTGAGAAAAATTATGCCAGACAGTGAGTCTTCAGGCAAAGAAAACCATCGGACTATTTCAAAATGCTTCTTCCTATTAAATAGATAAACCTTCTGACACCTGTGAAACTTGACTTCTGCTCTTATCTGGCACGGAGAAGAGGGCTGGGAGGAGCTTCCAGAAATCTGAATAGCACATACATCGCTGAAAGACAAGAAATAACAACACAAATGGAAAGGCAAGACAAAGGAAAAAAATAGGACGATGTTTTTAAAAGAGAAAATGTAAGATAAAAACATTTGTTGAATGTGTTTTGATTAGTAATTATGTAGCAAAACTTTTCCATATGCCTGGGATGCAGCAAGTCCCAACTTCTCACACTCAGGTGAGAAACCATAAACAAATAATTAAATTATGCTGTATATTAGAAAATAATTCATTTTAGAAAGAAAAGTTAAGTAGACAAGTACAAGAGTCTGTGAGTTTTCAAGTGTGGAGAGGGGAGTGGGAATAGGATTGCAATTTTAAATAGGACAGAAAGGCTGGCTTCCTTGAGAAGGTGACATTTGAGCATGTTGATTAAAAAGGTGGCTCTCTCCTGTAACGCTGGTACTTTGGGAAGCCAAGATGGGCAGATCGTGAGGTCAGGAGTTTGAAACCAGACTGGCCAACATAGTGAAACCCCGTCTCTACTAAAAACACAAAAATTTGCCAAGCGTGGTGGCCCACGCCTGTAATCTCAGCTGCTCTTGAGGCTGAGGCAGGAGAATCACTTGAACCCAGGAGGCGGAGGTTGTGTTGAGCTGAGATCATGCCACTGCACTCCAGCCTGGGCATTAGAGCAAGACTCTGTCTCAAAAAAAAAAGGAGGGGTGATCCAGTGAGTAATGCGGTTAGCGTCTACAGGTAGAGGAAGTAAAGGGAAAGGAAGCAGCCCTTGCAAGCAAATATCCTGATGTGAGAATGCGCCTTTGACAGGGAGCAGCAAATACAGAGATACTGCCATGGGATCCCACCTGGAACATTTTCAAATAGCCAAAAGGCCAGGGCCATGGTTTGAGTATGGGTTTCTTTGGACCTGCCAGGTCTCGTGTTGAAATTTGATACCCAGTGATGGACATGAGGAATGGTGGCAGGTGTTTGGATCATAGGGACAGACCCTTATGAATGATTTGTTGCCATTCTCGTGGCAATGAGTGAGTTCTCACTCTTAGTTCCCATGAAAACTTGTTGTCCAAGAGTCTGGCCCTTTCTCCTCTCTTTTGTTTTCTATCATGTGATCCGAACAGACGGCTTTCGCCAGGAGTGGAAGCAGTCTGAGGCCCTCATCAGAAGCCAGTGTTAATGCTTTACTTCAAGTATAGCCTGCAGAACTGAGAGCCAGATAAATGTCTTTTTTTTGGTAAATTACCAAACTTCAGGCATTTCTTTCAGCAATACAAATGGACTAAGACAGCCATTGTGGCTAGTGTAGAGTGAGAAAACTTGAGCCTAGCAGGGGGATGAGTTTAGCAATGCAAGACCATATAACGCTTTTAGGTCATTGTTACAACCTAGGCTGTTGTCTGAGAATGACAAAAAAATCAAAGAACATGAAAACAGGGATGAGATAATATGACGGATTTTAAAAGTATCACTCCAGCTGCTATAGTAGGTTACTTTTCTTTTTTCTTTTTACAACTTCTCTGAACTGTCTATATTTTTCATATTATATTTATAATTAAAAGTAAAGTTACTTTATTTTCCCTGAAGCTAGTTCCAGGAGCTAGGACAACAGTTTCATCTTCTCCAACTGTGACAGAACTGACAATAGTTAGGCATTGGCACTCTATGACCATGTAGCATAATTTACATCAGGAGTCAACTACTGTTACCTACGTTTGAAAAATGCCAATATAAAAGTCACCAGTGATTGTTGAGTGGCAATAATCACTCAAATGGTAAAGTATCTCTTGCAGAGAAGATCAAGAAAGAGATTTTGTCTCATCCAGCTGCCTGAAAAGTGAAAATATTCAGACACTTGTTACATTCTTCCTATGATCTTGAAAGTCACTGAACGCTCCTCAAGTATTTTGCTTTCTTTTTTATTGTTGTGAGAAACATACAGATGGAAGTCACAGGCTGTGACCACAGTCCATTGTTCTCAAGCAAGATTCCTCAGGAAACTTTGCATTCCTAGGCAGAATGTAAATGATCTATTACAACAAGAGAACAGTGTCTGGAATGTTTGCAAATTACCTTTGAGATGCCTCTCTTCATCTAAAATTATTCTTACTTGCTCTTAACATTTTCATTCTAGCAGAAATAAATCTAGAAGTGCATTACCACAAAACAGTTAGATGTTATAATTGAATAACCTGCTGAAGCCACGATTTCTTGCCCAGGTAACTTCTTGTCAATGTCCTTGTTTTTTGGTTGGGCTGTGGGTTCATGTGTGGGTCAATATATAGCTTAAATAAACGTAGCCCATAAATAACTAGAAGAGAGCTATGCTTCGAAAGAATGTAGCATCCTACATGGCTATATCTATAAACATATATGCTATTATTATTTATGGTTAAATGAAAGTGAAATATAAACCAGAGGAAAAAAGTCATCTAAAGAAAATAGCTGGCCAGGTGCGGTGGCTCAAGCCTTTAATCCCAGCACTTTGGGAGGCCGAGGCAGGTGGATCACGAGGTCAAGAGATCGAGACCATCCTGGTCAACATGGTGAAACCCCGTCTCTACTAAAAATACAAAAAAAAAAAAAAAAAAAAAAAAAAAATTAGCTGCGCTTGGTGGCATGTGCCTGTAATCCCAGCTACTCAGGAGGCTGAGGCAGGAGAATTGCCTGAACCCAGGAGGCAGAGGTTGCGGTGAGCCGAGATCGCTCCATTGCACTCCAGCCTGGGTAACAAGAGAGAAACTTTGTCTCAAAAAAAAAAAAAAAAAAGAAAGAAAGAAAATAGCTTTAATAACTAAACATATATCTTAAATGACTAAATTGCCATGTTTTTACAGTTTGAAAATAAGTATTCAAAAGAAATATTTATTAATGGATTATCTTTTATTTTTATTTGCAATTTACTAAGACTTTTATTCAAATAACGTAACGCTTTAACTTAAAATATGTGTACGTATTTCAAAAGTATTTTTATATAGAAAAAAGGTCTGAAATATAATTTTATAACTATACTGTAAAAGTTTTTATACATTCTTGTATTTTTATCTGTTTTTCTTAATTTAAAATGTTCATGAGATAATATTTTGAATATTTCCACACTATCTGAAGAGAAGAATAAAAAAAGCTGTAATAAAAATGTTATGTTAAGTTTGAATCAGCCAAGCATAAAAACACAGCTTCAGTATACTGTTCAGATTTTTGTCATTTATAAAACTAAAATTACTATTATCTAAAACTTTAAATATTATCTTACAAATTAAAATAAAACATGGCATGGTATTTCTATGATTTTTTACAGAGGGTAATTTTTAGACATATGTTACATTTTAAAGATAATAGTACTTAAAAAATGACTAATTAATGTCACTGAGTTGTTTATTTTCCTAATTTTTACTTCAAACTTTTTTTGTTTGTTCACTGATATGTTCTTTTTCATTGTATTTTTAAAAATAATAAAATATATATTTTTTGTTGTGCTGCTAATTTGATAAACAGAATGATTGAAAAATTTATTTAGAAGTTATGTAGACCTATAAGTAGCACATGGCTGTCAAGCAAGGATTTCCCCTCAGGTTCCTCTGTCAAACATGGGAATCAGTGCTCAACAGTTCCAAGTAGTAGAATAGTTAAACAGGAAAGAACCTAGATAAGATGTCAGGATGCAAGGTGGGTTCAACCTATGCAAAACTATAAACACAATCCATCACATGAACAGAACCACTGACAAAAATCCACATGATTATCCCAATAGATGCAGAAAAGGCCTTTGATAAAATTGAACACCCTTCATGCTAAAAACAGTCAACAAACTAGGTTTTGATGGAATGTATCTCAAAATAATAAGAGCTATTTTTGACAAACCCACAGCCAGTATCATACTGAATGGACAAAAACTAGAAGCATTCCCTTTGAAAACTGGCACAAGACAAGGATGCCCTTTCCCACCACTTCTATTCAACATAGTATTGGAAGTTTTGGCCAGGGAAGTTAGACAAGAGAAAGAAATTAAGGTTATTCAAATAGTAAGAGAGGAAGTCAAATTGTCTGTTTGCAGATGACATGATTGTATGTTTAGAAAACCCCATCATCTAAGCCCAAAATCTTCATAAGCTGATAAGCACCTTCTGCAAAGTCTCAGGATACAAAATCAATTTGCAAAAATCACAAGCATTGCTATACACCAATAACAGACAGAGAACCAAACCATGAGTGAACTCCCATTCACAATTGCTACAAAGAGAACAAAAATACCTAGGAATACAACTTACAAGAGAGATGAAGGATCTCTTCAAAAAGAACTACAAACCACTGCTCAAGGAAATATGAAAGAACACAAACAAATGAAAAAACATTCTATCCTCATGGATAGGAAGGATCAATATCGTGAAAATGGCCATACTACCCAAAATCATTTATACATTTAATGCTATCCCCATCAAATTACCATTGACTTTCATCACAGAATCAACAAAATCTATTTTAAGATTCATATGGAACCAACAAGAAAGCCCACATAGCCAAGACAATCCTAAGCAAAAAGAACAAAGTTGGAGGCATCATGCTACCTGACTTCAAACTATACTAAAATGCTACAGTAACCAAAACAGTATGGTAGTGGTAGGAAAACAGATATGTAGACAAGTGGAACATAACAGATGTCTCAGAAATAATACCACACATCTCAACCATCTGATCTTTGACAAACCTGACAAAAACAAGTAATGGGGAAATGATTCAATATTTAATAAATGGTATTGGGGAAACTGGCTAGCCATATGCAGAAAACTGAAACTGCATTCCTCCCTTACACCTTATACAAAAATTAACTTTATTAAAGACTTAAACCTAAGACATAACACCATAAATACCCTGGAAGAAAACTTAGGCAATCCCATTCAGGACATAGGCATAGGCAAAGACTTCATGACTAAAGCACAAAAAGCAATGGCAACAAAAGCCAAAACTGACAAATGGGATCTAATTACACTAAAGAGCTTCTGCACAGTGAAAGAAACTATCATCAGAGTGAATGGGCAACCTACAGAATGGGAGAAAATTTTTGCAGTCTACCCATCTGACAAAGGGCTAATATCCAGAATCAACAAAGAATTTAAACAAATTTACAAGAAAAAAAAAAAACATCAAAAAGTGGGTGAAGGATATAAACAGACACCTCTCCAAATAAGAAATTTATGCAGCCAACAAACACTTTAAAAAAAGCTCATGATCACAGGTCATTAGAGCAATGCAAATCAAAACCACAATGAGATACCATCTCACACCAGTTAGAATGGTGATCATTAAAAAGTCAGGAAAAAATAGATGCTGGAGAGGATGTGGAGAAACAGAAATGCTTTTACACTGTTGGTGGAAGTGCTAATTAGTTCAACCATTGTGGAAGACAGTGTGGCTATTCTTCAAGGATCTAAAACTAGAAATACCATTTGACCCAGCAATCCCATTACTGGGTATATACCCAAAGGATTATAAATCATTCTACTATAAAGGTACATGCACACGCATGTTTATTGCAGCACTATTCACATAGCAAAGGCTTGGAACCAACTCAAATGCCCATCAATGACAGATGGATAAAGAAAATGTGGCACATATACACCAAAGAATACTATGCAGCTATAAAAAAAAGGTAAGTTCATGCCCTTTCCAGGGACATGAATGGAGCTGGAAATCATCATTGTCAGCAAACTAACGTAAGAACCAGAAACCAAACACTGCCTGTTCTCTCTCATAAGTGGGAGTTGAACAGTGAGAACACATGGACACAGGGAGGGAAACATCACACACCAGGGCCTGTCAGGGTGTAGGAGGCTAGAGGAGGAATAGCATTAGGAGAAATACCTAATGTAGATGATGGGTTGATGGGTGCAGCAAACCACTGTGGCATGTGTATACCTAGTTTTAAAAAAGGCTTTCATGTTAAGTGAAGACAAAATATAACTCAACAAAAACAAGATAAAACAAACAAAAATATATACATATATATACTACTGTTCATTAGTATTAAAATATATACATTCTGTAGGGTTTAAATCTGTAAAAGTCTGAATGCTATACAGGCATTATCGTATTTTTATGACACCATAATTTTGACACATGATGGGCAGGTTTTCCCCCAATGCTATTGATGAAGAAACAAAAGTACAAACCGGGTGTTTTGTCCAAGTGACTAAAAAAATGTATTAGAAAGTCACACCATAACTTGTTTCTTCTGCAAACTTCATCTAGATTAGCTAATACTTGCAAATACAATTTATAAATTATTTTTAATGTATCTAACCGGTGCCATGTACTGCACATGATCCATCTTATTAAACATAACAAAAATCGCATGAGGAAATTAGTGCTCTAATACCAATTTTAGTGAAGAATTGCTGAATACTGAGGAGTGAAACTTGTCCCCTAAGGTAGATAGTTGCAGTAAGGGGCAAAGCCTACTCAAAACAGGTGTCCCAACGTCAAGCCCTAAGGGAATGTGTTCTTTTTCCGGGTTCATGAGGGGGCGTGGTTTTAAGGGCAAGAATTTTCCAGTGCCATGCCCCTCTCCCATCTCTGTCCATCTGGGAGATTTAATGGTTTATGTTTGAATTTTGCGGGCACAGGAAGAAACTAAGGGTCAATCACCCCATGATAAGTTTAAAGGAACTCCTTTCATTGGCCAGAGGACTTTGGGAAGGTGGGAATTTCTCCCAGGATAAATTCCCTTGCTCCTTCACCCACACCAGATTTCCAGCTCTCTGGAATCTCCTCCCACCTGGTGGGAGCTCCCTATCTCCTCTGGGATTTCTCCTCTGGAATCTCCTTCCACACTCTTCGTGGAAGTCTTTCTCTTCTTCTTTACTTCTCTTTTCTCTACCTAAATAAAGTCTCCTTTCTGCAACACTTCTTGGGTCCAATATTTACTTTTATCAGCTTACGGCACACCTGCAGTGGTCCCATTGCTTATTCTTTTTTGTTTGTTTGTTTGTTAGTTTTTTGGTTTTTTTTTTTTTTTTTTTTTTTTTTGAGACAAAATCTCACTCTCTCGCCCAGGCTGGAGTGCAGTGGCCCGACCTTGGCTCACTGCAACCTCTGCCTCCCAGGTTCAGGCAATTCTCCTGCCTCAGCGTCCTGAGTAGCTGAGATTATAGGCATGTGCTAGCACGCCCAGCTAATTTTTGTATTTTTAGTAGAGATGAGGTTTCAACATGGTTGAATCAAACTGGTCTCAAACTCCTGACCTTGTGATCCACCCGCCTCGGCCTCCGAAAGTGCTGGAATTACAGGTGTGAGCCACCGCACCCGGCTTGCTTATTCTTTAAGAGATTGGAGACCAAGAACCCACAGCATTCTCTCGAATGTTCCTCACCAGCAAGAAAAAAACCCTGTTACTGCCCTATATACTTACTTAAGCCCCTGGGTGCCTATTAGGGATTGAATTATGTCTCCTTAAAATGCATAGATTGAAGCTTTACCTCCAATGTGACTATATTTGAACATAGGACTTCTCAGGAGGTAATTGTGGTTAAGTGAGATCATAAGGACCCTAATTCAATAGAACTGCTGTCCTTATAAGAAAAAGAGGAAGGACACCAGGTGAAGAAAGGTCATATGAAGACAGAGTAAAACAACAGCCATCTGCAAGTTACAGAAGCCTCACCTGAAACAATTCTGTTAGTGCCTCGATCTTGGCCTTTTAGCCTCAAGAACTGTGAGAAAAGAACTTTCTGCTGTTTAAGCCACTCAGTCTATAGTATTCTGTTATAGAAGCCAGAAAGGACCAATTCAATGGTTTCTAGGTCAGTGATTTGCTGCCAGGCCTGATTTTGGTCCTCCCCAGGCTGTCGTTAAGATATGTATTCATAAAGAAGACAGTTGTGTTCATACTTCCTGTTCCTTCTTCTCCCCCATCCTTTTTTACTGTAAGTGAAGGAAATACTTGAAGGCTGTTAATGATTTGTGCTGTTGTAATCAGTGGTGAAGAAACTTTTCTGTTTTGCTTGTTGAACCTGAAAGGACTTATGCTACAGATGACATGCTTTCCTTTGCTTATCTGTGTCTCTACCCTGCATGTCATGTATCAGGTGTCTTCCCTACTGCTGGTCATGCCTCGAAGATCAGTATTAGTAGCAGCAGAATGTCACACAAAAACATATTGACAACAGAACAAGCAACCGGAAAATAATGGTTTCAGCCAAAGATTGTAATAGTGCCTATATTGTTACCATTAAGTCTGTGAATATTTAATTTGCTCACAATTTCAAGGAACATTTATTTCAACTCCTCTGCCCAGACACACCCATCTATCTCTGTTTCTGACTGTACACATGTGTGGCTTTGTTTGCATAAGCATTCTTGAATTTAATATCTTTGAGGATTTCTCTAAGGGACTCAAGAGGATGAAGTGACATGAGCTTGATTTCTTTAGATCTTCAGGAGGCCATTCTAAATTTTATAACTCTGAGAGCTCAATGTGTGGTCATAAGATTAATGTGCTGCTGTTTTCAGGGTCTTTCTAGTGAGACTGACTCTCTGGATGCATATTATTTATGGATTTTATGTTACCTTCTAAAATGAGAATGAGAGAGAAAGAACTTATGAACTTGTAAACTGAAATCATTACAGATAACGACCTCTCACACGGAAAAGGCTGGGATGTCTCTGTTTATTTCATAAATATTCCTGTGGATTAGACTTACTGCGCGGTAAGTGCCTTCCTGCTTTCCTTGTGCTGCTTCCCTCTTTTTCTGTTTCCCCTCCACTATACCTCATTTTCTTGCTTGCTTTTCTGTCTCCCACACAGAAAATCAAGTTGGATTTCATATTATTACTTGACTAAATAAAGTCACTGAGACAGACACAGAAGGAGGCAGGAACCCATTTATTTCACAGTGTGATAGTTCAATATTCAGAAGAGAGCAATAATAGTGCATATAAAATACATTTTTTTTCAAGTGCGCTCATTAAATGAAAGATTTCTCTCCTAAGCATATCCTGTTTAGGGCTTTGTAAAATAGGATTACATGAACTTATGTCTAGAGAGATATTTGTAAACATTAAAAAAAAAAAACTCACTACTCTCCTGGAGCATAATTCAATGTAATCTGCACTTTTAAGAAACCATTCAAAAAAAATTGGGTACTGAATATATTTCTTTGGCTTTACCCAGTGTCTATATTAGAGTGAGACTATATTCTTAAATAGAAGACATACTTAACTACTATAAATGTTCTGTATAAATTATGACTTTGCTTAAGATAAGACACAAAAGAAACCTTAATGCTTTTTCCTTTATGGCTTAAGCCATAAAGAACATAAAATCTATTCTGACAATTTTATTAGCCACATATTTTTGCTTCTATCAAACTAAATAGTTGTATTAAATCTACACAGAATCTAAATGTTTATATGTTAACTCACTCAGACTTTTCTGTGTCTTTTTTAATTCCTAGGGCATTTTCTCTACATGGTAATCAGAGTACTGTTTCCAGAAAATACTGGAAACTTCTGATTTAACTGACTTACACTTTCTAATGGGCTTGTATGGGAAATAACTAATTAGCAGTGGGATCCATCATGCTAAGCAATTCTGCCTCAAGAACAGTGATATTTGATCATCCCCGTCTACTTGGTAGAGAAGATGTAAACATATTGCTAACTACCCTGATGAATTACTGGATGGAAACTCCCCCTCCCCTATTTCATATTTGCCTTGGTATTATGATAGAGCAATGTTGGTGATCATGAGTGGCTTTTAGAAGGAGTGGAAATTTTATTACATGGCCAGTTGCAATATGCAAAACAATTCAATTAGGGCAAAGAAATTCTCCAACATTTCATACTATGTAGAAGACAATGATAACTGCATTTTGTATTAATACAGAACGTTTAACCACTTGTGACCCATTAATTGGACAGTGCTGCACAAAATGCTTTTTTTTTTTATAGATTCTGATTATATTTTTAAAAAACTGTAATTTGAACCTAATTTAAAAATCTTGTGAGTACAGGGATCATCTTCACTTTCTTCAAAATAATGCTGGTTATATTATTATCAGAAGGTGTTATATTAAACCAGAAGATACAAAACCTTTTCTTTTTGACCTTTTCTCTTATCCATAATTTAGATTTAATTTCTGCATTTCATTTTTACTATCTTTGTCATGAGTTTTATTTGGCTTATTGTTATCACAAGTCTCAAGTTGAATTATGTCTATGAGTTCTAATTTACACATGCCTTTAATTAAATATGTTCTAATGGTGTTACAGTACACTTATTTTATTTTTTCATTAACATATAGAAAATAATTTCTATTTGTGGCATTAAGTACAATGTAAAACACACAATAAATCCTCACTAAAGCTGAGAAATATATCTTCTATTGTAGTTTTTTAATGAAAGGTTTTTCAGCCTTGCTGCTGGTTAGCCTTGCTGCTTATACAGATGATTGTCCTGAAGTTTGGATCCAAAGGTTATGGAGCAAGAGTAGGGTGGGGTGGTCATAAATGGCTGCTTACATTCATTATCAGTAATAGTAGTAGATACTTTTTGTTGTGTAAATTTGGAAGGATTCAAATCCATTCTTATTTTGCCTTATCAATATGTAAAATATTAAAAAGTTTCTTATCTCTTTTTAGTTTTAGGGATAAAACATGCTTTCTTTTATATTTATTTAGAACTCCAGTTTGTGACATGAAGGGGAAATGCCTCAATGTGAGTTGTGCCAGCTGACTAACATGAGAATTCTATTACTTATAATTAAACAAATTGCTAGTGAAATAGTTTTTTTTTTTTTTTCCTTTAGTAGAAATAAAATGCGGGATAAAATATAAATGTTTAAAATAGTGACATAAAAAGAGAGAATTCTGCAAGGCAATAAAGTCAGACTTGAAAAATTGAAAGTATAAAAAAAACCTATATGATTACAAATAACAAGAATAAATTAAAATAAAGAGATTACTTTTTTTCCATGATATAATGGGAAAGCTTGCAGAGAAAAAAGTAGAACTTAAAATAAAAAAACATACATGATAAAAGACAGCGAGTACCGGGTGTTTTCATCTAGTGAATTAAAAAGTGTACTAATACAGTCTAATGCAGGAACAGAAAACTAAACACTGAACATTCTCACTTGTAAGTGGGAGCTGAATGATAAGAATATATGAACACGTGGAGGGGAACAGCACACACTGGGATCTGTTGGGGCGGAGGGAAGGAAGAGCATCAGGAAGAATTGCCGACATGATGGGTTGATCTGTGCAGCAAACCACCATGGCACACATTTACCTATGTAACAAACCTGCACATCCTGCATATGTACCTTGGAACTTAAACTAAAAGTTGAAGAGAAAAAATAATAATAAAGCTCCATAATTATCAAGTAATTGTTTTTCATCTCCAAATTTTTATTTTGTACTGTTTATTATGCAGAAGCAGGGCTCTGCAAACCACGTTTCCACTTTGCCTACAGATTTTCCATTAGTTTCTGCCAAGGGGGAGCAGTAGAAAACAGAAAAGCTGGAAGAGGAAGAAGGGAATTGTTGCTTCCTGTTGGCTTCTTGTGAACTTCCATTTGGTGTGTCCGTCTTGTAAACTTCACTACGGCAATGCTTCTTCACCTTGGAAGTAGCAGGCCCTTTCTACAATATCAGCTGAGTCTACTTTGCAAATTTCCCAACACTTGTAGAATCACCTTTGTCTGGTCTCCTTAAGAAAACAGCACTAGCTGAGAAAGCAGAATTCTTACCTCAGAGGCCTGGCCTTCTCGACTCTGTGGAGCCCCTCCTCTTATTCTTTAGTGGGGAACCAGAATGGGAACTGCTTCCTGGAGTTGTCATACCTGTAACTAGTTAGTCTCTCTTACCTTTCAGTTACCTAGTTAGCAACTGTATAGCCAGGAAAAAATATTGTTTATTTTAAATTTGCTCCATTCCAAAAACTAGTCTTATTTTGGTCTCCCAACTGGACCCTGACTGATATAAAATCTAGAGCTCTAAGCTCTTTTCAGCAATTATTTTTATTTGATAACTTGGAAATATAGTATTTATTATTCAAATTGAAGATCTTTTCCTATCATGTTTGAATATGATCTTTTCTATCATATTTTACTTTTTTCTATGACTGCCTTACCAGGTTCAACCCTACTTGTCTTTTAGGAATTAACTTAAGTGATGACCCTTTTCCAATATATTCTATTAACCTCCATTAACTCCTGGCCTTTAATGACCTCTATACCAAGTGAACGCTTGTTACATTTATTATGTTGTTTATAGGTACCTGTTTACTTGTTTTTCTTTTCTGCTACACAGTAAGCTCTCTACAGAATTGAATCAACTTTTATTCACCGGAACTTGAGTGTACATTTGCATTGCTGCAACATACTAGTTGCTCAGTAAATAATATTGCATGAATAAATAAATGAACATTTCAAGAGTGAATCTTTTTTCTGAATTACAGATTTAACAAAAATATGGGACTTACAGTTAAATTTGAGTTTCAGTAAAACAATGAATAATTTATTTAATATAAATATATCATAAATATTGCCTTGCTAAAATAAAATGCATTTTTAAATCTGGAATTCCAATTTCACTGGGTATCTGTATTTAACTAGCAACTCTCGTCTGAAAAAAACTCTTCCAAGACTAACTTGATTGAATGAATTGTGGAAAAAAATGTTTTAATGCTACATATGGAAGTGTCAAGAATGCTTCAAATGCATTTGTGCCAACTATGAAAATCAAAAGACTATATTTTATTGTGTTATTTGATAGATTGAGCACTCCAATTGCTATAATATGTAGACCTGATGCCCTAGATTCAAGATTAATGTTTTTCCAACATCAGTGGAACATACTTTATCTCCCAGCAGGGCATGTCTGGATGTCTATTGACAGGCCTTCTAGTGTGACTCAGCTAGGCAAATACCAGCCTGAAGGTCACTCTTTGAAAATTATACTGTTCCAGGCACATCAATAATGTCAATCTTTCCTGGACCCAGTCTTGAGATTTGTGGTCTTAGAATATAAATATCCCAAGCACAGATTTTAACAGCTAATAATTGTTTAATAAATGATGACTTCCTTTCACAATACATTTGAATCCATTTCAAAATACAAGAAAAGATTGTATAGGAAAAACTTCTGGGCCTGGAGGTTTGGCATTTTAGCATCACACCCTCTGCAATTGACCTAATATTTAGAAGGTAGGGTAGTTTAATGAGATATAGAGGCACACACCATTTTACTTAAAAAATTTGCTATCTATGATCCTTAAGAAAGAAACTTTTGACAGGTCAACTGGAAAACATTAAAGGGGTCAAAATCTTATTTTAAAGACTTTATTCAAGTGAAAAGCTGGAAATGGTCATTCTAGAATGCCCATCTCCAGAGAACTAGGGTCAGTGCTCCAAAGTTAAAAGCTAAGTTTGTCCTTATATAGTAAAGATGAAGACACTTAACAGGATTATAACATTTTCTATACATAGTTGATTTACAGTGTTACAAGAAATTACTAAGTTACCATGTGTTTTCTGTGTGGCTTGTTTTCCTTACAGTTGGTTTTTATTTCCTTTCCAATTTAAAAGAGTGTAGTTTACAATCCATGTTAAGGAAATGTGATAACCATGAAGTTTTTGTGTGAGAAAGATAAGAGGAAGTTTATTCTATAATGAAAGTCAACCATGGAAGGGGAAAGGGTCTTTTCTGGTTCTCTTGGGTCTTTTACAACATTTTACAAAATAATATAGATAAATGAAAAAGCTTAATCTATAATCAAAAGGTTGCAGTTGGCTAGGTTACAGCTGCTTGTCATGTGACTCAGGATTCATGAATGACATTCTTTTAAGGCTCAAAATAATTTAGAGTTCCAACAGGTTAGATTTTGAATTACTCATTTTTAGATTTTTTAAAATTAAACTTGTTTTAATTAGAAACTTGTGTATTTGTTGCCCATCAATGACAGGGACAAGGAAATTGTGGACAAGGAAAATGTGGCACATATACACCATAGAATACTATGCATCCATAAAAAATGATGAGCTCATGTCCTTTGTTAAGGACATGGATGAATCTGGAAACCATCATTCTCAGCAAACTGACACAGGAACAGAAAATCAAACACCGAATGTTCTCACTCATAGGCAGGTGTTGAACGATGAGAACACATGGACCCAGGGAGAAAAGCATCACACACTGGGTTCTGTTGGGGGAGACTAGGGGAGGGGCAGTGGGGGGTAGGAAGGTTGGGGAGGGATAACATGGGGACAAATGCCAGATATAGGTGATGGGGAGATGGAAGTAACAAACCACATTGCCATGTATGTACTTATGCAACAGTCCTGCATGATCAAGAAACTTGGGTATTTACTAAATAAAGAATGCTTGAATGCTTTGTTTAGTTTAAAATTTCAAGACATTGTCATGATTATTAATGCTAATGTGGTCTAACTTCAAGTTTTAGGGACTGAAAACTTGGATGAATGGCAAAACTAGAATGAGATGGGAAAAACATGACATATTTTGACAGGGGTGGGGTTGAGAAACGATTAGGAGTTTATTTCTGAACACTGTCCTTGACAACTCTTTCAGACATTCAAAAACTGTCAAGTAGACCATTGAAAAATGAATCTGAAATTCATTAGAGAAGTAAGTGTATAGTCCTGACAAGATAAGCAAGCAACAATGAGGAAGGGGTCCCAGATGGGGGAGAACAATTATTCTGAGAGACAGCTAGTCACAGACAACCTGCTGGCATAACATCCTGTTCCGAAATAACTCGTTCTGCACATAGCAACAGCAGCACAATTTTATCTGCACACAGCGCCTCCAGCACCACCCTATAAAACTTCCATCCAGCCCCTGCCTCCTGGTAGACAGTCCCTTCTCTGCCATGCTACCTATTGTATTCTTGCACTGTATCTTCTTACTTTCTCTAATGAATCTTCCTTTCATTACCTATAATGATCTTGGTAAATTCTTTTACTGCCCATCATGCTGGCCCCAGCCAGTTACTTCTGCAACAGTGAATACTAGAGTTACATTTGGGAACTATTTCTGTATAGGGATTACGTAAAGTAATAAGATTGCTAAGAACCCCAAATAAAGAAAAAATGATGGGGTTCAGGACCCATCATGAGCTCTGAGTCACTCATTCAAACTTGAAACCTAGGAGGGAAGAGGAAAAAGCAGCAAATGTAACTGAGTGTGATATAATAAAAAGCAAATATTTGATCTCTGGTTCTTTGGCACACAGCTTCTAAAATTTCTGAAATCTTCATACTAATCAGAATTTTTTTGGTTGTGGGTTCTTTGTTTTTTGTTTTTTGTTTTTTTTTTTTGTTTTTTTGCATATGATGAGATAACTGATAGCTGGTGTGTTCCTGGATAGCCTCAGGACGGGCACTGATTGTCAGGGGTAATTTAACCAAATAATTTGAGGGTTAGAACTTTCATTGCCAAAATCTTCACCTCTAATCCTGGTCACTAATGGCCAATAATTTTATCAATCATTCTTAAGTAATGAAGCCCCCATAAAACCCAAAAAGATGGGGTTTTGAAGAGCAACCAGGTTACTGAACACATGTAAGTGACAGGAGGGTAGCACATCTGGAGAGGGTGTGGAAGCTCTGCATCCCTTCTCCCATTCCTGACCCTATTCATGTCAGTCATTTTGCTGTTTCTGTGTATTACTTCTAATTTTCTTTTCTTTTTTTAAAAAATATTTTATTTTTTATTGCGTTTTAGGTTTTGGGGTACATGTGCAGAACATGCAAGATAGTTGCATAGGTACACACATGGCAGTGTGTTTTGCTGCCTTCCTCCCCTTCACCCACATTTGGCATTTCTCCCCATGCTATCCCTCCCCTACTTCCCTCAGTTCCTCCCCTATTTCCCCCAATAGACCCCAGTTTGTGGTACTCCCTTCCCTGTGTCCATGTGTTCTCATTGTTCATCACCCACCTATGAGTGAGAACATGCGGTATTTCATTTTCTGTTCTTGTGTCAGTTTGCTGAGAATGATGTTCTCCAGATTCATCCATGTCCCTACAAAGGACACGAACTCATCGTTTTTGATGGCTGCATAATATTCTGTGGTGTATATGTGCCACATTTTCCCAGTCCAGTCTATCATCGATGGGCATGTGGGTTGGTTTCAGGTCTTTGCTATTGTAAACAGTGCTGCAATGAACATTCGTGTTCATGTGTCCTTATAGTAGAATGATTTATAGTCCTTTGGATATATACCCAGTAATGGGATTGCTGGGTCAAATGGGATTTCTATTTTTAGGTCCTTGAGGACTCGCCACACTGTCTTCCACAATGGTTGAACTAATTTACACTCCCACCAACAGTGTAAGAGTGTTCCTATTTCTCCACATCCTCTCCAGCATCTGTTGTCTCCAGATTTTTTAATGATCGCCATTCTAACTGGCATGAGATGGTATCTCAATGTGGTTTTGATTTGCATCTCTCTAATGACCAGTGATGATGTGCATTTTTTCATGTTTGTTGGCCTCATGTATGTCTTCTTTTGTAAAGTGTCTGTTCATATCCTTTTCCCATTTTTGGATGGGCTTGTTTTTTTTCTGTAAATCTGTTTGAATTCTTTGTAAATTCTGGATATCAGCCCTTTGTCAGATGGGTAAACTGCATAATTTTTTTCCCATTCTGTTGGTTGCCGATTCACTCTAGTGACTGTTTCTTTTGCCGTGCAGAAGCTGTGGAGTTTGATTAGGTCCCGTTTGTCTATTTTGGTTTTGTTGCCAATGCTTTCGGTGTTTTGGTCATGAAGTCCTTGCCTACTCCTGTGTCCTGAATGGTTTTGCCTAGATTTTCTTCTAGGGTGTTTATGGTGCCAGGTTTTATGTTTAAGTCTTTAATCCATCTGGAGTTACTTTTAGCGTAAGGTGTCAGGAAGGGGTCCAGTTTCTGCTTTCTGCACATGGCTAGCCAGTTTTCCCAACACCATTTATTAAACAAGGAGTCCTTTCCCCATTGCTTGTTTTTGTCTGGTTTATCAAAGATTGTATGGTTGTAGATATCCTGTGTTGCCTCTGATTCCTCTGTTCTGTTCCATTGGTCTATATCTCTGTTTTGGTACCAGTACCATGCTGTTTTGATTATTGTAGCCTTGTAGTATAGTTTGAAGTCCAGTAGTGTGATGCCTCCAACTGTGTTCATTTTGCTTAGGATTGACTTGGCTGTGCAGGCTCTCTTTTGGTTCCATATGAAGTTCAAGGTGGTTTTTTCCAGTTCTGTGAAGAAAGTCAATGGTAGCTTGATTGGGATAGCATTGATTCTGTAAATTACTTTGGGCAGTATAGCCAGTTTCACAATATTGATTCTTCCTAACCATGAACATGGAATGTTTCTCCATCTGTTTGTGTCCTGTCTTATGTTGTTGAGCGGTGGTTTGTAGTTTTCCTTGAAGAGGTCCCTTACGTTCCTTGTAAGTTGTATTCCTAGGTATTTTATTCTCTTTGTAGCAATTGTGAATGGCAGTTCATTCTTGATTTGGCTCTCTTTGAGTCTGTTATTGGTGTATAGGTATGCTTGTGATTTTTGCACATTGATTTTATATCCTGAGACTTTGCTGAAGTTGAATTTTCTTTAACGAAACAGATCAATATAAGAAAAGCACTTTTCTGAGATCTGTGAGCCACTTTAGAAAATGATTATGTAGGGATGTTTAAATTCTTCCCCTGGAGATTCAATAATTTGTGCCTATGAAGCTAATAATAATAGATAGATTAACAGAAAAAAAGGCATAACAATTTTAATTACATGCAACATTCACACCAGAGTAATAAAAACTCAAAGAAGAGCAAAAACGATTGTGATTTTATAACATATATACATTTTTTTTTTTTCTTTTTTTTTTTACAGAGCTCTGCTGTTTTGCTGGGGCTGGAGTGCAGTGTCATAATCACAGCTCACTGCTGTCTCTACCTACTAGGTTCAAGCAATTCTTTCACCTCAGTGGCCCAGTGGTTGGAACCACAGGCATGTACCACCACATATTCTTTTTTTTTTTTTGTAGAGACTGGGGTCTCACTGTGTTGCCTTAGCTGATCTTGAACTCCTAGGCTCCTCCTCCCTCAACCTCCCAAAGTGCTTGGTTTACAGGTGTGAGCCACCACACCTGGCCTATACCATTTTGAGTTTACAGAAAGATTAAGGGCTTGGAATCCCTACAAAACAGGATATGGGAGGGGGTGAAGAGGACAAAAGACATGTTTTGCAGATGAAACCTCACAGTTAGCAGTTCTCAGAGAGAATACATAGTAACCTATATTAGAACTTAAAGCTGTTCAACTCTCACTTAATTTTTTCTGTATCCTGACAAGTGGGTCTTTGGAGGCAAACTGTATGGATCTGTTGTTTATGTCATTTATTTCCGCTACAAATGCAAATATCCACACTTTCAACAAAAAGATAATTTTGCAGGTCTATTTTTGTCTGTAACACCTCTGAACAGGCATTTCAAAATATGTTAAATAAGTACATTTTGATATAAAATATTTTAGTTTCCTTTAAGGTAACCTGGAGAGGGGTTCTTGAGAAATCCCAATTTATAGCTAGTATGTCAGAAGTTCTAGAACCCAGATTGGTATCCGAAGTGGCCTTCCACAGTTGCATGTGACTGAGCCCTTAACCTGTGGGATGGCAGTCTAACTCCAATTAGAGTAAAACTTGAATTTATAGGACATCTAGTGTGTGTCCACTTGTGAGAAAAACCCAATACATTTGACATTAGAAGTGAAATATCCAAGAGTATTGAGAGTATAGTGAATAAAAGAGTCAACGTTTTTTGGTTTAGTTCTTTCCATAGTGTAGGGGTCAAGACCTTGGTGTTATTGGTGAGACAAGTTATTGGAGTAAGAAAGGAAGAGGCTTGGTGAGCAAACGTGGTCTGATGTATCATGAAATCTCACAGGTAGCAGGCTTCAGAGAGAATAGATGGTGAATGTTCCTGTTCAGATCTTCAATGTTAATGTTGTCTGATGTGGTTTGGCTGTGTCTCCACCCAAATCTCATCTTGAATTGTAACTCCCACAATCCCCACATGTCATGGCAGGAACCTGATAGGAAGTAATTGAATTATGGGGTTGGATTTTTCATACGCTGTTCTGGTGATAGTGCGTAAGTCTCACAAGATCTGATGGTGCTAAAAAGGAGTTTCCCTGCACAAGCTCTCTTTCTTGTCTGCTGCCATCCATGTAAGTCAGGACTTGCTCCTCTTTGCCTTCTGCCACGTCGTAAGGCTTCCCTAGCCATGTGGAGCTATGAGTTCATTAACTTCTTTCTTTTGTAAATTGCCCAGTCTAGAGCATGTTTTCATCAGCACTCTGAAAATGAACTAATATAGTGTCAGACTCTCAATTAATTTCTTCTATTTGGGGAAAGAAAAGGAGAGCCTGGGTGCATTAGTAAAGATTCTCTACAGATGCAATTTTCCTCTGCTACAGACAGCTTTTCAGGGTCACTCCAATCTTCTGATCATTTAAAAATATATCAAGAAATATATTTTGCAGTAAAATATTTTTATTTCCTTAACTTCTAAGTACTGAGAAAGTGAGATAATGAGGAAATAAATTGTGTTATTCTAGAATTTAAGAGGCTAGGTTCTATGAGGAAAGCATCAGACATACCTCATTTTAGGGACATACTACAAAATGTGTGTCAAAATATGTCTCAAAACTCTTAAGGTTATGACAAATAGGAAAAGATGGAAAAACTATCATAAGCCAGAGGAAGCGAAGGAGGCAGCACAACTGAATGCAATGTGGGAACTAGGACTAGATCCTGCAACAGATAAAGGACTTTAATAGAAAAAGTGGTGAAATCTGAATACATTCAAATATTTAGATTTTTTAGAGAAAATTATTAAATATCAATAGCGTAATTAGTAATTTCATATAATGTTAAGTTTAGTCTAGAACTGCCTCCTTTTACGTTTGACCTACAAGTTTCTCTGTAAATAGATAACTGTAACCTAACTGGATGTGTAAATAGTCTGTAATCTATTCTTTTATCATGTAGCTGGGTCTCAGCCAATCACAGAAGCTATACTTCAATCACTCACAGTCAGTCAACTGTTCAAATAAGGCAAAAACGAAGCTGCTACTACTTCAGCTGTTTCTGTACCTCACTTACACTTTCTTTAAGTCACTTTCCTTTCTCTAACCGTAAATCCTCTACAACCACATGGCAGTGCCAGAGTCTCTCTAAACCTGGTTTGGTTCGGGAGGGCTTCCTGATTCAAGTTACCTTTTTGCACAATTAAACTCTGTGAAATTTAATTTACCTAAGGTTTTTCTTTTAACAATACTAAATTGTAATCTGAGTATGTCAGTTCTTAAATTGTTGTGGGAATGTCACTGGCTTCCACTAATTATAAGAATGTTTATGTAGAGCATGGCTGTGCTGTTTGGTAAGCATCAAATAAAGACTGTGCCAAATGCTTTAACAGTGGCTTGGGACAAAAGTCTTTGTTCTATTTTGAACCTTAATAATCAGTTATAGAAACATAAACATATCCCATGGCTCTCACTGTCAAACCGGATGTGTACTTGCTTTCCCTCTGTATTTTTAATTAGTTTTAATTGCTCTAAAGTGATCATAGAAGTGATGAAAGTGTAAATATTTTACTGGATTTTAATTTTATATTTAATTACACCTCAGATGACTTTTACACACATTGTGTGCCTAGGGCCTTGGGTGATTAGAAGTTATCTCTATTACATGGAGAAAAATTACAAACTTGCCTATAGCTTCACATAGCAATGTGGCACATTCTCTTGAATATTTTGGAAATCATAGACATTTAAAAGTCACACACATTACAACTGAATTTTATGTACTTGTTCTTATAGAGAGCATCTATGTATGAATAAAACAAAAAGTGTACTATCTGTGTTTGTGTGTTTAACTTTTTTTCTGGTTCAGGGTTGGAATTATGTGCACAATGCTCCATTGAACCTTTTCACTTTACTTTTCTACAGACTTATTTTTTATGATAGTATTCTACTAAACAGATAAATCTTTCCTTCTTTGGCATGGATAGGGTTGACTACTCTTTGCCAATCACATGTCAAGAGCAGGCAGTGTGGTTCAAAGGAGCAGTCAAGAGGCAAGAGATTCAAATACATGTAGGTTCAATCTGGTGTTTACAAAGAACTTGAGACCAAAGAAAAAGACTGTGCTCTCCGTCTGTCTCTCTCTCTCTCTCTCTCTCTCTCTCTCTCTCTCACACACACACACACACACACACACACACACACATACACAGAGAGAGAGAGAGAGAGAGAGAGAGAGAGAGAGAGACAGATACACACACACACACACACACACAGAGAGAGAGAGAGAGACAGACAGATACACACATACACACATACGCATTCTCCAATGCAAATTATCAAATTATCATATTCACAAACCCTGGGTAAAACAACTTCAGAATATATTTTTTCACTCTAATAATATGAATCTTGAAATGCATTAGCATTTCAGAGTATGAAAGCAACAGCTGTTTTGAAAGAGAGTACAGAACTCTTCTTGTGATTAAAACTATCCTGTTGTAAAGTAACAAGAGGACAGAATAAATGAGGCAGAGAAAATTTTTTTTTCAAAACTCTAAAGGGTAAACCAAATTTAGTTGTTGTAAACTAGGCCTATATTAGAACATTCTACTCTATGGGGATGTTGTCTAAATTTCCTAACTTCACTCCATCTGTTGAGTGATCATTTTATTTGTTCAGAAACTTTATTTATATTTTAAAATGCACAGACAGCAAAAATGTGGTTCTGCATGCTATTGTACCTACCATATATTCAGCAGGAGGTCTCCTTTTCTCAATGTATTCAAATATTGGTGTTTCAGTTTTGGTATATATTTTCATACCTAGTGGCTAGACATTCATGTCAAAGTATTTTGCACCACGAAGCAAAATACTTGTAATGTATTTAAAGCAGTCTTAAGCATGTTAGCTAAGATGATCTAATTTCTTTGATGGACTCTTAAAGGCACCTGTATTTCCAAAATTGTTGTAAAATATAAAAAAAGACAGGTAGAAAGCAATCTGTGGCAAAACAAGGTTTACAAGGAACATAAAAAAGTAATTCAAAGTTAGAACACAGTTAAAAGGAAAATAGCCCAATTCTGTTACCTCATTTCAAGCTGCGTTCTTGCATCTGTTGCTTGTTAGAACATAAAACAATCTATAGCTAGTCCTTTATAAAGTTGTGAATCAAATGAATCTGTACATTAGTGGAGTTGCAGTACTTGTTAATCACAAAAATTAAACAGATACAATAATGTTTTCACTAAAATAAAAATATTAATTTTCCATAATACCATTCTACCCACAGAGTATTATAGTACATTTTCATTTTTGTTTAAGAAATGACAAATAGGATTGTCTCAACAAATTTGTCTAAAATCTGAAAGGGAAAAAAACACATCTAAGTCTTAGTATTAAATATGAGTTAAGTGTTAAGGGAATATACTAACTTAAAAAAAAAGTTAAGCTCCTAAAAATTTTAAAACACTCCATAGGGATTGTCAGATCAGAACAATTACTACATAGTATAAAAATAAAATAATGTCCATGCATACAAATGAGTCTAAATTTTAATTTTGTTGCATACATACACTAAATTATAATATTTAGTCTGCTGGTACTTTAAGAACATGGCAGGGATCATTGTGCTAACTATTCAAGCCACTTATCTCTTTTACGCTTGCTGAGTGTAAAACCAGCTTAGACAACAATCTTAGACAATGCTCTTCATTAGCATTAAAGTATATTTGTTAATGCAACTGGATGTTTTCCTGCATAAAAGAAGGTTAAGATGCTTTCCTGGTTGTAGAACACTTAGATTAACAACGGATTTGTAATTATATTAAATTAAGTGGCTAATTTATCCAAGTGAATTATCTGCGTAGATAGACACGGGAGCTTAAGTAGTATATTTAGACACAGTTATAATAGTTACCAGCTGAGATCATTGGATGTGGTGTTAGCTACTTATTTTTGTCATTCTGTTATCTTTTATCTGTGACTACATTACAACTATTCCAAGTGACTTTGGAAATAAATTCATTTTAATGATAATGAGTGCTCTCCCAGAATTCTTAAATATGTTTTCAAGTATGGTATGTTTGCAGATATGGCTTACATTAACAGTCTTACTAATTACTTGAAGAAGAGCTGCACATCTGCTTTTATTATTTCCTGCTTTAAATGCTTGAAAATTATTTAAAAATACAGGCAGGTAGGTAGACAGATTAGATAGATAGATAGATAGATAGATAGATAGATAGATAGATAGATAGATGTCTTTAATCTATGTTATACGGTGATCTAATTTGTTCCTTTAAAACATCATTATATTTATCAGGGCACACAGCCTTTCCTTACTTAAGTGTTCTACTTACTGGAGCAACCTAGACTTAAATACAAAAAATGTTTCAGTGCTCAAGAAAAATATTAATTATCTGTAGTACCATCCTAGCACAAAAAAGTGTTGTGGTAAACTGTTGAAAATAATCTGTTTCAGTGTTCAGAGAATAGCCAAAAATATGAGGAATTCTCTCTATCCTGATGACATCATGAAGGCACCTTTGTAAAAAGTGTGATAGTGAGAGAAATCTGACATAGCTGGCTCCATCTTGCTTATAACCTTCAAGCTGTCCTTGCTCATTTCTGAGCATGGGCCAAGCTAACTATGAGAAGAATTTAGTTTATAGGTTAACTTAAAACAAAGATGATAAAAGCTTCTTTCCAATACTGACCCTTCCCTTGCTTGGAGACCAAAATTGCCTTTGTCAAACTAACAAATTAGCCACAAGATTAGAATTATGGATCAGGAGTCATGTAGCCAGAGGTCACATGGATTGTTACTTGCCCATTTGCTCCTATAACTAGCATCACTACTGTAAAACCCAAGATTACTATTTGAAGTATATTTCAGATCCTGCATTCTGATGAATTAGCACCACCTTAACCAGTAATCTATCTAAGAAACTGGCTCATCTGATCTTGTGACCTTTATCCAGGAACTGACTAAACACAAGAAGAAATCTTCAGCTGCCTATGATTTCATTCCTTGTCCAATCAATCAGCATTCCTTGTTTGCTCCTGCCTTTACTTGTGCTGCACAGATAAAACCAATTCACTGAGACAGATAAATTTCTGAAGAGAGGAGGCTTAATCATGCAAGGGCAGACAAGTGACAGGACAGGAGACATTTCTCAAATCTTCTTCCCTTAAAGTTCAGAGGCTAGTGATTTCCAAGGATAGTTTGGCAGGCAGGTTTTTCCTGCAGACAGTGCATTCTGATGGATCAGGTAGCACCACCTCAACCAGTAATCTATCCAAGAAACTGGCTCATCTGATCTTGAAACCTTTACTCAGGACTGTCTAGGCACAAGAAGAAAGCTTCAACCCCCTATGATTTCATTCCTGGCCCAAACAATCAGCATTTCTTATTTCCTGGCCTCCTGCCTGCCAAACTATCCTTGAAAAACCCTAGCCTCCTAGCTTTTGGGGAAACAGATTTGAGAAATGTCTCCCATCCTGTCACTTGCCTAGCCCTCGAATTATTAAACTTCTCTTCTGCAGTCCTGCTGTCTCAGTGAATTGGTTTTATCTGTGCAGCAAGGAAGAACCTGTTGAAGGATTACAATCATAGTTTAGTATGAGAGTATATTTTATATCAATCCTGAATAATTTAACTACTACATTTTACTCATTATGAAATGCACAGATGTCTCCTTTTGTACTTGCCTTAGTTCCATCTCCTATAAGATGGAAATAAAAAACACAAGAAAAAAGCTACCCCAGACAGAATAAAATGATCCAAAAGTAGTTACCACAGAGTGGAGGCTCAATAAACGTTACTCATTATTAAATTATTATTTTTATAGCTACCTTGGCAGGAAAATTATTATCTCTAGATATTACACACTATCCTTCATCTTTACTTGAATAACATTAAATTAACTTCATCTAAACTCTTACAGACTATGTTTTTTTTTTTAATCCATTTTAAGAAGGATAAAGTGTAAACCATAGTTTGGGGAGAAACAACAGTAAAAAAATAAAAATGCAAATAGTGCCTGTTGTAGATTACTTGATTTCTTAGGTTGTAAATGAAGTCAACATTGAGAAATTCCAATGCAATTATAGCTTCTTTCCTGATCTTAGGTTTAGTGTTGAATTCTTGAATCATGACGTTTATAAAGACTGTCTGAAGGTAAGATAGTAAGATTAAAGAGTGTTAAATATTCTTGTGCCTCACACCCTGAAATGGTGAGGCAAACAATCTTTTAATCAAGTTTACGATTGCATCTTATTTCTGGGTTATGTCATGCTCCTTAGGAATTTATGTGTTACCTTTCACAGTTTACTGACTTCTTTACAATGTTATTATCTAAATAATTCTATTCATGATGTGCCCTTGTTAATATTGCTTTCCTCTATCTCTAGTGAAGTAACTTGTATTTTTACCTATTTATAAACTAAATACTCTCAATTCAATCGGCTTCAAATATATTCATTTAGAGTTTTTTTGTGTTTTAATTTTCTACAATAAACCAATTTCCACTCTGCAATTAATCTAGCACTTTAGGTCACTAAACATATCTCTGGATATTTGTATCTCACTTAAAATTATGTTTGGACATGCATGATCAAAAGAAGCCTAACCAAGTTGGCATCACACAGATTATAAATATCTGGAAATCCTAAGGTTTTACTTGTTAAAATACAGTATCCCAACTCAATAATTTACCGGCTATATGGAAGAAAGGCACAACATTCACACATCTACAGTAATACCTGTTTTGGGAATGAGACTAAGCACAACAGATTGGAGGAGTGTCTCTCATTCTCTATGGTACCTCTGGGTTGGTTTCCATATGGCATAAATACATAATTGAACTCATCTTGGTTTGCCTTACACCTGTTAATAAAGTCTTTAAAACTCAGGGAAAATTGAAGTATTGGTATTTTGTTCTTTGGAAATTAATTTCTTATTCATTTAGGGCCAAATATAATCTTGGCACATATAATCTTGCTGATGTACTCAACTAAATACAGTTCAATGGTTAAAAGTTTTTTAATATCCAAATTACATGTTCATTCAATAAGGAATGTTTCATTGCAGAGCACATGGTTCTGAGTAATAAGTATGGGGAAAAAGCAAAGGAAAGTCTGCATTGTGTGTGCTCATTCTTGTGTTGAGTATTCTTACAGAGAATGCTCTATTATGGTGTCTTTTTTTCTGATTAGAAAGCCTGTCTCTTCAGTTCAAAGGCCCCCTGTGATTTGAGAGTGCAATGAAAGCATACACTGGTGAAGTGACTTGCCAGACCATTGAAGTTGAATTTAAGCATGCAAGGCAACTCTGGAGAGAGTGGAGCTGCTCTAGTCTGTGAAGATATCTATATGCACTGAGCTCCTAGGAGGTACAGTGAAGTAATGGCAGAACCATGGGGTATCTTTGATTCACAATAAGATACTGCCTCTTTTAGAATGAAAAGACACCTGTTGTTTGTCAAAAGGTACTACTTACTGATTATTGCTTTACATATTAATGCAAAGAACTCTTGGATGTAGTCTCTTATGCAGATGCTGAAAGGCAGTCTTTCACCTGTCTTCAGAAGGGCAAATTTAACAACAACAAAAAAATGTTTTGTACAGCAAGTAGAGAATGCTTCTTTCTTTAAAGAAATCGGAGCCTTCTGCTGGGGGCAATGAAGGGGTGAGGCTATGGGGAATACAGATTTGCTTATTGCCAAGCACAGAAAAATGCTAATAAGACTCATGCTGAGAAAAGCTCTCACTCATCAGGGTGCATCATTGCAGACATTAAGCTGAGACTGTGAATTGCTATTAGCCAAAACTGGAGAAAGGCTAACGAGAACAGTGCCAGAAAATACCTCTTGTCACTGTTTGAATTGCTGTCTGGGGTATGAGGTTTGCTGTATTGTTTTTGAAATAATTTGCTTAGCAAAAATTAACTGGTGACTAGGTAAATCTATTAGTATATGATCAAGGATCACTTATATTAACGTCACTTACTGATAAATAAAAATACTAAATAACAATTACATGATGAGGTTAATAATCAAATGTATAAATTGCAAGCACATTATTTTATATGTATAATACTCTAGTGTTTGCTGTATGAGACTTGAATCAATTAAAGGAGGTTAATATGAGACCACAAAATATCTGAAAAGAGGCATTCACTGGATTTTCAAAAGAAATTTTATATGAGAACATGAAGAAAGAAAACCCATCTGTTTCCTCATTTTTTGCCAGTATGGCAACAAATAGCCTACATAACTGAGGCAATTTGCAAATGGGTAGACCCTCTATCATTGTGTTTTATGAGAAAAAAATAATAGCACAGAGTATCCACCAATTCCAAATTAACTGGACTAAATGCTAATAATTGCATAATTCTTTTTATTTTGAGTCTGTTCTTTGGCTTTTGCATCTCTGTTCAAGTGCATGTGTAAGAGAGCTTGAGGTACATGATCAATAAAATGTTGGAGGACATTGAACACAGTAGATTACCTGGTGATGTTTAAGAGGCAGGAGTTAAGGTGTGCTAATTAGCGTAGCTCATGTTAATTACCAGAAACTATTGGAATTATCTATTAAAAATATGGAAGCTATTTTCCCTTGCTTTAGCTATAAAACATCCTGACTTAAAGATGCCTTCTAGTGCAGTCAAGTAGAAATTCATTAAGAGGGGCAGATTAGGATTGTGAAATTCCACAATTCATTAAAGTCTCAGACCTACAATAATTTATGTACCCTATGTATATGCAGAGAGTTAACTTCCTCACCAATTTGATAGTTCAGAAATTGATGGAACACTATGATTTGTGTATGTATATGTGTATGCAAAATAGTGCTCAGAAAATGCCCTGCCTGGGAAAATTTTCTGTAAATCAATATTAGATTTTCTAGTTCTCAGTTATGTCTCTTCCCTCTGTATTGTTCTGTAAACTAAAAACATATCTAAGACAGGTCTCAATCAACTTAGAAGTTTGTTTTTCTAAGATTAAGGATTTTCCCTAAAGAAATAAACATGGAATCTCATAAACAGTCTGTGGTCTGTGCCTTTCTCCAAAGATAACTTTGAGGGCTTCAATATTTTTTTTTAAAAAAAAGTGAGCTAGAGGGAAAAAAGAGAGGGCATAATAATCCACATATTGTAACAGAAAAGAAGCAGGTAAGGGAATAGTCAATTATGAATTATTCTGGCACTCAGTAAAGCAGCATTTTACACAAAACAAGGTGAACATAAAACATTTTATCTGTAGCTATCTGCTAAGGAACAAAAGGAAAGGGAGCTTCTTGCAGGATTCAACTATCAGTTTAATTTTTTCTTTTGACATGGTGAATTAGGGTCCCAAGTTTTATTTTCCTTTTATATTCCATACCAATTGAGAAAACTTCTTAGGAGTTAGATCAGAAATAGTTCTGTTCATGTAGGTAATGGAAAAATTTTATTATTTTATTTTATTTCCCTTATTGGGTTATTGTTTAATAGCTATAGTATATTGCTTTTATACTGTTCACCATAGTGTTTATAATATACTTATAACTTCTCAGTGTATATCAAAAATGATAGTATACCTCTCCAATTATAAAAATCTTATAAGAGTATAACTCCATCCCCACCCATCCCAGGTTTTATGATATTTTTTTCCAGTTGTGTTACTTCTACATATGTTATTATTTTTGCTTTCAATGTCGATAATATCTTGCAGAGTTATAAATGTATGTCATTTACACGACTTCAGTATTTACCTTTCTGTTTTCTTTAATTATTTATGTATGAATTGCATTGTTTTTGATGACTAGTCAGCTGTTTTTCCTGTTTTTTTCTTTTCTTTTCTTTTCTTTCTTTTTTTTTTTTTTTTTTTTTTTTTGAGGTGGAGTTTCGCTCTTGTTACCCAGGCTGGAGTGCAACGGCGCGATCTCAGCTCACCTCAACCTCCGCTTCCTGGGTTCAAGCAATTCTCCTGCCTCAGCCTCCTGAGTAGCTGGGATTACAGGCACGCGCCACCATGCCCAGCTAATTTTTTTGTATTTTTAGTAGAGACGGGGTTTCACCATGTTGAACAGGATGGTCTCAATCTCTTGACCTTGTGATCCACCCGCCTCGGCCTCCCAAAGTGCTGGGATTACAGGCTTGAGCCACCGCGCCCGGCCCTGTTTTTCCTGTTTTATTTGACTTATTTTACTCTTGTAGCACTTAAGGTTGTCTAGCACTCTTTTACAGTGATTTGGCTATCACGTGTGTGTGGTTCTTCGTGTTGTTTGTACTTGAAGTTTACTGAGCTTCTTGGATCTGAAGGTTTACAGTTGTCATCAATTTTTTGACAGCTATTCTTTTATTTTTTCCCTGTATTCCATCTATTTCTTTCATTACACCAATTATAGTTACATAATTTTGCTTGATGTTGTATTATAGATCACTTATTCTCTTTTCATTCATTTTTCCTTCTTTCCTTTCTTTTTCTCCTCTCAGTTGCTTTTTAACTCTTTTATATTTGATTCTAAATTTTCGAATCTGTTGTTAATTTCATTCAATACATTTTTCATCTTACATATTTTATTTCTTCTAGAAATTTGGTTAGGTCTTTATTATTTTCTTTTTTACCAAACCCATGCTTAACTTTACTTTTTTGAACATATGGAAGCTAGCAAAATATCTGGCTTAACATCCTTGGCTATAATTATGTTATTTTTTTTTTTTTTTTTTTTTTTTTTTTGCGACGGAGTTTTGCTCTTGTTACCCAGGCTGGAGTGCAATGGTGAGATCTCGGCTCATCGCAACCTCTGCCTCCCGGGTTCAGGCAATTTTCCTGCCTCAGCCTCCTGAGTAGCTGGGATTACAGGCACGCGCCACCATGCCCAGTTCATTTTTGTATTTTTAGTAGAGACGGGGTTTCACCATGTTGACCAGGATGGTCTCGATCTCTTGAACTCGTGATCCACCCGCCTCGGCCTCCCAAAGTGCTGGGATTACAGGCGTGAGCCACCGTGCCTGGCATTATCTTTCATATTATATTTGTTTGTGTTGATGTTTTGCCTCATTGTGTATTATATTTTTCTTCTTTGTACACCTGATAATTTTAATTGGATGCTGGACTATTTTGTACATATTTTAACATTTTGGTCTTTTTTCCTAGAACACAGTTACATTTCTTGGAAATCTTTTATCAATTTGAGTCTTGCTTTTGAGGTTTCATTAGGTGAGGGAGAGCAACCTTTAATTTTAGGCTAATTTGTCCCCATTACTGAAAGAAAATATTTCTGAGGGCTCAACTGGCTAACCTATATTAGGAGATCTTTCTAGTTGTGTGTGGATTTCAAAGATTTTCTGCCTACTCATTTATGGTGCCTCTTACAGTGCCTTTGATGTAGCCAAAGACTCAAGAGAAACTTCTTCAATAACTAAGGCTTTTTCCTGTATGTGTAAATACAGGATTCTCCTCTCAGATACTCTACCTACATGTACTCTGAGCTCTGTCTCCTCTACTCAAAAGATTCCCATATTTTCTTTTACTTCTCCTTCCTGGGTTGTGGCTGAAAAATTATCAGTGCACTGCACTGGGCACTTGTAGTGCTCACTTAGTTCATTTTCTCTTCTATAGGAGATTACTGTCCTCAACTGTCTGATGCCCAAGGGCCGAATTAGTTGCTTCATACATTTTCTACATTGTTAATTGTTGAATGTAGGAGAAAAAATGTTGTTTCTGTTATTTTGTCATGGCTATAAATCTTATCTTTAGGTTTTCCATAGCATGTGTGAATGTGCGTAGAAGGCAGAGTATCAAAGCACAGATCGGTCAAAGTGAATATAACAGGAGCAAAAAAGATTTGTTCTTATTATACATTTCCTTTATAATCTGCTTTAGCACTACAAAAATATTTGAAATATACAAAATATTAACTTCACTTTGTTTTCTAGAATGCATGTTTTGAGGAATAATAGGTGTTTATTTGGGGGTGATATTGTAGCATAAACTTTAGAAACATTACCTAGTAAATTTAATTGTTGAAAAGTCATCATAAGCGTTTAGGTATTCACCATCCGCATGATCTTGAATAAGTTGCTTAATCTCTCTATATCTCAGTTTGCTTACCTTTTAAATAGAAATGATAATATTTCCCTCATCACATTTTTCTAAAGAGTAAATAATGTCAATATAAAGAGTTTGTAACTGTGCATAGCATTGAGTTCTATACAACGTTAGCAATGTTTAGCAGTCTGACAAGTCCTGAAGTTAAACTCACAGAAACATACACAACTTCTTTTGATTATTTTGATAGTTAAACACATTATTTGTATGAAGAGGGGACATGTATTATCAATTTTCATTAAAACAATTTGATTTTAGAAGTTTCTATATAAAAAAAGAAAAACTATATATTCTTCAGATTTTTTCCATAAATATTACTTTTCACAGCTACTTTTTTTGGTATGTATTGATTAATGTGTTTATTCTCAGTGAGATATATATTATAGATTCTCTGAAAGCCTGGACAGGTTTTCAATATTTCAGCTCTCGTCCTTACAGCTATTTGCAACTGTGTATTTAAGGGTACCTTAGCAGATGGCTTTATATTAAAGTAGACACAGTTGATAAAGCTTTATTTCTTTCTGTTCATAAAAAGTCCCCCCCAAGAAGAGAAAATACCCCTACTCCTGATTCAAAGTTAATACCAGTGCATCAGTTACATATTCCATGATCTCAAATAAATGGGAAAGATAGAGCCATGTTAGATTCATTATTGCTAGAATGTATCTCTGTAATATGGTGGATTTTGATAGGCTTTAACTGTTAGAAGAAGTCAGGGGTTAGGGTTTGACTATGTCAAGATACCTTCAATTGAATAGTCAGGACACCAGAAAGCATATGGACCAACAGGTTTTTGAATTTTATTTAGGACAATTCCAAAGGGGCTTTTGAATCTGCTGAAGACCATCTGGGAAGATGATTGAGAAATTCCTGATTACAAAGCTCAGTGAAGACATTCTGCTCCTGGGAGATAGAAATAAAGTGAAGAACTCATGAACTATAATAACTCTGTTCCATTGTGAATGGGAATAATTCCCACTAACTTCCCTGCACAAGACCTAAAATCACACGAATGTTGCATTATTGTTTCATGCTGGCCACAACTGATATCAGTCTAGCCAGGGAACATTTTAACATATAAAATAATTGGCTAGTTTAATTTATGTTACATTTTTTGCCTGTTTGGTAAGCAATAAAGAAGAAACTCACACCATGGCCAAATATTTCATCCATTCACACAGCCCTCTGCTCAGAGAAACATGTCTAGGATTAACCAATGTTAGAAAAGAGGTTAGTCTCTGCTATCATTTGGAGCCACAGATAAGGTCCTCAATAATTATGGGTTGAAAACAAGAGATAAGACAGTCTCCACAGATTCTTGAACTAATACTTTTAAAAATATTCTTAATTGAATTGCAAGTTAGAGAAGAAAAGGACTAGCTAGAGAAGTTAAGTCATAGCGATTATGGAGCGTGCAATTTGAGATAAACCAACCTAGTGTCTGTAAAGTTCTGCTTTCCTGCGATCTGCCCTAAGCATGGTTCTTGCTTGTCATAAGGTTCTTGCTTGTTCTTAGATGACTATATGAACTTTCATTTTTTGAGGGTAATTGAACCAGCCTGCTTCAGGGAAAAAGAAATCTTAATCATTAAAATATTTCTATATGATACCATCCATATGGATTTATAGCTTCCAAATATATTTTATTTTTACTTTAGACTACTGACATAATAGACATAATATTATATTTCTATTTTTAATCTTTTTTTCCCTCTGTCACTCAAGCTAGAGTGCAGTGGCACAATCACAGCTCACTGCAACTTCAAATTCATGGGCTCAAGTGATCCTTGCTCCTCAGCCTCCCATGGAGCTGAGTCTACAGGTGTGTACCATCACACTTAGTTAATTTTTATAATTTCTGTAGAGACAAGGTCTCGCTATGATGCCAGACTGGTCTCAAAATATTGGCCTGGTACTCCTGGCTTCAAGTGATTCTCCTGCCTCAGCCTCCCTAGGTGTGGAGATTACAGGCATGAGCCACCACTCCTGATTTTTTTATCAATTTTATTCCCACATTAGGATTATTTAGGCATGGTGGTGATGGTTACAGAAATATCTGTCTTTGTCATAACTCTCAGATCTGTACAAAACTGAATTAAATTTTACTCAATGTAAATTATACCTAAGTAAAAATATGTATGACTGGAAACAGTACACAGGTAACCATCAACATCATCATCATTCTCATCTTAATTCTCCTCCAGTGATAGGGTGAACTGTGAATGGAGGTATCAGTGATGCAAAAATGGCAGAATACTGAAAATTGTTGAAGCTGGGCGAAGTTGAGTGATGAATGGATAATGAACATGAAGGTTTATTATAGTCTTGTCTTTAATGTTTAAATTTTTCCATAGTAAAAAGTAAAAAATAAGAACACACACACACACACACACACTCTTGACAAAACCATGTTGTCATTGAATGAGAAAATATTAAACCTAAAAAGCTGTCAATCATAAGGGTTTGCTTAACAGTCCCTAAATTGTTTGTTTAAGCTGAAGTTAGAATTGTCAAAAATTCATCAACTGCACTTCCTATACCTATGAGGACACAAAAATCCTCTCTTTTAGGCAGTGGCACAAAAAAAGCTAACAAGCAAACTACTTTTACAGGTAATAAAGAGGGAAAAACTGAAAACAGTAACAGAAGAGTGATAGTTCATGAATATTTAGAATCTAAAATTCTGTGTTTGGGGCCTGATTCTATCAATTACCAGCTGTGTGAGATTATCAAAGTAATTTAACCTCTCTGAGGCCCAGTTTCATCAGTAAAATGTCAATGATAGCACTTGCTTTATAAGATTATTTTAAGAAACAATTGGAATAATGTATGCAAGAGCTATTTGTAAAACTTAAATTGCAGTTATTATTCATTCCTATTTTGTGTCTTAGAAACTTTTTAAAATAGAAATGCATAACCATAAACTCACTCACTCATTCTGCAATTTGTAAAGAATTCAAAATGTTGGAAAGTGGTATCGCTTTTATCTAGTATTTTTCTTTTTGATTTTGTAGTTTACAGACAGCAGCAGTCCATTACTAACCTATCTAAATATGTTAATAAAATCCTTCTGCATGCTCAGAACAAATAACAATCTGAATTGAAAAGTAAATTGTTGAATAAAATGTGGCAGAGAAAAAAGTATTTTATAAAAGTACATAGATGGCATTGCCCAATACAGCAATCTATTTATTTTGCCGAGAATGTATGATAATAGTATCCTTTATAAAACATGCACATACATCATTGATTTTGTAAATTGTAAGGAATAGATTATAGATAGCTTTGGGGGAGGTAGCTAGGATGTTGGAAAACAGATGAATTTAGCATAGGAACACATGGGTTGAGGTCTTCACTTCTCTAGTTGCTAAGTATTTGATCTTGAATACCCATCTAGTTCTCAGAGCATTAGGATTTTTATATTCAGAAGAACAACTGCAACCCTTACTTCTCCAATGGTTCTGGTAAATATTCATTAAAACTAATATATGTATCTGCTCTATGATACACTTAACTGAATTTAATAAATACTAAATGCATTAACAAAATATCCATTTTGCTTTTGCTCTGATTGTGAAATTTAAAATCTTCTCCTAATTATACAATAATAGAGGTTTATTCTTGAGAAAACTCTGTGAAATATGACGTTTATCTACATTAAATATACAGAGCATATTTTGACAAACCTTAAATTGTAGTGCTTGAAAAGTTAATATGTATATATATACTTTGTATGTGTGTATTATATATAGGTATACAAAACTGATTTTTTTCTGTTTCTTGCCCAATATAATTATATACATTCAAATGTAAACATAGTTACTTAAGCTATGCGATACTTAAAAAATGAGTAAATACATTCACATTTTCTTTGGTTGTATAATCATCTATTTCTTTCAATCCTGCATGACTCGTCCGATTAAAATTTATAATCTTAGTTTTAAGGTTAAGTATAATTTTATTTCAAATTAGCAGTGTTAGAAATGCACAACCAAATATACTGTATCATATACTTTTAATCAATAAGCCTTGCTGGAAATATAAACAGAACTATATAATTATTTGGTAAATAGTTCTAAAGACACAAGATGGCAGTACTAGACTTTATGAGTTACTGGAAATATTGGAAAACTTTTAATGCACTTCTCTTGTTTTCCTTTTCAGTATTTGCAATGAAGCTTTTATTTCTGTGCTTAAACTTTCACAAGTTTTATATGATTTTTTTAAAAAATGCTACTGAGGGTGTGCTATTTGTTTGTTTATTTATTTTTTTTTTATGGGCAGCCTCTGCATTTAGTAAAATTCACCTTTAAACATTTTAGTTTCCTCATCCATATAATGATCATGTTGTTCTAGAAAGCCTTTATGATTGTTTCACTACTGGATGGCTATAAAATTTTTTAAATCAGATAAACCAGAACATGTACATTTCAAATGAGCATTGCAATACCTTAATAAATAAACTTACTCAAAATTTGAGATAAGAAAGGCAGTGGACTTCTTCCTTGCTCAGTGGTTGAAGAAAGCTCAAAGGTGATCATTACTTAGTCTCCACTAAACTTGGAATATTTAGTTTACCCTAAATTTCATGTAAGATGATAATATATGTACTACCGTTGAAGATTGTACAAGCTTTGTTGGATGTCTGTGTCAAGAAAAGCATGATACATTATCCCGTTTTATTGAAAACATTCAAGCAAAGGATCTGCCATCTTCCTACTTTCCATCCTCAAATAATTATTTATCTCTAATTTTGTTGGTTTTAAAGGAATTGAGGATTACTTTGTTTTCCAGAGCTAGCATTTTACCCATTTCAGTTTATTTATTTTTGTTTTTATTCTCAGGAAATGTAGGCTCAGGACTTTCCTCATTTCTGCATTTTTGTCTTCATCTGATTTATCCTCTACCTATTATGTAACTTATCAAACTGCTGTAGGAAAATGTTTCCACAATGGTATCACGGTCACGTTGCACATGGTCACAGACGCCAGGTAGACAAGGCTTGCATGCAATCTGACCCAAATCTTTGTGGAACACCCCCTAATCCTTTCAGGAACGTGGCAAAATAGTCAGTCTTGTAAAGAGTTGTTACAAGGCTATTACCCATTCACTTCATTTTCTAGTTGAAGACTGCCCTGAAGGGTTTTCTTCTCAGTCTCCCTGATTCTGGAGAGCAAACAATCCTACTTCATCCTCCTTAAGGTACAGCTGTAGGCTATAAAGCCATTTAGTTGCAGTATAAAGCTGGCTGCTTCATGACAGGGTAGTCCACCACCCATGCCATCTATCATCTGCACCTTCCCATTTGATGTCATCTCGGGGACAGAGGAAAGAGACACTACAGTGATCTTGCTTACTTTATCTGTAATAATGTAACATAATAATAATAAAACTAATAAACTCTCTCAATCCATTTGAGCTCATTGTATTTTTACTGGCCAGGTCTATAGAACTGTGACAAGCCAGCCTAGCAATTGTGGTATTGTTTGCTTTTTAGGGACAGCTTGACAACTTCAAAATATCATGTCAAGAGATCCAAACATTTGAAGGACTCCATGAGATTTTGTATAATAAAAAGTAAAAATTTAACAACATATTGCAAAGCAGGCTTATCAGGCACTGATAATAATCTCAGGGGAAAGCTCTAAACACCTTGTCAATGCTGTGCATTGGTATGAATCCACTTGCATGAGGTCTGATGACACAACACTCACACAACAAGTTAAGTGAAACAATTTTGTTACGGATAGGCAGAAAAGGAAAATAGAGGTTAGGATTTATGGCAATCCAGTCCCCTAAGGCTTAGGAGAGCTGCACAGGATGAATGAATTTTTTTTTTCTTTTTTCTTTTTTTTTTAATTTTTATTGCATTATAGGTTTTGGGGTACATGTGCAGAACGTGCAAGATAGTTGCATAGGTACACACATGGCAGTGTGTTTTGCTGCCTTCCTCCCCTTCACCCACACTTGGTATTCATCCCCAGGCTATCCCCCCCAGCCCCACCCGCTGTCCCTCCCCCATTTCCCCCAACAGTCCCCAGTGTATAGTAGACCGCCTCTCTGTGTCCATGTGTTCTCATTTTTCTCACCCACCTATAAGTGAGTATATGCGGTATTTCTTTTTCTGTTCTTGTGTCAGTTTGCTGAGAATGATGTTCTCCAGATTCATCCATGTCCTTACAAAGGACACAAACTCATCATTTTTGATCGCTGCATAATATTCCATGGGGTATATGTGCCACATTTTCCCAGTCCAGTCTATCATCGATGGGCATTTGGGTTGGTTCCAGGTCTTTGCTATTGTAAACAGTGCTGCAATGAACATTCGTGTGCATGTGTCCTTATACTCCATATTGTACCACAGCTGATAGATACCAAAAGTCCTCTGTGCCCTGGATTAACTATGGGGGCCTTTGAATAATTGGACCAATGTATTGCAGGACATCCTGTCTTAGGAGCAACGTGAACAGAGTCCATGCTGTCTGGTCCGTTTGTTCTCCTTTCAGGATGTTACATTCCCATCACATTCTACAGTTGTTCTTGAGAACTGCAAGTGAGAAAGTGGAAACAGTGGGTCAGTCAAGGTCAGACAGGAACTTTTCCTGCACATATATTTTTACTTTTATTTTGTCATTAGTGCATTCATAATATGAATTCCATAGTGTTTTCTTCTTTTAAACAGAAGTAACAATTCTGTACTACCATATTAAAATCTTTACCTGATCTTTTATGTACTTGCTAGATCATCTTATATTTTCTGCCTTTATTTTATTGCAATGTGTTTATAACTAACAATAGCCACTGTCTCTATTATCTATCAACTCTAGCTCTTGGATTCTTAAATATGCATTCTATGGTCTGATGTAAAGAGATTTTTTATAATTTCAAAAATTCTATGGCAAATTAATTGTATTCAGTACTTATTTTGTATAACTCTACAGCATTTTGTACTTTAAGTCGATGTTTTAAAGATGCTTCTATTTTTTCACAAGTTTCTCTTCCTTTTTTTTTTTTTTTTTTTAACTCTCTTGGTCCAGGATAAAATACAGTGGCATAATAATAGCTCACTCTCCCTGCAGCCTCAAACCACTGGGCTCAAGTGTACCTCCTGTCTGAGCCTCCCAAGTACCTGGGGCTACAGATGGCAGCCACTATGCTCAACTATTTTTTTTAAGTAGAAACAAAGACTTTCTATGTTTTCCAGGCTGATTTTAAAATCTGGGGCTCAAGCAATCCTGCTTCCTTGACTTTCCAAAGTGGTGGGGTTACAGGCATGAGCCACCATTCTCAGCCTTCTATTCCCTTTTAAATTTCCCAGTTTTCTCTAAGGTTTCACTTTCAGTCATCCTCTTTTCTTTGGATATATTAACATGTTTCTATCTTCCAAAACCACTTTCAAAATTGTGTTTTTTATATATATTACTATTATTTAATATATATTATTTAAATGTACTTACATATAAGTATATATACTTTATATATATATTACTTAATAAACAAACTATATTTTATTATTATGCAAGGTGATCTTCCTATTTGATGATACGTGGGGATTTCTACATCTGCCCAAGATATAGGAACAGGAGCCAAATTTATCGAATTGTATGAAATAACACCAAAATAATCCCTTCAAAATATATCAAACACATGAATTCAAAACACTAGATATTAATCAACAAAGAATAATGACACTTGAGAAATCAGGACTAAAGGCTTGTGTTCCCACAAATTCATATTTTGAAGCCTAATCCACAATGTGATGATATTTAGAATTGGAGCCCTTGAAGGATTAGTTCATAAGGTTGGAGTACTCATGAATGGGATTAGTGCCTTTGCAAAAAAGGCTTCAAGAGCTCCTTTGCCTCTTCTGCCAAGAGAGGGTAAAGTGAGAAGATGATGTCTATGAATCAAGAAGTGGGCCGTCACCAGACATCAAATCTTCCCGTCCTCCACAACAGTGAGAAACAAATATTTGTTGTTGAAAATTAACTCAAGGTATGGTATTTCATTATTGCAACCCAAATGGACTAAGACAGATTGGGAGAGAATAAAAATAGGTAAGTTAACTGACTGTTTCAAATGATTGTTCCAGATTACACACTTGAGATGATTCCCAGGGTAAGGCATGATGACATAGTATGTTCTGTGCTGCTATAACAGAATACCATAGACTGAGTAATTTGTAAACATTAAAAAATATTTGGCTCACATTCTGGAGGCTAGGAAGTCCAAGAGCATGGTGCCAGCATCTGGTGGGGGCCTTCCTGACACATCATTCCATGGCAGAAAACAGAAGGTCAAGGCCAGACATCAAAAGAGGGCCAAATTTTTTTTTTATCACGAACCCACTCTCACAATAACCAGCTCACTCCCATTAATCCATTAATGAGGGCAGAGTCTTCATAAGCAAATCACCTGTCAACACTGTTGCATTGAGGATCGAGTTTCCAACACATGAACTGTGGGGACACATCCAAACTGTAACACAGAAGGAGCGGGGAATGCAAATAAAACCCCACGGATTTTGTGAGTTGAGAAGATAGAAATCACATATTGTGGGGAAATAAGACACTTGAAGATCAGAAGACGGAGTAATACAGAGAAGAGACTGGCATAGAAAGAGCTCATTAGGGCTATGCAATGTTGCACTTCAAGAGTTCAACAGAGTACTTACTAATCAATGCATATGTGTGAAGAAACTAGCAGAAGCTAAGAAAATAGCCGTTAGAAAAAATTAAGGAAAACAGTACATGACACTTATCCAGCATGAGCAACAACGTCTGTTCCCAATAACCAGAGTCACCAACCTTGTAAATTATAAGTAATTAGGTAAAGTAGTCAGAAATACCTTGCCTTAATAGTAGGAAGATAGCCCTAACTACACACTACTCTGATTCTAACAAATTTTAAAAGCTATGCCCAGATGAGAAAAACTGGTTACAAAAAATGAGCTGTATCCAAAATTGAAGCAGGAATATAAAAATATCTGGAATGGGCAAATTTTATAATTTCTAGTATCCAGTAAAAAATTAGCAGTCATGCAAAGCGGCTGAGAAATGCAACTTATATTAATAAGAAAAATCAAGTAATTGAACCTAATACAGAACTGACAAGTTAAATGTAGAAGAAAATAATTAAAATTGGTATATCTCTATTCTACATGCTTAAAAAGTTAAGAAGAAATGTAAAACTACAACTAAGAAAGATAAAGTGAAAACTAAATTTATAGTGATAACACTGCAATATCTTATATAGAAGATGTACTGGAAGGATATAATGCATGTCCTACACTGAAGAAATAAATATTAGAAAACTTGAAAACAGCGTTAAAAATATTCAAACTGAAATATACAGAAACAAATTTTATAAAAAAAATATCAGTAAGCTGTGTGAAAATTTCAAGGGAATAATATTCTTGTAATTGAATTCACTGAAGGAGAGAAGTAAGAAATACTTTTAAAAATGGCTGAAAAATTTCTAATTTGTTGAAAACTGCTTACCCATAGAGGCTTAAAAAATCCATCCAATTAAAAAATGGACAAAATATTGTAAAAGTAAATTCATTAATGACAAGATATAAAATGCAAATGCACACATTAAAAAAAAAACTTAAGTATCATTAGCCATTAGGGAAATACAAACTAACATGAGATGACATTGTACAAATAGACAACATCCATTTGATTGATTAAAAAGGAAATATCTGGATATATCAAGTGATGTAAAGGTTGGGGAAGAACTGGGGTTTTCATACACTGCTGGTGAACAATTAAAATAATATACACACTTTGGAAAGCAATTTGGTAGTTCTTTAAAGAAGTCAAATATAAACATGCAACATGATACAGACATTTCACTCCTAGGTGAGAAACAAAAGCACATGTTTATTCAAGACATGTATATTTTGTTTCTAATGTCTCAAAACATTAGGAACCCAAAATGTCTATTTTCAGAATGGATAAACAAATTTTTGTGTATTGATACAATGTAACACCACTTAGTAATAATAAAAAAGTAAACTATTGGCATATGCAAATAGATGAGTCTAGATGTAATTATGTTGAGTAAAAAAAAATCAGAGAAAAAAGAGTACACATTGTATTATTACCTTTCTGTAACTCTAGAGAATGCAGTGTAATATCTCCCCCAGAAAACAGATCAGTGGTTGCCTAATGAGGTCCAGCAGATGAGAATAAGAGAAGTGAAATGCAAGGGATATGAAGAACCTTATGGGAGTGATGCATATGGTCAACATCTGCATTTGTGGTGGCTTTGTATGCCAAAATTTACAGGTTATGTATTTTAAATATGCGCAGTTTTATTCTAATGAAATCTCAATACAGGTAGAAAAAAGAATTGAGAATCTTCCGTTCTTTTACTGGAGAAATGAGTTTAAGATTTCTTGGGAGGGAAACAGATAAAATAATAATACAGAAACTCATTGCCAGTTTTTCCTTCTATTGACAATCACTGGCACTTGACTTCATGTAAGCCAAATGCATTTGTTCAATTAAAATGTATTAAAAATGTACCATGTGCTATGTAGGCATAGCAACATAAATAAAACCTTGTAATGATCATTCTGAGAGAGCTCAAAATCTGATTTACTTCACTAGAGCTAGGTCTGATTGCTACTGAGAGTTCTCCCTTCCTCTTCTTCTTTCCTTTTTTTTGCATACCTACTGATATTTCTCTTTTCCCTTCATGTAGCCATGCTATTTTTTATTTTTTATTTTGTTCTCTTCCTTGTGATTTATTTTGGTGAATCCAATAGAGTTAGTTTATTCTTACTGCTACCCTGGTTTCCAGAGTCTAAATACAGGACCTCCCAGGAAGAAAGGGGTTGGTTAGTGATTATTTGTGATTCTACACCTTACAAGTTAGTTAAGTCAAATTCAAGATACAGAACTGAAGATGTCAAAAGCTATATTTTAGAAATGAGACAAATGAAACCAAATGAGAATTTAAAAAAAAAAAAAAAAAGAATGAGGACTTAAACTAGAGCTTTCCAAGTTACTTTTCACATCTCTTTTCTCCTTCAAATGATGCATCTCTAAAAATTTGGTTCATTTTAGTTTAGACTGTTACTTTCTTGGAGCACGGTAACAGATAATAAAAATAGGAAACATTGCACGACTATATAGTGCTTATTTTGTATCACATCCTGTTGTAACTATACTGAAAAAACTTTACCATGTAATTACTATTTCCATTTTACACATGAAAAAATTGAGGCACGGAGAGACTAAATATATAAAATCCCACCTGTAGGCATCCAGCAGTCTAGTTTCACAGTGTGTGCAGAGTACAGTAAATCCTCACTTGGGTTCTTGGAAATTTTAAGCAAAGCAGCATATAAGAAAACCAGTCTTACTATAGGCTGATTGATGTAAACAATAGTTAACTTTCTATGGCATATTTCTGGTCACAAAAACAACACCAAACTTCAAAAGAAGGACCATAAGACTGCTAAATGTCATCATTGAAATAAATATGACCTATACATACATTCAAAAGATTAACAAAAACAAGGATGATCAATATTAACCCAGTTGCTACTGTTTAGAGTTGAGGATGACAGAACAGGAGCACAGGTGGAAACCAGCCCTGGACTGGTGCCATTCTGTCACATGCTCTCTCTCTCTCTGTTTTTCTCTATGCCTTTGTCTGTCTGTCTGTCTGTCTGTCTGTCTGTCTGTCTGTCTGTCTGTCTCTCTCTCTCTCTCTCTCTCTCTCTCTCTCTAAGACCTGGATGGCATAGACGTGCCAGCTCACCTAAGGTGCACATCTCTGGATTGTGGGAGGAGACTCGAGTAGCCAGAGAAAACCCACCCAGATGTGGGAGAACATGTAAATGCCACACAGACATTGGCCCTAGCTGGGATTGATTCTTTTCTCATCAATAGTATAATGAAAAAATATTGACTAAAATGATATTATTCAAGGATCAGCGAGCAATATTAAGAAGAAGAGAGCTAATGTCCAGTGTTCCGGTACTTCAGAGCAAGCACAGATCTATAAGTAAGCTTTTATTTTCTTTTTCTCTACACAAGAATTTCATCTCAAAGAACTATTTTCCAGATTTGCTTGGTATTTTCAATTTCATCACCTAGTAAAAGGAGAAGTGGAAGGGAAAACAAACAATTGTTAATTTGTAAAACTGTTATTTAATTTTAAATGTTAAGTCTAAAGAAAATTCAAGATAAAAGAATTAAAAAAAACTGTTTGATTGCAAATAGCTGCCGTTGTATTAGCCTTCAAACACAAAAGCAAAAGAACAGTAATTTATGGAAATTTAACAAAGAAATTTGGATGCCAGCCAATTTAGAGACAAATAGAAAGCATTAATTTGAGAGAAAAAAATTCTTGCCTTCCAGAAGTAGCTCCTCACTTCTGGGAGTATTATTAGTTAGCAGAATGGTAATGTCAATATTCCCAACCAGAACCTGATAGAAATAATTGAAAATCTTGGTTATGATGGGTTTCTTTTTTGTACTAAAGTTCATATGAGAAGTTTAAAGTCAATTGGATGTAGAGAGTAGAGTTAAGTGACCCTGATTCAGTGGAAACTGAAAAAGTATAGAAGCTTTAAAAAAAAAGGTCATCATAATTCTCTGAATTGCAGGTATTTTCTCTTTAGGCAGCCTTCCAAAGCCCTTTCATGCTAGTGAAAGTAAGCTGTGTGCTACTTTTTGATGATACTGCCCATGATAAACCTCAAATGGTGAGGAAATTCATTTTCAGGTACAGATCCGAAGCTAACTTATCCAACATATCTGATCAGAAAATCTTGCTGTAAATCTTTCAAAAACAAGATGACTTGTGAGATTTTTAGTAATCCCAGAGTGTGTCCGGGGAGAATATGTGACATGAGCAGTTTTCTGTATGGTTTCAGCTGATACTAGGAAATACATGACCCAAGGAAATAGAAATCCTCACGTAAACAAGAATATCAAGTCTTCCCAGAGCCCCAAATGTAAGAAGGATTAAATTATCTGTGCTTACTAAATTTATACTTTTATTTACTCCAAGAAGTTTCCCCATATATCAAATTCATTGCACCCAGTTTTAGGAATTAATAACTAAAATAGAGATAATTCAAATCTATTTGATTCTTAAAAACCAAGATCTGATCTGCATTCCTGTTTCCTAGAGTGATTATAACTTAAAAGTATCATCTGACCCTTCCAGTTATCTGAAGGAGCTAACTTGATTTAATTCAAGTAGGAATGAAGTTTTAGCCAGTCTGAAAAGTCATTGCTGACTTATTTATTTTTAATAAATAAGATTCATTTTGCTTTATTTATGTGTGTGTGTGTGTGTGTGTGTATGTGTGTGTAACAGTCACTTGGCATAGCAAACTATAAAAGAATTCAGTGGGAAGAAACAACAAAACTTAGATGTTTTAGTAATACTACATAATGTGATAATTGATCAAAATATGTTTAAATTTTTTGGAGGTACGTTAAATTATATTAAAACTGAGTCTCGCTAACATATGTGAGCCTCCCTTGCTCCAGAGGAAAGTAAAAATATCTAAGTTCCATTTTCAGCCTGAAGATTTATTATATAGCTACACACAAGTCATCCTCTTCTTGTCACTCTCTTCCTGAAGGATTTCAGGCAAAACACTAAATCTCTCTTGACCTCAGTTTAGTCATCTATAAAATGAGGGGATTGGAGCAGATTGTCACTGCGTCCTGTAACTGTAAAATTATATGTTTTATATATTTTCTACATATGTTCTTCAGTTCCTTCTACTGAGAGGAAAACCTTAAAAAATGAATAGCATTTGATATACACTATGCCATTAAATATTGTTCGTGAAAGTAGACACAATAAAACACTGAGCTCTTTAAAATTGAATTTTTGTAGAAAAGGATACCAGGGCTCAGTAAGCGTTAGTCCTTGTCCAGCCTCATGCAGATCCTTAAGAATATAACAGTAATTTAGTTGCAGATCTACTTAAATAAATATCCTTTACTCTTCCTCTAACTACTCCATAGTCAACTAAGTATAGAACGTTCAATGTATTTGGTTTTTAAAATAATGATCCAATATGCTTTGTAATTATCTTCTTTGAGTCAAATATACTTGCAAATCAAAAGATCATGTGTGTACCTATTAAATTATAATGTCCACTTAAATAAAAAAAAATAGGAAAGAAACACAGGAGGCTGTGACTCTAAGTCATAAAACTGTAACAGAGCAGAAAATAAAATCAAGTTAATGGAAATCTATCAGCTCAATTTAATTATACCATCCAAATTGCAGAGGGTTACTTACGAAAAAAGTTAAATGTCCAGTTTCAAAAAAAAAAAAAAAAAAAGACCCGACATGTTTTAAAGATATGCGGAGCTTATTCAAGATCATAAATTTGATAAAAGTGTAAAAGATATTGAAATTACAAAAATTATATGACATAATATTAGAGTATAAGAAAATAATGTTGATTGTTCCATCCTGTCAATAGATGGTTAGAGGGTGGGATTAAAGTGATCGAATTATCCTTTTTCATATCATGTGCATCCCTGGAGAATATCTTTTTTGAGAGGTAAGAATAGATGGATACAACATTTTGAGGGAAGGAGGGATTAAACCTAGGATGTATAAATAGTTAATTCCAGATAAGAGTCTTTAGGGAGTATGAATTTTTCTTTGCCTTCTCGTACATTTGTCTGCCTATGTGGAATATGCTAAATTCACATATACTATTTTGTATATACAAATGTTAATGATCTTTATTAGATTCTTTTACAACACTGGTTTTAATCATTATTTTCTTGTCCTTAGACCTCAATTTACATCTAGTTTCTATACTTTCAATAAATGAGTTTACGATTATTTTCCTTCCTAAAAATTATGTGTACTTAATTTGCAATGTGGAATAGATGACAGAAAGGTAGTCACTGCTCTTAGTATGTTCCTTTCATTCATGTGTACCAGTTACCTATTGAAATACTAGTGCCATGTAAGAACCCATCCTACAACTGATGAATTAAAGCAAAAAGTATTTATTTTGGTAATTTGTCTTGAGGTTGATTGGGGTGTGGCTGTTCTAGACTGAGCAGAGATAGACTTCATTACAAGCTGTAGGTTGGATCTGGTTAGCACCACATGTCTCTCCTCCATACGCCTTGATCTTACAGATTACCTAATGCCTGTGCTTCTCATCTGATGGCAGAAGCACAAGAGGGTCAAGCAGAAATATAGGGTTTTTCTATATAAAAGAAAGAGAAATATGCACTATCCTTTGTATTCACGTTCTATTGACAAAAGCAAGACTAAGCTCTACATCTATTTTTTTCTAATATAAGTGTTATAAAGTTAGTTTGGCAAATCTCTATTCTACAGAAATTAATGTAGCTGGAATTTCTAAGCACATAACTTTTTACTGAATTCAGGAAAAGTGTTTTTCAGTCTCCATTTATCAATTGTTTGATTATAAGATAAACTATTTTTAGGTTTCCCTGCTCAATAAACAAAATTTGATAAACTATTTTTATAGTCTGTTCTCCCTTTGCAAAGAGACTGCCTTGCACACAATTAACATATAAAAATTAAATATCACCTCCTTTTAAAATTTAAAAATTAAATCATACTTCTATGAAAAGGATCATAAATGTTTCAGTTTTATTATGGGTAATCTTATTTTAGAGATATGAATTCATTTGTGCTTTTCCTTCTTGATGCAAACTTTAGTTCTTTTTTGAGCGTTTTCCACACATTACGTATTTATCTCTATACCACACATCTATCTGTTCCCCAGGTTATACAGAGCTCATTGATGATGACCAATAAACTCTTGATATGATTAGAAATTTAATTCTACATGTAGCTAAAAAAGTTACATTTTAGATAGTCATTTTGTATTGTAAAGAGAAAAGTATTGGAGACAAAGGAAAATGTATCTACATGGAAATTTCTGTATGCTAAAAGTCTGTGTGTGGTTAATTCTCCTTTAAAATAAAATAGACATTATATTCTAAGATCAAATGTTTTATGGTTGGCTTTACTAATTGCTACTGTTTTTTATCAAATTTTTTCTCCTCTTACTTTAATTTATTTAATCATTAACTGACAAAATATGTGCCAACCCTGCAAATGGAAAATATTGAAAGAAAAACATTGTATGTATCTGCTGTATTGGTACCATTCACTGCACGCTTATACTAGCATAGAAAATATATGCATGTATCTCATGATTTTCTGTCGAGTAACTTACCAAAAAAAAAAAAAAGCTAATACATTGCTCATGGGATGAAGAAAGACAGTCATTGAGTTTAGAAAAGTAAAGTTAACCGGGAAAATCTTCTTATAACTGGAGTATATTGACTTAAAAAAAAAAAAACAAAGAGCATAGATCAATCTGTGCTTGACTTGAACATTCTATTTGACAACTACTGAGTTTGTCCAGATAAGGCTGTGCAAGTGTTTAGCTTCGCAGCTTTACCACACGACTGTTATATACTCCACAATTGGATTTGTAAACCTAGCTTTAGAGATGTCTAGGTTCATCACTTGAAAATTCAGTGTCAGCTTATGATGTAGTATCTTTCTTTAGTTTGTAGATATTTCTAATTTTTTTAAATTACATTTTTGTATATTTCTATATAATGACCTAAAATCACTTTTATTCTCATCACTAAAGGTTTTTTAGTTACTGCTCGTGTATACATAGTATTGCATTAGATATTATTCAAAGCTAGTTGAGTAGCATATGTGGATGTTTGTTTAACCTAGCTTACATATGTACATATATATATATTATATGAATAAGTGGGCAGATATATAAGAGTGTGCAAAGGATAAACATGAAAAAATTACGAAGATATAAGTGTAAAATAATATCAATTGCAAATTCTTACCCTATTTAAATACACATTGTATTTTACTTAGTTATGCATATGTGATTCAATGATATAATTTTATAAATCCTTTCTCATTTTACAAGAGTATATAATCAAGACCAAGACACCCCTTAAAGTCTGGCTACATGAGAAAATTTAAAACACAACTTTATTTCCCTGAAGTCAAAATTAAGAGTTATATTTATTCTCATTGTGGAAAACAAACCTTAATACATCTCATAATACATCCCATAATTATAATGATATTATGTAATAGTATCCTACTTTTCTTTCCTTTTATGTTCTCTTGAATTTCTACAAAATTTATCCAACAGGTAATTTTAGTGAGAGGCTACCATGTGCAAGAAACTGTCTTTGGTGTTGAGTACAGAATCATAAGAAAACACAGTACCCCTCCTGTTAAAATTGTGGTTGAAATAATGAGGGGAATTGTGCTTGCAACAATTTCAAATAATTTTACAAATTTGCGCATAGGATTTCTTCCCAAACATTTGGTATGATCACAAAAATTTTCCAGCACAGAGTACATGTCTGAGAAACTAAACATTTTATTTTCTATTCTCTTTATACATACTGAAGTTTTAGTTTGTAGAACTTTTTACTTTATTTTTCAAAGATTATTTTTCTTATGTGCATTGTTTTCTTTATCCTACTTTTATGCCCTGTCATTTTTTTCTAAACTTGTCATCTTAATTTTCAGGGAGCTGATCATAATCCTGAATTATACAATCTTGAATACCATAATTTCAAGTGTTAATATACCAAAAGATCAAAATATCTGAAATATAATTCTGTAAATATGAACATTTAAAAAAATTATCTACATTTTTGTTTGAGAAATGTATAAAAACACAACAGAACACTTTATAGGCTATTTGATACAATGAAATAGACAATAATTATGTACATTTTTTTGCAATCATAAACATTCTGCTATATCATGAATAGTCATATGAGTGTAACAGTTATGAGGAGACAAGTCATGTTCAAAACATGTAGTCAGAAAAAGTGAATGTATTGGTTAGGCACAGTGGCTCATGCCTGTAATCCCAGCACTTTGGGAGGCTGAGGCAGGTGGATCACCTGAGGTTAGGAGTTTGAGACCAGCCTAGCCAACATAGTGAAACCCCACCTCTTCTGAAAATACAAACATAAATAAATAAATAAGTTAGCCAGTTGTGGTGGCAGGCACCTGTAATTCCAGCTACTCGAGAGGCTGAGGCAGGAGAGTTGCTTGAACCCGGGAGGCGGAGGCTGCAGTGAGCTGAGATCCTGCCATTGCATGACACCCTGAGCAACAAGAGTGATGCTCCATCTCAAAAAAAGAAAAAGAAAAAAGAAAGAAAAAGTGAAAGTATAAACATACATATTTTTGGTTGGTTATTTTATACACTTAGCTTTTTAACTATGGTCGTCTGAAACATTGTGATGGACAACCTAAGTCTGATGTGATAGTTGAAAAACCAAATTGGTCACCACCATTTCAACAGTTGCCTAAAGAGCCAGGATCTCAAAAATTTTTATATTTCGTAAATGCAGATGTAGAAAGAGAATGTCAGTTAATTTACTGAGAAAATTTTGATACTTTTATCTACAGACACGATGGTTACACACATCAATGTTGTGCTAATGCTCTTATAAAGTCAAATTAGCAAAATATGCATAAAAAATAGAATGCTTTTAAAATCTTTACACAATTATACCTCCAGTATTGGAAATGAAACAAAGATAAACTATATATCATAGTGAATTATAAAATAATAATGTTGACAATTTAAAATAGGGGGGGAAATCAAAGAAAAGAAAAAACTTAGACATAGGGAAAAGTGCCTCACAGGAATAGATTGTGGGCAATTGCATGGAGGTAATCCATAATAGCTGACCAACTTTCATTATCATTAACTATTTTTTGAAGTCTTGTGTTGCAATTAATACCTTCTTTTTTTTTTTAGGGCATTGCTCTCCTCGGAGAATACATTCAAGTTCATTTTCTACATAGCACTGTCCTTTTTAAAATTGTTCTGATTCTATATCCACCTACATAAGCCTTTTCTATTAAACTTTCACATATGTTGTGCCCTGATTTTATGTTGTTCTGTGCACTTGAAATTCTATTCCACAGACACTCATATACAGACCACAAATTTGAAGGACACAATACTGGTGATGGAACAGCAGCACCAGTGCATAAGTGTCTTCTTATCCCACTGTTCACATAGTCATTTCAAAGCAGTCAATAACTTCGCTGGCTGGCTTCTTCAAGCAAATTCTGCTTTAATTCATTAAAAACTCTTGAAATTTCATCAGGGGGAAGGAATGCCAATGCAGACAAATGACACATTTTAAAACTAAAATTTCTGTTGTGTCCCTATGAAGTTGGCAATTGCTCTTCTGAATTTTCTGCCAAATGCAAATAAAGACAATAACAAGGTAATAAGCTGCCTAGTATGATGTAACTAACATGATGCAGCTATCCTGTGCACAATCGAAAACCACAGTACCTTCCCCACCGTGTGGATTTCAGGATTTCAACTCTTAGAATTCTATTCTTTTGAGATTATGATTTTCAGAATTTTAGATGTTATGGACTTCAGACTTTAGAAATTTGGACTTTAAAGATTTTAATTTTTAGAGATTTTGATTATTTGAGATTTCAAGTTTCGAGATTATAGTGTTCAAGGTTTTAGTCTTTTGGAATTATAAATGAAATGGTAATTTTTAAATACTCTAATGTTTAATATATGCACTTAAAAGGATAATTCACCTCATAGTATTGCAATTGTTGAACTTATAAGTATTAACATGTTTTATTTTGGTTGTTGATTGCAGGTACTTCAGGTTTTCAATACTTTTTCTTTAATTCATAAATATCTTCAACAGTGTTTCTTTTTTAGTTTTAATTTCCAACTGCATGAGAGATTTTGTTTAGAATTGTGTTTTGATTAACAATTTGAGTGCTTTTTAATAAGGAATGTAGTCTATATTATCTCAATGTACTGATATTTATACTAGAATAAAATTATATAAAGATTTATATTTTTATTATTTTCTCTTTTTCAAAATTCATACTTAGAGGGTTCCTAGCCTAGAATTTAACATTTTTGCTGGACAAGTGTTTGAACTTTGGAATTTTGAAAATGAGAACAAAAAGAATAATACAATGCTAATTCAGTTACATGTTATTTAATATTTTCCTCCCAAAAAAAGCGAATATGCTACTGATTTATTTTAAATCCTCCTTGTTTCTGAGCAAAACAATTAGTGTTTGCAAATATCCTATTATAAAATTGTGGTCCATATCTTGTAAGGAAATGCATTTGTTTTGTTATGTGGCTTTATTGAAGACTTTCATATGAAACTTTACTTCCTAGTGTTCAACTATATTCCTTTTGTTTTTCCTCTTTAATTGCCTATTACATTTTTAAAGCGGTATTAAAAACTTGTGTGGTAGTAAAGAATTTTCCTCGAGTTAGGGTTAAGATTTTCTATATTATCAATCAGTGACAGTTCAAGTTGCTATGAGATATGTTTCAAGGCTGATGCAATAGCCTATATATACACTGACTGAAAAACTCTAATTTTTCTTTTTATGAAATGAAATTTTTCTGTTTAAAATGAACTAATTTCAAGCATCCTACCTAGCTACAATTTCCAAGATACATGCTTTATACTCTCATGTGAAAACAGAAAGGAAAAGCATGCAGAGTATACAAAACTGTTCTCTCTTAAACTGCTTCTTCTTTCTTCTTTTACCTCTTTAAAAAGTGATTTCCCATGGTAATATAAAAATGTGAATATGCAAACACAGTAAGATTCAGTAGGATGCAAAATGGAAGCTCTGCATTCAACATCTGTCTCCTTCTAGGCTTTTAAAATAATTATTTAGATATATCCAGCATTGCTTTTCAACATTGCTATTCAGTGGGTTTTCTTAATGGTTGGCTACAGTGCATTAAATTTGTTACTGGTCATTTGCCAGTGACTTAGTACAATGGAGTGTTAGAAACATATTTATCAATGCCTAGTCAATACTAAAAATATAAATTTTATTGTATAACATCTCATGAGCTGAAACTTGAATATATACATTATGTTAAAAATTTTAAATAAATCGTAATACTTATATTTCTATAATCCTATTGGGGAGGATCAATGCTATGTGGACATAAGTTAGAATAATTATTTAAACTAAACATAAAGTCAATTGGACCTTTTAGCTTACAGGAAGGGGCAAGACATAAATTCAAATATCCCCTAAAATAATTGAGTATAATTATTCTTCTGGCAATGGAAGAGAAATTTGCTTATGTATAGGTATATTTTTGTTAATTAACTAATTTTTATTGCAGTAATCTCAATTTAAATGTCAGTTTATTTTCTGCTCATGCTCCATGTTTTGTTATCTGTTGTTAGACTGCCTTAAGGTGGCCAGATTTAACAAAATAAATAAATAAAAGGCAACCAGATATATTTGAATTTAGAATAAACAATGGACATCTATTTCACTATAATATGTTCCAGGAAATATTTGAAATACACGTCTACTGATGTTGTGGTCGTTTTCTGGAAATCAAATGTTACTGGGTGTTGTGTATTTTATTTGACAACCTTACCCTTGAGGCACCAAAGTAAATCAGAAAGCATGTTGACAACTCAGCCAGTCACAATCCCACATCCGTGGTCACCATATTAGAGAAAACGGGAGTATGGAGTTTCTGCATCAGAGTGTAAAGACATAGATGCAAAAATCTTCAATAAAATACTAGCAAACCAATTGTAACAGCCAATTAAAAAACTTATCCATCATGATCAAGTAGGATTCACCCCGGGCATGCAAGGCTGGTTCAACATATGCAAGTCTATAAACGTCATTCACCACATTAACAGAACCAAAAACAAAAACCACATCATTATCTCAATTGACGCAGAGAAGGCATTTGACAAAATTCAATAGCCCTTTATGCTAAAAACTCTCAATAAACTGGGTATTGATGGAACATATCTCAAAGTAATAAAAGCTATTTACGACAAACCAACAGCCAATATGATACTTAATGGGCAAAAACTGGAAGCATTCCCTTTGAATCCAGCACTAGACAAGGATGCCCTCTCTCACCACTCCTATTCAACATAGTACTGGAAGTTCTAGCCAGAGCAATCAGGCAAGAAAAAGAAATGAAGGGTATTCAAATAGGAAAGGAGGAAGCCAAATTGTCTCTATTCACAGACAACATGATAGTATACCTAGAAGACCCCATCACCTCAGCCCAAAAACTCCTGAAACTGATAAGCAACTTCAGCAAAGTCTCAGGATATAAAATCAATGTGCAAAAGTCACAGGCATTCCTATACACCAATAACAGACTTAAAGAGAGCCAAATCAAGAACGAACTGCCATTCACAATTGCTACAAAGAAAATAAAATACCTAGGAATACAACTTAGAAGGAACTTAAGGGACCTCTTCAAGGAAAACTACAAACCACTGCTCAACGAAATAAGAGAGGACATAAACAGATGGAGAAACATTCCATGTTCATGGTTAGGAAGAATCAATATCGTGAAAATGGCTATACTGCCCAAAATAATTTACAGAATCAACGCTATCCCCATCAAGCTACCATTGAATTTCCTCACAGAACTGGAAAAAAACACCATGAACTTCATATGGAACTAAAAGAGAGCCCGCATAGCCAAGTCAATTCTAAGCAAAAAGAACACAGTGGGAGGCATCACACTACCAGAATTCAAACTATACTACAAGGCTACAGTAATCAAAACAGCATGGTACCGGTACCAAAACAGAGATATAAACCAATGGAACAGAACAGAGGCATCGGAGGCAACACAACATATCTACAACCATATAATCTTTGATAAACCTGACAAAAACAAGCAATGGGGAAAGGATTTCCTGTTTAACAAATGGTGTTGGGAAAACTGGTTAGCCATGTGCAGAAAGCAGAAACTGGACCCCTTCCTGACACCTTACACTGAAATTAACTCCAGATGGATTAAAGACTTAAACATAAGACCTGGCACCAAAAAAAAACCCTAGAAGAAAATCTAGGCAAAACCATTCAAGACATAGGAGTAGGCAAGGACTTCATGACCAAAACACCAAAAGCATTGGCAACAAAAGCCAAAATAGACAAATGGGACCTAATCAAACTCCACAGCTTTTGCACAGCAAAAGAAACAGTCACTAGAGTGAATCGGCAACCAACAGATTGGGAAAAAAATCTTTGCAGTTTACCCAACTGACAAAGGGCTGATATCCAGACTTTACAAAGAACTCAAACAGATTTACAGGAAAAAAACAAACAAGCCCATTCAAAAATGGGCAAAGGATATGAACAGACACTTTACAAAAGAAGACATACATGAGGCCAACAAACACATGAAAAAATGCTCATCATCACTGGTCATTAGAGAGATGCAAATCAAAACCACATTGAGATACCATCTCATGCCAGTTAGAATGGCGGTCATTAAAAAATCCGGAGACAACAGATGCTGGAGAGGATGTGGAGAAATAGGAACACTCTTACACTGTTGGTGGGAGTGTAAATTAGTTCAACCATTGTGGAAGACAGTGTGGCGATTCCTCAAGGACCTAGAAATAGAAATTCCATTTGACCCAGCAATCCCATTACTGGGTATATATCCAAAGGAATATAAATCATTCTACTATAAGGACACATGCACACGAATGTTCATTGCAACACTGTTTACAATAGCAAAGAACTGGAACCAACCCAAATGCCCATCGATGATAGACTGGACTGGGAAAATGTGGCACATACACACCATGGAATATTATGCAGCAATCAAAAATGATGAGTTTATGTCCTTCGTAAGGACATGGGTGAATCTGGAGAACATCATTCTCAGCAAACTGACACAAGAATAGAACAGGAAATACCACATATTATCACTCATAGGCGGGTGAGAAAAATGAGAACACATGGACACAGGGAGGGGGGTACTACACACTGGGGTCTATTGGAGGAAATAGGGGAGGGACAGCAGGAGGGGGAGCTGGGGAGGGATAGCCTGGGGAGAAATGCAAAATATGGGTTAAGGGGAGGAAGGCAGCAAAACACACTGCCATGTGTGTACCTATGCAACTATCTTGCATGTTCTGCACATGTACCCCAAAACCTAAAATGCAATAAAAATTAAAAAAGAAAAAGATTATAGCACTCAGTCTTAACAAATTCTTTTTTTTTTTTCCTGTGCTGCTTGCAGACTAATAATTCAGGAGAGTGTTAATTGTTTTTTCCATCTTTTATTTCACATAAATTAATTCAGACTCTATAGGTTTATAGCCAGTTTTTAATGTTATCCCCTGGGAAAGTAAATTAAGGAGAATATGTTTCAATATAATTACATTTTATCCTTTGTTAAAAAGGTAAATATATTTTCTTCTAACTTAGTACGGTTAACAAATATACAACACTAGTGGTGATACCTATGAGATTGTATGCTAAATTAGCTAAAGAAAGCAGTCAAAATAGAAGAATTTTGCATAATATTTATTAAGTTTAAAAACAAAATAAAACATAAAATGCATAGGTAGACAGTATGACTAATAAAAGTAAACACTGCTGGAATAACCCAGCAGTACTGATTTTTTAAACTGTTAGTGAAAACTATTCTTTAAAAACAGAGAGAACCCTTTGCGTATTTTTATTTAGAGCATGTCTTGCATTAGAAAGAGTTAGATCCATCTGTTGTTCCATATTTCTCTAACATTTCTAAGGAAATAAAGCTCAATATTGACTATGTATTGTCAATCTCTCTCCTAAGGAAAAAAACAAATTATGAACTCATATAGTAATAACTGGAACTTAATAATTTGCTATATCTCAATGCAGAAGTAGCAAAGATGAGCTAAGAGCAAATTGGGTTAATTTCAATGAATACTATTTTGGTTTAATTGGGGAGAATATATAGAGGGTTTTCTTTCGATATTCAAATGTGTTCAAATCTAAATGTGTTGTTTAGTTTGGGATGTCAATATATTGGAGTGCATGAAGATGACAGACAATAGAGACTTAAAGAATTAGGAAACCAAAATTCTTAGAACAATTTAAAGCATGTTTGTAATGTGACTTTCTCTTGGAAAGTCATTGCTAAATGATTTTATTTGCTCTTCCAGTCTCTTTAGCATCTATCATGAAAGCAAAGTGACAAAGGGAACTTTTGTCATCTTTCGGAGTGTTGCAGTAACACTCACCCTTGTGCCACCACTGTGGTCTAAGATCTATCACCTGCAGAAGTAACCTGTGGCGGATGTGGCTACTCTGCCAAGCACAAGGAAAAGTATAACTGGAGTGCCAAGGCTAAAAGGCAAAATGCCACTGGGACTGGTTGAATGAGGCAGCTAAAAGTTGTGTACAGCAGGTTCAGACGTGGATCTCATGAAGAAACAACACCTCAGCCCAAGAGGGCAGCTGCTGCAGAATCCAATTCACCTTCAGAATTTCAACGACTGGGAATGCAATGAATAATCTAGCTATATACTTTTCTTCTTAAAGGTTTTATTTTCTTGCTTGTCTATTTCTGCTTGCAGATAGAGAATTTACCTTATTGTTAGGACAGCTTTCCAGCTTTGAGTCTAGAATTTCTATGTGCCTCTCTAGTTTTAAGGGAGAACTAGTCAAATTTGAGGGTCTCAAGTATTAGTAAGGAAGGGTGAGAAAGATTTTACACTTTCTTTTCTGCTTTAGGGTTTGAAGTCATTTGTTCTCAGTAATTTTTAGACTATTTATTTTGTTGAAAAATTAAGGGATGATCCTGGATGATATGCCTCCTTTATCTCTGGTTTTAATTATATAACATTACCTCATTATTAATGGTAATTATGTTTTAGGAGTATATTTGAGCTTTAAAAACTAGTTAGTATTAAACATTTGTATATCTATTGAATACATTAATACATGTTTGAATTTCTTTTTTTTTTTTTTTTTTTTTTTTGAGACAGTCTCACTTTGTCACCCAGGCAGAAGTGCAGTGGTTTGATCTCAGCTCACTGCAACCTCTGCCTCCTGGGTTCAAGTGATTCTTCTGCCTCAACCTTCCAAGTAGCTGGGACTACATGCACATGCCACTACACCAAGCTAATTTTTGTATTTTTAGTAGAGATGGGGTTTCACAGTGTTGATCAGGCTGGTCTTGAACTCCTGACCTCTTTATGCACCTGCTTCAGCCTTCCAAAGTGCTGGGATTACAGTCGTGAGCCACAGTGCCGGGCCATTTAAATTTCTTAATACCAAATTATACTTATTAGAAAACTAAATGAACTCCTATTTACTGGACATTGTATTTTCTGATTATATTCTCATTACAACATATGGGTAGGCACCACTTATCATTATTAACATTGATAGTTTATTGACACCCTTGTTGTTATTCCAGTTGAGAGAAATCAAGAAGCTGTATAAAAAAGTTTTACTAATAGAAGAACTCAACTAGACACACATTCATACACACACCTACATAAACTATGAATAAAGACTATACTATTATAGGTATTTGTTAATTAATAATTAAATATACAGAACTTTAAGTACTACTTTTATTGTTTGCTCTCCATTCTCTGTCCTAGTATTTTTATTGGAAGCTATAAACAATTTGTATCATATGAGATTCAAAAAAGAAGAAAATTTGCACAAACTTGGGGAAAACCTAGAATAATTATACCTTCTTCATAACAGATAAAATTACTTAAATACATTTCATCAATTTACTTGAAGTTTATATTTCTATGGTAAATATTGTAGACTGGCAACAGATGACAGCTTAAAATAGTGTTCTAGAATGTCATTCTCGCTTGCATAGCCTAATTCTTTCACAGATGTTCTATAGTAGTATTCCAAAATGCTACTCAACAACAACAAAATAAATGACATTAAACATTTTAACAACATTACTGCTCTTAATCTTTCCCCCAAATCTGAGAAACCGAAATGGTAAAAGGGACTGGGCATGGTGGCTCATGCCTGTAATCCCAGCACTTTGGGAGGTCAAGGAGGGAGAATCACTTGAATACAGGAGTTTGAGACCAGCCTGGCCATCATAGCGAAACCACGTCACTACTCAAAATGCAAAAATTAGCCTGGCATGGTGGCACATGCCTTTAATCCTAGCTGCTCGGGGGGCTAAGGCACAAGAATAGCTTGAACCCGGGAGGCAGAGGTTGCGGTGAGCTGAGATTGTGCCACTGCAATCCAGCCTAGGCTACAGAGGGAAACTCTGTCTCAAAAAAAGAAAAAGAAAAGAAAAGAAAAAAAGAAAGAAAGAAAGAAAAAGAAAGGAAGAAACCATATGGTAAACGTATGTGGTCGCTATTTTAGATTAGGAAATCAAAGCAGAGAGGTTAGAAACCTTGTTCAAAAGAGTAACTTCTTAATGCGAGAATGATTATTAAAACAGTTGTAGTCTAATGTGCTTTTCACTTAAATGCCTTCTTATGCCTCAGTAAAATGACACATCATTTAATCCAATTTATTTTGCCTCCTAGGCACTTTTTACAGAAACTAGGTAACTACGTCTTTCATCAAGTGCTATAGTCTGAACATTTATGTCTCCTCAAAATTCCTATATTGAAATCTTCACCCACAAAGTGATGGTAATAGGACGTAGAGCCCTGGGGAGATGATTAGGTCATGGGAGCAGGCCCTAATAAATAGGATTAGTGCCCTTAGAAAAGAGGCCCAAAACAGACCCTGTTGACTCCTTCCACCACATTTGGACAGAGCAAAAAGTGGCTATCTCTAAGCCACCAAGTATGATCTGACCACAGACCAAATTGGCCTTGATCTTGAACTTCCCAGTCTCCAGAATAGTAAGAAATAATTTTCTTTTTTTTTTTTTTTTTTTTTTTTTTTTTTTTTTTGAGACGGAGTTTCGCTCTTGTTACCCACGCTGGAGTGCAATGGCGCGATCTCGGCTCACCGCAACCTCCGCCTCCTGGGTTCAGGCAATTCTCCTCCCTCACTCAGCCTCCCGAGTAGCTGGGATTACAGGCACGCGCCACCATGCCCAGCTAATTTTTTGCATTTTTAGTAGAGACGGGGTTTCACCATGTTGACCAGGATGGTCTCAATCTGTTGACCTCGTGATCCACCCGCCTCGGCCTCCCAAAGTGCTGGGATTACAGGCTTGAGCCACCGCGCCCGACCTAGAAATAATTTTCTATTATTAAAATGCTCTCCAATTCATTGCATTTTGATATAGAAGCTCAAATAAATTAAAACATCAATTAAACCAAGATTTGCCATTGTATTATAAGCCCCCAGCACAGTTTCGGGGAACTGTCTAAATAAAGATGGCAAAACCTCTCAAAGTCTCAGCCTTAGCATCCTTAAAGCAATCTTTCAAAATAAAGTCACACACAAAAACTTTCCTGAAGCTGTAGGAATTTGTTTGAATCACAGAATTGAGCCATTGTCAAATAAATAGTTCAAAAACAAATACAAGTATTACTTCAAAATAATACTATTATATATAATAATTATAAAAAAATGCAAGAATAATCAGTTAAATAACTTAATCCAAGTAACATTCTTTAACATTTTTCTTATTTCTTTATACATTTTAATTCCCAGGGCCTTTATCCTACCTAAATACTCTAAACACGCCTCTATTGCATCTTAACCATTCGCCTTCTATCATCCAATAACTCTGTTTCTTTCCACATATAACTGTGTTTGCATCACTCTTATCTCCAGATTCTTCTTTATTAAAGCCTACAAACCTTAACCAAAAATGGCAATTATACCTACGAAAGTCCTGAGAACAGTCAAAGGATGGGAAGAAGCGGGTGATTACAAACCCTATGTAGAGTGCACAGCATATGTAGGAGGGAACAGGAGCTGTGGGAGAGAAAACAATATCAAACACTAGCATTTTTCCACATTATTCATTCATGCTTTTTGTCTCCTTCATGATTTTGTGTGACCCTTGACTTTCAAATTTGTGTCTTTAGCGTAGATCACCACTTCCATACTACGTTGTCCATATATTTTGGATATTTCTGCTGGGATATTTCAGAGTCATTTCACAAATAAAACCTGGAAAGCGAGCAGCATGAAATCCCTCTCCAACAGCAACCTGATCTTCCCAGAAGTTTCTGTTCTATGGGAATTCACCACTCTTCACACTGTTGGACAATCCATAACCCGATATTCATTTTTGATAGCTCAACAACAATCACACTCAAGTTGATCTTTCATCATGGCCTTTGAATGCTATGTCATAGGTATCTCTTTAGGGCGTCCATTTATGTCTTAGTCTTTACCACTAAGACCCTCCACGAAGCATCACCGTCTTCCTGTTTAAGTTACTCACTGGCTAATTTCCTTCTTGATACTCTTATATCCTTCCAGTATATTGTTTATATTTCAGCTTGGGTGAACATCTAAACATGCATAAGATCTTTTAATGAATTTCATGAGGACAGATCATTTAAACATAATCTCTAGTCCTCAGTGTGGTCTAATTCTTGTCCATCTCTGCCACATAATCCTGTGATTCTCTACCCTTCGCTCCTTATAATCCAGTTACAAGCTCTTCTTTTTTTCATTTTTTTCTGGAATAGACTTTAATTTATTTGCACAGGATCACTCTCTATTATGTTTCCTCTGACAGAGATGCTCTGACTTATTCATTTCCATAGATGTTAGGAAATAAAAGGCCAAATAAGAATTTATTGAGTCTGATGATGCAGATAGACATATGCAGAAATGACTAATTAAATAAAGCTAGTGGTCTCAGGATATCTTAACATAAGTTTGTAAATAACAGTTTTAATAGAAATAGACAAATGATCACTGTAGTTAAGTATTGGTAATACATTCTCTATATAATAATAATTTTGATGGTCTAAAAGAAGAAAATAAATAGGTGAAATAGTTCAACTTGAGAAAGAAACTAATTCGTAGACAAGCATTTTAATAATTATTTTCTGTGATAAAATAAGAAATGCCAGATGAGCTAACTCATCTACATAATTCGGGTGATATTTATTTTTCTTATTTTCTTTGAAAATTATTGTTAACTACCTCTAGCAAAATAGTTGTCTAAAATAGAACTTCAGTTTTATTTTAAAATTTGTATGAAAACTTCTAGAGTTATTCTTCAAGGAGGTATTCAATATGTAGTTCTCATAATGAGGATATTTGCTTTCAGTTGTATTTTAGGAAAAGGGGATTGTTTAGGTGACTTCTGAAGACCTTCAAGCTCTATAATTTTATGTGTTAGTTTCTTCCTACTTCATGAAATTAAATCTATTTAACTTTTAGTTCTAGGCACAAGAATAAGAAATATGTATCCTGCGATTTTTGGAAAAGGCTTACTATTGAACAATCTTTGACAAATGACAAATTACCAACTTATTTTTTTTCTATTTTCTTTAAATGGCACTTTTCAAAAGTACCCTTTAGAATTGTCTGAGTATTAATTAATGGATGTATCAAAAGCAATATCCTAAGGCTAAATATGTCTGCTAATAAAGTTACTATAAGGTTGTTGTGTTTCAGTCTTTTAAAGCACCACTATTCTTTTTTTGTTCTTGCTAAAGCATACACACACACACACACACACACAAACACACAAATGTATAATTCTATTTATGCATATATAAAACATATGTATAACTATATATTTATAATTATACATGTTTTATATTATATATTATATTATATATTTATTTATGTGTTATATTTATTTATATTTATATATATTATACAAATATATAATTTCAGTAAGGGTGAACATCCTTGTATATATATTTTATATTATTATATATATAGTTATTTTATAATTATATATTACTATAATTATATGTAATTATTATATATCATTATAATGGGTCTTTTTTTATCACTCAGTTACCTTTGCAAATAAATTAAGAGTGTTGCATTTTTATCTGTTAAATTGCATGTTTGAATCACGCTGAAACTCATTTGGAAAATGGTTGAACAGATTACAATCTATGATGCTACTTTGTATAAAGTATCGTTCACTAAAGTTCTGAATGTGATGTGAGACCTCAAGTCAGTAAATACATTTGGGACACTTTTATTAAATATATCAAAGACTACTACAATGTTAAATAACATTGTACCTTGCAATACTAAATAAATGCATAAAATCTTCTATCACAATCTTAGGTACGAATAAAAGGTCATCATCACTGGTCATTAGTGAAATGCAAGTCAAAACCACAATGAGATACCATCTCATGCCAGTTAGAATGGCGATCATAAAAAGTCAGGAAAAAATAGATGCTGGAGAGGCTGTGGAGAAATAGGAATGCTTTTACATTGTTGGTGGGAGTATAAATTAGTTTAGCCATTGTGCAAATCAGTGTGATGATAGCACAAGGATCTTGAACCAGAAATACCATTTGATCCAGTAATCCAATTACTAAGTATATAGCCAAAGGATTATAAATCATTCAACAATAAAGACACATGTACACATATGTTTATTGCGGCACTATTCATAATAAGAAAGACTCAGAACCAATCCAAATGGCCATCAATGTCAGACTGGATAAAGAAAATGTGGCACATATACATCATGGAATACTGTGCAGCCATAAAAAAGGATGAGTTCATGTCCTTTGCAGAGACATGGAGGAAGCTCAAAACCATAATTCTCAGCAAATGAACATAAGAATAGAAAACCAAACACTGCATGTTCTCACTCATAAATGGGAGTTGAAGAATGAAGTAGACAGAGAAGGGAACATTAAACCCCAGGACCTTTGAGTGGGGAGGGATAGCGCTAGAATAAATACCTAATGTAGACGACAGGTTGATGGGTTCAACAAACCAACAGTGCACTTGTATATCTATGTAACAACCAGCACGTTCTGCACATGTATCTCAGAAGGTAAAGTAGAATAAAAAATAAATAAACAAATAAGAAAGAAACCTATTTCTTTTGATGAAGAAAAGAAATAAAGAAACCCTGTATTTCACTATTTAATGGCTACATCTACCATTGCATTTAGGGAAATAGAGTGTCAAACTAATCGTAGCTGGGTCATCATAATCACACTGGCTTATGATACGTTTTTAAAATCACTATGTGAATTGTAATTTTAGTACAATATGTTTCTAATTTTTTAAAAGATTTAGGTTGTATAGGCTGAACATGGCTCACGCCTTTAAGCCTAGCTCTTTGGGAGGCCAAAGCGGGCAGACCACCTAAGGTCAGGAGTTCAATACCAGCCTGGCCAACATGGTGAAACCCCATGTCTACTAAAAATTTAAAAATTTATCTAGGTGTGGTGGTGCATACCTGCAATCCTGGCAACTTGGGAGGCTGAGGCAGAAGAATTGCTTAAATCTGGGAGGCAGAGGTTGCAGTGAGCTGAGAAAACACCCTTTTACTCCCACCTGGGCAACAAGAACGAAACTCCATCTCAAAATAAATAGATAAATAAAAATCTTTAGGTGATACAACTGAAGTTTTGTTGCATGCATATATATATACACACAGATACATATATATGCATACATATATATGTGTATATATATATATGCATATATATATATATATATATATATATATATATATACATATACATATATATATAATAGTAGAGAGGTCTGAGGTTTTAGTGTAACCATCATCCAGATAGTGTACATTGTACTCATTAGGTAGTTTCTCATCACTCAGAACAGTGTACAAATGTAATGATATTATCTGAGCATGTTTCTCTTTTCAGAAAAAGTAGGAATATTTTATTCTCCTAATGTAATGGTGAGTGTTTGTTCCCATGTTCCTTAATACTAATTACTAACATAATCTGCAAATTACTGTTAAGTTTTTAAAATATTATGGATATTGAGAAATGGATTTGATGACTGCTGAATATATATAATAGTATCAATGAGAATATCATACAAATAAATATGTTTTATAATGTCCATAATGCTGCTAACCTAACTCTATAAATTCATGTTACATTTTCAAATTATTATGGATATAGGGTACAGATTTGGCAATTATTAAATATATAAAAGTAGTAATGAAAATATTTTAAAATAAATGTTTTATAGCTGTTATATCAGAAAGCATATATATAAATTTGCTTACTTGTTAAACATTTATATTGATAATGCATGTATGTAAATTATGCAGTAAAATATCAATACACTTTTTAATGGAAAGAATTAATATTTAAAAAAAAATTTTTGAGACAGAGTCCTGCTCTATTGTCCAGGCTGGAGTGCAGTGGTGCAATCCTGGCTCACTACAACCTCTGCCTCCTGGGTTCCTGCCTCTGTTTCCTGAGTAGCTGGGACTACAGGCATGTGCTACCACACCTGCCTAATTTTTGTATTTTTAGTAGGATGGGATTTTAACCATGTTGGTCATGCTGTTCTCGAACTCCTGATCTCAGGTGATCCTGCCTCCTCAGCCTCCCAAAGTGCAGGGTATGCAGGCATGAGCCACCACATCCAGCAAAGAATGAATCTAAACAGAATAATTGTACTACTAAAATCATGAAGGGGTGGCAAGATGGCTGAATATTTTATACTTGTTGTAACTCTCTCCCAAATCTGTAATCTTAATTCCTTAGCATCTTTAAATATAAATTCTTTTGTCACTAATATGCTAGATTATCTCTAAAGCCTCTTTGAGTAATAAAGCTCAGATTTCTACCGTGGTCATACAGCAGTTAATTTTATTCATATAAAATCACATTAAAATCTGAAATTGCAAGTCTATATAGTATAAGAATGTGATGCAATTATTGTTAATGATAAATATACATAAAAAATATATTTTATATAAAAAATAAATTTTACGTTTATACTTAAAAATACATATGATAAAACATAATGTAATATATAATGTATAATAAAATACAATACTTTGTATGTATACTTACGTATACATATATATAAAAGTATACACAAACACACACATATTAATTTTCTTTTACAAAACTGGCTCACACACTTGTGAATGCTGACAAGTTGGAAATTTATAGGACAGGCCCACAGGCTGGAAACTCAAGCAAGAGTTGATGTTGTGTTCTTGAGGCAGAATTTCTTCTCTAGGAAACCTCAGGTTTTGCTCTTAAAGCATTCAGCTAGTTGGATGAAACCTAACTACATTATTGAGAGTGATCTTCTTTACTTAAAGTAATCTGATTGTAGATAATAACAACTACGAAATATCTTCACAGCAAAGCCAAGAATTGTATTTAATTAAATAACTGGGTACTATAGCCTAGAAAAGTTTACACATGAAATTAATTTACACATGCAAAATTCATAAAATGTAATGACACTGTAAAGATGTTTCAATACCCTAATGATGCATGTATTACCATTTTTTATGGATTTTGCAGAAAAGCAAGTGCAGAACAATGCTGGTTAGTTTACCGAAAATCCTGGTGTATTGAGATAACGTTTTTACTGAATAGGGGAAAATCCCATGTTGTACTTTTGTGGGATTGGGGATCAACACTGGCATACTTGTTGGGAAAACAGACAGTTAGGTGCCAGGGCAAATGATGTTTCTAGCACCAAACCCTTATGTTTTAGAAATTGGAACTACATTCACCTATGAGCAGTAGTGTAGGGCTACTACCTGAGAACTGCCTTGGTGGCTGCTTGTAACTACCTTCTCAAGTAGTCCTAGTACTTGAAAAAGCTCCTGTTAAATAACCACACAAAAATATAAAGGACAAGACCGAAAGACCTTGAATAATTGGAAATTGAAAAGTTTTGATGAGTCACATTATGTCTTACCTAATATTTTCTTCTCATATGTCCAACTCATTTTACAGCTTAATCCTTCTTTTAAAATTTTTTTTTTAATTTAAGATTATGCAACGATTAATAACTAAGAGGTTAAGCTCATGAGCCTGATATTCAAGAATCAATGTGGGTGCAAGGAAGGAGAGTGAAAGAAGAAACAAGCAGTAACATAACAGAAAATACATTTTTTTTTTTTTAAGCAAAGAAAATTTAAGTAGGAAAACTAACTTTAGGGTTGTTTGAAGAGGGATCAATTTTTAAAAACACAAAATCCTCATAGGAATCAGAAAAAGTTGTTAAATATCAATTTACATTAGATAAGAGTTTTGCAATATAGTACAAAAAAGAAATCTAAAGCCTTATTCTGTTATTGTAGCTAGCTTATGCTTTGGAAGAAAGAAAATAAATCAAATGTATTTATTTAATCCTTTTTGTCAGTGATACCCAGGGTGAAGAATTCATTTGTAGCTTTTTCATTGCGGAGTTGAGTCTTAGAACTTCACATATATTAAAGTAAAATGTTATGCCTTTTGATCTTAAGCCTTCAAGATATAATTCATTTCTATTTATAAAGAGAAAGAGGTTTATATAATTTAAATTTTGTGGAAATTGTCTAAGAATATATCAGTTAGCAAAACAAAGGATTTGTTTACCACTTCTTGTTCTTAGAACGTATCGGCTCAATTTTCAAAATTTTGTATGATTCACTTTTCCTTTCACATTGAGTTATAGAAGGTGAATAAGTTTTTAAAAGTCGAATATGTTTTTATAAACATTTAGAAGAATGTATTACAACAGCTAAAGAAAATAGGTTTGCATCTTTCTTTACACTCCAATACAGTCACTGAGATAGCATTACTTTTTTAGTTAAATAATAATCATCTGGAGAAGCAAATATATATGGGCCTTTAAAATTTTTCTACTTCTGAAAATGCAGTATGAAATGGAAAAGTAACTCACTAAAAAGATACCACATATTAGTAATTTAATTATTTGGTTTTAATAAAATTCTAGAAACCTGGATTATCAATGGAGAGTTGAAAATGAGGAGGAAAGAAATGCTATGATGTGGAGGAATGTTTAAAATGCTATGCTAAGTGAAAAAAGCCAGGCATGAAGGTTCCATGTTGTTACAATCCATTTCTGGAAAAAGTCCAGAATAGGCAAATGCGTAGAGACTGGAAACTTGTTTTGAAGGAAAGAAGAGAGACCTGAAAGACCAGCACCAGCAAGTAAATGTTTCTCCATGGAAATGGCACAAATCTACTCACATACATATACAGCTCTTTGGCAGTGCAGAGCAAGTAACAGGGCTATACCTACCCCTTCAGGAAGTGTGAAAATGCAGTTATCTCATGTTTGCAGAAGGAAGAGACCCAGACATCTTGATAAACAGTACTAGATTCTAAAACAATGTACTTTATTTTAAATTTGGAGCCAGAATAATGTGTTACCAAACCAAAAATAATATCTTATTTAAAAATACAGTTTCATCAAATAAGAAAGAAAGAAAGTTAGATATATAGTTACTGAAAATAATTAATTTGCAAAATATTATGTTAAGAATGAATGGTTTTATAAAACTCTAGCTGTCTGTCAGCTCTATGCATCATTTTCTAGCATGCAGTGAATAATGTTGAATAAAAGAAATAAATAAGTTGCTTATTCAGTAATAGAAGGAGGAACAATTCTTATTCTACTCATGTACTTTTCTACAGTTTTTTCCACAAATTTTCTAAAGTACACATTTATGCCAAGCAGTAAAATACTAAATGCAATTTAATGTGATTATCTTCTTTGAATGGCACATCCAGTTTTGTACTACGACACTAGAATTTTGATCCTAATCATAATACTTTGTAATCACTGTTAATATTTAAAAGGAAGAATGACCATAGTATCCTCTTATAATAATATACACGAAATCGTGATGATAATATGGCTGAAATCTTTTATGGCCAAATAACAATGCAGTGTGGATATATTGGTAATCTAATACATGTTTAAACTAAGATGGATATTTTTATTTTTTCAATTCATTTGAAATTACAAACTTTTGAGATATAAAGCAGTGGACAGTAGGGGATAGAGTAGTATATAGGATTGGAAGCAAAAGAAACTGTTATTATCCCAGGCCTGAAAGAACAAGTGGAAGGGCTTGTACCAGGACCTAGAAGGATTGAGACCTGTAAAGGAGGTCATCTTGAGAGAAGCAATGATGTTCAGTCCAGGGACCCAGCCAGCCCATAGACTTGGTTATGAATCAACCAGAACAATCAACAAACACCCTGAAATTTGTATAGTAGTATAAAAAATCAACAAACACCCTGACAATTCTCATGCATCCTCTGTCTGGTCTCCCTGTGGGGATCTTATTGTTTGGATATAACTAAAAAAGGCATGAAAGTCAGAAGTTGTCACATAGGTCAGGCTTCTGTTTGAGAGAGTAGAATGGGAGGAACACACAGTGCTATCTGAAAGATGTATGCTCACTAAATTTTACTCTGAGGGTGATACGTTTTGGCTCTGTGTCCACACTAAATTTCATCTGGAATAGTAATTCCCATGTGTCAAGGGAGGGACCTGTAATCCGGGATGGAGGCGGGTGGTGATTGGATCATAGAGGCAGTTTTCCCCATGCTGTTCTCATGATAGTGAGTGAGTTCGCAGGAGGTCTGATGGATTTATAAGGGGCTCTTCCCGCTTTGTTCTTATTCTTTTTCTCCTGCTGCCTTGTGAAGAAGCTTCCTCCTTCCCCTTCACCTTCTGCCAAGATTGTCAGTTTCTTGAGGACTCCCCATCCATTCACAACTGTGAATCAATTAAGCCTCTTTTCTTTATAATTACTCAGTCTCAGGTACTTCTTTATAGCAGTGTGAAAACCAACTAATGCAGAGAGGTACTACTGCATAGAGATTTTGTTAAAAATTTTTTTATTGGTTTGTATGTAAAAAAGAGAGAAAAAGGTATATATATATTTAAAAGCAATCATAGTGAGAAAAACAAGTTAAAATGACAATGTATTAGGAAAAAATTGTAATTTTTGTCTGGGCAAAATTATTTGGGAATGAAAATTCTGAAAAATGATGAGATTTACCATGCTCTATGCCTATATTTACAGATTGGGTCCATCATTTTATTCTTTCAGCTATAAATTCAGAATGAGGGAAGCACAAAAACTAGTATGTAATAAAAAGTGACAGGCAAATGTGAAAGAAACAAATAATTTCTTTTCTCTGATAAATTATAAGCAGTTATAACGTATAGTGACAACTTATACATTAAAGCTGTGCAAAATTATTTTACTCAATTAAATAAATAGGACCAGTTTAATGAATGATTTCAGAGAAGAACAAGAGATAAGACATAGAGTAAGTAACGACTTAGATAGTTTAAATGTGGAGGCTATGACTTTGTATGTAGAGCATAATTTGTTTCTTTGTATGTATTAGTGGTGGCGGATTGCTTGTTGAACTGCACAGATTCATTCTCCCTTTCTGTGGTGCAGAGCTGTTTCGGGGAGTGGTCCATCTGCCAGGTATGACTCTTACCAGCTCCCAGTGAAATAGTAATTATCTTCTGGGGAGGAGATGGAAGAATAGTGTGTGTTACTGAGAGGCTAAGTTGGTGACTGCAATCTTTCCAGGGTTCTTTTTGTTCTTGTCAACCTACTGGAAGCAGTAAATACGGGAGAGGACTCTGATGACCTGTGCCATGGTAAAGCCATTACATACAAATAACATGAATCTCAGCGTCACCACTTAGTAGAAAGTTGTCCAGAAGTACCACCTCACCAAAAAAAATACTAACATTTTACCTATCACGACAAAGAAAAGAATGCCATGCTAATGTATTGAGTATTGGAGATTATTTGTTGTGGGAGCTAATATTAATTATTCTGTCTAAAATGGTAGCTGGTGTTAATCAAAATGGAGAATGGAAAAAAAAAAGAAAGGGAACAGAAAAAAGAGTCAGCAACAAGATGAGATTTGCCTAAACAAAGTCACTGTTAACATGTATAGGTATATATTAAATAAATATTTATGGCATATATACTGAATGTCCATTAAAGTGTATACAATAAAGTGTACAGATCTCAATTGCAGCTTAACTTAGTTTTACATATATGTATACCCATCTTCTATGTGCTGATAAAATCATTCAACAGTTTTGATTGTTTTATAGATACTGTATTTTACTGTTTTGTAATGACATTTGATTCTATTTCTAAAGATCCCATTTTCTGTTGTAATTCTTGTCTTTTCAAATGATTGTCTATCATTTATATTATTGAATATATTGAATATATTAATAAATTTTTATTATATTTCTTTCACTAGTTTGATTATTGTTCTGCTTCTTTTTGTTATTGGTTACCTTTTACTTCCATTTTCAAATGCCTGGTTATTTTTAAAAGAAATACAGAGGCTTCAGAAAGGCTTTTTTTTTTTTTTTTTTTTTCCCAAAGAGGGTTTTCCTTTTCCCCAGTAGAGAGACAGGGTAAGTAACTGATAAGACAAATAAGAAATGAATGTATTGTCCCTGGGCTGCAACTTTTATAGGAGTCAATCTAACTCTGGCTGGCTTTTGTTCTTGGGGCATATTCATAGAAAATCTCAAGCTTTGGGTTGAAAGCCTATTATTCGTTTTCCTCAACTCTGAAAGCCCGGGAAATTCTAACTGTTGGAAGCTTTGAGTTTCACTCTTCCGTCTCTTGCTCCTGCTGCGTCTAACTATGGCAGATGCCTCAAAGAGAAAATGAACTGTGTTTTGAAGCAAGCCCCGTTTATCTAGGGGTTATTTCCTAAGTACTACACAATTATGGGAGCTATTATTCGGCTTACTAGCTCCCCAGCCACCTACAGGCAGGTCAAGATTCAGAATCTGTCCATTAGGGAAAACTAGCTATATTCGGGTTTTCTCATTTTTCCAATTTCCCCTTTCCCCTATCAGTCCTGCGCAAATTCCAAAAGATTTACCAGCTTTTATTGTTTGTTTTTTGTTTCTGTTTTTTTTTTTCCTTAATTGTGTTCATTTACGCAAATCATGCCTGACCCAGAGCCAAGCCCCAATGTGGTTCCAGAACATAATCAGCATTTGCCACCAAGATAAATAGTAGCCACTGATAGGATAGTCAGCTCACCAAAGAAGAGGTTCCTATCTTGAAATTTCAATTCTATTTTATTTTTGCTTCCATTGCTCTTTAGTTTCTCTAAAATGATTATTTTTACAATACATTGAGCTTTTCCTAATTGTTAAAATTAAACTGTCAAGGTCATACTTTTATATTTAGTTTATAGGTAAACACAAATATATTAATTAAGTGTTGAAATGTGTTCCAGAGATCATATATATAACATAAAAGTAGAAGCAGGAACCCTTCATATAAGCAGGGAGATACATCAGAAGCCACATGTGTGTATGCATACATCCCACATTAAATTACATACTTTCTCCCAAGGAAGAGATGGTCTCAGGAAATATTAATACATCTGTGGTGATCCTGTAACATTTCCAGTGGCTTTCTTGTACATTTAAAGAGATCTAAAATCCTTCCTAGGGGTTAATCGTCTGATTACAAACTGATATCCTGATTTTATAATTTCTAAAAGTTGGATTACAACTTTTGGAAATTACCTATCATTAAAAGAGGTTTTTATCTTCAGGTTTTCCTATCATAGATTCGACCAGCTGATCTAATGTTCCAATGTCTCTCTCTCTCTGCTACCATTCTTACACTCACCTCACATACACTGACCGTTTTTCTTATCCTTGAAAATGTCAAGCTTATTTTCATCCCAGTTCTTTATTACTCTCACATAACTATTTGTCTAGGATTATTGAAGTGGTAAGGTACTCCTCATTATTTAAAAACCTAATGAAATGTCACATCCACAGAGAAGCCATCCCTGAACACCTTCCTTAAATTAGCCTATTCTCCTGATACTCAACTATAATACTATTTCACCTCCTTTATAGTATTTATTTCTATCTGAAATGTTCTCATTTATTTATCCATTCACCATTCCATGCTTTCCAACTTAAAAAAAGTTACAATAACTTTCTTGCATCTTTTTTTCATGGCCATTTATCAAACTATTTCTAGAGCATGTATTTGCCACACATGAACTCGTATATCAAATTCTATGCTGCATTTTTTTTCTTTCACTCATTTTGCTATGCTTTTAGAGAAAGATTTTACTAATGCATGTCTATACCAACAGTATGTGTGCTACAGTTTGAATCCTTGTGTTTCTTCAAAATTAATTTTGAAGCTGAATCTCTAATTCAATAGTTTTAGGAAGTAGGGCCTTTTAGGAGGATATCAAGTCATGAATGCTCCTCCCTCTGAGTGAGATTAATGCCCTTATAGAAGAAAGAGGCACCACACAGTGTTCAGCCCTCTAGCCCTTTTGTCCCTGCCACCATGTGAGGACACAGCCTTCCTCCCCTCAGGTGGATGCAGCAACAAGGAACCATCTTGGAACCAGAGAATAGCCTTCACTAGACACTGAACCTGCTGGTTCCCTGGTCTTAGACTTTCTGACCTTCAGAATGGTAATAAATTTCTATTGCATATAAATTATCCAGTCTGTGGCAATTTGTTATCGCTTCACAAACAAGAAATATGAATGTTAAGTAAAATAACTGAGTATAATACAATGAAAATAACACAAAAATATGTACCATTCTTTATAAAATGTATTGGTCTGTAGCATTTAGTAATTGAATTTTTCTGATGTTTATATAAATACAAACATTAAATTTGAATTTCTCTTACTTTACAATTTTTATATCACTCAACATTTTTCAATGTAATATAGAACATTTTACATATGTACACAGATCTATATTTACACACTCCAGACTCAGATTCAAATGCTTTCTATACCGAGCCAATCTTTCAAATTCAAATCCTTACAAAGAGGCAATATTGGCTAAAATAAAAATTTTGTAGTTTTAAAATAGTTCTGAAATAAATTTAATTTAAAAACAGAAATGAACCATTATTTCCCTAGCCTGATTAAACAGGTGTCAAAGAGCTCATTTCATTTTAATTCCAAAAAAAATTAGTGATTACTGAGGAATATTCTTCCTTAGTGAGACCAATAGTTGCAGTTTTTATACAAATGTTGATTTACGAGTGTTATATTTAATATTTTGGCCTCTCTTTGGTGCCTCCCCATTATTATGATTTTTAAAAATTCCCTAATGGGGCATAAATTTGCTTGTTTCTGTCAATTTGAAAAAACACTCATTAAACAATAAGAAAGGCCATAACTTTCCCTCTTCTCAACCATCATATCTCCTAAATTAGAATTTGATGCAGCTGATATATTTGCATTAATAACATCTGCTGCTTTTATCATTAAATTCTACCCACTGGTTAATGCCTGGAGCTGCAAAATTATGAGAATTAGCTGAAGGAGTCTCAAATTAAAAAATAAAATGAAAACTTTGAAAACATATATTACCACCTATAGCACTTTATAGTGGGCAAAATCACAGTCAGCCTCCAACCATACATGGAATGCATCGAACTTTTTAATAGCGGAGGAAATTAAATCAAAGAGAATTATGAGAGAAAAGTTCAGTTTATGTTGTTAAGACTAGAGAATACAAAAATAAGCTTTATAAATGTAATGAAGTTAATTCAAGGTCTGAATTCAATATAAAGGGCCTTATTTCTGAGAAACTGTATATCCGATTATGTGTAATATTGTAATTTGTATATCTGGCTATGTGTTATTTGTAATTAAGACATATTTAAACATTAAATGCAGGTAACAATATAACATATTATAAATATGAAAATGATTCTTTAGGTATATTTAACATTATAATGTAAAGATTACAGAAAAATTAATATACTAGGAGAGATATAAGTAGGTAAGCATAAAGATTATATTCTAGGGATATCCTCAGTTTTAAAGTCTCTTTGTACTATAAAGTAACTATAGAAACTATACCTTTCCCCTCATGCCATTCACTGAGGACATACTTGCTGACTTTATTTGTTCACTTTAGGGCTTTCCTTGAAATCAAAATTGTGTTGTACATGATTGTCATAAATTGATCATAATCACTCCTGCATTATGTAATAAAGGTCTACGTACATAAGACTCTACCTCTAGGTTTCCGAGCATTGGTTGAGAGAATTTCTTTTTCTTTTTTTTTTTTTTTTGTACTTTAAGTTCTGGGTTACATGTACAGAACATGCAGGTTTGCTTACATAAGTATACATGTGCCATGGTGGTTGGCTGCATCCATCATCCTCATCTACATAAGGTATTTCTCCTAATGCTCTCCTGCTCCTAGTCCCCCCACCCCCTGCCACTCCTCAGTGTGTGATGTTTCCCTCCCTGAGTTCATGTGTTTTCATTGTTTAACTTCCATTTATGAGTGAGAATATGCAGTGTTTGCTTTTCTGTTCTTGCTTTAGTTTGCTGAGAATGATGGTTTTGAGCTTCATCCATGTCTCTGCAAATGACATGAACTCATCCATTTTATGGCTATATAGTATTCCATGGGGTATATGTGCCACATTTTCTTTATCCAGTCTATCATTGATGGGCATTTGGATTTGTTCCAAGTCTTTTCTATTGTGAACAATGCCACAATAAACATACGTGTGCATGTGTCTTTATAATAGAATGATTGATTTGTAATTCTTTGAGTATATAGCCAGTAATGGGGTTGCTGGGTAAAATGGTATTTCTAGTTTTAGATCCTTGAGGAATTTCCACATTGTCTTCCACAATGGTTGAACTATTTTACACTCCCACCAACAGTGTAAAAGTGTTCCTATTTCTCCACATCCTCCTCAGCATCTGTTGTCTCCAGATTTTTTAATGATCGCCATTCTAACTGGTGTGAGATGTTATCTCAATGTGGTTTTGATTTGTATTTCTCTAATGACCAGTGATATATTTGTTGGCTGCTTAAATGTCTTCTTTTGAGATGTGTCTGTTTATGTCTTTCACCCACATATTGATGGGGTTATTTTTTCCTGTAAATTTGTTTAAGTTCTTTGTAGACTCTGCATATTGGACCTTTGTCAGATAAATAAACTGCAAAAATTTTCTCCCATTCTGTAGGTTACCTGTTTTCTCTGATGATGGCTTCTTTTGCTGTGCAGAAGCTCGTAAGTTTAATTAGATCCCATTTGTCTATTTTGGCTTTTGTTGAAATTGCTTTTGGTGTTTTAGTCATGAAGTCTTTGCCCGTGCCTATATCCTGAATGGTGTTGCCTAGCTTTTCTTCTAGGGTTTTTATGGTTTTAGGTCTTAAATTTAAATCTTTAATCTATCTGGAATTAATGTTTGTATAAGGTGTAAGGAAAGGGTCATGTTTCAGCTTTCTGCACATGGCTAGCCAGTTTTCCCAACACCATTTATTAAATAGGGAATTCTTTTTCCATTGCTAGTTTTTGTCGGGTTTGTCAAAGATCAGATGGTTGTAGGTGTGTGTTGTTATTCCTGAGGCCTCTGTTCTATTCCATTGGTGTATATATATATATATATGTTTTGGTAACAGTACCATGCTGTTTTGGTTACTGTAGCCTTGTAGTATAGTTTGAAATCAGGTAGTATGATGCCTTTTTTTTTTTTTTTGCTTAGAATTGTTTTGGCTATGCAGGCTCTTTTTTTGGTTCTATATGAAATTCAAAGTGTTTTTTTTTTTCCAATTCTGTGAAGAAAGTCAATAGTAGCTAGAACAGCAAATGTGCTGCCTATTCTTTCCACTAGTAACTTTGTCCCAGAAGGGCACCTGCCAGATGCCAGCCAGAGCTCTTTTGTATGAGGTGTCTGTTGGCCCCCTACTGGGAGGTGTTTTCCAGTCAGGATACACAGGGGTCAGGTAGCCACTTAAGAAGGCAGTCTGTCCCTTATCAGAGCTTGAGTGCTGTGTTGGGAAATCCACTGCTCTCTTCAGAGCTGCCAGGCAGGGACATTTAGGTCTGCTGAAGCTGTATCCACTACCTCCTCTTTTCCCAGGTGTTCTTCCCAGGAAGGTGGGGTCTTTATTTAAAAGTCCTTGATTGGTTGCTGCCTTTTTTCAGAGATGCCCTGTCCAGTGAGGCCATCTAGTGAGACAGTGCCTTCAGTTGCTGATATGTGTTGGGCTCCATCCAGTTTGGATTTCCCCGCTGCTTTGCTTACATAGTGGGATTGAAACTGCCTACTGGAGCCTCAGCAATGGTCGACGCCCCTCCCCTCACCTAGCTCAAACTATCCGAGTGGAGCTCAGACTGCTGTGCTAACTGGGAGAATTTTAACCCAGTGGATCTTAGCCTGCTGATCTCTGTGGTGGTGGGACCACTGAGACAGACCACTTGGCTCCTTGGCTTCAGCCCCTTTTCCATGGGAGTGAACAGTTCTCTCACTGGTGCTCCAGCTGTCACTGGGGTATTAAAACAAAACAAAACAAAAAACTGCTGAGGACTAGCTCAGTTTTTGCCTAAACAGCTGGCCAGTTTTGTGCCAGAAACCCAGGACCCTAGTGGTTGTGTTGTACCAGAGGGAATTTCCTGGTCTGTGGGTTGTAAAGACCATGGGAAAAGTGCAGTGTCTTGGCCGGAGTGCAGGAAACAGTCCCTAATGGCTTTCCTTGGCTAGGAGGGGGAGTTCCCCAGCCCCTTGCACTTCCTGGGTGTGGCAACAACCCCCCTGCTTCAGCTCGCCCTCCTTGGGATGTATCCATTGTTTAACCCATCCCAATAAGATGAACCAGGTACCTCAGTTGGATATGTGGCAATCACCTGACTTCTGAATGCATCTCACTGAGAGCTGCCCAGGGAGGCTGTTCCTATTCATAGCCATCTTGCCTCTGCCACTTGGGAGAATTTCTAGGTAAAATTCTTTTGTTTCCGTGCCTGGCTACACATCTGCTTTGTTCTCATCTAGAGATTACTACATTCCTTTGTCCTCTAAGACTATGATCTACATTATCAGAATTCATAATGCCATTCAGTTGATCTGTGCATTCCCTCCTCAACATTTTTTTTTTTTTTTTAGCAGCGTGTTTCATGACACTTCAACACTCTCAATGTCTTGGTTAAGTGGTTTGTAGCTCCTTAATAATTTGAAACATTTGCCTTCATTTGGAAACATTTTTAATAAGTATATAATAAATCGTAGATCGTTTTTAGAGCTTAGAAAATTCTAAAACATTAAATCTCTGATTTTTCACCTGTAAAGTAACATTATTTTGTGATATACGTCTCCATTATTGTGAGGTATCCATATGCAATCCTGGAGCCTGAAAGTCTGCTGAACTCCTGCCTGCCTCCACTGATCGTCTGATCATCTGATCCTCTCCCACCCACCGCCTGCATTCGTCATTGTCCCTGATCGCCCAGCGGAGCTTTCCCTGGACAAGCCCCTCACCCAACCGTGCCATCTTAACTGTTCTTATGATAACGTGAATACCTCTCACCCATCCTGCCATCTTAACTGCTCTTCTGCCTCACCCCCACCCGCCATTGTAACTAAACTTATGGTAATGTATACTCTTTGCCCCTACCCCCAGCACCGTAACTGATCTCACTCTGTAACTTCCCACTGCCCACCCCAAACCTGTAAAACCAACTCCTATCCCACTGCCCTTTGCTAACACCCTTTGCCTTTTTTGGCCTTAGTCCACCTGCACTCAGGTGAATAAAAGCCATGTTGCTGACACAAAGCCTGTTTGGGGGGGGGGGTCTTTTCATTCAAAGCTCGAGTTTTTAACAATTATAATACACTACACATTTAAAAAAAATCTGTTTTGTTGTAAAAAGTGTTTTAATTTCCAATGATGCTGTTGATTAAAGAAATTTAACATTTTATCTGAATACTGCAGGATTTAAATTGTTTGCTAATATATATAGGGCTTATAGAGTATTAAGACATATCTTGATTCATCAACCAAAAATTAATTCAGAATCTAAAATCAATGGCAGGCTTAATGTTTTTTTAAATACATAGCACTGTTTTAATTACAAATGTCAGCAATGTAATTACTCCTTAAGAAAAGGCCACAGAGAGGAAAATTGAATAATACTTAAATTGAGCATATGAAAAAATTAATTTGTGTTAAAAAAGTAGCAATTAGACATTTCTGTGGCAGCATGAGAGATCATGATCTCAAGTCTTATACTCATTTCCAAAGCATAATTTATTGGTTTCACTTAGTTTAAAGAAAAATCATGTATCTATAAAATTGTACCAAATAGCAGTAGTTACAAAATCCAAAACTTTATTTTATCTTAAAATATTTCTGGGATATTTCAGATTTCATTTGATCCTTTAAACCTTTCGTTTCTTCTTTTCTGTAATAAGTCATGACTAAAATTTTGGTTAGACAAAATTTTAAGTTCCCTTCAAAAGCTTAAATGGTGATATCTCTGCATTATTTTGGTAGTTTCTTAGTCCATTGCCAAAATATGTACTACTTGATATCTGAGAAAACTGATCACTTAAGATTAGTCAGTTTGGGACTGGATGTGCAGTTTGTTTACAAGGATCTTGAAGAGGCTCAATTTGAAATTCTGAGGAATGCCAACAATGAGAGGACAGTCAGAGAAAGAGGATTCAATGGAGATACTTGTGAAAGAATGTTCAGAAAAATAGGACTAAAAGCCATGTGGTCTTAAAAATATAAATAAAAAGAAAGAAAAGATAATCACATTGTAAGAAGACATATCAAAGGCATAGAATGCTTCAGAGACTAATTAAGAATTAAAATAAATCTGTTTGAGCAATCAGAAGTTTATTAGTCATTTAGTGAAAAGGTAAAAGTAAATGCTTAAATGAAGTAAGTGAAAAAAGCTGATGAGGTGATGAACTGAATTATAAATTGTGGTTTGGAAAACCTCATTTGGATATATTAGCCACTTTAAGGTAAGCAAAGAAGCAGAGAAGTAAGTCCTAGAGAAGAGGAGAATATAACTGGGTGATTTTATGCTTCATGTCATCTATAATTTATCTGTTCAGAAGTAAGTATGATTCCTGATAGAGAGAAAATATGGGTAATAGGAGGCATTACCTGTTTGGGAAAAGAAGCATGTAAGATGACTGGAATAAAGCTTTAAGATCATTTACCTTGAGTAAAATTATGAATTAAAATAAATTACACAGAACTTATACTTTCCAAGAATAACAGATTGAAAAAGGTAAAAATAAAACACCCACCAGGCATGTCCAGGTGCTGATCTTACACAGTTCCCTCTATCAAAATCTACTTGCAAACTACACGGTATGGCTCTTTAAATGAAGAGTTAAAGTTATCACTCAGCTATATCAAGAACCTTCAGATTAATAGGGTTTGGGTTCTGGGGTGGTTAGAGCCCAAGGTGATATTGGGGAGGCAAGAGTTGAGCATTTTCTGGAGGAGGCAGTGCATTTGGTTGGCTCTAATCGTAGATATTTGCATGCTGTATTGGATGATAGTAAAGGAATGTTAGCTGGTGATTCTTTGACTACAGAAGACCAGGAATTCATTTTCATTCAGGGTTACCAGGTATGTTTTAGTGAATGTTTGGAGCAAGCTAGACTGATAATACCACTGGGAGTTAGATGGAGGATCATGATGGTGAGATTTAAAACACAAGGATTCACTATGCCATCAATGGCTTGACAGTGGGGCTATGAACAGGTTAAGAAATGTAGATGACCTCTAGCAATCAAGGATATGGCTAGACTGGCTGCTTATATTTACTCTGGCTGCAGTAGTAACTATTTTAGAAGATCTATGTGTCCTAGCAAGTGCTATTTTTTTTTAATACTTTCTGTAGGAAAAATTAAATCTTCATGAGGAAATTGGAAACTTGCTAAGTTGTCAGGAGTCTACAATGTTGATCCTTCATGATTCAAAAGAACAGGAGACACAGACCTTGAGTAAAGTATGTCACAAACTAATTGATCACATTTGATGTTTGTTGAAACCTTTGTGGTCACTGTGTCTTTGATAATCTTGTGGTGAGATCTTGCCATGGACAGACAGACATTTACAAAACAATATGCTCTGTAACTAGTGCCTTTCCAGTAACCTGTTTTTAAAGTCCTGGGTATTCTTACTACATTGCTTTTTGTTTGAAAGTCTGTGCTGGAATCCTTTGGCTTTAATTCTTCTGATGAGCCTTATAGTCGGTGCAAGCACACAGATTAATTATCTGAATAGGGCCCTGGATATATGCAATACATTATGGGAATTCTATCATAGTTATGTATTCTTTACACCATCAGTTTTAACTAGCTCTGTTCTTCTACTTAATGAGCGACAAAATATGCCTGCTGATTGATGATACTTTGAGTCTACAATTTTGTGGGAAAAAAATCTGTAATATTTTTATGCCTTTAAAGATGTCAGTTTTCATCTACCAACTCAACCTATGTCCTTTCCGAAGATAAGAAAACAATGAATGATGAACTCTCTAATAGCATGCAATTCTTAATAATAATGAAGAAAATTTAACCCAGGTAATTGAATAGCAAACGGTAGAAAATCCCCTAGAAACCAGAAATCCAATGCCTTTATGAAGAAAAATATGTAAAACTAAATGTGTAATTTTTTTGCTAAATGAATTTGAATATTGAAGGTATCTAAAAATGCATTTTTCTGTGTTAACCAGAATTTTAAGATGTTCTCTGTCACCTTTACTCCCAGGTGTCAGTCCTGTGACTATGTTATACTACATGGCAAGAGACTCTGCCTGTGTACTGAGATTATGGAACTAATTATAAAATAGAGAAATTATTGAAGTATCGTTAATCTGATCACATGAACACTTTTAGAGCAGAGCTTTTGCAATGCTGACAGAAGATGAAGTCAGAAAGATTTGAAGCACAAGAAGAATGTTACTATGTAATTGCTGTCTTTAAAAATGGAGGGAGTTATATGAAAAGGATTTCAGGTGGCATCTAGATATTTAAAACAGTCCTTGGATACAGTAAAAAACGGAATTTGCCCAGCAACCTGAATAAGCTTGGAAGAGAAATCCCCAGAAACTCCTGATAAGAGCTCAGCTCAACCAAGACCTTGACTTCAGATTGTAAGAAACTAATCAGAGGCCAAGTTGAGCCTATCTGGACTTCTGAACTACTGAAACTGTGAGATAATAAATGGATGTAGTTATAAGTAATTTACAAGTAATTTAATGTAATTTGTTACTCACCAATGGAAAACTAAACCAATTCTCAAATAACATACTCTAAAAACAATCATTTTAAGTTTTCGTTAATTTAAAACAAGAATAATTATAATTATCTCCTATATACACACTATAATGTGTCAACAAAAATGACCTTAGTATAGGATTGGTTTCCATTTCTGTTAGCATTCATATATTCAGCCATCAACTCTTTCACCAAAAACAAAATGCACTAATGAAAATTTTAAGAATAAAGAAGCAGGTAATTTATTTCTTCATTGGTGAAATAAAAATTGTAAAATTTTAAAATGCACTAGTGTGGTAGGCTTCTTCAATATTAAATTTGCATTTTATTTGGTATTAAAACATTAAGACAGGCTGGGCATGGTGGCTCATGTATATAATCTCAGCACTTTGGGAGGCCGAGGTAGGCAGATTGCTTGAGGTCAGAAGATCAAGACCAACCTGGCCAATATGGGGAAACTCTGTCTCTATTAAAAATGCAAAAATTAGCCTGGTGACGTGGTGCACACCTGTAATCCCAGCTACTTGGGAGGCTGAGGCAGGAGAATCACTTTAACCCAGAAAGCAGAAGTTGCAGTGAGCCAAGACCGCACCACTGCACTCCAGCCTGAGCAACAGAGCAAGACACCGTCTCAAAAAAGAAAAACAAACAAAAAAACATTAAGACAAAACCTTACTCTCCATTGTAGTATGAGACTGTATTATTTGGCCAAAATTATTTCTCTTTACTTCAATCTGGTTATGACTTTTCTTTCAGTTGATATGATTTTCACACACTCCACTGATGAAATATGAGACTTACTTTGGCTAATAGAAGAAGGACAGATGTGAAAATCGACCAGTTCTAAGATGATTCCTTAAGAAGCCAAACGAGTTTCCCCTCACTGTTTTGGAGATTTTACTGTCTTCAACGAGCAAGCAGGCCCCAAGTAAATGTTGAAAAGTAACTCATAGACAGGTGTTGAACAAGGAGAACACATGGACACAGTGAGGGGAGCACCACACACAGGGGTCTGTTGTTGGGGGCTAGGGGAGGAACAGTAGGGGGTGAGGAGGTTGGGGAGGGATAATACGGGGAGAAATGCCAGATGTAGGTGACTGGAGTATGGAGACAGCAAACCACTTTGCCATGTATGTACCTATGCAACAATCCTGCATGATCTGCACATGTACCCCAGAACCTAAAGTACAAGTAAAAAGAAAAGAAAAGAAAAATAATGTAATTACGGTATTAGGATTGATACTTCAAACAGTTAGGAAATTGGAAATGCACTAGCACATCTGTGTTTTTCTTTCAAATAAGAGTCTGAATTATGCCTAATTCTTAAGTTCAAATTTTAGAAATCCTATTTTTACATAGACTAGACCTTTGAAGATGAGTATGTCTAAGTTTTAGGCATTTCTGTTACATCAGTCAATATACTATAGGTCTTTAAAATATAGAAATATATATTTTAAGGTCTCTTTTAAATCAATATGTATTACCCTTGTTAAATCAAGTTGAATCTAAAGCTTCCTCCTTGCATGTTTTAAGTTTGGACTAAAGGTTTTTCTGTACATTATCAACTATAACAAATGGAGGTATAACCAGACTGCAGCCTATACCTGTGACAATCATTGAGTTTTGACCAATCAAATGTAGTCAACTCTTTCAGCCTTGCTCAAATAAGGCAAATGCAGAGCTGTAACCAATTCAGCTGTTTCTGTACCTAACTTCCGCTTTCTGTAAATCACTTTCTTTTCTCTGTCCATTAATTTTACTCCGCTATGTGACTTCCCTGGAGCCTCTGAGCCTACTCTGGATCAGAGGGCTGCTCGATTCACAGATGGCTCAATGCTCAATTAAACTCCTTTACATTTAATTTGATCGAAGTTTTTCTTTTATCATCTTTGAACCACTGAGGTTTCTTATAAAACATGATGATATACACAAAATTTTCTTATTAATGACATGCATATTTGAATTCAAACGACAAATGGTTTTTCCTATTTTGAGCACCTAGCTTTTTGGAAGATATAAAGTCACGTAAGTTAATAGAGCTACCTTGTGTCAGGACAGAGAACTGTCTTTGAATAATATATCAAAGACTGGTCTCTGCCTCATTGCCTAAGTAATCAATTTCACAGTCAGACTATTCAGCCAGCTTTACAGATGAGTGTAATGCAGGAGAAAGGTTTAGAAATATATTATTATATCTACTTGAGAAAAATACATCTTTGAGTATAGTACTTAAACTAAAAATTTTACAATGCATAAAGGGTAACACGGTGCATTGGAGTCTAAGTGAAAAGCATTGATGTACATCCTTGAGCATAGGAAACAAATGTTAAAGAAAACTAAAACCCATCCAATTAAGTCCTACCTATTTGATACTTAAATTTTTCCTTGAAACTTTTCTGAGACTGTAAATAGGTCTATAACATTCTTCTCTTACAGATAGGAAAGAAAAAAAATTTACTGTAATACTATATGTGGCACAAATTAAGAATATTTTGTAATATTGATGATATATTATGAACCTTTTGTATATCATTAAAAATAAAACAAGAATGCATAAAAAGAGTTGATAATTTTTATAGTATATGAAAGTATAATTTATAGCAATGAAACAAAGGTTTCTAGAGTCATTTCAGAAGGATGTTTTCAATCACTGATCCTGCCAATCAGAACTTAAGTTTCAGCAAGTCTTGCCACTGGAGGCAAAACTGCATTGGGGCTCAAGGCAGCCTAGATCACACGAACTGCCACACTCAGGCAAGTTCTTGCACTGAACTGGGCCCAGAGCCAGTGGACATTAGGGCACTGACTTACTGAGACATCTGCCAACGTTGCTAAGGGGATTCTGGCATCACCCCTCTCCTAACCTCAGGCTGCACAGCTCACAACCCCAAGGGAGACCCTACCTTCTTCCGGGGGAGAGGTCAAAGTAGGGTTGACTCTGTTTTGTGTCTTGGATACCAGCTTACCTACAGCAGGTAGAAAACTAGTCAGAGTCCTGAGGCCCCCTTTCCAGGCCCTAACTCCTGAAAGACTTTTCTATACACCCTGGGCCAAAAGGGAGTATGCTGCTTCGAAGGGAAGGCTCCAGTTCTGGCAGGATTCATCACTGCTAACTGAACAGCTCTTGGGCGCCAAATAACCAGCAGCAATTACGAGGACCTTGGGTGAGGCTCAGACTCATCATGGACCTTGGGTGAGGCTCAGACTCATCATGGACCTTGGATGAGGCTCAGACTCATCATGGACCTTGGGTGAGGCTCAGACTCATCATGGACCTTGGGTGAGGCTCAGACTTGCTATCATCAGGTGTGACTCAGAGCATTCCCAGCTGTGGTGACAATGAGGCGAGAGGCCTTCTGCTTGAGTAAAGCAGAGGTGAAAGTAAAGGGGACTTTGTCTTATACCTTAGGTACTAGCTTGGCCACATAGGGGTGGATCCCCAAGCAGTGTTTTGGGGTCTCTGATTGGAGGAACTGACTCTTAGACAGCATTTTTTAATTTTCCTTGGGCCAGAGGAGAGCCTACTGCCTTGAAGAGTGAGTCCCAGTCCAAGCAGTATTCACCATAAGCTGACTGAAAGAAAAGCCTTTGGGCCTAAGGGAATGTCAGCAGTAGTCTGTAGCACTTTCTGTGAGTCTGTGGTGGCAGTGGCAATGGAGTCAGGCTCTTCTCCATTTGTAAAGGGAAGAGGAGTGGGAAGGACTGAGTCTTGTGATTTGATTGCCAGCTGAGCTGCGGTACATTAGAACATAGGGTAGAATTCTTAGGTTTTTGACTGGTGCTTAGGTCAAGGAAGGCATCTCTGAACTTGTCTGGGGTCTGGGGGAACTAACTGCTCTAAAGAGATGACGCAGGCGTGGTTGGCATGGCTGCATGCTGACTGTAATGCCTCAAGGCCTTGAGTGAACATACTCAATGGCCAGGGAGTGGTTACACCAGGCCTTGGACAAGACTCAGTGTGGTGCCGGCTGCAGGTCTCACCCAATTCAGTCCTGGTGGTGGTGGTCATGAGAGGCTTGTGTAAGTCCACCCCAGGCTCCAGGTGTCTCAGAACAGATAGGGCAATTCCGTGTGTTTGAGAGAACGTAAAGAAAGCTAACAAGAGTCTCTGTCTGGTAATCCAGAGAATTCTCCTAAATCTTGTCCAGCACCTCTATGAGTCTTCAAGAATCACAGCATTACTAGGCTTGGGAATGCCCCCTGAAACAGATACAACTTATCTATATCTGTACATCATATTGTACAGAAAAATCTGTAAGGAGGCAGCTTTAGGCTAAATTGATTTAACAAAGGTAAACTTTAATGATTAAAACAGACTTAAAAAATATATTTTTATATTTAAAAAATCTATAGTATATTGATAGACTTAACAGAAATGCCTAAAAATTGGACATACTCATCTATAACAGTCTAGATACATCTTACTCTATGTAAAAACAGGATTCCTAAAATTTGAACTTAAGTGATAGGCATAATTCAGACACCTATTTAAAAAGTATGCAATATTCAAATACTTTCAAGTATGTGTACAGCCTTCCCAAAAAGGATAGGTACAAACAATCCCAGACTATGAAAACTACAATAAACTCCTAACTCTTCAATAGCCAGACACCCAAACATATTAAGACCATCCAGGCAAACATAATCTTAAGAAATGAACTAAATAAGACATCAGAGATCAATCCTGGAGAAACAGAGATATGCGACCATAGATAGAAAATTCAAAATAGCTGTGTTCAGGAAACCCAGTGAAATTCAAGATAACACAGAGAGGGAGTTGAAGGAACTCAGAATTTTATCAGATAAATTTAACAGAGGAATTAAAATAATTAAAAAGGATCAAGCTGAAACTTTGAACTGAAAAATGCAATTGACATACTCAAGACTGCATCAGAGTCTTTTAATAGCTATATTAGTCCATTTTCATGCCTCTGATAAACATATACTTGACACTGGGAAGAAAAAGAGGTGTAATAGACTTACAGTTCCACATGGCTGGGGAGGCCTTACAATCACGGCAGAAGGCAAGTAGGAACAAATCACGTCTTACCAAGATGGTGTCAAAGACAGAGTTTGTGCAAAGAAACTTCCATTTTTAAAAACTGTCAGATCTTGTGAGACCCATTCATGATTCAATCATCTCTCACTGGGTCATCCCACAACACATGGAAATTATGGGAGCTACAGAAGCACTAGGCAGTACCCCAGTGGGGACTCTGTGTGGGGGCCACAACCCCACAATTACCTTTCACCCTTCCCCAGCAGAGGTTCTCCATGAGAGCCCTGCCCTTGTAGCAAACTTCTCATGGGTATTTCCATACATATTCTGAAATCTAGGCAGAGGTTCCCAAAACCTCAATTCTTGACTTCTGTACACCCACAGGCTCAACACCAAGTGAAAACTGCCAAGGCTTGGGGCTTGCACCCTCTGAAGTCATGGTCTCAGCTGTATCTTGGCCCTTTTTAGCCATGGCTAGAGTGACTGGAACATAGAATACTAGGTCCCCAGGCTGCACAGAGCAGGGGAGCCTTGACCCTAGTCTGTGAAACCATTTTTTACCTCCTAGGTCCCTGGGTCTGTGATAAGAGGGGCTGCCACAAAGATGTCTGGCATGCCTTGGAGACATTTTCTCCATTGTCTTGGGGATTAACATTTGGCTTTTTATTACTTATGCAAATTTCTGCAGCAGGCTCGAATTTGTCCCCAGAAACTGAGTTTCTCTTTTCTATTGCATCATCAGACTGCAAATTTTCTGAACGTTTCGGCCCTGTTTCCTTTTAAAATAGAATGTCTTTAACAGCACCCTAGTTCCCTCTTGAATGTTTTGCTGCTTAGAAATTTCTTCCACCAGATATCCTAAATCATCTGCCTCAAGTTGAAAGTTTCACAAATCTTTAGGGCAGGGGCAAAATACCACAAGTCATTTTTCTAAAGCATAGCAAGAGTCACCTATACTCCAGTTCCCAACAAGTCTCCATCTGAGACCATCTCGGCCTGGATTTCATTGTCCATACCATTATCAGCATTTTCGTCAAAGCCATTTAAAAAGTCTTTGGGAAGTTCCAAACATTGCCACATTTTCCTAACTTCTCCTGAAGTCTCCAAACTGTTCCAGCCTCTGCCTGTTACCCAGTTCCAAAGTCACTTCCACATTTTTGTTTATCTTTACAGCAGTGGCCCACTGCCTCTGCACCAACTTACTGTGTTAGTCTGTTTCCATGCTGCTGATAAAGACATATCCGAGATTGGACAATTTATAAGAAAAATAAGTTGCATGGACTATAGTTCCACGTGGCTGGGGAGGCCTTACAATCACGGTGGAAGGTGAAAGGCATGTCTTACACGGTGACAGAAAAGAGAGAAGTGAAAACCAAGTGAAAGTGATTTCCCCTTATAAAAACACCAGATCTCATGAGACTTTTTCACTGTCACAATAACGGTATGGCAAATTGCACAGTATTCACTTCTGTGATAAATCAGTTCAATTGTAAAATTCTATGTAGGCTGTATCAGTGAAAGCTTATAATCATCTAACAGAGTAAGAACAAGAAAAAATTTTCTAATGTTACTCTTTCTTGCTTTTAACCATGTGTTGTATTAAAATTACTCTTGTTTTTAGTTAAAAATATATTAATTTATTCAAATTTTCTATCAAAATTTATTCAAAATTCAAGATGTTGGGAAAACCATTACTTTAATTCTGTATGAAAGATTTGATCATTATGGTCCTACTTGGACATTTTAATGTGAATTATCAGCCAATTATGGGCCAATCAAAAATTGTTCTAATATTCATAAAGGAAGTGTTTGAGCTATTAGATTAATTCAGTTTATACAAAGAGTAAGCCAAGATGTCAGTCTAAAGACAAAGCTACTAGACTGTGAATTTTATGCTTTGCCTGCCTTAACAATTTAATAAAATAACTGAAAGATTTCAAGCTATTCTGGCATAACCTTAAAGAAATAATTTTGATATTTAATAATGTAGGGAAATATATTCATTAGTAATAAAAGTGACAAGATATACCATTGAATTATAGGAGAGAATAACAGTAAATTAAGACAAAAATTAAAATCAAGATTACCTAAAATTCTCACTGAAAATATGGATTTATTCAATGTAAGAAGATTGGAAGAAATAGAGTGAAAAGTCTCAGAAAATATTACTGAGTATTAAAAGTGAATGATTAGAAAAACGTTGAAATACATTTGTTGTATTTGTTTACTTTATTTTACATGTTTAATTAATCATGGCAATCAGAAAATAATACCAACAACAAAACCCCAAATGATTTTATTAAAGCAGTTAACAAATGTTATTTTTTAAGTAGTTCCAGATTTCAACATTTCAAAAATTTAGATTCTCCAAATTTAATATACTTATAATTACATACTTAATTTCTTCAAATGTATGGATCATCTTTCTTTACTTTTTACTTCAGTGAAACAATCTTTGGATTCACGATTTAAGCTACAACTGTTTCTGATCATCCTTTTACCACAAAATCATTTTAAGATGATGACTACACTGATGAGACCAATCAATTTTTAGATTGATTTGATTACCTCTATATATGTTCCTCAATTATCCTTAAAAAGATTTTCAAAGTTATTTAATTGCCAGTTAAATGGTACAACATAAAACACAAAAATAGCAATTAAGTAAAAACTATTTTATTGTTGTTTCTTGAGAAAGTATAATGCATAGATGATTTTAAGGACTTGTGTTTTCCTTGGTAAATTTCAAACATATCAATGGGATATAATTTATATACTATGAAAACTTATTTCCATTTATGAAACAATACTTTGAAATGGTGAAATATTAAATGACAGTCCTTTTGATTCATGAAGGAGGTGGATGGCTCTGTTACATCACGTCTTTGTAAATTAAGCATTATGATGGCCACTTTACCCTCTTTGCTTAATCTCATTGCCTGTCAGCTGTGCTTTTTGTATTTGGGTAATAAAACTGGCAGAATATTAGCTACTCAAAAGGTTTTATTTCGTATCTCAGAAGCTCTCCAATTTTTATAATCACAGAGATTTCCTATTTAAGGTCAGTTATTCTATTACATGTCACATCTCTTAAAAATTAAATATAGCCATCTTTATCTTTCTGCTTCACCTGAGAGGCTAGTGTGTCATGCTTATTACCCAGGACATAAATTGCTCTTTAAAATGAGCTGGATTTATTTGGCTTAAAAAAATTTGATATTTAAATTAAACACAACCTTAATTAAATTTGTAGTTTAAGAGGAAAGGCAATGATGCTTCAGCTAGAGGGAAGTAGCTGTAATTATATCCACTATCTCAGAGATGAACCAATTTTACTTTTATATATTAATAAGAAATTTATAAATATGCTGGCAACTGCTTTATAACTTATCTCTGAATCTTCTATCAAGTCTTTGTACTAATTTGTAGTATAAACACAAATTTATGTTTGTAATTATAAAACTATGTTACTTTAGTATTTTTAAAACATTTTTGGTTGCTTTAAACTAGTTTTAATACATTACATATGTTAATTTATTACTAAAATTGAAGACATTTTATTCTCTGACACAAAATTAATTTTTTGCAATAAATTAAAACAAAATTAAAAAATAGTTTTATGTATACACATTTCACGACCATTGTGATTATGAATTTGGGAGAACACAAAATTAAACTTTATTTCTATTCTTTTATGAATGTGTGTCCATAGACTTGTCACATAATCTCATTTTCTTAATCTGTAACTTGGAATGATAAAGTACATATATAAATTAGCACAGAGCCTAGAACACTGTAATAGTCAAAATAGCAATTCTTATATTAATTTTATGTAATATATAAATATTTATCTAATAATATTTTAATCAAATAATAATTTACATAAAACCTGCCCAAAGTTTCTCTGAAAATCCAGCTTTTAAAAAATTTTTGCCATACTCGTTGGCATGTATTTCCTATGATAATTTCCATTTCAGCTTACTAAAGTATAATGAGTGTTAAAAGTAAAAAACAAATTAAAATCAGGAATTTATAATTACGAAATTTTCAGTTGTTATTCATCTTTTCTTTCTTTCTTTCTTTCTTTATTTATTTTTTTTGATACAGAGTTTTGCTCTTTTTGCCCAAGCTGGAATACAATGGTGAGATCTTGGCTCATCTCAACCTCAGCTTCCCAGGTTCAAGGGATTCTTCTGCCTCAGCCTCCCTCGCAGCTGGAATTACAGGCACGCACCACTACCCCTGGCTAATTTTGTATTTTTTAGTAGAGACAGGGTTTCTCCATGTTGGTCGGGCTGGTCTCGAACTCCCAACCTGAGGTGATCCACCCACGTCTGCCTCCCAAAGTGCTGGGATAATAGGTGTGAGCCACTGCACCTGGCTGTTATATATCTTAAAGATCATCTCATCCAGCACCTTCATCTTTTTTTCTTTTTGAGATGGAGTTTCGCTCTTGTTACTTAGGCTGGAGTGAAATGGCACGATCTTGGCTCACGGCTACCTCCGCGTCCTGGGTTCAGGCAATTCTCCTGCCTCAGCCTCCTGAATAGCTAGGACTACAGGCACGTGCCACCATGCCCAGCTAATTTTTTTGTATTTTTAGTAGAGACGGGGTTTCACCATGTTGACCAGGATGGTCTCGATCTCTTGACCTCATGATCCACCCGCCTCGGCCTCCCAAAGTGCTGGGATTACAGGCGTGAGCCACTGCGCCCAGCCTAATTTTCTTAATTTTATTTATTTGTTTATTTTTAGAGACAGAATCTTGCTTCTATTATCCTGACTGGAGTATAGTAGCATGGTCATAGCTCACTGCAGACCAGGACCTCTGGGCTCAAATTATCCTCCCACTTCAGCCTCCCCAGCAGGTAGAACTACAGGTGTGGACTGCCACATCCTGCTAATTTTTTAATTCTTTGTAGAGATGGGGTTTTGTTATGTTGCAAAAGCTGGTCTTGAACTCCTGGCCTTATATGATCCTCCCTCCTCAGCTTCCCAAAGCACTGAATGACATGTGTTAGCCATAACACCCAGACTGATTTCCATTAATTAGCAATGTAATACATATACATTTTTGATGAATACTTATAAATCAATAAAACATTTTATTGGGTTGAAAATTATTAAAAAATTCGTATTCCACTAATTTGGTAAAAAATGCATATATACTTCCATCACACTTTTCCCAATTCCTTTCTTTCTTCACTCCCTACTGATTATAAGTTAAAAGCAATTAAGTATACTTACTAAACTAAAGTAGTGTGATTCTATGTATAGTTATCTGTCAAACCTGTCATAGGATGTTAGAGTCTAATTTACATGATACGTGTTAATTATCAATTTGGGTATATTATTCCCAAACTTGTGGTTTATAACAACAGCCTGCAGAGAACTGAGTCCTGTGACAACCAAATGATTGAGTTTAAAATGACTGCTTTGTCAGTAGTCTTATGATCATTGCTGCTCCCCTGGCACACTGAAGCCAGCCTTGTGAGAGTTACCCAAAGCAATCTGGCTTCCTAACCCACAGAAACTGAGATAAATAATGTTGCTGTTAAATGACCTTTCCCATTTTTATGCTAATTCTAACACAAAGTTTCTCATTCTCTATCTGTAAAGCTATTGGAATTATGTGTACTAATAATGTAATATGTAACATTAAATTAGTACTGCACTTTCTCAGAGTTCCCCAGCTGCCACACACACTTTGTGTGAATCCTGTGATAAATTTGAGCTTTGAGCTTGCTACTTTAAACATGTCAAACATCAATATTTTTTCAAAGTTAAGTTTTAGACAATAGTAAGAAAGAATCTAATAGATGTGCACAAACTCTACTTAAAATATTATTTGTAGAAGTCAAAAGTAGATGTAACTATAATGTTCTTTAAACTGGTGTTTGAATAATGGAGGAATGAATTAAGCAAATTATTCAAATATTTTATAATAGGCTTTGAGATAAAATTGTGTGCACTTTGCCCTCACTGGGCTGATGATTTAGCAGAGAGGATACAACCAGGAAATAGCCATCTAAAAAAGTTGGAACAGTCAATCTAAACTAATTGGACTCAGAGGAGACTTCCCTGTGGAGATGATTCTCATTTGAGATTGGACATGAAAATATAAGCTCATAAAATAATAATTATGAAGGTTTCAGCAAGGAAAGAAGTAACTAGTAAATTTCAATATTTGTTAGGTTGTCAAAGATGGATAGCTCATGAAGAATCTTCATATCCATATTTGAGACGTTTGGATTTATTCTAAAATAAAAGAGAAACAATAAAGGATTTTAAACACGAAAGAATCACCCGTGTTTAGAAAAGTTTCTCTAGCTGCACAGGAAAGCATAAATCAGACAGTAATTGGAAGGCACACCAGTTAAGTTCTGGTAGTAATTTTAGACAGAAGTCGTCTTTGAAAACTCTGATGCTATTGTGGGTCCAGAAGGGTAGTTAGATTCAAGTCCTCTGCTCATTACTGAGAAGGAAGGGTCAAGTTCACCTTCCAGGTTTCACCATTGGCTACCGAGTTTATGATAATATTATTCATTGAGAATAGGAACTCAGAACAATGGGCTAGTAAAGCTAGAAGAATTTTTACAGGTAACTCACACCAGCTTTCCTAAAACAGAAAAAATGCATGCTGATTTTATAGGACAAATTTTGGGGTAATGTCGTTATTAAAATAAGTTACAGATAAAAACTTATTGAACTGGAATCAGGCTAAGGATATAGTTACACAAAATATTACATATCTATAGTCTGAGAAAATATATGATGTATTAAAAATATTTATAATTAGGTAGCACAAGTTTTATTATATTCACTATTATTATATTTATTTTTAAGTTCTGGCCACTTTGTGATTCTATTAAAAAAGTATTAAAACAACTTTGTTAATTAGAATCTCTGCTCTCCTGTACTTTTAAAAATAACCAAACATACAAACCTGAAGCTGGATATGTTTGTCTTACCATGCTGCTTTTTATTATTCTAATTTCATTTTGATAGTATCATATGTATATTTTATAATATACTATATACTTGTAATAACACTACTTACTTATTACTGTAGGAAATATTAACTATGGTTCTATTTTTTGTTTTATATGTTTTTCATAATGGCATTTAGTTTCTTGTCAAATAGAATCACTCTCCACCAGTGGTATTAAAAATGTAAATTTTAAATATGCTGTATCATTCCTTAGCAATATTTAAGGTACACATGCCTCTGCAACAATCCCAATGTTAACTGTAAGTAGATGATTTTTAAAGGGAATTCACATAACATGTGAGGTAAGTTGTTGAAGCTTTCACCATGCACATAATAAAACTACTCTATTCAAATGTCTAAAGTACAGAAAATATATAATAAATTAGGCAGGGTAGTGAAGAAAACACTTGAAGCAGTAAGAAAGGAAAGAAGTCAAACATCCTACGGTAAGTAAACTTAGTTTGAGTAATCAGTGAATAGAAATTTTACGTGATAATAATCACACTTTTAGGGATGTGTCATCATTTAAGAAAAATGTTTCAATAAGTCATATCATTTGTATATCAATGCAATAAACTGTTTCATAAATAAAAATTTGAAGGACAGTATTAAAGACTAAACTTAAAATGCTATGCTTCTAAATAAAACTGGAAAATTTATGGTCTTGGCAAAGTCTTTATGAATATTTGTCTCTGGGAGAATATTCTAACTACAGGATCCTAGTAGCTTTCTTGGAAGAATGAACAAAGGTAATGATGCCCCAGACATGACCCTCAACAAATGAAAAATAGGATATAATGGATAAATGCCTTCTATTTGTTCCTCTTGGTGTGTAAAACTTTACCACAAATGCAACCACTTAAAGTAATGGAAATTTGTCATATGGTTCTATAGGTCAGAACTGCAAAATCGATCTCACTGGGCTGAAATGAATGTTTTTTCAGGACTGTATTCCTTCTGGAGGCTCTAGGGGACAATCCATAGCTTTCTCTTTTCCAGATTCTAAAGGCTGCCTGCATTTCTTGGTTTGTGGCCCCCTTCCATCTTCACAGCCAGCAATGCCTAGTTGACACATTCTCATGATGCCATATCAATTCTCTGTGAGGATATTTCTTGAAGAGATCAGTATTTGGATCAGTAAACTGGGTAAAGGTCACCTCATCGATATAGGCAGGCATCATCCAATCCATTGAAGGCCTGAATAGGACAAAAAGGCAGCACTCTGGACATATACCATTGGCTCTTCTGTTTCAGGATACTGATTTTCTTGGTTCTCCAGCTTGCAGAGGGCACATTGTGAGACTTCTTGTCCTCCATAATCACAGAAACCAATTCCTGCAATAAATAAATATTTCCCTCTCTCTACAAATTTTTATATATATACATATATTATATATGTTACATGTATATGTGTTGTGTGTATATATATACATACATATATACATATGTATGTATACATATATGTATGTATACATACATATATATGTATATGTATATATATGTATACATACATATGTGTATGTATATATACACACATATATATAAAATATAAACAGACACATACACACATATGTATCTCATAGTGTGTATAATACTCCCTCAGAGACAAATATTCATGAATACATTGCCAAGTACTGGAACTATCTGCAGTGTGCCAACAATCTCTCTTAAATACCCTTTCAGATCTTCCGCCCCTTTAAAAATATACATATATATTTTTCTGAACAACTTCATAGTAGGTTGCTTACCTAATACCCTTAACTCCTTAATAATAAAGAATACATTTTCTAAGAAATCGTTTAATTCCTTATGTCATCATAGTACAGTTCAAAACATGGTGTTGAAAATCAGAAAATACTACCGTAATACTGTGACTTAATGTAGTCTCTTGGGTTTTTTTAAAATGTGTTTGCCTGGAAATAGCTCTTTTATTTTAATTTTCAAAGAATTATTTAATAATAGAGTGTTTTTGAATTAGATTTTTTTCTCCAAACTTTATGCTGTCATTTTTCTGTCTTCTTGATTCCATACTTTCAGTTGAACTCTCATCTATTTTTCTTCTTTTTCCTCCTTAATGATAATGTGTATTTTTCATCTGGCCACTTTAAGATTTCCCTTCTGAATTGGCATTTAGAAAGTTTACTGTGCTACTGCCAGGGTTTATTTTCCTTATGACTATCCTACCTGCGGTTCCTGTGCCTTCGTGAGTTCATAGGTTTTGGTCTTTCATCTACTTTGCAAAAGAATGAGTAATTCAAGAAAAATTCCTTCTGTCATTTTACCTTTCTCTAATTAAACCACAGACCTTTATGAAGCACAAATATATTTATCAAAAGTTTCTTAAGTATTTTAATAACTTTTTTCTCATACTAAAGATTGCATGAGAAATACATAGAAAATACCATGTTTGGGCTATGGAGAAAAAAACATTAAAACATGGTTTGATATGTTTAATCCAGTTCTATTAACTTCTACCTGTGTTGCTAGATGACACTACTGAAAGCCAAAATACATATGTATCCTTTTAGACTCATTGTCCACACCGAAAATGTAAATATTCCATATGCAAAAAAAGCGAAGGTAGATGTGGAACATGTCTGAATAGCAGCTCACATCCCTTCTCTCTAGAATGTCGGACCCTCACATTCCATTGCTCTCTCATGTCCTCTGAGTATTTTATATGTTTTATACTTGTTTTTGGCAGAAAATTTAATTTGATTAAAACCTCTACACTCAGGACCCAAAGTGGAAGTGCTATTTGTTAATATTTTTAACATTTAAAAAATAATTATAACATAAAATTTATACAGATTTTAGAGAAAACTTTTGGGGCTGGAGGTCCCCATGTAGATTAAAATTACCTTAGCAAATGATTTTAAGTTAAAACGGTCATTTAACACTTAGACGACCTTCAATAATGCAGGATATTTGATTATTCTTGCTCTACAAGAATTAGATTGGTGCAAAAGTAGTTGCAGTTTTTGAAAGTAATGGCAAAACCCACAATTACTCATGCACCAACATAATACGTCTTACCTGATATCAAAAGAAAAATTACATGTTACTTGATTACAACCAATAGTAAAATAAGTTCAGGTGTATTTTTAGCAGTAATCTTCAATAATATAAAATTGTTTTAAGAAAAAATAAGTTAGAATTATTAATTTTGAAGTACAAATTATGAATGTTACAGAAATTATGCATTTTGATGAGAATTTCTCATGTAGTATGAACTCATATTTAAGGTTTAATGAGTTTAAGATGAAGGAATGAATCTTTTATTTCAGTGAACACTGAAATTTTAATTTTTCACAATAAATAACTAAAATCTTGTACATAGATGAAAATGTAAAAAGAAAATGTATTATGATTTAATATTTAATACTTGAAATAATAGAGGAGAAAAGCCGGCTTTTCTTTTGCAAAGTCATTAAAAGAATTTTAGGAAGATTCATAAAAATTAAGATGAGTGACGCTAAACCACAGTGTCCTTTTAAACATTTACAAGCTTTTATTACTGAAGATTCTGTGCTTAAGTATAGTAGTAAAAGTAAAAATCATTTAATTTCTTGGCAGAATCTATAAATGTTAAATAAAGAGACTATGACTTGGAATAATCAAGTAAAATTGCAGTTTGGCAACCTCTACCTTCATACATCTTTCGATTTTGAGCTTCCTCAAGACAGAGCCTAAGGCAATTTCTTAGGTGCCCAACTTAACTGGAGAACGATTGTTTCATCTTAAAATTTAAATAAGCAATTAAAATATGTTTCATTCTGCCAGTATCATGGAGAGTCTCTCCCCTGTGCACAGTAGAGCGTTAAGACAAGATTATTTTATTTTATAGTTTTTGGAAAGAATAATAACGGATTTTCTCAGCAGCAGACTTACAATTTTAACTCTTTTTTTTATAATTTAATCAAAAAGTTTTTCCAAAATTATGGTGGTCATACATTCTAGTATATTCAGCGTGGTCAAATGTTATTTTCATTTTATTTTAAATTTCTTTTTTTCTTAATTGCATTTTAGGATTTGGAGTACATGTGCAGAACATGCAAGATAGTTGCATAGGTACACACATGGCAGTGTGTTTTGCTGCCTTCCTCCCCTTCACCCACATTTGGCATTTCTCCCCAGGCTATCCCTCCCCAGCTCTCCCCACTCCAATATCCCTCCCATATACCTCCTAATAGACCCCAGGGTGTAGTATTCCCTTCCCTGTGTCCATGTGTTCTCATTGTTCATCACCCACCTATGAGTGAGAATATGCGGTATTTCATTTCCTGTTCTTGTGTCAGTTTGCTGAGAATGAGGTTCTCCAGATGCATTCATGTCCCTACAAAGGACATGAACTCATCATTTTTTATTGTTGCATAATATTCCGTGGTGTATATGTGTCACATTTTCACAGTCTAGTCTATCATCGATGGGCATTTGGGTTGGTTCCAGGTCTTTGCTATTGTAAACAGTGCTGCAATGAACATTCGTGTGCATGTGTCCTTATAGTAGAATGATTTATATTCCTTTGGATATATACCCAGTAATGGGATTGCTGGGTCAAATGGAATTTCTATTTCTAAGGCCTTGAGGAATTGCCACACTTTCTTCCACAATGGTTGAACTAATTTACACTCCCACCAACAGTGTAAGAGTGTTCCTATTTCTCCACATCCTCTCCAGCATCTGTTGTCTCCAGATTTCTTAATGATCGCCATTCTAACTGGCGTGAGATGGTATCTCAATATGGTTTTGATTTGCATCTCTCTAATGACCAGTGATGATGAGCATTTTTTCATATGTTTCTTGGCCTCATGTATGTCTTCTTTTGTAAAGTGTCTGTTCATATCCTTTGCCCATTTTTGAATGGGCTTGTTTGTTTTTTTCTTGTAAATCTGTTTGAGTTCTTTGTAAATTCTAGATATCAGCCCTTTGTCAGATGGGTAAACTGCAAAAAATTTTTTCCCATTCTGCTGGTTGCCAATTCATTCTAGTGACTGTTTCTTTTGCCATGCAGAAGCTGTGGAGTTTGATTAGGTCCCATTTGTCTATTTTGGCTTTGTTGCCAATGCTTTTGGTGTTTTGTTCATGAAGTCCTTGCCTACTCCTATGTCCTGAATGGTTTTGCCTAGATTTTCTTCTAGGGTTTTGATGGTGTCAGGTCTTGTGTTTAAGTCTTTAATCCATCTGGAGTTAATTTTAGTGTAAGGTGTCAGGAAGGGGTCCAGTTTCTGCTTTCTGCACATGGCTAGCCAGTTTTCCCAACACCATTTATTAAACAGGGAATCCTTTCCCCATTGCTTGTTTTGTCAGGTTTATCAAAGATTGTATGATTGTAGATATGTTGTGTTGCCTCTGATGCCTCTGTTCTGTCCCATTGGTCTATATCTCTGTTTTGGTACCAGTACCATGCTGTTTTGATTACTGTAGCCTTGTAGTATAGTTTGAAGTCTGGTCGTGTGATGCCTCCTGCTGTGTTCTTTTTGCTTAGAATTGACTTGGCTATGTAGGCTCTTTTGGTTCCATATGAAATTCATGGTGTTTTTTTTCCAGTTTTGTGAATAAAGTCAATGGTAGCTTGATGGGGATAGCATTGAGTCTGTAAATTACTCTGGGCAGTCTGGCCATTTTCATGATATTGATTCTTCCTAACCATGAACATGGAATGTTTCTGCATCTGTTTGTGTCCTCTCTTATTTCGTTGAGCAGTGGTTTGTAGTTTTCCTTGAAGAGGTCCCTTATGTTCGTTGTGAGTTGTATTCCTAGGTATTTTATTTTCTTTGTAGCAATTGTGAATGGCAGTTTGTTCTTGATTTGGCACTCTTTAAGTCTGTTATTGGTGTCTAGGAATGCTTGGGATTTTTGCACATTGATTTTATATCCTGAGACTTTGCTGAAGTTGCTTATCAGTTTCAGGAGTTTTTGGGCTGAGACGGTGGGGTCTTCTAGATATACTATCATGTCATCTGCAAATAGAGACAGTTTGGCTTCCTCCTTTCCTATTTGAATACCCTTCATTTCTTTTTCTTGCCTGATTGCTCTGGCTAGAACTTCCAGTACTATGTTGAATAGGAGTGGTGAGAGAGGGCATCCTTGTCGAGTGCCAGATTTCAAAGGGAATGTTTCCAGTTTTTGCCCATTCAGTATGATATTGGCTGTTGTTTTGTCATAAATAGCTTTTATTACTTTGAGATATGTTCCATCAATACCGAGTTTATTGAGGGTTTTTAGCATAAAGGGCTATTGAATTTTGTCAAATGCCTTCTCTGCATCAATTGAAATAATCATGTGGTTTTTGTTTTTGGTTCCGTTTATGTGGTCAGTTACGTTTATAGACTTGTGTATGTTGAATCAGCCTTGCATCCCCGGGATGAATCCTACTTGATCATGGTGGATAAATTTTTTGATGTGCTGTTGCAATCAGTTTGCCAGTATTTTATTGAAGATTTTTGCATCTATATTCATCATGATATTGGGCTGAAGTTTTCTTTTCTTGTTGAGTCTCTGCTGGGTTTTGGTATCGGGATGATGCTGGTCTCATAAAATGATTTGGGAAGGATTCCCTCTTTTTGGATTATTTGGAATAGTTTCAGAAGGAATGGTACCAGATCCTCTTTGTGTGTCTGGTAGATTTCAGCTGTGAACCCATCTGGACCTGGGCTTTTTTGTGTGTGGTAGGCTCTTAATTGCTGCCTCGAGTTCAGACCTTGTTATTGGCCTATTCATAGTTTCAACTTCCTCCTGGTTTAGGCTTGGGAGGACACAGGTGCCCAGTAATTTTTCCATTTCTTCCAGGTTTACTAGTTTATATGCTTAGAGTTGTTTGTAGTATTCTCTGATGATGGTTTGAATTTCTGTGGAATCTGTGGTGATTTCCCCCTTATCATTTTTTATTGCATCTATTTGGTTGTTCTCTCTTTTCTTTTTTATCAGTCTGGCTAGTGGTCTATTTTGTTGATCTTTTCAAAAAACCACCTCTTGGATTTATTGATTTTTTGAAGGGTTTTTTATGTCTTTATCTTCTTCAGTTCTGCTGAAGTCTTAGTTATTTCTCGTCTTCTGCTAGGTTTTGAGTTTTTTTTATCTTGCTCCTCTAGCTCTTTCAATTTTGATAATAGGGTGTCAGTTTTGGATCTCTCCACTCTTCTCAAATGGGCACTTATTGCTATATATTTTCCTCTGGAGACTGCTTTACATGTGTCGCAGAGATTCTGGTATGTTGTGGCTTCGTTCTCATTGGTTTTGAAAAACTTCTTTATTTCTGCCTTCATTCCATTGTTTATCCAGTCAACATTCAAGAGCCACTTGTTCAGGTTCCATGAAGCTGTGTGATTCTGAGTAAGTTTCTGAATTCTGAGTTCTAGCTTGATTGCACTATGGTCTGAGAGACTGTTTTTTATTATGTCAGTTGTTTTGCACTTGCTGAGGAGTGCTTTACTTCCAATTATGTGGTCAGTTTTAGAGTAGGTTTGATGTGGTGCTCAGAAGAATGTATATTCTGTGGATTTGGGGTGGAGAATTCTGTAAATGTCTATCAGGTTTTCCTTGTTCCAGGTCTGAGTTCAAGCCCTGGATATCCTTTTTAATTTTCTGTCTGGTTAATCTGTCTAATATTGACAGTGGAGTGTTAAAGTCTTCCACAATTTTTGTGTGGGAGTCTAAGTCTCTTTGTAAGTCATTAAGAATTTACCTTATATATCTGGGAGCTCCTGTATTGGGTCCATATACATTTAGAATCATTAGCTCTTCTTGTTGTATTGATCCTTTTACCATTATGTAATGACCTTCTTTGTTTCTTTTGGTCTTTGTTGCTTTAAAGTCTATTTTATCAGAGATGAGAATTGCAACTCCTCCTTTTTTTTTTGCTCTCCATTTGCTTGGTAGATCTTCCTCCATCCCTTTATTTTGAGCCTTTATGTATTCTTGCATGTGAGATGGGTTTTCTGGATACAGCACACCGATGGGTTTTGACTTTTTATCCAATTTGCCAGTCTGTTTCTTTTGATTGGTGCATTTAGCCCATTTACATTTAGGGTTAATATTGATAAGTGTGAATTTGATACTGCCATTTTGATGCTAGCTGGCTGTTTTGCCCTTTAGTTGATGCAGATTCTTCATTTCGTTGAAGCTCTTTAGCATTTGGTATGTTTTTGGACTGGCTGGTACTGGTTGTTTCTTTCTATGTGTAGTGCCTCTTTCAGGAGCTCTTGTAAAGCAGGCCTGGTAGTGACAAAATCTCTGAGTACTTGCTTGTTTGCAAAGGATTTTATTTTTCCTTCACTTATGAAGCTCAGTTTGGCTGGATATGAAATTCTGGGTTGAAAGTTCTTTTCTTTAAGGATGTTGAATATTGGCCCCACTCTTTTCTGGCTTGTAGAGTTTCTGCCGAGAGATCTGCTGTGAGTCTGATGGGCTTCAAGACTATAGTGACTAGCTCTGCAAATTTTTATGCTTCTCTCTCTTTTTCTTCCCCTCTTACTTATTTTTTCTTCTCTTGCTAGCAACATATCACATTATTTCCTCAATTCTGACACTTCTTGTAAAATATATTTGTGTTCTGAGTAGCCTACAATAAAAATTACATAACCCGGTGTGCTGGGGTGATAGGTCTTGAAAGGCTGCAGATCAAGAATACAATGTGTAAAGGACATCAGAGTGATTCAAGAAGAGGAATCTGCTGGGTTGCATCTGGCCAGGGATGTATTCCACACAAACAAGAACCAGAGATGTCCAGAGCTTAAGCAGGAAATAAAATATAACTGAAATCAAGGATTCTAGAGGAATTTCAGCAATATGTCTAAGAGAGACACATAAGCCAATGAACGTTTCACCAAACAACAACCCCAAAAGGTTACTCAGGATTTTGTACCACTCATTCAGTGTAACATGATATTTTATCATGAAAAACATTTATAAAGAGACACTGCTTTTAAGGAGAACCTGTAGTTTAAAAAGAAAGTAAAAGTGGCATAAAAATTTATAAAGAACAACATTTCTTTTTTGGAAAAGCTAAGAGCAATTGAGATTTAAGTGATAATGGTAATAAAAGTAAAGTATGAGGCAAAGTACTATCTCTAGCATATGATAGTTACTCTTTACTGAGAAATTCTTAGAGGTTATTAAATAAATAATATAAATTATTTCTTGTAATTTTAACAAAAATAATTATCATCACCATGTTGCAAATAAAGAAATTGAGATGTTCAGAATTTTAGTTCTTCCTATAGTTACATTCTCCAATACATGGCTCACATAGAAGTCTTTGCCAAAGTTTCTCACTCACTTGTGGGAGCTAATAATTAAAATAATTGAACTCATGAAGATAGAGAGTAGAATAATCATTACCAGGGCCTAGGGAAGGTAGGAGAAATGATCACTGGTTGTAAAAATATAGTAAAATAAGATGAGTAAGATCTAGGATTTGATAACACAATAGGATGACTAAAGTAAACCATAATTTAGTATCTATTTAAACAATAACTAAAATAGTTTGATTGGAATATTTATAACACAAGTAAGTGGTAAGTGCCTGAGATTATGTATACTCCACTTACCCTGATGTGATTATATCATATTGTATGCATGCGTCAAACTATCTCATGTACCCAATAAATATGTACCCCTACTATGTACCCATAAAAATTAAAATTTTGAAATTAAAAAAAAAGTCTTTACCTTGGACTTTGTTCTGGGAAGAATCTAAATTAAGTCATTCTATTCTAGAAATATTTCTTTGAAATTCACAGTCAGGCCAGGCTTGGTGGCTCACTCCTGCAATCCCAGCACTTTGAGAGGCCAAGGTGGGTGGATCACCTGAGATCAGGAATTTGAGACCAGCCTGGCCAACATGGTGAAATCCTGTCTCTATCAAAAATAGAAAAAATTAACTGGACTTGGTGGCAGGGGCTTATAATCCCAGGTATTCATGAGGGTGAGGCAGGAGAATCATTTGAACCCTGAGTCAGAGGTTGCAGTGAGCGGAGATTATGACATTGCACTCCAGCCTGGGAAACAAGGGCAAAATTCTATCTCAAAAGAAAAGAAAAATCACAATCAGTAATTTATGTTTAGGAGTTACTGACTGACATTAAGGAAGCTTGACCCCTTCGTTTGAATGTAGGGTTCTAGCAGTAATGATCTATATTAAATTCATGTTTGTAATCCCCAGACAGCTTAGTGCAATGTCTTAGACACATGAAAGAAATATTTGTGGAAATAATTTTATCATTTGTTTATTGTATGGTATCAGGACTCTTTTTTTTTTTTTTTTTTTTTTTTTTTAATTTTTATTGCATTATAGGTTTTGGGGTACATGTGCAGAACGTGCAAGATAGTTGCATAGGTACACACATGGCAGTGTGTTTTGCTGCCTTCCTCCCCCTCACCCACATTTGGTATTCATCCCCAGGCTATCCCCCCCGGCCCCCCCCGCTGTCCCTCCCCCATTTCCCCCAACAGTCCCCAGTGAATAGTAGACCGCCTCTCTGTGTCCATGTGTTCTCATTTTTCTCACCCGCCTATGAGTGAGTATATGCGGTATTTCTTTTTCTGTTCTTGTGTCAGTTTGCTGAGAATGATGTTCTCCAGATTCATCCATGTCCCTACAAAGGACACAAACTCATCATTTCTGATTGCTGCATAATATTCCATGGTGTATATGTGCCACATTTTCCCAGTCCAGTCTATCATCGATGGGCATTTGGGTTGGTTCCAGGTCTTTGCTATTGTAAACAGTGCTGCAATGAACATTCGTGTGCATGTGTCCTGGACCTAGAAATAGAAATTCCATTTGACCCAGCAATCCCATTACTGGGTATCTATCCAAAAGACTGTGAATCGTTCTACTATAAGGTATCAGGACTCTTTCATACTAATGTTTTATACAAGGCTTAATAATATAATACCTAAAACAAATCAGAAGTACCTTTAAGATGAAAAATATAAGTGATATAATCATTTTATATATGAATCCATATTTTCTATCTTAACTGTAATAGGTATATATTCAAAACTATAAATTTATAAAAAATACATAACATGCAAGTAGACATCATTTTTTATGTGCTAATCACAAAAAAGTTGTTAAAAATAGAAAGAGAGATGAAAGGTACTTGTTTTAATCAACTGGCATCTCTAAATATAGTTCAGTCAGTGCAATGTTATTTATCTGGAACATACTTTGATTCTTAAAATCATTTATCTTAATGCCTTAAATAAGTGAATTAAATTGTGAATAATGCTCTTTTATTTAAACAGCTTGATAATTATCTGTTATCATAAAAATAACAATGCAGTGTTTTATCTAGCCATAGTGTAAAATAATATTCTATACATTAAAGCAAGTTAGAAAACTATAAATTATTTTTGTTAATGTACTCACTGATTATTTCTATTACTCTCTGAAAGCCTATAATCTTAATCATGTAGCATGAAATTCAAAACAAGATTCGTTGATGATGAAAATGACTCAGATAAAAACAAAAAACATTTTATATGATTAGTATGACTTTTTCAGGTCATCAATAAATAGTAAAATACATAATTTATTTTTTGCTACATCATGTAGCTTAGACTACATGCTTACACTTAATTCCTGTTTGTTACCTTATTCTCCTCACCACTACCTTCAGCAAACATGATTTTGTAATTATGTGGTTTAGGTGTTAATATCCAGAGGCTAGTATTAAAACTGATTTCAGTGGGCCAGACTTACACAAGTTTACATTTTGCAATTATTCATCCCTCTTTAGCCTGAGATTTAAAAGAAAAACACTCAACTCAGAACTGATCTGGCAACATTTCAGTCATTATCTTTGCAGAAAGAATACTCAGTTTACTGTGGTAATTAAAAGACTGTCTAATCCATTTGGTGCATTGAAATCAGTTTTAATACTAGCCTCTGGATATTAACACCTAAACCATATAATTACAAAATCGTATTTGCTGGAAGTAGTGGTAAGGAGGAAAAGGTAATAAACAGGAATTGATTCCTCAGCCTCCTAATTTCCCACTTCTTTTCCTATGACAGAAATTTATAATTAGATACTCTGTCATGAAAAAATGTGTGTGACTATTTACCTGTTTTGAATAAATACTTGTTTGCTTCTGGAATCTTTATTTAATGCTTTTATTTTTTTCTGATTCAATAAAAACAAGAGTAAAATTATATCTTAAGTTATTGTTTGAACTTTCAGTAGTCAATAACAGCGATTCCAATTGCTGATTTTAACATAGCCAATCCAGCATGGACTTTTCACTAGCTTGTGGCTATTGAACCAAAGCTAATTTCTCACAGGTTCCTCTCCTGTGAGAAAGTAATCATATCAGAAATAGATTTTTGAGATATTTTATTGTACTTTGAAAAAACTTACTTTAAAATATCACAATTTATAAAACACACACACTACTCTACTCCAGTCCAGTTACTGACTGATATATCTTCATTCATTCATCCATTTACTCATTTCTTAAATAATGATTGACTTTCAAATATGTTCCAAGTATTTGGCTAGATGTGTAATGAGCACAAAGTTTGTACTATTTGCCTGTATAAAATTTATAGTAGAGTGGGGATCTCAGGAAGTATGCAAGCAAACACACAAAAATTAAATAACTATAACGTGACATGTTAGGAAGATAGATAATTCAGTTATAGAGAACAATATAAAACATAATTTAAAAGTTCTTTTGGCTGGACACGTTGCTCACAATTGTAAGCCAGAACTTTGGGAGGCCCAGGTGGTGGATTACCTGAGGTCAGGAGTTCAAGACCAGCCTGGTCAACATGGCAAAATCTTGCCTCTAGTAAAAATACAAAAATTATCTAGGTGTGGTGGTGGGCACCTGTAATCCCAGCTAAGGCAGGGAGAATCTCATATGAACCCAGCAGGCGGAGGTTCCAGTGAGCCTAGATCTCACCAATGCCCTCTAGCCTGGGCAACAAGAGTGAGGCTCCATCTAAAAAAAAAAAAAAAAAAGTTTCTTTAAAATAAGTCACCTGCTTATATATTTCAGAAGAAAGGGAAAGAACCACATATATGAAGATAATGTTATGGCAAAGAATCATGATAAAGTCAAGCTTTAAGAGAAAAAGAGTCTTTTGGAAGATTTGGGAAACAGAAGAGGAGTATTCTTGGGGAATCTTCCTGCCTAAAGAGGAAAGAAACTTTAAAGAAAAACAACTGTAATAGATAACTGGGGAACAAAATAGGATATAGAATATAATGCAGATTTCATCTAAGAGCTGAAGGGTTTTAAGCTATTTTTTTTAAGTCTGGCAACAGAATGAGTGGAGGTGAAAACAAGATTTGAGGGACCAGGCAGATGTTAATTGCAATTGTATAAAGAAGGATGCTATTTTTTGCACTGGAGAAGGTGTCAATAATGATAAAGCAAATATATTTCTAGAAGGTTCTGGAGATATGCCATGAGACAGCATGTGAATTGACCACGTTTTCTACATCTTTGACCAGGTATAGTATTTAGTGTACCTTGACATTTAATTTTACTAAAGATAATTCATGTGTTTGTGTTATAAGGATATTACTAAGGTGGGAAGGAGAGACTACCTTAAAAGAAAAGGTAAAGTGGAAGAGGCTGAGGTAGATGAAGAGAGAAGATGGCACTGTAGGACCAACTCAGGATTGCAGCTCCCAGTGAATCTGCAAATGGTGAGTGGACACCGCATTTCCAGATGGATCTTTATTACCCATAGGCCAGGAGATTCCCAGGTGTAGGAGCTGCATGATCCACCAGCGCTGCTCTTTGGGCCGGTGCAGCTGTTTGGGCCGGGGCCTCAGCACAGTGGCACACCATAAAAAAATACACTGGTTTGGTTGCCCTGTTAAACCAGCAATTGGAGATTTTGGAAGGCAGATTAGCACATTCATCTAATTAAACAGGACTTAAACAGAAAGCCAGGCCAGGAGATTCCCAGGCAACAACGTGATTCCAGCCAGTGCAGTGGGTCGCTGTATGGGAAATCACACAGATCCCTGCGCCCTTTCAGCAGGTGACTGGAACACCTGGGAGAGAGTCAACCATTCAACTTAAAAAAAAGGGGGGGCTCTGAGGGAGGGAGCCAGGTGATCAGGCTCTGCGGGTCCCACCCCGACAAAAACAAACAAAACAGCATTTGGAAATGTTCGGGGTTGAGAGTTTCATGGCAAGCACAATGGAACCCAGGATGGGGCAGCTCAGAGCGGGAGGGGCGTCTGCCATACTGAGGCACTCAACTCCTAAGGAGCTACACTGCCATTGCTGATGCAGCCTGCCATTGCCGAGGCAATCCACCATTGCTGGGGCAACCTGCCATAACAGAGAGTTCACCACTACAGAGGTGGGCAATCATCACCATGGCAGCTCTAACCACACACATATAAACAGGATTATAGGGAATTACACATGGCAGCAGGGCAAAGCCCACAGCAACACGGTAGAGCCCACAGCAGCAGGGTGGAGCCCACGGCAGCAGGGCAGAGCACATGGCAACAGGGCGGAGCCCACGGCAGCTCAGCATAGCCACTGCAGGCAAGCAGTGATTAGACTGCCTCCTTGCTGGGCAGGAAAGTGCAAGAGATACTCATAAATAAAGCCCTAACTCCCTGGGACAGAGCATCTGAGGAAAAAAAAAGGGGCTTTATGAGTTCTGCTGCAGCATATTTAAACGTACCTTCCTAGCAGCCCTGAATGAACAATGGAGCTCACAGCTCAGCACTAGAGCTCCTATAAAGTACAGACTGTCTCCTCAAGTATAAAGTACAGACAGTCTCCTCAAGCAGCTCCCTGACCCTCGTGTATCCAAAGAGTCACCTCACAAAGGACTGATCAGACTGACATTTGGCAGGCATCATTCAGGTACAAATATAGCAGAAGAAAAATCTGGTAGCAACCCTCACGTTTCTGCAGCTGCTACAGGAGTTCCCCAGGCAAGCAGGGCCTGGAGTGGACCTCAGCAGTCCTATAGCAGTGGGGCCAGACTGTTAGAAGGAAAACTAAGAAACAGAAATACATCGTCATCAACAATTTGGACGTCCACTCAGAGACCCAATTGGAAAATCAGCAACTAAACAGATGACAGGTGGATAAATCCACAAAGATGGGAAGAAACCAGCACAGAAAGGATGAAAACACCCAAAACCAGAACACCTTGCCACCTACAAGGGACCACAACTCCTCACCAGCAAGGCAACAAAGCTGGACGGAGAATGAGTGAGATGAAATGACAGAATCAGACTTCAGAAGGTGGGTAATGAGAAACTTCCATGAGCTAAAAGAACATGTTCTAAATCAATGCAAAGAAACTAAGAACCTTGAAAAAAGATTTGAAAAAAGATTTGAGGAAATGATAACAAGAATGGACAACATAGAGAGGAATATGAGTGAATTGAAGGAGCTGAAAAACACAACATGAGAACTTCGCGAAGCACGCACAAGTTTCAACAGCCAAATTGACCAAGCAGAAGAAAGGATATCAGAAGTCAAAGATCAACTCAATGAAATAAAAAGAGAAGCAAAGATTAGAGAAAAAAGCACAAAAGGAATGAGCAAAGTCTCCAAGAAATGTGGCACTATGTGAAGAGACCTAATCTACATTTGATAGGTGTACCTGAATGTATGAAGAGAAAGAATCCAAGCTGGAAAATACTCTTCAGGATATTATCCAGGAAAATTTCCCTAACCTAGCAAGGCAGGCCAATGTTCAAGTCCAGGAAATACAGAGAACACCACAAAGATATTCTGCAAGAAGAGCAACCCCAAGGCACATAATCGTCAGATTCACCGGGGTTGAAATGAAGGAGAAAATGCTAAGGGCAGCCAGAGAGGAAGGTGGGGTCACCCACAAAGGGAAGCTCATCAGACTCACAGCAGATCTCTTGGCAGAAACCCTACCAGAAAGAAGAAAGTGGGGGCCAATATTCAACATCCTTAAAGAAAAGAACTTTCAACCCAGAATTTCATATCCAGCCAAACTGAGCTTCATAAGTGAAGGAAAAATAAAATCCTTCACGAACAAGCAAGTACTCAGAGATTTTGTCACCACCAGGCCTGCTTTACAAGAGCTCCTGAAAGAGGCACTACACATAGAAAGGAACAACCAGTACCAGTCACTCCAAAAACATACCAAATGCTAAAGAGCATCAACAAAATGAAGAATCTGCATCAACTAATTGGCAAAACAGTCAGCTAGCGTCAAAATGGCAGTATCCAATTTACACATATCAATATTAACCCTAAATGTAAATGGGCTAAATGCACCAATCAAAAGACACAAAGTGGCAAATTGGAAAAAGCCAAAACCCATTGGTGTGCTGTATCCAGGAAACCCATCTCACATGCAAGGATACACAAAGGCTTAAAATAAAGGGATGGAGGAAGATCTACCAAGCAAATGGAGAGCAAAAAAAAAAAAAAAAAAAAAAAAAAACAAAACAGGAGGTACAATTCTCATCTCTGATAAAATAGACTTTAAAGCAACAAAGATCAAAAGAGACAAAGAAGGACATTACATATTGGTCAAAGGATTGATACAGCAAAAAGAGCTAATGATCCTAAATATATATGGACCCAATATAGGAGCACCCAGATATATAAGGTAAGTTCTTAATGACTTACAAAGAGACTTAGACTTTCACACAATAATAGTGAGAGACTTTAACACTCCACTGTCAATACTAGACAGATCAACCAGACAGAAAATTAACAAGGATATCCAGGACTTGAACTCAGACCTGGAACAAGAAAACCTGATAGACATTTACAGAACTCTCCACCCCAATTCCACAGAATATAATTCTTCTGAGCACCACATCACACCTACTCCAAAATTGACCACATAATTGGAAGTAAATCACTTCTCAGCAAATGCAAAACAACTGAAATCATAACAAACAGTCTCTCAGACCATAGTGCAATCAAGTTAGAACTCAGAATTCAGAAAATAACTCAGAATTGCACAGCTTCATGGAAACTGAACAACTGGTTCTTGAAAGTTGACTGGATAAACAATGAAATGAAGGCAGAAATAAAGAAGTTCTTCAAAACCAACAAGAATGAAGACACAACACACCAGAATCTCTGGGACACATTTAAAGAAGTCTCTAGAGAAAAATATATAGCTATAAGTGCCCACATGAGAAGAGTGGAGAGATCCAAAATTGTCACCATAACATCAAAATTGAAAGAGCTAGAGGAGCAAGATCAAAAAATTCAAAACCTAGCAGAAGACAAGAAATAACTAAGATCAGAGCAGAACTGAAGGAGATAGAGACACGAAAAACCCTTTAAAAAATCAATAAATACAAGAGCTGGTTTTTTGAAAAGATCAATAAGATAGACCACTAGCCAAATTGATAAAAAAGAAAAGAGAGAATAGCCAAATAGACACAATAAAAAAACGATAAAGGGGAAATCACCAGAGATTCCACGGAAATTCAAACCATCATCAGAGAATATTACAAACAACTCTATGCACATAAACTAGTAAACCTGGAAGAAATGGATAAATTCCTGGGCACCTGTGTCCTCCAAGCCTAAACCAGGAGGAAGCTGAAACTGTGAATAGACCAATAATGAGGTCTGAAGTTGAGACAGCAATTAAGAGCTTACCACTCAAAAAAAGCCTAGGTCCTGATGGGTTCACAGCCGAGTTCTACCAGACACACAAAGAGGAACTGTTACCATTCCTCCTGAAACTATTCCAAATAATCCAAAAAGAGGGAATCCTTCCCAAAGCATTTTATGAGACCAACATCATCCGGATACCAAAACCCGGTAGAGACTCAACAAGAAAAGAAAACTTCAGCCCAATATCCATGATGAACATAGACATAAAAATCTTCAATAAAATACTGGCAAGCTGATTGCAACAGCATTCAAACATCAAAAAGCTTATCCACCATGATCAAGTAGGATTCATCCCAGGGATGCAAGGCTGGTTCAACATATGCAAGTCTGTAAACGTAATTCACCACATAAACAGAAGCAAAAACAAAAACCACATGATTATCTCAATTGATGCAGAGAAGGCATTTGACAAAATTCAACAGCCCTTTATGCTAAAAACCCTCAATAAACTCGGTATTGATGGAACGTATCTCAAAATAATAAAAGCTATTTACGACAAACCAACGGCCAATATCATACTGAATGGGCAAAAACTGGAAGCATTCCCTTTGAAATCTGGCACTAGACAAGGATGCCCTCTCTCACCACTCCTATTCAATATAGTAGTGGAAGTTCTAGCCAGAGCAATCAGGCAACAAAAAGAAATGAAGGGTATTCAAATAGGAAAGGTAGAAGCCAAATTGTCTGTATTTGCAGATGACATGATAGTCTATCTAGAAGACCCCACTGTCTCAGCCCAAAAACTCCTGAAACTGATAAGCAACTTCAGCAAAGTCTCAGGTTATAAAATCAATGTGCAAAAATCCCAAGCATTCCTATACACCAATAACAGACTGAAAGAGAGCCAAATCAAGAACGAACTGCCATTCACAATTGCTACAAAGAGAATAAAATACCTAGGAATACAACTTACAAGGAATGTAACGGACCTCTTCAAGGAGAACTACAAACCACTGCTCAACGAAATAAGAGAGGACACAAACAGATGGAGAAACATTCCATGTTGATGGAGAAACATTCCATGTTCATGGTTAGGAAGAATCAATATTGTGAAAATGGCCAGACTGCCCAGAGTAATTTACAGACTCAATGCTATCCCCATCAAGCTACCAATGACCTTCCTCACAGAACTGGAAAAAACTACGTTAAACTTCATATAGAACCAAAAGAGAGCCTGCATATTCAAGTCAATTCTAAGCAAAAAGAACACAGCAGGAGGCATCACACTACCGGACTTCAAACTATACTACAAGGCTACAGTAATCAAAACAGCATGGTACTGGTACCAAAACAGAGATATAGACCAATGGAACAGAACAGAGACCTCGGAGGCAAGTAAAATCAAATGTGCTCCCAAAACCAAGCACATAATATGTTCCACTGTTAGTTAGCTGAGTTTGAGCATCCTCATAACCTCTAATCAGAGTGTACCTGAAATCTTCCATGTGTTCAGTATATAGCATTCTTACTACCCTGCCTGCATTTGAATCTCTGCCACATTCAAGCTCGCTGTAGGAAACTAGGAATAGATTCTGTTTGTCTACATTTGAGTAGTTTTCATTTGTCTTCATATAGCATATTAGTAAAATTATTCCCATGTATATAGTAATCACACAGGCAGCTTTCAAGATTAAATGGTAGACAAGAGACTTGAACAGACATTTTTCCTGAAAGATGTGTAAATAACCAATAAGCACCTGAAGATTATCTAATCTTTGCTAAACTTTGGAGAAATGTAAATCAAAACCACAATGAAATATGATGTCACACTCTTATAATGAGTAACATAGAAAAAAACCCACAGAAAATAGCAAGTTTTGATAAGGATGTTAACAAATTGGAAACCTACGCATTAATGATGGGATGTAAAGTGGCAGAACCACTGTGGGATATACTTTTTTAGCATTTTCTAAAAAATATACATACGTTATCATTATATCCACAAATTCCACTTATGTAATAAAAGATAAAAATTCAAACACACATTTGCACACTCATGTTCATAGCACCATTATTCACAACAGCTAAAATGTAAAAGCTACCCAAGTGTCACAGATGGATGAATAAATAAACAAAATATGGTCTATATATCCAATAGAATAGTGTTGCACCCTAAAAGAAATACAGAATACTTATAAATGATCATTCATGCTACAACATATATGATCCTTGAAGATACTATGCTAAGTGAAAGAAGCCAGGCACAAAAGGGTAACCGTTGTACTTTTTTACTAATAAGAAGTGCCAAGAGTCGTCACATTCATTAAGACAGATATAAGAATGGCTGTTGCCTAAGGCTGGAGGGAACAAACAAAAGAATGTTATTGTTTAAAAGGTATAAAGTTTTTATTTGGGAATATAAAATAATTCTGTAGGTGGATGATGGTTGCATATGCACATGAATTTACTAAATATCACTGAACCACACACATACAAATGACTAAAATAAAAAATTCAGAGTAAGTTTTGTATGTTTTTGGAACTTAAGATAAAAGGCCATTCAAAGATGAACACTTACAGTTTAGATGTGAATTTTGACTTCTCAGCAGAGTCAGGTAATACTTTCATGTAGACTGACCCATGTATACATGCATATCTATAATTGTTTCAGTATTTATCCATGTGCGTTTATATCAAACTAAACATAAATTCCTATTGTCTCCCATTTAATTTCATTCTTTACTCCAGCCTTCCCTTGTTGCTTATCTGTAACTTCTGCAGCATTAGTGAGAAACTTGTCTTCCATTATAATCATATATTTATACATTTATTCAAGCAAGTATACATGGAGAACAGTTTCAAAATATTTAAACTGCATGCTTCTAGGAAACCAATTTATCAACATGAGTACAGTGTTTATGAACAGTTTATTTTGCCTTTAGTATTACAGATTTCAGTCAAAACAATTTTTTTTCACCATTTCTTAAGCCACCCCCATTTTTTTCTTCCTTGCATCCTGTCAGTATGGTTTTACCATGCATTTCTAACATAGATTCATTTCTCACAGTATCTATTTCACCCTGGGATCTTCCACACCTCTGGTTTCCTTGTTGTTGTTTGCATACATTAAAGTTTAGTATGTGTGATACATAGCTCTTTGAAATTTTATAAATGCCTAGAGTAATGTATTTACCATCCCAGCCCTATGGAAAACACTTCCTTTATCCTACATTTTTTCCTTTGTGGTCTGTTTATAGTTAATCATTTCCCACCATCCAAAACTTGAAAAATGGTGATCTTTTCTTCAGTTTCTAGAGTTATTTTACTTAATGGAGATATAATCTACATACAATTCATCTGGTTAAGGTATACAATTCAATGGTTTTAATATATTCTCAAGGTTGTACAGTCATTGCTACTATTTAATCCCAGAACATTTACATCATGCCATATATATGACATTATATATATTTATTTTTCTCCTTTTTAAAGAGACAGTCTTACTCTGCCACCCAGGCCAGAGTGCAGTGGCACCATCTTGGCTCACTGAAACCTCTGCCTCCTGGGCTCAAGAGATTCTCCTGTCCCAGCTTCCTGAGTAGCTGGGATTACAGGTGTGTGCCACCACACTCAGCTAATTTTAGTATTATTGGTAGAGATGGGGTTTTTCCATGTTGGCCAAGCTGGTTGCAAACTCCTGATCTCAAGTAACACACCCATCTCAGCCTCCCAAAGTGCTTGGTTTACAGGTATGATCCACTGCACCAGGCCAATAAATTCCATATTAACAGTCACTCTGCAATCTTTTCTCTCCTTAATCTCTGTCAATCACCAGTCTATTTTCTATTCTTAATAACTATATGGATATTTCAAAAAATAGAATAACATAATATTTGACTTTTATTTGTTTATTTTTTTTTTGGCCTGGCTTTTTTTCATTTAGCATAATGTTTCCAAGCCTCACTCATTTTATAACAGATATCTGTACTTTATTTCACTTTATGGTTGGATCATATTCTATTATATGAATATATCATATTTTGTTTATCCACTAATCATTTAATAGACAGTTGTTCTTAGTTTTAGCTGTTACTTAATAATGCTCTTAAGAACATTCACATACAAGATTTTTGTGTGAACATGTGTTTTATAAATTTATAAATTTTTGTAATAAATTCCTTGTGATATATAACTAGAAGTGGAATTGTTGAGAGACAATGCCAAACTTTTTCCAGATTGGCTAGATTATTTTATATCCCGGCCAGCAGTGCATGAGGATTTCATCTTTTCTACATTCTCACCAACCCTCAACACTTTGTGCTGACCACAGAAGAGCAGAGTAGACTCTTCGGATCATGAAACTCTTCTTAGTTTTTACGGTTGTAATGGTTACAGGACGATGTGTATTTCCCAACGAATTTTACATTGAGAAAGTAGTAATTATTCTGTGTGTAAATTATTTCTTAATAATATAATATTAACAATAATTATCAAATTTACAACATGACAATTTTAATACATACACATCACGGGGAAGAGATATGATATAATTAGATTATCTGGGGTGAGTAATTTACTAACTTTTGGTGGTAGATATAAATTTGAAAAATGTTGATTTCGTTTAAAGTTTACAAATAATTTTAAAAATTCTTCTTATTTGCATTTGAATTTACTTTGATATATTAATACAAATTGAGAAAATACTTGTATGAAAGTAATTAATAGTGTTTCCCAGATTTATAGCTACATTCCACAGGTATAATATATAACTTTATCTTTTAAGTGCTATAAAACTCGCATCCTATTTGGAATAAACACAAAGAACTTCCAGATCTGCATGAATGGCAAACAGTAGAAAATAAAAACTCTTTGAAGATTTTTATGCAAATATTCACATTTCCAAAATGACACAAAAATTTTATCTCTTTATTGGCTATTAAGTGTCTATGCTAGGTATCAACAGGATTGAACATGTACTTCATGAAGAGAGAGAGAGAGAGAGTGTGTGTGTGTGTGTGTGTGTGTGTGTGTGTGTGTGTGTTGTGTCTATGAGAAAGACAGAGAGAGAGAGAGACAAAGAGAGAGGGAAGTCAAATTTAAAATTTTTCACTGAATGCATAAAGGCAACTGTTAATATTTAACATACAATAGAAATCCTGGGACATTCAGGATTATGTTGAATTACCAGAGGCAAAGTTTAAATCTCCTTAAATTAGTCTTCTTTCTTTATAGTTTAATAAAGAGATAAGATAAATTAATTAAAAGTCTTCTGTAACATACACATTACTAGCTACTGGGGGTGTGGTGATGAATAAATCACTTCTGCCATGTAGATATTCATATCACATTTAAAGAGAAACACTTGTAATCAGGTAAGTTCAGTAAAAATGGCAAAGATGAAATCAGAGATGGCAGAACAATTGTATTGCACCTATTGTTTCATTAAATTTCTTCATGATTTTTCTAATTTAATTGTTTTAAAAATATTTTAATGACTGATCACATTCTTCTTACATATTATTAATGATTTCTTACAAGTCTTGAAGTTATTTAACTGTGTAAAACTATTCATCAAATAACTTATAGTCTTTTCTTAACTTTTACTCAAATGCTATTTATTACATTTATATATAATCCATCTCTGACTAATACCATTATTATTCTGAAATAGATGTCTAGTCAAATGGTGGTAAATGTTTCCTTGTTACAATACTGTTTCTTGTGTTATATTGAATGTAATTGAAGGGAAAAGAGAAGAATTGAAAAATACATTATAAATCAGAGGATTAGCTGTATGTCTTAAATAAATAAGTGTATACATGTGAGCTTATTTTCTGATTAATTTCTATTATTGAAACAAGTGAGTATTTCTGCTTCAATGGAAAAAATATTCAGTGTCTATAGGACACATCTCCAGGTTATTTGATTAAAATCTCCCACTACCCTTGAGCTATGTTATAACTCTGTAGTAAGTAACTGATATATGCAAAATAATTTCTATGGATATTCAAATTCTGTAATGATCAGCAGATTTTCAATTGACAAATCTCTTCCCCTCTAATATGGTTTGGTTATTTGTCCCCACTCAAATCTCATGTTGAATTATAATCCCAAATGTTGGAGGTGGGGCCAGGAGGGAGGTGTTTGGATTATAGGGATAGATCCTTCATGAAAGTCTTGGGCCATCCCCTTGGTGATAAGTGAGTGCTCACTCTGAGTTTACAGGAGATATGGTAATTTAAAAGTGTTTGTCATCTCCTCCCATACTGTCTTATTTGCTCTCATTCTTACCATGAAAAGTGCCTGCTCCCTCTTTGTCTTCTGCTATGATTAGAAGCTTCCTGGGGCCTCTCCAGAAGCAAATGCTGCTATGCTTCCTGCATAGCCAACAGAATCATGAGCTAGTTAAACCTCTTTTCTTATAAATTACCCAGTTCCAGGTATTTCTTTATAGCAATTGGAGAATGGCCTAATATGCCCTCTAAGAAAATATAACTGTTTCTTAATTTGCACATCCATTTTAATACTCCTGCTGTCCACATGAGTCCTTTTTCTGGATTGCCTTTTGAACCTGTTATAACATTAACTTGATCCACTCATGAGTTAATAAAAACTGTAAAACACATACAATTTTATATTGTTAAGAAAATTATAGTTTTACATTTTTTTTCAGTTTAAAATACCTTTAACACTATTAATAATATCCTCTCTAAGTGCCTCCAATTTTTCTTTGAAAGGATAAAGTAAGCTGGGAAATTGGCATAAATATACTAGAAGCAGAACCTGTGACAGGAATAAAGACATACGTGAATTTTGGTGGAAGTGTTTTTCAGGAAAAAACTGAAGCAGGATAGAGAAGAGAAAAAAAAGAACAAAGATATTTTGATCCACAGGGAAAAGAACCTGGAGAATGCATTACTCCCAGAAGATTGTACTTTTTCTGGACAGAGGGTGAAATGTTGGAAACCATATGTTGCTAACCGGGGCTAAAGGCTACTCCTTGGGGAAGGAGTGGTGATATAAGATTTTTAGGGTGCCAACTCCCATTAGTGAAGAGCATTTCTATGTAGATAGGTCACAGCTCCTAGCCATTATCAGTCAAAGGAGATACAAAGGAGATCTAGGTAGTACAAACACATCACTACTCATAAAAATGTCTCTATGTATAGACTCTATGTCTATGCTTTATGTCTAGGCTTTTTATATGACAAAGGCTGGATATAGCAAATATCAATATTTATCAAATTATATTTATATTTTATGAACCACACAAATTTAGCAAATATTTTGGCAAATGATAAAGCCACAACCTTTTTCTACTTGTACACAAAAATTCTTCAGAATTTATATTTTTGGTAAAACTATGACCATTCTCCTCGGATAATCAGAAGCATACCATTAAGGCCAGACATTATATGTGGCTGACTTGAATAAAAACATGAGTAGGAAAAAACTCACAACTCACAAAAAAAAGAACTATAGATAGCCAATTAAATAAAATATCAGTATTTAACCTCACCTATATAAAGATGAATTTTATACTTTGTATGATGTGTTCTACCCTGGTATGGTTTGGAGAGTTATATGAAAAAAACAAACAAAACTCTATACCCTAAAAAGTTGTTTATGTATTTAAGTAGTAGAAAGTAACAGAAAAAAAGAAAGATAACCTATGCGTTCATAGATACAACACTATAGGAGTCAATTTTTTTTTTTGAGAAAATAGTCAAGATAATAAATCCAAGTCAAAAGTTTAGTCATGTCTTTTCCTCAGTTTTTCTCCCTGCTCCTAATGCAACAACATAATACCTATAACATTGTATTTTCTAAGCTTATAGAAATATTTTTTAAATGTTGACCCTCAGTGTTGGGTCCAACCCACAGACCCTAACCCAGTGATAGATAAACAAATGCACTCAGACAGTTATTCAGTGAAAGACTGGGCTTAGGGTTCCAGGCCACACAGACACAGAGGAGGGTGCTGTAAAGGGTCAGTGTCCATGGCCCTTACCAGCTGGCACTGTAGGCATTTTATTCAGTATAGATTTAATGACAGAGGCTTTGAGTCAATACACTTGTGGATAATTAACATGGTTGTTTTCCCCAGAGAGAGTAGTCCTATGAATGATTAAAGGCCATGTTCTGAGGCCTAAAAGAAACACCATTTTGGGGCAGAGAGCAGCCATGCAGCTGTGGATGTTCAAAGGTTGGTCTTAGGACCACATTATTAAAGAAGCTCTTTAGATAAACTCCCTTACATTCCTTTCTGCTTAATTGTCTCTGGGTAAGAACCTTCGCCTTCAGCTCATTCCTTTCTGAGGGTTTTGCAAAAACCTCCCAGCCTTCCAAGAAGGTTTGCATCCTTCTATAATTTTTCTCTTATAATTTATCCCACCACTCTGAATCCCTCCACTTCAGAAACCTCTGCAATGGACTCTACAGGACATAATATTAAAAACACAAATAAACTTAGTCCTTATTTATTTTACCAACTAGAATTATTGTCAGTTTTCTTGGTCAAATAAATTACAGCACTATGCTCTAATAGAAGCAGCACATGAAAACATAATTCAAACCAACAAAATGTCAACCCTAAATATTTTTTCTGTTTTAAATATCTAATAATAATCCTGTCACTATACTGTCAATTTATTGTTCCTACAGAAAAATGCCAAAAGAAAGTACAGAGAAAGAAATATTTCTTCAGAGACTGCCTTGTGGCTTATCTTAACTGTATCAAAAGATCACATTCCAATTTTAATGATTCTAAGCCGAAGGCTAGAATTTATCAATTTTCCAAGTTTCCAAAGATTCAGGTAGCAAACAAGACACTTTAGATTAGATTAGATTAGCAGGACAAAAGCTTTATGTCTACAGGTTTTGTCCTGATTGTTTATGAGCCATTAAGAGTTGTTTGTAACTCAAAGTTGTGATGTATCTTGACCTTTATAAATAAAAAGGCTTGAACTTTCTGTAGTTCAGAGAAACATCTGGCTCATACAAATACCTTATGAAAGAAACTTATTAATCAGATTTTGTATGTATGATTTCTATTACATTACCCTGTACTCATACAGAGATAATTGTGTCTATTTCAAAATTCAGGTAGGTCTGACTGTCCTATTTGGAAATTATTCTAACCCCAAGTTGAGTCAATCATTCCCATCTCAAACTTATGCTTAACTAAAGCTTCCCATCCCACAAAATAAAAGTATTTGAAACATCTTTGGCTCTTTAAAGAGCACTGTGACTTCATATATCAAAAGAAGTAAAAATATTTTTTGGATTCTCTTTAATAATTAATGTTTAAATTTTATTTCTCTTTGTAAAATGTAATAAAAAATAACTTTAAAAAATCTCTTTTATTGAGATTAATTTAATTTATTTCCTTTTACAAAAAAAATTCTAACAATAGAAACGGCAATGCAAATCATGTTTATAATCTACCACTTTTGTGTCTATTTTCCTACTGCTTTATGCCACAAAAATAGCTGTTTTGTAATAAGTAAAGCCAGACCTATTGGACACAGTCACAATTTTATCTTTTTTAAATATCTTTGAGCAGCCTTACAATAGGGTCATGGTCTCTAGCAAAGCCTATTTTCCTCTAAAGAAATACCTGTGGGCATTTGAGAAAAAGCCAGGCATTTTCAATCCCTTTTGAACACAAAGAGAACATTTTAAAAGGCTGCTAATAATTAAATGGAGATCTAAAGAACCAATTTGCAATAGGTTTTTTAAAGAGGCAAGCTCATTGTGATGAATTGAACTCATAATTGTTCATGAAATATTTGCATATGAGAATTATCTGTATTCCTCAAAATGGTGGGATGAAATTGGAATTCTCTTTCAACGTATTTGAATGCATCTACATGTGCATAGTGAATTGGAGAAACATGGTTATTTTTTTAAAAAATACTACTTTCTGAAACATAATGAATAAAGAGGCAAATCGTATTTAAAATGGAATTATGCATCTCTATAATTCAATGTTTCTATTTTAATTTCTAAGTTTCAAAATGTAGATCACTCAGCATCTACAACTATGGTTAAATACATCACATATTAAAACCACCTAACTCTAGTTAACATAGTGATGTGTGATTCACATCCTGGGTGTCATAAATCCTTGCCCAAATGTGTGATTTTGTATTAAATATGAGAGTTTTAGTCCTATTGATTTCAATATGATTTTTTAAACATGGCTCTGAAAAAATGTCTATATATGTCTCTTATTTAAGAATACTTCATTATCATTATAGCCTCCCAGTAGATAATACCATTACTTTTTATCAAAATTTATTATTATTTTCATACATACTTTTAATTAAAAATTGAAGGTGATAAGAGTAGGGTAAAAAAATATAAAAATTAAAAATCTTCCATAGTTTTTCTACTTTCAACACTCATTTAATATTCTATCAAACATTCTATTACATTTTATTCTACAATGACTTTCTTGTCCAGAAGTATGCATAGATTTACTAACTACTAACTAGATTTACTAACTCTAGTGCATGTATCTATTTTCTACTTTATTTTTAATACATTTTTAAAGTTATAGAAACAAGAATATAGCAAAGAGAGTTCCTTTTCACACACACGGTTTTCTCTATTATACCATCTTACCTTAAAATAGTGTATTTGTCACAATTAGTTAAGAAATATTGCATGTTGCTTTACCTAAAGTCCTTGATTAATCACATTTCCTCAGTTTTTTCTTAATTATCTGTTCCAGAATTTCATCTGGGATATCACATTACATGGCTCTTGTTGTATCACTGTAAGCTCCTCTTGGATGTGACAGCTTTGGGAAGTAAGTTATCAAAAAATACTGGTTTATTGTCATAACTATAGTGAGATTTGTGGAGGAAGAGCACAGTCATGAAGTCCTGTTATCATCACAACATGTAAAGAGTATATGCTATCAACAAGTTGTATTACTGTTGATGTAGATCTTGATAATCTGGCTGAAGTAGTGCTTGTCAAGTGTCAAGTTTCTCCACTCTAGAGTTACTGTTTTTGTCTCCATTCCCATAATATATATTTTGGAAGGCAGTTGTTATTAACAGCCCACAATTATTTGGAGATTTATTATGTTACTTCTTTCCTATTTGGTAAATTACACAATCATTTTTGTGTAACAGTATGAACTCATGTATATTTATTGTGTACTTTGTGTTATAAACTAATACTATTTTATTTATTTTGTTTCTCAAATTATTCCAACTTTGAGTATTGGGAGCTCTTTCAGTTGGGATTATGTTCCTTTGAAGTACCTTTATCACTGTGAAGGGGGTTTTTTGTCTGTTTGTTGCTTTTGAGCACTTTGTTTCTTTCTGGTGCTACATAATACTCCAGACTCAAGTTTCACTTTTTCTGCCTCAGCCTTCGAACCGGCCATTTATCTAGAGTGTTAGTTTCTTCAATAGGTAATGATACCGGAAACCAAGATCTAATGCTCTTTGCTCCTGAGATGTCCATTCTTTTAGGCCCTCTCAGTTGACAGGAAAAAAAAGCATATGTTTGTATGCTAACCTGTAGATGTACACACATATCTACCAATTCATTTATTTAACCATCATCTCCATACTAAACTAAACATGAATTCAACTATTTCTAGCTCTTATGTGTTACCACATTGATCACTTTAACTTTTGGCCTGAAATTTTCACTTCAATTTCAAGAAATTAGGATCCACTGTTCACGGTTACCTTCCAGAATACATTTATAGGATTAATAGTTATTAAATTATAAATTTATTTATAACCCTGTGATAGGCAAGTGTATCAGCTAGAGCATATGTGTTATCCCTCATTTTAAACTTTTCCCCATCAATTTAGAGTTTGCATTATTTATTTAAAACTAATCTGACTATTTTTAAATAAGTGTGAACTCTAATACTATTTTATGAGTAGTGTATATACCTTATAATACAGTATTCATAATTCCTCTTTCTTGTATTTATCACATTCTTGTTATCTGATCGATTAATTAATGATAAAATGAAGAATCTTAGTTTAATTTTTCTTTTTTTAAAAAATTTTACTTCAAATTCTGGGAAACATGTACAGAATGTGCAGGTATGTTACATATGTATACCTGTGCCATGGTGCTTTGCTGCACCTATCAACCCGTCACATAGGTATTAAGCTACACATGCATTAGCTATTTGTCCTGATGCTCTCCCTTTCCTCACCCACACCTAACAGATTTGAAGTGTGTTGATTCCCTCCTTGTGTCCATGTGTTCTTATTGTTCAGCTTCTACTTGTGGGTGAGAACATGTGGTGTTTGGTTGTCTTTTCCTGTGTTAATTAGCTGAGGATGCTGGCTTCCAGCTTCAACCATGTTCCTGCAAAGGACATAATCTCATTCTTTTTTTATGGCTGCATTGTATTCCATGGTATATTTGTACATTTTCTTCATCTAGTCTCTCACTGATGGGCATTTGGGTTGGTTCCATGTCTTTGCTATTGTAAATATTGCTGCAATAAACATATGTGTGAATGTATCTTTATAGGAGAATGATTTATATTTTGGGGGTTATATAGCCATTAATGGGATTGCTGGGTCAAATAATATTTCTAGTTTAGATCTTTGTGGAATCACCACACTGTCTTCCACAATAGTTGAACAAATTTACATTTCCATGTAAATGTAAAAGCATTTTGATTTCTCCACAGCCTTGCTAGCATGGGTTGTTTATTAACTTTTTAATAATTTCCATTCTGACTGTCATGAGATGGTATCTCACTGTGGTTTTGATTTGCATTTATTTAATGATCCGTGATGTTGAACTTTTATTCCATAGATTGTTGGCAGCATGAAGATCTTTTTTTGAGAAGTGTCTGTTTATGTTCTTTGCCCACTTTTTGATAGGGTTTTTTTCTCTCGTAAATCTGTTTAAATTCCTTGTAAATTCCAAATATTAGCCAGTTGTCAGATGGATAGATTGCAAAATTTTTCTCCCATCCTGTAGGCTGCCTGTTTACTCTATGATCAATAGTTTATTTTGCTGTGTAGAAGTTCTTTAGTTTAATTAGATCACATTTGTCAATTGTAGCTTTTGTTGCATTTGCTTTTGGTGATTTCGTCATAAAATATTTGCATATGCCTGTGTCCTAAATGGTGTTGCCTCGATTTTCTTCTGAAATTCTGTTTTGTCAGAAACTAGGATTGCAACACCTGCTTTTTTCTGTTTTCTATTTTCTTGGTAAATTTTCCTCCATCCATTTACTTTGAGCTTATATGTGTCTTTGCATGTGAGATGGGTCTTGAATACAACACAACTATGTCTTAAATCTTTATCCAATTTTCCAGTGTGTTTCTTTTAACTGCAGCATTTAGCCCATTTACATCTGAGGTTAATATGGTTATGTGTGAATATGATTCTGTTATTCTGATTTTAGCTGGTTATTTTGCACATTAGTCAATGCAGTTTCTTCATAACCTTATTGGTCTTTGTATTTTGGTATGTTTTTGCAGTGGCTGGTACAGGTTTTCTCTTTCCATATTTATTGCTTCCTTCAGGAGCTCTTTCAAGGCAGACCTGGTAGTGATGAATTTCCTCAGCATTTGCTTGTATGAAAAGGATTTTATTTTTTCCTTCACTTATGAAGCATAATTTGGCCAGATATGATATTATAGGTTGAAAATTGGCCCCCACTCTTTTCTGACTTGTAGCATTTCTGCTGAGAGATCAACTCTTAGTCTGATGGGAATCCCTTTATAAGTGACCTGGCCTTTTCCTCTGGCTGCCCTTCCTATATTTTCCTTCATTTCAACCTTGGAAAATCTGATGATTATGTGTCTTGGAGTTGATCTTCTTGCGGATTATCTTGGTGGGGTTCTCTGTATTTCCTGAATTTACATGTTGGTCTGTCATTCTAGGTTGAGGAAGTTCTCCTCGTTGATATCCTGAAGTTTGTTTTCCAATGTAGTTCCATTCTCTCTGTCTTCTTCAGGTACTCCAATTAGTTGTATGTTCAGTCTTTTTACATAGTCCCGTAATTCTTGGAGGTTTTGTTCATTATGTTTTATTCTTTTTTCTCTAATCTTTTCTGTCTGCTTTATCTCAGCAAGATAGTCTTCAAACGCTGATATTCTTTCTTCTGCTTGATCCATTTGGCTATTCATTTTGTGGATGCTTTGTGAAGCTCTCACGCTGTGTTTTTCAGCTGTATCAGGTCATTTATTTGGTCACTAAACTGGTTATTCTAGTTAACAACTCCTGTAACCTGTTATTGTTATAAGAGTTATTAAGAAATTATTTTAGGCAGATAGAGAGGAAAAGGGGTCCTTGGAAAGTTTTTATCTCTTTTAAAGCAGCTCCAGAAATGTTTCTTAGTGTTGGCTGTCATACTAAAGACACAGATGTGGGGCTTGCTGGGGAGAACATGGAGAACCCCCATTACCCATGGGTATTGGGAATGTTGGCCATGTTTGAACTAGCTTCTTTTCATGAGAGATCTCCCCATCACATGAGGCTGGGAAAAGTTCTGAAGCAACTGAGAATTTTGGCCAGGGCACAGCCTGGTGTGATTCAAAGGCCTCTGGACTAGATATAGACTCCGACGAACCATTCTGGGTGTTGGTAGAGCATCCTCAACTGTCTTGTTGACAACCTCTTCTTCCTTCTCCATCTGCAGCCTCTTTACTCTTTCTATGCATGAAATGTGCAAGGATTTTTACACTCTAGGAAGAGACTTTTCCACTTTTCCCCCATGGTGAGGTTACTTGCTACCAATTCTTTGGTGAGCAGATAGCATTTCTAAGCCAATAGTGTTAACTTGTGGAAGTATATCAGGCTTTAGGCCTCTTCTGGGAATGATAAATTTTTGCCTTTAGCCGTTAGGGGTGAGATGTCTTCCATAGCTAAATTTTTAGTGTTGATATTGTCCCCCTGGCAGAAAAATGGCCATTTGATTCCTACGTTTCTTTAAGGCACCTATTCTGTCTCATATTAAAACAGTACTTAATTAGTAAAGGGATTTCAAGTCTGGAACTTAACTGAAACCATTCTTCTATGGGTAAATGCTTTAGCATGGGCTATAAAAGCAGGATATAGAGTTCAGCATAGCAACCCCTCCTCCCTTAAAGGGGTCTTGTCCTATTACATAGTTTTTCTTGAAATCCATTTTTTGGAAGGCACATAGGTCACACAAGTCTAGAAGTTCAAAGGAAAATAAAAGGCAGTTACCCTTTTTTTCTGATTAAAAAATAATATTTTCTAGATGAATTGTGATGGCATCTGTCATCACAACTAGAAAATTTCATGTAGATTGAAATACCAATGAAAATAATTATGGATATTTTATATGTACATAACTTAAAATGTAAATGACAATATAGTATTTATTTGGTAGCTAAAATTATGTTTGAACCAAAACATTTTGCTTAAATAATGTGATACATTTTATCAACAGGACCCTATTTACTGACAAATATATTTCGACTCTGTTTCATGAAAGCCTAATGTGTGCTGTCATAACTTGACTGTGAGTAACATTATGTGGCATTTGATGCAGGAAAAGCAAAGTGAATTAGCCAAATAATTTGAAAAGCAAGTGAGAGGAAAATGTAACACTTCAGCCAAAGAAGGTTTATTAATGCACTTTTGAAGTAGAAGACTGTATAAGCTAAGAGTCTGTATTTGAACCCCACATTTTACTGTTTTAAAGGTTCCTTCCTACTTTTGCTGCTACAATATTAACCACAAGATGGACAATGTTTATGGTATGTTCTGTGCAAATTTGTCTCCTATCCCTCAAACAAGTACCTCTTTCCTCAAATTAGATTTTTACTCTTCAGAACTATCCGTATGCATGAAAATAGAATATCTATGAAAAAACTTAAAATATACATAATTTCTATGATGATTTCTCATGTTACAAAATTGTTCTTTATAGATATACATAATGTTCATGGCATGATAAAATTTTTTAAAAATTATATGTATAATCATAGCCATGTTGGTTATTCTAGCATGACAAATCAAGCTTATAGGCTAACTTTACTTTTTCTAAAAAATGCCTTATTATAGACATTAACTAAATCTCAGTTTGAAACATAGTCATTTATGCTTTGTTATATCCCATATTCATCCACTAAACCTCTGTAGAAATGGTGAAAAGACATGATAACACAAGCACACTCTAGGGGTCTTAAAAATTTGCATAAACCAGATTATAGAGAACAATAACCTAAAAGGATAAATGTGTCTTGATAAAGTACTGAGCTGGGAGTTTCACAGCTGATATTCTCATTATCTGTCAGGTACTTGGTTTTGCTACTTACTTTTCCAAGTTTTTTTTTAAGTTATTTTTTCTGAATTGGGCTTCAGGAAAGTTCTATAATTTTACAGATTTCTCTTTTCTGTTGTTTTTACATAGAGTTCAAGATTATGTAACTTGCTTTCTTAGATTTTCCAGCTCTGTTTAACTCTCTACTTTAGTCTAAATCTTCTTTTCCTTTAACTCTTGTCTTTCTTCTGATCAATTATGATACAGTTCTCATAATTTCTCCTTAGTATGGAAATCTGTTCTAGAAGAAAGACCTGAAGGGCCATGTTTAAAAATTCCTAGTGGCTAGACAATTCTACCCTCCTTTTTTCCCTCAAAGTAACCAATGTTATAGAGGAGAAAAACCTCCCTTTGTTTTGGCTGCTCTCTACAACTACCTGATGTCTAGGCCCAAATTTTCACCTAACATTGGATAGGAGATTTGAAGTGACTTGGGGACTGATCAAGGAAAAAGCTATGACCATAGGCTGCAGTAATGCATGATGAGTTTTACTGGAAAGTACTTGAACAAAATTGTAAGAGGTTGTAAGTACCTCACAGTGAGAGGCTGTCCAGAGGATTAAAGTGAGAAAATCACTCCAGAATGAGAGAAGGTTAGGGGAACTCCCAGACAAGAATAGACTCTGAGAGGGGGGCCTTACCTGTCTAGGTGCTGTCAATCAGCTGCATGATGGGGAATCTCTATGTCTGAGATCCTTAAAAGGGCACAGAGCCTAAGGCCTTAGAACGACAAGGCCCTAACATATTAGTGGCTGACAGATTCAGACTGAGGTGTCATGCAAAGCAGACAGTCCCCAAGGGCTAAACAATGCTTTTCTCGCCTATTTTAAGTTAAATGTATTGTGAATTTGGTGCTGGACGACTTTGGAACTAATATATGTTAGCCGGCAGTGAAGAAATACAAAACCTAGGGACAAATACAGAGGCCATGTTTGGCTTATTAATATAACAAAGAGGAATAATAATTCTTGCCACATACTGCCACAAGAGTGTTGGAGGAGTTAATGAGATAATACTTGAAAAGTCTTCTAGAGTTCTTCTCAAGAAAGGTAATTTATTAATATAAAACTAACTATTAATATGCCAAGAAGCCTTTTCCCAAAGTAGCTTATACAAAATCACTGCTTGTGTATTCACTGCAACAGAAATGAGCCGCTCATGGAGATTAGAGACATTCACATCATTCCTTTAGGTTTTATTGCAAGGGCATTCGTTTACATAATAAGAAGTTTTAGGAATATTCTTTAAAAATCAATTTAAAGCCTAGTTTGAGTAGAATTATAAAATGAACATTTGGATTTCAATATAATTATGTAAATAATTAGTTTTTCAAGGATTATTTGTATTTAAATTGTCTTGTTATAAACTGTGGAAGATATTCTTAATATTTTTAAATGTGAAACATTGAGTTAAATACTATGTTTTTACATATATCTAAATTGAAACCTTATCTACATCTGTGACTATCTTCCTTTTGGAGGAATCTATTTTCCTTAACATTTTACATTAAGTGAATTCAGTCTTTGATATAGTTTGGCTCTGTGCCACCACCCACATATCAATTTGTAGCTCAAGTAATTCTCACATGTTGTGGGAGGGACCCAGTGGGAGATAATCGAATCATGGTGTGGATCTTTCCCCACACTGTTCTCATGATAGTGAATGGATCTCACAAGATCTGATGGCTTTAAAAATGATAGTGTTCCTGCACAAGCTCTTTTTTTTTGCCTGCTGGCATCCACATAAGATGAGACTTGTTCCTCCTTGCCTTCTGCCATGATTGCCAGGCCTCCCCAGCCATGTGGATCTGTAAGTCTGAAAAACCAGTAAACCATCTTCTTTTATAAATTGCCCAGTCTCAGGTATCTCTTTATCAACAGTGTGAAAATGGACTAATTCAGTCTTCATATAAATAAGTCACATATTAGAAAGTGTGCATGTGTGTGTGTGTGTCTTTGTTTCTGACTTTCTCTAATTCTTGCTTTTAAGAGTTAAACATCGTAGTATTCTATTATTTTAAACGAGAAGAAAATTATCTGTCTCATATTCAGTGAGATTCATTGCACAAATTGAAAGATTTCTGTTAAGTACACAGGGAACACAGATGTAGCACGGATAATAAATGCCCTTTTGTAGAATTTATTCACATTTCTATAATTATTCTTGACATAGAATGAGTGCAAAGATAATTTAAATAGTCTCATGTTTTTATCAGCTATCTATAACACATATGCATTTATAATTGACTATTTTAATAAATAGAAAGTTAATATTAAAAACAAAAATTTATGCTGATTAGAAAATTTATTCTAATTTTTACACAATTCCTCCTAAAATAATGGGTATATGAAAAGAGGAGCAAACATCAAGCTGAAAAAAAAAATGAGTGGAAATTGTATCCTTTGATCCAGTTGATTATTATAAAGGCCTAGTTTATTCGTGATTTACCATAGACGTTAGCTTTCCACTTTCTGTTTTTCACTAGATCAGTGAGCATCCTACATGTTACCATGCTTTATTCCTGAGACAGATTAGCAGGAAAATGGACATTCACTATACTTGTTTGGATTTCTACACTTAATCTATGTTTGCCTGAGATTTTGGTCTACCTATCTTTAATCCCTGGTGATCAAGCCTGAATGATAATTAGTATCAAAATTATCTGTTGCTATAAATACAGATACAATATTAGGAAATTAATAAAAGGAATTGAATTAAATATTTAAGGACTTTTTTTTCGAATTCTTACTAAACAAACACATGCCTCAGTAATTAAAATAACTGTATAGTAACTAAATGAAAGCATCTAAAATCAATCTAAATAGTCAATTTAATGATTGATGGTTAATGTAATGATAAAGATGTAATTTTTTTCTTATGTATGTTTTTAATCAACGCAGTGATTGATAATGAACAATGCTCACTTTTAGTTGCCTGCCCCAGTGGAATCTGGGCAAACAAATAATGAAGAGCTGAAGCAAAAGATCCAAGAAGATCTGAGGTGGTATCTTGTAAGTGTCTTATACAATCCAGGTTCGTCCATTCCAGATCTGTTTGTGTCCTTACGATCGTGCTTTCTTCTAACTCTACAGAACCTTTAAGTTTTGTATGAATAATATGCCTTTACTTCTTACCTGAACGGTAGACATACAAATCCAAATATGCATGCAATTTCCTTCAAGTTGGTGACCAGTCACAATGTTAAGAGGATTAGTGAAATGCACTATAGTCTTCACTGCTTCAACTGTTCTCAAGGCCTTGATTGATAGTCATAACCATCTTCCACAGCCTATTTAAGGCTTCCTTTACTTTCAGCCAGTATTTCTGTTGCCCTGAGCTACTTGACTGGTGATATGACATCCCTTGTGAGAGGTTACATGATAAATATATTCTAAACATAATTTCTTCTGCATGTGACAACAAAGTGATTTAATCATGATCATGTTTACTTTTTTTTAGGAGGGGGATGAAGTTTTGCTCTTGTTAGCCAGGCTGGAGTGCAGTGGTGTGATCTTAGCTCACCATAATCTCTGCCTCCTGGGTTTAAGTTCAAGTGATTGTCCTGCCTCAGACTCTCAAGTAGCTGGGATTACAGGTGCCCACCACCATGCCCCGCCAGTATTTTTTTTTTTGTATTTTTAGTAGAGACAGGGTTTCACCATGTTGGCCAGGCTGCTCTTGAACTCCTGGTCTCAGGTAAACCAACTGCCTCAGCCTCCCAAAGTGTTGGGATTACAGGTGTGATTTACTGCACTGGGACATTCTTACTCTTTTTATTCTACACATCATTAAGATCTACTTTCAAGAAGACATTCTGGAAGACTATTAAGATTAAGTCCAATTTTTCCTCCAGTACATAGAACTTTAGTAACAGTGTGGCTATATCAATAATTTCTCTCTAATCCAGGCTTTTATCTCACCTGTATTGTTCCCACACCCTTCCAATCTAATCCCAGTGTGTGCCCAGTTTCTGCAGGACATAATACCAGATTCTGTTTTCTCTTTAGCCAATAAACTATTTCTTACTGGTAGATGGACCACACTGATCCACATTTGTTCTACAATAGGTGATCCTGAATAAGGACCTGAAGGCAACGAGGGGTAGAAGAGACAGATCTTTAGGATAATAAACATTATTTTGTGAGGAATTCACTTCTGGTGAGAGGTTATTGCATATGTTTAATCATTTTTTATGTCTAATACTCGGAAGGAGGAGCTGTTTGTTTTGTCTCAGAGTGTTCAAGGAAATATGGAAGTTCAACATTCTCAGGCTGTACCATCTATCACCTTGCCAGATCTCAAGTTCAAAATATTTACATATCAGAACCTTAGTATAATATAGAAGACTTGTCAAGGCTGCCCATTAATTTTAATTGTAAACTTTGCTACCTCTACAATTAGACCTGTGGCTTACATTTTAATAGAAGCCCTCAACCTGTAAAAGAAGAGTCTACTTAAAAGCTGTCACCGAAGCTTTTTGCTTTCACAGTTTTACAACACACCTTCAATTTCCAGTTGGCTGCCCTGATCCTATAATTTTCTTTCTGCAGGGCCTTCCAATGTCATTAAGAGAAGCCAGTCTACTCTTCAGTCTTTATCATTATCATTGCCCTCATACAATTCAAGTGCCATGGCCCACATATATCCAACACTTCTCCATCTACTTGTACTTTGCTCTCATTAATCAAAGGTGAAATCCTTAGTACCCGTAATGTGGACACATGACATGTTTTATCACCAGTTTATTTCTGGCATCAGCTGTTTTATCTTAGGCTTTTCAAATTGAACTTGAAGCAAATGCTCATAGGCTGCTTTACCAGAAAGCACAATCCAAAGAAACCAGAGAGGCAGAGAATGTTAGACAGAAAATAAAACCATGTGTTACCAGAGTGTATGACACTACTTTGTATCAAGCCAGGCCTTTGTGTGTGTGTGTGTGTGTGTGTGTGTGTGTGTGTGAAGAGAATTATGTGTTTCTTTGCCTATCAACAATCCAGACCTGGAGTGGAAGGGGAATAATTTATTTGTTGGTTTCTACCTCTCATTGGTCAAAACTTTGCTTTATGTCTCCAGTGTATGCTTGAGTGAAAGTGATATGCATATCCCATATATTTGTCTGTCTTAAAGTTAACAGGACTAAGCTGAGTGGGAGGTGTGGGACACTTGGTATGAATATGAGACAAATGGATATTGGGTTGTGCTTGCTACTTAAACTACAGCTTGATCAAGTCAACAGAGATTGTTGCTGTGGTTGATTTGTGTAATAGAAATTGGCAAGTGCTCTTGACATGTAAATCTCAAATTTATGAAATGGTGTAATAAACCAATAACAGAAAAACAGTTTTATTTCCCCACACTCTCAAACCCCCTTGATTCTTTCCTCCCAAAGGAAAAAAACTTTAAAATCTTTTTAGATTTTTCTTACCATATTTAGTAAAGTATTTTAAAGAACATATTTATTGGTATGTAGTTAAACATTGTAAAATAATATGTTGCTACTCTTCTTTTTTGTCTAAAATATTAGGAATTAACTATTGACAGTCTTATTTTTAAGCTGAGTATGCTATGAAGAAGACATCCAAGCCTAGGTAATTTATAAAGAAAAGAGGTTTAATTGACTCACAGTTCCACATGGCTGAGGAGGCCTTAGGAAACTTACAATCTTGACAGAGGGCACCTCTTCACAGGGCGGTGGGAGAGAGAATGAGTGCAAACAAGTGAAATGTCAGAAACTCATAATGAGACTCATGAGACTCACTCATTATCACAAGAACAGCTTGGAGAAACTGCCCTTATGATTCAATTACCTTCACCTCATCCTGCCTTTGACATGTGGGGATTATGGGGATTATAATTCAGGGTGAGATTTGGGTGGGGACACAGACAAACCATATCATCCACCAAATCTCATGTGGAAATTTGATTCATGATTTTGTAGATGTGGCCTAATGAAAGTATCTGGGTCACGGGAGCAGGCCCGTCATTAATGGCTTGGTGTTATCCTCATGGTAATCAGTGAGTTACTGCTCTATTAGTTCCTGTAAAAGCTGATCACTAAAAAGGCCTGGCATCTCCCCTTACCCATCTTGCTGCTTCTCTCAACATGTGATCTCTGCAAATGCTGGCTCCCCTTCCCCATCTCCTATGAGTGGAAGCAGCTTGAAGCCCTCATCAGAAGCAGATGCTGGCACCATGCTTTCTATACAGGCTGCATAACTGTGAAGCAAATAGACCAGTTTTTAAAAAAATAAATTATTCACTCTCAGGTGTTTTTTCACAGCAAGTAAATAGACTAAAACAAGTCACATTCTTGGGCCCTGCAGTTTTGTTTTTGTTTAACTTCATTGTTTATGGTGGAGTACATCTTCTTAAAAAGGAAGATGACCACAAATTTCTTAATACCTTGCTCATCTGCAAATATGTTCATATTTCTCCCATATCTGACCATTTTGCAGTTGAATTCTGCCTACTCATTCAGCACATTTGCATTTTCATTCTTTTTTTTAAAGTTGTCTCTTTCTGTCTCATATCTGATCATGTCTTCCACCTATTTTTTATGTGTGTGTGTGTGTGTGTTTATTCTCTAATATATTTTAAGTAGTAAATTAAGAAGAGTGTATATTAATATGTGCATCAATCAATGTTTAATCTTTATATCCTTATACTCTTAATTTTTTAATAAATTATTAAGAAAGAAAAGCTACTCAGAGAAAAATACAAACTTGGTAATATCATCATTTAAGGTACTATTTTATTTTCCAATGGGAAGTTCACTTTTTTGATATCTGATTTCTCAAAATATTCTATATAAACTACATGCCAGAAGATGAGCTCCAAGATCAGCAAAATGTAAAATCACTATGATTCATTGAGTTTTTATTGTCAGTTGAATGAGCAATTTCTGAAATATACAAATATGTACCAAAATCATCTAACCATTTTTTCAATAGTTGTATCAGAATGCAAGACTAAAATTGGCCACCAAAACCCATCTAGTTATTAATGTTTTTAAAAGTTGCTACATTTTCTCTCAAACTCATTCTAAATTTACTATATTTAATTAGCTTAGGCAAACTTTGCTTGACTTTCTTGATTAAAAAACAGTAACTATTTATAGGACTCATTGCTGAGTCAGAAAACATTAAATGGTAAAACATAGTATTTAAAAATATTATTATGACATTATTTTTGACTATGAGTTAAAATATTAGCTACTAATTCTGCTGTAAAAATACAGTAGCTTTTTCTTATTAAGGGAAATACATTCAAAGACCCCCAGTGGACTGCTGAAACCATGGCTAGTACCCTATGAATACCATACACACATTTTTTAATTGTTTGCTATTTCTTTTTTTTTTTTTTTTGCCAATCAATGAGAGCTTGTAAGGTTGCTGAGGTTGGTTGGCCTTGAACTCTTGGCCTTGCCTTCACAAGCGCCACGACATCCGGCCGGAGCCACTTTGGGCCCCAATTGTTTGCTATTTCATGAATAACATGTTTGCTCTAACTATAAATCTTAGCAAACTCATCATATAATATCACGAAATAATAGAGTTGTTTATGAAGCAACTAACAGGCAGGGAGCATTTAGAGTGTGTAGAAACTAAGCAGGGACAGAACCAGATGGTGTGAAATTTTATCTTGCTACTCAGAAAGGCACAATTTAAAATTTGGAAGTTGTTCATTTCTGGAATTTTCCATTTAATATTTTCAGAACTTGTTTGACTTTTGGCAAATGAAACTTCATAAAGAAAATCCATGGATAAAAGGGAACTGCTGTAGATATAAAGGTTGATTTAGTTAATGGGAATTTTCTTTGAATGTCATAAGATTGAGGTTTTTTGTTGCTTTTTAATATATGCAGTGGCTATTAGTAAATTTAATTTAAGAATAACATCACCTCTCTGAAAATGAAATTATTTTATAAGAATGTATTTGCTAAATTTTGAAAACTAAGGCTGTGATAGCATTCCAGAAATTAATAATTATACATTCATATATAATCAAGCTAGATCTTGTCAAATAATTTAACCTTTTAAACCTTAAAAATATGATTTCCCTAAACATTTAAGCAACTACTCAGAAAAACTTATTTAAAGTAGCATTAATTCAAAATATTTTTCAGGAGAACAGCATCTCAATAATATCAAGGTTGGAAAGAAACTATACTGTATTTAGTAGCAAAATAGAGGATTAAACATCTTTCTCTGTGCCCTCACTGTTAAGAAAATATGGTTGTCTTATAGAAATTACCAATTTGGTTCACCTTAATTTTATTCATAACTTTCTAGGAACAATATATTGATGAGATAGTGAGAGATTTATAAAAAGTGTTACTTTTTCTTCCTTAAACTTAGTTTTCCAAGACCAAATTATAAGATGCTATATTTTTTTAAAATGACATGGTTTGGTTGTATCCCCACCCAAATCTCATCTTGAAATCTAACTCCCACAATTCCCACGTGTTGTAGGAGGAACCTGGTGGGAGGTAATTAAATCATAAAAGCTGGTGTTTTCCCGGCTGTCCTTGTGTTAGTGAATAAGTCTCATGAGATCTGCTGGTTTTAAAATGGGGGGTTTCCATGCACAAGCTCTCTTCTCTTGTCTGCTGCCATGTGAGATGTGCCTTTCACCTTCCTCCATGAGTGTGAGGCCTCCCCAGTCATGTGGATCTGTAAGTCCATTAAAATTCTTTTTCTTCTCAGTCTCAGGTATGTCTGCATCTGCAGTGTGAAAATGGACTAATATAGTAAATTAGCACCACTAAAGTGAGTACTGCTGAAAAGATACCATAAAATGTGGAAGCAACTTTGGAACTTGGTAACAAGCAGTGGTTGGAACAGTTTTGAGGGCTCAGAAGAAGACAGAAAAATGTAGGAGAATTTGGAACTCCCTAGAGTCTTGTTCAATGACCTTGTCCACAATGCTAATAGTGATATTGACAATAAAGTCCAGCCTGAGGTGATCTCAGATGGAGATGAGGAACTTGTTTGGAACTGGAGTGAAGGTGACTCTTGTTATGTTTTAGCAAAGAGACTGGTGGCATTTTGCCCCTGCCCTAGAGATTTGTGAGACTTTGAACTTGAGAGAGGTGCTTTAGGGTATCTAGTGGAATAAATTTTAAAACAGTGAAGCATTCAAGAGGTGACTTGAGTGCCATTAAAGTCATTCAGTTTTAAAAGAGAAACTAGAGCATAAAAGTTTAGAAAATTTGTAGCCTGACAATGTGATAGAAAAGAAAGTCCCACTTTTTGAGGAGAAATTCAAGCCAGCTGCATATATTTGCATAAGTAAAAAGGAGCTGAATGTTAGTCTCTAAGACAATGGAGAAAATGTCTCCAGAGCATGTCACAGATCTTCATGGCAGCCCCTCTCATCCCAGGTCTGGAGCCTAGGATGAAAACATGGTTTCCTGGGCCAGGCCGGGAGTCCCTGTGCTGTGTACAGCCTAGGGATTTGTAGCCTTGCATCCCAGCTGCTTCAGCCATAGCTGAAAGGGGACAATGTAGAGCTTAGGCTGTGGCTTCAGAAGAAGCAAGCCCCAAACCTTGGCAGGTTCCACATGATGTTGAGCCTGCCAGTGCACAGAAGTCAAGAAATGGGGTTTGAGAACTTCTGCCTAGATTTCAGAGAATATATAGAAATGCGTGGATGTCCAGGCCAAAGTTTGCTGCAGGGACAGAGCTCTCATGGAGAACCTCTGTAGGGCAGTGTGAAAGGGAAATGTGGGGGTGGAGCCCCCAAACAGAGTCTCTACTGGGGCACCTCCTAGTGGAGCTATGAGAAGAGGGCTACCTCCTTCATCCCTCAAAATGGTACATCCATACACAGCTTGCAACATTTGCCTAGAAAAGCCACAAGTATTCAATGCCAGCCTGTGAAAGCAACTGGAAGGGACGCTGTACCCTGCAAAGCCACAGAGGCAGAACTGTCCAAGACCGTGCGAACCCACCTCTTGCATCTGCATGACCTGGATGTGAGTTAACAGACATCATTTTTGAGCTTTACGATTTAACCACCCTGCTGGATTTTGGACTTGCATGGGGCCTGTAGCCCCTTTGTTCTGGTCCATTTCTCCCATATATAAGAGCCGTATTTACCTACTGCCTGTACCCCTATTGTATTCGGGAGTAGCTAACTTGCCTTTTGTTACACTGGTTTGTAGGCAAAAGGGACTTGCTTTGTCTTAGATGAGACTTTGGACTGTGGAACTTTGGGTTAATACTGAAATGAGTTAAGACTTTGGGTGACTGGAAAGCATGATTGGTTTTGAAATTTGAAGACATGAGATTTAGGAGGGGCTGAGGGAATGTATTAACTTCTCTTTCTGGGTCCACAAGGGGCATGGTTTCAAAGGCAAGAACTTCCCAGTGACATGCCTGACCTGCCTTCTTTCACGTCTCCATCTGGGAGCCTAGAGTTCTTTGTCTAACTTTCATGACTGGGAAGGCAGATTGCCCAGTTGAGCTCCCTTTGTTTAGAAAACCTGTGAAAAGCTATGGGAGGACCGTGGGCCAGGCAGCCAACCCAATGTCAAAGCCAAAAATCAATTACTCCAGCGAAAGTTTGAAGGAACTCCTCTCATGGGACAAGATCTTGAGTGGGGCAAGAGTAACCTCCAGATTAAAAGATCCCCTGCCCCTGACCTGTTTGGATTTCCCTTCTAAGATCCCCTCCCACAGCAGCGTGGGAGCTCAGTTACTCTCTATTTCTCTTTCTCTCTCTCTGCCTAATAAATTGCTTTTCTGCAAAACTCTTTGGGTCTGATATTTACTTTAATAAGCCCACCACACCTCCAGGGCCTCTTCCCCCATCCCTGGCCAGAGGGGCAAAGAACCTGGTACACTCGGTTACAGGGCCAGGAGGAATGTTATGGTTTGGCGATGTCCCCACCCAAATCTCATCTTGAATTGTAACTTCCACAGTTCCCACGTGTCGTGGGAAAAACCTCATAGGAGGTAATTGAATCATGGGGAAGGTCTTTTTCCATGCTGTTCTCGTGATAGTGAATACAAGATCTGATGGTTTTCAAAATAGGAGTTTCCCTGAACAAGCTCTCCTCTCTTGTCTGCTGCCATGTGAAACATGCCTTTCACCTCCTGCCGTGATTGTGAGGCTTCCCCAACCATGTGGAACTATAACTTCATTAAAACTCTTTTTCTTCCAAATCTCAAATATATCTTTATCAGCAGCATGAAAATGAACTAATACATAAAGTCAAGGTGAATCTTTTGGACTGTGTATTTTGCTATATATTTTAAAATAGTATCAATTTCTGGCTTCAAATCATTGTGTATATGTTTAATTAGAAGTATTACATATGAGAAAGATTTAAATATTTCATTAAGACTATACTTATGAACATAAAACATTTTTGTGTGAAATGTTTCCTTTAGAGAAGACTTAAAAGCATAATAAAGTGCTTCTTGTCTAAAACAGAACAAATATATTCAGTAATGGAAAGAAGGAGAAGTAATCTCTTTAACTTACCTTAACATTACCTCTTTATTCCCTGTAGGAAAATGAAATAGTTCTTTTAATATAATTGTTCTAAATAAACTGAAGAAAAAATAGCTGAAATATCTTGATATCTTTGAGAATCACAATTTTTTTTATTTTCAAGTGGGTGACCAAATAATTTATTTTCAATGTATTCTGTAATAGCTGAAATTTTTAACTTCCTTCACATTTCTGACTTTATTCAAATCTCTGAAGGTATTTTTAGTGATAAGGTACATTCAAAGTTGAACATCTTCAACATTGATTCAAGTTTATAGGCCATTTTTTTGAGACTTCAATAGCGTGAATACTCACACACAAATCCTCTAATGATTTATTACATTAAAATAATGCTGAGAACAACAATAATGGATACAAAGGTCTATGGCCTTTTCAAGAATATATGAAATCCTTTTGGATGAATGATTAATACAAAGTAAGTACAAAGACAGATGGTGTACAATCTTTGACATTATAACATGTTAGTATTTCAGACTGGTTTGTTATAGAAAAAGGTCACTCAATATTAGAGACAGCTTGTAAGAGAAAATGTACTTTGAAAGACTCTGAGGAAATGAAAGTTGAGAATGTGGTAGGACCTCTGTGTGTATTAACTGTATTATGATAATCAAACATATTGCAAAGTCCTTAAAGTTTATAAAAGAGTAAAGATGTTGTTCCTTTGATGAAAATACTAGGGTATTTTAAGGTATTTTCACTTATGATTGATTTAATACATATGCTTGTATAATTTTAAAAATCATATTTTCTGTCTGTCTTTTCTTGTCTAACTTCACCTTCTCTTTCAATAATTACATTATTTATTTGCTTTATACTATATATGGTGTTGATTCCCAAATATATAATTTTCAGCTGTACAGTCTCTCCACGTACCTACAAAATTACATGTACAAATTTCTTTGATATTTCAACTTGAAAATACAAAACATCTTAATGTTAACTTGGGCATAAAACTCAATGATTAATTCCTGCTCTCCAAGTAATCTGTGCCTCTCAGATTTTCCTAATTCCGGGAAAAAAATATCAAGGACATATTTCTGATTCTCCCCTTTCTTTAAACTTATAGCTCATCATTCATTATGTTTTTCAATAACTATCTTTGAAATATATATAACATTTCCACATATATTCCATCTAAACTACAATCATTCAAGTGATTATTCACATTGTTTGCCTGGTAGATTACTATAATGCACACTCAATGGCCTCTCTGCTTTTAATCTTGGCATTTACAGTTCATTTTTTACATGACCAGATATTGTGAACTTTTAAAGCAAAATAGTGTATAAAATTTTATTGGTTTCAATGGTTTCCTAAAGCAATAAGATTAAAACACCAACATTTTAATTGTATTACAAAACCTACATGATATGACCCTACCTGTATCTTTCTAAAGTATCTTGCCTATTTTCCCACTAGTTCTTCAGCTTTTTTTCAATGGCACTGGATTTTTTAAATGCTCTAAATAGTTGCTGGCATAGAGTCTTTATAATAGATTCCTCTCTTGAAATATGCTTTGCTGATCTTTGTAGAGCTGACAACTTGACTTTTTATGTCTGAGTCTTTGTTTCCTCATCAGCGTTCTTTCCATAACCAACATCTACTGTGAAATTATTACATCATTCTCTCTGACTTATCAGCAAAAAAAATTCACTTTCGGATGTATATATTTTCATTTAATTTGTTGATTTTTAAATTCATTTATGGCTCCAGATGAAAAAAATCACTAGAATTACAAAAGTGAAATAACAAACGGTAAGAAGAAAATATGAGACTGGGAAATTATGCATCAAAAAAAGAGAAAAATTGGAGTTATACTGTATGAAGACCCAAAAGATTAGTGTGGAAGCCAATACTTTAGATATTTGTATCCAGCTATAAATTCCCTTGGATGTTTTAATGTGAATTTCTGATCTTTCTCCACCACATCTAATCTGTCCCACTCTTTCATCTCAATTGACAGCTAATCCATCCTGTTAGTTGCTCCTGTCAAGTTTCCTTTGAGTTATCTTTGACATCTCCCTTTCTTTTGTAATCTGTAGCTGATCTGTCTGCATGTTTTGTTATACTTTTAGGATATATCCAGAATTTTATCACTTATCACCACATCCATGCTCTACCTTGGATTAAATTGTCATTTCATTTTATTACTTGAAATAGCATTCACAGGTTTCTAATTTATTTATTTCTTAGTCATATTACATACTCCTTTTGCTCAAAAACTATTCATAGATTTCTTATGTCATTCAGAGAAGAATTAATGGCTATTAAAATGGATGACAGGGATAATTAGGAAACAGCTTCCAACTCAAATCTGATGTGATCTTCCACTGGATCTCTGATCCTGATCACGTGGGCCTCCCTGATCTTTTAAATCAAGCCAAGTTTGTACAAGCCTCCAGGAAGTGCTACTTCCTGGGTTGTCTATCTTACATGCTCTCTCACCTAGTATTTACCTGACTTACTCATGAACTTCAAGTCTTTTGTCAAGTGTATCCTCAGCAAAAGAGGCATAATCACCGTATTTAAAATTATTCTCTTTCCCTACTCACTGGCTCTCTGTTTTGACAGTGCTTTTCACCTTTTAACGTACTGCAGAAGTCATTCAATTTGTTTACACTCTCTCACATACTCTCTCTACACCAAAAGAATATAATTTGTAAAAAGGTAGGAATATTTGTTTGTTTTTTTCAACTCTATGCCCAGTGCTTATAAGAGAGGATGGCAACTACTAGATGCTAAATAAAAGACTATTCATTTACATGCACAACTGAACAATGAATGAATGAATGTAAACAATGAATGAATGAATGTAATATACATTCATTTATTTCTGAGTCCTATTATGTGAAAACTTTAAAGGAGAACAAACTTAAACTTTATAAAAAATGCTAAAAATGCGGATCAATAACATTCAGTCTACTTTTGTGGATAAGGATGATCAACATTATAAACATCAATCTCATCAAATAAGTTAATGCCATTTAAATCAAAATGGCAATAGCATTTTTTAAAGTGGGTAAACTTATTAACATTATGTAAAATAGCAAAACAAGCAACGATAGTCAAGATTCACTCAAAGAAGGACACACTGGTGGCATTTCCATGATCAGATAGCAATTGTAATTATAAATAAACCATGTGGTAGGCAGCATCTAAGATGGAATTCAATGATTGCTACTTCCTGTTTTTCACATCCTGGTATTTATGCCTTATGTACCGCCTTCATAATTGTTCACTGGGTTTAGTAATTTGTGTGTCATAAATAGCATAGGGAAGATACAATGTGATGTTACGTTAGAGATTAGGTAAGTAAAAGACTGTTTATTTCTGGGAATGCTCCCTCTCACTATCCCTTAGATTACTCTTTCTCTCTGGGAATCCAGCTGCATTAGATAGCACTGGGGAGAAAGCTCAAGTGATAAAGGACCAAGACTACCAAGTTAGCACCTAGATCCTGCCCAAATCAAATCACACTGCAGCCCCAGGCAATGCTTGCAATACATCCTCAGGACAGACCATGAGCCAGAGGCACACGATGGTCATGCTTGGATTGTTGATCAAAGAATGTTGTTATCAGAGTTTAAGTTTGAGGATAATTTGTAATGCAGCAACAGCTGACTAAATTTCATGATAGGAACATCATATGACAACATCATCTATAAATGTTAAAAAGAAAACATCCAGAAAGATATCTATACATCTAAAGAATTTTGATAGAAAATAGATATGGGATTACAGATTTTAAAAAGAAAATAATTCTGATTGCTGACTTGTGTCAAATTGAATTTAAAATATGCGATCTTTTTATTTTAAAAATGCATAAGTGAATAGAAAAATAACCAATCTAGAGTGCCGCTTATTTCCTCGGTACTTATGCATTGAAGGCTTATTCCCAACTTGTGAAAGGTCAAATCATTATGGCAAAATTCTTATTGTTACTGGAATATCAAATTACTTAGCATATTGGTACTGACAGAAGAATTTCATTGAATTATTAGATGCACTTAGCCAACATTTAAATACAACAAAACCAATTGCATTTCTGTTGCTTCATCATTTAAGCTCATTTGTCTTAAGTACATGGGAAAAATGGGAGAAGAGTCAGAAAATAATTTTACTCATTGACCAGAATATTTCCATTATTTTGATAAAATAAAAACTTTATAAATTAACTGATGTTAATTCCAACGGTAGTCTTAATAGCCTACCATAACAAATAGAATATGATCACCAAAATATTACCTACCATCTTTATAAGTGTACCTATGTTACATAACAAACAGAATATGATCACCTAAATATTACCTACCGTCTTTATTAGTGTACCTATGTTCTTACATGGTTAATTAATCATGAATATTCACTGGAAGATGCAGTGGTCATTGGCACCAATGATCACATATTTTACACAGAAACTTGAGTAACAGATGTTAAGTATCTTATCAAAAATCACACAATAATTTAATGTGTAAAAGAAAAAATACCTGTTCCATTTCTCATGAAAAAGGCAAATTGCCTTGTTCTTACATATAAATTCTTTAAAAATTAAAAGTTACATATAAGCTATCATTGTTTTTGGCCACTACTTTTTGTGTTAATGTCAACGAAATATGAACTTGGAATACATTTTTATCTTTTTCTATACCTTATCTATTCTTTAGGCTTCACGTGTCTATAAAATAAGGTATATGCATCAAAATAATATCCAACAGTGTAAAGTTTCTCCACTTTAAGTCTCTAAATTTATGGGCTATCAAAAGAAGAGATTAAACTATAGCTTTGTCAGAGCATAAAGAAAAAGTCAGAGTTTCTGACCTCGTCCACTTAGTATGAATTAGTATCCATAAAGAATGATGAACAGCGATTAATTTAAAAATATGAATATATAATAAAAGTTGTAATAGCAGTTTGAGGTTCTCATCATCCACTGATAATGTATAATTTTAGGATTTTTTTTTGGCAAATTGTCAGGCTTAATTATAAGATAGAGATATTGATTTACATATAATTATCTTAGCAATATATTTTCCAATTAAATACAGAGTGGATTTAGCTTCTCTGATAACTTCCAGTAAACACTGGCAGCATGAGACTACACATATATAATATTTGTTATATACATGTATATATTCTCTACTTTGCCCTCAAAAAATGTTTCTTCAGTAAATGATTGATGGAAAGTCTGGGAATTAATGACTCTTATAAAAGGTTGCTTAAAAGAAATTATTTTAATTTCACATATGATGCAAGCTGCAAGACAATAAAATATCAACTATTCATATAATAAAGTGAGGTAAGTTCACTCTTCAAGATAAGCAAAGAAATTTCCAGTAAATTAGCCTGTGACTCTTCTAACATCACCTGCATTCGGAATACAAAATGATCAAGACTGGGAGATTGCAATAGAATGTGGTCTATGAAAGAAAAATCAAACAAATTAGATTTTATCACAACAAACTAGACTTTATCAAAATTAGAAACTTTTGCTTTGCAGAAGACCATGTTAATTAGATGAAATACCATAGAATGGGAGAAAATATTTGCAAATCATGTAATTAACAAGAGACTTGTATCTAAAATATATAAAGAGCACCCTATGGTCAGCAATAAGAAAACAACAATCTCATTAGAAAATGTGCAAACAAGTTGAACAGACACCTTCACTAAAAAAGGTAGGCATTTAGAAAATAAGCATATTAAAAGATGTTTAACACCAAATAGTCATTAGGCAAAGACAAACTAAAACTTAATGATGTGAGATACAGCTACTTACTCAGAATAGTTGAAATTAAAAAATACTGTTACACCATGTGCTGGTGAGAATACAGAGAAATTGAATCCCTCATATGTTGTTGGTAAGAAAGTAAAATGAAACAGCCATTCTAGAAAAAACTTTTGTAGTTTCTTATAAAATGAAAACAAACAATTGCCATACAACCCATCAATAACATTGTTAAATACTTATCCTAGAGTAATTAAAAATTGCATTTCCAGAGAAACCTGTATATCATTGTTCATAAGCAGTCTGGAGCTCATACAAGTTCAAACTGGATACGACCCAAATGCTCCTTAATGGGTGAATGTACAAACTGTGGTAGACACGTGCAATTGGATACTGCTTGGCAATAAAAAGGAGGGAACTATTGACTTATACAACTTTGATATATGTTAAGGTCATTAGGTTGAATTTTAAAAGGCAATCCGTAAATGCCTTTGTAATTTCATTTACATAACTTTCTTGAATGTGCACACTTGTGTGAAGAGAGAGGATTATTAGTGTTTTCATGGGTTAGGGTTTGGAAGAATTTTTAATACAAGGAAATTTCCTTAAGGTGATGATACAGTTTTTGTTTTCTGCTGTGATGGTGCTTACATAAATCTTTTTGTGTGATAAAATTACTTAGAATTATATGATATAAATTTGTGTGTAAAAAATGAAAGCCTCTGGATAAGGGCTATACTTGTGTTAGTAATCACAAGCACATGTGTGTTCATTGCAGCACTGTTTACAATAGCAAAGACCTTTAACCAACCCAAATGCCCATCAATGATAGACTGGACAAAGAAAATGTGGCACATATACACCATGGAATAGTATGCAGCCATGAAAAATGATGAGTTTGTGTCCTTTGTAGGGACATGGATGAATCTAGAAACCATCCTTCTCAGCAAACTGACACAAGAACAGAAAATCAAACACTGAATGTTCTCGCTCATAGGCGGGTGTTGAACAATAAGAACACATGGACACAGGGAGAGGAGCATCACACACTGGGGTCTGCTGGGGGAGATAGGGGAGGCACAATGGAGAGTGGGGAGGGTGGGGAGGGATAACATGAGGAGAAATGTCAGATATAGATGATGGGGGGATGGAGGCAGCAAACCACTTTGACATGTATGTACTTACTCAACAATCCTGCATGATCTGCACATGTGCCCCAGAACATAAAGTAGAATTTTTTAAAAAAAGCTCAAATTTCATGAGCAAACACCCCTTTACAAGCATAGAAAAATGTTATGAAGACTAACACACTAATATTTTTATATTTTCACATTTATTTGTGAATTGGTGAAATTTATATAATTGTGGAACTTAAAATAATTATGTTTGGGAATTTTGGGCCTTTATACACATTACTTTTCTCATGTTACACATTATTCAACAGTAAATATGCAAGAATCAGAGTAATTCTTGAAATTCTAAAATAAATGTTGATCAGTGTCTATTTCTAAGTTTAACTACTGAGTCCTTTATTTAAATGAATTAACTTAAAGATTATGTGCCAATTTAAGATACTTGAACAGTAATAAGGCCATAACTTATATCGACTGTATTAAAGGTAATAAGTCATTTAGAAGCCTTATTTGTATTATCAGTAGTGTATCATTTGTAAATAAATTAATAGTAAATTTCCCATATTATTTAGTGACACTTCAAAAAGTCTTGCTAACTCTACTATTTATCATTTGGGTTTTGTCAGTATTAAATTTTTATTTGTACCATATTTTGAGAAAATATTTGTGGTATATGAGATAATTAATATACTAATTGGAGTACTAATCAGTAATGTAAGGCACTAGTATAAAACTTAAGTGATTAAAAATCTACTTAAAGAAGAACAAAAAAATTATATGTATTTTAGTGCTCATAAAATAAATTTCACATATTAAAAAAATTTATTTTTCTAGTTATATAAACCACTACTAAATAAATAATTAAGCAGCTAACAGTTTCTCCAGAACATTAATACTTTTAACACTACTTAATTATATTATTGTATTTTGTTCTTAAATTTATGATTTATTATTTTCAAAGCAATATTTGAAAAGTAACTATTTGTTATTAATTCTGATCCAGCTTACAAAACAGCAACTTGCTAAAATCCATATGTTTGAAGGCTCTAGTAGTGAACATTCTACAGTTGACATTAATACCTAGTGTTTATTAGCTACTTAATAAGTATTTATCAAAATTTCTGATCTTCCATATTAATTTTGCATGATAGCACTTAGCAAATTATTTTTGACTTGTTTTCCTCTATATTATTTTAAAATGTACATTCTATTTTAAACTGAATACATTGTGAGGGCCTGATTTAAGAGACTGTAGAAAGCATGGATGGTATTCTAGACCAAAAGAAAATCATGAATGAGGTGGGCTTTTCTAGACTGCATGGAGCCCTATCAGTGATGAAGGGAGCACCACAGACCTTCACCTGGCCATTTGTTCCATGCCAAGTGGCTTTGCTTTGATCTCTATCATATATTGGCTGCCACACGCAATTCCACTTGGGAAAAACAAAAAACATCACTGAATTTTCCCATTGGCTTAGGAGTCTATCTGCATTCCATGAAGGACTCCTAGACTTCATGCAGAATTTGGAAGGGTCAAGTTTTTTATTCTGTTGACTGAATGCTTCATATTTTTAAAATCCTTTTCATTGGCTCTTTACTTTCTGTGGTCTTTATTACTTTCATGTTTAGTAAATATGAGGTTTTTTTTCTTCTAATAATAAATTCCTTTATTTAAATAGAGAAAATAATCATACTGAAAAGCAAGGTATTACAAGAGTTACAAGACAAAACAAGCATTTTTGTTTCACTTTGTTTTTCTAATTGTTGGCTATACTTACAGAGAGTTGGAAAAACAAGATTAGGAATGTAAGTAATTTAGGAGAAAACAGTCTCTCAGAAACACATGCAGATTTAGGCCCCAAAATTCCCAAGATAGCATAGTGATAAGTCTATAATTGGTATTCTTTAAATTTCTTATTTTATTGTTTCGTTTAGTTGTTTGTACTTTAGCAGTTTCCTTCTGATAGGACTTCTTTGTTTGTTTATTTGGTATAGAGAACACATGTCTACAGTGTCGAGGTTTTACTGGTCTCAATTTGGGAATGCAGCCTGTTTTTCACAGAGAGTAAGTTTTCCTTAGATTTGTGTCTAACCAACCCATCATAAACACGAATACGTCACAGTATTTTGGGGTACAACTTGCCTCTAGGATGTGTGGGTAGAGCAAACTAAAATAAAGAGATGAAATAATTTCCTTGGTGCAGCATAACCAGAAGTCCGTGATTTATTTAGATTCATTTTTATTATGCTAACAGGAATACTCGAGGATTGGATGTGGTCTATTCTTACCTTGCAGTGACGACATCATAAGAGAGGGAGCACAAAGGCCAGAAAGCCTTCTCCTTACCCTGGATGCAGTGTTATGAGATAGTCTGTTATATGTTGAAGAACAGAAATATCTCAATTGTCATTATTATTTAAGATATTTAAATGAGCTGTCTTTGAGACATACTGAAAACACTAGAATACTGTAAAAATGTCTACAACAAGAAGAAACGGCTGATTAACAACAGAAAGGTACATAATTAGTGAAAGGTAAGATACTCTAGGTGACATTAAAATTATATTAATATAAAAGCAGATGCTCAGTTATGTGTATACCTGGAGAATTTAGAAGCCAGATATTAGAACCCTGAAGTCCAATTTTATGTTTATCTACTTTCATTGTTAGAGCCAATAGTTACATTTGCCTGGAAATACATTTAAAAGCGATTTTTAAAAAATATCAGGATTCAGTAATTTTTTATCTGACATTTGCAGCTTACACATTTCCCCAAATTATCTCATTTGTAATAACTTTCTAATATACTTATTTATTTTGCTTCCTGTTCAATCTGGCTCCAGCAAATTTTGTATCATTTCATTTCTCCCAGTGCCATCAAAAGAGTGTGAAGCAATAAAATATGATGCAAAGTGTATTTCTGAGGGATGATTTCTTATCTCCTCAGTTTTGTAACTAGAAGGCTAAAAGCTTTTTCTTTCTACTTTTAAAACAAGACTGTTGGAGTCAGATACCTTTCTATAGAGTCTACACTTTCTTACTAGGGAGCTAAACATCTGCCATTGACTGCCTTGCTTACCCTCAGCCCTTTCTCTCGGGTGGTAGTTTATGTATCGTCCTGTTTTACCTATGTGATATTGACAAAAATGAATCTCTGATTATCAAATGAAATTCTTTACCCCTATTGGCACACTGCTTATCATTTTATTTAATAATTAATGTCTGTAATATAGAGATATTGAACATCACAGGACAAGTTCCTGGTCTCCTTGGTGCTTAGAATTCTTAACTGTGTGATTTGCACTTGTACACAGTAACACTTAAGGCTACTTATGCTGAAGACCATAAAACCTGTCAAGTTAAATGTATTATCAGGCTGCGAAGGGTAATTTGAATCTAATGGGTTGGATTCTGTCTTAGATATATATCATTCACAAAAATAAAATCTTGTTATTGGTTTTAAGAAAACTATATATTTTTTAAACTGGAGAAGCCAGAGAAATCCAAGGTTTACTAGTAACTTGAGTAGATTAGAAAACAATTTAAAAGTTTATCAATATGATCGATATTACAGATGAGTAGCTCTTTTTATTAATGTAAGTAGCACAATTATTTTTGGCCAGAAATCATTTTTTAAAAATATTTTGAAGTTTCACACCATTTTACTTTATTTGAGAAAAGTTTCCTGTATTACCCAAGATTCTCAAAAAGAAATAAATAAACAGGAAAAAAAAATAGGAGATAGGTAGATAGATACAAAAATAAGGAGGAAATTTATTAGTGGAATTGGCTGATGTGATTACAGAGGGTAAGAACTCCCATGGTGTGTCATCTGTCTCAAGCTGGAGAACCAGGAAAGTTGGGGTACAGCATCTAGTTCTAAAGTCCGAAGGCCTGAGAAGCAGAAGCTCTACTGTCTGAGATCACTAAAGGGAGGAAAAGGTGGAGGTTTCAGCCCAAGAGAAAAAGAAATAATTTGCCCCTCCTCTCTTTTTTTTCAGGAGGACCCTCAAAGATTGGGTGGTGCCAGCCCATGTTGGTTGGGGAATCTTCTTTACTCAGTCTACTGATTCAAATGCCAATCTCTTCTGGAAAACACTATATAATGTTTTACCATCGATGTGGGTAACACTTAACTCAGACAAGTTGACACATAAAATTAACTATTTCATTGCCTAAAATTTTATTTACCTAAGCTTTGATGACTTAAGAGTATTAAAATTAAAATATCAAGAGACTTACTCTTCAGACATATAACTGTTTATACTTGCACATATCACTTAAAATTTCAGGAGTTGACTTATGTGGTCTGCCTAAGAAGATGAATTAATAATGATGCCAATGGTTTTTATGTATTTTGGCTTTCCAATGTGCTATATTATTTATACACAACGAATCTAATCTGTGTTTCAACAAAGCTATGTCTAAATTCAAAATGTATGTACTTTTGCTGCCATATGTGCCTGTTCCAGGGTGTTTTCTATTTAAAAACAACAGAAGTATGAACTTGATAGAAAAGTTCTGGTAAAATTTGTCAAGTACTTAGTTTTCAGTGTTGTCTAACATAAATTCTAAAAAAATCACTTAGAGCATAATAAAAAATTTTTAATTTAAAGGTAGTTAAGTATGAGACAGTTTTTTTTTCTTTCTTTCATTTTGTAGTAAAATAAAATTTTACTTTGTTATTTGTTTTGGGGATAATGTGCCAAATGGCACCACATGCATAAGAAGTCAATGAAATAAAAATATACCTAGAAGAATGCCTAACTAAAAGCTACATATCTATGGCAACTGTAGCCTTACGAAATTTCTTAAATAGTAACACTTAAATGTTAAAACTACTTCTTAGCTAGGCATGGTGGCTCATGGTTGTAATCCCAGCACTTTGGGAGTCTGAGGTGGGTGGATCATTTGAGGTCAGGTGTTCATGACCAGCCTAGCCAACATGGTAAAAGCTCATCTCTAATAACAATACAAAAATTAGGCAGGTGGCAGTGATGCACACTTGTAATCCTGGCTACTCAGGAGGCCGAGACAGGAGAATCACATGAGCCTGGGAGGTGGAGGTTGCGGTGAGCCAAGATCTCACAACTGCATTCCAGTCTGGGCAACAGAGTTAGACCCTGTCTCAAAAAGCAAGCCAAACAAACAGAAAACTACTTCTTGATCCATGGGCTGCAGAATAGACTTGAGAGCAGGCATGAACACAATATTAATCTCCTTGTATATCTCTGTCAGAGCTGCTGGGTGACTAGGTGCATTGTCAATCAGCAGTAATATTTTGAAAAAAATAATCTTTTTTTTTTCTTTTTCTGAGCAGTAGTTCTCAACAGTGGTCTTAAACTATTCAGTATACCATCTGTTCAGTAAACAGATATGCTGTTATCCAGGCTTGGTTTCATAACCAAAGCACAGGCAGAGCAGATTTAGCATCAATCTTAAGAGCCCCAGAATTTTTGAAATGGCAAATGAGCATTGGCTTCAATTTAGTTGTCAGCTACATTAGTCCCTTCCAAGAAAGTAAGCTCATCCTTTGATTCTTTGAAGCCAGGCATGGACTTCTCTCCTCTTGCTATGAAAGTCCAAGATGACATTTTCTTCCAATAGAAGGCTGTTTTGTTTATAGAGTAAAAGTCTATTACTTAGTGTAGCCACCTTCATAAATATCTCGGTTAGATCTTCTGGATAACTTACTGCAGCTTCTCTATCAGCACTTACTGCTTTACCTTGCACTTTTATGTTTTGGAGACAGCTTCTTTCCTTAAACTTCATGAATAAACCTCTGCTAGCTTCAAACTCTTCTTCTGCAGCTTCCTCATGTCTCCTAGGCTTTTAGAATTAAAGAGTTTTAGGGCCTTGCTCTGGATTAGGCTTTGGCTTAAAGCAATGTTGTGGTTGGTTTGATTTATGCAGATTACCAAAACTTTCTCCCTATCAGCAGGCTCTTTGCTTTTTTTTTGATACGGAGTTTCCCCCTTGTTACCCAGGCTGGAGTGCAATGGTGCGATCTTGGCTCACCGCAACCTCCGCCTCCTGGGTTCAGACAATTCTCCTCCCTCAGCCTCCTGAGTAGCTGGGATTACAGGCACGTGCTACCATGGCCAGCTAATTTTTTTTGTATTTTTAGTAGAGACGGGGTTTCACCATGTTGACCAGGATGGTCTTGATCTTTTGACCTTGTGATCCACCCGCTTCGGCCTCCCAAAGTGCTGGCATTACAGGCTTGAGCCACTGTGCCCGGCTGGCTCTTTGCTTTTTTATCATTCATGTGTTCACTGAAGTACCACATTTAATTTATTTCAATAACTTTTCCCTTGCATTCACATCTCAGCTAATTGTTTGGCATAAGAGGCCTTGCTTTCAGCCTATCTTGGCATTCAACATGACTTCCTCAGCAAGCTTGTTCATTTTTAGCTTTTGGTTTAAAGTGAGACATGTGATTCTCTCTTTCACTTAAACACTTAGACTCTATTGTAAGGTTACTAACTGGCCTAATTTCAATATTGTGTCTCAAGGAATAGGGAAGCCTGAGGACTAGGAGAAAGAATGGCCATTCAGTGAGCAATCAGAATATATACATCTATCAATTAATTTCACTGGTTTATATGGGCATGGTTTATGGTGCCCTAAAATGGTTACATAATATCAGTGATCACAGATTACAGATCACCATAACATGTAATAATAATAAGAGTTTGAAATACTGTGAGTGGTTCCACAATGTGGCCCAGAGTCATGAAGTTAATACATGCAATTGGAGCCATGTCATCAATAGACTTGACAGGATTCCTGCAAAGTTTCACTTACTATAAATTGTAATATATGTGAAGCAAAATTGTCTATATTAACGAAACTGCCTTCATCAGAACTTGGAAAAATAAAATATATAGACCTACACTTTATTTTTTATTTTTGCTTAATAGTTAATTCCAATACTGTAACCATAAAGCAATATTCTTGCAAACCTGCTTCTAACAGTAATTACTTTTTATTGAAAAATGAGTGTTTTCTGTGATTGTTTTTGTAATTACTGTTATTTTTTGGTAGCATCTATTTGTTTTAGCTCTTTAGTTATATTTTTAAGTTTTTAAAGATTTTTTAATTAGTGAAGCAAGCTTAGTACAAGTCTCTTATACAGTCTTTTATAATTAAAAACAAACAAACAAACAAACAAACAAAAAATAAAAAAGAAACAAAATTGTGGCCAGTTACAGTGGCTCATTCCTGTAATCCCAGCAATTTGACAGGCCAAGGTAGGAAGATTGCTTAAGGCCAGAAGTTTCAGACCTGCCTAGTCACTGCGGTGAAACCCCGCCTCTATAAAAAATTAAAAAGTTAGCTGGGCATGGTGGTACATGTCTGTACTCCCATCTATTCAGAGGGCTGAAGCAGGATAATTCCTTAAGCTGAGGAATTCAAGGCTGTAGTAAGCTATCATCACACCACTGCACTCCAGCCTAGCAACAGAGCAGGACCCTGTCTTGGAAAGCAAAAATGAAAAACATCAAAATCAACTTTCTATTTACGTAGAAATATCCTTCATAATCTATTGCCTTTTACCATTTGCCAAGGAACAGGGTCATCAGGAGATCCCACTGCTTCTAAAAAGCCTACTTATTATTTGGAGACCTTTCACTCCTAAAAAGTTGTTATATGACATTTCTTCCTCACATTCACAGAAACATTGAATTCTACTATATTCCCAGAAGAAAGTTCTGCTGAATTGAAGTTCCTCATATGGGTAGTTGTTTGCTAGGAACTTTCACCCGCTAATACAATAAATACTTTTCCATATTACAATATCTACATTCCACCCATTACTTCATTTCCTCACGAATAGTTATTTAGTTTCAGATATTGCCTTTGTTTCAATTGGCTTGAAACCTTGACATTATGATGACTTATGACTCACTGTCAATTTAATTCCTCCAGGATCCCAGCCAGTGGACTTGGCAGCCTAGATTCTTTCTTGTTTCTAGTCTTCTGGTAATCTACATACATCACAAACTAACTTCTTTATATAAACCATGTATTTAATTCAAAGCCCAAATCTATACAGGAAGCAGAAACTCTGATGCAAATTAAAATGTTTCAAAGCATAGAAAAGAAATGAATACTTAACTGATTATGTTAAAATCATGTATGACTTATTTCCCCAAATTATTTTAGAGCACAAAAACTTTGCAAACCAATCATACTAATAAATATTAACACATAATTTTAAATACATTACAAACCTGAAGCTAGCAGAGTTTTAGAGTATTTGCTATGCCATGTTATGAATTATAATAGGAATACATGCATTTACAGCAAGCAACCTACCAATTCAACCAAAATAATAAGCTAAATGAAGTTCATATTGTGAAAATCTTAAATTTATAAAATGTAACTAAATATATTGATGATAAAAAATTTTATATAAAATTATAAACACATGCTATAAAATATCTATTTTATATAATACTAAGTTACTTTAAATGAAATGTCAAGATAAAAGTCAACCCATAAGCAGGTCTACTATAATTGAATAGTATATTTGAAATTTAAGACAGTGGAAATGGACAAGCAATTACACGTATTTGAAAGAACGTTTCAAAATTCTGTTTGTGTAAATTCTATCTACTTACAAAATACAAAGGATGCAACTGTAAGCAATTAATTTTAGAAATTGTGCTTAGTAAGGTTATCTGACCTAAGTTACATTGACCTATGTTTGAGACATTTATAGAAAAGCTTATCCTATAATTACTTACTATAAAATGTGTAGTAGACATTTGAAGAATACAACAAATTAGGCAGAAAAAAACAGGAAGCTATAATATTACAAAGTGCATGATATTTCCCAAACACATCTACATAACCTAGAGAATTTCAACCAAAATAGAGATGTGATTTGATTTGTAGTAACCTAATAAAACTATCAGAATTAACAATCATCTGAAATAGTACCGACAAGATAACTAAAAGCAGTTCAAAAGTAAAAACACTGATAAAGATCAAACATAATCAAACATAAAGTGCACTATAAATCTATAAAACAAATTTACATAGTGCAGTTTATAAACATTTAATCAATGAAAGTATCAAAATCAAGTTCAGAATTACAACTATACCTATCACAATACATAGTTGGCAGTCATTTTGTTACTGAATTCATTGCTAACAACTATTAATACATAAATATTTTCAGGTGATACCTAGATGGCTGCTGAAATATCCATTGACCCTCGAGGGTGTCCAATAGTAATAATTACTTATACAAGAAATTTCTTTAAAAAATGATTAAAGTCAAGTTACACATATAATTTTGGAAGCAGCAGACAAAAGTAGAATTTTGTCAGGCAAGTGTTGACTAGTCAGGCAGAGCAAAATGTTTTCATCAAGACCAGTTTATGCCAATCAGTTATTTTCACTAAGTGACCTTCTTAGTTGTACGAAAAACAAAAGTAATAATCAGAAAACTTGCAAAAGTTACAGTGGATTTTAGGAATTCTCCATTAGACTGCAAAATATAATTTTCATTTTTCAATATTATGTTCAATTGATTTGTATTCTGACAACTTATAGTTACTGCAACAGAAACTACTCTTTCTTCATAGAGAGACACATACAAAAATGAATGGCTGAACTGCCAGGGGAGTGGTATTTGGAAGATAAGATAGGCAGTAACTAGACAGAAACATCACTAATTAAAGAAAGAGCTGGAATATACTGCTGCTGCTGCTTATTATGAAAAATAGTCCTGCACCTGTGTCAGACACTCTTGGACTGAAGTTCCTTAATACTAATTTACATAATACTATGTATTTTCACTTAACCTTCTGAATTGATTTTCACGTCTTAGAATTTCTCTTACATTTTTTCTTGTTTTTATCCTTTATTCTAATTTTACTTTATTTTATTTACTTATTCATTTTATTTTTGAGACAGAGTTGTGCTGTGTTGCCCAGACTCAAGTGGAGTGGTGCGATGACAACTCACTGCAGCCTCATTCCCTGGGCTCAAACTGTCCTTCCGCCTCAACCTCCTGAGTAGCTGTGACTACGTGCACGCATCACCAAACTCAAATACATTTTTAATTTTAATTTTAATTTTAATTTTTTGAAATGCAGTCTTGCTCTGTCACACAGGCTGGAATTCAGTGGCCCAATCTCGGCTCACTGCAATTCACTTGCCTCAGCCTCCCGAGTAGCTGGGATGACAGGCACCTGCTACCATGACCGACTAATTTTTATATTTTTGGTAGAGCTGGGATTTCACCATCTTGGTCATGGTGGTCTTGAACTCTTGACCTTGTGATCCACCTGCCTCTGCCTCCCAAAGTGCTGGGATTACAGGCGTAAGCCACCGCACCTGGCCCAAGTTTTTGATTTTTTGTAACAACGAAGTCTCACTCTATTGCCCAGACTGGTCTCAAACTTCTGAGTGCTAGCAATCCTTCTGCCTCTGCCTCCTAAAATTCTACCATTACAGACATAAGCCACTGTGCTCACACTCTCCTAATTTTAGAAAAAAACACTTCATTTAACCTACTTTTGAGTCCTTTTGAAACTTTGGTTTTCTTTTCAATGATAATTTTTGTTTCTAGTGATTTGTTACAGTTGTCTGCTTATTTTTCGAAAGTATCCTGTTTCTCATCATCTTTTCCCATATTACTGGATTTCTTGTATTACTGTATTTCTGTAAACTAAAGAGATTATTTTAAAGTGTTTCCATCTGTTATTTAAACCGTATTCTTCCCAAGTCTGTAATAAGGTTTGTTTCCCTCTTCTTTTTGTTTTTCGTGGCTATCTGGCGAGCTTGCTTCACTTTCTGTGCTGCTAGTTGTCTGCTTGATTATCCATTCCCATTTAAAAAATAGAATACTGGATTGTTTATTTTAACTCATTGAGATATGATTATTCTCCATCAGTCCACGTATGTTTGTTTCCTTATGGGTATTTTTAAAACAACAGCAACAACAAACTAATTGGGCCATTTACTCAAATGATGCTGCAGTTTACTGAAGAGCTTCACTTTAAGAGTGGTGACTGGAGAACTGATGCCACCTACCCACTCCCATACACATGGTATTTCATGGATGAAGGTTTTTCCTGGAAGACCAGCAGGCACTATAAAAATGTTTGCTTTCCCCTGAACTTCATACAATTTCTTTAGAGCATGGCCATATTTTTTAAAATTTCCCTGGAGTTAAATTCCTCCCTTGGTGTTACATCTTTATGTGTAAATCCTGCACAATTACCCTATCTGCCAAATCTCTGCGCGATTTCTCTCCGGCATTTCACTGGGAAACTAACATCACATAATCTTTTAGTGTTATCTACTCTGCAGCTTATTCTATATTGCTTATATTTAAACAATATTTATCAATAATCCATATTCCTGAACACTGTTACACTCATTTATTCAATGATGAAGGTTATTTTTTTGCCCCACTGTTAGATCTTACTCTCACATAATTTTTGCTTTAATAGTTCTGTGTTGTCATTTCAGTAAAGTGTTGGGGTATATGGACATTCATTTTATCTTTTTATTTAACATTTGAGTTGTCTTAGATGTCATTGTGTCAAATATATTTTAATTTTCCTGTAAACAGTATGGTCGATTTGTATAACTGTGGAAGTCAAACCCTATTAATGTATTAGTATTCTACTAAAAAATGTATATTTGTTAAGAAACTGTGATATATGGCACTGCATGGAGTTTTTGTGAAGATTAAATAAGTTAATCTTTGCTCAATATACATTAGTTCTAAACATTAGTAACTAATGCTGTTTTATTAATATTTGATCTGAATTCAATACCCAATTATATCTAATTATCTTTATATTCTGACTCTTTGGGGTTAAAGATTTATTACTTTTCTGGAAATCTAATCTAAGAATATACACTCAAGTCTTTGATAATACATGGAGATATCTCATATATAAGATACTTAGGAGTGAAAATAAACAGATGACAACTGAAGCAGTAAGAACAAACCATTTATAGTGAGTAAGAAGACACATCCTCCTAAAACAATCTATTTAAGCTGGTGTTTGTATATGTTATGACCTAAACATGCATAGAGTCTTTCTGCAAAGTCACTGACAGTTTATGTGTAATACATTAGATATTATACCTACTTATACTTAGCCTGTAACAAATGTTTTTGTTATTCTTTGTTTTTATAATATATTTAATTAATATTAAAATGGTTATTTTAACTGTTAAATATATATTTATATGTATTTTTGTTGATCAAATCTGTTGATGTATTGTGACTTCTGATTAAGTGAATTCCTATGTTTTATTTGTAATGTATGATCACGCTTTTGAAATATAGGATGGTACAACTTTTAACTTTTAATATTTTTTTAGGCTTTTATATTTTTCTGTCTTATGCCAATGTTATCACTGAAAAAAAAGTTACTTTCCTCACTATTTTCTATTGCAAATGATGATGACTATGCTTAGATTGGATCCAGTAATTCTAATATATACTAAACACTTAGAAAAGTCATTTTATTTTGAAAAAAAAAAGAATGAGTTCATATCTTTGCAAGGACATTCTCAGCAATGTAACACATGAACAGAAAACCAGACGCTGCATGTTCTCACTTATACGTGGGAGTTAAGCAATGAGAACACATGGACACAGGGAGGGGAACATCACACACCAGGGCCTGTCATGGAGTGGGGAGCTATGGGAGGGATAGCATTAGGATAAATTCCTAACATAGATGACAGGTTGATGGATGCAGCAAACCACCATGGCATGTGTATACCTATGTTACAAACATGCACGTTCTGCACAAGTACCCCAGAACTTAAAGTATAATTTTAAGAAAAGTAATATTATTTTGAGCATTTTAAAAACACAATTCACTTCAAGACCATGATGAACAATTTGAAGGCACTTTAAAATAGTTTATTTTATTTATTTCTCCTTCTCATGCAGCAATTAATTTATTACATATTTTTTGGAAATATATTTAGTTCTTTTAAAATATAATTTATCGGCCGGGCCCGGTGGCTCACGCCTGTAATCCCAGCACTTTGGGAGGCCAAGGCGGGTGGATCACGAGGTCAAGAGATCGAGACCATCCTGGTCAACATGGTGAAACCCCGTCTCTACTAAAAATACAAAAATTAGCTGGGCATGGTGGTGCATGCCTGTAATCCCAGCTATTCAGGAGGCTGAGGCGGGAGAATTGCCTAAACCCAGGAGGCGGAGGTTGCAGTGAGCCAAGATCGCGCCATTGCACTCCAGCCTGGGTAACAAGAGCGAAACTCCGTCTCAAAAAAAAAAAAAAATAATATATATATATATATATATATTATATATATATTTTTATGTATATATATATATTTATATATATATATATTTATGTATATATATTTATATATATTTATATATATATTTTTATGTATATATATTTATATATATATTTATATATATATTTATATATATATATATTTATATATATTTATATATTTATATTTATCATCAACTTCAGGTGTTGGACAAAAGTACATATAAAGTCAATAGCTAGTTTTGCAAATGAAAGATTCTAATGAATTAAATAAACAGTGTTATACATCTTATATGTTAGCTTATTGTTACATTTATATTCAGTATAATTTTAGAGTGGCACATAGGGAAGTTAGAAGATAAGTGTTTTCCTTTATAAAGCACAGTGCTAGGAATTTTTATTTTTTTGAACTAGGTTCGGTAAACTTAGATACAACATACTATTATCTTTATGTAAAACATGCCTGTTTTCACAGTGCAAAGTTCTATTTGGTTGCATACATTTCATTACAATTTATTTTTATAGCAACTATGTCAACTTTGATACTTTCAAAATAACTGTCTTAAATACAGATCTGAACTTTTACTTCAGTCAATGCTCTAGTTATAGCCTGATTTCATATACTAAACAGTAACTGAAGCCTGGTGCTATTCAAATTTCTCCCTAAACTAAAGAATGCCAAAGACTTTTTCTTTGTCAGTCAATTTTTTTTTCAGCTTTCTTAGCTTCTTTATCTGTTGTATTAAGTTGAAGAATGTATAGCTTACGGAGGGAATGGAAAAAAGTCAACTATTTCTGTTGATGTCATCACTCACACACTTGAACTGACATATACTGAAAGGATGACAGGCTGGAGAATATAATCAGTGTGGCAACATCACTTTTATTGGCACATAACATCTATCTTCAAGCTGTAACAAATACTTTGGTTTACCCAGCCTTCCAGTTGGCACCTCTGAAAGGTCATAAGGACATGTTTACCTAGTGTTATAAAAACACATTTCACACCCCTGGTATAGTTCTCCTGGTAAAAAGAATTTGACATTTGTAGTTTCTGTTTCTTAAGGGATTCAACATTTTCTATGATACGAAATCTTGGAGGCATCTTAGAGGATATCTAAGTAATGTACAATATTTACCTTTATTTTTACTTTATACTTGGCACTTTAGAATCAAAATAATAGAGCAAGATTATCTCTTCTCTGTCTGTCTCTCTCTCTCTCTTTCTGAGAGAGAGTCTTGCTCTGTCACCCAGGCTGGAATACATTGGCTCCATCTCAGTTCACTGCAATCTCTGCCTCCAGGGTTCAAGCAATTCTTCTGCCTCAGCCTCTCGAGTAGCTGGGATTACAGGCATGCACCATCATACCTGGCTATTTTTTTGTACATTGAGTAGAGACAGGGTTATGTTGGCCAGGCTGGTCTCGAACTCCTGACCTCAGGTGATCCACCTGCCTCTGCCTCTGAAAGTTCTGGTATTACAGGCATGAGCCACCATGCCAGGCCTTCTTTACTTCTTTCTTTTTAATACCAGCCACTTAATGATCACCCTGTAGCTGAAGATTCAGAATACACCCGAGCTCTTAGAATGTTGATATAGTATATAGTATATATCAACTGTGTCACATATGTATATATACTATGTCAACATTCTAAGAGCTGAATCAACACATTAAGAGAACTGAATATTCATTTTCCATAAATTAGGTTAGCTTCAGTTGAACAGATAGGTAAATATTTTATTACCTCATATATGTTTTCTATATAAAAAGTAAGCATTTAGGTTAAGATGCCATTCAAGGATCACATGTAATTCACTTATCCTTGTTGAGAAGTTAACAATGTGTAGAAGTGAAAAAAAAATAGATTAAAGAAAAATAAAATACAGAATTCAGGAGAGGGTGAGACATAAAACAAGGATAATATTTAAAATTCTGGAAGAGAGATGGAAAAATGGAGTGAGAAGATGGAAATGAAAATGGAAGCAGAAATGTGACAGAAATGAGGGGGAATCTTTGTACATCTGGTTTAAAAATAAAACAACATAAGTAGACTGGGCACAATGGCTCACACCTGTAATCTATGTATATATACATGTATTATGCATATATATCTATTACAACCCCTCCTCTTTAATTTTTTTCTCTCTCTTAAGGAACACTATTTATATATCTGATCCTTTAGAGTGCTTTTTTATGTTTCTTTTCTATTACGTTGTCTGTTGTTTTCTTCCCCCTTCTGCATCCAGAAACATTTCAGGATTTTTATATACAGATTGATCTATATCATTTCTATTTTTATCAGTCATATATCTAACATTTGAGTCTTTTTTTTTTACATTTTAGCTGCTCTGAATGTCATCTTTTTTATTTGAAAGTATCTTCTCCATATTCTTTAATAATAATTGAAATAGTGATGTTGATTTATTTTTACCTTCCTAAATGTCCGTATGTCCTCTTATTTTTGTTGTTGTTGTTGTTGTTGTTTGTTTTTTATTTTCTGGACACTGTCTTCCTCTGCTGCCCAGGTTGGAGTGCAGTGTCGTGATCTCAGCTTACCGCAACTTCCCACTTCCAGGTTCAAGCAATTCTCCTGCCTCAGCCTCCCAAGTAGCTGGGATTACAGGTGCCCACCACCATGCTCTGTTAATTTTTGTATTCTTAGTACAGACGGGTTTTCACCATGTTGGCCAGGCTAGTCTCGAACTCTTGACCTTGTGATCCACCCGCCTCACCCTCCCAAAGTGCTAGGATTACAGGTGTAAGCTACCGTACCCTAACTGCTTATGTTTTTTAACCAGATGTAAAAAGTTTCCCCCTGTTGCTGTCATAGTTTTCTGCTTCCATTTTCATTTCTGTGTCCTCTCACTCCTCTTCTCCATCTCTCTTCTAGAATTTGAAATCTCCTCTTTGTTTTATGTCTCACCCTCCCCTGAATTCTGTCTCTTATTTTTCTTTTATCTATTATTTTTTTCACTTCTAAACTAACTATCCTTGTTAGTTTCTCAACAAGGATAAGTGAATCTCATGTGAGTCTTGAATGGCATCTTAATCTAAATGCTTACTTTTTATATAGAAAACATACACAGGGTAACACAATCTTCACCTAGCTGTTCAATTTATGGAAAATGAACATTCAGTGATTGTAGCATTAATTCTGTATGGTTCATATAAGCCTATCTGTAGTGATGTTTCATTTTTACAATAAAAATTATATCTGTTAAGAGATTATGAGGATGGTAGACTTGGGGCTGACATCTCTCCAGCTGGAGGGGAGGTTATCACAAGGCTGGCATGTCTCTGGTCAGGTAAAGGTTTATTTTAGAATTGGAATGTTTCTGGTCAGAGGTGTTATTTGTGGTTTATGGTCATGCTGACCTTAGCTTTAAAAATGATGCCCTTTGCATTTAGGCGGTTCTTAATCTAGGGGAACTTTAAAAAGGTAGTGCATGTCCAAGATGGTGATGCTCCTGCTCTATCAATCATCATCATCATCATAATTTGTTCCTTGAATGGATAATTCTTTCTCATGTCATGTTGCCTTTGCGATTTCTGTGTGTGTGTGTGTGTGTGTGTGTGTGTGTGTGTGTGTGTTCTGCCTAGAATATTATTCTCCTTTCACTCATTTTACATAGTTAACTGCTATTTATTTATCACCTTAATTCTTTGTCATCATCTATAAAGCTTGTGTGAGAAAACGGATTGGGTTTGTTTTCACTTATCATTGCATTCCCACTATCAAATACATTTTCTGGCACAAAAATAAATACAAATAAATATTGCCAATGTTAATGAACGATGCTGAGAGTGTAAGAGTAGATACATTAAAATTACTTCGTTTGGCACTTGGGCTTTGAATTCCTTATTTATATGTGAAAATAAACACGCTCTAGCTACAAAGAAATAATGTTGGTAAACTCCTATTATATCTTTCATGTTCCCTTCCTATTTCAATAATGCTCTCTTTAAATCCTAAGAACAGACTGTTGAGGTGTATGTAACCCTTGCCCCTAGCTATTTTTAAGAAATTGAGCATCATTAAAGTTAATTAACTGCCATAATTGCACTGCTGGCTGTTATATTTCGATAACTTGACGTGGAGTATGATTTAGGCAAATGTGAAAGATATTGTAGTCATGGTGGTTAGGAAAAAGTTTCAGAAGTGTCAGTGTTTGAACAATGTTTGAGAAAGGGCATAATCTTTTCAGAAAGTAACTCAAGATGGAAGAAAGACATTCCAGAAAGCATGCATAGAGTGACTATTCCGGTTTCACTCTTCTTTTTGAATCATTCACACCAGTGAGTTTCCAAGAGAATTTTTCTCATTTCAGTGATTGTCAGACATGGATCCATTATCAGATTTTATGTCCATTAAATCAACAAATGAGATGTACTTTAATCAATTGCCTACACCACTGAATTAAGCAGAGCATCTCCTGTGTGGATCTGCCAGCCTGCTAGATTCATCTCTAACTAAAATTTTACTTACTTTGTCCTTCTAAATAAATCACTCAGAAAATATATGTGCATTTTATTTTGTTTCTTCTTCTTGTTCTAGACAGGTGTCTGGATGGTGATTTCTCTTTTTTGTGTTTTGCTGTAGTATATACTTTTGGGGGTGATAATAACATGAGTAGACACACATCTGTGGTCATGTAAGACCAGGACAAGCACTTCAGAGGAGATGGGTAGAAGGTGTCAGAAATGTCTAACTTATTTGATGCTTTCAAATATTTATTCTTTGATATCCAGACTCCTCGCATTTGTAACAGGAGAAGCCTAAAGCAGTAGAAAATACATAAGGTGCTGCCATTAAGCAACATATGGGAACACTAGCTGGACTGCATTTTCAGCAGTCTCAGCATTCTGGCTCCACCAGGAAACATTTCCTATTGTAGTAGTGACATCACTATTAACAACAACAATGAGAGTTAACATTTATTGTGTGTGTATATATATATATATATATATATATATATAAACTGGTTTAATTCAAATAGTATTTCCTAATCTATTATGGACAGAACATACAGAACTGAACTGGTCTAATTAATGCTTTAAATTACTTAGTGAAATTTAAAACTCTCATTCTTAATTTTCCCTCCATACAAATACTTTTAATCACCAGCAGAAATGCCCTCTATGTATTTACCTTCACCATCTAGATACTGACTAATTACCAGCAAAAACTTAATTAAGTACATAAGCAGCACAAACTGATTTGCTACTGGGAGATCCTTAGAGCCTGCTGCTCACCTGTGGTGCCTCAACCAGCTCATTAAGTCCGCTAATGTTTGCAGCCTTGTTTCCGGATCCTCTTTCTCGATCTCCTTTACTTCTGATTTCACAGAACAGAAAATAACTCAAATTATTGTATGGACAATAGTTATTTTTATTATCAGTTTGGACAATAATTGAACTCAGAAACTAACAGAAATTAGGTTATTGAAACAGATTTGGTATTCATTTTTATTCAGTTTGCAGGTTTCCTCAGGTTTTGCTTGTTAACCTGTTCTATACTATTTACGATCTATCCCAGAGATGGTAAGTGCTTTGTTCTGAACCTTGTTTAAGGTATTAGTATCTGGACAATTTCTCTTAGAGGGACAGCTGAGAATAGTTACATACTGTGATGTATACATTTATAACATTAACATATTATTTGCATAATTACTGTACTTGCTCTTCTTTTATAAAATAAATTCAACTTTAGAATTCCATTTTCATAGTTACTTAGGTTTTCTACAGTTCAGTTTCATTGTCAGTATCATAAGAATAACCTAATTCTTAATGGAATTTCTTGAGGCCCAAGAAAGAAATTCAATACCTAGTACAATGCCTGTGCCATAAATAATTGTAATATATATTAGCTATCACAATTGGTAAGGATTACACATAATAAATGAGATATTTATTTATTGTTTCTTCTGAAACCACAACATATGAAACCCTTCCCTAGATATAAAATCTGAACCAATTCATATTCTGAAATTAAGTTGATGATCTCTGCTACTTAGACATTGAATAGAATGAGCATAGATTTTTTTCAGTATCTTTCTTTTACAAGCAAAAGAAAAATAAAAGCAAAACTGTAAAGTGGGTTCTCTAAAGTGACACTTCAAATGATTTTCTTTGTTTTCAATTTCTTCTCTCATTAGATATGCTCTGAAAGTATTTCACTCATCAACTACTTGATGGTTTTATAAGAACTTTTAAATATTATTTGCAAGACAGAGATATATTGTTCAATTGAAAATACAAAATGTCTCATACATTTATTTAACTTGCCATTCTGTAATTTACTAACTGTCCATTTAAAAACATTTTATTGTTATATATTAAGCCTTATTCTGGAAGTCCAAATCCTTTATTTTATTATTGCATTAAATAAAGCCAGCAATGCAAGAAGAGTAGAGAAAATTGATCTATGTGACTAGACTGCTTCTCTCTCTCTAGATACTTGGCACACTTTGATGAATGCTGACTTCAAGAGTTTTAGGACATCAACGGACTTTTAGTAAAAAAAATGTCTAGAATGCAAATATTATTTTCAAAATTAAGCTGATTTTCTTATGAAAAATAAAGATTTTTTAAATTTTTGTCTGATATTTGAAACCCTTAAAGAAAGTAAAATTACACATTTTTGTCGTAAAACAATGAGATAGAGGTTTTATTATGCAGCTAGTAGCTATGAAACTGAAGGAATGGTATAATGATTAATTTTGTTAATATAGTACTTTAAAATCCAACCACAGGAAGAAGGAAATGGTATTTCAAATGCTTTAAAAAATGAAGGTATCATTTATCATATTAACATTGTTTTAATAATAATATATTTACATTATAATTGCTTCTTAACACAGAAATATATGGAAGTATCCAAATCCTGCTTTACCTGGAGTTTAACAAGTTAAAATCTAAACTTTTTAAAAAATAAAATGCATATGACTTTGAAAGACAAAACAATAATCTGATAGACTCCCATTTTTCAAAGGAACAATAATTTTCTCTTAGGTGTAACTCTGATCACAGATTGAGCAATATCAAGGTAATTTATAGTACAAAATACTATACCACTGGGTGTTATAGATTAGATCAACAAAATTAACTAATCATCATTCCAGCTGTTTAGTTTTATAGCTACTAACTGCACAATAAAATCTGTGACTATTACCTCTTCTTTCTATGACATATATACATTTTGTGTAATTTTAATTTAAAGATTCAAAATATCAGATAAGAAATTAAGCATATATCTTACAAAATACTGTAGTACCAAATAGGGCAAAATATCACAGGACCATTTAAGAAAGTGTCTGATTTGTGTGACTTAGTTCTTCTTTGCCTGTGAAGCATAGTCTGACTTGAACAACTGGTGATAGTTAAGTCTTCAGCATTCCACTCTTTTGATTGTTATGGATCGCACAGTGGTCCTTATCCTAGAAAATTAGCCATTGAATTAATCTGGGGCATCATGTGCCCTGAGCAATGTATTTTCAGGCTTGTGTATATCAATAATTTAAAATAAAAGGGTGAAGACTATCAACAATTAAGCTCTTAAAACGTGCCTTTTAATTAGAAAAGGGTGTTAAAATAGGGCAACACTTTGAAGAAGTAAAATGATACCCATTTGTAACATATTGGCAATTAAACGTACTTCTTTTTTATTATTCCTTAGATACCCTGAGCTGTACTTATAAGGCAATTCTAATTCTTTAAAGCTAGTTTTGAATCACAGGCTTAAGCTGACAGTTACCAGGTTCTGTTTCTCATTCTGGGTCTCTAAGTTTCTACATGCTGCTTTTGAATACTGAACAGGCATTTCCTTCTTTAGATATTATGTATCTTTAAACATCATTTTTTAAATTTATAACAATTAATTGTCTAGATTGTACCAAGTAAAACATAATAAGATATTACCCAAACTTTATATTCAGAAGCCTGATGCTGTTGACAAGGTCCAAAGAATTTTAATTCTTCAATCTTACATTCAATCCACTTAAATGAATAATAACTTCTTGATGCAGACAATGTAACTTAAACATTCTTGACAAAGTGATGAGAATGACCATTCCCTTGAGGTACGTTTGCATCTATTTAAGTATAATATAGTAAGTGCCTACTCTTTGGCAAGGCATTGTGAATGGAGAAATGACCTAAGGACGTTTTGGTCACTGGAGGACTGCATGCATGATGGTGGTCCCATAAGTTCCCAATACCATATTTATACTGTGTTTTTCCTAAGTTTAACTAACCTTGTGCTCACTTTTGCCAGTTTTCAATAAGCTATTTTTCACAACATGCATAGGCAATGCAGTGAAATAAAATGTAGTGTTTTAAATAAATCTTTCAAAAACACTTAAGCATCTATATACCAAAAAATAAAAATGAATTTACACTATATATAGTCATGTGTGTTATGATGACATTTTGGTCAACAATAGACCACCTATAGGATGGTGATCTCATAAGACTGTAAAGGAGCAAAAATATTTCTATAGCATGGTTACTCTGTAGCTACCATAACATCACAGTACAATGCATTATTCAGGTGTCTGTGTTGATGCTGGTGTAAATAAATCTACTGCACTACTAGTTGTATAAGATACAACTATATACAGGGCATAATACTAAATAATAAGCTATTTTACTGCTTTATGTGTTTGCTTTACTAGACATTTTATCTTTCTTTTAGAGTGTACTCTTCCTACTTATTAAAAAATATTAACTGTGAAATAGCCTCAGACAGGTGCTTCAAGAGGCATATCAGAAGACACTGTTACAGATTGAGATGACAGCAGCACACCTATTATTGTTCCTGAAGACTTTTAGTGAAACAAGATATGGAGGTAGAAGGCAGTGATATTGATGATTCTGACCTTGGATAGTCCTAAGCTGAGGTGTGCATGTGTGTTGTAATTTTGAACAAAATAACTTCAAAAAGTAACAATTTGTAAATTGGTTCAGCCATCATGGAAGATTGTGTGGCCATTTCTCAAGGATCTAGAATCAGAAATACCATTTGACCCAGCAATCCATTACTGGGTGTATACCCAAAGGATTATAAATCATTCTATTATAAAGACACATGCACATGTATGTTTATTGTGGCACTGTTTACAATAGCAAATACTTGTAACCAGAGCAAATGCCCATCAACGACAGACTGGATAAAGAATATGTGGCATATATATACTATGGAATACTATTCAGCCATTAAAAAGGATGAGTTACTGTCCTTTGCAGGGACATGATTGAAGCTGGAAATCATCATTCTTAGCAAACCAAAACAAGAACAGAAAACCAAACACCACATGTTGTCACTCATAAGTGGATGTTGAACAATTAGAACACATGGATACAAGGAGGGGAACATCACACACTGCCTGTCAGGGGGCAGGGGACTAGGGGAGGGATAGCATTAGGAGAAATACCTAATGTAGATGACAGGGTGATGGATGCAGCAAACCACCAGGGCACACTTATAACTATGTAACAAACCTGTGCTTTCTGCACATGTACCCCAGAACTTAAAGTATATTTTAAAAAGTAAAAATTAAAAATAGAAAAAAACTTATAAAGACATAAAGAAAATCCTTTTGCACCACTGTACAATACATTTGTGTTGTAAGCTAAATGTTATTAAGTATTAAACGTTTAAAAAATTAAATGTACATAAAGTAAAAAATAGTTATGGTAAATAAGATGAATTTATTATTGAAGAAATAAATGTTATAAAATAAATTCAGTGTAGCCCAAGTGTACAGTGTTTATAAAGTCTACAGTAGTGCACACTAATGTTCTAGGCCTTTGAATTCACTCAATCTCACTCATTGACTCACGCAGGACAACTCCTGCAATCTCCATTCTTGCAAGCTTCATTCATGGTTAGTGCCTTGAACAGGTACACAATTTTTCTTTTTTTTTTTAACCATTTAGACTACATTTTTACTGTGTCATGTTTGTGTTCATATGTTTTTAGATATAGAAATACCACTGCATTACATTCGCCTCCTGTATTCAGTACAGTAACATGATGTACAATTTGTAGCTCAGGGGAAATGGGCTATGTCATGTAGCCTAGGTGTGTTGCAGGCTATACCTTCTAGGTTTGCAAAAGGATACTGTATAATATTTGCAAAGTTATGAAATCACTTAATTATGCATTTCTCAGGATATACCCCCATTGTTAAGTGACATATGACTATATATTATTCTTAAGTGAAAAACATTTTCTGCATGGAAAAACCTTTTTATCTGCACTGCATTTATAAAACACACACACAGACACAAATTTTCCATTTCAAAAAAGTAAATAAAATTTTTAATGAAAAACATTTTACTACTAATAAATATATAATATTTTACCTACTCACCAATAAATGTGAGACTTTTGTAAAGAATGTCTTCTTTATGTAAGAAAATACTTCATGTATTTAGCAGAAGAATGATTGATCTCATTGCAGTATACAGCTCTGAAGAGTAGAAGGAGTAAATAGTCTGAAGGAAGCATGATAGTCTTTCTCATTCTCATATTATATTCCTCCATGACTCTTATCTTTCTCCTTATCCTGGTGGCTTTCATAATTTATCAGAGCCATTCTTGAGGCTATTCATATGAAGGGTTGATTACTATGGAATTCATAAATGTCAAAGGTTTATACTTCTATTATTTCTTTATTTGACTAATATTTAATGGGATCAATTATGCCCCTAGCATTTAGTTACCTTTGCATGCACCTTTGTCATGTGTTAGATTTACTTTCATGCCTCTGGGCCTTCACATGTGACATTCCTCTTGTCTGCAGTGACCTTTTCTGTATTCTTTACTTGAATTTTTAATTTGCCTTCAGGTCTTAAGCAAGGTTTGACCTCAAGGAAGCTTTCTTAAACTCTCTGGTACAGTATGATATAAAATGTTCCTCTTCGGAAGTCACAGAGGATTCTTAGCTATAAGTGTATTTATTTCTATATATTGTTATAATTATTAATGGTCTTATCTACCCTATGATCAGACTCTCCACAACAGTCAAGAGTTAAGGGTATCGAAGTTATTTATTTAAATGAATTCACTCTATATTTCAGATAGTTCTTAGAAATAATCATAAATTTAGAATTTTCCATGTCTGCCATTTACATGTAGTTTTGAAGGATCACAATTATTAAAGTAGTTTCTACAATGTTTCATTAAACTAATCTTAATTGAAGAACTATATGTGCCACATACTGCGATAGAAACCTAGAGTGGAGCATGTAAGGTGAATATATAAATAGACCCTGACACACTTCTTGTTCTGAACTTGATGAGCAGGGGATACTACACTACTACACCAATCCTCTCCCTGAGAAACATGATTGCAATAATAATTATACAGGTTTAGAAGATACGCATTTTAGCTGTAAGCATTCAGAGCATTCAAAGGATGATGATAAAAAGATGTACCATGTTAGCACAAACTAAAACAATAATGGCTAATGAATATGACATACAATAAAAGATTAGAAAAGATTTATGACCAGAGATAAAAACAATATTTTACAATGATAAGTGTTAACTTTCAAGAAGAAAAAATAACTACGTTTTTATGTACTCTGTACATAAAAAGTGACACTGTAATAGAAGTGACTAATCTATAAATATATTGCAGATCTTAAGAACCCCTCTCTTAGTAAATGATAAAAAAATTAAACTCAATCAGTACACGAATACAAGAGCTGAAAATATATTTGAAAAACCAAACCTTATCTTCATGTATAAAACATAAGAGCCACAGTGGATATTTTAATTTCACGTGAAGCATTCAACAAAATAGAAAATATCTGATCAAAATTTAAGACCAATAGGCCACCAGACAAATCTTAACAACATTTTAAATAATATTATTGCATGTGTGTTTTCTCTGCACAGTAGAATTAAACTAGAAATAAAAAAATAATAAAACTCTAACCACACATATTTAGACATTTAGGAATACACTTATATACAAATATTATAACCTATGAATTAAAGAACAAATCTAAATCTGAATATATTTTGGCTAGAATTATAATGAATGTATGATAGAAACTTGTAGATGCAGCAACAGCAATTTTATAAAAAATTTCTAGTAAAAATACACTTATTAGAAACAGAGACTAACAATCAATACCTTAAGAAGTAAAACACCCCTCACTCCTACACACACAAAAGTAGCAAAAAAGGAAATATTAAAGGTGTGAGCCAAGAAAATGATGAAACCAAACAGAACTAAGAGTTTTTTTTTTAAAAGATTAATAAACCACTCATATCTCTAGGATGTTTGTTAAAATTTATAACAAAAGCTAGGAGTTATACTTAGCAAAAATTAAAAAAAAGAAATTCTTGTATCAGTTAGAAAATAAAATGGTTATCAGAAGAAAACAATTTAATGCCAGTAATTTTTAAGTTATATAAAATAGATCAATTTTTTGAAAAACAGGATTTTTCAAAATGAATTTAAAAAGATACAGAAATATAAATAGTCCTATATTCAGAAAATATATTGATTCAATACTTTATAATATTGTCTTAAAAAATTCACTCGTGAATTGCTATAATATCTTAAGAAAGAACTAATGTCAATTTTGTAGGAACTGTTTTAGAGAAAAGAGAAAAGGCAACATTTTCAAGAAATTCTATGAGGCTAGCATATTACTAATACTAAAACCTTACAAAGACAGTAGAAAGTAAACTTATATATCTTTTGTGAATATAGTCTTCATGAACATAAATGAATACAAATTCACTCTGCCATGAATATAAAATCAAATATATAAGCAAAATTAACAATTTGAGTTCAGTAATATGTAAAAAGATAATATATAATGGAAAGGTTTATTTTATGGCTAGGTGGAATTTAGCAATTTTTAACAGAAGTACAATAAATATTAGCAATATAGAACACAAAATCATCTGATAGTTTTTATTAGGTGTGAAATAATATTAAAAATTTGGTAAAATTCAACATCTGCATATGCCAATTCTCTTAGCAAACTAAAAAAAAATAGTCTTTCTTAAACCTGATGAAGAATTTCTACAAATAGTATATCACAAAACTTATATTGACTAGTGCTATACTGAAAGCTTGTTTTTTAAGATTGGACATGATAAACATATACTATATCACTTTTTTTTTTTTTTTTTTTTATCTAACATAGTCCCAGTAGTTCTAAAAATCAGGAAAGGGAATATTTTTAAAACAAATGAAAAAATAAAACTTATACACAGGTGTCATCATTGTTGTCTTTATCCAATCAGGCTGTAACAAAATACATTAGACTGGGTGTTTTGTAAACAACAGAAATGTGTTGCTTACAGTTCTAGAGACTGGGAAGTCCCAGGTCAAAACAGCCAGCCAATTTGCTGACTGGTGAGGACTTGCTCTGTGCTTCCTTTATGGTAACTCGTAGCTGGGTCCTCAAGTGTCAGAATGATAATCAAGTTTCCTTGGGCTTTTTTATGAGAACACTAATTTTTTTCATGAAGGTGGACGCTTCATGATCTGATTATCTTCCAAAAGCCTCACCTCTTCATACCAGTGCATTGGGGATTAGATTTCAACATATGAATTCGGGGGTAAGGGGTAGAAACATTCTGACTATGGCAATTGTATATGAAGTTTAATTCAAAAGGTAAATTAATAGAATTAAGAAATGAATTTAGTAAGGGTACTAGGCAAAAGGCCAGTTACAAAAGTCAAATGATTTTTATTACAGTAATAGCAACTACTAGAAAATGTAATTATGAAAAATAAAGAAAATGTAATTGTGTATCATTTAAAATACCATCAAAAATATCTCACATCAAATCAAAAACATTGAGAATAGTCAATGCTGTTGACCATGTGAATCAACAGGAAGACTCACTCATTGCTGCTGGGATTGAAAATGGTACAGCTACTTTGGAAGACAGGTTGGCGGTTTTCTAAAAAATAAAACACTCATGAAATGATCCAGCAATGACACTCTTTAATAGTCACTCTAATGAGTTAAAAAGACCAACCCAAATGCCCATCAATGATAGACTTGTCAAGGAAAATGTGGCATATATACCCCATGGAATACTATGCAGTCATAAAAAATGATGAGTTCATGTCCTTTGTAGTGACATGGATGAATCTGGAAACCATCATTCTCAGCAAACTGACACAAGAATAGAAAATCAAACACTGCATGTTCTCACTCATAGGTGAGTGTTGAACAGTGAAAATGCATGGACACAAGGAGGGGAGCATCATACACCGTGGTCTGCTGGGGGAGCTAGGGGTGGCACAGGGATGAGTGGGGAGGTTGGGGAGGGATAACATGGGGAGAAATGCCAGATATAGGTGACGGGGGGATGGAGGCAGCAAACTGCCTTGCCGTGTATGGACCTATTCAACAATCCTGTATGATCTGCACATGTACCCCAGAACCTAAAGTACAATAAAGAAAATTGCTAAAAAAAAAAGTTATGCCCCTATAAAACCTTACACATGGAGTTTTGTCAACTCCTGAAAGTGCTTTTTATTGTGACATTAATTCATTTATGATGGTGGATCCCGCATGGCCTAATCACCTCTTAAATGTTCCACCTGCCTAATACTGTCACAAGGGCAGTTAAATGTCAATGTGAGTTCTGGAGAAAACAAGCATTCAAACTAGAGGGGTTACCATCTACTAAAATTGATCATGTTCTTATTTCATGACCTAACCATTTCACTCATAGGTATATTCTCAACAGAACTAAATAAATCTCTAGAATATGTTTAGAATGTTCATATACAATTTATTCACAATGACATTAAAATATACTTCCACTTCACCAACTGAAAGCATTTATGTTTTCATAATATATGCTACATTAGTACTTAGTAATTTTGAAAATTTTAAAAAAAATTACCAAGACTCCTTTCAGCTGAAATCAATTCCAGTCTTTATATTTAATTTACCAGCTATATTGATGAGTGAATACTTACATATAAATTACCCATGTCTTTCATGTGGTTCTTCATATATATATATATATATATATATATATATATATATATATATTTGATAAAACAGTACTAGAAAAGTAAAAAATAATTATTTGCAAAATGTTTGATTAGAGTTATGGTGGTATGAATTCTTAAAAACACCTTTTCTTATGAATAGTCCTTAAGTATTTGACTAGGTCAAAGAGATAATTAATTGATGGGCCGTAGAAATATTTGTCCTGAATCTCTAAAACAATCAAAAATGTGCTTTCTCTTTTAGAAATGCTAGAAATTCCCCTCCTAAAGCCGACTTTAGAAAGTTTTAATTCGTATTTAAATCAATTTTTTAGAAAGTACAACATGCCCTATTAATCTCAGACACTGTCTCTGTCTCTCTTTCTCCTATACACAAAGTAATAATAAAATGAGCTTATCCTAAGGTTAGATGGTAAGACGTCTTTCATCCTAAACCCCGATTTCATGATAATGTCTTAAATAATGTGTGAGGCATATTTAATAAAGGGATAGGGGAGCAGCAAGGAGTGATGGTGTTGTCTGTTTTTATTTACAGACTCCTATGAAAAGCAGGGCTATATGTGGCAAATTCTTTCATTTTTTCAGCATCTCATCTCTAAGCAAACCTGTTTTCAGCATAACAATTTGAATGTATGATATCCATTTTTCTGTTCTCTGCCACAGGTTCTTGACAAACATACAGAGAAGTGCAGTTAGCAGAACTGAGTTCTTAGTTTACCTCTTTCCCCACAAGAACCAAAGGAGAACAGGAGCCCAGGGACAAATTTCTCAGATTGTCTTCTGAGACGTTGATCACCACCTGCAGAGGTGTATCCTGCAGACGCTGACATTCATCCTCAGCGATGGACGAATGAATACCCTCACACCCCAGAGTACAGGGATTCGAGTTGGCCAGGGATGGTCATCATCTGCTTTCAGAGGGCAATTGTAGCTAACCAACCACCACTAGCTGCTCTCCTCAGATTTATTTAATACAGATCTAAAAAGGGAGGTTCTAAGACAACATGCTTGTGCATAATTAACATGGTTAAAAGAGTTGTTTTACGAATGATTTAAAGTTTTGGTACCAGGGCCCAAAGTAAACACCATTAATGGGTAATTCCTCTTTGACCTCCCCCTAAGAGGGATATTCAGTGCAAAATTTACATGAGTAAACAAATTAGAGTAGGGGCAAAGGAATGTGGGGTAAACAGACTTAACTGGGGAAGCTTTTATTATCCATGATCTACACTGTGTGACTTAATGTTCTAACGTATAGAACTAGCTGCCTTCAGCCCATTCCATAATTTAATAAAAACCTTTTGGCCTTCCAAAATGTTTGAGACTATAATCTGATAACGTCCCTAATATTTCCCTTAATAGTTTGCCAGCCAGCCTGAGTGAAGCCCAACAATCTGCCTTTAAGCAGACAATTCTGGGAGACATCTGATTTTCAGATTTTCTGGATGAATTGAGTCCTTAAAATTCGCTTGAGAAAATTCACCTCTTTTTCTACTCTCCTGTATCTGCCGTGTCTTTCCCACACTCAAATTCACTGGAGTTCCAGTCTTCCCCCTTACTGTAGCACACATACTACATGTACCCTAGGCTTGTTTTGTAATGTGATTTTTGTGGTAACGTAAAATTAAAAAAACTGCTTTGGAACAAAGCAAAAAGAAGTGGCATTTGGTTTCATATGTAAAAAGAAGAGAGAAGATGAAGTTACTGAGTGGTTTATATTTTAGAATAGCATAGAAATAATTATTACATTATAGCTAGGAACAAAAGTGTATCTATCCTCTTTCCTTAAATACGTGAGTGATAGCCTGGGGAGAAATGCCAAATGTGGGTGAAGGGGCGGAAGGCAGCAAAACACACTGCCATGTGTGAAACTATGCAACTATCTTGCACGTTCTGCACATGTACCCCAAAACCTAAAATGCAATAAAAATTAAAAAAAAGAAGAAGAAGAAGAAAGAGCCCTGACAGGAGAAAGAAAAAAAAAATACATGAGTGAAAATACAGCTTATATACCATTTGCAAATGTGGATACTCAAATGCAAAGCTGGAAAGCATAATTCTCTTAGAGAGGAAGCTTGAACTCAGAAATCTTTAAACTTGTCTGGTCAGAGAGAAATACTTCTTTTATGGAACTACTTTGTTTAAATCTTTTATAAATGATGTCATTTAATTGGAAGACAAAACCATAATGTTACAACAGAATTCTTAATGTTTTAGTGCCATTTATAACAAATGTCACATCTGAAACTGATTATGATTTGTAAGCAGTTCTCCAGCTTTCTTTTTCTATGAGTTCCTTCTACTTAACTCTTCTATTTCCCATAATGTTGATGTGTCATGTATGTGCACCAACCAATGAGTTTAAAAGTAAAATCTTTTTGGTGAAAAATTCTCACAATATACTTTCCAATATATTATATTCACAAGTAGGTTGTTATATAATTCTTTTATTTTTTTTTCTGTTGCATAACAGAAAATATTGTTAAAAAAACCAATGAAATGTTATTTATGTTTTTCTCTAAATTACAATATTTATAGAGCCTTAGCAACTTTTATTGTACTTCTTACCTAATATGCTCATAGTAATATTTTTATTATGTTACTCAACCTACTGCTGATTTACATGTTAACAGGCATATTATTGAATCAATGACATCAAACTCTGGTATTGAGAGTATAACTGTACTTATTCATAAACTGGTGAATTGCAGGGCTGCGTTAAGTAAAACAAATAACAATTTATACCTCTTGTTAGAACATATTGTACTGCTCATTTTCTTTTAAAGTCGTTTAAGTGGAATCAATGTCAGCAGAGTATTTTATGCTAATTTTTTTTTTACTCTTTAAAGTATGTTAATGGCATCTTCTGGTTTCCCTATTGAGTTTCCTACAATAGAAATTTGACAGGTAAGTATAATACACAGTTCATTCAATTTGAAAATAAAGTGAATATCTGCATATTTATAGTACAATAATGGATTCATTCTGATAATTGCTCAGGTGTTTTGAGCAAAAAGTATATAAAATATTCAGAAAGTTTGGAAATATACTGGCATAAATATTTGTTTTTGAGGATGTGTAAATCCAAAACCAAAATGCATCTTGTATATGAATGCATGATGGATCTGTTGAGTAAACGTTTTCGGAGATGAGCACTTTCCTTCTGCAAGGTAAATGCAAATGTTTCAAGAGAGAAGACTGCTGTGTGGAAAGGCAGAAAAGATGATGAACTAAATTACCTGCTGTCCTGGAGAAATTAATTTGCTTCACCAGGAAAGCTATTCTCAGAGCATTTTACTGATTCAGATTCATGATGGGGTTGAATGCCTATCCTCCTGTTTAACAGTCAACCCTACATTAACGTATTGATGAAGGATAAATGTAAATTGATCAGGTATTTCTCAAGTTCTTTTGAAGGTAGCAAGTAGATTAAACAGAGGATGTGGAAGAGTTTAGACTTCAGATAATCCTGGCTTTCTTTTATATTAAATATTGTTATATGCTTGTTAATAATCTCAGTGTCTAATTTCAATCAAAACCTCTAGTTTAATAACATTTCCAATTTGTGGATATTTAATGGCTGACATTGAAAATAAGCATGTAATACCTGTGTCTTCCTAACCATGCAGAATGGAGATTATAGTTGTTATTGTTATTTTTGTTATTTTTACATAATATATTGAGTTATGTAGTGTGATAGCTATTAATTGAAAGAAAACACAAGCAAGCACATTGCAATAATAAATGTTAAGAAAGCTTAATTTCAACCAAAAACTTAGATGTTAATATAATGTTCTATGAATATAATTTTTGGTCAAAAAAATGGGCAAGCTATATTTTTCGTCTATTCATTACCATTGATTATAGTAATGTTTTATTAACTCACCACACAATAAATACAAAGGGAAAGGATGAAAGAGGAAGAAAAGAATGACTTCAACGACTCAGCGATTGAATACATCATCAGCCCTCTCACTGTGCTTGCTCTTAATGGAAAGAAAAGATACAGTAAGACATAAGACTAATTCAACTTCTCTACAAATCAGACTCAGTTTACACACACACACACACACACACACACACACACACACACACTACACACATATCCCCTAAAATTTTCAGGATTTGTAACCACACTATAGATTCTAAGTGTAATTATTTTGTAGGCATATTATATTCATGATCATTTTTATTAGTATCTTAATTTTTAGACATTCTATTAGTGATTATATAGTGCATGCGCGCGCACACACACACATATATGTAAATGTATGCCTACTGACATAGTTCTGCATGTGAATATATTTACATTATACTTACCATGCTTAATAGAGAAAGTATTTGAGTTGATGAATTAATTATTTTTAATTTTGTCACAAAATTTCAAACACATATATTTTTGCTTTTGGGGAGATAAACGCATTTTATTGTCTATTACGTTACACAAAAATCTAGAAATAATAGATTTGTACAGAAAAAACAAATGACAATAAATGAGAGCACAAAATAAATAATTTAAATTTGCAATTTTTTCCCAGTGGTATTAGGATAGTAATCATTTTAAAGCACATGTGTCTGGTTGCAGGGTAGGATTTGTCCACTGGCCAAGACCTGCCATAAAACTATGGCTTTCAGTGTCTGTCTGCTCTACTGGCTCTTGACAAAACTTCTAAGGTCTTCAAGAAAAGTAATGTACTCCTGGTGCTCCATGGCTGGGCTGAGCTCCACTAACTTATCCGCAAAAGAGTTGGCCACCCCTCCATTCACAAGGAAATCCATTAGGTGGTCATATAAAGACGAGTCCAGGGAATCTGTGTTGAGTGTATAACTTGTGTTCTTTCACTCACACACCCCTTTGGACTGAAAGAAATTTTCCTGACAGAGAAAATGTCACTCGCAGCCTCTGCCTCTGGCCCACCTTCTTACTCTGGATATGTGACAGTCCAGCACAAGGGCCTTCTTGCTACCATTCTTTATAACTTCCACCACAAAATTGGGAGTTGATGCCAAATCCAGCTCCTGTTTTAAACTTTCTGCCCTTTCCCTCCTCACCTTCAAGTGTCAGTAGGATGCCTTTATTAATGTTGAAAGTGACAGTGATCTTTTCCCAGCAAATTTTCACCCAATTTAGCTTCTGTTCCATTCAATTCCAGCTCCTGTCCTCCAGACATTGTAGAGGGTTTTATGCTTCTGGATATTCCTTTCCTCCTTAATTTAATTACTCAGGATATCAACAAAAGCTTTGCCTCCTTCGGTGTGCCTCGCGCCACAGCCACAACCACACCCCCAGGCACAAGCGCAGGGCCTGTGAGGCCACAGGAGGCCAGGCCACCTCAGGGACCCCATGCACACAATGAGGAGCCCCAAGGGCTGGGTGCATAGCTAGGGGTAGGACTGTAGGAGCTGCTGGAAACGCGAGGCGAAGGTTTATTTTTTATTGCATTTTGATTATGACTATAAAATACAAAATCAATGCATTTTTTAAAAGTGCTGTAAAGTAAAATTTGCAAATATACAAAACACAAAGAACCAGCATGTAGTTTGTATTAAGAATTGCTATGCAGTTAATCTTAGCAGTGTTAATTAAACATGAAATTAATAGAAATGAGCATAATTCAGTTTATTGTGATATAAGCTCTTTAGGTGAATTATACTCTCCACATCTATAGATGAGCAATTTTTGAAATTTACTGTATAAGATAGCACAATGTGTGTGATGGCATAGGAGTAGATGTATATTGAATCTGCCATGCTCACTTTTGCTGTCATGGAATTATTTATCCTACATTACACATGTGTCAAGAATCAGTGAATAAATTTGATCACGTTAGTGTTAAACACAGAATTTTACACAAGGAATGCCCTACACCCATTAACTTCATGAGTTCTAAACTGTTAAGTATATAATCACTGTGAAAATAACACAATAGAAGACCTGCTAAGTACATCTCTCTAGAGTAGCATTTAAAACATGGCACTGCTAGGTAAGCTCATTATAACCAGAAATATCAAGACTAGGTTTGAGAGCTAAAATCCCTTAGAGCCAGGTATCCATTCTATAAGACAGGCAGAGGTGCACTTCTTATCTCTTTTATTATAATAAAAAGTTTTTATATACTAATATCTATGGTTCTAGCACCACGATCACTCACTAAGAAATTCTCCAATTGTTCATATGGGATCCAAATGAATTAGTGTGGCAGTTTCTCCCTTGATGTTACCATTTGCACTAGTATCATTAAGGCCCCTATTCTTACAGGGTAGCTTACAAGAATCCAGGTCTGTTAATTTGGTAAATTGTCTAGAGAATAGGACTTTTGGATAGATGGAGAATGTGATTTACACTTCCAAATTCCATCTTGGTCTCTTGTGATATCATTCTCCAGATTGGCCATCTCTTCTCTTCATGCAGTTGCTCTTCATTCCTCTTGCTTTCCTTCCCATACCCAGTCTTCTCTATTTTTGTTATATTAGAAACAGGTTCTATGCACGAATACTATCTAGTGGGGTGATTCTTTTGAGCTGTGTGTGTGTGTATGTGTATGTACACACATTCTTAAGTTTATATACATATATGTATCTGTATATATGTGTGTGTATGCACATTCTTAAGTTTATATACATATTTGTATCTGTATACATATGTGTGTGTTTGTGTGTGTGTATGGTATGTTTATATTCTACCAGAAAGACTTCTAAATACAAGGGGTGGGGGAGTAGAAAGCAACCAGATTAATACTTGAATATGTAGCACACGCTAGAAATTACCACATCAGTTATTAAAAATACAGTTAACTTCATTTTGCAGCTATATAATAAGGGAAAATAAAGTGCAAAATAACAGTATAGTTTCATAGTTCTTAATTATCGATGATCTCAGTCTCTATTCCTAACCAGATTCTTAGCCGATTTGGGCTAAAATGTCATATACTAGTAGGCTTATAAACAACAGGAATTTATTTTCTAGAGTTCTGGAGGCTACAAGACTGACATCAGGGCACCAGCATGCTTTAGTTCTGGTGAGAGCCGTCTTCCAGGTTGCAAACTGCTACTTCTCATTATATCCTCACACAGTGGAAAAAAGCTTTCTGTGGTCTTTTTTATAAGGGCACTAAACTAGTTCATAAGCGCTGTGCCCTCATGACCTAATCATACACACGCACATACACACACACACCCATATATATGTGAGGAAGGAAGAGAGAGAAGCAGGAAGATTTTTGTTAATGTTTTGTTAAAGTTTATTTTAAGTTCAGGGTTACATGTCCAGGTTCGTTATATAGACAAATCAATGTCACAGGGGTTTGCTGTACAGATATTTTGCCAGCCAGGTATTACGCTAAGTATCCATTAGTTATTTTTCCTGCTCCTCTCTCCTCCCACTCTCCACCTCCAGCAGGTACCAATGTGTGTTGTTCCCCTCTAAATGTGCATGTGTTCTCATTATTTATCTCCCACTTGTAAGTGAGAGCATGTAAATTCTACCAGATGCGCATCCAAATTTTACAAGACACTTCTTTTAAGAAAGTGGCTCACAGAACTGTGGAGAATACTAAGTCCGAAATTGGCAGGGCAGGCCAGTAGGCTGGAGATGCCAGGAAGAGTTAGTGTTGCAGCTCAAGTTGGAAGACAATCTAGAGACAAAGTTTCCTCTTCCTCTGGGGCTCTCAATCTGTTTTCTCTTGAGGTCTTCAAACGAATGGTTGATGCCCACTCACATTATGGAAGGCAGCCTGCTTTATTAAAAGACTACTGATGCAAATGTTGGCCCCATCTAAACACTGCCTTTACAGAAATATTCACATTGCTTGAACAGATATTTGGATACTGTTGCCCAGTCAAGTTGTCACCTAAAATTAACCATCGTGTCACCTGCAATCTGATATAAAATGTGTGTCTACATATCACGATTTTCCATTTTGCTATTTATATTCCCTATCAATTTAATTGATCTACCTCTAACCATATCTGTTTCTATTTCCACAGATTTTAAGAAAATTGTCTTATTGGATGCAGCCTTGATATATTTTTGTTGTCTCTGCTAATTTTCATCAAAATTTGGTTTATTTATTGTTACTTCTCTTTGACTTTCTGAACTTCGCCCTTCTCTTCTTTGTGTGTGTGTGTGTGTGTGTGTGTGTGTGTGTGTGTGTGTGTGTGAAGTATTATATATTCCCAAAACTCAACATTTCTGACTAGTTAATAATCCTGTTTATAATTTTTTACATACATCAATAGCATCAATTTTAACTGATGACTGCTATAGACAAAATGTTTATGTCCAACCCCCAAAGTCATATGCTGAAATTCTAACCCTAAGAGGATGGATCTTAGGGCCTTTGTTAGGTGATTAGGTCATAAGGATGAAGCCAGTCCCTTGATCTTGAACTTCCCAGCCTCCAGAACTGTGAGAAATAAATTTCTGCTATTTATAATCTGTTTTATAGCTTCCTGAACAGACTAGGAAAACAAACAGAATAGAAATTAAAAATTAAAAATGTAATGCATTTAGCAGTCATTTTTTTTGTTAAGCATAGACTTTATAATGCATAAAACTTTTAAACATGCTCTTTCATATGCCACCACAGTAATCAATTGCTACTTGCTGTTAAGAGCCTTAATAGAGCTTCATGGCATGAGAGATAAACATACCTATCACCCAAATACAGTGTGTGACACAAAGTAGGCAGACAATCATTAATGGTTAAATAAATATCAATTGAGTGGGATTGCTAGATTGATCTGAAAACATGATTAGCTTTACGTGAGGTACTTACAATGTGATTCAAATGAAATATAAAGCATGGCTCATGCCCATAAGCAATTTTTAAATTGGTTTGGAGATTTCAATGTTAAATACATAAAACACTAATAAGTGTCATGAATAACATGCTTAAGAGATAATGTGTTATCTGCATTATACTATCCAAAATCAGATGATACAGACAGTGTGGTTTTTGTGTTTTTAAAAAGCATAGAGCATAGTTGATCAGAATTCCTTAAGGTTATGTGTAGAGTTACCTAAGAATTGAAATTTGGCATGTCACATTTGGCAAACCTCAGAGAAAATGTAAAGATAATCAGTTTGGAACTGGATATGAGTGGTCACTAAGGGAAATAAAGATAGAACAAAGGGAAATTGTAAAAAAAAGTCACTGTGATTGCTTTACAAATTGATCAGGTATTACAGAAAACTCTAAAAAGCATTTGATTACAGCAGTATATTTATAAAATATAAATATATTAAACTGTAAAACAAAGCAAAGTAAAACTAATGAGAGAGGATGAAAAAGAGGGAGAGAAACAGAGAGAAGGCTTGAATATATTTTTTGAGTAATGAACAAATTTGAATGCAGTAAGTTGAACAAGACACCTATCAAAAATTATCTTCTAAAATAATACACTGAAATAATCTACATATAAAGTTAATATTAAATGCCTATACTTGTTGTTACAGAAATTTGCTGCCTTTGCACAGTATATTATTAAAGCTAATTTGCTTATCTGGCTAACATTTATAACAAAATTTCACTGGTATAGTCATCGGTGACTTATTGGCAATATAAAATAATCAAAATTATCAACAGAAGAAATTAAAGGATGAAGGTTTAAATGATAGAAATGTAATACATGCCAGCAACTTTTCAAAGTGAATTACCCAAATATCATAGCATAACTCTGTTGTATTCTAAAGTTCAGCAGCCTAGACTGTTATTTAATTATGCATGCAATAATAAGAAACTGCATCCCAAACAGGGGAAACAGAATGTACACAGTCTGTTAATTACCTTCATTGTGAAATACAACAAAAACAAGGCATATACACTATTTTAAAATTTTATGGGAAACAAGTCTGATTTTTAAAGGTATAATATATTTAATATTATCTAGCTATAATATAATGAATATCACTTTTAAAAAACTTAAAATATCTTACTAACAAAATGGCCAAAACTTTGTTAGGTTATCTATGACAATAGTTTTATATATTGTTCATTTTATATAATTAGTTTTTATTTTGTTTTATGTCATCAAAATTCAATTGATAATATCTTTTCTTACTCTTTCCTAAGGAAGTGATAAATGTTCTCTTGAAAGATTCTTTGAGACTTGTATTCTTCATTTCTAAATTAATAAAAAGAATGAAAAATTTTTAGAACTGTGTATTTTTTTAAAGTAAAGTACAGATATAAATTTATTGACACAAACTCTCAAGCATGTTACTATAATGTCATCCTGTATTAAATAATGCAACCCAGACAGGCACTTTCACTCATGCCTATAATCCCAGCCCTTTGGGAGGCTGAGGTGAGAGGACCACCAGAGGTCAGCAGTTTGAGACCAGCTTGGCCAACATGATAAAACTCTGTCTCGATTAGAAATACAAAAAAATTAGTTTAACAATTGTGGAAGACAGTGTGGTGATTCCTCAAGGACCTAGAAATAGAAATTCCATTTGACCCAGCAATCCCATTGCTGGGTATATACCCAAAGGACTGTAAATAGTTGGATTATAAAGACACATGCACAAGCATGTTCATTATGACACTGTTTACAATAGCAACGACCTGGAACCAATTGATATGCCCATCAATGATAGACTGGACAAAGAAAACGTGGCACATATACAGCATGGGATACTACACAGCCATAAAAAACAATGAGTTCATGTCCTTTATAGTGACATGGATGAACCTGGAAACCATCATTCTCAGCAAACTGACACAAGAACAGAAAATCAAACACTGAATGTTCTACTCATAGGTGGGTGTTGAACAATGAGAACACATGGACACAGAGGGGAGCATCACACACCAGGGTCTGTTGTGGGGGCTATGGGAGGGATAGTGGAAGGGGTGGAGAGGAGGGATAATGTGAGTAGAAATTTCAGGTATAATTGATGGGGGGATGGAGGCAGCAAACCACATTGCCATGAATTTACCTATGCAACAATTTTGTGTAATCTGCACATGGACCCCAGAAAGAAGAAGAAGAAAAATACAAAAAAAAAAAAAAAAAAATTAGCCAGGCACAGTGACCTGAGATTCTGCCATCACATGCCAGCCTAGGTGACAGGAGCTAAACTCCATCTTAAATAAATAAATAAATAAAACAATCCTTTTGATAATCCTTTTACATTGGTAATAAAAATATTCATATTTATAGATGAGGAATTGGCCTAAGCATAGAGAAATTCAGTATTTTATTTAAGGTCACATACATTGTGTATAGTAGTTACTAGGTGGATGATGATTTATTAACATTGGAACGAAAACAATTACTAGATTTAGCATATATATTTGATAATAAAGTCATAATTTCTTACTGCAATCACATCTATTAAAATATATCTTACATTAAAAATGTAAAATCAACATTATTCTTACCAAAATGTTACATTTTTTTCTAGAGTAATATGAAGATAATCATAAAAGACATTTTATTTTAATTTGCCTTATGTCAATGCAAGTATAAATTGTTAAAAGAATAATACTTTTAACCAAATGTTATAACTGAACACTCATTTTAATAGTTTAGTATGTAGTCTTGATCATCATAAGCTATTAAGTTTATATAAATTTAAATTAATGTGTAAGTAAATTCTAGTTATTCTATGTTTAAAGTTGTCATTGTTTTTCATGGTTATTTTTATTTCCTTATTGATAATAAGAAAGAGACATGATGTAATGTACTCTTTCTCATGTAGAAAACTTTTAAGGAACATATGAGAAATAAAATTTGCATCCTGCTGTTTGCATAAAATTATGAGTTATATGATAATTGCATTGTTACAAACAAGTGCACACTTGTGGAAATAAATATATCACAAAGGTGAATGAAATATCATTTTACTCTTTGGCATGATACAATATATCTCAAGGTTATAATGAGATATAGAGTCACAGGATGGAAGAAATCTTGGTATCCAAATAGATTTTCTATGAATAAGAAATTGTTGGCCGGGAGCGGTGGCTCACGCCTGTAATCCCAGCACTTGGGGAGGGTGAGGCAGGTGGATCATGAGGTCAAGAGATCAAGACCATCCTGGTCAACATGGTGAAACCCCATCTCTACTAAAAATACAAAAAATTAGCTGGGCATGGTGGCGCGTGCCTGTAATCCCAGCTACTCAGAAGGCTGAGGCAGGAGAATTGCCTGAACCCAGGAGGCGGAGGTTGCCGTGAGCCGAGATTGCACCATTGCACTCCAGCCTGGGTAACAAGAGCAAAAACTCTTGTCTAAAAAAAAAAAAAAAAAAAAAAAAGTTAAACATCTGTAATATTTAGTCAATGAGATTTTCTCATTGTTTGAAAACACATATAGTGTAAAATAATTAAAGCATATTTAATAAATTAAGCCTTCTCCACCAAAATAAATATTCTTATGACATGTTAAATATGACATGTTAAATATTCTTATGACATGTTAAAATATCTACTGGGATCTATGTTAAAGCTTTTCACCATACTGAAAAAACTTTCAGACTCTAACAAAGACAACTTTGAAGTAAATTTTGCTAATTTTCTTCCAGTTTGATAGATCAATTTCATCAGAGTAAACACATATCACATATTTGATTATTTTACATTAGGTTGAAATCACTGAAGCCAAGTTAGATCATCCTATAAACAAAACATACAATCAATTACTAAAGTCTGAAATGTAGGTTGTTAGAAAGACTGTTTTTTTCAGAAAACAAACAATGAAATCGACATTCAAGAGTTCTATTGCCTAAATTAAAAAACCAGTCTCAAGATATTTACAATCTTCAAATTTCTTCTCTCTGACTTATTTAACTCCAACCAGATCTGTTTTGTTTAATGGGATATAGAATTTCATTGAATTCACAAAAACTGTAGCTAGAAAACAAGTGACCTTTACAAATAGTCTGGCATTTTGGTACAGAGAGTGAAATGATTTTTTAAGTATAATTCTATCATATGTTCATTCTTTAATTTAATTTTCTTCCCTTCAAAAGATAAAATTTAAATGATGCAAAATGGTCAGAGTTCTAAAATGTCTTTTCCTTCTTTCAGACTGAATTCTAAGATAGCTCTGTTTCAGCAAAAATAACTCTTAACATTTTTTATCTATTTATTTTACTTATTTGGTTTGATAATTTTCACATTATATAATTAGTGTATCAATGCTAAGAAAATCAAGTTTGTTTTATTTGAATTACAAAACAATATTTACAAAAATGTAATCTATCATATGCATCATCATGAATGTGTACAGGTTAAGTATATTTCTCCATCCAAAGGTCAGAAAATTATGGAAGTCATCTTGGGTTTTGTTCAGCCATCTTGAATTTCGTATGCTTTTTGTTTTGTAACTGCATGCTTGGCTTTTATGATTTTTTTGGAAACAGTAACAGACCCAGCAAGCAGAAAAACAGGCTATGAGAGCCTCTGTGTACTTTTCTTTGCTGGACTGAAAATAAAATTCAAATGATATTTTCTAATGAATCCTAAGAGCAATTTAAATAGAGAAAAATAAATTAGCACATGGCATAAGACCTGCTGAGCTTTTACTGATATACAAGAGCTATATTACAAAGCAACAGTAACACTTTCATACGATGCATTATTTCTAATTAAAAACAAAATGGACATACATATAGGAGCCTGATGATTAAACTTCAATTCAGTGAACAGATGTATGGTCAAAGCAATATAAAAGAATAAAAAGAAGAAATAAATCAGATGAGCAAGAGACTATACAACAAAACACATTAAAAGAAACACACAATATAAGTGACATTAGAAAGATCAGAAAACTAGAAAGCAAAATCAGCAAAATAAGGACTGAGGACCAAACGGAACAAATAAGGTTGGCAGACGTACAGTCGCCACCTCCAACACCACTCTCCTGAGAACCACCTCTACACTTAACTCCAGAACATCCACCATCATCATTAAAAATAACGAACAGTATGAAAACTACTACCACCACCTCCAACACAACCATCAACACCACCAACACTAAAAATGCCACCATAATGACAGTCTCATATAAACTTATTCCAAATTATACTTCCTTTGCCACTAAAATGTGGCCTTGAATTTGTTCATTTTGATCACTAACATTTAAAGAGCTTGCATTATGTGTGAGGGATTGTGGATAATGCTGATGGCACTTAACCTGAACTCTTAGGTTTATCACCTAGCAATAAAAAAGGCACTAAAGGCAAACAAATAAGCAATCTAACAAGTCTTAGAACGAATAGAAATTCAACAGCTTCAATTTGAGAGAGGAAGCTAGGAAGTCTGTGCACGTGTGTGTTTGCGTGTGTGTGTGTGTGTGTGTGTGTGTGTGTGTGTGTCTGTTTCAAAAGTCACAGAGATAAAAGATCAGCTATTAATTTCTACAATGTATCAGCACTGTAGAAGGAAATGAGCATACACTATGCTACAAAACAAAGAATCTCTTTCGAAAAAGGCAGAGATCAAATACATAAATACGTTTCTATTAATTTGAGAAATGTAGCTATAGGCTGGACGCAGTGGCTCACGCCTGTAGTCCCAGCACTTTAGGAGGCCGAGGCAGGCTGATCACGAAGTCAGGAGATGGAGACCATTCTGGTCAACATGGTGAAATCCCGTCTCTACTAAAAATACAAAGAATAGCTGGGCTTGGTGTCTCGAGCCTGTAGTCCCAGCTACTTGGGAGGCTGAAGCAGGAGAATCGCTTGAAGCTGGGAGACGGAAGTTGCAGCGAGCTGAGATCCTGCCACCACACTCCAGCCTGGCGACAAAGGCAGATGCTGTCTCAAAAAAAAAAAAAAAAAAAAAAAAAAAAAAAAAAAAAAAAAAAAAAAAAACAGAAACGTAACTATATAAAAATGCTTAGAAATAAAAAGGCCCATACTAGACATTTGAGTCTTCATAAGAAAATATCCCAGGTGTGGTGTGGTGGCTCATGCCGGTAATCCCAGCACTTTGGAAGGTAGAGATGGGAGGATCAACCAAGGTTAGGAGTTCGAGACCACCCTGACGAACACGGCAAAACCCCGTCTCTAATAAAACTACAAAAATTAGCAGAGTGTGATGGTGGACAACTGTAATTCCAGATACTTGGGAGGCTGAGACAGGAGAATCGCTTGAACCTGGGATGCAGAGGTTGCAGTGAGCCAAGATCCCACCACTGCATTCTAGCCTGGGCAACAGAACAAGACACCATCTGAAAAAAGAAAGGAAAGAAATAGTCAGGAGCTGTGGCTACAAAGAAAAGTAGAAATCAGGTTATACTAACATTGAGGTCTATTTGAAGCATGATGGATTTTGTTTTAAGAGGAATAGAATACATTATTTTCAGTAAAAATATTTATTAGATATGCAATGTTAACTCTTCTCTATCATATTCCTATTTTATTTCACTAATATCTATGATAATTTTCTTTTTTTTTATCTTTTATTTCCTATTTTGAATGTTTTAGAAAAATTGAAATCTCATTTGCGAGCTGATAGGATAAGATTATGAAGATAAAAATTTATCTGTCTGCTATGCTACTACAGCCACATATTCACTGGAACATGGATTTAGTTGTAAATTAGGATTAAAGTAAGTATGTAAACCTTGTAACATACTGATAGACCGATAACTATCACAAGTTTGAAATTACAAAGTAACATGGCTTTCCATTTGGAAATTTATACTCTTACAATAATCAGTTAATCATTATAATGAATAAAAGCATTGTTATACATTCAAGTTCCCAGCAATTTCAGTTCCTGGGAACCATTTTTGAAAAGCCACAACAAAAATAGTCTAAAAAAAAATAATAATAAAACAAAAAACAAAAAACCAAAAAAAAAATGCAACCAGCTCAAAGAGACACAGGAGAGTTGTCACTAAGAGAGAAACACAGAATTGGTGAATTATTTAATGTGATTTTTTTTTTCTCTTTTCTCTTAAGAGAGAAGTGTTTTAACTTTCTAACTCGACAGAAATTTTCAAATTAATCAGTGTCATATGAAAGAAAAAAAATTTCAAGAACAAGTAAATTATTAATCAAGTAAAAGCAAACATTATGTAAGTCAGGAAATGTAGTTATAAGTGACTTCATTATGTACAATATTTGTACATTAATGATAAAAACACTAAATGTTGTTTCATGCAAAGTTTCTAGTGTAAGGCTGTTGAAAAAATAGAAGACATAGTATTTGCAGTGGTATTGTAAGGTGATATTATAAGATACCTATGTTTTCTTCTCCTATAAATTCTATCACTTGATAGCATTAAACAATTTAGAATAAGGAGGAGAGAACATTTTGGGTACAATAAATAGATAAAAATAAGTAAATAATATCTGAAAAATTTAAGAGTTAAAATTTGTTTAATCTGACGTTTCAAGGATAACTATACATGTCGAGGAAACTATTTTTAAAATAATCCTATTTTTTTTTGTTATTTTAGCAATATTTATTTAAGCATTTTATTTTTAATTCTAAATTTATAAGAAAAGATTTGATATGTATTAATCATATATTTAGAAGTTGAAGAAGTAATATCTCTATTTACAAAATAAAAAGTAGAAAAACTTAGATGGCTACCACCTAGGTTATATGAATCTTTACTAATAAGACAAACAATGAGAAACAAGAAAAGAAAGTTTGCTGAACTTGAGTGTTTGATTTCATTGGTTATGTTGTGTTTTTTTTTTTTTTTTTTTTCTTTTAAATAATAACTGGAGCCGGGCGCGGTGGCTCACGCCTGTAATCCCAGCACTTTGGGAGGCCGAGGCGGGTGGATCACGAGATCAAGAGATCAAGACCATCCTGGTCAACAAGGTGAAACCCCGTCTCTACTAAAAATACAAAAAATCAGCTGGACATGGTGGCGCGTGCCTGTAATCCCAGCTACTCGGGAGGCTGAGGCAGGAGAATTGCCTGAACCCAGGAGGTGGAGGTCGCAGTGAGCCGAGATCGCACCATTGCACTCCAGTCTGGGTAACAAGAGCGAAACTCCGTCTCAGAAAAGAAAAAAAAAAAATAAAAATAAATAAATAAATAAATAAATAAATAAATAAATAAATAAATAATAACTGGGAAAAGTTGAATTAAAATAAGGAGTGCTAGGTCTTTTTTTCTTAAGGTATTATAGAAGTATTGATTGTTAATATAAATATAGTTAAGCATACACACACACACCCCTATACATATATGCTTATATTTCCATTGATTTTGAGTATATAGTTAGAGAAATTAACCGCACAGCTTATTAAAATTTGTTTTTTATTGCTTTGCATCAATTATCTTCATAACATTAAATGTGAATTAGTTTGATTAGTTTGATGAAATGTTCAGATTGAGACACCTCAGGCATAAATCAAAATGGATTTAATTTAATTTCCATTTGTGATTTGATTAGAATCATATTGCAGCTAAACTTATGCAGATGGGCTAGAATTTACACTGTTTTTATTATTACTTGAATAGCATTTTTAGAAAACCTAATCACTAAAAAATTATTAGATGACATTTAAAGAGCACAATTTCCATATATCTATTAATGAAACTCCTTTATTTATTTGAAAAATATGTTCTAAAGCTCTCATTTTAAAAATTTTAGTTTTTTAGCATTGTTTCTGCATATCTGAATTTCTATGACAGTGTCTATGTTTACTATGATGAGACATATTACAAAGTTACAAAAGAAAATAAATCAGACATCAGTTATTATCAGTGCTTGACCATAGTAATGTTCAAAATGGTCATTTATTTGATTTTTATTCTTAAAAATCAAAATAATATATTCTAAATAATAATAAATAAAAATAATTCTAATATTCTAAGTAAACCTATGATTTAAATTTGCATTAGCTAAGTGATGGAAGTAATCTTGGTAAACATGCTTTACCCTAAATAAGATCATTATAGTGAAGATTTTTGGGATAATTTGAAGTTCCCAGAAGGCAGTAAAGTTATTATTTTTTTCCTACCTCTTAACTGTCTTCCTAGATCATAGGACAGAAAATAAACATCCCTGAATATAATTGTAAGGTCTATCAAGAGAAGAAATATTTGCAATAAATTTAAATATTCTAAACCATGAGAAAAACATTTATATATTTTAATTTTAAAAATAGTATTTCTAACTGGAGTTTATTATGTATCTAATTCTAACAGTTATTATAGGTAATTATTTTTTAACAAAGACCTATTCAGAAGAATAAAGACATGTTCTTCCTGAGTGCAAATATGGCAAAAGTTCAGTTTCTATCCACATAATGCTTGAAGTCATGCCTTTCAAGGGACTTTCATCTTAATGATAAAATGCTAATTTATAATATGTATTCTTCTTTTAGGAAGCAGCTCTATGGCCTACTCCCTAATAATTTTAATTAGAACAGCCAACTTTTATTTTTCACAAAGAAGAAAATTATATATTCAGTGGCAACATAACTCATGCAATTTTTGTTTCTGTTTGCTCTGTGTAAGTGTGTGTCCGTGTGTGTGTATGTGTTTTAAATGTTTATTTCAATGCTATTGTAATTCAGTTTTTAAGTTCAGGTAAGCAGTAATTCAACAACAAATCATTGGCTATTACAGATAGTAGTCTCATAAAATTTTATCCAATTTATTCACTTGTCTATGGGTAGAATTATTATTATGTAGTAGACAAGTCTATACATGAGAAACACTTCTCTTATAAAATTGTAAAGTATCTTAATAGCAACTTTAATTTCATAAAATATTTTTACATATAATTTAATTATTCTAGCAGTTAAAATCAAATTCTTTTTAAGTTTAGAACAGCAGTTGATAATTCTCAAATATATTTCATAGATTAATATTTATAAAATAAAGTAGTTGGTTTAATTTCCTTATAAACATTTACACATTCCCTTTTATTGATTAGAGGCAAAATATAAACAGAATCATTATATTTGATGACTACTGAAAAGTTAGTCCTACTCTAATATATTGTCTTCACTGAGACTTAAATGTTTCCTTGCTAGCCAGTACAGACATTCAGTTGTAACTCATATATTTGTTGGTAATTTGGTTATGATGTACCAAAGTGAGTAGTTTGGGTAAGATAGTCTAGTTCTTCAGAGTCAGTTTTCTAATGACAATATCTATAAAACTATACAGACAATAAAAATTAGCAATGGTTTCAAATGTAAAAGGCAAGAATGCCTGATTCTAAAGTGATGTAGCTAGGTTTTGTTGTTGTCGTTGTTTGCTTGTTTGTTTATTTTACAACATCAGTAATGAAAACAGCAGGAGCATCAGATAAGACTAGTATGATTTTCGTTCCCAACTTTATATTTAGGACAGTAAAATGTCACTCACTTGAATGACAGATGATTGGCAAGGATAACAAATCTATTAGAAAGTCCCATTAGAGGTCTACAACTAGCAACAGTCAGACTTCATTTAACTTCGACATATTAGCCACATTAAATTCTCATAGTCTATGAACTTAATAGTTCATTAATCTGTTGAGTACAGCTCTATTTCATTGTGAAGTACGGGAATCAAACATGAAAAAGGCACCGACTCTGTCCTCCAGGATTTCAGAGGTTAATAGAGGAGATAGACACCTCTTGAACTGGATTTTAGTATTATGTGATGAATGAAATAATAAGAACATGTATAAAATAGAGCAGAGAAGGGCAAAAGAGATATTTAGAGAGTTAGATAAATGTGTTTGCATATTACCATGGCAATAACAATTATAGATATAAATACAAAAGTAATCATAAAACATTGGATACTTAGAATCATTTGTTATACCCAAAAGCTAGAGGTACTTTAAAATATACTTTATCATTATGATAGTACAGAGAAAATGAACATTGTAGCTTTTGCTAAGCACTTAATATTCAATGATGAACATAAAATAATCTAAATCAAAGATACTTATTTTATATCTTATTTGGGTGTTCAGATTACAGGATCACACTAGAAATTCAATGGATATTTTTAATGGATTTAATATGCTGATAGTGTGAAAACTTGATTTACAAGGGAATAATGATGGAACTAGAAAGTATTTCAGTTGTAAATGAAGCAAGTGCCTGAAAGTCTTGGTGGTACTTGTTGAATGATGGTGTCACATTTCTAGTTGTCATGTCAGAGATCTTAGATTGGATGTATAGCTCTGTCATTTGACTGAGATGTAATCTTTACAATGTCACTTTATTCATTCTCTGGGTCACCCTACTTATGTTTGAAGTCATATATCTCTCCATATAACTGTGAGAAATAAAGATCAGTGTTGGTTGAAATAATTTAGCTAGATTCTGGTACACAACGAGTTCTTAATAAGTTTACATTGACTTGAATTATGATGAAACTCTACTAGGTCTATATATTTGGATCTGCCATTAAGTACAGAGACAAATATATTTTAAATTTTAACACACATTTCAAATAACATTTATTCATTTTCCTGTTATGTATATTCACATGTCAAAAACAAGTTAAAAGTACTTTGTCATTGTATTTATTTAGTGTGCTGAAAGTAGAATTAACCAAATTTTACCCTGCAAGTTTTTCTGTTATTAACAGGCTATGATGAGTGCATATGATGTAAAAACCTTTTGTATCACTTATGTTCTTTTTATAATGTGATTATTGACTTGTTTGGAATTAGACGAAATGGAATATTATATTTGCTTTTTGCTGTGGTTTGAAACCTCCTCCAAAACTCAAATTGAATTTTAATTAAACTTATGATAATATTAACACACAGGGCCATTAAAGGGTGATTAGCCTTTGAATGTTCCACTCTTACAAGTATATTAAAGTTGCTATTTTAAGAATGTGTTGTCATAAAAGTGAATTTGACATTCTATCTCTCTTCTCTCTCATGCTTTTCTTTGCTTCTGCCTTCCAACATGGAATAACAAAGCACAATGGCCCTTGATAGGCAGTGCCATGTGCTTGGACTTCTCAGACTCTAGAACTATGAGCCAAATACACTTTTATTGTTTATAAATTACCTACTCTGTGATAGTCTGTTACAGCAGCAGAAAATGGACTAAGACATTGGTTGTCCTAGTTTTTTTGTTTTCCTTACAATTTAATAAAAGTTAACAGAAATGATTGGGTTCAGGAAAAATGGAACACAACTAATTTGTATTCTGACATGTTCTTAAGTTTTTGCTTTCATTGCAGAAAGTTTAACAAAGTTTTGACAAATAGAGGTATATGCCTGTAGTTGAAGTCACAATGGCTCTCTCTGCTAAGCAAATTTATTCATGTCAAATGTCTTATCCTGCCCAGCTCAATAGATGCAATAACATTCTAAAATGAATTTAGTGATTTTATTTTAAATGAAAATTTCTGAATCATACCTATTTTCCTGAGGTTGTTTCAGAATCTTCTTTTTACTTGAGATTTCATTTTTTTTTTTCTTTAACATCTTGAATTTTTATTTGAGTTAACATACTTTTTCATGCTGTTTTATTATTGTAAGATAAATCAAGCATATTAGGATTTATGTTACTAACTTCTCTCAAATCAAGATAGGTGAGAGCTGCAGCAAAACATAGTTATGTTTTGAATTCATTTTTTAATCAATTTTGAAAAGTTGAACAACTCTTCTTTACAACATTATCTTTGCTAAAACACAAGAATCACCTTTGCTACAGTTCCCATCAAGTTCCTTTTCTCCATCTGACACCACCTCAGCCTGACCTTATTGTCCATATCTCTTATTAGCATTTTTGTGAAAGCCATTCAGCAAGTCTCTAAGAAGTTCCAAACAGTTCTACATTTTCCTGTCTCCTGAGTCCTACAAACCATTCCAACTTCTGCCTGTTACCCAGTTCCAAAGTGTCTTCCACATTTTTGGGTCTTTTCAGCAATGTTCCATTCTACTGATGCCAATTTACTGTATTAGTCCATTTTCACACTGCTGATGAAGACATACCTGAGATGGGGCAATTGAGCAAAAGAAAGAGGTTTAATTGGACTTGCAGCTCCACGTGGCTGGGGAAGCCTCACAATCATTGCGGATGGCAAGGAGGAGCAAGTCATAGATGGCAGCAAGCAAAGAGTGATTGTGCAGGAAAATTTCCCTTTATGCTAACCGTCAGATCTTGTGAGTCTTATTCACATCAGGAGAAGAGCACAGAAAAGACCTTCCCCCATGATTCAATTGCCCCCCACCAGATCCCTTCCACAATGTGTGGGAATTAAAGATGAGATTTGATGGCGGCACAGCCAAACCCTATCAAGTGCATAGTTCAAGGAAAGGCATGGCTGAGAGATACTGGTTATATCCTGGGAAATCCAGTCAAAGTAAGGGTTTAGTAAACATCTCCACTTGAGTATGACAAATTACCTCAGACCTCACAAAAATAACCAGGAAAAAAAGGTATGTTTCTTCCAAGATTTATGCAAAGAAATATGTGATCCTTCCAGTGAGAAGAAATTGGTTTCCCCATAGACCTGAGAGTTTTGTCTTTATATAGTGTTGTCTGGATACAAGTGAGAGTTTATTAATGAAAAGGTCTTGTCCAGAGAATTGCAGTGCAATTCTCTCTGTGCAATTCTCTTCTCAAGAGAATTGTAGCCACACAATTGTGCCATGGAAGCAGTTGGTCATGCTTATGGTGATGTGTGAAACTTGGGACATTTGAGAGAGTGAATGAATCTTAGAGCTATTTAGTGATCAGGTAATCTAGTACTCAAACTAGACTCTAGGGAGTTAAAGCAGGGTGATTACTATTAATGATTATGCTGGAACAATTTCTAAAAAAAGAATCCCAGAAGTATCCTGAGCAATCTGTAATCTATATGTACTCTAAATTTGGAGCATGGTTTCTTCAAGGCAAGATGACAAGTAATGTTTAAACCAGAAAATTCAACTTAATGAATTCAGTGAACGAAATGTGTAGCAAACCATCCCAGGAAACTCCAAACAGAGCACACACTTATTTTTGTTTTTATAGCCCCAAACCAGTTTATATAGTCCAGATGTTGTCTCATTGAAATATCATGTTGAGTTTTGTCTCCACTGTTGGAGGCGGGGCCTAATGGTAGTTGTCTGGGTCACGCAGTTGGAAACTTCATGAATGGAATAATGTTCTACATGAGAAGGTGGTGAGTGAGTTCTCATTCTATTTGTTCATGTGAGAGCTGGTTGTTAAAAAGATCCTGGAACTTCTCTCCCCTCTCTCTCTTTTGTTTTTTTCTTTCCCCATGTGATCTCTGTGCTATGGCTCTCTTTCACCTTCTGCCATAAGGAGAAGCAACCAAAGGCTCCCACCAGTAGCCAAGGAGATGTCAGTGCCATACTTCTTGTACAGCTTGCAAAACCATAAGCCTAATAAAACTGACAGAAAAGATCCTCCTGGAATATTGCTTAGTTGCTGTTGTAGCTCACAGATGTTGAAAAACAAACACTCTGATACTCAAAATAGTGGATGGAAATTAGATTGCTATTCAAGTCTTGATGTGGAACTGGGAGAAATTATACTAGCAGTCAATGGGAAAGGACTCTGACATTGCATAATATATCTATTAGGATAGCTTTCAGTTTAGAAATTGCTAAGGAAAGTTAATGGAGTGACAAGTTAGTACATGAAGCCAACATTATAAAATACTTGAGAACTAGAATGAAGCATATCACCTCAAACCAGAAAATTGAGGGTTACAACATAATCAAACAAGCGGCTGGTTCACTTTGTCAGTGGGGACCTACCAGGAGAAGAATCACGAGCAAAAGAAAAGTGAGAGGCAAGATAGTTCTTCAGAAGGAGATGATGTAATTTTCAAATCTTTGAGTTGGGCTTGGCATGTAACATTTCTCCATGGAAGCAAGCGTTTTTCTCCAAGTATGAATTTTAAGTCTACATCATTCACACCTGATGAATCAATTATATCAAAATATATGGTCAAAAATGACTTTGTATATGGGAGATGGGTAACTCAGGGCAGAAGCAGCTTTTAGCTTTCAAATTCAATAAGCCTGATTGTAGATATTGAGAAATACAACTGATAGTTTTATTGACTTAATATAAACTGTATGCAGTTTGGGAGAAAACGTGCATGTGGTTTTATGCTGCTTGTTGAGTGAACACTGTAGTAAACTCTAAATCTACTCTTTTTGCAGGAGTGGGCTAGTTTTGAGTGATACTGTATTTTCAAAGATCTAAAATTTCAATAAGAAAATTATTTGACAATGATTTATCTAATATATCTCCTACCGCCACTCTTGGCTATGGCATGCATCAGTTAGCCTGTACTTTACCAGAAAGCATTTAAAATAATGTATGTATTTTAAAGTGTGTATCAGTGTGAGGGGGAGGGGTTGTCTTTGTCTTTTTTGAGCTGCTATAACAAACATAGCATAAACTGGGGGGCTTATAAATGAGATTGATTTATTTTTCATTGTTCTAGAAACTAGAAAATCCAAAAATACGCACTGGCAGATTCAGAGTCTGGTCAGAGCACTCTTTCTGTTTCTTGGATGGCCGTTTTTTCACTGGCAAAGGGGTAAGGAATTGCTCTTTGAGCTCTTTCATAAACAGCACTAGTCCAATTCATGACGGATCCACCTTTATGAATTAATCACATCCCAAAAGTTGCATTTCCAAATACCATCACATTAAGGATTAGGTTTTGACATACACATTTTAGGGGAACACATGCATTCAGTCTATAACAGTATTTTTAATAAAGTCAAGGAAAGAAATTAACCTGTTTGTTTTTAATGTAATAAAACACTAAAGTGATTCCAAAAGCCTTTTCATCTTGATTTTTCAAGACGTTATTTCCTAGCTGCTGTATGGAAGACAGACCAAGAAGGGCTATTTTTCTTCATCCATTACTCCCATGGGTAGTGCCTGAAAATAATAATCTGCATGAGTCTGCATGAGAACTAGTGAAAAAGGAGTACATTCTGAAGTAGAGATCTGAAGTAAGAAATTAATGACAGTAAAAAGAGAGACAGAAAATGTTGATTTTGGTTTTCTAAGGAGAAAATCATATAAACTGATCAGATAAAATTGGATACAGAAATGGAGAAATGTTAATATCTTCTTTGTATGATCTTCTGTAAGGCACATGTGTTCTATTAAATAGTTCTAAGATTTTTTTAGTAATAAGGTATGTAATCTCACAATTTTATATGCTTAGGACATATACAGTAATAATGTGACACATAGGTATCAAGACATAATATTTTGTTTTTGATTTATTTGAACTCTAGTATTGGAAGGTATAAAGGACATTAGGTTGGAGAGTATCATATTACAAACATTGTTTGGGTGCTTGCCTGCTAAATGCAGTGGGCATGCTGGCTCGGTTGTCAGGTATTTAAATACATCTAAAATACACCATGTATTTGAAGTCTAGTGTTCACTTTTCAGCCTCAGCAAATGTTTGCTGCAATGAATTGTAATACTTTTATGTTTCCCTACTTCCTTAATTCAGTTGTCTAGGGAGGTCATAAGCTGTTTATAAATATAAAGCCTTTTGTGAATATCCAGAATTACCATAGCATGAGCAAAAGCAAAAATGAAAACACAATTTAATTTGTCAAGCATGCTTTTTTAACAATCCATGAATATTGCAGGAAAAATTTAATCTTAGTCTTAAAATGAATGAATAACTACAACTAATTTTCTAGTTGTTTAAGTAGTCTTAGGCATTTATATATTTTCTGTGAATGTACATTTAAAATTGAAACTTGGAAAAGTATTTTCAAATATAATTCACATATTATAATAAAGAACCCATGTCATTTTGGAAAAGTGTTGACAAATAATATCAACTTTAATTTATTCTTCTTATATAAAGACCTAGCTAATATTTCATTTTGTATTTTTGTTACACTGTGAAGTTTATTTTATTCCTTATATTTTAGCTTAAAAGCTTTTGGTTGTAGATAAAATAGATTCTTAAAAAATAGATTCTATCTGGTTTCAAAAGGTTTTATTTATGGTAACACTTAATTTGTTATTATTAAGAAGCAGCTGCTTTAATACAAAAACATGTCATTTGCAGTGTGTTAAGAAACATGTGTCTTGTGTTAAGTATTGAATTATAATGTATATGGTTTTAACTTATGATTTCACCTTTGAAGCTTATTTACTCTGTGCAATTTAAATATATATATGGAGATATATATATATATATATATATATATATATATATATATCTGTTAAAACTTACATTTTATCATATTTGAGGATTTTTTTAAATTGGAAGTTTATTTTTATGAAGACGGTCAATATGTGTTTTTATATTTTAGACACTGAAATATATACAAATAGAAACTATTCACCACTAAAGATTTTAAAATATACTTCTTTGGATTATAAACATCTCAACTTGGCTGCTATATTTGATACCTGTAATATATTTATAGAATGGCTGGAAGCCATTTCCCATTTGAACAATTCTATTTCTTGGACTTTCTTCACTTCTGAGTCTGTCTACCATATAATTTCATCTTGAACTTTTATTAATATACTTTACCTTGTTTCCTTAGATGGTAGCATAGATTTGAACATTTCCTGTTCTTGGAATTTCTTATTTGATTTGATGTGTGACTTTCTGTTATTATTTCTAAAGCACTCCTATTTAATTTTTAGAAACCTACTCTGGTCCTTTTTTTGACAAGATGAATATTTGTTTCACTCTTCTCTCTTACATGCATCTGATAGGGATGGGACATTTACAGGTATTCATGAATAAAGAGACAACATTACTCATTTACGGCCTACAAAAAAATCCTCATGTTGATTAGGATGTACATTTCAATCAGGTTAGTCTTAGTTCACAAGCTAGAAACTACACTTTGAATATTTTGTTAAGTAAATATGTATCTTGTTGAGTAAATACGGCTATTAGGAACTGGACTTCAGGTCTAGAAAACAAAATTGTTTTACTCTTTATTTAACCTACTTTTCATTAAATTTTGCTGCTATTCCAAAGACAATTTTGGGGATTTTTAAATAAAAGCCATAGAATTAGCATGTTTAAAATATAAGATGAGAAATATTCAAAATGTAATCAAGTAGTAAAAAAAATTTTACACTTCTTGCTTAATAAAATAACTACAATTTGAGGTTTCTTTCTAAATACTTTTTAATAAAAAAATTTGCATTTTATCAAATTTACTTTTTCCTTTCATTCTCTAGTGTGACAATTTTTGTGTAGTATCTCCAAGTTTTGGATGCATGATTCTTAAGTGTGTTCTTTGTGAATTCATTTGACATCTCCCAGAAATCCAGTTTTCAATACGCTTTTAACAAATTCAATAAATGTATAGCTATCTAGACAATAGTTTATCAAAGCTATTGTGTTTTTAACTGTACATGAAAAATAGTATAGAATTTGGATTCATTAAATTATGATAGAATACTCCATGAATGCATAGTATAGTAGATATTTCTGTTTTACTTGAGTTATGACATTAATGCTTGACCTTATTAATATAGGCAGTAAGAATATTTAAGGTTCAGAATACTGCTTTTAAGATAATAAACTATATATTTATATATTTTAATTTGTAAGTTACATTTCTACTCCTAAGAAGTATAGTTTATCATTTCAAACGATAATAAAATTTTAACCACATTAATACTAATTTTATCAGCTGAATGCTAAAATGTAAATCTGAATTGATTTCGGCAGATGGCAATGTCTGGTAGACTAAAAGTTCTTAAATATTCAATAATATAATTTCTCCTTTGAAGTAAAACTAAAAGATTTTATAGTTGTATTTTTATGCAAAACTAGTCTGGCAATGAAAAATTAACTTTCACCATATCAGGTATTACAATCATATTTTATGTATATATAGTTATATAGACATGTTTGAAGTATCTGCTATTAATCTAGATAATTTTATTCTTATGATGATTACATATGTTAAATAAACTTATGTTTTATGTATATATAGATATATAGACATGTTTGAAGTATCTGCTATTAATCTAGATAATTTTATTCTTATGATGATTACATATCTTAAATAAACTTATATTTTATGTATATATAGATATATAGACATGTTTGAATTATCTGCTATTAATCTAGATAATTTTATTCTTATGATGATTATATATGTTAAATAAACTTATGTTTTATGTATATATAGATATATAGACATGTTTGAAGTATCTGCTATTAATCTAGATAATTTTATTCTTATGATGATTACATATGTTAAATAAACTTTGCCATTTTTCTTTTAAGAATTTCTTCTTGAAGGCCATCAGCTGAATATAAGAAGTTCAACAAAAAGCAGAGTAAAATCTCTTTCACAAGGACATCTCTTCTTAAACCAAATTCAACATCCCCCAAACAATCTTCTATTAGGTGACATACTGGTGGTGAATGAAGATGACTACTTATTCTAAAACAACAGACCAACATTAAGTAGTCTAGGGCCTTGGACACCCAAATTTACTCCCGTTCCGCATACAAGATGACTGCACAACTATCAGTCAACTGGCAACGAAACCTTAGCAAAACCATAAGTCTCTTCAGGTTTTCCTCTGATCATTGCTGTTGTCAAAGACACAGCCACATAATTTCTGCCTGAAAAGTACAATCTTTCAGCACTCCTCAGCATTTGAAAGCACAGCAAATAATTCTCAGAGGCTTTCTAATTTTAGCAATTTTTGTGTACTCTTTATTCCAGTATTATAGTGAGAAATAGACGAACTAAGATTCTATCACTCTCAAAACTCTACATTTGGAAATTTTTGTAAACGTATTTCCTGAGACAATGGAACCTGGTTCCTTATCAATCTGGACAGAGTTATGCTTGAATTTGTCCCAACAACCAAATAAATGAATACTTATTTTATTGCCTTTTTGATTATCAAGGCAAAGTTTTTTTTAAAAAGTTATCATAAAATGCTATATCCCTTTTCTAAAACATATCTGTAAAAATATATTTGAAACAGTTGGACCTTACAAGCTCTCATTGATTGGCCAAAAAGAAAAAAAAAAAATACCAAGGGGCCCAAAATGGCTCCGGCTGGATGTTATGGCGCTTGAGAAGGCGAGGCCAAGAGTTCAAGGCCAACCTCAGCAACCTTGAAACAGTTGGGAAGGAGATAGAAATCAGCTTTAGTATAGCTGCAAGATACTGGTCTCAGGTGAAAACTCATTGACTCAACATAGTGAGTACATCAGCTTAGGCTAATATCAGACTACAAACTCACTCTGACTGAACTAGTTTATTGACTGCATATTCTTTTTTTAATTATTATTATTATTTTTTGTTTTTGAGATGAAGTCTACCTCTGTCTCTCAGGCTGTGCACTGGCACAATCTTAGCTCACTGCAACCTCCGCCTCCCAGGTTCAAGGGATTCTCCTGTCTCAGCCTTCCAAGTAGCTGGGATTACAGGCACATGCCACCTCCGGAGTAGCTAGGATTACAGCAGGATGCTACCTCCCAAATAGTTGGGATTACAGGTGCACGCCATCATGCCCATCTAATTTTTGTATTTTTAATAGAGATGGGGGTTTCACCATGCTGGCAAGGCTGCTATAGAACTCCTGACCTTGTGATCTGCCTACCTTGGCCTCCCAAAGTGCTGGGATTACTGAAATGAGCCACCTCGCCCTGCCATTTACTGCATATTCTAACCTTTTATTTGTATATAAATTGAAATATTTGATAAGGCTTGAAAGTTACAAATAGCTCAACTTTTAAAGGAAAGACTGTGATTTGGCAAATACTTTAAATCAAAGCTAAAGTTAACTGGATTGGGAAAATGTGGCACATATACACCATGGAATATTATGCAGCAATCAAAAATGATGAGTTTTTGTCCTTTGTAAGGGCATGGATGAATCTGGAGAACATCATTTTCAGCAGAACAGAAAACGAAATATCACATATTCTCACTCATAGGCGGGTGAGAAAAATGAGAACACATGGACACAGGGAGGGGGGTATTACACACTGGGGTCTATTGGGGGGAATAGGGGAGGGACAGCGGAGCTGGGGAGGGATAGCCTGGGGAGAAATGCCAAATGTGGGTGAAGGGAAGGAATTCAGCAAAACACACTGCCATGTGTGTACCTATGCAACTATCTTACACGTTCTGCACATGTACCCCAAAACCTAAAATGCAATAAAAATTAAAAAAAAATATTTTGGTTGATGTCAATATATGCTCCTATAAGCATTACCAAAATTTTGCGTCATATAAACGAAGATTTTTTTTATCATAGGAAAAAAAAATGTGTGGGGAATGTATCACAGACAAACTTAAAAAGAATTTTATTGATTTATATAGCTGTGTATTAAAAGCTTAAGCTCTAACTCACATGTTTTCAATGTGAACTGATTTCCATGTTACTTCAATAGGTTCTTTTCTTTTCTTTTTTTTGCAGCTTATTATAGAACTTGTGTGTTCAGTTAAAAGAGAAGTGCCATTCTTAGGTCAGAGAGAGACACATTTTATATGCACCTGAGTCTCCACTGGTTCCCTCAAAGAAAGAACCCATCATAGCCTACTAAGATGATATTCTTGGTCATATTTTAAACAGTTTCAAACTTACATACAGTATGACACATTTTTAGTTGATGTATTATGAAAATAAATATATCAAATTTTAATACTGCATATATTTTTAGGAGCCTCCACTATTGTTTTAAAACTAACTTACTTATGTTAGTGTTCCAAAGACTGAGTAAGATTGGATTACTGCTGCTGAAGTTTTGGGATTTATTTACTAGTGACATTCTCACCTCTTTAACTTCAATTCCAATATATTTATCATTATTTTGGTAGTGAAAAGCAGCAATGATTTCTTATCTTACTATGTGTTTATTGTAGATTCCTTTCACTATTTTCATTTAAATTTGTCTTAAAACTATTAAAGATGAACACTTAAATAATTTTTATCCTCATTAACAAAATAGCATTGTGTATGGTGCTATGGTGAGTTACAAGCATTAATATATTCGTTACTTAGAAAGACTCTGTACACAACATAGTTTGACATAATTTGCAGTTATATAAGATTTGACATGGCAAGAATGTAGCCCAGAGAGCTGACTTACTTATCTGATCAAGAGCCTAGTAAGTAACAAAGTTACCCGTACTCATGTCCATTTTACTTTTGGGTTTTCCTGAAAAAATGGTACTGTGTCCTTTAGTTATTTCTTGGAATTATACAGTTTGATTTATACCTTGGAAAATCTGAGCTCCCAATATAGTGTTTGTTATATAATAGTCTGTATTATAAAGGTTTATATCCAGCTCTGTTCCAACACTTCAGCTTGTACAAACGAGAACATTTCATTGAAACTACTGATGGGAACTAAACGGAAATCTTAAATGCTATGTTACCAACACCTTCTTTCTCTCCCTCAATTTTAAATCTGAAATTCCCAACTACTTTATAATTCTAAAGTAATATATTTGCTTTTATAATTCTATAATGTATTTTATTTAATGAATGACATTATAAAATTTAATTTAATATAAACAAGTGAATGATTTAGTTTCTTAGTATTAGAAAAATATTGGAGTAATATAAAAATATGTGACAGAAACTTTTACTTCTGTGAAAATTCCATACACTCTCTTTCCTTTCTCCATTTTTCATGCCCCCTAGATTTTGAATCATGTGATCAGTTCCGGCCAGTGAACACTGAGAATAAATGTGTCATTTCCAAACAAAGGCATTTAATATCTAATATGTGACCTTCCAGCTTTCTCTTCCCCTGCTTTGAAGAACCCTAATGCTTAGCAAGAAATATAACTTAATAGGGGTAAGCCAGGGAGATTCCAAGATTTATATTTACAGCTGTATAACCTAGTTACTGACTAATATAGAAAATGTTATTTTTGCTTAGGTTTTGTTTTTATAGACTATATTATTGTATTTCTTTTATTCACATCTTATTTTATTGATGCTCTTTAGTATTTGGTATGTTTTTGGAATGGCTGATACTGGTTGTTCCTTTCTACTTGTAGTGCCTCTTTCAGGAGCTCTTGTAAATCAGGCCTGGTGGTGACAAAATCTCTGAGTACTTGCTTGTTTGCAAAGGATTTTATTTTTCCTTCACTTATGAAGCTCAGTTTGGCTGGATATTAAATTCTGGGTTGAAAGTTCTTTTCTTTAAGGATGTTGAATATTGACCCCCACTCTCTTCTGGCTTGTAGAGTCTCTGCCGAGAGATCTGATGTGAGTCTGATGGGTTTCCCTCTGTGGGTGACCCGACCTTTCTCTCTGGCTGCCCTTAGCATTTTATCCTTCATTTCAACCCTGGCGAATCTGATGATTATGTGCCTTGGGGTTGCTCTTCTTGTGGAATATCTTTGAGGTGTTCTCTGTATTTCCTGGAGTTGAGTATTGGCCTGCCTTGGTAGGTTGGGGAAATTTTCCTGAATAATATCCTGAAGAGTATTTTCCAGCTTGGATTCATTCTCTTCGTCATATTCTGGTACACCTATCAAATGTAGATTAGGTCTCTTCACATAGTCCCACATTTCTTGGAGGCTTTGTTTATTCCTTTTTGCACTTTTTTCTCTAATCTTGGTTTCTTGTTTTATTTCATTGAGTTGATCTTTGACTTCTGATATTCTTTCTTCTGCTTGGTCAATTCGGCTGTTGAGACTTGTGCATGCTTTGTGAAGTTCTCATGTTGTGTTTTTCAGCTCCTTCAATTCATTCATATTCCTCTCTAAGTTGTCCATTCTTGTTATCGTTTCCTCGAATCTTTTTTCAAATCTTTTTTCAGGTTCTTAGTTTCTTTGCATTGATTTAGAACATGTTCTTTTGGCTCACTGAAGTTTCTCATTACCCACCTTCTGAAGTCTGATTCCGTCATTTCATCACACTCATTCTCCGTCCAGCTTTGTTCCCTTGCTGGTGAGGAGTTTTGGTCCTTTGTAGGAGGTGAGGTGTTTTGGTTTTGGGTGTTTTCCTCCTTTTGCACTGGTTTCTTCCCATCTTTGTGGGTTTATCCACCTGTTGTCTGAGTAGTTGCTGACTTTTTGATTGGGTCTCTGAGTGGGCACCCAGATTGTTGATGATGAAGTATTTCTGTTACTTAGTTTTCCTTCTAACAGTCTGGCCCCTCTACTGTATGACTACTGAGGTCCACTCCAGGCCCTGCTTGTCTGGGGTGCACCTGTAGCAGCCGTGGAATAGTGAGGGATGCTACCAGTTTCTTATTCTATTATCTTTGTCCCAGAATGATGCCTGCCAAATGTCAGTCTGATCAGTCCTTTTTGAGGTGACTCTTTGGATATACAGGGGTCAGGGAGCTGCTTGAGGAGGTGGTCTGTACTTTATAGGATCTCAAGTGCTGAGCTGTGAGCTCCCTTGATCATTCTGGTCTGTTAGGCTGGTACATTTTAGTCTGTTGCAGCAGAACTCATAAAACCCCTTTTCATCCTCAGATGCTCTGTCTCGGGGAGTTAGGGCTTTCTTTATGAGTATCCATTGCACTGTCCTGCCCAGCTAGGAGGCAGTCTAGTCACTATTTGCCTGCCGAGGCTCTGCCCTACTACCATGGGCTCCGCCCTGTTGCCATGGGCTCTGCCCTGCTGTCGTGGACTCCACCCTGTTGGCCGAGTCTCTCTGTTATGGCAGGTTGCCTCGGCAATGGTAGGCTGCATCAGCAATGGGAGTGTACTTCAGTAGGGGCGAATGCCTCGGTAATGGCGGACGCCCCTCCCCCACCAAGCTGCACCATCCTGGGTTCAGCTGTGCCCGCAGTGAAACTCTCAACCTCGAGCATTTTGAATCACTGTTTTGTTTGTCCCTGTGGGGGTGGGACCCACTGAGCCTGATCACCTGGCTCCCAGCCTCAGAGCTCTTTTTTTTTTTAAGTTGAACGGTTGACTCTCTCCCAGGTGTTTCAGTCACCTGCTGATAGGGCACCTGGATCTTTGTGATTTCCTGTGCAGCAACCCACTGCGCTGGCTCAAACGTCTTTTCCCAGGAATCTCCTGGTCTGGCTCACTCTCCAAGTCCCATTTAGTCAGGTGGATATGCTAATCTGCCCTCCCAAATCTCAGACTGCCGGTTTAACAGGGCACCCAGACCAGTGCATTTTGTGCTGAGTGCCACTGCGCTGTGGTGCCGGCTGAAACGGCCGGGCTAGCCAAAACAGCTGCACTGGCGTCCTGTGTCTCTCCTACACCTGGGAATTTCCCAGTTCTGTGGGCAACAAAGATTCGTCCGGAAGTGCGGATTGCACTCACCCTCTGCGTCTTTACTGAGAGCTGAAATCCTGATTTGCTCCTACCACGCCATCTTCTTTTTTGGAAATCCTCACATCTTATTTTAAATTAGAAATGACTTGATATTATATTGCTTTCATCTTTCACATTCTATACTATAATTTTGTTTTTCCTTGCTTGAACCACATGGAATAGTTTGGAGCAACTAACGTAAGGCGTTATACAAATTTTGAAGCATTATGATAAAGCATTTAGGGAAAACAGAGCATGAGCTACATAACTTTTTTCTTTTTAGTAAGGTCAGGAATTGCTCCCGTGAATAGATAACATTGAGGCCCTTGGCTTAGGGATGGATGGACATTTTCCAGTTATACAACATGGCTCAGTTCATGTCATGCAAGAAACAAGAAACAAGTGAACTTGTAAGTATAAAGGGTTTGTAAAATAGAAAGTGCCTCTAAAAATGTTTTATTATTGAAACTAAGGGAACAGAACAGATAATTCTGTTGGTGATGGGGAGGTACCATTAATTTACTTTGTCTTAAAATGACCATCTTTTTTATACTGAGGAGTCTGGCTTCTGATTTAAAACTTACAGGCCTCGGTTGGATCACAAGGTCAAAAGATTGAGACCATTCTGGTCAACATGGTGAAACCCCGTCTCTACTAAAAATACAAAAAATTAGCTGGGCATGGTGGCACATGCCTGTAATCCCAGCTACTCAGGAGGCTGAGGCAGGAGAATTGCCTGAACCCAGGAGGCGGAGGTTGTGGTGAACCGAGATCACGCCATTGCACTCCAGCCTGGGTAACAAGAGCGAAACTCCGTCAAAAAAGAAACAACAAAAACAAACAAACAAACAAACAAAAAAACAAAAAAACTTACCGGCCTGACTATAGACCTACAAAAGTCTGCAGTATACTATTAATGCTATACCTATTTTTTTCAAAGCAACTTTTTTTTCAATTTGGAAGGGCTCCTAACCATCTGCAAAGGTATTTTCTGGCAGGCCTCACAGGAAAGGCATTCCCCTGCACACTCCATGCGCAGCCAGTACACTGCAGTTCTCTCAAGAGAGATGTAGTCAAGGACTCAGGATCCCCTCACCAGCCATACACATGAATCTACTTTCCTTGACCCTGTTCCTCCTGATTTGAGGTCTTGGGCTGAGATCCTCTTCAGGTGCCTCTGCTGAGAACTTCGTAAGTGGAAAGAAAAGAAAAATCTTTTTTTTTGGTGGTGGGGTGGGAGGAGGGAGTCTCGCTCTGTCGCTCAAGCTGGAGTAGTGGTAAGATCTCGGCTCACTGCAACCTTTGCCTCCTGAGTTCAAGCGATTCTTGTGCCTCAGCCTGCTGAGTAGCTAGGACTGCAGACAAGCACTACCACGCTCAGCTGTTTTTTGGTTTTTTTTTTTTTTCCATTTTTAGTAGAGATGGCATTTCACCATGTTGCCCAGGGTGGTCTCAAACTCCTGAGCTCAGGAGATCAGCCGGCCTCAGCCTTGGCCTCCCAAAGTGTTGAGATTACAGGCGTGAGCCACCGTGCCAGGACTGCCCTCATTCTTTACTCTCTACTGCAGCACTGTTCAAAGGGGAAGAGGCACGTTCTCTGGATTTAGAATCTTACCAAAGCATCGTAGTCACTGATTTAAAACTTAACTCTTTCATTTTTGTCTTGCTTTAATCAGTTATTCCAACACCTGACAACTTAATTCTTTCTCTCTCCCTGCTCAATTGAGCTCCTGACAGATATCTTTTATGTCACACATTAAATTATAAACCCAGGTAGCAGACGACATTGTAGATGTGGTACAGTTTGGCTTCAAAAATCTACAGTTACTATCAATGTTGCACCTCTTTTTTTAAAAGCGACTTGCTTTTCAATTTGGAGGGTGTCTCCTGACAGTCTGCAAATAGTGAAACCTAATGAACAGCATTATGTAGTAGCACAAGGATGTATTACAAATTTATCTTTGATTTTCTTGTAAGCATATGTCTTTCCTGGAAATCTAGGGTGTATCTACTTTGCCTAACCATTCCTATCAGAATTGCATCATCAGTACAGCAGACAAAGGTGTTGTCTTTCGGGACACTAAGGTTATCTTGGGATTTGGTAGTAAAATTGGAACTCAGAGTAGAGAGATTATATAGCAATTAAGTAAAACATAGAAGGATATTGTTAAACTTGCCAGCTGAAAACATGTTGCCTTCTGTGTTCACAACCCATTGGTACAGACCAAAGAAATGTTTCCAAATTGACAGTTTCATGACGATTGTCAAATCTGTTGATTTTCTTCAGTCAGTAAACTACACGGTAAGAACAGCTATGACTGACTTCATCATGTGGTTAAATTCCTGACAATCCACCAGTATTTCCCAGGATCCCAACACATTCTGCAGAGGCTAAACAGGCAAGTTGAAAGAGGTTAAATTAGCCTATCCCAGGAATTGTTATTATCATTGATTTATTTCTTGTTTAAGGAAATGCACTTCCAGGCGTTTCTTCAGTGCCATTTAAGTCGTTATAGTTCCCATTATAGGGAGCAATGTAGGAATTAAAAGCACATGCCAACTGGGAAATAACCACAGGGTGTATTAACACAGGATGGGTTCAGGTATCCATCATGAACCCTGTGAGATGGTTTTCTGTCAAGACTCTTTTTTCTATCAACCAGAGGTTCCACCTCTGGTGGATTAGACTTTCATTTTCTGACCAGGGTATGTCACTAGCTAATAACAATATCATAAATCATTTTATCTAATAGAGACCTGGTCAGTTTTAAAAACTCTTTACCCACTTTATACTTTCAAGTTGAAGGACTTAATTTTTAAACAGAGAGAAAATACATTGCCACAAAGAGAAATAACAAATCCCCCATTTCCTATTAAGTAATAATTTTTTTAACAATCTAGTAACCAGATTCAGTTAAATTGATCAGAATGTTTCAAGGCAAGAGAGAATTGGGATAAGTATCCTAAGAATAAAGGATTTTTTAAGTTGTCTATTTTTGGTCCAACTAATTGTTTCATCCAGGTGATAGATTTTCTTTTTGGTATTGATTTTAGGTATATTTAACTGTATTATATGCAATATATTCAGGTAAAATTCAGCTTAGCTCTTTGGATATGAATAGAAAGTTTGGTTTATTAGATAAGTTTGAGGAAGTTTACAAATTACTCAGTTACTTATAAACCACACAGATTTCTTACAAAGATAAATGAAAACATTACATATCAATTAACAAATTCATTTGTAAAGCCCATGTCCTGGCCTGGCACAAAAACTATTGGAAGAAAGAGGATATTCCTATGAGGAGAAATATCATGACATCCAAGGCAAGATGAGATGAATCTACCTCTGCTTACACAGCTTTGTAAATCTAAAATTCAGGCTGAAACTCTCACATAGCTCCACCTAGAAAAATATTAAAGTATTCATTGTACAATGATCTTATCCAAGATTGATTTCTAATTCTTAGGACATCAAATACTCCCCTTTTCTTAGAATGAGATAGAAGAGATGTCACAATCTTTCACAGAAAAGCAGTCACAGCCCCAGGAAAATTGAAAGTGTACTACTCAGCAAAAGATGTGAATCTATTTTTAGCTTACTCGATTTTGTCATATTTTAGTGTATCAAGGTAAGTTATTAGTGATGCTCATATTCTAGCTTATATTCAATTTTACTGTTATTCCTAAATTGCTTGTATATTTTATAAGATGTTAATAAACTTATATATGTCTTAAATATTATGCTACTATTTTTATGCTATGTAATTTTGTAAGATTTGTATAGTCACCCTTTGAACACATTCCTTTTAATGCACTTTATTATTGTTTTACTATTTTATTATTTGAGCTTACCATCAACTGATTCTTTGCACATTACTGCAATATTTCTTTGGATAATAATTTTACCTAGTATATATTGGTATTAAGATGAGTCCTTCACTATCACCTTAAATAGTATTACTGGTTTTCTTAAATGATCTATTTCAGACTAGGCTGCTCTCCAAAACCATCATGACTTGGCCCCATAATTCTTTTGAGTAATCAGAATCTTCCAGGAATGAACTCCCTGAGTAAAAGTTCAGTGCACCTTTGATGACATGCACTTATTCTTTTGGAAAAGGTATTAATACTTTCAAGTCACTTGGGCACCATTTGCTCTATATAGCTACATGGTGGTTTCACATCTTAATGCTGAAATTGACATGTAACATTTGGGTGGAATAGGATATAAAAAAGTAAAGTCTTTTATATGTTTATGAGTCTCTTACATAAATATTTTCCCCTGTTTCTGCCCTCTTAGGTCTCAGATTATTATTTGAGATTAAATAACACCTCTTTACCAGCCTTATTCCTTGAAATTTAGGACTTCTTCATTTGTCTAGACCAACAGGCAAATGTTGCACATTTGAATCCTCAATTCATTTGTCTGAAAGAAACTTCCACACCTTCAACAGCATTCTCTTGCTTAGTATGCTTTTAGGGTACATTTTTCTCTGTTGTTTTGAAATTAAAATAATTGGCGAAGTCTCAAACAGAAATGGAAGTAGCTAAATCTCTGAGAAGTTTCAGATGATTTTGTATTAAAACACAATTTTGAAACATTGAGGAGCACTTGAAAATTTTGTTTATTGACTTTTTACACGGAGAGATGAATTATCCAAACTGAACCAAATAAGGAATAGGTTAATAATAAGATATTTTATAACATATATATTAAACTAGCACACAAAATATTTGAAATACAAATAAAATGTGGTCTATTTTAGGCTTCTGTAACCTGTCTAGCCTATGTTGAATCAAATTCCTAATAAGAGAAATTCAGCCATTCTAGTGTTTATGTAGGCACATTTCTAATGATAATAAATTGGGTTTAGAATTAAAGCAGTATTTAACAATGACAATTATTTATTTATTTATTTATTTATTTATTTATTTATTTATTTATTAGTTTTTAAAACTGAAAGAGACTCTTCTTATGTTGCCCAGGCTGGAATGCAGTGGCACGATCTCGGCTCACTGCCAACCTCAGACCCCTGGGTTCAAGTGATTCTTCTGTCTCAGCCTCCGGAGTAGCTGTGACTACAGGTACCTGCCTCAACGCCAGGCTAAATTTTTTTATTTTTTTTTTATTTTTAGTAAAGACAGGGTTTTACCATGTTTTCCAGGCTGTTCACAAACTCCTGACCTCAGGTGATCCACCGTCCTTCGCCTCCCAAAGTCCTGGGGTTACAGGCATGAGCCACTGCACCCAGCCAATAAAATTGTTATGAATATCTAACTCTCATAACAGGTTGAAAACAAATCATTACATACCGTGCAAAAGAAGTGTAGAGTGGAAGTTTATTTGTTTGTATTTGTTTGTTTTGCTCCTATAACTATTGCTGAAGACACTCAGAAAATAAATACATACCTATATATTTTAAGTTATCCAATATTACACTCAGTAGTATGCAGGTAAATGCTTTACAATTCACATTTTAATGTAGAATTTCTTGAATTGTATCACCTTCCATTTTATGTGAAGTAAATACTTCTCCAAGACCAAATTTATGCTACCAACCTGATGTCTCTGCAGTTATCCCAAAATATGAAGAAATACCCCAAATTGGCTCTCATAAGATGAGAAAAGTCAGCTTCTGCCCAGCGCTGGAGTCACTCATGGTGCAGATGCATTGGAATGATATTATTACGAAGCTAACATGGCAGCACAAGGATTTGCAGTTCTTTTTTTTTTCCCAGTGGTTTACATTCTTATCTCTCCATGTCAACTTTTAGTCATCTCTGTACATATGTCCATTACTTCTAACATACCTTTATTGTATTTATACTTCACAATCTGTCTTATTGGGAAATGATGCTATTGTGCAATTGCCAGAAGTGCATGTAATAAGTGGCTTTCAAGTAACATTAACAAATTTAAATCCATCAGTCCACAATACTGAACCTATTCACTCTTGTTACCAATGCATTTATCTTTACGAACAATGATAGGTTCTTCTTTTATGATCATTCAGAGGCAAATTAACTAGTAAAGATTACTTCCACTACGTTCTTCTTTTAAATTTCATTTTAAAGTTCTGGGATACATGTGCAGAAAGAGCAGGTTTGTTACATAGGTACCCATGTGCCATGCTGGTTTGCTGCACATATCCAACCTACCATCTAAGTTTTAAGCCTTGCATGCATTAGGTATTTGTTCTAATGCTCTCCCTCCCCTTGACAACCATCCCCCTGAAAGGCTCAGGTGTATTATGTTCCCCTCTCTCTGTGTTCATGTGTTCTCATTGTTCAACTCCCACATAAACATACTGAGCACAGTTTCTGACCCTTCCCTATTCTTATGTTTTCTATTTCTTTCATTGCCATGGGCTATGGAAAGGAATACTTGAGTTACCCACTTTGCAGAGTTGTTTTGAGATATGAATGTGTTAATATAGCAAAGTGTTAGAAAAATGCCTCAATGTAATACATGCTATATATATATTTACATTATTTAAAATATTTAGATTCCAAATATTGTGCTTAGGAATGCAGATAAAAATATAATAAAAGCAACACAGAATTATTCAACTCTTAGAATGTGTGAGTACATTTCTTCTAAATTTGCAGGTATTAACTTATTCTGCCCTTCCCAAACTGCTATCATGTGGGTTATATTATTTTATTTTTTATACAAGTAAGAAACTGAGTTTCCCTGAGGTTATTAAACAAGTTTCCTGAGATTAGGAAAGTGGTAAATACCCCAGAAGAATTTGAAAACAGTAAGTCTGGCTAGCAAAATCTTTTCCTAAGCATTTTCCTGCATGTTTTCACAGAATATTGAATGAGAAGCAAAAGGATTCAGAGAAGTAGGGGTGCTAGAATGGATTCATCACATTAACTCAATGGCTGACCAGGTTCCATTAAGAGAGGCTAATGCACATTCCCTTCATGAAATAATTTAAAAATTCATTGGAACGATGGTCCAACATCACTAAGAGTCTTTGCTCCAGTGAGTAGCTACAAGGAAAGTTTTATTTTACTGCATGTTGCTAAGTAGCTCAGTTGAATTATGTTCTGTTTGCCAAGGCTGGTAACCTGATTTTATACCTTCTTTTTCTGTATTTTCATTCTTTTTTTTTCTTTTTGTACTTCTTTCTGGTTGTTTTCTATTGATGTAACTTTCAGTATAATGAAATTATCATCTGAGATGGTTGATTAATTGTTAGATCTATTTCAAACTTTTAGCTCTAGAATTCCCATTTGATTTTTTTCTATTTATTTCTGTTCTATGGTAATATTCTCCATTTTATCACACTGTTAATAATACTGTTAGTGTTAACTCTGCTTTTTATAACTCCAGTATCCTGAACAAATTTGAGTTTGGCTGAAAAACATTGGGGCATATCAGCTCACTGCAACCTCCACCTCATGGGTTCAAGCGAGTCTTGTGCCTCAGCCTCCTGAGTAGCTGGGACTACAGGCGCTTACCACCACACACAGCTAATTTGCATTTTGGTAGACGTGGGATTTCACCATGTTGCCCAGACTGGTCTGGAACTCCTGAGCTCAAGCAATCCACTTGCATTGGCCTCCCAAAGTGCTAGGATTACATGTGTGAGCCACTGCGCCCGGCCATTTTGTTTTATACCTTGGTCTTTTGTGTGATATTACACATTAGTCTTGAAATGTTTTGATGAATGCAAGATATTGTGCATGAGAGAAATTCAAATGGCAGCATTCTCTCAATTATATCTTCCCTATGGTATCCATACCCAATTTTATATTTTATTTGTTTTCTGTATTCAAAACCACCCTCTTTTCAGAATTCTAACCTCCAATATTAGTCCCCTTGGCTATATATGTCTACTCTAAATTCTTCTTTACTTTTTTTTTCTTTTATTTTGTTTTTGGCTTCTTTACCTCACATCCTGCGAAGCTTAACAATCAGCAGATGTCTCCACAGAAAAGCTCAAGTTTTCATCTTTGCTTCTTCCTTTTTTTAATTCAAGATCTTGGATCTTTATGTCCTAGCTTCCTAGAGAGCCTGGAGTGCCATTTTCTGTGTCCATGTGACCCTGGTTACTCCTGTGGAATACTCTGCATATTGACAGCTGTCTCCTCTATGGCTTTATAAGATATAAGTTGGCAAATTCTCCAAGAGGAAGAACAGAACACAAATACAGGGCTCGACTTAGTAGGTGTTTCTTCTCTATTAGATATTATTTAAAAAACATGTGAACACATTTCTAAGCTCCCTCTAGTTCCCAGAAAGGTTTCACTATAAAGAAGGAGCCACAAAACTTGAGATTTATTAGCTTATCAATATGCTTTCTAAATATTAGTGGATTCCACAAGGTGTTATTGGGAAAATGGTAGTGATCCAAATTTGGAATTTTATTCTAGAGTTCAATGTAGATTTTCTATTAGATGCCATTATTAATTTAGACATTAAAAATCACTAACATACGCAGTTTAAAAAGTTTGAAACGGGTTGATTCTGAGGGAGGTAGCAGCCTGTGTAAGCCTAAAGAATTGTGAAATTTTATTATCAGTTGCTCAATATAGCTGGAGACCAGCGTATTACTGGGAAATAGGAATAATCAACTATAAGGAAGGACAATCAGAAAGCAGATTATAAAGAGCTTTGAACATCGTGATGAAAATAGTTTATTAGATGTTGTTCTTGCTATAGTGACAAGAAAAATTATTATTATTCTAAAGACAATCAAAAATTTCAAGCACAGTTAAAACAAGTGACTTCATTGTTACTTAAAGTAACAAAGGAAAGTGAAAAGTATCAGAAGACGGAGGTATCATTGTTGATGCTTGTTTTTAGCTGTTTGAAATGAGGCTAGTTGTCTAATATTGTTGAGATTTCATACCTCACAGTGTTATTTGTACCTTCCCTTTATGTCTCATTCATGTATTGAAAATGATACATTATGGAACAAAATACATTAAAATATTTCTAAGCAACTGCATAAATGCAAGGCACCAGATATTATGATACACTGACACAACGCAATATTTGATTTCTTTTTTATTAGACACTAAAGTATCTTTAAAATACAGTGATTTTATGGTCAATGTTAGTACATTAAATAAATTGCAGAGAATGTCCATTCAAAATCACATATACTTGAGAAAAATGCATGTGCAGCAGTCAGAAATCATAGGATACTTATATATTTAGCAAAGCCAATATCCAAATTTACTTAACATGCCCTCCCAGTGCTCAGATGCAATAACTTCTCATGCACATTGTTGAGAAGGGCATTGAAAAGAGTAACTTCAGTTGTCTTATTAAAATGGCACTGAAACCAGACAAATTAAAATTTGAAAAAATGTTGATATCTTCTCTAGAGCATGTCCAAACGTTATGGGACTATTAAATAATGTGTGTTCTGACTTCATTTCATTGACCCTGGGGAATATTTTCAATTCACCACTACTCTTAAATTTCAAACTGCTCAGTGTCAATTTGTAATTGACTCCAGTTACTCTGATGTTCATATTCTGTGTGTGTGTGTGTGTGTGTGTGTGTGTGTGACACAGAGAGGAGAGAGAGAGAGAGAGAGAGAGAGAGAGAGAGAGAGAGAGAGAGAGAGAGAGAGAGATCTATCACCTGCTTATGGTTTTTGAATGCATCAATTAATTTTTGTCAAATACTCACAATAACCCTTTTCAGGAAAGACATTCATACTATCTTGCAGAGTCATTTGTATGTAGCTACTGGAATTTCAGATTTGCATAGGCTATCTGGAACAATATTTGGCAAAGTTTATTTTTCACCTCAAAGCTATGAAATAATTTATGGCACATCTATTGGCTGTAGTATAATTTAACCCTAAATATTTTATTCTGAATACACTTGATTGGCATGGATACATTGACATCACATAAAATTTGTTAAAATAATAGATACACCATTTTAGGGATAACATGATCCGAAATACATAATAAACCTTCCTTTATCTCTGTTATGCATTTGTCCATTCATTAACCCGTTCATCTCTTATCGAAAAAAAAAAAATTAATGCCAGGCACTGTTTCATTTCCAAATGGTTGTGTTGCCTTCCTTTACTTGCATTTGATTTTTCTAGAAGGAATAGGCATTTTTTAAAGTATGTTTTTTTTTTAATTCACCAAAAAGATTCCTGTGTGTCCTAAAGATTTCCAAAGATTAAATGTAAATTAAATATAAGAATCTTCCTCCAAATCTAAAATTTCTAAAAGGGAAAATTCTGACAAAAGATGTGTGGCATTTGAATTTAGAAAGATTTTGGTGATTTGCCATCTGATAAGCTGTGCTAATGTAAGCTAATTTAAACTTTAGCTGATGAAGTGGCACCGATTTAAACATGTGAGCATGTACCTACCACCTCTCAACTGTGCTAATATTCTTATTAAACTTCTGAAGTTTTCTATTGTTATAGTTAAAACTAAATTTTTAAAAATTTACATGTCTTTATGTATGAGTTTAAGGACCTCATGTAGTAAAGCTTTTGACTATTTTTTCTACATATGCCTATCCCTTTCCTTTACAATTTTTGAGTTGACAGCTATTCTCTGAGGAAAAAAAAAATGGTTTGTAAGAATTGATTACTCAAAGACTTCTTTCCAGTATGTCTCTTATTTCTTCTCGCTCACCAGTTCCCCCTTCTCTACTGAATTAATCCCACTGACAGCCAGCATGGTAGTTTCCTTAAAAAACCTTTCTTTAACCTCACATTTTTTTTTTCTGATTTACTTTCTCTTTAGTCATCAAACTTATAGTGACATTTTATAATAATAGGCATTTATAATTCCTGTCTTTGCATTTCTGTTATTTATTTTGCCCATGTGATTCTGTATGTTTTTCAATCTTTCCTGTCCCCAAGAAATAGCTTTTGTCAATTAAATAAATCTTTCTGTGGTTACTTTCTATATATCTTACTCCAGTTTCCAGTGGCCTCCCTTTTAGGAGACCACTCCATCATAAACACTTTCTCCTTTTGTATTATTTAATATTATACTCTGTTGGTTTGCTTTCTACTGGGTCCCCAAGCTCTCACTCTCTTTTATTAGATCTTATGCCTCAATCCTAATTCTCAGGTCTTCTCCTCCTCGGTGTCCCCTCTACTGCCATGGTTCGGTCTTTTTCAATATGCTGATGGCATCCAGACTCCCCTGTCTATTGCTGAGTTGACATTCCTTTTTAGATATTTAAAAAGCACCTCAGGCTCAGGCCAGGTGCACAGGCTTATGTCTGTAATCCCAGCACTCCCGGAGGCTGAGGCAGGGGGATCACAATGTCAAGATTTCCAGACCAGCCTGGCTAACATGGTGAAACCATGGTGAAACCCCTTCTCTGCTAAAAATACAAAAAATTAGTCAGGTGTGGTGGTGGGCACCTGTAATCCCAGACACTTGGGAGGTTGAGGCAAAAGAATCTCCTGAACCTGGGTGGTGGAGGTTGCAGTGAGCTGAGATCACACCATTGCATTCCAGCCCGGGTAACAGAGCGAGACTCTGTCTCAAAGCAAACAAACAAATAAACAAAAACAAACAAACATAAAACTGATCCTGGACCCAGACATCCCCCAGAACTCTACTGATTTCACAGAAGTATCAGGTACTTACTTACTCAAGCACCAAACACAGGAGATAGTCTTGAAAAGGCTCTGCCTCTTACAAGGCAAACCTATTACGATAGCCTAGCATTTCTATCAACACCTTTTCCACAATACATGACTTCAGCCCAAGCAATGACTATCTCAGATGAGTATCCTTACTTATATTCCTACATCCTTATAATAAATTCTTTTCCGTATAGCCTTGATGTTCTGTAAAACTCAAAAGACAACATAGCCCAGTGGGGTATACAAGATTTGAAATCAGACTGTGCGAGTTCATATTCTATCTCTGTCATTTATTAGAGATGCACATTGGTGGGGGGGGGAGAATGCTTAATTTTTTAAAACCTTCATTTTCTCACCAGAAGATAATAATGTCTCAATAGATATTTTTGAGAGATACTCTGACATGGGTCAAGAACTTGGAAAAATATTTGGTAAGTGATTTAAGTTTAATTAAAGTCAATTACCAGGGCTTTTTCAAAAATTTTCATTCTGTACCTTAAATTCCTCCAAATTGCTTATCAAGAATTTCTTACATTAATCATATTACCAACCATAGTCACCAATGTATTAGTCTTTCTCTTCCACGAATATTCCAGGGCTCTTCCTGCCTGATAATTTTGCTCTTGCAGTCCCCTCTGCCTGAGGTATTCTTCCACCAGATCTTTTCATGGCTTACACTTTTCATTCAGTTCGTAGCTCAAATGCCATTTTTTCAAGTGTCTCAGTCTTGATCTCCTTATCTATTAGTCATATTCCATGAGGCATTATTATGTTTTTTCCTGTTTCAATTTTAGAATAAATCTTATCAACATCTACAGTTGTCATGCATGTTAATTTGGGGCTTGTTTTCTCTCTGCATTTTCCAAGAGTCTAAACTATAAGAGAGCAGAACTTTGTCCATTATCTCAATCACCATTTCCTGGACTACAGAAGTGCATGTCACATGGCAGAGACTCCATACATATTTGTTCAAAGAATCCATATATGAAGGAAAAGTTCACTAAAATAAATGAATGAATGAACTTTATCCACCAGACCCTTGAAATTAATTGATGATGGCTTTATGACTACCATCTTCGGTGCTCTGAAATTGCAACCTGGACATTCCTCCACTCGGAAATTCTCCTACCTCACAGCAGGTTGCCTTTTTCAACTCTTTAGGAGCATGACCACATTTATGTGTGATGTGCTGGGTATAATGAGAAATTTTACTACTTTGGGAAAAATTTGTGTTACCAATATTTCTCTGAAACTAGAATAGATAAACTTTGTAAAAGTTATATTGAAAAAATAGTTCCTTTCCCAGTGTGTATTATCTATTGTCTTGATTAAAAAGGTTTCCAATGATGGAAATAATTTTTAGATGTATTCTTTCTTCAATTTCAAATGTGCTGTTTATAGCAAAAAGGCATCTAGTTATTAAGAAAAGAACATAAAAATTCCAAGGCAAGTGCGATATGTTTTTGCAAATTTATTTGTTCTGGTTTATTAGCACAAAGGTCAAATTTCTTGATGAGACCATATATTTTTGTATAGGAAACGCTTAAATCACTCACCTTGCAAAATGTATACAAAGATCAGCTTTTTATTTTACATGTATATAATGTAAACATTTCTTCTGCTTATAGTATTTATTTAACCAATAGATTATTAAAATATCTGTATTATGTACACACAATTATATCATTCTTAATTGGCAAATTTAGTTTTTTTATTTTTGGACCTCTGTGACTTACAGAGAATATTTTCAGCATACTTAAGAATTTCCAAAATTGTAAACAAAGAAGATGGATTTTAAGGAAATTCAAATACACATTGAATGACTTATCAATTAGCTTTAGAGAAGGATATGAAACATATGTCCCTTATAAGATTGCTTTGCCAGGCTTCCAAAAAATTCTGCAATAATTATTATTCTGCAATAATAATAATAATTATTATTATTATAAATATTCTTTGCCAGGCTTCCAAAGAATTCTGCAATAAGTATTATTCTGCAATAATAACTTAAGTGCAGAAGTGCCAGGGAACAGGTGGTACATTAGCAAACTTTCATGTTTACCTTACTATAATGGCTCTCCATTTTTAAAAGTATCTTATTCTGGGCCCCTGCCAGGCACTTAAGCTTTCAATAGAAATAATTCTCTTCAAAGATATCCTTTTCTGTTGTTTTTTTCTTTGTGCAGTACAATTGACTTGCTTTATTGAGATTAAATAAAATAAGATTTTAATTATTTTTGTAAAGATTTCTTAGTATTTGGGTGTATAAATTAAAATATGGTCAAATAATCTGATGATATTTTTGATGTATATTTATTTAGTACATTTCCATTCTATAAAAAGATAAAAGGATTACTAGCTTGCAAGAACAATATTAGAAGGTATTTTTTTTAGAATTTTGAATTATTAGAATTATGTGATTATTCAAAAAATGGCACTCTATGTTCCCATACAGTAAATGTCCCATTAAATAGTTTCATTTGTTTTTACAAGAATTTTAAATCATAGCTACATTGAAGTTCTTGATGAGGATAATACATTTTAAGGTCATATATTAGTATATAATAAAGTTTCAGCTTATAGAACAAAGCTGAATGCTTGATCCAAGACTTGACTCATACATTGAAAAATCAAGAAATATGTTTTTAGGAAATATTATTATCTTAAATTCACATTTCTGTATTGTGACTATTTTATAAATTAACAAACTCAATAGATAATGTTGTTTAGCTAAAGTACTTGGTTGGAAAGGATGTCTCAACTTTTTACAGATAGTTTATTGCAGTAATCATTGCAAATCTTATGTAAGAGGAGCCTCCATTTTCTATTGAAATAAATAACCAACATGGGTATTATTTTGGTCTGTTTTTTCACCCATGACTAACCATAGCTAATTTATAAATGTATATCAGTTTAATAATTTCAGTACCAGAGTGAAGAATATATTTTGTAAAGGTTAAGAATAAGAAAACTAGTAAAGTTAATAAGTGTATTTAGCTAAATGTATTACTTTTTTTGTAGTATATTAGTAATTTTAGTACAGTATATTAATAAATTTTTTTTATTGCATTATAGGTTTTGGGGTACATGTGCAGAACGTGCAAGATAGTTGCATAGGTACACACATGTCAGTGTGCTTTGCTGCCTTCCTCCCCTTCACCCACACTTGGCATTCATCCCCAGGCTATCCCTCCCCAGCCCCCCCGCTGTCCCTCCCCCATTCCCCCCAATAGACCCCAGTGTATAGTAGACCGCCTCTCTGTGTCCATGTGTTCTCATTTTTCTCACCCGCCTATGAGTGAGTATATGCAGTATTTCTTTTTCTGTTCTTGCGTCAGTTTGCTGAGAATGATGTTCTCCAGATTCATCCATGTCCTTACAAAGGACACAAACTCATCATTTTTGATTGCTGCATAATATTCCATGGTGTATATGTGCCACATTTTCCCAGTCCAGTCTATCATTGTTGGGCATTTGGGTTGGTTCCAGTTCTTTGCTATTGTAAACAGTGCTGCAATGAACATTCGTGTGCATGTGTCCTTATAGTAGAACGATTTATAGTCCTTTGGATAGATACCCAGTAATGGGATTGCTGGGTCAAATGGAATTTCTATTTCTAGGTCCCTGAGGAATCGCCACACTGTCTTCCACAATGGTTGAACTAATTTACACTCCCACCAACAGTGTAAGAGTGTTCCTATTTCTGCACATCCTCTCCAGCATCTGCTGTCTCCAGATTTTTTAATGATCGGAGGCAACACAACCTATCTACGACCATATTATCTTTATTAATAAAATTTTTAAATTACTTATTACCCTTAACAGAGTAATTATAGTTAGTACAACAGAAAACAAATTGAAAGTAATGACCAATAGCACTAGTTGTTTTGTAAAAACTGCCTATATTAAGCATTACAATTCTCACAAAAATCTTGTGAGACAGGTCCCACTATTATACCATGTATGCATGAGGACAGTGTTAATAAATAACTTATTCAGGATGATATCACTTACATTGTAGTGTAACTGAAATGTGATCAGAGCCCTCAATATATACATCAGTTATAAGTATATAATATGTAATATACATGCATGTTTTTAAATCTGACATGTTAGTGTTTATTAAATACACATATGCTTTTCCAGTATTTTCTGTATGCACATACATTCTTGGTAGATATAGACATATCCATAGATATTTAAAAACAAAATATAATTTTTATATTTTACATATTTCACAAAATTATTAATTTATCACTCTATGATAGAAAGTAAAATGCTACAGATATAAGCTTTAAGTTAAATTGCAAATGAACCACGACTTAGGTCTATTATTCACCAATCTAACAATTAACTTGTTGAATAATTTAAAATTATAGTTGGCCAAAATAATGCTATCTAGTTCTTAATAAATGGCTCTAAAATGTGCATGATTCCACATATGACAATAGGAAACTGGGTGCTAGATTTCATAGATCATTTAGTAAAGAATTCAACCTGCTGTCTTCTTTGTTGTTGTTTTCTAAGAAGACTGGCAAACAAATGGAATATCCAGGGCCTGAAACTTCTTCATCACATTTCAATTCCTTGTATTGAATTACATAATAAGGATAATTATTAGTGATAGCAAAAAGAATGCAACGGATATTTCTTGTTCTTTAAATACTTCATAAACACGTATGTTTCTATTACTTTTTTTTCTATTTTGGAGTTTAAGTTTGCTGTTAATGCTTTACTTTTTGTTGAGATCTCTTAAAAAGTAAATTTAATGGACCATTTTCTGGGGCAAATATACACCACTAAAATTCAATTAGTATCTGAATTTACTAATAACTAGGGGTAAAACTAAAAACATGTTTCAGAGAACAAATGTGAAAATGCAAGACCTTCATTCTTTCCAACTTTCAAGTCATGGCTAAATCTTATTTAATAAATGGATACAAAGCATAGACAATCAATTAAATGTTACATTTTACTTTATGAAAAGACAAAACTTTGATATCAAATATTATCATTAACCATAAAATTAAATATAGACTACTTACCTGAATATTAAACAACAAAGAATATCATACACAGTAGAGTTTATGATAGGAATATAAATAAGATTGGGTTATTCATATATAAATATATTACAACATGAATAAATTTGATGATATATTTGTATATATTGCTCATATTAGCAAATTAGGAAGAAAATGGATTCTTCAAAGGTAAAATGTAGTTATATAAAGCAAGCAATTTACATCACATTTAATGTAAAAATAATAGAATGACATCTCCCAATAAGATTTTGTGGAATGCAATTTGTCCAAAAAATTAATAAATTTTCACAAAGTAGTAATTACACACTAATATTGATTTTATTTTCCTTTTTTTAAAATAAAAAGATTGTTTGATAAACTTATCTATGCTAAATATGCAGGACCTAAAATAGAAATTAATTCTTTCTCTATTTCTATTCAATTTCTAATTTTTATATTTAAACTACATAATTTATCAAAGATTATTAGTGAAATTTCAAATGAATAGAGTGAGAGTGACAGTTTCATGGTGAAGTGAGACAGGCACCCCCATGTATTACTCCAAAACATTAAATATCCCTGACTGTGCCCCCAAAATAAGCAACTTCATGATCCAAGACTTTCAACAAACTTATGTGTTTTAACTTAGTTTCACAAATAGTAATTAATGATAAGAAAATAATTAATAGGCTTATATTTGAACTTTGCAAATAATAATTTAACATAAACATAATATTTTAAAATATATATCTCATTATTATTAAGATATTCTTTCATTAACACCCTCCTTTAGAATTGTTATAAACTTGTATGTTACCTCTGGAACAAAAGTTCCACCCCACTCCTGGGATAGCCATAGAAACACATGTTTTGGAGACCCAAAGCTACCTATTTTAAAGACAAAAGGCATAATACAACACCAATCCAGGGCACAGGCTATGTTTCAGGCTTACTGCACCACGCTTGGTGGGGCAGTCCACAAGCCACCATAGCACTGCTGGTGCCTGGCATTGGTACACACTTGCTTCTCTCCTGTGGCATATGCTCAGATCCTGCTCCTTAATTGTGCTCATGATAGATATTGCTTAATAATTCCAGGACTGACAGTACTCCTGTTTTTAGTACTTTGTGAAATCATTCACTTAGTGTCAATAAAATTTTACTTTGTAACATTTATATTATAGAAAAAGGTAGGCCAAGCGCAGTGGCTCATGCCTGTAATCCCAGCACTTTGGGAGGCTGAGGTGGGCGGATCACCTGAGGTCGGGAGTTCAAGACCAGCCTGACAAACATGGAGAAATCCTGTCTCTATTAAAAAAAAAAAATACAAAAATTAGCCTGGCATGGTGGTGCCTGCCCGTAATCCCAGGTACTCAGGAGGCTGAAGCAGGAGAATTGTTTGAACCAGGAGGTGGAGCTTGCAGTGAGCCAAGATGGAGCCATTGCACTCCAACCCGGGCATCAAGAGCTAAACTCCATCTCAATTAAAAAGAAATAAAAGGTACAGGTGAAACTACATGATTCACTGAAAATGATATAACTTAGAAGTAACTGAAAAACTTTGTATTTCTATTAATATGATTTTTTAAGCTCTTTGTTTTATATTCTAGAAAATGCAGTTTCCTAGAGTGTTTTTAATCTGAATTTTGAAGGGCATTAATTACAATGAATGCCTATATCTATTAGGATTCAAATTATTATTTGTTCTAATTATACCTGAGGTTTCCTGTCATATGCTGAGCTTTCTCAGAGGAAAAAAAAAATATGCACATTGTCTTCTGGAAGATAAATGTGCTCAAAATCATTATTTTAGAAACATATCCAATTTCCTTTGATATTGAAAAATGAGATGAGAAAATGGATCAAAATGAAATAGTAAACAAAATTAAAAAATGGGAAATGAAAATTTAAACATGAAGTGTTTCATCTTTTAACTCCTTGGTTATGTCGCTAACAAGGACTTTGAGGTCCCCACAATTTAAAATATTTTACCTGTCTTTAATTATGCTAAATAAATATCCCCACATAATCAACATATGAAACACTATTTCTGTTAGATTATACATTTTAGCACTTTTATGTAAGAGGTACTTGATATTTCAGTCAATGGCCAGTTCACCGAGCAGTATTCCTTTCATTCTCTCATCATATTTTAAGCTGTTGTCTCGCTTAGACAATCAATAATTGATCTCAACAATGCGTCTATCTACTTAGCCACAGAGCAGCAATCTGAAGTGAGGGTATATTTCTACCAAAACTCTTGAATGTGGCCCATGGGGCAGTGATTTTAATGTCAGTTCCATGCTTGATGAAACAAGTGCTCTTTGGTGAGCTGAACTCTTTTAATGAGATTATTTGTAAGTATAATGGGGAGTATGGAAATGTGCCAATAGAGGAGTCAATGGGAGAGGAATAATGAGAGAGAAACAAGTAAGCCAAGGAAACCAAGCATACTGAGAACTCTGCAAAATCAAGTGAGTGAATTATAGCTGTGAGAGGACGCCTAATGGTAATTATTGATGTGTTTTATACCCCAGAGTGTGAAAGTCACTTTATGCATTCTCTTTTTGATAATTAAGAGTAATTTATTACAGGCTTTCCACCTTTTCTGTTTCCAGTGGGAGGCCTCCAGATTCTTTCTGGACTATCACATTGCAGTGTGAAGTGGCAACAGAATAAGCCCTCAGTAAGAGTGCTAAAATTCCTAAGTTATTTCTATCAAATACATATGTTGTTAAATAAGTGTTATATTTTGGTTTTATTTATCATATATATTTTAGTAGGGATATTAAATTGTATTTGATAGTTTGTGTTTCTGTTTTTTCTTCATGGGAACATAAGGAAGAATCTAACTTTGAGAGAACTGGAGAATAAATATCTGTAATAATAATTTAATGATATCCACATTTGCATTTCTATTTCCTGAGGGTTTAGGCATATAGATCTTTGAGAAACATAGAGTGCACATCTTTTCAGCATTTGTATCTCTTCTAGATGATTATTTCTTATTGCTGTGGTTGTCAAACTGATTATTCTCCCACAGCGACAGCTCAAAATATGGTATGTTTTAAGATGATGATGATTAATATACTTTTTCATTTTTAATAGTAGATGAAGGAGGAAATTAGTGTGACAACACACATTAAGAATAAAACCTGTTGTTGACTGCTACCAAGAAATGGAAAATACATCTAAGGTAGGGAAGCAATACCAATATAAAAGAAGGGTCTGTTGTTTGTTTATTTTAAATTTCTCTGCATGGCTGATTATTGTCAGTGGAGTCAAATACAAAGTTAAAATGCTATTTCTAATATTAAATTTCAACATTAGATGAGTGGCTTAATATTCATGAACTTTAGTTACCATATATTTGAAGTGAGGATTCTACCTATTTAATGGATTTGTTATATGCACATAGTATGAGATGCTCACTATTTAATTTCCATCCCTCTCTATAAACTTGTCTCTCCCTTGCTCTGCCTCCTCTCTGACCCATCATGTTCCCTATAATAACAACCTGACAAATGTCATCACTCTTACATGTGCCCCATGTTTTCATTCATCTCAATGCTCAATTTTTACCCATACATCACTGTCAACATGTAAAACAGCACATTGTAAAGGCAGAAGCCAATACACACATGCACATTTTTCCACTTTTATTTAATAGGTAAAATATGTGATATAGTTTGGATGTGTGTTCCTGCCCAAATTTCACATAGAAACATAATCCCCAATGTTGGAGGTTTGGCCTGGTGGGAGTAATTGGATTATGGGGGCAGATTGCTCATGAATGTTTTAGCACCATTGCATGTGGAACTGTCCTTGCAATAGTGAGTGAGTTGTCATGAGACTGAATAATTTAAAAGTGTGTTGCACCTCCTCCCTTGCTCTGCTACGCTCCTACTTTTGCTGTATGATGTGCAAGCTCACACTTGGTTTTCCATTGTGATTGGAAGACTCCTGAGGCCTCTGCAAAAGGCAAGCAAATGTTGCTATGCTTCCTGTACAGCCTGCAGAACTGTGATCCAATTAAACCTATTTTCTTTATAAATTTCCCAGTCCCAGGATTTTTTTTTTGTAGCCACGTAAGAACAGACTAATACAACATATTTCACTTACGGTGAAGAAAGAACATCTAATATCTTATTACAAGTCAAAAAGCAGAATGTAGAATCTGTGAGGTCTATCTCACTCCAGCATTCACAAGAACAATCATGGTGTCAGGTGAGTCCCCATGTATAAATGACTCTTTTACTTCCTAGAGCACTGTACTTATATTTTTGTTGTCATTTGATCAATATAAGGCAAAACTTCACATTTTTAGCTATAGTTTTTATTTGCAAGAATATTACATAAAATCAGACTTCAGTCTCTTCAGTCAATATATACAAATTGAAATCTATGTATACCTGGGAAAATTACAAATATATTTAAGAAATGTAATGGAATGTTTCCCTTTAAAATATCTCTGTATTATTCATATTTAAATTACAGTTCTCTAATTTGTTACTTTGGAAAAATCTCATTAACTATATGCTAAAGTTTTATTATAACCTTTTATAATTTATATATATATCACCTTAAATAAAGGTTCATCCTGTTTTTTGGGATCAAAATTATAAACAATTTTTTTCCTCATTTCTGTCCTTCAGTAGTCTACCCTGTAAAAGAATGTGTGTACATATCTGTTTATTTTTAAAATGCCACCAACAGACAATCATTTTCTTTCAAGATAATGGTCAAGTAGCATATTGGTGCTTTAGCACAACAATCTAAGTAGTTTTTTTAAATTAATACAATTAATTACATGGGTGCTACATGACATTCCTATACATATGTTTCCCATATTTAACAATTTGACATATTTTATTATATGTTTAATACTTTAAGCCCTATACAATGATTTATATTATAAATTAAAACATTGAGTTTAACTGTGAGCTTTTGAAATCATGCAAAATACTCTTGAGAATGCTGATTATAAGTTTTTAATCTATCCACATTACATTTAATTTTTGAAAGTACTGGAAATCTACATATAATAACTGTAATTCAAAGAATAGGATATTGTGAAGTCTGGTTAATTTATTATAAGGTGTTAAATCAAGAATGTCAAATTATTTCATACTTACCTATATAGAATGAACAATTTTTGTGAATTAATTATGCTTTCTTTCACATTATTTTTCTGAAGAGCCACAGTGAGTGAACTTAAATCTTTAAAAGAAAAAACAATGTTGCAAAAGGAAGAGGAATATTTGAACTGTGTCAGCTATACTATAAAAACCCTTTTGATCAGCAAGTCTCTCAATTTTTGTAAATTAAACATTCTGAGCTGTAATTAACAGAAAATATGACATCCTAATACTGAAAAAGCTTTATCATGTTGAAAATGCCCTTGAAGTCTTTAGAAATGACTTTGGAATCCTTACATATTTTCAGAGAAATAAAGCTGTCAAAGCAACAACCATATCTGGTTTTCATTGGCATGTTGTCTCAAATTGGTAACTACTTTCCCATTTAATAAATAATTTTTCAGAATTCCACTTAAAATCTATTATCTGAATTGCCAGAGAAAATAAAAATTTATCCATAAAAAATTGGCACAACAGCAATGACAGGATATGATAATGAGATCATGAGAATAATTTGTCGTGAAGTGTCACCATCCACCTTCCGGTTCCTACTGATTCCCTTCTACCACTGACTCTAGGTGAACGTGGGAGGAGAGTCTCTACACATGGAAAATGCCTCTGTGGGTGGATAACTGCTTTACAATTGTGCAGATCATTGAAATGTAACTTAAACTGTTTTCTGTTTTCGTTCTTTTCATTTATTTATTCAGATAATTCAATGTATTCAAAAATAATATTTTCCTCAGCACCGAGCTAGATATTTATCATGTAGTCAACAAAGTAAGGCAGAATTCTCAGTTATAGAGTGTATCTTGTTGCCTATACTCCACACAGTAAAACAGATTTTTTGAGTCTATTATAATAATAGTAATAATTATATAATTTTGTGTGAGAATTGATCATTTTACATAAATAGAAAATTTAATTTCTTACTTTGGTACACATTAAATGTTAAAAATAAGTGTTTAATATCAGTATGATTAACTTCAAACTTTTGTTGATGAAGGTAATTTAATGATTTACAAATTTATCTTTTGAAGTCTGTGAATTTATTTCTATTATATTTTGATTTTCACAGCCAAGTTGGTTACTTAGATTTAGGTTAATATTCAAACTCAACATTATTATTATGGAAAGACTTTTTTTCATTACAAAGAAGAAATAAGAGATTTAGATTGTCTTCAAGCACCGTGGACAAAAAAAAAAATTATATTTGCTTTCAAATTTTTTATATTTTAAAGCATTTATTCTTTAAAAGTTCAGCAAAGTTCCTAGCAGATTGTGACAAAAATATTTTTTCTTAAATAACTTTCTAATTATTTGCTTTTTCTAGATGGTGTTTTCAAACTATTAAAAACCGTAGAAATAAATAATGAATATGATTAAAAAAAACTTTAACCACCACAGCCACATCTTCATACTCACACACATATACACCCACATATATAATACTTATATACATATGCATACATGCACATGAATTCAAAACACAGACTGTTAATATGGCTGGTTTTATAGACAAACAATATCAACACTAACCAATAATAAAGCCTGTTTTTTATCCCTTATACAGTACGTATCTACAAACTAGAATGAAAATTGAGTATTAAGTTAAATAATTCTATCAATAGCCAGAACCCACTTGGATGGCACAGTGTAGTAAAGATCAATAAGAAATGATGAGTTATAGTCCAAGCCAAACAGTTACATTCTCCCAGCATAGCTTTTGGTTAGACAATGTATAAAATGTCTTAGTTTCTTTGGAATAAAAGTGTACTCAATACAATTTTACAGGTACATAGATAAAGTGTATTTCCCGAGAGTACTCTATTACCCTGGTCAAATTCAGAGCAAAGAAAAACCATATAGCTATAGGAATTCTGAATATGCTTTGCTAGTCACCTTGTATTTCAAAAGCCAGGGTTTGATAAGTTTATTTATCAGTAAAAAGAAAAAATCAATCAAAGAAAAGCCTGGTCAAATTTTGCAACTCTGTGAGATCTTCTCTCTGAGGTTCTACATGAAAGCAAGAGAAGAAAATTATTGGAATCACAATGTTGTGCTTTTTTCCTAAGCAACATTATTTAAAAGTAAGTATAATTCTTCATAGAGCATTCTAGCAGTCAGTCGTAAGTTTTAATAAGGGAGACAGTAATGGGCTAATCTAAGTATAGTGGAGTTCAAATAAGAATCAAGAATAAATGTACAAGCCAAGTTATTAGGTAAGGGAAATTATTTAAGTCATAAAGAACACCCAATAATTATGAAATGTTTAAAATTTAAGAATAACTGGTACAACATTCAGTAGTTTTCTTCCTAAAAATATAAAATTAAATGTAGATATAATTCATGATAAATGTTAGCACTATCTTTAATAGTGAAAATATTTAATTTATATTTTACTATATTTAATTTGTATTTTTGCTGTTTGTTTTAAGATTTATATAGATGGCTTGAAAGTATTATAATATACACATTTTATTTAACAGTTTTGGAAATAGCTGAAAAAGTTCTGATAAGTTGATTTACATAAATATCTAGGAGAACAAGTAGAAAGATATACAGACCTATGTACAATATTGATTTTAATTTCTTATATGTTGGCAAAACAATCAACATTTTTACCTAGTTTATATTCTAATCAAATAGTATAGACATATATGTAGGTTTCTACTAGCTTTTATGTGGGGAAGAGAGTTAAAACCACCATCAAGAGAGACTTCTTTACTTAATTTTTCTGAATAGGTATGTGTAAGAATATTGATTGACATGTATCTATTCAAATCACAAATGGAATTTTAAAATCTCATTCATAGACACATTTCTAGACCCAACATGACTGCTGTTCTTCAGTAGCCATTCGGAATTTATGAAACCATACATATAGATCAAAGAGTGCAAAGTCCTTTTCTCAGAAGAGATTCCAATTTGTCTTGTCTTCTGTGATACTTCACTTCATCTCATTGTACTAAAAAATATAGTTCATGGGGAACATGTATAGATTTCCGATAATCTCACCACAGAATCCATAGTGCTATAGTTTAGTCTTCCCTGTATATTTCCTAAATGCAGTCACCTTGTATTTGAGTCAGTACCTCAACACTAACCAGATGCAAATATGTGGATTATTCAGACTTAATATCAAGCAATAATAATTAAATAATACATGGGTTATAAAGAATAACAATAATACACAGATAATAAATACTGTAAGGTAAACACACACAAATATATGTGCACACCGACACATTCTCCATTCTAGTCTATATCATGTTTCTAGATTTTGAAGAAAGAAAATTAAGAACCCTAATCAGAAAGGCGGTAATTGTAAAGACAACAGATGGATAAATTCATAACAAAAGGAATAAACCAGCCTAAAAAGGCCGAGAATACCCAAAATCAGAACCCCTCTCCCTCTATAGGGGATTGCAATTCCTCATCAGCAACGGAACAAGCCCTGATGGAAAAGGACTGTGTTCCATTATCTGAAGTAGGCTTCAGAAGGTGGATGATAAGAAACTTTTGGGAGTTGAAAGAACTTGTTCTAACCCAATGTAAAGAAACTAAGAACTTTGAAAAAAGGTTTGACAAAATGCTAAAAAGAATGGACAATATAGAGAGGAATATAAATGAACTAACGGAGTTGAAAAATACAACACGAGAACTTAGTGAAATATGCACAAGTTTGAATAGCTGAATTGATCAAGGAGAAGAAAGGATATCAGAGGTCGAAGACCAACTTAATGAAATAAAACGAGAAGACAAGAATAGAGAAAAAAGGATAAAAAGGAATGAGCAAAGTCTCCAAGAAATATGGGACTATGTGAAAAGACCTAATCTACATTTGATAGATGTACCTGTATGTGATGGAGAGAATGAATCCAAGCTGGAAAATACTCTTCAGGATATTATCCAGGAGAATTTTCCCAATCTAGCAAAGCAGGACACTATTCAACCCCAGGTAATACAGAGAACACCACAAAGACATTCCTCAAGAAGAGCAACCCCAAGGCATATAATCGTTAGATTCACCAGGGTTGAAATGAAGGAGAAAATACTAAGGGCAGCCAGAGAGAAAGGTCAGGTTACCCACAAAGGGAAGCCTATTAGACTTACAGCAGATCTCTCAGCAGAAACCCTACAAGTCAGAAGAGAGTGGGGGCTGATATTCAACACCTTAAAGAACAGAACTTTCAGCCCAGAATTTCATATCCTGCCAAACTAAGCTTCACAATTGAAGGAAAAATAAAATCTTTTATGAACAAGCAAGTACTCAGAGATTTTATTACCACCAGGCCTGCTCTACAAAAACTTCTGAAAGAAGCATTACACACAGAAAGGAACAACCAGTATTAGCCTTTCTAAAAATATACCAAAAAGTAAAGAGCATCAACATAAAGAAGAATCTACATCAATGAATGGATAAAAGAGCCAGTTAACATCAAATGGCCGTAACCCTAAATTTAAATCGACTAAATCCCCCAATCAAAAATACAGCCAAAACCTAACGGTATACTATGTCCAGACCCATTTTATATCCAAAGATACACAAAGACTCAAAACAAAGGGTTGGAGAAAGATTTACCAACCAAATGGAGAGCAAAAATAAATAAATAAACAAAAAGCAGGAGTTGCAATTCTCACATTTGATAAAACAGATTTCAAAGCAACAAAGATACAGTGGTAAAAGGATCAATGCAATAATAAGAGCTAAGGATCCTAACACCCAGATACATAAGACCCATAAAGAGATTTAGACTCAACGAGACAGAAAATTAATAAGGATATCCAGAACTTGAACTCAGATTCGGAACAAGTAAACTTAATAAGTATTTATAGAGCTCTCCGCTTTAAATACACAAAATATTGATCGGCCATTATTATTACCCATTTTTAGAATAAAGCAATATTCCTGTTCTCTCTCCCTCTTTTTCTTCCTCTTTCTACCTCTCCTTCTCTTCTTTTTTTTTTTCAAAAAAAAAAAAAAAAGAAAAGAAATAAAATTCATTTGTGTCAAGTAGGCTAACTGTGCAGTACAGTGGTTACTACTTCAATTCGCTGAATCTTAGGCTGCAATTTTACTACTTGCCTGAATCCATTGAAACAAAACACTTAAACACAACAGTTTACGTGATGTGGGTTCATTATTTACAGATAGGCAGCAAGGAGTGACAGAAGTGTAGGGTTCATGATGAGCCAGTCCCACAAGGCTCAGTAAAACTTCTGGGGCAGGTGCAGTCTCACGTGCATGTGCTCCAATTGCGCCAAAGCTCAAGGACCCTAGAAAGTATTCCATGCCGGGTTTTACAACCTGGGGCTTGTATAATGAATGGAATTGAAGCAATAAAGGACATTCTTTCTAGAAGAGACTGGAACAGAGCTTGAGGCTATTCTGGCCACTTTCTTCTTATGTCAGCATGTTGTATTCCAGCACATTTTACAGTCATTCTTGAAAACTACAAGCAAGAACAAACTGTGTTGGTCCAAGGCCACCCAGAGAACTGATCTGCAATTTGATACCTAGCTTTCATATGATATACTTATTATATCTGTGTTTGAACAAATGTTCTTAGTTGTCAGCATGACCTTTCCAGTGATCTTGGTAATATTTTCACACTGTGTTTGGGAAGAATTCAGAAAGTTGCTATATCCACTGTATACCAAACAGGAGGTATACCAATTCAGGAGGCTTTGATATACACTGTATACCAAACAGTTATACATGAACTCTGTCCAACTCTCTGTAGTTCTAGATGGACTGCACACTTCTTCTCACACTCACACTGCACATCCCTTGCCTTATTTTCTGGGATGTTAAACATGGGGACCACACCCCAGCAATGTAGGTAAATTAATGTACCATGAGGCAAACCTTGGAATAAAGAGAAAAAAGACTCAAGAAAGAAACCTCTTTATCCCCTTTGAGTTGATTGTCTCAGGCAACAATCAACTGCATCTTATATGACAGCTCTGAAAGCAGTTGGAGTGATTTCATATCATGCAGTGCCAATAAGTAACATAGTACTAATATGTTTACTGTTTTTCTTTCCTTTCCTCCCTCCCATTTCCCCTTCCGCATGTCAGGATTGCATTTTCTTATAAAATGATAGCACATATACCTTTCCTCAGATTCTGCTTTCTGGGGGAACTCAAGCTAAGACAATTGATGTTAGATATGACCCTAGAAAGTGGAACTCAGGATAAAATTATGGATCTGAATTAGTTCTGACAGCAGTAGAGGACTCCATTACTGATGGTAGACATAGTGGGTATAATTATTGGAAAGGAATAGTACCCAAATTGCTAATAGTAATTTGGCTGAGGTACAAGATGGAATCTAAATCAATTAAGGCATTCTCAACAGCCACTACCTCCAGTATCTGGGTATCAAATGCCATTTTATAGTATACTGTGAGTAGCTTCCACTCAATCTTTTAGACATTACAATATCAGGGCAGAACAAAATTATAAGACTGTAAGACTGTATGATATAATTAAGTGTGCAATCTCAAAAACTCACATTTGTCAGTGTGAGATTTTAGAAGAATAGAAATCTAAAACCTAAGATGGGGAATATGATTGGATAAATCTGACAAATTTGAATTCTCAATTTCATCACATTTATTGTTTCAGTAGAAGCTGCTCCTCATTTATTTGTTAGAGTAAATAAGCCTCTTCTTGAATGGTGACCTTGAAGTGATCTCACTTGAATCAGGCATTTAATGAGATGAAGCTTATTTTCACAAAATAACTTTTTCTGTCTTTTCTCCTTGACTCTAGGATAAGTGTATTGGTCAGGGATCTTTAGAGAGACAGGACTAATAGGAGTATACATGAAAGGGAGTTTATTAAGGAATATGGGCTCACATTATCACAAAATATTGACTCACATGATCACAGAGGGAAGTCCCACAGCAGGCCTTCTGCAAACTCAGGAAAAAGGAAGTCAGTCTGACTCCCAAAACCTCAAATGTAGGGAAACCTACAGTGCAGCCTTCAGTCTGTGGCTGAAGGCCTGAGAGCCTTTAGCAAACCACTGGTGTAGGTCCAAGAGTCCAAAAGCTGAAGAACTTGGCATCCAATATTTGAGGGCAGGAATCATCCACCACGGGAGAAAGATGGAGGCCAGAAGACTCAGCCAGGCTGTTCTTTCCATTCCTGCTTTTACGCTGGCAGCTGATTAGATGGTGCCCACCCAGACTGAAGGTGGGTCTGCCTCTCCCAGTTCACAGACTCAAATGTGAATGTCCTTTGGTGATAACCTCTCAGACACATCCAGGAACAATACTTTGCATCCATCAATCCAATCAAGTTGACCCTCAATATTAACCATCACTGTGTGTAAGGACAGAATTAAGCACAAACCATACAGGGAAGTACAATCCCTCTTCTAGAAGGATATAGCTTGCACATTACAGGAACTATAGCAACAAGCTAATTTTTACTGGTAGAAACAATTGGACAATATTTAAGAATTGATATTGAGTATATTCAATGAAAGTATATAAAATAAAACTAACAGTAGACAATTCCATGACTTTGGGAGACATATCCAAGATAAGACTTCTAGAATAGCCTAATTACTCACTAGGATGGCTGCTAGAATCTTGCTCTCAATTGTAGTAAATTAGGAATAAAGGTGCTCATTTCATTGACACAGCAGGGAGAATGAAGTCAGAAGACTCTCAGAATATGGAATAAAAAAATAGAATTAATCCTTAAGAGATAAGAACCCACCGCAAGTCCATCTTCCTCAGAATAGCCTAAATAATTTTCTGTTTAATAAAGCAGTAAGGAATGCAGTGACAAGGGGGAGCTATGATCCTAGTGAGGACTATGTTTTGTTTTGTTTTGTTTTTTGCCAGGGAAAACCAAATGGCTGTATGACTGGGATTGTTCAGTTTTGAATATGTTTTATTAAGTTTCTTTTTGCATAATAGAATAAATGGATCTGTTGTGAAATTTGCATGACACAGTAGAAAGATTTCTTTCAAGGATATCAGACAACATGCTTAAACGGCATGTATAAGTGACCCTAATCTCTATGTCCCCTATCTCTTCGTACAAATAAGCTTTCTTCATCTCATAGTTATGGCTTCATGGGGTTCCCAACTGATGGAGTAGCACAAAGCTCGGCCTGATTTTCAGATGGATTATTGCAATATGTTTGTGATAGTTGAAAAAGGACTGCTGACTCATTGCAACTCTGAAAATGAGTGGCATGAAAGTACAGTTGTAAGAGACATCACTCCAATGTGCAAAGCCGTGTGCTGTCACTTAGTTGTCACTGCCAATGAGACAGAAGTAGACATAGGTATGGGTATACATGGACTCTATGCAGAAGTAAAGTGTTTAGTCAGTTAGTCTGGACCTGGAAAGACAAGAGAAGAAATTTGAAAAGTAAGAATTCCTAGTTTAAAGGAAAATATGTATGGATAGACCTGTGGGACTGAGCACACAGCATGTCAATATGTGGATCTTTATTTTTCATGTCAGTGACTACAAAAATGACAAATCCTGTGACTTTCAGTGAGCCTTTCTTTTTAGCCCACCCATGTTTGGCCAATAGCCCATGGACAGTACGATCATGGTGAAGGATAGAGTCAGTGCATAATACATGTGTGAGCCCCCGTGGGCTGATCTAGCTAACTGCTACAGCTGAGTGGACATGCTGCCATTGGCAAGACCAATGGTGGGCCTCAGTGTGGCATCATTCCACAAAAAGCTTGGTCATAAGCTTAACTTTACATTGCTTGTTTCAAACACCTTCCCCTGGTAAGAAAGGGGCAGTAATTCATACTCACTAAAATCTTTACCTACTCTGGATATGAGCTTACCTTACATCTCACAGTCCCTCTGTCAACAACTACTCCAAAACACTTGTTAATTAAAGTGCCTTCTTATTGGCTCTCCTTCCTTCCCTTCTGTCTTGCTCTCCACCTTCAGCCCAGGCCTTTAGGATTGTACTCCCTAATGAAATAGAAGCACAAATAAAATTTAACCTCAGGCTCTGTGTGCAGGGGACCTTGATTGAAACAGAAAGCATTTGACAACTTTAATCATTCTTGACAATCATATACAAATTCTTTGTTTTCGGTCACCATTTTCTCTTTCAAATTATGATGACAATCCTCAGTAGTCTTTATTTTGCATTTAAATTTATCTTCGTAAAACTGAAATGTGATCGTTATCTTAGTTACAAATTTAAAATGATCATTTAAAATCATCATTTTAATGATCTTACTGCTCATTATTGCAGGATAAAATTCCAGCTTCACAGCACAGCATGTGAAGTCTTCCATCCTTCAGCAAAATTTTAGGTTAACCTCATAGACTATTTATTCCCCATTAGTGACTCTGAGGCTTACTTGTAGGTTTAGACATTTTTAGATATTCTATTTTCTTTGCCCACCACCTCAAAAAAATCTATTTATACTCATAATTACTTGGTACCTACCTCATGTCACTCACAACTTATCCTAGATAGAATATCCTAAAATGTTATATATACCTCATCTGTTCTTACATCACACACTGGATATTTCCTAATCATAAAATTTAGCACATGTAATTTTATTGATTTTTTTTTTGGCTATTATGAAAAAGGCAAGGAAAAGCATAGAAATGCCATATTTTTGTTGCATTATTTTATTTCTGTCTAATAGTGTTTTTTTGGCTTAATTTGATAAATCTTATCATTGAGGGAAGAAAATATTTTTTAAAGTTGGGGGCTTAATATTTCTCTTAAGAGTTTATACATTTTAAAGTACCATATTTTTGATATGTAAACATCAGAGATACATAAAACTTGAGGATTTTCTCCCATTTCAAAACGGATAGCCCTGTTAGGGAGGTACCATATTAATTTGTATTGATTATTCACTTTTTTGCATAAATTAGTTTACAGAATTTTTTCTAAGTATAACTGTTGTATACATGGAACAGAAGAGAACAGCATGATGTGCTGAGAAAACTTAGTAACAGGAGATGACAAGAGAGATTATAAATTAGAGAAAATACAGAGATTGAAGAGACAAACACTATTCATGGATATATTGAGACAGATCCCAGAATTGAATGTCAATGTCGTTTGTCGAATCAGTTTACAAAGTGAAACTCAATTATATTATGTTAACTGCTTATTGGTTTTGGAAAAATAATTTATGTATATATATATATATATATATATATATAGAGAGAGAGAGAGAGAGAGAGAGAGAGAAATGAGGTGTGGGGTGTGTATACATAATAGACATGGAAGGTTTTGCAAAGAGAAACTGAAGAAGACCATGCATTGCCTGTCTTGATGGCTAGACCTGGAAGACCAAATTTTCTCTATTCCATTTTATGTCATATTTTGTTTATGGCAGGAAAACTAGTTTCTTTTTCTCAAGTAGTTTTCTAAAACATACTAGCAAAGACTCACAGATCACAGTCCAAACCACAGCTCACTATCAAAGAGAAGAAGAAAATTAACAAGACACATTGCTAGAGATATTTACGTCGTAACTTGTAAAACAACAATAACACTAAAACAAAATAAAATGAATAAAAGCAAAGACAAATGCAAAACCAAAGGAAAAGCAAACCAAAAATTCACCTTGAGCAATCCCATTTCTTCCCTCAGAAAATAAAATGACGACATCAACGACTCCACAAAAGCAACAGTAGTCTCAGTGGTAGAAGTAGCAAGAGCAGTAGAACGACCAATAGTTGTATAATATCCATAATAACAGAATGTAATGCTAACAGTAAATCACTTAAATGTGAAGAATTTCAAAAATATTTTTATATATTTAAGTTTATTAGTTATCTGAGAAAGAGAGTATTACCTCAAGGTATCGTATTTAAAATACTGCCAAAGTTTAAGGGCTCAGATGTGTGTATAAAACTGATAATAGCCACCAGGTTTATGCGAGGTCATATGTAAAGAGGTAAGAGAAGTTGCAGGTCTCTCTTCAGACTGTAGATAACATTTCTCTCTGACATACAGCAGCCACTCATTCGGTTACTGAGTAAAAAAAAAGTAATAAACCAGGATAAAGGAATTAGGCAGAATGTGCTAGCATGGCCATCCATGTTGTAATTTTATACTTATCAACATGATTCAAAATATTTAACAGTCTGAAAAAAAGATCTATATCATTTTCTTGTTTGTTGCTGTTAACGAAAAGTTTGTAATCAGATATTTCCTTAATTTATTAAAAAATAACACACAGCCTCACTGTTACCACTTATTCTACCACAATCATTTCCCACTGCTCCTTTTTCTCTTCTACCTACTTATGCTCATCTCATTCTTCTTTTCTTCATCTTCTTTCTCCTTCTTCTTTTCCTCTCTCTTCTTCTCTCTTCCACTCCTCATTCTTTCCACTTTTTATCTTTTTTTCTTCTTTCTTTTTCCGTTTTCTTTTTATCCTTCGCTATCATCAGTGGCATATCATAACCAATCCAGATAAGCTGACAGCCATGCTTAACCCTTCCCATTCAACACTATGTTCACTTGATCAACAAGCTCTGTCGATTCTAATTGCTAAATATTGTGGATATAAATTACCAACTTCTCATACGTACCTCTTATTTCTTAATTAATTTTTACATTGTATGCATTACATTTTCCATATCTATTCTTACACTACTCAAAGCTATTCTCTAAGGCAAAAAATCCAACATTGTATTTCTCCCCACTTAGACTAATTGTTTCACCCATAGTGGAAACACCATGTAAGGTTTTTTGTAACTTGGTTTTAGCTTACCTCCTGGTTTGTGAATCTGTTTTAAACTCCGTGCTTCATATTGTTCCTATATAGATGCTGAGTGTCATACTATTTATAATCTACTTTTATTTGTACATACTACTCTCGTTTCTCTTGAACGCTTTACATATGGCATAGTGGGTTGATTTGTGTACCGCAAAATGATACATTGAAGTCCTGACTCTTGGTACCTAAGAATAAACATTATTTGGAAATTATTTGCAGATGTAATGAAGTTAAAATGAGGTGATACTGGATTAGAACTGTTCTTAAATCCAATGCCTGATATCTTAATAGAGGAGGAGAGTAAACGCACACCCAGGGAACAGGCTGTCTGACAATGGAGGAAGAGACCGGTGTAAAGCAGCTTCAAGTTTTGATGGTACACGAAGGATTTTTGATGATACACGAAGGATTTTTGATGGCCAACAGAAACTACAAAGAGGGAAGAAAGGTGTATTTTCAAGAACCCTCAGGGAGAGTATCATTCTGTTGCCACCTTGAGGACTTTGAGAGAATAAATTTCTATTGTTTTAAATCAGGAAGTTTCTGGTAATTTGTTATAAAAAATTCCTAGGAAACCAATACATGTGGTTAACTTCCATTGGTTTTCATAACTTAATTCAATTGTTGCCTATACTGGGAAATTATCATGACTTCCTCACTCTGAACTAAATTTGTTCTATATGCATAATCAATTCATACACTATCATATTATATAGGAGGAGTATTTATTTGTTTGCCTGTTTGTTTACACGGGTTGCTTCATCAGCTTTTTCAACAGGGTTCTGTTTTCAACGTAGTGACTGAAATACAACAGATAAGAAATAAGTAAATAACTAAATCCATTAAACGCCTCATACAATGCTTTTGGCACTAAGATATAGAAATACGTAGGGTAATCTCAGTAAACATCATCCAACACCCTCTACTCCCTTCCCTACTCAAGCAGTGACCAGATCTCATTTATTAAAAACTAAATTCTTCTTTTGCAACACAGAGTAATGTTTTTACACAGTCATCTTCAACTTTCAAGATTGTTTTTTAACTCCTTTCATGTTATTTTGAAGAAACAAAATTCCTAGTTTTGTTTCTCTACTTAACCCTTTAGCTATAAGATTTGCCTTTAAATGGCTTCATCACTTCCAACATTTGGGCTACGATGTGAAACTGTTCTCTAGAGAAGCTGCACCATGGAATAATGCCTAAGCCATTTGAAAGTTTGAGTAATTCAAGGCAACCCTATTTGTCTGGCCTGATGCAAGTTTATTGACTCTTAATTATACTGGGTGAGGGAAGTGGGAAGAAAAGAAGTGAGAGACAAGAGGCAATTCTCAGGTTCTCTCAGGAACTGCAATATAGATTCCATTTATGCATTCTGTCAGTTACAAACACAAGTGTCTAAAAGGATTTGGGAAGGAAAGAGTTATTTGTTGCCTAATTCCAAATCAGTAGAGAAAGTGTGTTTTATTTTCAGTTTCTCAAATTACTTACAAAAGTTGCATTAAAAAATAACTTTGAGTAGCCCCCATATCCTCACGTAAAGCTTGACTGCGTGCAAGTGAACCACAGGATCAGATTAATACATAGTTAATGACTGAAAACTCTTAAGAAGTCTTCAATATGATTCATGTCCTTTCTTTAAAAGTATTTTGCAAAAAAGATGAACTTTATTTGCAGTTACTTTAGGTGGCAATATAATACTTAGGACATTTGGTGGTTTGGGGAAGCTATCAGAGACACCAGTTGTTAGAAAAAAGAGATGATTGTGAGTAGGTCAACGGAATCTAAAACCAAGATTCCCTAATATTAGAGATAAGACCAAGACCACCATCACATGCACAAGAGATCATATGTGAAATGGTTTTTGATACCTGTACTCTGTGTTAATACTTGTTAACCAAAATAAAACCATAGTAATAATCAGACTCACAGAAACATATTTCATCTTTGTGAAACTATAAATTAACTTCATTGAACTAATGGTCACTTTTTTGTATGTATGAACTATTTTTTGGCTAGGTGTAACACATTCAGTTTAATCTAGCATTTGAACGGATTTCTCATCTTCATTGACACTGTAAAGTGAACATGGGGTGGGGAAAACCTAATGATATTCATTTGAAAAAGAGATGGGGGTGCATTATCTTTCAACTAAGATGTAAGGTTCAGGTTTCTTCCAAGACTGTGTAAGATGTCAGATCAAAGAAGTGATTTAACAAATATTGCTGTAATATAGTCAAAAAATTTGAATTTGCAATAGAAATGGAGTTTATTAAGTCCTTGCCTAGTAATAATGTATCATTTTAATAGTAAAGTTCCCAAGACACCTGTCAGACCAGATAATGATAATTTCAGTGCTTTATGCCAGTTGTATTCATCAATATAATTATACTTTTCCAAATATTCTTCAGTAAAAATGCAGAAAGAATGAGGAAATAATTGTCATATTAGTGATGGGGAAATATTTATGCCACTTTCAACATACAATAAGAACAAAAGTACCTGTTTATTTATAACATATATTTTTGCATTAACTTTGTACAAATAAACAACACTAATGTAAGAAAGACCTATTTAAATACCTTTCTTAAAAAAATACTTACCAACCATATTGTTGTATATTAAAAGTATGTGTCTGAGAAAGAATTCTGGGAAGATAGAGTGGAAAGCAAAAGGACCCTCCAGCTCAAGTGAGTTCCAAAGGATTTCAGGGTTTGTCACTCTTTCTCTTCATCTTTCTCTTCATCTTTCTCTTCATCTTTCTCTTTTTTTTCATGTTGAGAGTCAGACATTAAAAACTAGGCCATTCAAAAACGACTGAAAGTGAAGAGAAATTAGGAAGTGAACCAACATAGCCAACAAAAGGCACAGGATCAGAGAAGAACTGAGAAGACCTCGAATACATGCCTCAGGCTGATTCCTGGAATGAAGGCAAGCTACAGGCAATCAAAAATTGCCAAGTAGTTTGAGCTTTCAGTGAATTAATTTTACTTCCCTATCCTATTGAAAATGTCTCACCCTTATGACTTGCTTTAACCAATGAAATTTGAGCCATTATGTTATATGCCATAGTTGTATTATATGTAACATCAGAGTAGAATACATAAGTGGAATTGCATGGTTCAAGTCACCCTCTTTTCCTTTTTTACCTTTGCCATAAAAAGAACATATTCCTCATAGGGATTTCTCCTCCAGCTGAAGGAATTATTTGGATCTAGATAAAGGATTGGCAGACAGAAACAATTTCACTTAAACTGAGAGCTCGTGTTTGGTCATCCATCTGTGTGTAAGTAAGACATAAATATTATTGTAAGTCACTTAGATTTTGGAGTTACTTACTATGTAGTAAAGATAAGACTTAAATGATGTAACTTCTTAGGTATAAGACAGAGCAATGTTGTAGTTATTTTACTATTGGACTTCCAATAGCTCAGTCCTACATAAAGAGGTCCCTACTGTTATTCACCCTGCCTTTATTCAGCTTAATCTAAATTATAAAGATGATAGTTTTTAGCACTTATTTTTCAGTTGCAAGTGACAGAAAATCTAAGCCAAAGTTTTTTGTAAAAGAGTGGGTGAAATTTAATGGTACACATAACTCAAAAGAAATAAAATTCAAGATTCAAGTAATTTTCCCTTGACAAATCCTTCTCCAACTCTACTCTGTTGTGGATTCATTGTCGAGGTCTGTGTGGTGTTATGGTAGCTGCCAAGTACTCTTGGCATACATTCTCAGAGGTACAATTACATAGATAGTAATTAACCTTTGAGTGCTTACAACGTGCCAGACACCCTTCTAAGGAGTTTGCATGAATTAACTCATTTCATCCTTACAATGAATATGTCAAATAGAAACTAATATTATTCTAATTTTATAGTTAAGAAAACAGATGGACAAAGTTAAGATGCCTCATAATAACCACTATCAATAATGGTCTAATAGAAAATATCATATTCTTGCAAAAGTGTTCAAACAAAATATACTTTCCAGCCACAAAATATTTGTCATGGCTTTAAAATCATAACAAATTAAAGAACTAATAAACAAATCCATGCTGAGATGGCCTACTTGAAAAAAAAATTATGTTTTATTTCGTAAGCAAAAATATTTTGGACAAAAACCTTGCATTCCCTGCATACACCTTCGAGTATGATGATATACGGTATTGAGCTGAGGATAAGCACTTAGAATTGCTGTCAATTATTCTCTTAGAAGGTTAGGTATCGGATAAAAACTAAAATTTTTCTGTAAATTCTATCTGTTGCAACATGAGCCGTCTACAACATACTAAAGGAACACAAAATAAATCAAAAATTGCAGAAATACATAAATTATTTTTCCTTTAGCAAACTCATATGCTTTTATTGCATAACACATAATTTTTATTTATGTAAGGAAGAGAATTGGCACTATGATTTTTTAAACTTTGTATAAGAACTCGATGGTAACATTAAAAAGGTTCCAAATCAAGTCTTGCATAAAAGCAGCCCTACTTAATAACTTTCAGCTTACTGGGCTTTTGTACTAATATATTTGTAAATTTTTAATAAATATAAGATATTTTTATACCTGTGGAACCCCCTTAGTCACTACTTGCTAAACACATAGGTGCCTTGATGTTTCTCAAAGCATACATTGTTTCAGGACTTTTGAAATCCTTTCCACCTGCCAGCAGCATTCTTCTAAAATATTCCTTCGAAATTCAAGTTCATGCTCAAATTTTACCTTAGAGAAAATGGGTTATACAGGTTTTTGTGAAAACCCATATAAAAAAACTCTACTTTTTACAATAGTCATTCTTCTGTACCCAATATTTATTTTTCTTCATAGTATTTATCACACATAACATGGTACCTCTTTAAAGTAGAAGCTCAGGAAGGCAAGGATGCTATTTTGTTTATTTCTACATCCATTGTGTCTAGAATAGTATATAGTACATGGTAGGCATTTCAAATTTTCCTTTAATTAATGAAAATATGAGTAGAAATCATGATACTCTTTAGTAAACCTCATGCATCAAGTGTTATTTATCACAATCAGACTTTAGGCAAAAGGTGTGCAGTGTTCTGGTGAATTATTTTAATAATTTTAAGACATACTTCTCACATATTGGTAAGTATGTAGCTTTGCATCAAGGGGATATTGAAGCTCAAATTTTGCTTTTAACATCTGGGAAATATTTAGGCAAATTAATTGCTAATGATTTTAAGGTACATAATACTAAAATAATCATGAATCTAATAGTTGCACAAGAATTTCATAACAATTTATTTGTTTTTTGAAGTTTAAAATAAGACTAGCTACCAATTACTAATTGATACAGTTATGTACACACTTAAAATTTACACTTTGCAACAATTCTATGAGTTAATAGCATTACTGTTCCCATTTTTCTCCATTGGAACACTGAGGCACAGAGATTTTCAAATGCCCAAGACATCACAGGTTTGAAATCTGGAACTGTAATTCATCAACACTAACAGTAATATTGCTTTTCTTTAACTAACGCATTATACCACAGATATTGTGCTGTTTATTGAAAAGTCTCTTTAGAATGTATTCTCTGGTCTTTCAGGTACATGCTCTCTTTTTAATAATGTAACCTTACTCTTTGTTTGATAGGATACCCTAATCTTTTGTATATATTTAAAAATTGTATAGTGTTGTTATTATGTAGTTATTTTATTTCATAAAAGTTATATTAATGTAAAAAAAGATAAAATACAATTTCTTTTTTAATGATTAAAAAAAAATTTTCCTCGTTAAGAAAACCCACAGAAGAAACAGGTTACATTGAGATTAGAAGAAAAGTTAAGTTGTTGGAAATGACTGAAGCAGTTTATTCTGGGGTATAAAAATTTACTCAGGTGAAATTAAAGAAGATTAGGCAGTGAAATTGAGCACTTCTATTTCAAAAGTGTAGACTCCCTTATCAAATTATAATGAATTATTATTCTGTAAAGTTTGGGAACGTATTGTTTATTTCCAGAGTAGAACAGTAGAACCATAGTGGACTCTAGAGAATTGACAGTCTAATTAGTTATATAAAAGGTTAGAATTAAGCTTTCTTAGGTTCTTTAAGCATTTTATAGTCATTAACATTTTCTTGGTACTCCCATAAGCATAGCACATGTAATTGGGTCTCATTTCAAAGTGACCAATTAAAAAAAATTGGAAAAAGAATTAACCTTGGTTTCCATTTTAATAATAGTATCTAGGGTGGATATAGGTATATGTGTCTACTATACCTTTGTGGCATGTTCACTTGTTAATATTGCTCTTAAGAAGGCTTTAGAAGTATGCTGCTGACGTTGTAATTACAAGACAAATCATCCATAAATATAATAAGACATATTTGTAATAGAATCTGTAATTTTATCAGGCTTTCTCTTTGAAATATATGACACAAGAAGCACTAAGATCACTGCTTTGTGGCTTAAAATTTTGTGTATTTCTCATTACTCATATGGAAGCTTGCATTGCCAAGTATTACCAATTTAGTTGTTTAGTTGGTTACATAGAACAGAAAATTTCTATCATCTGAAGAATTTTATTGAAAATTAGGAATGGTAGTAATTTCCTGCTTTCTGTTAGACTAATAGTCGGGCCTCCAGAACTAAGAAAACAATTTCCAAGAGGGACTTATAACAAAATGTAACAACTATATAGTTACAATTTATTCTATGATAAAGGCATATATTTGCACATTTATACCTAACGTTTCTCTAAAAAAGCAATATTATCTGAACCTCTCAGAAATGAAGCATTTTCAAAAGTCTGATATTCTAGTGGCATCAGAGAGTTAATATAGTATCTGCACTCCCCATTGACAGATGAGAGATTCAAATATAATAGCTGCAGTGCAAATCTTAGAAGTTGGGAATATAAATTTTATTTTTCTTTGTAGTAAAGTTTGTTACTATTAAAAGATAAGCTTGAAACTGAATGTGAGTTTTCTTTATTTTTCCACTACCGCTCTGCTTCATGTTTCTTCCTAAGATAATTGATAGTGTCTAGAGAATTATTTATACAGTTACCCAGGTCACTTTCTTAGAAATATTCTAGAAATTAAAAAAAAATTCTCTTTAAAAGTGGGAAACATATTTCTTTCTCAATGGAAATGCCAAGCTCCTTTTATCATATTAGATAAAGAACAGTTGATTGCTGTTTTTAAGAAAATGCTTAATGCAATTTCAAGCTCAGTATTTATGTTGGGTCTGGATTTGAGCCATCTTTCTTTAGACTCTCAGACTCTTCCCTCAGACTTCAGCAGGCACTGCCTACCTCTGCCACAAAGACATCTCAGGGTTCCTGCCATGCCCCCATCATTATTCTAAGCAATTGGTGGGAACCAGAGAAAAGCTTTATCAAGGGGTGCACACAGCCATTAATTATGTAACTTCCTTGGATTTAAAAACTATTATGTTGATCCATCCCTGGCTTATTAGTAGAGTTCATTAAAATTTCAGCCAAAAAGTAAGGAAATACAGAAATACACAGAATCTTTCCAACATGAGTTGTGAACTCAGAATAAAATAGAATTAACGTATGATTTGCTCTAAATGACTAAGCTTTTCTATTTGTCTTCACGATACTGTTGTGCAAACATAATATTTTTACTGTGAACATTTATTTGATCTATCTTTTAAGGGAAAACATGACTTTGAAATTTATAGGGCTCTCAAAAACAAAACACAATTTAGCAGTCTTGGAGATAACAAAAGGTTTATTTTATATAATACTGTTTTATTACACTGTTAGTTGATTTGGTTCTTTTAAGCAAACTTTCTAATTTCTGTGACTTTTATCTCAAGAAAAATAATATATTATATTTTGTCAATGTTTATAACAACATTATTAAAGTTTCTCTCTATATTCATCTATTTATAGATGAATATATGGACATGTGGTTCTTTCAACAAGTTATCAAATCTAATAATGGAAGACTATGAATAGGCTACTATTCATCTAAAATAATACTTACAGTGTGTAAGAGTGCTGTATCATTGTAAATTAGACTTATTCAAAAAAATCTTTCGTACATATTTTGCTATCTATAGCAACTCCCCCAAATTGCCTAAATATTTGTAGAGACTTAACTGTTGTCTGTTCTACTTTGGAAGCTTTATCGTATGAATAAATAAGAAATATAGACCATCAATATTTTCTTGAGCTGAATTTGAAAGACAGTGCCAAGTAATTCAAGGTTTTTGTTTATTTGTTTTTGAGACAGAGTCTCACCCCATTGCCCAGGCTGGAGTGCAGTGGCACGATCTCTGCTCACTGCAACCTCTGTCACCCTGGCTCAAGCAATTCTCCTGCCTCAGCCTCCAGAGTAGCTGGGATTACAGGTGTGTGCCATCACACCCAGCTAATTTTGGTATTTTTAGTCGAGTCAGGTTTTCACCATGTTGGCCAGGCTGGTCTCAAATTCCGGACCTGAGGTGATCTGCCTACCTCAGCTTTCCAAAGTGCTGGGATTACAGGTGTGAGCCACCATGCCTGGCCCTCAAGTTTTTAACATTATATATTTTTAAAATGTAATATTTATTAAATGTAAAATACTCTCCAAAATCTCCATTGCCATATTTTTAGTGCTTAGTATTATATATTCTAAATGTTGCTACTCAATTTTGAAATATGTAAAAACTATTTAGTACAAATAACAGGTGTTAGGTGATTTCCATCACATCAGTAAAAGCTTTGAGAATTTAACAATCTTGTCATCTGTAATGCAAATATGCCCATCTTTCCCTCTCAGCATACTGTGGATTATCAATGGTTAATGTGACGATTTGATGCTGTAGTAATATATTATTCATTTCTATATAACAATATTATTTTCTTAAATTGTTATACTATTCATATCAGCATACAGAGGCAAGAGTGGAATCTCAATTACTGCAGAATTTTGTCTGAATATTGGTAGTAAAGTACAGCATGGTTTCAATAAATTGTTATTCTACAACATGTTACAACCTGCGTTAATAAATAAATAAAAATATAAATGAAATAACGTCCCTTTCATGAGGATTCCTCTGAAGTAATCATTAATAAAAAATTATATGAATGTCAAAAGTTGATATGAATTATAATATTTCAATGTTATTGGATTGAAGTACATTAAACAATTCTAGTATATTTGTATTATTAGTACATTTGGATTAAAAGATACATTGAGTAAGAATTATAATATTAATAGTAAATAGTGCTAGTTCATCCATATATGGGATTGACATTGTTTTGACATCTCCTTGAAATTACTAGACCAGAAAATAAAACCAGAGTACACAGAAAAGAACAGGATCAGAGTCAGACAAATTGCCTCTAATCTTTACCACACTGGTTTTAAAAAGTCATGTGGTGACCTGACTGGTTTAGTCTTTACAGGTGAATCACTGTGATAACTTAGACTTTCTCTATCCAGCATGGAACACACTGACAGCTTTGTCAGTGGCAGAGCTGGACACTACTGATAATTGAGTGCCCTTCGACATATGTCCAGAGAACCTGGGTTTGAATTCCTGGACCACACACTACATGTCTGCATGATAATTTCTGGTGATGCATTTTTATCAAGTATACAAGAACATTATTATGAAAATGTAGGTCTTATACTGGACTGCCTGGATTAAGTCCTGCTGTGCAGAGAACTGAGAGTATGCTGTGGCGGGGTCAAGGTAACAACTGGATAAGAGTAAGATGTCAAGGGAGGTGTGACTGTTATTTGACTTATTTGAGGACAAATAAGTATACCTTTAACATCTGTTCTTAGAGTTGTAAGAGTGACACTAAAAACGAAATTTGAGGAGAACATTGAAATCTCAAAAAGTCAATGTAGACCCCTCTTTGTTCAGAATGTTATATAGAACAAGATCCTATCGAATGGCTGAATCCTTTATTTAATTATCCATTTACGAGTAAATAGAGCTTGTTGTAGAAGAAACATTGGGATGTGACATAGAGAAAACTACACAGTAATTGCCCATTACAACTACTAGAGGAGAGAATAAATCTCAAAGTAGGAAATAGCTAGAGAATAATTTAACAGTTTAAAAAAAATAAACATAAAATATCTACAGAATTTAAAAGACTTTTTTTTTTTTTAATGCAGCAATTTGGCCTGATTAAAAGACCTTAAAAAAGACTACTTAGAAAAGAAGTGATGGCTATTTTATAATTTATGAAATTGATTATGAAGAAATATTACAGTCATTACTTTTCAGATTATATTTCGTAGCAACATAGTATATGGTGGAAAGTAAATAGAATACGAAAGGCAAATATTATAAAATGAATTATTTTATAAAAACACAGACTCGATAGAAAAAATATGTAAAAGGGAGGACATTTTGAGGAAAAGTATTGTTAAGAGTTAGAATGGAAGGGTAGTGGATCTATGAAATAGGAGGAGGAAACAGTACAGCAGAATAATAAATATTTGAGGTAATGAGTATCCCCAATTACACTGAATTGATCATTACACATTGTATGCATGTATAAAAATATCACATTTACCCCATAAATATGTACAAGTATTTTGTAGCAATTTAAAAAGTAAGTTAATACATTCAAAAGAAATAGAATAGAACAGCCAGGTTTTGATGAGAAAGAATTAGAGTTACACTTTAAAATGAAAAGCTAGAGAAAAAAAAATAGGAAACAGGCATATTCTTTGAGTGTTTTTTACTTTATAAAATATCCCAAGAGTAAATAAAGTCACAATCACAGGATAAATCTGACCAAGTGGGGTTAAACTATCTAGCAAAATTACACCATACCTCATAGTGATGGCATTTTAATGGGAAATACTGCAGGCAACTGCTGTGACCACCATTACAGGTGGAGTCATAGGTGATCAATTTAGTCCCATCTTGAAGAAAAATCTGAGAAACTGTGACAGTAGATAATGTGTCAGAATAAGATGTGAGAAAATAAGAAAAATAATTGGGGCTACATATAAAAGAGTGATCTTGCCCGGCCAGTTTCCTGGCTTTGTATGACTGTAGACATGTGATTTCTTATGACACAGTTTACATCAAATATTTTTGGTGTGTGATACCCTTAGCATTTCTTTCTTCTTTTCTTTTTTTTTTTTTTTGCATTTCTGTTAGACAAAAACAGAATTATAACTGAAACATATTAGGTCTAGACAACTTAATGTTTGTCATATATGAGGTTTCTGGCAAATGTTGCAGTGATTCTCTGAAAAATGTTAAATATCATAGGGCACCCTTGTGAATTTTCTATGATGCCTAAGGATGCTTTGGCACACAGCTTAAGAACCACGTGTACTTATTTGGTTGAGTAATCACATATCCATGTTGGCTTTCTAGTTTTACTCATTGGTACCACTGTCTCAAAAAAGAAAATTGACTCTAGGCCTCTGTAAGTTTACCAGGGTTTGGAATAATCCAGTAGCTTACCTTTCTGAACTCTTACACTTTCATCTCTCCAGAAGTTCGTACCTTACACAGAATTAGATCCAAGGCCCAGTCAACTAGGTCATCTACAGTTGATATGACAGTATTCACTAGGAAATAAAATGTCATAAAAAAGTTTCTCCTTCTACATATAAGTGTCTGTTTTAATAAGATATAAGTGTTTAGTTTTATGGCATTGCATGGAAATAAGATCCTTAACCTCCATGGTGATGAACTTTGTGTGCATTTTTAATTTAATTCTTCAATTACACACCATAGTTGAGATCATTATTTCAACATTTTACATGAGAATGCTGTGGCTTAGGAAGGCTATGCAAAATTTCCAAATCTGAAAATGACAGGGACAAATAATATGCAATTCACACCAAAGTTTTCTGACTCTAAATTTTATAGATTTTCTTTTAAATGTTATACAGTGTGTATGTGTGTGTGTTTTAGAGCTATAAATAGGAATTAAGAAGTTTACGCAAATAAAATCATTGAAGAAATTTAAGAAAGTACACAGAAGTTCATAATTTAAAGGAAAAGTAGTATATAATTATAAATTTGTAGATGAAGACATAGAGATAGATTGATGATACTTGATAGATGATAGCTAGCTTGATTGATTGATTGATGGATTGATTGATGGAGAGTGATATCCCATTGTTACTGGATAGCATCCTCTTGTCACAGGATCCTTACAATGTCCCTTTACTAGCTGAAAACATCTGTGGTCAGTGGCACCTTTGCTTGAGTTTTGCTCAGACCCACTGGGCTCATTCAGCCCACTGGCCTGGTAGGCAGGAAACTCCAGGTGCTGGCATGGGTGCTGGCTCCCTGCTGCAGCTGGACCAAACATTCCACAAGCAGCCAGCACTGTGGACATTGGGCAACACTGTTGCACACCGGAGCTTGGGTATGTCAGAAACCGCAGAACCCGAAAGAGGATGTCACAGCCCTGGCTTGAGGAGCTCTTAAGTCTGCCTCCCTGAAGGGATGCAGCTGTTCTCACCTCTCTTCTCATCACCTGCAATGTGGCAATAGGTGGAGAGAAGGGTGTGTTTCAACCCTGTTTCAACCCTAATGTTTGCTGCATTAGTGTAATGTGGTGCGGTTTTGCACTTAAAAGAGGTATTCATATGCTCTAGTTGTAAATGTTCATGAAACTCAACTTCAGTACTAGTCGAACTGCTTTTAGTGTCTCACCAATGGTTTTACACCTGCAGAGTTTTGAGGGCTGTGCTGACCTTTGAGAGGATTTGAAATTGCTTTATATTGTGATCCTAAATTTTATATTCACTATATTCCCTAAAGTATACCTTAATAAATATTTTATAATTAGAAAAAAATAAATTAAAAATTAAAAAATGGACTAATACAAACTCCTTTGTATACACCCTCACAGACACACCCAGAAGCAAACTTTGCAACCTCCAATCCAGTCAAGTTGACAGTCAGTATTAATCATCACAGGACCACTGGAGGGCTGACTGTCCCCAGAGACACAGGTTACTGGGTGCAGGAGGACTGATGGGTCCCAAGGCTCCTCTTCTCGTTCTGATTGTTCAGATTTCAAAGGGAGGAAGGTGGACCTCCTCCTGGACACCTTAGAAGGCTTTCCAGTTTTCCTCTCCAATCTGGCCCCTCCGCGACTCTCTTAGCAGGACCATGGAGAGCGTCCCTGGAAAAATATTAATCCAATATTTTTCCCAACCCCTTAGTTATGGTTGGGGAGCTTACCATTCTCACCTTCGCTCTGTTCCTTACCACGAGGTGTGTTTTTCAAGAACTCCTCTATTCTGAACTCCCCAGGAATTACATACTTCCCCAAACAGTTATTTGTCTTTTAATGTTCACCTGCCCTTATACAAGATTCAGTTTCTTTCACCAGAATAAGACAGCTCTAGCCACAGCATTGTTTTCAGAATTAGTCTATTTTACTTCTTATTTCTGTTATCATTGGCACTAGATTTTCTCCTTCACATATTTAAGCTTCTGGTAAAATTTGTTTCTTTAAATCTAGAGGCTATCAAATTCAAGTGGTCATACAACTTGAGCCTTGGCTCCCTTTTCAATGAGGACCCTTAGATAAGCCTCTGAGAAGGATCAAACCGCTGTTTTCCCCAAAACAATGCCCTCTATCAGCATGAAGCATTAAGAGTGATCATCATCTTCATCCTAATGGCAATTAGATGTATCATTTCAGAAGGGGAATTTCCGGCAGCAGCCCATGTGGAGCAGCAGCTTCAAAGGTGCAGACTTCAGCAGTGAAGGCGTGGCCGGGGCTGTGCACTCCAGGGAGCCAGCGGGAGCCCCTAACAGGTGGGACCCACACCCACGTCGAAGTTAAAGGGGTGGGCCCAGCTGTACCCTCCAGGGCACAGCTGCAGCCATCCAATCTTGACTGCGGACCCAGGTATTACTATGATCTCAATGGCCTGGGAAGCTCCTCTGACCCTGCAGGCCAGGCAGTGCGAGCAGGCACTAAGTGCCTCTCCCCACTCCCAGTGTCCTCGTTGATTTCAGAGCAAAGTAGAAGTCAAGCCCAGGCTCTGTTGCATCCCTTCCGGGTGTGCTTGCGCTCAGGATAGCACTGACAAACCAGCCTTCGGCTGCCTCAGCCACCTCTGGACTTTGAAAGGAGGGAAGCTGAGATGGGGATAAGGGCAGCTTGGCATGGGCCTGCAGGCGCCCCTTGGCACGAACGTCCAGAGTACCATAGACACCGTAGACAGTAGGTTGATGGCTGGCAAGACGCTTCTGGGCAAAAAGGAGTGGTCCCCGGGCTACCTACTCTGGGTCTCCTGAGAACTATATTGTCACTCAATATAGTACCTCTTTTCCTTTCTCGCCCTCTAGTTGTCCGTGTACCTCATTCTGCTTGGATGCACAAGAACTCAGGACCTGCCAAGTGGTGAGACTCATCTAGATGAGAGAGAATTAAGATACATCAGTCACCTTACAATTCTTTTCTCATTTAAATCTTGGAGTAGTCAGTGAGATTGTTGTCATTAGACACACTTTATAGAAAAACAGTGGTCTGATAAATTTTTAAAAAGTCATGAATTTTACAGTGCTTTCTATTGGACAAATAAAAAGTAGAAGCTTTATTCTATGTAATTCTTACTAAATATTCAAGAGACTCAGTGTGTTACCCGGCTTCCATTTCCCTTAATTTCTTTTTAATACATGTAAACTGTTTTTTATAAAAGTAATTTTGAACACTGGATTGAGATTCACATTTTCATATGATCACATTTATCACTTCTTGTGCAAATGGTTTGATTTTTGTGACTTGCCAAAGAAATTATTTTCAACTTGGATAAATTAGTTGTATTTTGGGTTTTTTAACTTTTATATTTTATTTTAAATAATCTTAAAGATATTTTTCAAAAATATAATAAAGTTTAAATTAATGAATGATATACAGTAGTTATCTACTATCTCAACAGTAGTAATAATGTCCAAATATGATTTAATGTATATTGGATTTTTAAAATATATTTTTCTAATATCTACTATATAATATATTAAGTTTCTACTTGTGCCTGGGTCTACTCCTAATTATTTCATAATTAAATATAAAGATAAGGAATGAATACCTGTATGTAAATTTATTAATATAAGTTGTTTCCAAGTTTTCAAGAAACAATGTAATAGCTTGAGAAATTTAAATAAATTGGGTATAAATTTTATGTGTAAAGAGTGCTTTGTTAATATTTAAGATAAAATATAGAAAATTTATGAGTAGATACAGGATGGTAGTTTCACAGTTTTTTGAAACATTATTCTTCAGACTTTTCTTTTTTTTTTTTTCAATATAAAAAACTTTTTAATAAAAGCCTAATATTCACTTTCCCTTAGTGTCATAATGGGAAAGATTTTTGGCTATTTACTAATAAAGAGGTTTTAGACAAAAGTAATTGCATTACTGGATTAAACTGAAGAGTGATTTCTATTAAATTCATCCTTAGAAATGGCTTTCAATTGCATGCAACTGCTTCTGTTAACTTATGATTCCTGCTTCATTTTATTATTGGGAATGACCTTAATAAGTAGACAGAACCCAGAAACCATCTATAAAGAACTATTTTATGGGCACCAGGAAGGCCAACTACCCAAAATTTATACCCTGCAACCTGTTATGGTCTTTGAACTCAATTATTAAAGATTTATTTCTTTGTTCCTCAAGCCCTTTCAGTCTTCTGAAACACTGTCAGAATGTAAATAGTCCTCAGATTGTGAAGTCTGAAACTATAGCATTTACTAAAAGACAAAAACAAATACAGACTCATAAGTAGATTTAGCCCACACCACTTATTTTAATTATAATTATGAGAACTGAATGTAAATAACATGACCAATTAGTGATTAAGTCTGAATTCAAACCCAGGACTCATGACTCTCAGTCTAAAGCTCTTGTTTTATAGTGAATCTATTTCTAATAGATAAATATAAAATAAAAAAACCAATTTATTTTAAATGCATTTTGCCACTATCTTCTCTTTACTCATGAAACACACACATGCACACACATACACATACAAAACAGCAACAAAATAACCCTTTACTTACATTTATTAAAAGATTAAATAAACCAATAGAGCAATTATTTGCTGTATATTATTTATCATTCACTTGCTATGTGACAGCAAATATATTTCCCAACATTTGGTTCATATTTCAGTTCCTCCACTATTCAGTCCTAATTTTCTATATGTATATTTATTTAGTAACTTTATATAAGAAAAAAAGTTCTAGTTTATGTAACAAAAATTCTTATATATGCTTAGTTGCCTATAAGTAAACTTTAAAGTAAAATAAAATTCTTTCCATTTCCAGAGCCATTTCTCTTTTCCTACTTTATGCTGGCTGTAAGATTATTTCAGCCTCTGAATATGACTGTTTGCCATAATTTGTGATGATATATCTCTTCCCACTCTCATTCAAAGAAGTCTGCCATGTCTATTGCTTACATGATATTACATTGATATTCAATCTTTCTTCTACATTAATAATATAAATATTGTCAAATATATGGTATTAAATAAGAATATATTTTACAATCTAGTATTTAGGAATTTTTTACAGCTTGGTTTTCCTACAACTAACTTAAATGTCCTGTGTGATGGCTGACACAGTAAGCCTTTATTTATTAGGGAAGATAGATGCCTTCAATTGCATTCCTCATGTTACTCACTTCAAAGGTGACAAAGAGGTTGTGTCTTTCAGGCCAAATTCATTTGAATAAAGATCTGGTTCAAGGACACAGGTTCTGAGCAACAAGCTGGACATTAGAGAAAGAAGCGATGGCACAAAGCTTGTGTTACTGCTGAAGCAGATTTGAAACCTGCTTCTTGCCTTCCTTTTCACTTGTTTCGTCGGTTCTATCTGCTGACTCAGTTCTCTCCTCTGTGATGTACTTTGAGTTTATCTCTAATTAAAAATATCACATTGTATCATAATTTATGGCTTATCTGTTCTATTAAACCCTTAACCTATTATGTAAAGAGTTGTATTGATTATATATTTTCAGTTCCCAGGAAGATGCTTAGCATATAGCATAGGCCCAATACATATGTTGAATGAAAAAAAATTTAAAAATGAAATTACATTGTTAAATTTTATACAATGAGAAGTCATTAAATTAAATAAAAGACCTAAGTGGAACACATATCAAAGGAATAGCAAATGTTAGCATGTCGCTTTATGCCTAGAGCAAGAAGGTATGTGTGGAAATTGCATAATTATCTATTAAAAATACAAGTCAAACAAAAATTAACAAGCTCTTCCCTTGCCTTTTTAAAAATTAGAAATGTTCAGGTGAAATTCTGTTGGGATTCATTTGGGTTGGTTGACAAAATATTAAGGGAAATATTAGGGAAGTTATAAATTATAGTCTCAAACCTTTTGGAAGACAAAAACGTTTTATTAACTTATGGAATGGGCTGAAGGTAGCCACTTCATACATTAACGCATTAATTTACAGGATGAAGATTAGGGATAACAAAATCTTCCCCACTTAAGTTTGTTTGCCCCACATTTCATTGTCACTACTCTAATTTGTTTACTCATGTAAACTTTGTGCCAGAGGGTCCTCTCATTGCCCATTAATGATGTTTGTTCTGGGCCCTGGAAACAAACCTTTTATCATTCGTAAAACCACTCTTTTAGCCATGTTAATTATCCACAGGCATGTTGACTTAGAACCTCTGTTATTAAATCTATACTGAATAAATGTGAGGAGGAACAGGGAGAAGTTGTTGGTTAGCTGCAATTACCCTCTGAAAGCAGCATATAAACATCTCTAGCCCATTCGATTCACTGTATTCTGGTGCATATGAATGCATTTATTCATCTGTGGTCATTGAGTCAGGGTCTGAAGGAAAGACCTCCAGAGATGGTGATCAGCGTCTTAGGTGGTGACCTCAAAGTAATACTCATCACAAAATTCTATGCCAAAAATCAATAGTCATAAAGGTAGATGCCCAACTTCACATATAAACATGTAACATCTTTATATGTGTAGATATATATGTGTGTCTCCATGTATAAAGGAAAATAAGCTTTAGTAGATTACCCCAGTTTGCAGTTTTTAGTGACTTCTTCATGCTAAGTGAATTTAACAATACAGTTGAATGTGTCATATTATTAATGGTCCTAGAAAAAAACATTTTGGCTTTAAAAAGTTAACAGAGTGAATAAAGTAGTATAAATTACACACACAATATATGGAAATAATCTGTGTTTTGAAAGTGAGTCTTTAAAATTAAAATCAAGTATATGAATTTAAAATATAATAAATCCAAAATGTAATAAATAGGCTTTTCATGGGCATAATTCTACATGTTTAAACATGATTTTTAAAACTTCTATTCATGTGCCATTTCTTCATTTTTTTTGCTCACTCAGCTTTCTAGTTTGTTGCTAATACTTTTGATAAGAAACAGTGAACTGCAGATAATCTTTCTTGAAGTAAATATGATTCTACTTCTGCTCCAATAAGAATGCTCAAGAATGAATAAGCATATCTAAATCCTTTAGAGGAACTCATTCAATGTGAAATTGAATAGATGTTCTGATAACTAACAAAACATATCCTCTCAGAACCTAAATTCACTGTATACAAGCTTGAACCTCTTCTCCAAATCTTCATCTCAGTCAATGGCAACAGAATTTATCTGATATCCTTTAGGCACTGTTAAGGAGAATTTCTTCTTCCTTCCTTTCTTCTTTGTACTCTTGCCTATGTGAGCCTCAGTTTTCTTATCTGGAAAAAAAGAGATATTGGAAATAAGGCACCACAAAAAACCAACTACCACACTGACATGGTAGATAATAACAAATGTTAGTCCTCAAGATCAACCACGTTCAATATCACCAGCACCAAGTCTGTTTCCACTTTTATGTTCCACACCTGTCTATTGTATAATCCCACATTTGCCAAGGTTATTTTAGTTTCCTCATGGATTTTAGTAACTGTATTTTAAAAATAAACTTCCGTAACTACCTTTTTCGCTTTCATTGTATGCCAACTTTAAAAAAGAGTTTATTCCCTGAGAAAAATTATATATGTCAGAAGCTTAGCTGGCAAAATATTAATTTATGGTCTTGACATTAAAAACCTTACATGAACTCACTCCACCATATTTATATTACTGACTCTTTATGCAAAAATTTATCTATACCATTTTTTTTTGAGATGGAGTTTTGCTCTTGTTGCCCAGGCTGGAGTACAGTGACACAATGTTGGCTCACTGCATCCCCCACCTCTTGGGTTCAAGCTATTCTCCTGCCTCAGCGTCCTCAGTAGCTGCCACTACAGGTATGTACCATCATGTCCAGCTAATTTGTGTGTTTGTGTATTTTTAGTAGTTACTTGGTTTCACCCTGTTGGCCATAATGGTCTGAATCTCTTGACCTCGGGATCTGCCTGGCTTGGCCTCCCAAAGTGCTGAGATTACAGATGTGAGCCACAGCACCCTGCATATTTATGCCATATTTTAACTAGAATTTAAATCAGCCTGAGATTCTTAGAGCAAAATATAATTTAAATTGAAGGGGTAAGTGTAAATATTACAACTACTTTAGAAAGAAATTTACCAATGATTAGTATAATTGAAGATTTGAATAGTTACATTTCACCTAAACAACTCTTAGGAATACACTCACTGGAAATTTTGTTTTCTGTATGCAATGATCAGCGTACTTGGCTATTTATTGTAACATTGTGTGTGATAGAGAAAACATTAAATTCATGCATACATACTATTACAGATAGGAGTATCCACCATTATGCAATAAATATACTGCAATATTGTTTTTGAGAAATTCTTGGGAACTGTAAAAAAAAAATCGTATAGAAAGAGTCATCCACTGTAGGAGTCTAGATTTAGGGTTGTTGCAATGAACAGAAAAACTCCCACAGTTTGCCAAAATGGATAGAAAGAAGCAGAAATTGGATGGTCTTCATGGAGTATGAAGGTTGAAGAGTGCATTACTGTGACCCAGCAATAAATTTTCTGAGCGCTAAGGAAAGCACTAGTTATGCAGATGTACCAAGAGTACTTAGGGTACCTTGAATAGAATTAAAAAGTATAAAAGTTTACCAATTTTTAGACACCCAGGAATTTTCTTCCATAACCCTACAGCCTGTCATGACAATACTATTACTTCTACTCAATACACCTGAATTTGAAGGGGGGATTTTCACTGCAAAAGAATTTCACCTATGTGGCTTGTGCAAATAAACCTGAGAATGCCTGATTTCTAATAGGCATCATGTTTAATGATAATATCCTGGAAAATACCTGTTGATCTATGGTGACATGTTACATGTAGTTGATGACATATGAATGATAACATAATATATGTCATAATATTTTATTACAATAATTGTTACAATAATAATTACCAAATTTACATAAAGAAATAATATCACAAATGTTAACATTTATTAGGGGCTTATTATTTGCTTATTTTTATTGTTCTGTTCTCATTTGTTATAATCAATACACTTAATTATCAAAACAACCATAACATAAGGGTATTCTGAAAATTACCATTTTGCAGATGAGATAGGAGAGGTTCAAAGAAGTTGAACAATTTAGCCAAGGTCATACGATAGGTTGGTGGTGGAGTTAACTAGTATTATCAAGTCTGTCTGTCTGGAGACCACAGATTTTAAATGTAATTTAAATTAATTTCCATATAATTTTATTCTTAGACATTATATCTTAGAAACATATTTTTATTTAATATGTGTTTTATGTCACTAATAATGATATTGGAGTGTGTTTTGAAAGCAGTTAATGAAAAGGCAGAGACATGAAGGAACAGCAAACTAATGGAGAAGATGGGGGAATGGTATCAAAAGAGTTTAATCCCATAAAGATCCCCAAAGAAGGATTAGATGCCAGTACTCTCTTTGCTTCTAACTTTCTACTCACATCAATTTCTTTTCTATGAGTTAATGAGATATACATTTGACCCCTGAATGACATGAATTTGAATTGTACAGTTTCACTTATACATGGATTTTCTTAAGTCTATTGCACCCCTAATATAGCAAGACCAACCATTTCTCTTTCTCCTCCTCCTCAGCCTACTAAACATGAAGATGACCAAACTTAGGACTTTCATGACATCCACTTGTGCTTAATGAATAGTAAACATATTTCCTCTTATGATTTTAATAATATTTTCTTTAGCTCACTTTGTTGTAAAGATACAGTGTATCCTTACATATCATATGCAAAATAAATGTTAGTCAATTGTTTAGATTTATCAGTAAGGCTTTCTTCAATAGTAAGCTATTAGAAATTAGGCTTTTGAAGAGTAGAGAGTTATACATACATTTTTTACTGATTTTTTTTATTTTAAATTTTTATTGCATTATAGGTTTTGGGGTACATGTGCAGAACGTGCAAGATAGTTGCATAGGTACACACATGTCAGTGTGCTTTGCTGCCTTCCTCCCCTTCACCCACACTTGGCATTTGTCCCCAGGCTATACCTCCCCAGCCCCCCCACGCTGTCCCTCCCCCATTCCCCCCAATAGACCCCAGTGTGTAGTAGACCCCCTCCCTGTGTCCATGTGTTCTCATTTTTCTCACCCGCCTATGAGTGAGAATATGCGGTATTTCCTTTTCTGTTCTTCTGTCAGTTTGCTGAGAATGATGTTCTCCAGATTCATCCATGTCCTTACAAAGGACAAAAACTCATCATTTTTGATTGCTGCATAATATTCCATGGTGTATATGTGCCACATTTTCCCAGTCCAGTCTATCATAGATGGGCATTTGGGTTGGTTCCAGGTATTTGCTATTGTAAACAGTGCTGCAATGAACATTCGTGTGCATGTGTCCTTATAGTAGAACGATTTACAGTCCTTTGGATATATACCCAGTAATGGGATTGCTGGGTCAAATGGAATTTCTATTTCTAGGTCCTTGAGGAATCGCCACACTGTCTTCCACAATGGTTGAACTAATTTACACTCCCACCAACGGTGTAAGAGTGTTCCTATTTCTCCACATCCTCTCCAGCATCTGCTGTCTCCAGATTTTTTAATGCCATTCTAACTGGCGTGAGATGGTATTTCAATGTGGTTTTGATTTGCATCTCTCTAATGACCAGTGATGATGAGCATTTTTTCATGTGTTTGTTGGCCTCATGTATGTCTTAAGGGGTTGGTGTCCCAAACTCTTGGATTGTTCAAAGGTCAACTGTACTTCAGTTTTCAGAATATTTGAGACAGAAGAGAAGACCAGTGTTTGATGTAGTTCTTGAATTTGAGATATTTGATTTTTACATCTCATGTATAATTAAAATAATTATTTTCAAAAGCCTATGAGATTAATCATTTATGTTTTTATTTTTGTTTTACTGTTAGCTTAAATATGAACGAATTGTCCATTCTACCTTGAAAAAGGTATGCTTTCAAGCTTATTCTGTTGCTCCATGTTTTAAACAAATAGTTTATATGTGGCAGTGGAAATGAGCACTTTTTATCTCATGTCAAAATCCTACTTATATATTGTTCCTAGGTAGTTCAGATGTACCAAAAAGCCTTAGCCAGTTCTCACCTTTCATTGGCAAATATTTTCTCTGGTTTTGTTCTTTTTTTTTTTTTTTTTTTTTTTTTTTTGAGACGGAGTTTCGCTCTTGTTACCCAGGCTGGAGTGCAATGGCGCAATCTCGGCTCGCCGCAACCTCCGCCTCCTGGGTTCAGGCAATTCTCCTGTCTCAGCCTCCTGAGTAGCTGGGATTACAGGCACGCGCCACCATGCCCAGCTAATTTTTTGTATCTTTAGTAGAGACGGGGTTTCACCATGTTGACCAGGATGGTCTCGATCTCTTGACCTTGTGATCCACCCGCCTCGGCCTCCCAAAGTGCTGGGATTACAGGCTTTAGCCACCGCGCCCGGCCTGGTTTTGTTCTTTTTTAATTTACTTCCTACTCTGAGCATATAAACCTAGCAATATAATCTATTTGCTTGTGTTTGTTCGTTCTATTAAAATGCCTTTTAAGGGCAAGGAGCAAATAAAACCTCTAAATCTCAAACTACTTACTGCAATGTCTGGAACCTGGGAATGCATGATAAATATGAGTGGATGACAAATAGTGGAGTGTCGGGAGTCATGAATAAAGACAAGGAAAGTGGGCACATACTACCACACAACTCCCAAGCAACTTGCCTTACTCTGAAAAATCTTTTGAGTTAAGGCCAGGAAATCACCCAGTTTTGTGTAGATATGCTCTATAGCATTTGTGCAAAGTAGGGGTCATACTGCTTAGTATTGATTTTACTCTGATGATTGCTTAACAAGCATAGTTATGCCTAAATGACTGATGAGGCGAGTGACCCACCAAGGTGGCAGTGAGACAAAAAAATGTATCTACTGTAGAGATGCAATAATTAGAATGAAATATACCGCCCAGGCTTTGCCAGTATTGACTTGCTGAGTCAAACTTTAAGTACGTCTTTCCTTAATAGAGGGAAGAAAATGAATTGCATAGGGATATCAACATACATTTCCAGAATATCTAATTTGTTCTCAAATTTGATTTCAAAATAATTATGCTGATTATTCCTATATGCTAAAATTTATGTGATTTGCCTTATACTGCATGGTCATCACTTTATTATTAAAGGTTCTGCTTTATCTGAAAAATAAAAGTTTACGGACAAAATAGTTTCTGCACTTAACAGAACACTTACGCTTTTGCCTCTAAGTGCTATCTGAGACTTTAAGTCTTTTTTATATGAACATGTGTCACTCACTCTGGTGACAGCACACGAGTTAGAGTTTCCAATCCCCAAAAAAAATAATTTTCAGTCATCTAGTGGTTTGCTTACCAGTTTGTCCTTCATTACATCCCCATATAACTGGAAACACACGTAAAAATTTGTGAAATACCACATTCTTGTGACTGGCAATTTTAATTTGATCTTGTGCCATAATTAAGCATTGCTTCCGTTATGGGCTGAAACTAAACTTGACAAAGAAATAGAGCCCAAATTCAGCATCCATGGTTGATTAAATACATTAAATTAATGGAAAAAAAATGACTAAAGAAATAAATGCTCCAAGAAATAGGTTAACAGTAAGATTTAGCCCAAAATGGAAGTTTCATATTAGTAGCAGTCTCCATATTTTCTGAATTTCATTTTCAAACTCACTCAATGTTCAAGTTGATATTATTTATCATTTCACTCTATTATGTCTCTAGTCATTTACTAATTTTAACATGAAGTCTTTTATTTAGCTTATGCCACAACTACTGTAATGACTTCTAGGGAAGTTCAATGTTTATTTTGAAAAGGGCATAAGACCAGTTCAAATAAGGTAAGGTTGAAATTTTTCATACATTTTTATTGTCTGGAGTTACAAAATTAATTGGATTCAACAAAGACCTTTGAATTTCAAGAAAAGCTAAAGCAAGGAGGCACTAATGTTTGCTAAATGTAGTGTCCATTGCTCAGCAAATTACATGATGTGTCTTGCTAGAAAGTACAGCTAGCTACACACTAACAGAATGTGAAAATCAGAAGGCGTATTTTAAAAATTATAATAATAATTGGTCTCTTTTAACTAAGTGTTCAGGGAATGGGCAAACAGGAGTGTCCAATAATTAATTTCACAAATAAATATTTCCAATTATTGTGTATTTAGCAATATAGAGAAGATACGAAAACAGAATCACGGTGAGAAGAAACAGTAGGATAAAGTATATAAAGTGTGAGAAAAGCTAAATTTTACAGCACTAAATCCATGCATGGTGGGCTATCTTTTGGGGTGAGTACTGACATGTGTCCTCTTTTTGTCAAGTAGGGAGTAATAATAAAAAATGGAGATGTGTTCAGTCATATTAATGTCTTATTTTCCCAACTTATTAACTTACTTTCATTATTCCTGCTTATTATTTGGGAGTGGTTGGAAGACATTTTCATTTTCAGGATGAGATAGGACAAACATGATCATAAATCAATATGATATAATTGTTGTGTGTGTCAGGCAATACAGTATTTCTGAAATATATTCAAACTCAAAGGGCAACGGGAACATGCAACATCAAGGAGAATAAATCACAAATGTTGACTTGTTCCATCTTTCTTTATTGACAGCTCACTTATTTCCTATATATGTGTATGTCTGTATCTGTGTGTGTGTAATATTAAGAAACCATCTAGAAATGTTAGTAAAAGCTATAGAAAAGTACAAACTTTTCACTTCTTTTCAAACAAAAAACAATGACATATTTTGTTTTTATCTTGTTGTAAATGTAGAACACTGATTTTAACCATGTTATTTTGGGACAGTGGTGGATCAGTAGAAAAGAAGAGAGGATCTATTATTACCATGTTGGAAATGCTGAAAGCCCATCTCCTCTGTTCAGTAGTCACTAATATGATAAAAACCAAATATAAAAGCTTGTCTTGGCTGAATGACTTATGCCTGTAATCCCAGCACTCTGGGAGACGGAGGAGGGTGAATAACCTGAGGTTGGGAGTTTGAGATCAGCCTGACCTACATAGTGAAAACCTGTCTCTACTAAAAATACAAAATTAGCCGGGTGTGGTGGTGCATGCCTGTAATCCCAGCTACTTGGGAGGTTGAGACAGGAGAATCACTTAAACCCGAAGGGTGGAGGTTGCAGTGAGCTGAGATCATGCCATTGCATTCCAGCCAGGGCAGCAAGAGTGAAACTCTGTCTCAGACAAAAAAAAAAAAAAAAGAGAGAATGTCTCAAATGAGAACATCATCTATTGAATATTTTTCAAAATATTTGAGGGTCTTTATATAAGGGAAACATAGAAAGCACTAGCCTATAGATACACACATGACACACACAACCATATATAAATTTATGAAAGTTGCACAGCAAAATATTTTAAGTATATTAAAATTCTGTTTTCCATGTTTATCTTTGTAAAATAGATAGTATTTCAAGTTACTTGCTACTTCCCATTGCTTGGAGATTTTGAATCAGGACATTTAACTACGTTTGGGATTTAGGAACATATATATATTCACAGTCATGAAAACAATAAAATATAAGCTTATAAGGTAACATGTGGCAAACTGAAGAAGCCAGTGATGTTTGAGTTATGTACATTTTATATTCCTACATAGTTTGATTCAGATGAGTGTAGTTTTCTGTATTCACCTAGTATTTCTTGCAAATTAAATGATGCATAAACAAATAAAAAATTCCCATTACGTTCAGAGTTTTCTGTAATATAACAATCATGTAGAAACAAATTTACAGTTTTAAAAAAAAGTCTTTTAGCAGAACTGATTGTGTTTGTATATCTTGACTCTTTTCATGTGGCCTCAAGGTTGTGTAGTTTCTAAAGCAATTCTCATAGTGCATTCCTTGCTTGCTGTTGAAATTATCCTATTTATATCCCTTTTATAAGAGATACAGATTATTTGTAATAGAGACATAATGAGAGAGAGAAATGGATTGGGAATAATTGCTGCAAACATTTTATTTTTTGTTTATGGAGCACCTGTGCAAGCCATGTTATATCTTCCCTATCACTTCAATACAGTTTAGAACACTAGATTATAATAATAAATGGTACGTGTATGTTCCATTTTTTGGAAATATGAAATTAATCTGGAATTCAGATAGATGCAAATTTACTCTCTCTGTTTCTCTCTCTTTCTGTCACACACACACACATACACACACACACACACACACACACACACACAAAATAAATAAATCAATATCTTTCCTAGAAATTATCTCTATCAGATAAGTCCCTGGGTAGTCCAAAAAAATCTCCTTGAGCTTGACATCCACAGATGATGAATCTTCAATTTCATGTTATTTCTAGCAAGGTTCATGAAAAGGTTTGGAAAGTTATCTGTCAGGCAATGGGATCACTTCTAGCCTGTGTAACACATCAATGTTAACTGAGTTAAAAACAAACAAAAAATATATAGGTAAGAAAATAAGAATGACTAACGTAAGAAAAAATAGCAGTGGTGGAATTTGTATAGCTGTAAGACTTATATCTCAAAACGTAGTCTAGGGACTTCTAGCATTCACCAGTTCAAAACTATTTCTATACTATTACTCAGCCATTTTGCACTCATTCTCTCTTGAGAGAAAAGTAGGATAGCTGGAGGCTAGGTGAATTTTGACAGCACAAAAGTTTAAAATAGTGTAGATATGCTAATCCAATTGTTTTTTTTATTGTCAGACTTTTCAAAAAAGAGAAATGATTGTATATTTTTACAAATATTTACATTAAAAAATATTCATTTTCATATATTTTATTCATATTAACATATAATGGGTACATTACTTTTAAACTAATATAGAAATATTTACAAAATTACTTTATTGTTCAATATGGTAAATATTGATGCGTAAAGCCCACTTAAAATGCATTTGGAGTCTCAATAATGTTAATAATTTAAAGTTGTCTTGACCAACAAGTTTGAGAAGTGTTACATTTAATTTAGCAAATAAAGTCGTTGAAAAAAAAATTGCAAAATTAAACGTCTAAAACTTATTTGTATTATGTCTGTATTAATGTCATGAGATAGTAATAATCTGCTGAATACTGTAGATTATTTATTTAAAAATTTGCCCATTCATTTAGAGTCACACTTAAAATGCATAAGTGAATCCATAATAAATGATAAAATCAAGTAGAAATATTGCTATTGCAAATATGTTAAGTTCAATTGTTTGTAAGTTCTTAAACAATTTGAACTATCAAATCAAGAAATTTTATCTATTTAAATAAAACTTCATGAAAGTAAAACTTACATAAATCTAAAAGCAATAATATGAAGAGAACCCATTCTCTAATAATATGGAGAGAAAAATAAAATATGTAGGTTAAGAAAATATTGGTTGTTTAATAACAAAAAATGGCCTCTACCCTGAAGTACAGACTAACAACTGTCCATTTTCTCCCTTTGATGTTTACTTTGCATTTTTAACTAGATTTGGGAAAAATTAAACTTTTTATCTCTGAACAAAACTATAGGTCCTAACGTTACACTGATCTTAATTTTACAGAGAAAAAAAAAAATATAGAAACTGACGGAGAAAATCCAGACAGGGTAGTTACTAGACAAATATTTTAAATCAGTAATTGAATACGTTCAAAGAGCTAAAGGCTAAAAAACAGAAACAAAAGAATAATCTCCCACCAAATAAAGAATAGCAACAAAGAGCCTGAACTTATTTTAAAAAACAAATTTAAATACTAGGGTTAAAAAGAATAATAATTAAATTTTATAAAAGCTATGCTAAAATTAATAACTAATTTCAGTTGGTGAAAGTAAGATTCAGCAAACCTGAAGATAAATGAAAATTAGCCTTCTGGGGAGCAGAAATACATCTGAATGAAGAAAATTAAAGATAGACCCAGTGACATGAGAATATCACGAAGCATCGAGCACATCATCAAGGAAGTAATGGAATAAGGAAGGACAAAATTGTCATGAGATATATAGCAAAAGAGAAAAACAGTTTACATAAATCCTGTTTTATTAAAAATTTTATTAAGTATAAATTATTTTAAATTTCAATTAAGAGTCATGATTTGTAATAATGAATTTTATAAAGTGATTTAACTATATGCTGTCTGTAAAAAATGCAGTTTAGATTCTGGCATACATAGTTAAAAGTATGGAATATATATACTGTGAAAATCAAAACCAAAAGAGAATTGAAGTGGATATAATAATATCAGACTAAATAGACTTTAGGAAAAAAATTACTAGAGATAACATTTAGATGAATATGTTATAATAATAACATAAAGAGAAATATAATAATAAAAGTGTCAATCCATCAGGAAGATAATAAGAAAATTATATACATATAAGCACCTAAGAACAAAGCCTCAAAATAAGTAAAACAGAAACTAATAAAATTGAGTAGAACAATAGATAAATAAACAGCAATAACTGGAAACTTTAATACCACACTCTCAATAATTAATAGAACAAATAGAATGTCAAGAAAGAGAGGACTTAAACAACACTATAAACCTACTAGTTATTCTACATATCTGTACAGAACTTCACCCAACATCAGGAGAATGCACATTCCTCTCTAATACACATTCCTCTCTAATACACATTCCTCTCACTTTCAATAATGAATAGAATAAATAGCAGAATGTCAAGAAAGAAAGAGGGCTTAAACAACACCAAAAGCTTACTGCTTATACTACACATCTGTAGTGAACTCCACCTAACAACAGAATACCGATTCCTCTCTAATGCACATGAAATAAATAGCAATAAAATGTGATGCAGCAAATCTCAAAAGACTGAAATCATATATAGTAAAGTATCCAACCAGAAAAGACTAAAATTAAACACTAATAACAGAGGGAACTTGTGAAAGTAACACATATGTGAAAATCAAACAGCAAACTACTAAGTAACCAACTGATCAAAAATAAATTACAGGGGATATAGAAAATGTTTTGACATGAAGGAAAATGAAAACACAATATATCAAACTTATCGGATGCATGGAAATTAGTGCTAAAAGGGAAATGTATAGCTAAAAAAAATGCACACTTTGAAAAAGAGAAACTATTTTCATTAATGATATGACTTCCAATTCAAGAATCTATTAAGTGAAGAACAAACTGAATCCAGAAGAAAAAGCAGGTAACTTTTAATAATTAGAGTTCTATTTACACAATCAATGCTATCCCCATCAAATTACCATTGAATTTCTTCACAGAACTGAAAAAAACCACCATGAATTTCATATGGAACCAAAAAAGAGCCTGCATAGCCAAGTCAATTCTAAGCAAAAAGAACACAGTGGGAGGCATCACACTACCAGACTTCAAACTATACTACAAGGCTACAGTAATCAAAACAGCATGGTACTGGTACCAAAACAGAGATATAGACCAATGGAACAGAACAGAAGCATCGGAGGCAACACAACATATCTACAACCATATTATCTTTGATAAACCAGACAAAAACAGGCAATGGGGAAAGGATTCCCTATTTAATAAATGGTTTTGGGAAAACTGGCTAGCCATGTGCAGAAAGCAGAAACTGGACCCCTTTCTGACACCTTACACTAAAATTAACTCCAGATGGATTAAAGACTTAAACGTAAGACCTGACACCATAAAAACCCTAGAAGAAAATCTAGGCAAAACCATTCAGGACATAGGAGTAGGCAAGGACTTCATGAACAAAACACCAAAAGCATTGGCAACAAAAGCCAAAATAGACAAATGGGACCTAATCAAACTCCACAGCTTCTGCATGGCAAAAGAAACAGTCACTAGAGTGAATCGGCAACCATCAGAATGGGAAAAAATCTTTGCGGTTTACACATCTGACAAAGGGCTGACATCCAGAATTTACAAAGAACTCAAACAGATTTACAAGAAAAAAACAAACAAGCCCATTCAAAAATGGGCAAAGGATATGAAAAGACACTTTACAAAAGAAGATATACATGAGGCCAACAAACATATGAAAAAATGCTCATCATCACTGGTCATTAGAGAGATGCAAATCAAAACCACATTGAGATACCATCTCACGCCAGGTAGAATGGCGATCGTTAAAAAATCTGGAGACAGCAGATGCTGGAGAGGATGTGGAGAAATAGGAACACTCTTACACTGTTGGTGGGAGTGTAAATTAGTTCAACCATTGTGGAAGACAGTGTGGCGATTCCTCAAGGACCTAGAAATAGAAATTCCATTTGACCCAGCAATCCCATTACTGGGTATATATCCAAAGGACTGTAAATCGTTCTACTATAAGGACACATGCACACGAATGTTCATTGCAGCACTGTTTACAATAGCAAAGAACTGGAACCAACCCAAATGCCCAATGATGATAGACTGGACTGGGAAAATGTGGCACATATACACCATGGAATATTATGCAGCAATCAAAAATGATGAGTTTGTGCCCTTTTTAAGGACATGGATGAATCTGGAGAACATCATTCTCAGCAAACTGACACAAGAACAGAAAAAGAAATACCTGATATACTCACTCATAGGTGGGTGAGAAAAATGAGAACACATGGACACAGAGAGGCGGTCTACTATACACTGGGGTCTATTGGGGGGAATGGGGGAGGGACAGCAGGGGGGGCTGGGGAGGGATAGCCTGGGGATGAATGCCAAGTGTGGGTGAAGGGGAGGAAGGCAGCAAAACACACTGCCATATGTGTACCTATGCAACTATCTTGCACGTTCTGCACATGTACCCCAAAACCTATAATGCAATAAAAATTAAAAAAAAAAGAGTTCTATTTTAGCACATAAAATATACTCTCTATTTTAGTACATAAAATAGATAATAGAAAAACAATATACTCTCTATTTTAGTACATAAAATAGATAATAGAAAAACAATCTAAAAATGAATGAATAGCTGGGTGTGTTGGCATGTACATATAATCCAAGCTACCTGAGAGGCTGAGGAAGGAGAATTGCTTGAACTCCAGAGGTGGAGGTTGCAGTAAGCAGAGATCATGCCACTGCACTCCACCCTGGGTGACACAATGAGACTCCATCTCAAAAAATAAAATAAAAATAAATAAATAAATATTTTAAAATAAATAAATATTTATTCTTCAAAATGATAAAAAAGAAATTGACAGTCTTTAAAAAGGTTTAGAAATATTTAAATAACAAAAAATAGAAGTCTCAAATTACTAAAGTCAAGAAATATAAAGGTGACACCACTACTACTCACCTGGCAAAAAAACAAAAAAGGATCCTAAGTGAATACTCTGAGCACATTTATGCCAACAAAGTTTGTACACAGAAAGGCACAATCTTACCATAACTGACTTAAGAAGAAATAGAAAAATCCAAATAAACCGATAACAAGTCTATACTCACAAATAAAAACTTAGCAATGCTGAATTCTTTTTTTATTGCATTTTAGGTTTTGGGGTACATGTGCAGAACATGCAGGATACTTGCATAGGTATACACGTGGCAGTGTGTTTTGCTGCCATCCTCCTCTTCACCCACACTTGGCATTTCTCCCCAGGCTATCCCTCCCCAGCTCCCTGACGCCGCTGTCCCTCCCCTCTTCCCCCCAATAGACCCCAGTGTGTAGTGCTCCCTTCCCTGTGTCCATGTGTTCGCATTGTTCATCACCTGCCTATGAGTGAGAATATGTGGTATTTCATTTTCTGTTCTTGTGTCAGTTTGCTGAGAATGATGTTCTCCAGATTCATCCATGTCCCTACAAAGGACACGAACTCATCATTTTTGATTGCTGCATAATATTCCATGATGTGTATGTGCCACATTTTTCCAGTCCAGTCTATCATCGATGAGCATTTGGGTTGGTTCCAGGTCTTTGCTATTGTAAACAGTGCTGCAATGAACATTCGTGTGCATGTGTCCTTATGGTAGAACGATTTATAGTCCTTTGGATATATACGCAGTAATGGGATTGCTGGGTCAAATGGAATTTCTATTTCTAGGTCCTTGAGTAATCGCCACACTGTCTTCCACAATGGTTGAACTAATTTACACTCCCACCAGCAGTGTAAAAGTGTTCCTATTTCTCCACAACCTCTCCAGCATCTGTTGTCTCCAGATTTTTTAATGATCGCCATTCTACCTGGTGTGAGATGGTATCTCAAGGTAGTTTCGATTTGCTTCTCTCTGATGACCAGTGATGATAAGCATTTTTTCATATTTTGTTGGCCTCATGTATGTCTTCTTTTGTAAAGTGTCTGTTCATATCCTTTGCCCGTTTTTGAATGGGCTTGTTTGTTTTTTTCTTGTAAGTCGTTTTAGTTTTTTGTAAATTCTGGATATCAGCCCTTTGTCAAATGGGTAAACTGCAAAAACTGTTTTCCCATTCTGATGGTTGCCGATTCACTCTAGTAACTGTTTCTTTTGCTGTGCAGAAGCTGTGGAGTTCGATTAGGTCCCATTTGTCTATTTTAGGTTTTGCTGCCAATGCTTTTGGTGTTTTGTTCATGAAGTCCTAGCCTACTCCTATGTCCTGAATGGTTTTGCCTAGATTTTCTTCTAGTGTTTTTTTTTTTTTTTATTTATTTTTTATTTTTTTTTTTTTTTGAGGCGGAGTTTCACTCTTGTTACCCAGACTGGCGTGCAATGGCGCAATCTCGGCTCACCCGCAACCTCCGCCTCCTGGGTTCAGGCAATTCTCCTGCCTCAGCTTCCCGAGTAGCTGGGATTACAGGCACGCTCCACTGTGCCCAGCTAATTTTTTTGTATTTTTAGTAGAGACGGGGTTTCACCATGTTGACCAGGATGGTCTCGATCTCTTGACCTCGTGATCCACCCACCTTGGCCTCCCAAAGTGCTGGGATTACAGGCGTGAGCCACCGTGCCCGGCCCTCTTCTAGGGTTTTTATGGTGCCAGTCTTTAATCCATCTGAATTCTATTTATTAAAAAGGAACACCAGTATTCTTTATGACTAAACACACAAAAGTTTTGAAAACAAACACAAGCACATAAAAATTATCACTATCATTTATTGAATGTACTAACAATTTTTTGAACCAAAGTTAACTATTTCACTATTGTTAGACAATTTCTGATTTCAAAAATATTAAAAGTATATCTTGGATTTAATAAAAAGTAGTTTAATATACTAGCTATTATATGTAAATTATTCATTATGCCACTCAATCAATAACACTACTCTGAAATAATGACCTCAAGTATATCATTAAGGAAACTGGAAATTGTATGGAGAAAGAAAAACGACAAAAATTACAATAAAAATATAAACATGAGCTGCTAAGAGCCAATGCAAATGATGACAGACCTTTATATATAGAGAGAAAGTAACTTTCCCTCTCCAGGTGCTCTGCCCAGTAATGAATACTATCATGGGCTAAAGTAAGTAAATGATTGATCATAGATGACACAAACAAATGTAAAAGTATTTTGTGTCCTTGAATTAGAAGAGTCAATAATGTTAAAATGACCATATTACCCAAAACAATCTACAGATTTAATGTTCTTCCTATCAAACTACCGATATCATTTTTTTTTGGCAAAATTGGAAAAAATACTATTCTAAATTTCATATGGAGTCAAAAATAGTCCTCATAGCCAAAGCAATCCTGAGCAAAAAGAACAAATCCAGAGGCATCACATTACCTGATTTGAAACTATACTGTCATGCTATAGTAACAAAAACAGTATGATACTGGTACAAAAATAGACATATATACCAATGGAACCGAATAGAGAACTCAGAAATAAAGCTGCACACAAACAGTTATATGATTTCAATTAAGTTGACAAAAATAAGCAAGGGGGAAAGGACATTCTGTACAATAAATGGTGCTGGCATAACTAGCTAGTCATATTTAGAAGAATGAAACTGGACACCTGTCCTTCACTATATATGAAAATTTACTCAAGACGCTTTAAATATTTCAAAGTAAGACTTTAAATTATAAGAAACCTGGAAGAAAACCTAGGAAACAGAATTTTGGACATCAGCCTTGGGAAAGAATGTATTAAAATTAAGCCTATCAAAGTTGATACTAAATATTAACTTTATTATATAAAATAAAGTCAATTCTATTATATTTTTCTTTTAAAGTGGTTAGTTGGTTAATTTTATTTATTAGAGAGAGCAAACTGATGGAGTCCCCTACTTTGTAATGTCAATTTTAGTTTGATATTTATGTAACAACCTCTCTCTGCAATATCTCCTATAAATTATTGAAATGACTAATGACTTTAATACCATCTATTTATTTATGTTATTAGAGACCTAGACACAATGGACATTTCTGAAATTCTCAAAAAATAACAAAAGCTCTTATAAGTAAAACAGAAGTATAAAAAGGAATATCCAAATTTTGGTTCAATTAATGCTGAGGTGGGTGGATCATGAGGTCAAGAGATCGAGAGCATCCTGGTCAACATGGTGAAACCCCATCTCTATTAAAAATACAAAAAATTAGCTGGGCCTAGTGGAGCATGCCTGTAATCCCAGCTACTCAGGAGGCTGAGGCAGGAGAGTTGTCTGAACCCAGGAGGCGGAGGTTGCGGTGAGCTGAGATCGCGCCATTGCATTCCGGCCTAGGTAACAAGAGCGAAACTCTGTCTAAAAAAAAAAAAAAAAAAAAAAAAAAAACAACAAAAAAACACACACAAACAAAAAACAATTAACATGCTGGAAAAAAAATTAAATTAAACAGCAGAATTTAAATAAAACTCCACCTTTTTTGCAGAAATGGGACAAAAAGCATAATGAGAAAAAGAGCAAGGGATGGGTGCAAATAGGCATTAAGTGCTAACCTTTAGGATTTGTGTATACATATGGGTTTCATACTATGGGAACATGTTGTGGACTCTTCAGGGTACCCCTAGAGTAGACTGTGTGCTGAACAGAATGGGAGTACTCGAGACAGAGCTTCTAGAGGTGACAATTATGCAAGCTAGAGATAATAACTTTTTCTTGTGAATAATTTTTACTAGCATAATACCTTAGGAAGGAAACTTGTGAGTGCATAGGTGAGCTATATTACAGCTATGCCTTTGAGATTTATAAATATTAATTATGTACCTATGTATACTTCTATTAAGCCTATAGAATAATGACTATGTCAAGTAATTTAGCATAAATATATTTAATAATAAATGCACATAATTTGCATTGATTAAAGATCTCTAACTTATCTGTATCAAAAGTAAGAGTCTAATATTTAAATTATGCCTCCCTCTAATAACCTGAAAATTCATTTGTATATGCACACATACAAGTACATAAATATATTCTTAAGTTCATACTAAGTATGGCATAGCTTTTCTCTTTTTCCAATATCAAAATGTTGATATGTGTTTGCTTTGCAAAAGTAAATATACAGAGGTATATAGTATTGTAAAAATCAGTGAAAAATATTTAGAGATAAGCTTTATGAATTATCTATTTTATAGAAGTTATTTCTTTCAGAAGTAAGATTTTCTTTATCACAGAAAACTTCTGAGTTAAGTGTATAAGCACTAGAATAAGTTATGAATAAATAAAGTGTCACTATCTGTAAACATGTATTTTATTCTTAAGAAGGAAATTTCTGAAATCTCAAAAACACATTGTTTGGTATCCTTATGAAAAAGCCTTAGAAGTGAAGATGGCCTAACAATAATTATTTCTTTATTATTTTTAAAACTACAAATGCATTTTTCTTCCTTAAATTGTATTTTCATGGTTTAATATTTGCTCAAAGTACTTTGACAAAGCTTGGATTGGCAGGGTAAAAGAAAAGAGTGCCCCTATAATATCCCATCAAAGGTAGAAGAAAGAGAGTGGTTTGGTTTAAAAACTTTTTTTTCATGGTAGAAACCAACACAATCATTCTTCTATTATTAGCTATTGAATTGATGGCAATTTTCAACTGGCACTTGACACAGACACAAAAGTCATCCTTAGCCTTCTCTGGTGTTTACAGGTACTGTTAAGTCACTAGGGACTTCGTAACTGTGCTCGAGGCTATTACTTCTTCCATTGGGCTTTCCTTTTTTTATTACGTTTGGGCTTTAACTGAGTTTTCACCAAAGGTCAAAGTATGACTTCCATGCCTGAAAGCCTGTTTTCTTGAGTGCAAAGAAAGCGTCAGCTAAAATAAAACATCTTCCACTAACAAACCCATTTCTATCTTTGAGTTTAGCAGAACTATTACAATGAAACTAGAGATAAATAAGTTCCCTAGCTGGGAGAAGAAATATACAGGACTGAGTTAGTTGTTACTCCATTTACAAAACTGTAATAATAGAATACTTGGTTAAAATCTTTTAAGCACATTACCATTTATAAGAGTCACAGTATGAAGAGATTTTTCTCTGTTTCCAGCATAATTTTGGTTGCTTCCGTTTCAAAAATAGTAAATTTTATTGTGACATACTGTTTATTCCCCAACTAGTACCAAGCCTGGCAATTTCCAAGCAGGGATGGAGCAGTGCAATCAAGGTAGCAAGAGCATCATCTTTAGTCTTCGAATTGAAGACAATCCACAGAAACAAAGGAAAGAAAAATGGTAAAATGGCCAACAAAATGCTGGTGAATTTTATATATCCTTCACTTTTAAACTTCCCAAAGAATTGAAAGGTGGGTGATTTCCCCTACTCTTTGTCTTTTATGTTGTGGTGCCTTCAAATTTAAATATACTTTCAGTTAGGGCCAAGACGGACCTTGACACGTGTAATGTGAAAAAACTCAATGTCCATACTTCAAATTGTACTGGGTCCTAGTTCTAGATGAGACAGGCCATTAAAGTTGTTTGTAAATGAGAAAATGTGGAAACAAAGTATAGCCTGATGAAATGGGCCAGAAACACTTTTAAATTGAGTCAGATCAATTTAAGTTTTAGGGTCAGGTTGCTATCCTCGTGAAAAATAACCATGTGAAATTCTCATGGTTGAATTGCCATGTGAAATTCTCATGGTGAAATTACCATCTGAAATAAGAAGGACCAGGGGAGAGAAGCCATTGAGCCAAGTGAAGATCATCAGTTTGAGTTAGACAGAGAGGTTCTATCCTGATTACCATAGAAACTTCTCAGGTGGCTAAATATCTCTCACAGACCCATAGGCTACAGTGTGAGGGAAGGTAACAACAACAAAAGCAACTGCAACAACAGTAAGAACCATACACAGTTCACACTTCTGGAGATACAGAGAAAACACAGAAATGAAATAAAAAAGACCTAAACTAAAGGCTAGCAATGCAATATGGATAAAAGTTTCTAAGTTATAATAATTACACACTACTGTGGACCATGAGCTAAAATTTGCTGACCTATGTTCTACAAATTAGTTTAAAAAAATGAAAAACTCCTAGTAGGAGAAGCTGGAAAGACAAATAACAGAATCATCCTCTAATAGTTCTAATGCCACTACATCTTACTGCCTACTGCACATTTCTGTTTGTATATACAATAGATATATCAATCAGAATATTCCCAAATTAAGCTACAGAATCCCCGCCCCCCTCAACCCACTTCTTTGATAGTCTTTGTCAACTCAATTTCTGGCAACTCCACATTTCTAGTTACTTAGGCAAGAATTCTGAAGTCTACTATGACTTCAAAATGTATGTCTTTAAAATTACTTAAGGTAATGGTGAATAGTTTTCACTTGAAAATGAAAAACTGCAAGGTCTCCTAAGAACTAGGATAAGAATTAGCTCACTGTCAGACCTGCCACATTTTAATTGTTGGGAAAAACAGAAAAGGAGAAAGGACATAGAGAGTGCCAACATAAATTGGTTATGAGTAGCATATAAACAAGGAACAACAAACTGCAGAAGGCAGTAGGAGGCCTCTGAGGAGGAAGGACTCTCCATGCCACATGTTCCAGTGCAGGGTGACCTAGGCTTTGTTGCTGTAAACATTGTGCTCAAGGACATAAAACCCCTTTATATCACTAAGACATAGCCAGACTTGTAGGCTCCTTGTAAAGCAAGAGTTCCACCAGCTGCACATAGATAATAAGTTAAAGATAACAACATGTTCTTGTTTTGTGAAACTCCCGAACTGCCACTGTTATCAATTCTTAGAATGAAACACCAGTTCCGGCTCACGGATTCACTTCCAGCTCACTGATTCACTCCACCATCACTCCACCCCTACCCTATAGATCAAAGTGGTTGTGATCGGTAAATGGTGTAGATGATCAAAGCTCAGGGCCTTCACTGTTTCCTCCAAAGTAATAAGTGATGGCCCCCTGTTCCCACTACCTCTCTTAATCTGTTTTCTTCTCATTCCATTGTCACCACTGAACTTGGGGTACCCACGGGTGATGTAGGGCTGGCTCCCTATATTCTGGTGCCCAATGTGGAGCTCATGGATTCCCTACATTCTAGCACCCAATGTGTGGGGCTCATGGATCCCTACATTAATGACCCAAGCAAATCACAAGCTCCACACTAAGAAATGACCAGGAAAAAATATACCTTCCTCTTTTCATAGGAGGTTCTACATAGTCTCATGACAAAAGGAATGGATACAGGAAAAGGTGAATAAGTGAGGGCAAAAATGAAATTCACCAAAGGATAATTTCGCCTCCCCCTCATATGCTTGTATTCATTCATGAAACAAAACATACTGTGTACTCTGTGCTAGATTTGTGCATAGGTAGTGGTACAAAATTTTTCATTCCTTTTTAAATGATATTTTTAAGTAGAAGAGCTAAATAATTGAACACTTAAAAATAACGTAAGGAATATATACTTTGAGTGAAGTACTATGAATAGGTAAGAAGCATGCTCTGATTTTTTTAGAAAATTTTATTTTGCTTATCCAGGTAGATGATTAAGTTGATACATAAAAGATGAAGGGAGAACACATAAGAAAAAGCTCCAGCAAAAATCGCTTAAAGCAGATCAGTGCAAGTACATGTACACATGTATTTTGTAGGGGTTTGTGTGAGTATGTGTCTTGTGTCCTGTGTATTTGTGAGATGGGTAAAGCATGAATTCTGGCGCCAGAAGTTCTAAATTTAAATTCTGCTCTTTAAGTTCTCGGTGCTGCAGTTACAAGTACTTCTTACAACTACATCAAAAGCAAACATTGACAAATGAGATATAATTAAACTAAAGAGCTTCTGCATAGCAAAACAAACTATCAACAAACTAAACAGGCAAGCTACAGAATGGGATGAAATTTTTGCAAAATATGCATCTGACAAATATCTAATATCCCACATCAATAAGGAACTCAAACAAATTTACAAGAAAAAAAAACATTAAAAATGTGGGCAAAGAACATGAACACTTTTCGAAGTGAGACATACATGTGGCCAACAAACAAAAAGAACTCAAAAATCACTCGTCATCAAAAAGTGCATATCAAAGCCACAGTAAGATAGCATTTTGGCTGGCGACAGTGGCTCACACCTGTAATCCCAGCACATTGGGAGGCTGAGGTGACTGGATCACTAGGTCAGGAGATGGAGACCATCCTGGCTAATGTGGAAAGACTGTCTCTATTAAAAATGCAAAAAAATTAGCCAGGTGTGGTGGCACATGCCTGTATTCCCAGTTACTATGAAAGCTGAGGCAGGAGAATCACTTGAACCCAGTAGGCAGAAGGTGTAGTGAGCCAAGATCACACCACTGAACTCCAGCCTGGGCAACAGAGTGAGATTCTGTCTCAAAAAAAGAAAAATATAAAAAGCATTTCATGCCAATCAGAATGGCTATTATTAAAAATATATAAAATAAAAGGGTACTGGGGAGGTTGCAGAGAAAAAGGAATGTTCATACACTATTAGTGGAAGTGTAAATTCGGTCAACTTGTGGAAGACAGTGTGATAATTCCTCAAAGACCTAAGGACAGAAGTTCCATTAGACACAGCAATCCCATTACTGGGTATACACCCAAAGGAGTGTGAATTCTTCTATTATAAAGACACATGGACACGTGTTTATAGCAGCACTATTCACAATAACAAAGACATGGAATAAACCTAAATAATAGACTGGATAGAGAAAATGTGGCACATATACAACATGGGATATTATGCAGCCATGAAAAAGAATGATATCATGTCTTTGCAGGAACATGGCTGAAGCTGGAGGCCATTATCCTTAGCAAACTAATACAGGAACAGAAAACCAAATACTGCATGCTCTCACTTATAGGAGGGAGCTAAATGATGGGAACACATGGACACATAGAGAGGAAAAAAGATGCTGGGGCCTACTGAATGTTGGAGAGTGGAATGAGGGAGAGAATCAGGAAAAATAACTAATGGGTACTAGACTTAATACCTAGGTGATGAAATAGTCTGTGTGACAAAGCTTCAGGACATGAGTTTACCTGCATAAGATACCTGTACATGTACTCCTGAACCTAAAATAAAAGTTTTTTTTAAAAAAAGAATATAATAATACAGAAGGTAGAGTCCTACTTGGATATTGAGGGACAATACTGAAGGATCATTTTTGAATGATCATAGACCTGAACATTCAGAATACTACATTATACATTATAAGAAATTATTTAGGTCAATTCCTTGAGATCAATGTGATCATTATCTTTGTTTTATAATTCAGAAAATAAATATTTACAGAAGCTAAACATTTGACTACAGAAACAAGGCTAAGATAGATGAAACTGAAATTTGTTCCTGGGCTGTATGCTTAGCTACTGTAGTTGGTGTCATTATATATTGCTTTGGAACATTTAAAAATGAGTTTGTATTTGTGTTATGTCATGCAAATCAAAGACAAATATAAAAAGAAACACATTATTGTTTCTGCTTTTTTATCCTGTACATTTGAAATGTCTTCTTTGGACAACCCCACTTCCATTTCTCTAGTCAGAACTATGTAGTGCTATGAAATTACATTACAGTTCAGGGTACCACACCCTTTTATTTTACTTTAAATTTCATCTAAAAAAGTTCTACAAGAATTCCACCCTCAGTTTTTTTTTCTCAAATTATTTTACCTTAGCAATTCCATCTACTCTTAACAATTAAATTAATTGCTATTCTGATCCCTTCTATACTGTACTTCTAGGATCCGTTTATTCACTGCATTGAGAAGAAATGTGTAATTCTAACAACCTGCCAGATGGTTCCATCTTGAAGGACTAAAGTCATTTCAACAAGACCAACAGAGTGATAGTCTCTTTTCCCTACCAAAATTTGTTCTTCGTGTCCTGTTAAAAATATTAATGCTGATCAAATCCAGTTTCAGAATTATCATCAACTTTCAATTTTCTTGTCAATATATAATGACATTTTTGCCTAAAAATTATTGATGCCAATATAAACATTGATTTCTTATTATTTATTTTTTGAAAATTTATTTAAATTGCCTTATTTGTCAGGTTTTATTTGCTTTTCCCCCAGTCCCATTTTTTTCACAGATGGTATCTTCACCATCTAAAACACAGATGTGATTTTATTTCTGTGTTTAATGGTTGTGTTAGGCTAAATGTGTCCCCACAAAACACAAATGTTGAAACACTAACCCTCAATGTGATGGTCTTAGGCGATGAGGTCTTTAGAATATGATTAGATGATGAAGACGAAGCCTTCAGAACACAATTTTCTATACAAAAGGAACACCAGAGAGTTCTCTAGACTGCTTTCTTCTATGCGAGGATACAACAATTATATGGCTATATGTAAACCAAAGAGTATGCCCTCACCAGCATCAAACCATGCTGATGTCTAACATATCCAGCTCTCAGAATTGTGAAAAATAAATTCATGTTATTTATAAGCCGCCACCCAGTCTATGATATTTTGTTATAGCAGACAGGACTAAAATAATGCTTTTCAATGATATCCCCTTTTTAATGCTCACCGTTTAGCAAACAAATGAACAAAGAAAACATGGTAAGATCTGAGATATAATTCCCTATATTTTGCTCCCAAACTTTTTCTGAAGTTTCGTATAATGTTTCCTTTAGTATCATAAGACTAAAATCATTTGCTATTAATGGTTCCAGTGGATTTCTTTAGACTCATCGAATTCCCTTAAAACAATCACTTATTCATCATGTTATAAGTCAACTTTTCAAAAAGTCAGTGTGTATTTGTGTACTTAATTTTATATATTGGCCATAATAATTCTTATATCTTTTATAAACAGATTTTTCCTAATCATGTTTAAATCTTTTAGCACAGTCTGCAAAACACCTACCTGTTTACATTTCAAGGCATGTTTTAATATTTGTTTTTGATTTGTATGAATATTTTCTCAATTTTATATTTATTTGAGAGTGTTATGGCATTAACTAAATAATATTTTATTGAAACTCTCCAAATGAATATGTTAATATTGACACATGTATAACAATATATTTTAGTTATCCCTGAGAAGCTATAAAACTTCCTCTGTGTGTGTATTAGTCTATCAGAGTGAACCACTGTGTTTCATGTACAAGACAGTAGTCTAATGGCAGATGATTGTTCTGGTACAAGTCCTTTGCTGGACAATTTTCGTTCAGCTTTAATATGTCAGTATGAATATTCATAATATGTAGCAATTTTACAAATATGCTTGAGTAGGCAGCAATAATTGCTGCAATATGTTGTGAATTAAATTATCTGAAGATACCAAAAGTAACAGGAAGTAATTAAAAAACTGGAACAAGAATGAATGGATATATTTTTAAAGTATCTTATAAAATATTTAGTAGCCAGTTCATTTGTGAGAGAAAAACATATTAAGAGATTATTCTGTTGCAGATGTATTGAATAGTTTTTGCCTTCACTAATTATTTTGGTGCTCACAAACATATAAAAATAATTAGTTAGAACAAATATATCTCTGATATGCCTGCAAAGTTCTGGTCTTAGGGAGGAATAATGAATAATCAATTAACAAATTCAATAAATATTTTTATTAAATGTCTACTATATGAAAATAAATAGACTAAATTATTTGAGGTTTTAAAGACTGACAATACTTGACCTAAGGAATAATGCTATTTACCAGGGAAGATAAAATGCATTCAAAGATAAGCTTGGTGAAATTGATAAAGTAGGATGTTGAATGATACCAAGATATCATGGAAGATTAAAAAAGAGTCTTTTATGAAAATAAAATACTAACATGGCATTACAATGAAACAAACAAACAAAAAAAGCCCCGTGTTCACAGATACCACATTTTTTTTCTTCCTTGGTACCCAGCAAAAGTAAAGTCTACTCCAGCCTCTGTGACAGTGGCCCATATTACTGAGTTTTAGCCTGGGGACCTACTCAGCTTCTTGCATAAAACTTCTCTCCTACTCTTCTACATGGTCTTGCAGAATCAGAAGACTCAGAAGCCATAGAGAATAGTAGGACTCTGTTATGGAAGGATCTTGGTTGCATGACGCCTCTGTTTAGTAAACACGGTTTGATAAATACCCATTACAGTTATATGTGTCAGAAATAAACTGTTTTAGAACACTAATATTGTAATGGTAATTTGTTACAACATCAGCTGATTTCTAACTAATAAAGGAAATGTAATCATTCACAGTAATTCATACAGATCATCGGTAAGATGAAGGAATAGAGTGAAAAGTAAAAATGGAAAAATAGCAAACAGACTGAAAGTGGATTATGAAGAGAACCCTATTCAGGAAAAGATAATTTAAAAATTTATCTTCCAGACAATAAGACAATGTGAGACAAGTTAGGATGAAATATGTTGACTAGAACTTGTATAACCAAGAATACTCTGGCAGCAAAATAAAGGATGGAGGATAAATAGAAGATTCCAGGAAAACAAAAAATCAGCAAGTAGTTCATGTTTAGAAGAACTCTATTACTTTAATTCCACAAAATGGAAATGTAGGTTTAACATAGGGTTAGAGATAGCATTAAAATGATTTTTTTTAAGGTATTTGATAAGGCAGACAAAGTATAAGCACCAGTGTTGGTCAATGATTTAAGGGAATGCTTAGAAAAAGATAATGAGGAGGCTTAACAGAATAGACCCACAGCAGGATTGAATCTGGTTTTGCTCCGGAACGGCGTGACAAAGATTTTGACCTTTGATTCTCCCAGGCTCATGGTAAACTTTCAGTACTGTGTCAGGATCATTTTACTTATGTGTATTGAGTAGTAACACAGTCAGAATCTCACATATGCAGTGACTGAGAGACTGGCCAAAGTGAGACCACCATGCATGGTGCAAGCTTCATATTAAAAACTGGATTCCCTTGTGGGAAACTGGGATCTAGATAGTTCCAAGAAATTGAATTCTTATTGTCTTGAATCTAGTGTGAGTGAAAATAGTTGAATATTATTATCACTTGTCATTAAAAATATATCATGTAACTGTGCCTTTTATCAATCTTTTAATCGTATCTTGGTAAATCTATAGAGTAAAAAGAATAACAACAAATTAGGAGAAAGATGATGTTTATAGAGAACAATGGAGAGTTTATATTGACTTTTTAATTATTTATTACTATTTTGACTTTTAAGTTCAGTGGTGCATGTGCAGATTTGTTGCATAGATGAACTCGTGTCATGGGGATTTGTTGTACAGATTATTTCATCACTCATTGATATGGATTAGCTCTGTGTCCCCACATGAATCTCATTTTCAGTTGTAATTCCCATGTGTCAAGGGAGGGACCTGTAATCCTCACACGTTGAGGGAGAGAGATGATTGGATCACAGGCAGTGGTTCCCCCATGCTCTTATTGTGATCATGAGTGAGTTCTTAGGAAAACTGATGGTTTTATATGAGTCTGTCATTGGCCAGGCGCTGTGGCTCACGCCTATAATCCTAGCACTTTGGGAGGCCGAGGCGAGTGGATCACGAGGTCAAGAGATCGAGACCATCCTGGTCAACATGGAGAAACCCCGTCTCCACTAAAAATACAAAAATTAGCTGGGCATGGTGGCGCGTGCCTGTAATCCCAGCTACTCGGGAGCCTGAGGAAGGAGAATTGCTTGAACCCAGGAGGCGGAGGTTGCGGTGAGCCGAGATAGAGCCATTGCACTCCAGCCTGGGTAACAAGAGCGAAACTCCGTCTCAAAAAAAAAAAAAAAAAAAAAAAAAAAAAAAAGAGTCTGTCATTTATCCTGATTATGCTTCTCTCTCCTGCCACCGTGAGAAGAAGGTCTTTGCTTGCTCTTTGCCTTCCACCATAATTGTAAGTTTCCTGATGCCTCCCCAGCCATGTGGAACGTGAGTCAATTAAACATCTTTATTTTATAAATTATCCATTCTTGGGTATTTATTTATATTAAATATCAGTGTGAAAACATGGTGTTACACCCAGGTATTAAACCTAGTAACCATTGGTTATTTTACCCGATCCTCTCCCTCCTTCCATGCCTTGCTCTCCACCCTCCAATAGACCCCAGGGTGTCTTTTTAAATTGAAGTTAAAAGTGGGAAAGACAAATTTTGCCTTTTAATTGAAATATTTAGTGTGTTGGCATACATTGTTCTCTTTCTTGTATTTGAGTTTATGTATACTGTTTTCCTTTTTCTTCAGTTTGCCTAAACTTGCTTAACGTTTTCTTTACTGTATCAACCCCTTTGGGAGTAATGAAGATTTTTTAAATTCCAATTTTTCCTGTTACTATCGATATACATTTTAAACCACTCTTTATCCCAGCAACATGAATCTTTGGCATATCACAACCACATATATATAAGAAAATTTAGCACTTGACAGATAATATTATGACCTTAAAACAGTTTACTACTCTCACCACTTACGTGATTTTAAAAATGAATTTTATTTCTCTATATATTTAGCATTTATGGGAGTTTATCTGGTTCTTTTCTTCTTAAGCAAGTATTTATATAGATTTACTGCTATCGTTACCATCCCTATTGTTCTTTATTTCTATCTGCATACTTATGCTTCCCTTCAGAATCATGTTCCTTCTGCCTAAAGCACCACATTAATATTTTTTGAATAACAGGTCAACCAGGACATTTTACACCATGCTATAAATTTTATAAAGCAGCACAGCCCTTTCCTCTTTTAGGGAGAGGCCAACATTTAACGTATTTCAGGGAAACATTAAAAATTAAACAGGACATGTACTTGTTGATGGCTTAGTTTTATTTCCTTAATACCTTTTGCTTTTATGAAACAACCAACAGTGCCCCTCTTATCCTACTCATAACAACTCTCCATTTATTAGTATATTTAGAGATCAAAGTTGGACATATCAATATTATATAGATCACTCATAGAGATCAAAATTGGACATATCAATATTATATATTTCACCTTTGTTATTACCTAGGGAATATTTTGGTCCACTTTGGATTGCCACCAAATAGAGAGGTGACTTTAAGTTTTAGCACATTTTGGATCTTGACTTGGCCTGGTGTAGAGGTGGTAACTTACTTCCCAGGAGGCCAGACTTGAAGTCCAGATGAATGATTGTGGTAGATGATGGCTATGGAGAGTATAGGAAGCAAATATTCTTGGCATACTTCTCTTGGAGAGAAAATCGTGCAGAGAAAATACATTCTGCTGATCCTTTCAGAAAAATTCTACCTCTAAAGGGAGTGGAGGTTGGGAGGTGAAGAGGTTGAAGTCTTCCCAAGTCCAGTGTTGTTTTTTCTATGGGTAAATGTCTTTCTCTTAGAGTAAAATATATACAGAAGTTAGATAACACTTTTCAGTAGCAAGAATACTACCTTAGATTATTTCTATAATTTAGGATGCAAAGCATTAAATAGTCAATGAATTTTCACATTTTAAAATGTTACTTTTAATTAATGAAAAATGATTTTACTTATTTATGGTAAAGAATGTGTTGCTTCAATAAGTTGATGCACTGTGGAATGACCATATCAAGCTAACACATTTAGCATATTTATTATCTCACATTCTTACAATTTCTTTGCAGTGGGAAACTTTAAAATCTACTCTCAGCACCTTTGAAATAGATAACACATAGTTATTAATTCCAGGCATTTCACTGGGCAACAGATCACCAGAAGTTATTCTTCTTATTTAACTAAAACTTTGTCTTTTGACCAAAATTTCTCCTTTTCCCATCCATATCCTCCCTATCCCCTCAGGCTCTGGTAACCACCAATCTACTCTCCATATTTATGAGTTCAAATTTTAATTCTACATATAAGCGAAATCATGTGATATTTGTCTTTCTGTGTCTGGCTTATTTCATTTCGCATAATATCCTCCAGATTTACTTATTTTGTTGTAAACCTTAAGAGCTTAATAGTATTTCATTCTCTGTGTGTGTGTATTTCTGTGTGTATTCACATTTTAAAAATGTGTTTATCTGCCGATGGATACTTATGTTTCTTCCAAATATTGAATATTGTGAATATAGGAGTCAAGACATCTCTTCACCAAACTGATTTCAATTCATTTGAATATACCCCAAAATGGGGTTGCTGGATTTGATGGTAATTCTATTTTTCATTTTTGAGAAACTTCCATGATATTTTTTCCAAAATATTTTTCAAAATGTGGACAGTTATGTATACCAAAATATATGCATATATTAGCAAATATATACAACATTGCGAAAAAGAGAACAAATATGGAGTGGGATCTCTCTTACTTAAAATGTTACAAAAAGAGAGAGAAGAATGATTTTTCTGAGGAAATTATGCTTGTTTCTTTTTCTTTGTAGTAAATAAAAATTCTTCAGGAGAAAAAAAACTGAAAAAGGCTAAATACAAAAGAGTTATATCCAAATAAATAAAACTGTAAAGTAGCCTGTGTTGTTCCATTTGTGTCACTATAAACAAATACTGAGGCTGGGAAATTTATAAAGAAAAGCGATTTAATGGGCTTACATTCTGCAGGATTCTACAAGAATAGGGCTGGCATCTGCTCAGCTTTGGGTTAGGATGTCAGGGAGCTTGTAATCATGACAGGAAGTGAAGAGAGAGCCACTGTCTCACATGGCAAATGGGGAGCAAAAGAGAGGGGGAATCGTGCCACACTCTTAAACAATGAGATCTCATTTGAACTTCGAGTGAGAACTCCCTTATTATTGTGAGGACAGCATCATGAGAGATGCATCCTCATGACCCACACACCTCCCACCAGGTCCCATCTCTATCACTGGCGATTACATTTCAACATGAGATTTGGAGGGAATAAATATCCAGACCATGTCATAGCCCCATGTGAAATTTAGCATACTCTCTGTATCTCTGGGCAAACACGCCTTTCTCTCTGTCAGAGTGTGATTTTCTATTTCCATTCTCAACTCAGAAAGTGTGGACTTTAAAAATGTATACAATATATTTTTTTCTCTGTGAAGTTTCCCCCCAAACAAGAAGTTTCTTGTCCCTCTTTTTTTTTTTAATTGTATTTGGGCTCTGGTGTACATGTGCACATCCTGCACCTTGTAGGATTGTTGCATAGATACATACATGCCATGGTGGTTTGCTGTCTCCATCTTCCTGCCCTCAACCCTGCCGCCTACATCAGGCATTTCCCCCAATGTTATCCCTCCACATCCTCCCTGCCCCCCAACCCCGCTGTCCCTTCACTGCCCTCCCCTCCACCCCACCATCCCTCTTTATATACGCACCTGCAATATTTCTCTTCTCATTTCTAGCAGGACCTTTCTCCACATGTGAATCTATATTTGCCTTTAATTTCACTCTGCCTATGGATACTTTAGTCTAAGCAAGCATATGAATTATTCAAGAGTATCACTTTCAAAATACATAAAAACAAAATAAGTTATCCTCCCCTTAGTCTGGCACATTTTCTACCTCCCTGCTAATCCTCTCATTCACACTTCTAGAAAGACTGCTTTATGCTTGCCTACTTGACAGATGCCAGCATCATGTTCTTGGACTTCCCAGATTTCAAAACCAGGAGCCAAATAAACTTCTATTTTGTATAAATTACCCAGTCCCTGGTATGGTTATACCAGTAGAAGTTGGAATAAGACATGGGCACACATTTACACACTTACATGTGTATATTTATACACACACATATGTATATTCAGTATTACTCTGGGGCATACCTCTGTCTACATCTATAACTAACATACTGAAACAAGTCTAAAATTGTCTTGATAGATAAATGAATAAACTAATATAGGGTGGACATTTGCTTTATTTTGTGTTGGTAAAGTTTATATTTTGTGCATATACAACATTGCAATATAATTTTCTAAAGAAACAAGTCACAGTAGGTATTCAGGTTTCTAACTTGCAATTCAACAACAAACCTATGATATTTGCTTTGCCAATCAAATAAACCCACCCCAAATTGAGTTATTTGAAGGAGAATTAATCATGTAGAAGAATGATATGTCATATATGTCACGAGCTAAATTTCATTTTCAGAGATAACATTGGCAATGAATCAGGGCAGTCTCTAAACTCCATTGTCTGTTGGCAGTGGTAGCTTAGAGTTCTTAAGGTAGTAGAGGTTAAATCTGCTTTGCATCATAAATTGTTTGCACTATAATAAAAGGATAAATTATATCTTAATTTGGGGAGATTATTTTGATGATATCTATGCAAATTCATGTATTTTGATTCTGCAAGTAGGACCCTATTTGATTGTGTTATAGATATTATTGCTCATTAGCCACAAATAAGAATAATTTTTTTTGTTTATGTGTTTAGCAAGATTCTAAAAAAAGCAAATTTGTGAAGCAGTGGTAACTATATATTCATAACACAGAAAAACACTGTGGGTCTCACAATCTGCTTTCAAGAGTGTGTAATTATCTGGAGTCTCAAATGGCAAAATAACTCACTTCCAAGCTCATGTAGGCTGTTGGCAGAACTTGTTTGTTTTTTCTTTTGAGATGGAGTCTCACTCCAGTCGCCCAGACTGGAATGTATTGGCGCCATCTCTGCTGACTGCAACCTCCGCCTTCTGGGTTCAAACAATTCCTCTGCCTCAGCCTCCTGAGTAGCTGCGATTACAGGTATGTGCCACCACACCCAGTTAATTTTTGTATTTTTAGTAGAGATGAGGTTTCATCATGTTGGCCAGGCTGATTACAAACTCCTGAGCTCAGGTGATCCACCCACCTCGGCCATGCAAAGTGCTGAGATTAAAGGCATGAGCCACCATACCCGACCCAGAATTTGTTTTCTTGGAGCTCTATGCTGAGGACTCAGGACTCATGCAGATTGTCAAATGGAGGCCGCCTTTAGTGCCTGGCCATCTCTTTCCTCACATAACCTTTTTTGTAAGGGACGCTTCACCAAAGCATCTCAGACAGTGAGAGCTAGCAGAACAGTTGTACACAGTGTAATATAATCACATAAAAGTGTGACATTCCTTTATGTGCGTCATATTCTATTGGTTAGAAGCAAGTCACAAGTCTAGCTCACACTCTGAAGAATAATTATATGTTATTTTATGGTATATTTGGTACATTTTAAAATGATTAGTATCATAATCAGTTATTTTAGGAAATCAAAACAGTCAACATAGAGTGAAAGGAAAGGGATAAGTCTTTTTGTGTTTCATTTTGACCACATATACAACAATATGAGTGAGAACATGTGGTGTTTGGTTTTCTGCTCTTGTGTTGGTTTGCTGAGAATGATGGTTTCCAGCTTCACCCATGTCCCTGCAAAGGACAGGAACTCATCCTTTTTATGGCTACATTTTGTTTACCCAGTCTATCATTGATAGGCATTTGGGTTGGTTCCAAATCTTTACTATTGTGAACAGTGATGCACTAAACATACATGTGCATGTGTCTTTATAGTAGAATAATTTACCTTCCCTTGGGTATGTACCCAGTAATGGGATTGCTGGGTCAAATGGTATTTCTGGTTCTAAATGTTGAGGAATCACCACACTGTATTTAACAATGGTTAAGCCAATTTACACTCCCACCAACAGTGTAAAAGTGTTCCTATTTATCTTCATCCTCTCCAGTATATGTTGTTTCCTGACTTTTTAATGATTGCCATTCTAACTAGTGTGAGATGGCATCTCATCGTGGTTTTGATTTGCATTTCTCTAATGACTAATGATGGTGATCTTTTTTTCATATGTTTTTTGGCCTCATAAATGTCTTTTAAGATGTGTCTGTTCATATCCTTTGACCACTTTTTGATAGGGATGTTTGCTGTTTTATTGTAAATTTATTTAAGTTGTCTGCAGATTCTGAATATTAGTTAGCCCTTTGTCAAATTGATTGATTGCCAAAATTTTCTCCCAATCTGTAGGTTGCCTGTTCACTCCGATGATAGCTGATTTTTTTTTTTTTTTGCTGTGCAGAAGCTCTTTAGTTTAATTATATCCCATTTGTCAATTTTTGCTTTTGTTGCCACTTCTTTTGGTGCTTTAGTCATGAAGTCTTTGCCCATGCCTGTGTCCTATATGGTATTGCTTTTCTTTCCTAGAGTTCTTATGGTTTTAGGTCTAACATTTAAGTGTTTAATCCATCTTGGGTTAATTTTTATATAAGATGTAAGGTAAGGGTCCATTTTCACTTTTCTGCATATGGCTAGCCAGTTTTCCCAACACTGTTTTATAAATAGGGAATCATTTTCCAATAGCTCTTTTTTTGTCATGTTTGTAAAGAGGAGATGATTGTAGATGTGTGATGTTATTTCTGAGTCCTCTGTTCTTTTTCATTGGTCTATATATCTGTTTTGGTACCAGTAACATTCTGTTTTGGTTACTGTAGCCTTGTAGTATAGTTTGAAGCCACAATCAATTGGCTTCATCCCTGGGATGCAAGACTTGTTCAACAAATGCAAATCAATAAACATAATCCAACATATAAACATAACCAATGACAAAAATCAGATGATTATCTCAATAGATGCAGAAAAAATCTTTGACAAAATTAAACATCCTTCATGCTAAAACCTCTTAATAAAGTAGTTACTGATGGATTGTACCTCAACATAATAAGAGCTATTTATGAAAAACTCACAGCCAATATCATACTAAATGGGCAAAAGCTGGAAGGGTTCTCTTTGAAAACCGGCACAAGACAAGGATGCCCACTCTCATCACACCTATTCAACATAGTATTGGATGTTCTGGCCAGGGTAATCTGGCAAGAGAAAATAATAAAGAGTATTAAATTAGGGAGAGAGGAAGTCAAATTGTCTCTGTTTGCTGATGACATGAATGTATATTTAGAAAACCTTATCATCTCAACCCCAAATCTCCTTAAGCTGATAAACAACCTCAGAAAAGTCTCAGGATACAAAGTCAATGTGCAAAAATCACAAACATTCCTATACACCAATAACAGACCTAAAGAGAGCCAAATCATGAGTGAACTCCCATTCAAAATTGCGATAAAGAGAATAAAATACCTAGGAATACAACTTACAAGGGATGTGAAGGACCTCTTCAAGGAGAACTACAAACTACTGATTAAGGACATAAGAGAGTACATAACATGCTCGTGGACAGGAAGAACCAATATCATGAAAATGGCCATAATACCCAAAGCAATTTACAAATTCAATGCTATCCCCATAAAGCTACCACTGACTTTCATCACAGAATTAGAAAAAACTACTTAAATTTCATAAGGAACCTGTATAGCCAAAACAATCCCAAGCAAAACTAAAAAACAAACAAACAAACAAACAAAAAATGATGCTGGAGGCACCCCTTCACATTTTCAATTGCAGAGCACAAGTGTCTAATTTTCATTAAATCTAAATAATTGATTATTATTTTCATGGTGCATGCTTTTGGAGTAGTTTCTCAAAAGTCACTGCTCTGCTGCAATTGACAGATTTTGCTATCCTGTAGGAGTTTCATTGTTTTGTATTTTACATTTAGGTGTGTGATAGATACATTGGGAGGTAATATTTTGGGAAAGGTGTTTGGTCTGTGTCTAGATTAATATTTTTTCATGTGAAGATCGAGTTGTTACATCACCATTTATAGAAAAGATTACACTTTCACCACTTTTATTACTTTTGCTCCATTGTCAGAGATCAGTTGATGATACTTGTATCATTTCATTTCTGGGCTGTTATGTTTCATTGATGTATTTTTTCATTTATTCACCAGTAGCACGCTGTCTTGATTACTTTAGTTTGATCATGAATCTTAAAGTTAGGTAATGCTAGTCTTCCAACATTTTTCTCCTTTAATAATCTACCATCTATTTTTCTTCTTTTGCCTCTCAATACAAGCTGAAGAATACGTTTGTGATATCCATAGAAAACCTGCTAGGATTTTTGTTGGGATTTCACTCAATCAAATTGAGAACTAACAACTTAATAATATTGAGTTGTCCTATCCATTCACATGAAATAGCTCCAGGTTTATTAAGTTTTTCTGTGATTTATTTTATCAGAATTATGTCGTTTTCTTTCTATAGATCTTGTACATTTCTTTAAACTTATACCTAAGTATTTCTTTTGGGGAGGTACAAAAGTAAATTTTTTTTTTAACAAAAGTTAAAAAAAATATTATTTTTATTCTTAAATTGCACTTGTTCATTTCTGATAAATAGGAAAACAGTTGGCTTTTTTATATTGATTATGTACACTACAACCTTGCTATAAACTCATATTAGTTTCAGGAGTCTTTTGACTATTCTTTTGTATTTTCTACATAGATAATAATGTTGACTGCATATGAAGATTGTTATATATTTTTCCAATCTGTGTAAATTTATGTCCTGTCTTATTGGTTTAGTGAGGACTTCCAGTATAATTTTGAAAAGAAGCATTGAGTGAACATCTTTCCCTTGTTATTGATCTTAACCGGAAATCTGTGTGTATTTTTCAAAATTCTCTTTATCTGAGTTTTGGCAGGAAAAACTTTGAATCGTCAACATAGGTTTTAGACAATGAATAAAGTTGTATTTTGCACTGCAATACATTAATAGGTTACTAAAAGCTTGGAATTTATATCTAATCTAGTGTTAACTCTTACAACGAGCTTACTGTATGCCAAAAACTCTTCTTAAAGATTAACATATACTGATTCATTTAATATTGCATTATTATTTTTCTATTTATCAGCTAAGAGAGCAGGAGCAGGGAGAGGTTTAAGAAGTTGCACAACAGCTTTATTACAGAGCCATCCTGAAGAATCAGGGAGTCTAGAAACAAAGTCTTTGTGCTTGACTATGAGATTATAGAATATCTCATCAAAATTTCTGTCTTCCAATATTTTGTAATGTGTTCATACATTTAGCATATTTGTAAAAATTGAAGGATTTTAATATGATTTTATTTATAAAAAAATAATATTTTATGCTCTGAGAATTTCAACATAAATAAAACATGTTTTATATCGTTCAACAGAAAGATTTAGATTGGTCATTTCATTTGAGGGAACAGGAAAAGAAGAAGGGAAAGTATTTATGAGTAGGCTCTGTATTATGAAGTAAGATGGATAATGGTGTAAATCATTGGAAAATGGATTGTTCAAATGACAGGAGGATGAGATAATATAAACTGTATCATTGTTACTGAGATAAATAGAGATAAATGTCCATATACTTTGAGATTGTGATTGTTAAAACACAAAATAAAAGACATAAAAATCAATGGTAAAAGTTTATCACCTTTACTTCATTTTCAAATATTAAAATTTATATGTATAATATTATAAATATAATAGCAAAATTATAAATGCAGAAACATACTAACAGCACATGTTATAAAAGGTTAATATCATTTATTTATACATAATTAAAACAATATGTCAATACAAATAAAGATAAACATAGCAATGGAAAAATAATCAAAACATACCAACATCATTTATTGTTGAATTACACAGAATTAAAAAAATTAAATTTACATTTCAGTTAATCTAAACTCATTTCTTAGAATATAAGAAAGTAACTTTGCTATTTTAGCTCTGTAAATAAACACCATAACTATAAATATAAAGCAGTAATATCAATGCGAGTTTCACAGAAATGTCTGTTCAGATAAATAAATACCTCCAGTACAACCTCACAGATCCCTAAGATTCAGGTTATTCAGAATTTTTGTTGAATATAGATGTTTAAAAATATACTTAGCATGTGTAAGATTTCCAAAGAGATAACGTTCTTAGGAATTATGTAAATACCTAAAATCATTAAATAATTCAGGTTCCTAGTTGTCAAATATGGAACAAGATACTTAAACTTTGCGCCTCAATTTCAACTGCAAAATAAGTTTATAGTAATTGTATAAGTATGTAGTAATTCCCATTTCAAATATTTGTTGTCAGAATTATGTTTTAATATGTATAAAATATTTAGGACAATGGTCAACACTAGTTACATATTCAAGAATTATATGTTATTTTATGGTATATTTGTTACATTTTAAAATGATTAGTATTGTAATTAGTTATTTTAGGAAATCAGAACAGTCAACATAGAGTGAAAGGAAAGGGATAAGTCTTCTTGTGTTTCATTTTGACCACATATACAACAACGTTTTTCCTACAAATCATATATGCCTTTGTCCTTTTCTATTTAAACTTCCATTAACCTCCAGACTGAAATGCAAGCCCCTTGACCTCCTCCAAATAGCCTCAATACTTCAATATCACTTTATCTCCTATTGTTTATTTCCTCTTACCTTGCAAAATCCACAGGTCATTTCTCATGTTCCCCAGATTTAGCACGTTCCTTAAAACTCTATGCTTTTCCAACACTATTTATTCTACTTGTAATACTTTTTTTCTAGATCATATTCTCCACTTTAAAAGCCTATTTACCCTTAAGGAAGTAGATTTTATACCATCTCTTCTAAGAATTCACGTTCTCCTTCCATTCAAGTTAAACCTCTTCTCCCATAGATTGTCAACATCATAAGAACCTGTGATGGCCTTATTTACATTTTCACTTTGTATCTGCATTATATCTTGCACATAATGAAAAATAAACATTTTTTTGAAGGAATCAGTAGGTCACAGAGCTTTTGATGGACAAAAATACACAAGATTTTATAAAAGAGAGTATTTGAAGTAACAATTGTAGCTACCTAAGCTAAAGGTTCTTTCCAAACTAAACAAACCTGATGAGCTTAAAAAGTGAGAGAGGACAAGAGATTGTATCTGCCCACTTGATATTTGTACTTTACAAATACTTATATTTGACTGGCACAAACTTCCACTTCCATGAGTGTAAATAATCTCATTTTAAAGGTGTAGAAGTTGAATCTTATGCCTTATTTCAAAATATAGAATTCTCCAATCTTGATTTGTTTCAAAATGTTAGGTTTTTAAATTTTGTTTTCTTAATTTTTATAACAAAATAAAATTATGATAAATAATATAAATTCTAACTGAATAATATTAAAATTAAAACTTATTTAACAAGATGCATAATTTAAAAATTTTGTAATTTAAGTAAACTTTTTTATGGTATTACATTTTAAAATAGCTTTTTAATATATTTATTGATCAATTAATGTAACTACAGAATTTTTAGTCTAATATTCTTCAGTATTCAGTTTTTGTTGGAGGTTTTATTACCATACTACAGCTATTTATGCAATAAGAAAAAGGTGAAGAAAGGTTAAATTTTATTTCAAGATTATGGCTGTGGAGATTTAAAACTTCCATGGACAAAAGTATACAGAGTTTGGTAATACAGAGCATTTGAAACAATAACTGAGGCCACTCATATGTTGTAACACATTTCCCTTCCCTATAGCCCTCAAAGTCACAATATTAATAACTAAATTTATCTTCTATTTGAAAGTGAAATATAGACATTACCTCCAAGGTAATGTGCTTCATGCCTGTGTTCTGAAGAGAACAAAGATAATACGACATTGCATAACCAAAAGCAGGTCAGAATTTGTTTAAGTGTGGAGAGATTAAATGATAGCTAAAGAAAAACCAGTTAAGTACCAAACATTGTAATCCAGAATTAAATTATTTAGTGAAATGAAAATATCCTTGTGGACTGCCTGAGATCATAGTGCAAAAAGCAAAATCATAAGCTTCTCAGTCTATTATGCAATAAATGTGAGTGATTGCTAATCCCTAGAATATAGAATTTTGGGGATGTGTTTCATGACACATGTGGAAGGCTTGGTTTCTTTCACTGCAATACTCAAGTTTCCAAGACATAAGTGTAATAAATAATATTTAGAGTAAGAGAATATGGTGTAACCGTATGAAATTTTAAGCATTTGACAAAAGTAATTTCTTTGATCTTAATTAGGAACTATGCTGAAGTTGCTAAATAACATGATCACATACAAAATTACAAATATGAGAAGATAAAGTGGAAATGATGTATTAGTTTTCAGATTCAACTACAAATAACCCTTATATTTTCTTTGTATAATAATAAATCCCAAGACAGCAAAGCTGTAAGGATTATAAAAAAATAAAAACTGTGATAGAGAGCCCAGCAGGGATCTAAAAGCATCTGAACTGGACCTTTTTAAATATACAAAATATAGGTTGTTTTTCTTTTGACAAGAGCATATTGGTGTCATAATAAATAAGATCAAGGTTGGAAACCAGTATGGGCTCCCAGCTGAATGACTTTCACTGTTAATATTTTCAGAATGAGAACAGTTGGTGCCTGAGCTTAAATAGTGTGTTTCTTTCTTGCCATTGCTTGAAGTGTCATAAATAGCTGTAGTGGCAAATAGCACAAAGGAAGCTGAGAGCAAGCCGTTAAAGCTTCACGATTGGAGGGGGTGGTAAAAAGGGAGTAAGGGAACGGCAAGCCAGTGGTATAATACTAATATATTAGTAGAATTAATATATTAAATAGTTTTATATAATAATAAGCTTTTAGTGCATCGCTAAAGCAAAAAATCAATCCTAACATTAAAGAAAAGCAAGGCATTCTGCACATTGCTTCCCACCTATGGAAAACTTTTGAAAGAATTCAGATTTCTGGTCTGTATTAAAATATGGATATTCTGGCACCAAATACAATGAACACTGAGAGACAGTTATGTTCAGAATTTTCAAGGAACTACTTCTTAATGTATAACATGTTTTGATTTCAAAATCATGATTCTTTTTATTCATAATGAATGGGTTAAGCCTCCATTTTTTTCCAGATTCTCTTTAGAAAACTTAAATTAGATAGAAAGTAACATTGAAACCTGATGAACTTTCTAGGAATAGATACTTTTGTTCCATTAAAATCTGTAAGTTTATGGCTCTTCAAGAAAGTGTATGATCTCTTCATGTGCTACAAAGCCTATTTGTGTGTCTGTCTTTTTCTGTTTCCTTTGACATTCTTTTTTTACAATGTAAGACACGTATTTAATATATGAAAAATTGATTATCTACAGAAGTGAAATTACAACTCTAATACATGTTAAAATGCCATACAGAATTTATTTACATTTTGTTTCTGCCATGGGTGTGTATAGAGCAAGTTTTCAGTAATTTAACAAGGTCCAGGAACAACTCTGTAAATGAAATTGACCTTCCTTCAGTGTTGTTATTCGATAACTGCATACAATTACACCTAAAAATATAAAAATGCTGAGGCACACTCATAACCAAATGATCACAATCTGGATGCTTTGTTTAAATTATGTGATGTAATGAATGGGAAAAATGGCAGTATTTCTGTCAGACAGATTTAAAAATATATAATTGCTGGAACAAAGTAAATATAAATATTTAAAGGCTGACTGCCAAATTAATTTCCAAAAGTTTATACTGATGCAAGACAAGTGAGCCACAAAGTGGAGCATAAACCATGAAGGTCCTTGGCTTTGCCCAGGAAAGAATTCAACGGCAAGCCAGTGGTATGTGAAAAGGGCCTTATTGAAGCAACAGCATTAAGCTTCAGAGTTGTTACAGTTCTGGCAATGTTACAGCTCCATACCTGCTCTGGCAGACTAGGGCTATCCCATAGGCAGTTTGCTGAGAGTAGCAGCTCAGGGCAATTTTGCAGTCATATTCATACCTACTTTTAATTACATGTAGAATAAGAAACAGTTTATGGGGAAATTTCTAGGGAAAGGGTGACAAAATTCATGTCATGGGACCATTGCTGTGGAAAGGAACAGTAACTCCTGGGCATTGCCATAGCAATGGTAAGTTGACATGGCACACTGGTGGGTGTGTCTTATAGAAAGCTGCTTCCACCCTGGCCCTGTTTTAGCTTGTTCTCAGTTTGGTCCAATGTTTGATCCTGCCTTCCACCTCAATACTACCTTAAAACTGAAACAATAAAACATGGAAATGTTGATTCTTTTCTTTATGGCCAATTCTAGATTTTAGGGGAGCCCATCAGATTCCCAAAAGACACAATACTGAATACTGTACTTCCAAATGTTGAAATTCCAAAGGATCAAAATTATGAAAATATTATTTTAGAAAAATTAAGAATTATTTAAAATGTCTTTATTTTCATTTTTAAAGGGAATTTATTGAGGAAACATACAAAACATGACAGAACTCTTCATAACGCATTTTACACAGTAAAATAGGCAAAATAACTTTAATATTTTGGTAAGCATAGACAATTATGCAAATGAAAGTCACATGGTCATAAGTTATAAACAGACAAGTCATGTTCATAAAAGAATAGGTTAAAGAGCTAATAATATAAATGCATATCACTATAGTTGGTAATCATGTGCATCCAGCTGTATTCAGCTGACTATCTGAAATGTGATGAACAATGTAAAGGTCTTTTGATGGTATCATCAGAAATCATGGTGGGTCATAGTTGCACGCCATCATTCAAAAAGCCTAGATCTTGAGGAATTTTCTTTCAAAAATACACATATAGAAAAAGGACACATCTTCATTTATTGAGAATGATTCAATGTTTTTATGTACACACACGATGCTTACACATAAAGTCAACATTGTGATAAGATACTTTTCCAGAGTCATATTTGTGAAAATGGCATAAAATGAGTTAGAACTCTCTGAAAGTCTCTACATAATTTTTACCGCCAGTATTGGAAATGATGCAAAGATAAAATACATAGCATTGTGAACTGAAAAAACAAAAAAATAAGTTATGCCTGTAATTTCCAATGCTTTGAACCCAGAAGTTGGGGACCAACCTAGACAACATAACAAGACTTTGTTCTAAAAAAATTAAAATAATGAAAAATTAGCCAGATGTGGTAGTGTGTGTCTGTAGTTCCAGCTACTTGGGAGGCTGAGATAGGAAGATTGCTTGAACACAGGAGGTCAAGGCTACAGTGGAACTTGATGGTGCCACTGCACTCCAGTCTAGGCAATAGGATGAAATTCTTTCTTAGAAAACAAACAAAAAGCTAACAATTTAGAATAATACAGAAAAAAATTAAAAAAACTGAAAAGGAAATTCTACATATGAAAAGAAGCATATTACAGCCATAGGGTCAATTACACAAAATCCGTAAGACCTGACCACCTTTCATGATCACTAACTCTATTTTGAAGTTTTGAATAATGATGAATAGCTGCTTTTATGTTTCAGTCTTTTAGAACAGTGCTCTCTTACAGAATATATTTACATTCATTTTCTAGTTGGCATTGCTCTTTTTAAAATCTATTATGATTTTATATATACCAACATAAGCATTCTCTATTAAGTTTTTCCATGGTTCCATGTTGTCTGGGGACACACAGAAATCCATTCTGCTTTGCACTTATATACAGAACACAGATTTGACAGAAACAATGCTTGCGGCTGCATAGCAATGCCATTACATATGTGTCTTCTTATGTTGCCATGCACATGATTATTTTCACCAGTTAGTAAGTTGGGTGGCTTCTTCTGGCAAATGAAGCTTTAAGAGTTCCTAGAATGTGATCAGCTGGAAGGAATTACAATGCAGGAAAATGACACAGTTTTAACCAGACATTTTCATTGTTGTGGTATTGTGTGGCTCATCCATCCATCTATACTTTCTGCCAAATGCATCATGCTGAATGGAAAAACCAAATGTTATTGGTAACACTTTGACATTCACTTTTAAGATCCTTGACCACACCCAATTCCAAATCTGTCATCATGGTGTGGGATCCAAATGAGTTACATTTTCTTCTGTAAAGCCCATCAGATCTTCAAATAAGCATTTACAAGTGCTTCATTTGTTCCGGTCATTAATACATAAACAAGCAAATAAGTTATAGAATTTGCAGATCCAACCAGGGACATGATTTGTATGTAGTTGATTAAAAAAAAAAAAAAAAACGTGAGGACAGTTTACAAAGTGTCATCCATTAGCCGGAGTGAGATATTGGCTAGTTTTGCTACATTAGATTTGGTAAGCATAAGTACTCTATCTTCAGCTGGGCACGCTGGCTCATGTCTGTAATCCCAGCACTTCAGAAGGCCTAAGCGGGCAGATCACCTGAGGTCAGGAGTTCAAGACAGCCTGGTCAACATGGCGAAACCCCGTCTCTACTAAAAACACAAAAATTAGCAGGGCGTGGTGGCAGGTGCCTGTAATCCCAGCTACTCAGGAGGCTGAGGCTGGAGAATCGCTTGAACCAGGAAGGCAGAGGTTGCAGTGAGCCAGGATTGCACCACTAAACTCCAGCCTGGGCAAAGAGTGAAACTCCATCTCAAAAAGTAAACAAAAATAACTCTGTCTTCCTCAACAGTCAAATCTCTAATTGAGAATAGCTCACTGTTCCTGTGTTAGTTTGCTAAGGATAATGGTCTTCAGCTCCATTCATGTGCCAGCAAAGAACATGATCTCATTGCTTTTATGGATACATAGTGTTCCATGGTGTACATGTACCACATTTTCTTTTGATGAGAACATGGACACATAGAGGGGATCAACACACACTATGGCCTTTCAGAAGCTGGAAGGTGGGAGAGGGGAGAGGATCAGGAAAAATAACTAATGGATACTAGGCTGACTGTCTGTGTGATGAAATAATCTGTACAACAAGTCCCCGTGACACACCTTTACTTATGTAACAAATGTGGACTTGTATCCTTGAACCTAAAAGTTTAAAAAAAAAATAGTTTCCAGCTATGCAAAGTGGCTCATGCCTTTTATCCCAATGCTGGGAGGCTGAGGTGGGAGAATCCCTTGAGCCCAGGAGTCTCAGACCACACTGGGCAACATGGAAAAACCCCAACTCCACAAAATATTAAACTATTAGCTGTGCATGGTGGCTCGTGCCTGTAGTCTCAGCTAACTGGGAACCTGAGGTGGGAGATCACTTGATCCTGAGAGGTCAAGGCTGCCATGAAATGTGATCAAGCCACTGCGCTACAGCCTGTTCAACAGAGTGAGACTGCCTCAAAGAAAGAATAGTTCTCCATTTAATGTGTTTTGTAACACTGAGGGAACCTCAATATCTGAAAGTGTCTTTGGTTCACAAGGTCACTGAGCTTGTCAAATTCTTTTCATTCTCTTACAAAGAGCATTTTTGGAAGGCAAGTGTGGTGCTGTGTTAAGAGGCAGAAGGTGTACATGATTGAATAATTTGGCAAAGGAGATGTCTTGTATTTTGTGCCTGTTTTTACTTTTATAATCTTCAAAGCACTCTGTACTTGTATTGAAGAGTGGTTGTGTTCTACACAGTTTGTAAGCAATTTGTTATTCATCTGAAAGTCTAGTTATTGCTTGGCCATTGTATTAAGCAATTTTCTGCTTTCCCAGTACAAATAATAATCAGCTTTTAGACTTTTATTATTCATCGTTAAGGAGCCTCCTATACTTTTCACAGTCTTTTTGTGAGGGAAGAATTTTGCCGTTCTCTTCCATTGTGTGGTAAGGAATACAGTAAGGAGAAATGATAGTTAGTTTCCTCTAATACCAAGTATGTATTAATCAGGGTTTACCAGAGAGACAGAACCAGTAGTACATGTATATAGATGTATGAAAGAAGACTCCACAAGCTGGAGACCCTAGGATGCTGGTAGTGTGGTTTCACATAAAATCTTTGAGACTTGAGGGACAACTGGTGTAAGTCTTAGAATCCAAAGACCAGCAAGCCTGGAGTTCTGATGTGCAGGCAGCAAAAGGAAAGTCTGTCCCAGCTCTCAGACAGAGACATGTTCACCTCCTATATGTGTTCTCCCTGGCCCCCCGCTGATAGATTTTCCCCACCCAATCCACTCAGACTCACACACTAATCTCCTCCAGAAACATCCTCACAGACACACTCAAAATAATGCTTTATCAGGTTTTTAGCTATTCCTCATGACAGTCAAGTTCAAATCCACCCCTTGTCAATTTGGCATCTAAATTAGTCTTCTTGAAACATACTTAATTCCAAAATAAAGACAGTAACAAGGGAATCAACTGCCTAACATGATGCAACCTATCCCGTGATTCTGATTTTCAGAATTTAAGACCTTAGAAATTTTAGTGCTCAAGAATTTTAAACTTTAGTGATTTAAACTTTAAGGATTTTAATTATTTCAACATTCAGGGTTATGGCATTTGGAATTCTGTTATTTGGAATTATGATTCAACCTATATTTTGCAGACTTTTTATAGGTCAAATTTTTTTTTCTGTCAAAAGTAATGAAAAGGCATATCAAAATATTGTTTTAACTTACATTACTTTTAGAAAATCATAGCATCCTTGAAATTTTAGATAATTTTTAAAAAATTATTAAATGTCTATTTATATATCTTGCCTATATTTCCGTTGATTGTTTGTTATGATAAATAATAGGAGGGAGTCATTGTATTTTCATAATATTAACACATTTGTTTTATGAATCACAAGAGGATTTCATTACCAATTTCTTTAGTTTCTAATATTTTTAAGCGAAAATAATTATTTTGTAGTCTAATATAGTTTCCTTTACATATTCAAAAATTAAAATGTAATAAACTATTTTGTCTTAATGGTAGACCTATTTTTATTTCAGTTACTTTTTTCATTATTTCATTTTATTCATTTTCTCCAAAAAAAAAAAACTTAATGGCAAAATGTCGACCTAGCAATGAAAAGATTTTGAAGAAAAAATAACAACAAAGTGTATATGAATTTGATTTTTTAAAAGCTTATACTATTCAGCTTAACTATTTTTATGACAGTTGCATAATAAACCATACACTTTTAGCTGATAAGTTAGAAAATCACATAGATGATAACATATTTCAATAGCATATTAGATACTGTCACACTTTACTGAAGTGACACAACCTGTCATTCTATGTATTTTTCCTAATAACTTCTTTAAAATGTTATTTTTTTCCCCACAGTACATACCAGAAATTATTTTGCACAGAATACAGAAAAAAAAGTTTTCAGCTCTGTTCAATGTTTATTTTTTGTGTAGGCAGTTCTTGGCGTTTACAGTCTGATTTTAAGGTGGGGTTGTGTTTTTAAAGTACATGGAAAAACTTGAAAAACTAAAAATAGATTTCTGGAATCAGTCACGAAAGTGCTATACATGGAAATTTTTGGTAAAAACTTCAGTGTGAAGCAGATACATGATCAGGTAAAATGATGCAATATTTGGTAGCAAAACCTCTCCTACATTTAATAGCATTGCATGGTAACTGTTATGATGTTTATATATGTGCAGTAAGGGGCATATTTAGTTGAGACATAAATCAGAAACCAAATCGCCCACACAAAATATATCTCAATCTAATACCGGACCTTATATTGGTGACTAGGCATTTCTGTCCCACCATGAAAGGTGGATGTTGCAAATTTAGTCACTAGCTCAAAGGCGGTTTTTTTGGGGAACATTTGTTACTTGGCTCTTTGAGTGTCCTCAAGCTGTTACTAAATATAAGCTAAAGGCTCAGGCTGATATCCCAAGCGGTTAGACCACAACTCTGAATCTTATTTTTTAGTTTGTTGAAATATAGATTTTGCTGATTTTTAAAAATATCTGCCTGCAGGAAGAAAACATAACTTCGGGTCTGAACACATCTAGTGCTCTGTTTATACATGTATACAGTTCATGATAGCCTACCAATGCAAGAATTGTTCTTATATTAAAACAAACTTGAGAAAAGCAATAATACAGGTTTAGAAAACAAATTCACTACATACTTTAAAACCAGAAGAGTTAGTAAAAAGTAAGTTATATATATATACATATATATATGAAAAGGGATACATATAAACATTTGAAAAGGAGACACAATGTTCATTTTGAAGAACAAATGAGACTATGATATTAAGGCAGTAAATTAAATTTTTTACTAGTTAATTATTTAAATTTTAGAATGTATTATGTAAGGTTGTGTGGATTATCCTAGCTGATTTCATCATAACATCCTTTCTGTACAAATCTAAACTTTCATACCTATGTATTTATGAGGCTGAATGTATACCTTTCCAAATATTTTCTTTTAAAAAAATCTTATTACCATCATTGTAAGAGACACTTGAGAGAAATGAACCTGATGAGAGTCAGGTAAGGAGCAGTAAACTTTTAGTTTACTTAACCAGTGAGAACTCACATTAGATTGGTTTCTTTGTCTTTTTGATGCAGTTCCCTTAAATCTTGGAAGATGCTTTCTTTCTGATGCAACAAAATGTTCAAGAATCAACTCATCTCAACCCCAGACATGAAATCGGCTATTTTTTTTTTTTTCAAGGAGAATCAGTTTCTTTCACTACAACTTGTATTAGAGATATAAATCTGAGCTCTATGGTAATTTGTGTTAAAGCTATTAGGATACTTTCCATTTCAGTAACACAGATACAAAAAGTATATGTCTATACTTTTTAAATTTTGCTTATATGTGAATTCATAGATAAATTAATATCACTTTTTTGTGATTTTCACTGTGATGAAGGCCAATCAAAATAAAGCCTTCATGCCGGGAAAAAAAAAAATTAAGAAAGTAAGTCAGAAGTTAGAAAAATGCTTCACCACAATTCTCTGTGTCTGACTGCTTAGACTTTTAGATATTTAAAAATTTGTGCTTGTATATTTTAATCGTAATTACAGTTTTAAAACCATGTGGGATCTAAAAACATAAGCTTTTAATATACTTTTTTTTTTTTTTTTGGAGACGGAGTTTCGCTCTTGTTACTTAGGCTGGAGTGCAATGGCACGATCTCCTGGGTTCAGGCAATTCTCCTGCCTCAGTCTCCTGAGTAGCTGGGAATACAGGCACGCGCCACCATGCCCAGCTAATTTTTTGTATTTTTAGTAGAGACGGGGTTTCACCATGTTGACCAGGATGGTCTCGATCTCTTGACCTCGTGATCCACCCGCCTCGGCCTCCCAAAGTGCTGGGATTACAGGCTTGAGCCACCGCGCCCGGCCTTAATATACTTTTGGATGTGATTTTTGCCTTATTTGTTGAGAAACATAAAGTGAAAGCAATACAAACTCAACGGAGAAAAAATATTCTTTATTTATTTTGAGACCAAGTTTTGCTTAACTTTGTTAAGTTCTGATGCCTTTTCATGACCTTGATTTTGAAACTAAATACAACTTGATATACCTCAGGTGAAACCTCATTGAATGTTTAATGTTCATGCTTAGGGTCCACTCCAGTAATGACTGAACATGATAATGAGAAACCCCAACAAAAGCCACTTTGCAGTTTTCCTTTCAACTAATCCATTGGGTACTTCTGTTTAGCTATCTCACTCTTCTTTAGAGACATTCTTGGAAATTGTTTTTGGGTAAGGCTGTTTTTTTGTGAATTAGGTCAATAAATACAGCCTTAAGATAGTTGACTTTGGTTCTTCTAGATTCGTTTTTAGTAGCACTAATCCAAAGTACTACCAACTTTCAACCAAGACTTCTGGGATAAAATGGGGTGTGATGGAGAAAAGAGGGATAAAATATGAAGATGAATATAAACTTTGTATTGTATTTCAATAAAGTTTTCTCTTATTCACAAAAATCAAATAAAAATTAAAATCCAATATTATGAGAAAATGGAATACAAATAGAAAAAAACCAATAGATACCAGCGAAGTAAAAGCAGGCACCTAAGATGATTCACCACTGATACTAAATATTAAAATTTCTACTGTGTGTGATAAATTTATTAATATTAGCATACATTTTAGAAGCAAAAACTACATTTTTAGCAACATACTTGAGGGAGAGTATATCACAAAAGCTTTTAAAAATAATTAATATAATGCAAATGATCTTCAATAAGTCTTTTGCAAAAATATTTAATTGATGTTATTTTCATATATCTTCCAAATTAATAATAAAATAATCCATGAAATTGTTTTAAAGTTGTGCATTATTTATGCCTTTTCTGTTACTCTTTCCTTTGTTCTCCTTTTCTATATTACTTATTACCTCATATTTACTATATCCTATATTATATACTTCTGTACTTTTAAAAACACATTTAGGCAACTTCCATCACAAAGTGACAGATTCGTCAAAAATATCTTCATTTCTCTGTTTGAAGCCTGATTTAGTTATGAATATTATCAATGAGTACTTGTCACTTAAAAACAATTTTTTAAAATCAATATAAGTGTTTCTCAATTAGTCCTCGCATTTAGAGAGTTCTTCACTTAAAGAATAAAAAAACTGGATAACTTTTGGCCGGGCGCGGTGGCTCACGCCTGTAATCTCAGCACTTTGGGAGGCCGAGGCGGGTGGATCACGAGGTCAAGAGATTGAGACCATCCTGTTCAACATGGTGAAACCCCGTCTCTTCTAAAAATACAAAAAATTAGCTGGGCATGGTGGTGCGTGCCTGTAGTCCCAGCTACTCAGGAGGCTGAGGCAGGAGAATTGCCTGAACCCAGGAGGCGGAGGTTGCGGTGAGCTGAGATGGCTCCATTGCACTCCAGCCTGGGTAACAAGAGCGAAACTCCGTCTCAAGAAAAAAAAAAAAAAAAAAAAAAAAAAAAAAAAACTGGATAATTTTTAATTGTGGCTTTAAAAATTTTTCTTATATATTTAAATATAAATTTATATAAAAATATATATTATATATTTAATTAAATATTAAATATTTATAATATTAAATATTATAATATTAAATTATAAATATTAAATATATATCTTGTAAATTTTCTTATATATTTCTTATATATTGCAGCCTGATGAATCTTGCCTATATCAGTCACTAAATTGCTGTTATTTGTATTGCAGTAGAGAAAGTTTAAAGCATTATGATGTTTTTCTTATAAAATATAGTTCACTATTTAAATCTTAAATATTCCTTCTCTATTTCTTGATGTATTTTCTTAAAATTTTAAAAATATTGTTAATTTTTCTTTTTTTAAAGTTGTAGTCCTCATATTTGTACATTTTTTAAAATCATTTATTCTATTTTATCTACTAAAACTTTATCCAGCTTGATTCACCCAGCATTTGTGGTTTAAATCTGGTCAAACAGAAGTGCTCTGAATCCAATATGACTGTAATTTACTGGACTTGTACATCCTGAGTCAGGATTTAGAGCTCAGTGTTTGTATCTTCAGTGTTTTTGAATGCAGTGAAAACATCAAAGGTTTTCTCCTGGTGATTTTAGTGAAAGGTTCACTTTTATAAGTTTGTAGCAGATTGTTAAAGCTCATACTGAATTGGAAGTGTGCTAATATCCTATTGCAGTTTTAGTTGCTTTAATTAATAATAATCTATGCTGAAACATCAAAGAATGTTTCAGTGACTTAATAAGGTGGAGAGGCCAAATGAAAACTTCTTTGCCCTGTGGGCAGTCCCGGAAAATCAAGTGACAAAAGGTGAAAGGGAAATGGGAAAGTATTACAGCAAAGTAATAAAAGACTTTTAGGGGAATTTAATTGGCTTGGAGAGCACAATGGCCTGGGAAAAAGTCTGCTGGACCCACAGAGCAGACAATTGTTTGTGAAAAATGTCTCCTGGGTGCGTTGACAGATTCCAGTCTCTCTTCCTGGATATGAGTTTTAATCCTCTCTGGTTAATAAATTTCAGAGAAGATCATTGTGTTCCTCTTCAGCAGGACCGGTTCCTTCATAAATCTTCGTTCCGTGCTTTGGGAAGACAGAGTATTTAGTTAGGAGAAGAGGAAGATCAGAGAAACCTTGACTTTGCTTCTTTAGTTCAGTTATATTTTGGGGTTAAATAGTCTGGCTTAGTCCACACGTAAACATTTAACTCCTTTTCATATTCTTTGTCTTTGATAGGTCAGGAGTCTAACTTAGTTTGTTTGAGCTGCTGTGGCAAAAGTACCATATGTTAAGTAACTAATAAAAAAACTGAAATTTACTTCTCAGTTTTAGATCCTGGGAAATCTAAGATCAAGGGACACTAGGTTTTTGGCAAGGGCCTGCCATCTGGCTCAGAGAGGGCACCTTTTCTGCCTCCTTACGTGGTGAAAGGATTAAATGAGCTCTCTCAGGTTTTTTTAATAAAGTCTCAATCACAATTATGTGGTTCTGCTGGTAGGACATACTTACCTGCTGAAGATCTTACCCCCTAATACTATCACCTAGGGGGTGAGTATGATGAATACTAATTTCTGGGGAGGATGTGAACATGCAGACCATAGTAGACTTTCCTAGTAATGGCTGAAATACCAGAACCCATTTCATTATCTAGCTGCACCAAGTCAGAGGAAATGAAGGGAGAAAGACGTCAGACAATTCAAGAGAATTTTATATTTAAGTATATGTAAAATTTACTTTTATATTTTAACATGACTGGGCCATGTAAAACCCAGATATTTTGCCAAACATTAACATAGTGTTTCCATAAACATGTTTTTGAATGAGACAAACATTTAAATCTGTAGACTGCATAAATCAAGTTACTCTGCAATATGGGTAAACTTCATTGACTCAGTTGAAACACTGAATAGAACTAAATGGCTGACTCTGTAATAGAGAATCCTTCCTGTCTGACTGCTTTCAAAATGAGATATCAGATAGTTTCCTACTTTTAAACAGAACAGAAATGGTGGCTTTTCCTGTGTGTCAAGTCTGCTGGTTTTTGAACTGGCTTTTGAACAATCAGACCGAGGTTTCCCGCTTGTCAAATCACCCAGCCTGCATAATCTTGTAAGCCAGTTCCTTCTTTATAATGAATTTCTCCCTACATATAAAGATATTATTATAAGGAACTGGCTTATGATAAATACTAATATTTAAATATTAAAATACTATATATATGTATATGTGTGTATGTGTGTGTATATATATATATATATATATATATATATATATATATATATGTTGGAGTGTGTGTGTGTGTGTTTGTGTGTTTGTGTTTGTATAGTCTGTTGATTCTGTTTCTCTAGAAAACTGTAATACAGTATGGATGTGCTGAACACAGCCTCAACCCCGCATTATATTGACCAGGACTAGATTTATAGTCTTGTCTAAAAGAAAGGTTGGGTAGTATAGTTTTTCATACATCCAGAAAGAAAATTTAAATGGCCTTATAATTAATAGTAATATTTCTGCCTCAGATTATCCCTCTACTGATTAATTATGCAAGTCACTCATTCTTTGTCACTTAAACCACAATCATTTCTTTTGCAAGGGAATCAAATGTCTTATCCCAACCTTGAATTCAGTTTGAAATATAGAATCTCTAGTTGATATGTAATCTTTTTATCAGATCCAGATATAGCTATTCTTGAAGAACTTGAACAAGAGTGAGAGATGTCTCCCTAGCTCCAAATATACAATTATGGAACTCAAATAAAATAATATTAATACAATTTTTTAAAAATTCCCAATATTACAAGTCAAGCATTGCAATGTTCTTGTTAGAGAGAGGAGGAGGTAAGTTTCCTTTATTAAGTCATTCATCTGCTCTTGGGGAAAGGAGAATCCTTTGTACAAGATTCTTGACTCTGTATTCTGGGAGGTTTTTCATTTACTCTTTATGGTCGTGTCTAAGATAGACATTTTGGAATATGCTCTTGTTGGATTCAGTTAGCATTTACAGATCTCTTCCTGAATATGTAAGTAAGAACAAGTTTGTTTTATGTCTTATTTACTCTAAACATTTTTAGTACAAGCCTGTGATTTTGTAGCAATAGAAGTCTCTCAATATTTTAGTAGAGTTCTTTCTGATTTCAATCAAATTTATGTGCCAATAAACTCAAAATTATTTCTTAGATATTACTCTCAATGTTAGTTTAATGGACTTTTCAACCCAATTCTCTCACTGGTGACTATTTGAGGCTATCTAGAAAAAAAAAAAGGAGGATCATTCCCTTAATCTTATCTTTCCCTGGAGTTGCTGTATTTAGTTGAGAAGTTTTGTTGATCATTTGTCACTTAAAGTATTTATTAAATTCTATTTCTTATGCTTTGGGACCAAAGAGAAGGCCATGTTTTCAATTATATAAGAATGAAGAAATAGATATCCCAGTGTCACTCTTCTCCAAACTTCTGATCTCCTGCTGCTGCTCTCCAATTGCCAAACACATCTTGATATCAGGGAGCAAAGGAGACCTTTGGTTCAGGTCAGCATGCCAGGGCACAAGATGGAGAAGAATAGAGAGTGCATTTGCAGGGACAAAAAGCGGATAGCACAGCACTTACTTCTTATATATATTTTTTTGATGTGGAAGTGGAAACTCTTTTGGTTCCAGTTTATGCACTTAAGCCTTCCACCATTAAAGAAACCCAGAAATCTTTAGTAATAACCCTAAGATACATTAATAGATATTTAAAACTTAGACATATGCAATTGAATTTTTCCTTACATCCTTTATAAATTCACTATCAATCTCATAATTGTGAAATCACAGGATACATCTACTTGAAATTCTGAAGGTGATACAAACAGTTACATCCAAAAGCAAAGTGATTTGGAAGAAAAAATAAAAAGAGAATATACTGGCATTTCTCCCAATCATGGAAACAATAAAATTATCACTACTGCTCCACTTGTACTATATGATAGAAAGATTCCACTAATGTTAAAATAAATCTTACTCAAAAAATATATTAAAGTGGCTTTAACTTTTGCTTTTTATATTTTTAATTTTGACAATGGCTTGTTGTCATTTCCACATTGTCAAGAAAATACCTGGAATACACATCATTAATTCTAGTAATTTTTGGATATTTTACATAATATATTGAAAATATAAAAATAATTTGAACGAATTCTTATGACTCCTACGGGGAATAGTATGAACTCATTTAGAGATTCTAATGGGGAACCAAAAATGTTTTTTTACTTAGTTTGAACCATGACACATATATGAATAAATTATTATTTGATCCTATTGTCTTAGGAAATTCAAAATATTTTTATGGGTAAAGAAAAACAATAAAGGGAAAAGCAAGACTTAAGACATATCAAAACAAATGTGCATTCGGATTTTTAAAAGTCATATAATTCATATATAAAATTTAGAAAAAATGTATTATACAGATCTAACATAACTTTTTTAAAGTGAAAATAGTCTGTATATTTTTAATCCTTTTCTGCTACATGTTTGTGCTTTGTTTCAAATACCATAAAACTCTATTAAAACAGCAAATAATTTGGTATGAAAGGATTGACTCAGAATACTTAATGGAACAGCAGTAACGATCATGAAAAATATTTAACTTTTTTTCAGCACTGATTTTCTGGTATTATATTGAGCTCATCTAGTATATTGCTGAGGACTGCTAAAAAATGTTAGCAATTTGTGAAAATGCCATCATGTTAACGAATACAACTTTCTGTTCACATTTAGTAAAATAGCATACTTTATTTTGCTTTTGTAGATTGCCGAAATAAAATATTTCAGAAAGTTTTCTTAGTAAAAGCTTGGGATTATCATTTTTCTCTTGCAAATTTGTCAGCACTTTATCTTTAAAAGTCAGTAACAGTAAAGTTTACTAAAGATTAAACTTGAAAGCAAATAATTATTTGAACAGAATTTGATGTTCACTTGAATGAAAGTAAATCATAATTTGAACAGAATATGATGTTCCCTTGAGTTGCTGTATTTAGTTGAGAAGTTTTGTTGACAATTTGTCACTTAAAGTGTTTATTAAATTCCATTTCTTATGCTTTGGGACCAAAGAGAAGGCCATGTTTTCAATTATATAAGAATGAAGAAATAGATATCCCAGTGTCACTCTTCTCCAAACTTCTGATCTCCTGCTGCTGCTCTCCAATTGCCAAACACATCTCGATATCAGGGAGCAAAGGAGACCTTTGGTTCAGGTCAGTGTGCCAGGCCACAAGGTGTAGAAGAATGGAGAGTGCATTTCCTAAGACTTTTTTCATGAATAGTTTAAAATTTGCCTGGATATTTTTGTTTCAAGAAAAACCTTTGTTTTATAATATTGTATTATTCTTTCTTAGGACAGCCTTGTCAAAATGACTAGATGTTGTTCTTGAAGTATATTCATTCAACAATTATTATCATCAATTGCATTATAGAAATTTTGACCCACACTTTGTTCCTAGGTCTTTAGTTTAATAGATAACTTATACTCAGAATATGATTACACTTCCTACTATAAGAATAATGTTTTATTTTTGCCTTTCAGTAATATAATATGAAAGACGAAAATAAGAAACAAAAATGTTAACCTCATTGATTTTTGTTAGTTAAAAATAAAGTAATGGGCCAGGCGCGGTGGCTCACGCCTGTAATCCCAGCACTTTGGGAGGCCGAGGCGGGTGGATCACGAGGTCAAAGGATCGAGACCATCCTGGTCAACATGGTGAAACCCCGTCTCTACTAAAAATACAAAAAATTAGCTGGGCATGGTGGCGCACGCCTGTAATCCCAGCTACTCGGGAGGCTGAGGCAGAAGAATTGCCTGAGCCCAGGAGGCGGAGGTTGCGGTGAGCCGAGATCTCACAGTTGCACTCCGGCCTGGGTAACAAGAGCGAAACTCCTTCTCGGAAAAATAAATAAATAAACTCCGTCTCGGAAAAATAAATAATTAAACAAATAAATAAATAAATAAAGTAATGCCTCCAGAGCATACTTGAGAAACGTATAAATTCAGCCAAAATATATCCTTTCCTCATGCCAATATGTACAATACCTGACCAAACACAATGACTAAAATTAATATCCTAAAAAGTAACATTTCAGTGTAAACACACTCATGGTCCTATTATCAAAGAGGTTTAATTATGTTCACTATCATCTAGTTACAAAGACCAAAAATCCAGCCAAACTGGCTGAAAAAGAAGACACTTTTTTGTCAATACAACTTTCAGATTAATATGCTCTTTGGACATATATCTTGGTTTCAAATATACATATGTGTGTTTTTCCATAACTGAATATGGCTGTGTGGATGCCATCTGTGTGTCTATGACTGAAGAAAGTGATAATGCTATTTTTAAATGTGCTGAGTCCGATGACACTGTTTTAGCCTTTGTAAAAGTCATGGAAGGCTAGTCATCTTTAGAAGGAAATTGAAGGGTCAAAAGCAGTTAAATTCTTGGCATTTTATTCAAATATTCAGTTTTGTGATGTTAACATCTACTAGAAGCCACAGAACACTGAATGTCTACTTCCATATTTCATATGACAAATTAAATGATAATTAATGAAATTCTTGCTCAACATAATGTGGGACAGAGGAAAAAAATACATGAACTTTCTGAAATTGGAGATTGTCAAATAAAATACAAGTCAAGACTAGAAGAGAGAAGACCAGTAGAATAGTGCAAACTGCTTATCAAAGTTTCCCAGTTTTTATCACTGGTAGCAATGAATTATCAGTAAGTGTTAAATGACTACCTAATCAAGAAAAGTGTGTTTTGCAAATGATCACAGAATTTAGATATTAATAATGGAGCAAATGCATGAAGTTTGTCCTATTTTATAGCGTATTGTGATTTTAGCCATATATTTTATCTGAAATACTTGAAAAATTTAGTGTTTTGGCACTTGAATGCTCAAAAGTTAAACTTACTTAGTATATGCACAGCTTTCAGCACTCCTAAAGCACGTAAATATAAGTTGATAGACATAATTTTTAAAAAGTATAAATCAGAGTTTTGAGAGGCAGAGGTGGGAGGATTGCTTGAGGCCAACTTTGGCAACATAAGGAGACCCCATATATGAAAGAAAGAAGGAAAGAAAGGAAGAACAGAAAGAAGAAAAGAAAAGAAAGAAGAAAGGAAGGAAGGGATGAATGGGGGGAGTGAGGGAGAAAGGAAAAAAGAGGAAAAACCATCAGTAAATTTAGCTACAAGAGAAGAGAGGCTGAGGCTGAGATGGGAGGATTGCTTGAGGCCAGCTTTGGCAACATAACGAGACAGAAAAGAAAAAGAAAGAAAAAAAAAAGAAAGGGGGAAAGGAAGGAAGGAAAGAAAGAAAAGCAAGGCGAGCAAGCAAAAGCAATCAGTAGTCTTAGCTACAATAGAGGCAAGGCTGAGGCAAGAGGATTACTTGAGCCCAGGAGTTTGAGGCTGCAGGGAGCTATGATTGCACCATTATACTCCAGCCTGAGCAACAGGGTGAGACCCTATCTCTAGAAAAAAATAAATGTATTAAAGACTCTAATTTGAGCACAAATAATATCAGACCAAAAGTTTAAACTTTACTTAATATGTAATAGAAACCTAAGGAAAACCAGTGAATATAGAATAACCTGATCAGAAGTAAGAATAAAGTAATTAAATGCTATAAAAATGTGAAAAGGAAAAGATGAAAATGACGTAATATTTGCTCTTATGGAGCTAATAGAAATTGGAGCTCAGGGTAAAAAACACAGTTAAAATTCTATAGGAACCATTATAATAAGTTATATGTGCTATTTGAGGCATAAATTGTTAGAACTTATCTCTATCCTGGAGAAACAAAAAGAAAACATTTGTGACATATCATTTGACCCAAGTCATTAAGAATTACTGGAGAATTTTTAATTTTGTCTAGCCTTCAAATCTAAGCTCAAATTTCTTCATTATAGCATTTTAGATGCAGGAATTCATAGGTAATTTCTTTTGAATGTCCCTAAAACTATATTTACGCTTTGGAGCTAAACTCCTGTTCTAGTTTATTCTGAGTGTGTATACATATATGATCTACATTAATAATTCAATTTGTGAGAATTTGATTGCAGTTTGAGTATATTTATATCTCCTTAAGTAACTATCTAGTGCACTAAATGACTGTAATCTACTTAGGGGAGGAAATACCAAGAGTTATTTTGATTATTTAATGCTTTAATTCAATAGCTGAAATGTATAAAGACTCCATTTAGTATCTTTAATCTCAGTAGCAACTGTCAGTTACCAGAAAGTTCCTAGAACCTAAAATTATAAGTATTGTTAGTGTGTGTGTCTGTGTTTGTGTGTATGTATGTGAAAACAGAATAAACTGACTGAAAGCACTATAATATTTTAATAGCCACAGATTATTTAGTTCTTATTGATATATAAAAGGCATTTTTTAAAGTTGGTTTGTTTTGTTGGAGCTCAAGATGCGACAGGCATTGCATACTACCTGAGTAAAAAATTTTACGTAATTGTTATTCCCTAAATACCCATATGAATTGATAGATATTTAAATGCATTTAAAGGTGAACTTGAGCCTTAGATTTTTGTAAAACTCTTGGTGTAGTCATTTTTGTTTTAAAGCTTCCTATCAAAATTATATTTCTCTTGCTTCCTAGAGTTTGTTTTAGAGATTTATCATTAATAGAAATTACTCCTTATCATATAATCAGAAGTTGGGAAGAGAGGACTATCTACACTCTGTATTAGAATGTAATGATGTACAAGCTATAAACGAGCAAAAAAAAAAATTGGTCAGAATATGGGGATTGCCTCCTGGGATGAATATGTAAACTTACCATGAATAAGACACAGCTATAATTACCAAATTGATAGTTTTGCATACTCTTGAAGATCTAGAGAGATGAAGAAAGAAGGGGATGGGCAAGTTTTCTGAAATTGCCAGAATGAAACTGGCATGCGTTTTGTTGGAATTACAGCTGCCAGTATGAAGATCTTCAAATATAAAAATTGGAAATAAATATGCGTCAATAAATGATGAAAAATCTCTTGGATGTAAAGTTGCATTTTATATATATATATATGAAAACACATTATTGCTGCTAAAAAATGTACAGGGAGAAGTTGAAGGTTAACTTAACTCAGCCTAATAGGCACTTCCATGAATAGTAGTATGTTTCTATTCTTGCATGTTTGTTTTTGTTGTTTTGTATAAACCTAGCTTTGTAAAGTGTAACATGTCACTGTAATTAGTATGCACACTGTACCTTGAAACCGAACAAACTAGGGTTATTATCTGTACTTTGTCAAGGCAAGGTGTGACATTGGATAAATAAGGCATACTTTTGGGATTTTATAAGGAAAACTGTCTGGAAGAATACTGTGGCTTTTCTCTTTATTTTCTACTTATCATTTCTGCCATAGTATTAAATCCAAAAGAACAGCAATTATTTCTCTTGGGACTAGAATGAGACACAAATGTTATGTGGCTAAAGTAAAATAACTCTGCCATCACTGTTTATTTTTCTTTCCACTGAGCTTGTTTTCTTTTCTTAATTTTCCATTTTCATTTCCTGCATGGGGTCTACTCACTGCCTTTCCTACCATCTGTTACCCATCTTCTTTCCACTAGAGAAAATTTAATAGAGTTTAAGGCCAATAACTTCATACGTATTTCCTTTCCAATTTTTTTTTCTAAAATCCACATTGGTTAAAAAAAAAACTCACCATAAGATGTAGAGCTGTCTCACATAAGGCATTTATTTTACAGAGAGAAAAAAACACTTCTGTAGCTTCTATTTGTAAACGGAATTCCGGTTTAACTCAGTGCTTCTGATTTCACTAAAGCATATATTGCATTAAATTCTTTATAATTTTCTAGTACAGAATCCTAAGACAATAATTTAGCTGCTTGAGAGTTTTTATTTTTTTTTAAAAGGTTAAGTGCTAATTTGTTAAAACTTTTCAAATTTGTCACTTACACAAGCCTCAGCACTAATTACTGCCCTGAGATGATGGCATGCAACTTCCAGCTAGAAAAGAGCAGTGAAGTAGCATCTCAGGATACCATCTTTCTGACCAAGGAGCTGTTAACATGTGTCCAGAGGCTATTTAGTTCTGGACGAAATTCTTCTAATGCTAATGAGTCGGTTCCATTAGAATTCTACTATCACCCTCTTATACTATATCTGTTTGAGCCTTTTGTTGTTTGTTTTTTTTTAACCGTTGCTATTTCTCTGTCACTCTATCTATCCAACCATTCATCTACTCAGTTTTTATCTTTTAACAGTTTTGTCAGTTGGGAGAAGGAGGATTTTTAAATATTTTAATTATTAAGCAAAACAAATATGTATATGTGTCTTTAAATTCATTGAATTTATTTTGGTAGGGCATAAATTAAATGTGTTTAAAATTTCTAATATCTACAGACATGGGAGTTTTCTTTATATTGTATCTAGAGAGAATAAAAATACATTCTAATAATATATGTGGGATAAATATTTGTTCATTTTTTAGCTTACAGACTGATAAAAAATGTGTAAAGTTAGAAAAAAATTGTTTGTGTATGTGTACTCTAACACTCTGAGGTCATTAAGTTATTTGATTTGTTATTAAAGTTCTAGGCAAATAATATTATATATCAGAAACTGTAATTGTGTTTCTATTTTTTACATTTGCATGTGTTCTGAAATCAATTTTTCTGCATTAGGAAAAGTATATTCAGATTTCAACCCCTTCTCACTACCTTTATGGCCACAAACATGGTTTCAGTCACTATCATCTTGCATTAGAGATATTGATATAAATGGCTCCCCAATTCTTTCTTGTCACCATGTATTCTCATAGTAGTGATTTCTTTGAAACACTCTTTTGTCCTAATTTCTTCAAGGGCTTCCATTTCACTCAGAGGAAAATCCTGATTTAAATATTCTAATATAAAAATTAGAAACTCTGTTATTTCTTTGAACTCCTCCCATTCATCTCCCTCTTCCTCATCCCTCCAGCCATGCTAGTCAGCTTGGTGTTCCTTTAAAATCCTTGGGTATGTTCCTTCCTTAAGGTTTTTTGTCCAGAATCCTCTTAACATATAAACACATGGATGACTTGTGCATCGTTTTTCAGTTTTTGGTTAAATTGCCTTTTCACTGAGATTTACTGTGAATATTATTTAAAATTAAATGGTTTTGTCACACTTGTAACTCTGTCTCCTTTTCTCCTCTGTAAATATATTCATTTGGTTGTTTTGTAGTTGATCATTTTCTGTCTCTACATCATACAATGGAACCTCCAGGAAGGAAGGGACTTCCCTTTTGTTCATCAATGCATCTCAATCCCTGAGAGCACTACCTGGTAGGGGATCAAGGCACATTTGGTAAGTGAATATATCTAAGTGTTGCATTTAGGTCAGCAATACACCTCAAAATATCAGGCTGATTGTACTTTGTTTATTACCTACTCTTCTCTCTCACTTTTAGATCAAGGCTGCTTTTCCTTCACCTGAATTCGTCATGAATCAGAAACAAAAATGTAGAGATATACATGGAACTGAATTTATTTTGAGGGGGAAACCAGGCGAAACTAGTTTTGGATAAGAATAGAGTAAAACCGGAAAGATAACTCATAACAAATAGGAAGATAAATATAATATATGGATTTGAGGGTCAAGGGTGAGAAACCACCAACAGCAAGGACCAGGGAACAGGTACAAAAAGTCTCTTGAACAAGCTGTTCTCAGGTGTGAATTGAGCTGCACCAAGTCAGTATTTGTAGCCATTTACTGCTATCCTGAAAGGAAATGCAGTTCCTTAACAGCAATATTAAAAAAAAAAAATGATAAAAATAAGAAATTCTATCAGTAGCAAAATATTAAATATGTTATACTCCATTCACATTATGCGACATAATAGAGCTGTAAAAATGTTTGGTTATAGCTACTATATAATATGAATATACATGTAGTATGTGTATACATATTGTATATATACATATACATATAAATAAATACAAACAAATGTGAATACATGTTTCCCTAAAACATTATATATTTTATTCTGTGCATTTACAGAAGAGTGAGGGTGGGGTTGAGTAGGGCTTGCAAAAAACTTAAATTTTCCTTTATAAATCGTTGATTTTATTTTTTTGAGATGGAGTTTAGCTCTTGTTGCCTAGCCGGCTTCCTTCTCACCACCCTCATTCATTAATCCTGACAATTGTAAAGTGTACATTGCTCCATGTGATTTCCACAGAAGCTGGATCCTCTGTAAGAGGGCTCTTCTTTCTTTCTTTTTATGCTTCATAACCTATAGCACTAACAGATTAGTTTTTGTTTTTATTTAATTCCCCAGTGAAGTTCTGCTGAAGTTTAGGAATCCCCAAATATCCCCAGTGAAGTCTAGTAGTCTCAAACACACATTCTGCTTTTATTACCATCAATGCATGTCATGTTTGTGGAAATATTGATACACAGATAAATCCCTTGTTTCTAGCAATGTCACAGAATGATAATATTGTATTTATTTTATTAGTTTGCCACTTATGTAGAAAATTAAGGAAAAATGAGGTCAATTTTTTGGACTTAGAATATCATCTTACACTTGGAATCCAAAATTCTATGCTAAATAATTAGGTATTAATGGAATACATATGGGTCTGTAAGTATATTAATCTATTGAATATTACCAAGAAAACAAACCTTACAATATTTAATAGCTGCATACATTTAAACATTACTTCTAAATTTATATTTGTATTTGTATTTTAAGCCAGGACAAAGTAGCCTTAAAATATACCTGTAGGCAAGAAAGAGCAGCAAAACTATTGTGGCAGTCTTTGTAAGAATAATGTTTAAAGACACAAGATGTGAAAATTGAATAAATGTAAGAAAAATTTTTACATAAAGAGAAACAATTTTCTAAGTGTTAGTTTTAGCATCAAAGTTAGAAAATACCCTCAATAAACTCGGCATTGATGGAATGTATCCCAAAATAATAAAAGTTATTTACAACAAACCAACAGCCAATGTCATACTGAATTGACAAAAACTGGAAGCATTCCCTTTGAAATCCAGCACTAAACAAGGATGCCCTCTCTCACCACTCCTATTCAATATAGTACTGGAAGTTCTAGCCAGAGCAATGAGGCAAGAAAAAGAAATAAAGAGTATTCAAATAGGAAAGGAGGAAGCCAAATTGTCTCTAATTGCAGATGACATGATAGTATATCTAGAAAACCCCATCATCGCAGCCCAAAAACTCCTGAAACTGATAAGCAACTTCAACAAAGTCTCAGGATATAAAATCAATGTGCAAAAATCACGAGCATTCCTATACACCAATAACAGACTTAAAGAGAGCCAAATTAAGAACAAACTGTATTCACAATTGCTATAAAGAGAATAAAATACCAAGGAATAAAACTTACAAGGAATGTAAGGGACCTCTTCAAGGAAAACTACAAACCACTGCTCAACGAAATAAGAGAGGACACAAACAGATGGAGAAACATTCCATGTTCATGGTTAGGAAGAATCAATATCATCAAAATTGCCATACTGCCCAAAGTAATTTACAGACTCAATGCTATCCCCATCAAGCTACCATTGACTTTCTTCACAGAACTGGAAAAAAACACCTTGAACTTCATATGGAACCAAAAGAGAGCCCGCATAGCTAATCAATTCTAAGCAAAAAGAACACAGCAGGAGGCATCACACTACCGGACTTCAAACTATACTACAAGGCTACAGTAATCAAAACAGCATGGTACTGGTGCCAAAACAGAGATATAGACCAATGGAACAGAACAGAGGCATCAGAGGAAACAAAACATATCTACAACTATACAATCTTTGATAAACCTGACAAAAACAAGCAATGGGGAAAGGATTCCCTGTTTAATAAATGGTGTTGGGAAAATTGGCTAGCCATGTGCAGAAAGCAGAAACTGGACCCCTTCCTGACTCCTTATACTAAAATTAACTCCAGATGGATTAAAGACTTAAACATAAGACCTAACACTATAAAAACTCTAGAAGAAAGTCTAGGCAAAACCATTCAGGACATAGGAGTAGGCAAGAACTTCATGACCAAAACACCAAAAGCATTGGCAACAAAAGCCAAAATAGACAAATGGGACCTAATCAAACTCCATAGCTTCTGCATGGCAAAAGAAACAGTCACTAGAGTGAATCGAAAACCAACAGAATGGGAAAAAATTTTGTAGTTTACCCATCTGGCAAAGGACTGATATCCAGAATTTACAAAAAACTCAAACAGATTTACAAGAAAAAAACAAACAAGCCCATTCAAAAATGGGCAAAGGATATGAACAGACACTTTACAAAAGAAGACATACATGAGGCCAACAAACATATGAAAAAATGCTCATCATCACTGCTCATTAGAGAGATGCAAATTAAAACTACATTGAGATACCATCTCATGCCAGTTAGAATGGGAATCATTAAAAAATCTGGAGACAACAGATGCTGGAGAGGATGTGGAGAAATAGGAACAGTTTTACACTGCTTTTGGGAGTGTAAATTAGTTCAACCATTGTGGAAGACAGTGTGTCAATTCCTCAAGGACCTAGAAATAGAAATTCCATTTGACCCAGCAATCCCATTACTGGGTATATATCCAAAGGACTATAAATTGTTCTACTATAAGGACACATGCACACGAATGTTCATTGCAGCACTGTTTACAATAGCAAAGACCTGGAACCAACCCAAATGTCCATCGATGATAGACTGGACTGGGAAAATGTGGCACATATACACCATGGAATATTATGCAGCAATCAAAAATGATGAGTTCGTGTCCTTTGTAGGGACATGGATGAATCTGGAGAACATCATACTCAGCAAACTGACACAAGAACAGAAAATGAAATACTGCATATTCTTACAATGAGAACACATGGACACAGGGAAGGGAGCACTACACACTGGGGTATATTGAGGGGAATAGGAGAGGGACAGCAGAGGGGGGATCTGGGGAGGGATAGCATGGGGAGAAATGCCAGATGTGGGTGAAAGGGAGGGAGGAAGGCAGCAAAGCACACTGCCACGTGTGTACCTATGCAACTATCTTGCATGTTCTGCACATGTACTCCAAAACCTAAAATGCAGTAAAAAAAAAAACAATGAAAATATTCTACATTCTCTCCTAGAGATAAATTCTAAAAAATGAATATTAAGAGACTCTAAAATTAGGAGAATTTTTAAAAACATTATAAGATGATTCTTGACAAATATCAATAATCAGAAAGACTCCTACTCTTGTCAAAGAAGAAAACAGATAGCTTGAGAAAGGAAAAATAAGTAAAATTACAGTCAGTAGCAACAACATTGTGAGGGTTTATATTTTTGTGGTGTCCTTTTTGGATCCTTCAAAAGTCTAGAACTTTAGAGAATGTAATTGAGAGAAATAAATTCATACAAACATTGCCATTCATGTGAAAAATCTTTCCTTGAGAATTAATGTGATTCTAATCATATATAGTTAGAATTGACTATATATAGTTAGAATTAACTACATATACTTAGAATTATGTACAGTTAAAATTAATTATGTATCGTAAGAATTTACTTTGTGTAGTTAGAATTTACTGTATATAATTAGAATCACAGTAATCCTCAACTATATGTGTATGAATATATAGTTGTGTTTATACACATACACACTTGTGCATGCTGTTTCTGTATTAAAAATAAAAATTAACAGATATTTATGTAGAGCGATCTATAATATTTGAAAATAAGCATTTATAGGCTGGATGAGGTGACTCAAGCCTGTAATCCCAGCACTTTGGGAGGCTGAGGCAGGTGGATCACAAGGTCAGGAATTTGAGACCAGCTTGGACCACGTGGTGGAAAATTGTGTCTACTAAAAGTACAAAAATTAGCCGGGCATGATGGCACATGCCTATTGTCCCAGCTACTTGGAAGGCTGAGGCAGGAAAATTGCTTGAACCTAGGAAGTGGAGGTTACAGTGACCCAAAATCACACCATTGCCCTCCAGGCTGTGCAACAGAGCAAGACTTTGTAAAAAAAAAGGAAAGAAAGAAAAAAGGAAAGAAATAGAAAAGAAAAGAAGCATTTGTGACAAATGTTTAATAAATACACAAAACTGTACACAAACTGCTGAAGCATAAATGATGGTGTTAGCTGATTAAATTCTAATATTTCTGTGTTATCTGTACAAGTGATTCAATAGAAATATTACTTAATGATTTTATTTTATTTTAAATTTTTTATTTCCAACCTTTATTTAAGTTCAGGGGTACATGTGCAAGATGTGCAAGTTTGTTACATAGGTGCATAAGTTTGTTCTCACACTGCTATAAAAAATACTCAAGATTAGGTAATTTATAACTGAAAGAGGTTTAATTGACTCAGAGTTTCACATGGCTGGGGAGGTCTCAGGAAACTTACCATCATGGCAGAAAGTGAAGGGGAAGTAAACACTTTCTTCACAAAGCATCAGGAGAGAGATGAACAAAGGAGGAACTTCCAAACATTTATAACACCAGCAGATCTCATGAGAACTCACTCATGATCAGGAGAACAGCATGAGGGAAACTCCCCCTCCCTCCCTTGACATGTGAGGATTACAAGTCCGTCTATTGACAAATGGGAATTACAATTCAGTATGAGATTTGGATGGAGACACAGACTCAAATTATATGAACAGATAAACATGTGCTATGTTGGTTTACTGCACAGATCATTTCATCACCCAAGTATTAAGCCCAGCATCCATTAGCTATTCTTCCTGATCTTCTCCCTCCTCCTACTCTTCACTTTGACAGCTCCAAGTATGTGTTGTTCTCCACCATGTGTTCATGTGTTCTCATAATTCAGCTCTCATTCGTAAGTGAGAACATTCAGTATTTGGTTTTCTGTTCCTGCATTGGCTTGCTATACAGAATTGCTACTCAAGGAAAATGAATTCCAGCTCTAGTCATGTTCCTGCAAAGGACATGATCTCATTCCTTTTTATGGCTGCATAGTATTCCATAGTGTACATGCAACACGTTTCCTTTATCTACTCTATCACTGATAGGCTTCTAGGTTGATTCTATGTCTTTGCTATCGTGAATAGTGTTGCAATAAACATACACGTCCATGTATCTTTATAATAGAATGAGTTATATTTTGGGGGGGTATATACCCAGAAATAAGGTAGGTGAATCAACTGATGTTTCCTGCCTCTATGTATTTGAGCAATAGCCACAATATCTTCCACAGCGATTGAACATATTAACACTCCCAACAACAGTTTAAAAGCATTCCTTTTTCTCCACAACCCCACTAGGATCTTTTTTTTTTTTTTTTTTTTTTGCTTTCTAGTAATAGCCATTCTGACTGTTGTGAAATGGTATCTCATTGTGGTTTTGATTTGCATTTCGCTAATGATCAGTGTTGTTGATCTTTTTTTCATATGTTTGTTGTCCACATGTGTATCTTCTTTTGAGAAGTGTCTATTCAAGTTCATTCCCCATTTTAAAATTATTTTTCTTCTAAATTTAAGTTCTTGGTTGATGCTGGATGTTAGACCTTTGTCAGATGAATAGATTGCAAAATTTTTCTCCTATTCTGTAGGTTATCTGTTTATAGTTTCTTTTGTTGTGTAGAGCTCTTTAGTTTAATTAGATCCCATTTGTCAAATTTTGCTTTTATTGCAATTGCTTTGGGAATCTTTGTCATGAAATCATTCCCTGTGCCTATGTCCTTAATGATATTGGCTAGATTTTCTTCTAGGATTTTTATAGTTTTGGGTTTTACATTTAAGTCTTTAATTCATTTTGAGTTGATTTTTGTATATGGTATTAAGTAGACCAGTTTCAATTTTCTCCATAGGGCTAGACAGTTCTCCCAGCATTATTTATTAAATGGAGAATTCTTTCCCAACTGCAGATTTTCATCAGGTTTGTCAGGTTCATCAAAGATCAGATGGTTGTAAGTGTGTGGTCTTATTTCTGAGTTCTCTATTCTGTTCCATTGGTCTATGTGTCTGTTCTTGTACAAGTACCATGTTGTTTTGGTTACTGTAGCCTTGTAATATAGTTTGAAGTCAGGTAGCATAATGCCTCCAGATTTGTTCTTTTTGTTTCAGATATCCTTAGTTATCCAGGCTCTTTTTTAGTTTTATATGAATTTTAAAATAGTTTGTTTCTCATTCTGTGAAGATGGTCAATGGTGGTTTAATGGGAATAGCACTGAATTTATAAATTCCTTTGGGCAGTCTGACCACTTTCATGATATTGATTCTTCCTATCCATGAGCATGGAATGTTTTTCCATTTGTCATCTCTGACTTCTTTGAGCAGTAGTTTGTAGTTCTCCTTGAAGAAGTCCTTTATTTTTCTTGCTCATTTTATTCATAGGTATCTTATTCATTTTGTGGCAATTGTGAATGAGAGCATATTCATGATTTGGCTCAAAGCTTGCCTTTTCTTTGTTTCTAGAAATGCTGGCATTTTTGCCCATTGATTTTATATCCTGAGCCCTTGCTGAAGTTGCTTATTAGCTTAAGAAATTTTGGGCTGAACTGATGGAGATTTCTAGATATAGGATCATGTCATCTGCATACAAAGTTAGATTACCTTCCTCTCTTTCTATTTTAATGCATAATGCATTTTATTTCTCTCTCTTGCCTGAGTGCCCTGGCCAGAACTTCCAATACTATTTTGAATAAGAGTAGTGAAAGAGGGCATCTTTGTCTTTTGCTGCTTAACAAGGGGAATGTCTCCAGCTTTTGCCTGTTTATATGATAGGCAACAGCTGTGAATTTGTCATATATGGCTCTTATTATTGTGAGGTATGCTCCTTCAACACCTAGTTTATTGAGAGTTTTTAATGAGAAGGAATATTTAATTTTATCATAGACATTTTCTGCATCTATTGAGATAATCATGTGGTGTCTGTCTTTAGTTTTGGTTATGTTATGAATAACATTTACTGTTTTGCATATGTTGAACCAGTCTTGTATCCCATGGATGAAGACTACTTGATCATGGTGAATAAGCTTTGTGGTGTGCTGCTAGATTCAGTTTGCCAGTATCTCATTAAGGATTTCTGCATCCATGTTCATCAAGGATATTGTCTTGAAGATGTCTTTTTTGTTGTATCTCTGCTAAGTTTTAAGGTCAGGATGATGCTGGCCTCATAGAATGAGTTAGGAAGGAGTCTCTGCTTTTTAGTTTTTTTGAATAATCTGAGTAAAAATGGTACCATCTGTTCTTTGTATCTCTGATAAAATTCAGCTGTGAATCCAACTGGTCCTGGACTTTTTTTTTTTTTTTTTTTTTTTTTTTTTTTTTTTTGGTGGTGGGCTGTTTAATACTAACTCAGTTTTGGAACCTGTTGTTGGTCTATCAGGGATTCAATTTCTTCCTGCTTCAGTCTTGGATGGGAGTATGTGTCCCAGAATTTATCCATTTCTTCTAGATTTTCTACTTTATAGGCTGCTGCCCAAAGTATCACCAACTAGGTGGCCTTGAAAACTGGAATGTATTGTCTTATAATTCTGGAGGCTAGAACCTGAGATCAAGGTGTTGACAGGGTTATTTTCTTCTGAAAGTTGTGAAGGATAAAAATCTGATTCATGTCTATCTCCTGACATCTGGAGTTTCACTAAAAATCCTTGGCATTACTTGGCTTATAGAAGCATCACTCCGGTATCTGCCTTGATGCTCCCAAAGTGTTTTCCTTGTATACATGTCTGTGTCCATATTTACCCCAAATTATTCCTTATAATTTATAAGGAGACTAGTCATATTGAATTAGGGTTATAACCTACTCCCATGTGACCTAATTTTGACTAATTATATTTGCAACAAACCTGCTGCCAAACAAGTTTAAATTCTGTGGTATTGAGGGTAAGTACTTCAACATCTGAATTCTTGAAGGACACAGTTCAAAGATTGCAGTCATAAAGAATATTTTCCAAAAAATACTTTCCAAACAAGTCCCTGAATACAATAAATAGAAAATGAAATGGAGCTTAAAATATGTCTTTCCAATATAAAATGAAAAGTCCTATGGATCCTTAACTCTTCAAGGCAAAAAATAACCGTGTTAAGACCTTAAAGGGCAAATTTGAGTTACTTTGTTTCATTTACTTATCTTTTGTTAAATTTGATACCGTATTTAAAATATATTGTGCCATTGCATCATCTCAAGACTGGTGTAATGAACAGGTTATAATACTTAGCAGTATCAATGATGATGATAAACATTGAACAGGCAACAGAGGGGAACATGGTGTTTTGTGCTACAAAAGGGAGAAGAATTTAGAGAACTTTTGCAGATATTGAGTTGAATTTAAAATGTTCTATCAGAAAAGTAGTTTTAACATCAAGAAAAAGAAAGAAATTACCAGTGTAATGAAAGTGGCACTTTATCAGAGATATCTACTGCTTAATTAAGGTTCAGTTTTTATAGAGAAATAGTATAAATTACCCAAAAAGTTATCAAAATTGGCTGCTAGAATGTAATTTAAGCACAGAGTAAAAGGAGGATTTGAGAAGATGTAGTTCATTAACATTCTGTATAGTTTAATAAATATGAAGAAGAGATGATTATAACATTTAAGTTCAATATGAAAAGAATGAATTTTCAGTTAATTTCAGTAATTTGCAGTTATATGCCTTTTCTGTTTTCCGGCATTCACTACTTGTAAGTCAACAAAAAACATTTCTGAAAACAAAATTATACTTTAAATAGTTGTCTTTACATTTTAGAGTCATATTCTAATATATTAAAAAAACATTTTATAGAACTGTTTTATTGTTCATGTGGTTATTAGGTATTTGCAATTTCCAGATAAATAATTGGCTCTATATTCTGTTCATACCCACATATTCCAACACAGGACACTTAATATTTCCATAAAAATAAAAGTGCTGGTGAAAATGTGTCCATTTTTATAGTCTATTTACTCAGCATTATTGCTCATTCATAGTTATTTATATGTTATTTTCCTTCATTTTCTGCAATAGTTATCATATCTCAAACTGACAGCTTCCAAAATGAATGTTGAGTTCAATTCTTTTCTGTGGATATAGGTGGAATTGATTACCATCCTCTTTGATACTCAAGGGATTATTTTCTGAATTGCTGCACTTAAGCAAAATATTTAATGCTTATGCATATAGGGCTAAATATAGAATAGACACTTAAGAAATGTTTTTTAAGTAAATGAATGTGCTATGGGATAGACGAAGAACTAAGAATATGACCAAATGAATGTAGTAATCAGTGAATGGCAAGGCAAACTACTAACCCCAAAGTATAAAAATATTTTTCTTTTATGGATTTGCCGATTTTTATCAACTAGATATTATTACCATCTAATCTAATGAGGCGGGTGTTGATAACTGTGTATTATTTAATTACTGAGAATAGTACTCTTGAAGAAAATCATATAAAAGAATTACACTAGGAGGGAAACATCATCCCCAATTATAAAGATTCAGAAATAATTGTGCACTATCCTTAAATTAATACATATATACATATATAACATATATATGTACATGTAATTTGCAGCTGTGAGTTTATTGTGTATGAAAGATAAAGCAGCTTTATATTTAAATTGTTTTTTGAATCACACTTAAGCAAATACTTAACACTTGCACAAAATCATCTCTAACTTTAGAGAGTAAATTATTTCTAATACTTAGTGCTTTGTAAATTTCTCTACACATGAAATACATTGCAAATGACATTGTAATTCAAATTTGTAATACTTTGGTAGTCATTTTTTCTAAACAATTTCAGAAGTACATTATTAGAGATTTATATATTTTACTGTTGTCATGCACATTTCAGCAAAAATTATATGGGATGTTTTTGTTTCATGTAACTGTACTATTTTAATATGATGGATGACTTCTACTTTAGTCCTTGAGTATACTTCTTATTACAGAAATTTTTCTGCTTCGTTCATTCATTTTTTTTTCAGATTTTATGGTGATAACTTGTTTGTAAAACATATTTTGTTTCTAACTTGTTAAATACAATGTTTTCTTCATTATCTTACATGAAAAAGTGTTTATGTACAAACAAATATCATACTTTTGCACTGAGAAATGATGGGGGCTTTTTGCTTTTAGTTTATATTTACAGCATTACCCTAGGTTATGATTTTACAGTTTATATATAGATTTTGGGTATCTTAATAATATCTTAAAAACATCCCTTTGTAGTATTTATTTATTTCCCTTAAATATAATAAACTTAATCTTTGAGACATAGATCTATGATTTTTAAAATGCCTCAAATGTTATTATGTGACATTTTATAATGATTAACTTCTTTTCCTCTGGAAAATAAAATTCAATTGGTAAAAGGAATAAATAAAAACAGACAAACACCAAAGAATGCTAGAATACTAAATTTTATTAACTAATATTAGGACAATTAAGTACATATGTAACCATGCTAGAAATAAATTTGAAAATATGCTTTTAATAATTTGAAATGCATTAAACTTTTTGTATATTGTATACCATTTATTTTCTTAAGTCATGAAGATATTAATGATTTATTTTAATTTTTTCAAAGTCAAAACTATGTAAATTATATTTTGCATAGTCAAAATAATGTTATATAGCATCATTTATAATTTTTCAAACAGTTACATTTTTATAAACTGTGTTAAATATTAATTTTCTTATATAAAGTTAATGTTTACTTGCACATTTTCATATATAATTTAATGTTTACTTGCACTTCATTTTCATAATGAAGTAGATCACTTCATTATGAAAAATATATTGATAGTATCAAGATCAATGAGAAGGAATATCAAGGAAAACTCAACAATAGGAATAGAAAAATTAAATATTTACTTCATGTTTCACAACAATTTTAACAATGTAGCGACTCTAAGTGCCCTATTCCAAGTATAAACATGTTTGTGATATATCATTGCATTTAAAATGTTTCCCCAACCTTTGATTTATGAACAATATTTCAATGGCTTTGCTGAGTCAACCGTAGAACTCAAAAGTTCTTATTCAAACCTTTCCTTATTCCTGCTTATGTTGCCTGTGCTAGAATTGTCAGTGTTGTGGGACAGAGGAAACAAGGTGAGCCCCAGTAAAAGTTTTCACTTCCTTTACTGTAAGAACCCTTCACCTGTAAACATAACTACTAAAGTCTAAAAATATAATATTTAGGCTGTATTGCATGCAGTCTGGCCTGTGACTAAGTTCTTGCAAATCATTAATAGAAGTGTTGCAAGGAATCTTCTTTTCTTAAATATATATATACATATATATATGTGTGTGTGTGTGTGTATACATATATGTTGACACATACATACATGTGTATGTGTATATATGTATATATGTACACACATACATACATGTTTATGTGTATATGTATATTCTTTTACTTTAGGTTCTGGGGTACATGTGCAGACAATGCAGGATTGTTGTATAGGTACATACATGGCAATGTGGTTTGCTGCCTCCATCCCCCTGTCACCTTTATCTGGCATTTCTCCCTATGTTATACCTCCTTACTCCCCATTGTTCCTCCCCTATTCTCCCCCAATAGACCCCAGTGTGTGATGCTCCCCTCCCTGTGTTCATGTGTTTTCATTGTTCAACACCCGCCTGTGAGTGAGAACATTTGGTGTTTGTTTTTCTGTTCTTGTGTCATTTGGCTGAGAGTGATGATTTCCAGATTCATCCATGTCCCTAAAAAGGAAAATGAACGGATCAATTTTTATGGTTGCATAATATTCCATGGTGTATGCGTGCCACATTTTCCTTGTCCAGTCAATCATTGATGGGCATTTCGGTTGGTTCCAGGTCTTTGCCATTGTAAACAGTGCCACAATGAACATACATGTCCATGTGTCTTTATAATACAATGCTTTATAATCCTTTGGATATATACCCAGTAATGGGATTGCTGAGTCAAATGGAATTTCTATTTCTAGGTCCGTGAGGAATCACCACACTGTCTTCCAAGATGATTGAACTAATTTACACTCCCACCAACAGTGTAAAAGTGTTCCTGTTTCTATACATCTCTCCAGTATCTGTTGTCTCCAGATTTTTTAATGATCACCATTCTATCTGGTGTGAGGTGGTATCTCAATGTGGTTTTGATTTGCATTTCTCTAATGACCAGTGGTGATGAGCATTTTTTCATAAGTTTATTGGCCTCATAAATGTCTTCTTTTGAAAAGTGTCTGTTCATGTCCTTCACCCACTTATGAATGGGTTTGTTTGGTTTTCTCTTGTAAATCTGTTTTAGTTCTTTGTAGATTCTGGACTTTTGCCCTTTGTCAGATGGGTAGATTGCAAAAATTTCCCGTTCTGTTGGTTGCTGTTTCACTCTAACGATTGTTTCTTTTGCTGTACAGGAGCTCTGGAGTTTAATTAGATCCCATTTATCTATTTTGGCTTTTGTTGCCAATGTGTTTGGTGCTTTAGTCATGAAGTCCTTGCCTATGCCTATGTCCTGAATGATTTTGCTTATGTTTTCTTCCAGGGTTTTTATGGTGTTAGGCTTTATGTGAGAAATCTTCTAAGAGTCCTTTGTCAAAGACAGTTCAAACATTTTGTTTTTCTTTTTTAGATTGCCTGGAATAAGGATGGGATACCTAGAGCTCTGGACCATGTACTTCATAAGGGATCAATTGTTTAGGACAAGGGAATATCAATCTCTAAAAACTTCATGGGCTAAGAAGTTTTATCATCATTAGATCACCTGGCTCTTGACAATTATGAGAGAAATATAACTCTACCTTATTGAAGTCATTGATATATGAGTTATGTGCAGCTCAGAAGGAACTTAACATTTACTGCTACAAATGTGTAGTAACAGCTTCTGTTTATAGTATACATCTTAAAATATAAGTTTAAATTCTGCTACTGTTTTATACAAATAAATGCAGCAATGAAAAAACTAATAATGCTTCTTACATAAAACAATCGTGTTAGATATTAGATAGTGGATTTGGATATGGTAGCTAATAGCTCTGCTCTACCCCAGGATACCTCACCATCCCTGCCTAGACCCTTATAAATATGAGGCTTTATTAAGGAATTTGAAATGACTCCCTCTGAGTGTATTAACTGTACAAATTGAACACTGAAAATGGCACAATTAATATTAAGTTTTCCACTAATTGGCATAGGGTGAAATTTGGGTAGAGGGTAAGGATTTGACAGATTAAGCCGTTTGACAAGCATAAATACTACATAAAATCTAGCTGCTTTTAACTGCTCTAGAGGCAAGCTAGTCAGGCCAAATGCATTGATATGGATAAAACAACTCAGTATTAGGAAATATGTTAAATATCTAGGAACTGTCAACTAGATTAGTTAGTTAAATTCTGAACTCAGATGGTTCATTTAGTCACTGAGAGACAAATTTTGGAACATCCCTGGAATATTGAAGGTGAAGAAACCCAATGACGCAGAGAGAATAGAAATTTTGTAGTGGCCTGTTATGAGTAGCCTACGGATATCCAGGTGTCCTTTTCATCAGGCTCCCTAATTATTACATTGTGCCTCCATGGTTATTCAGTTCAATTCAAGCAACTTGTTTCCAGGTGGTTGGCATTACCTCTGAAAAATGGTTCTTCAAATGGGCTGTAAGTTAGTAGGTTAGGCACTTAACAATGAAGGTAAACAGATTATCCATGGTGAACATGGTTCTATTTTTAGTGTCTATGGATAGCCTCAATATTTGTCATGTAGTCACTTTGTGCATGGATCCACAATTCATGCTTGGTCATTAGAATTATTCACCTTGGGCAGTAAGAACATTAACCTCTTTTTCTGTCTGTTGGTTCAGTGGCATAAATTTCAAAAATGTTGGCAGGTGGGTGAGGAGTCAGCCTCAACTTTCAAACCACTGGAGATGTGAATATTTTTCTAGGGAGAAATATTTACCCATTGAGCATCAAAACTTCCAGATGTCGTAATCTGATTCAAGATTTGAAGAAACAATATCTTACATATATCTTACAATATTTTATGTATCTTGATTTGTAACTGGGAGAGAGCTCAAGCCCCTGTCTTCTACCCAGTTCTCAAACCAAGGTTTTCTTACTAAGGAGTAGTTGTCACTACATCCTCTCAGACAAGGCTTGTATAACTAAATTTCTAGCATATCATCCCATCATTCTACTTGAGCCTGCTCTTTCTAATTATGTCTTCAAACCTGTTAATCCTGTGTATGCGATCAAATTTTTATACTTTCTTTATGAAAAGGTAAGGAAACTGGTCCTATAAGATTACAATTTGATGCATAGACATTCTGTAAGACCATGAAAGGTAATAAGCTGTAAGGATGGCGGTCCAGTTTTAATTTTTTTTTTTTACATGTAACTGGTCAGTTCTGCCAGCACCATTTCATAAATATGAAACCTTTCTTTATTGCTTGTTCTTGTCAGGTTCATCAAAAATCAGATGGTTGATGTGTAGATTTATTTCTGAGTTTTCTATTCTGTTCCATTGATCTGTGTGCCTGTTTTTGTACCAGTACCATGCTGTTTTGGTACTGCAGCCTTGTAGTGTAGTTTTAAGTCTGATAGCATGATGCTTCCAGCTTTGTTCTTTTTGGTTAGGATTATTCTGGCTATACAAGCTCTTTTTTGGTGGCATAAAAATTAAAAAAAAAAAATTCTGATTCTGTGAAGAATATCAATGGTAGTTTAATGGGAATAGCATTGAGTCTATAAATTGCTTTGGGAAGTGTGGCCATTTTCATGATATTGATAATCATATCTATGAACATAGAATGTTTTTCCAACTGCGTCATCTCTTGATTTCCTTGAGTGGTGGTTTGTTGTTCTTGAAGAGGTCTTTCACTTTTGTTGTGAGCTATTATCTTAGGTATTTTATTCTCATTGTGGCAAAAATTAACTGAAGATGGATTAAAGACTTAAATGTAAAATCCAAAACTATAAAAACCCTAAATGAATATCTCGGTCATACCATTCAGGGCCTAGGCAAGGGCAAAGATTTTATGATGAAATCACCAAAAGCAATTGCTACAAAAGCAACAATTGACAAATGGGATCTAATTACATTAAAGAGTTTCTGCACAGCAAAAGAAACTATCATCAGGCAACCTACAGAATGGGAGAACATTTCTGCAATCTATCTATCTGACAAAAGTCTAATATCCAGAATCTACAGGGAACTTAAGCAAATTACAAGAAGAAAATGAATAATCCCATTAAAAGGTGGGCAGAGGACACAAATAGAGGCTTCTCAAAAGAAGACATACATGAGGACAACAAACATGAAGAAAAGCTCAACATCACTGATCAGAGAAATGAAAATCAAAACTACGCAGTGAACTATTATCTCATTCCAGTCAGAATGGTAATTATTAAAAAGTCAAGAAACAGATGCTAGCGAGATTAAGGAGAAATAAAAACATTTTTATACTCTTGGTAGGGGTGAAAAATAGCTCAACCATTGTGGAAGACAGTGTAGTGATTCCTCAAAGATTTAGAACTTGAAATACTATTTGACCCAGCAATCCCATTACTGGGTATATACTCAAAGGAATATAAAGCTTTCTATTATAAAGATATATGCAAGCATGTGTTCATTGCATCACTATTTACAATAGCAAAGGCATGAAATTAATACAAATTCTCATTAATGATAAACTGGATAAAGAAAATATAGTACTTATACACCATGGAATACTATGCCACCACAAAAGTAATGGGATCATGTCCTTTGCAGGAACCCGGGTGAAGCTGGAAGCCATTATCCTCAGGAAGCTAATGCAGGAACAAAATAACCAAAGACTATGTGTTTTCAATAAGAAGTGAGAGCTGAGCATGTAGTTACAAGAGGCAGAACAATGCACCCTGGGAGCTGTTGGGAGAGGTCAGCGATCATCAGGAAAAATAGCTAATGCATGCCAGGCTTAATGTCTAGATAATGGGTTGATAGGTGCAACAAACCACGATGGCACAGGTTGAACTATGTAACAAACCTGCACATCCTGCACATATGCCCTGAAACTTAAAATGAAATAATTTTTTTTTAAAAGGCAATAATGGCAGAAGCATTGCAATAAAGAAAGGAAATTTAAAACTCAGGTCGTATTGATACTTACGAGAATAAATTGCTGACTCCTCACCAACCAGACATTTTTGAGAAAACAGAAAAGGATGACCAAAGTGAATAAATCTAATTACCAAGCATGAACTGGGATACTGCTACAAAATAGGAGTAAATAAGACTCAAGGGAACTCACTAGTGTTCTTAACACTCCTTTGCTCCATAGGTTTGGCCAACAGAAAATTACTTCTATTAAGACAGTACTGATGTAGACCTAGATAATACAGGAAAAAAAGAGTAGCTTCAGGTCACCTTCATTCCAGAAAATAACCCATTTTATTAGATTTCAAGCAAAAGATAAGGAGAATATGGAGTACATGAAAGAAGAAAGCAATTATTTACGAAGTTAAATCTTGGGATAAGCTGCAGGAGAGTGACTCTGGGAGTGAGAAGAATTAAAAACACAGGCTATACTTTTAGTCAATTTTGTTTTTCTTACCTTTACCCAACCACCATGCCTAAAGGATTTAAGTCACTGAGGGCCTGACAAAATTGACTTTTATTATGTGGTAAGTTTATACTACATGTTCTTTATTCATTTGTTCATTGATGGACAAATAGGCTCATCCTCAATCATGGTTTCTGTTAATAGTGCTGCAGTCAACATGACTGAATTTATTTATTTTGGGTATATATGCTGTAGTGGGATTACTGGATTATCCTCAAAGATGAGTTAACTTATTATACTTTATATATCTATTTTGGGAAAGTGAATTTTTATCTTGAAAAAAGACATATATAAATATATATTTATCTATACATGTATATAAATATATACACTCATACATGTATATATACTTATATTTATATATAAAATATACATATAGCACAAATATATATTTACATTTGTGTATACATATATTAATATTTTGTATATATTATAATTTTAATTCTATTTTTAACCTAAATACTAGAATAGAACAACAAATTGGGAAACTCTGGGGACATAATTTTTTTCATTACGAAAGATTTTATTACATTCATTTTTACATAGGACTTTAGATAACAAGTGAAAGACTAAAAGATTTAAACTACAAAAACAAAAGTATGTGTATATATAACGTATTTTTCTAATGTAATTAAAAAAATCTTTTAAAAGATTGCCTATTCAGTCATTTTCTCTTGTTTGTTTTTATTGTATTTTTAATAATTTATAATTAATAAAGCAACATATTTATTTGGTACAGTGTGATGTTTTAAAATGTGTATGAATTGTGTAATAATTAAATCAGGATATTTAGCATATCAATCACTTCATACATTTATCATTTCTGTGTGGTAAGAACATTCAATATTTCCTGTTCTAGCTATTTTGAAATATATTGAGTTAACCATAGTCACTCCACTGTGAGTAAAACGCCAAAACTTACTCCTATATAACTGAAATTTAGTATACTTTGACCTACATCTCCCCAAGGCCCCCCTCCCATAGCTCCAGTTACCTCAGTTTAGCTCTCTACTTCTAATAGAGTTAGAGTTCAACTATTTTAGATTTCATATATAAGTGGAATCCTTAAGTATTTGTCTTTCTGCACCTGGATTATTTCAATTAACATAATGCCTTTCAGATTCTTTCATGTTCCTGAAAATGACATAATTTTATTCTTTTTCATGGATGAATAGTATTCCATTGGGTATATCACATTTTCTTTACTAATTTATCTCTTGATGTCAATTAAGTTGATTTTTTTATCATGTTTTTTGTTAATGGTGCTGCAGTCAACATGATTGACTTTATTTAATTTGAATATATCCTGTAGTGGGATTACTGGATCACATGGTACTTCTATTTTTGATTTTTTGAGGAGTCTCCACACTGTTTTCCATAATAATGTTAATTTTCATTTTTACTAACAATAAATGAGCTCCTATGATTCCACATCCACACCAGTATTTATTTATTTATTTTGATAACTGCTACTCTAATTGCAGTGAGGTGATATTTCATGATGGTTTTGATTTACATTTTTCTAATGATTAGTGATGTTGGGCATTTTTAGATATATTTATGACCATTTGCATATCTTATTTTAAGCAATGTCTACTTGGGTCTTTTGATTATTAAAAAAATGTGCTATTGAGTTATTTATGAGGTACTTATATATTCTGGATATGAAAACCTTATCAGCTGCGTAGTTTGCCACTTTTTTCGCATTTTGTAGGTTTCTCTTTATTTTGTTGTTTACTTTGCTGTGGCAGCATCCTTTTAGTTTGATGTAAACTCATTTATATATGTTTTCTTTTGTTGCTTGTGTTTTTAGGGTCTTATCCAAAAAATTTTTGTGCAGACCAGTGTCATGAAGTGTTTCCCTTATGTTTTCTTACAATGATATTACCATTTAGAATCTCACATTTAATTCTTGAATTATTTTTAGTTTATTTTTGTTTATGGTAAGAGATAAGGGTTTGGTTTCATTCTTCACTGCCTGTTGTCATCCAGTTTTTCCTACACCATTTACTCATTGGAGTACCTTTCTCCATTGTGCATTTTTAGCAACTTTCTTCATAATAAGTTCACTGTAAGTGTATGGATTTTTTTCTGTGTTCTCTATTCTGTTTTTTTGGTCTATGTGTCTATTTTTATGCCAGCACCATCCTATTTTAGTTACTCTAGCTTTGTAGTATATTTTGAAAACAGAAAGTGTCACGCCTTCAACTTTAGTCTTTTGGCTTAAGGTTTCCATGGCTATTTAGAGTCTTGTGATTTCACGTGAATTTTTGGAGTATCTTTTTCTATAACTCTGGAGAATATTACTGATACCTTGATAACGATCACATTGAATCTGCATATCATTTTGGGTACTATGGATATTTTAACAATATCATTTATTTCAATCTATGAGCATGGAACATCCATTTATTTGTATCTTCTTTAATTGTGATTTTATCTTGCAGGTTTCTGTTGACTAATGAGTAAAGCACATTTTCCTGTTTTTTTAGCTGATCCACTTTGTAGGCATCTTTTCCTGTGTTTGCATGTTTTGATCCATTGAATTGTCTGAGAGTTATGGGTTGAATTGTGTTCTTCAATAATTCATGTGTTGAGTTTCTAGCCCGCAGAAGCTCAGAATGTGACTTTCTCTGGAAGTAAGTTCATTGCAAATGAATTTAGGAAAAATGAGGTAATACTGAAGTAGAGTGGGCTCTAATATAATGTTCTTGATGCCCTTATTGAAAGGGGAAATTTAATTTCTGACACACACACAAGGAGAATACCATGTGAAGATTAAAGCAGACATTGGGATGACATAGCAGAAGTCAATAAATGCCGAAGATTGCCAGCCAATCACTAGTAGCTAGGAGGAAGACATGAAACTGCTTTATTTCCTTATAGCCCTGAGAAGGAATAATCCTGTGACACCTTGATCTTGGATTTCTAACCTCCAAAACTGTGAGACAGTACATTTCTTTGTTTAATCCACTCTGTCTGTGGTGATTTGTTGCAGCAGTTGTAGCAAACTGATGGACTGTCATTTACTGATTTGTAAGAGTACTGTATATATTCTGGATATGAGTTATTTATCAGTAACATGAACTGTAAATTAGTCTGTGATTTGTCCATTCATTTTTTAATGGGCCTCTTGATTAATAAAAGTCGTTAAGATGAATGTAGGTTAAACGTGCATATTCTACTACATGGTTTACATATTTTTGTCCTGTTTACAAAATATTTGCTCGCTTCTAGATCATAAAGATCAAAATATATTTTCTTCTATAAACTTTTATGTATCTTTTATATTTAAGTCTACAATACACCGAGAACTGAGTTTTGTAAATACACTGATGTAAGAGTCACAATTTATAGTTTTGATATTTAATTGGCTCAGCACCAAAACTAAATTCTTCACTTCAGTATATATCACATTTTTATGTGACTCCAGAAGTCACGTAAAAGACTCCTTAAGTCTTTTTCTGGCACTTTATTGTATTCTTCTTGTGTCTGTGTATATTTCTGAGTTAATTGTATATTGTCACGCTTATTGTGTATGTATAATTAATAACTCTATCTGAGAATAAAAGTTCTTTAGCTTCTTTAATACTACTGCAAGATTTCTTGTCTATTATTGGCTCTTTTTCACATAACTTTCAAAAACAGCTTATCAAGGTTTGCCAAAAAACCTGCTGGGATTTTTGTTGTTGTTACATTGAATCAATATATTAATTAGGAGAGATAACATGTTTACAGTGCTGACTTTTCCAAACCTTGAACCTTGAGTAGTGTATTTGCTTAGAGATTATTTAATTGATGGTATTTACGTTTGTAGTTCATATTGGAATGTTATTGTTCTTCTTCTATTAGATATATTACTACGCATTTTATCTTTCGATTGCTATTGGAAACATTCAATTTTTATCTTCTATTTTCTATGTTTTTCCTTATAGTGAGAATTACATTTAATTTTTGACCTTCCTAAATTTCCTTACTAATTATCAGTTGTCTGTAATTTCAAAAACATTTAATATATATATATATATATATATATATATATATATATATATATACACCATCATGCTATATGTAGAAGAAACAGTTTTATTTATTGCCTAATTCCACTCTCTTTTAAAAAATATCTTTTCTTATCACACTGTGACCACAAGTAGCATGTTGGTAGAGCACAAAACAGTTTTTAAAATCTGTAAGATTTTCTCAGATTAAGAATACATATGTTTTTTTTAAGGAAACATTCTGTCATTTTCTTTAATTCACAGTGTAGTCATTTAAAATAGTAAAACTACTAACCTTGGCTTTGCTCCCTAATCATTCTTCAACTGAACACATACTGATTTCCTCTATTGTGTTTCAGTGACACTGTAAATGCTACCTGCCACTCTCTAATTTGCAGTCTATTGTGTAATTTTCATTTCAATTCTCCGTTGTATCTGTAATCCATTTGAAAGTTTTTGTTTATTGCCTTGTGTGAAGCCACTCATAATGTTTATTGACATTAGTTTTTAGAACAGGAGTTTTGGAATCAGGTAAGGCTTATATTTGTGTCAATGAGTTTCTTATTTAACCCTTTTAAATTCTCTTAGTCTGATTATTTTATCTTTTAATATATACTTATAAGACTTTTGTAGGAAAGAAATACATGTAAAGCGTCTAGTATATGGCCAGGCACATGATTAAGGAACGATAAATTATAGTTATGTGAAATATCTATGTCTGTCCTTGTGCTCTTCAAAATTAGATTTTCCTGCAGTTTTATTTTTGAACTTTATTCTTCTCAATGTAGTCTCCTATCTTGAGTAATATCTTATTGTTGCCTTTTAAAATTCAGCTTAACTTTTATCTTCTTTATTCTTCCTGAGCAAATCCAAACTGATTTCTTTCGTCATGTTTTCATAATATTCTCACTTACCACTTGCCACGCTCTGCATTTCAATAACATAGGCTATTCCCTCAAACTTGAATGTGAGTTTTGTATTTGAAAAAAAATTGTGTTTCATTTCTATAATGAAAATCTTGAAACTTTAGCTTTCACGAAGTCATTTAACTTTCCATTTGCAGAGACATTTTTTTCTTTTTTTATACACACACACACACACACACACAATATATATATATGTATATATATACACATATATATGTATATATATATACACACACATACTATATACATATATATACACACACATACTATATACATATATATACACACACATACTATACATATACACTAGGTTCTGGGGTACTAGTGTATATACTTTGGGTTCTGGGGTACATGTGCAGATTTTTGCATAGGTACACACATGACAATGTGGTTTACTGCCTCTATCCCCTTGTCACCTATATCTAGCATTTCTCCCCACATTATTCCTCCCCAGCCTCCCTACACCCTGCTGTCCCTCCCCTAGTCCCCCTCAATAGACCCGGTGTGTGATGCTCCCCTCCCTGTGTCCATGTGTTCTCATTTATTCAACACCTGCCTATGAGTGAGAACATGTGGTATTTGATTATCTGTTCTTGTGTCAGCTTATCACTAATATATGTGGCTGTTTAAATTCATGTCAAGGATTTCATTTTCGTCATTCAGAAAAAATATGTGATGAAAGTATATTGCAGGTAACATATATTATCCAGAAAAGTATAAAGGTAGAATAATATACACACATTAATATAGGCTTACCATTTATGTCAATTTCCTACTCCATTCTCCATTTTTTTTTATTTATTATTATTTTTTTTTCCTGAGAGAGAGCTTCTCTCTGTCTCCCAGGCTGGAGAGCAATGCCCTGAAGCTCTTGAAGCTCGGCCTCCTGGATTCAAGCCATTCTCCCATCCTCAGCCTCCAGAGTAGCTGGAATTACAGGCTCTCGCCACCAATGTTCAGCTAATTTTTCTATTTTTGGCTGAGAAGGGGTTTCGCCATGTTGGCCAGGCTGCTCTGGAACTCCTGGGATTACAGGCATGAGCCACTGTACCCAGCCTCCATTCTGGATTTCTATCCAGATTCTTTCCAAATTTGTTTTGCAAACAATGCTATGGTGATTTTATGCTTCCTTGTAGCATAATTGTTAGGGGTAGGAAATGAGAACTTTAAATTTTATAATTTATTAAATAATCTTCTAATTATTTAAAATATTTACATACCCAACAGCAGTCTATTATTACCTTTTTTCTGTTTTTTTTTTTTTCACATCTGACCAGTATATGCGATTCTGAGAATATGTAATACCTATTAATTTAATATAAAAAAATAATATATTTATAGATAAATTAATATGTTAATTCACCTCTGATTTTTTTCTTATGTTGATTTCATCTTCTTTACTAGGATGTTTGTCTTTTTCATGTTGACATATAGTTTTTTTAAAAAACTGTATGTTTAAATTATCATTTGTTATCTTATATTTAAATATCTGTTCCTAGTTTTTAAATTTTTAGCATTATTATTCTTTTTCATTTTTAATTGTAGAGGGTAGGCATACATATTTATGAATTACATGACATGTTTTGATAAAGGCATAAACTGTAATAATCACCTCAGGGCAAATGGGGTCTCCATCACCTCGAGCATTTGTTTTTTCTTTATGTTACAAAAAACTCTAAATATACTCTCTTAGTTATTTTTGAATACACAATTAATTATTGTTGACTGTAGTTAACAGTCTAGATCTGATTCATTCTATCTAACTATATTTTTGTGCCCATTTACTGTTCACACTCTCCTCTCCCTCTCTTCCCCAATCTCTGGTAAACCATCGTTCAACACCCGGACACTATGAGTTTAATTGATTTAACTTTTGGCTCCCAGAAATAAGTAAGAACTTGTGAAGTTTGTTTTTCTGTGACTGGCTTATTCCACTTCACCTAATCGGCAGTTTCATCCATGTTGTTGCAAATGATAGGATTTCTTTTTTATTGTTACCATGGCTGAATAGTACTACGTTGTGTGTATGTACCACATTTTATTTATTCATTTATCTGCTGATGGACACTTAGCTTGCTTCCAAATCTTAGCTATTGTGAATGGTGCTGCAATAAAAATGGGAATGCAGATATTTCTTCGATATACTGATTTTCTTCCATTGCGGTATATACTTAGCAGTGGGATTGCTAGATCATACGGTAGTTTCATATATATATATATATTCCAAATTGTTCTTTATAGTGGTTGTACTAACTTATATTCTTATCCACAGTGTATGAGGATTCCTTTTTCTTCACATCCTGACCAGCATTTTTAATTGCCTGTCTTTTGAGTGAAAGCCATTCTAACTGAGATAAGATGGTATCTCCGTGTAGTTTTGCCTTTCATTTATTTCTTTGATTTAAGGCAGGGTTTCACTCTATAAGGCAGGCTGGGAGTGTAGTGGAACAATCATGGCTCCCTTGTAGCCTTGATTTCCTGGGTGCAGATGATTCTCCCACTTCAGCCCCAAAAGTAGCTGGGAGTACAAGTGCACACCATCATACCACACTAATTATTGGTGGTGTTTTCTTTTTTTTCTTTTTTTTTTTTTTTTTTTTTGGTAGAGACAGGGTTTCACCATGTTACTCAGACTGGTCTTGAACTGCTATGCTCAAGCAATCTACTTGCCTTAGTCTCCCAAAGTGCTGGGATATCAGGTGTGAGTCAACACACCGAGCCTCATCATTTTTTTGATTTGCATTTCTCTCATGATCCATGATGTTGAGTACCTTTTCATCTAACTGTTTGCCATTTGTATGTCTTCTTTTGCAAAATGTATGTTGATGAAACTAGACCCCTATCTCTTACCATATACAAAAATAAAATCAAAATGGAATAAGACTTAAATCAAAGACCTCAAACTATAAAATTACTAAAGTAAAACTTTGAAGAAACTCTCCAATATATCAGAGAGGGCAAATATTTTTCAAATAATATCCCACAAGCATAGGAAACACAATATAAATGGACAAATGAGATAACATCAAGTTAAAAAACTGCACAGCGAAAGAAACAATCAATAAAGTTAACAGACAACACACAGAGTGGGAGAAAATATGTACAGACTATTCATCAGACAAGCAATTAATACCCAGTATACATAGGAAGCTCAAATTACTCAATAGAATAAATCTAATAATTTAATTAATAAATGGTCAAAGGATTATTCTGCTTTTGATATCACAGAGGTTTAAAATTTTAAGTGTCAAAATCTAACATGCAAAAACATTTAACAAATTTCTCCGTTAAGTTTTGAAGACTTTTTGTAGCTTCATATAATAATGTGTTCCTCATATTAAATGTTTCTTTTCAATTTTTAAGACATACTATTTTTTATTGTTGATTCGTTTAAATGCTACTACTTTTATATTTTGATAGAAGTACTCTGTTAAATACATCTTAATTTAAATGTTGTATTCTTTTACTTTCTGCGCCATTATGATATTTATACTTAAAATCTACCATTTTATTTTCATTTTCTACTTTTTCCTTTTGACTTATTTCTTTAGATAAGACTTCTGATGCCCTGCTAATTATTAGTTACATTAGTGGACAAGCTAGCAATTTTGCATATAGTAGGAAAATGACTGCATTTTCCTGCTTTAAGTATGATTTTGCTCTCATTTTTGGCAGAGAGGTTTATCAAGTTGCTATATCACAACTGGTATGCTTTTATCAGATGCTTTTTCTGGATCTACTGAGAGATTTTCTTTTTCCTTTCCTACAATCAGTTAATGTGGAGATTTTCAGTGATAACCTATCTTGCACTCCTAGGGTAAATTATACTAGGTAATAAGTTTATAAGCTTTAAAATTTTATTTTGTAAATAATAAATAGGATTCTATATAACAAATAGGATGCTATCCCAGATATTTCCCTAAAATTCAGTTTTAATCATATGTGAAATATATACATTGTCAAAGGAAAAGTTTTGACTATGGATTTGGTTTTTGAAAGGCTATTCATTTGTTAGAATTTTCTTTTATTAATAAGTCACTCCTACACTCTTAGTAATTGTATTAGTTTGCTGCAGCTGCATAACAAATTACCAGAAACTTACTAGGTTAAAACATCACACATTTTCTTACCTTACAGTTTCTATCCATCAGGCATCTGGATATGGTTTACCTGGTTCCTCTGCTCAGGGTGTCCAAAGATTGTGGTCAACATATGTGCAGAGGCATATTCTCATAAGAGATCTAACTGGGGAAAGTTAAGCTTTCAAGTTAACTTGTGTTGTTGGCAAAATTTATTTTCTTATAGGCGAATAACTTATGGTAGTTTGCTTTTTCAATGCAAGTAGCATACAGACTTTCTCACCTTAGGAGGGCTGCAATCCCTCTTTTAAGAACTTTAACCTGTTTGAATTAGACCCATTCAAGATAATTTCCTTTTGATTAACTGAAAATCCACGATTTGGGACTCTGGTTACATTTGCAACGTTCTCTTGCCTTTGCCCTATTCTACTGCCTAGAAGTGACAAGTAACAAATGACTGCTTCCTCTTGCACATCAGAAGAGAAGACTTCACAGGGATGTGGCTCATTGTGGGTAACTCTGGGGCATATCCATTAAAAAATGTGCCTTTATAAAAGTGATTGGTGTAGGATATGTGCAGAAGTATCTCGTTTTAGTATTTCTTTTTTAAAAAAGTATCAATCTCTTAATCAACTTTTTTTCTTGTTTAATGCAATGTGTGCAAAATAAAGCCTCCTGAATGAGAATTTGTTGCTCTGCCCCTTTTCACACCAGCAACAAGCTTTGCATTTTTTTTTTTTTAATTTTTTTTTTTTTTTTTTTAGAAAGAAAGAGAAAGGGGAAGAGAGGACAGGAGTCTTGCTCTATTGCCCAGGCTGGAATGCAATCTAAAAATAGGTATTAAAAACCTCTTCTATGCCGATAATTGTGCTTAACAGCAGTGACAGGAAGGAATAAGGGAAGAAAATAACAAACAAACAGCCAACCAATATTTCATTTAAGTCTGTGAAATGCTATGTAAATGCTGAAGAGTGATTCACTTCCAATTATGTGGTCATTTTCAAAATAGGTGTAATGTGATACTGAGAAAAATGTATATTCTGTGGACCTGGGGTGAAGAATTCTATAAATATTTACTGAGTTTACTTGTTCCAGGTTCGAGTTCAAATCATAGATGTTCCTGTTAATTTTCTATCTCGCCGATCCATCGAATATTAAAAATATGGTGTCAAAGTCTCCCGCTATTATTGTGTGGGAGTCCAAGTCTCTTTATGAAGTCATTAAGAACTTGTCTTATGTATCTGGGTGCTCCTATGTTGGGTGCATATATATTTGTGATCACTGACTCCTATTGTTGCATTGATCCTTATACCATTACGTAATGTCCTTTGTTTCTTTTAGTCTTTGTTACTATTAAAGTCTATTTTGTCAGAGATGGAAGTTACAACTCCTGTTGTTGTTGTTTTTTTTCTCTCTCCATTTGATTGGTAAGTCTTCCACCAACTCTTTGTTTTGAGTCTTTGTATGTCCATGCTTATGAGATGGATCTGGATACAGCGAACCAATGGGTTTGGACTTTTTATTCAATTTGCCTGTCTGTGTCTTTGGTTGGGGCATTTAATCCATTTAAATTTAGGATTAATATTGATATTTGTGAGTTAAATATTGTCATTTAATGCTAGCTGGCTATTTCGCCCATTAGTTGATAAAGATTCTTCATTATGGAGATACTCTTTACCTTTTGGTAAGTTTTTGGGATGACTGATACTGGTTGTTCCTTTCTGTGTGTAATGCTTCTTTCAGAAGCTCTTGTAAAACAGGCCTGGTGGTGATGAAATCTCTGAGTGCTTGCTTGTTCATGAAAAATTTTATTTTTCCTTCATTTATGAAGCTTAGTTTGGCTGGATATGAGATTCTGGCTTGAAAATTCTTTTCTTTGAGAATATTGAATATTGATCCCAACTCTCTTCTAGTTTGTAGGGTTTCTGCTGAGAGATCTGCTGTGAGTCTGATAGGCTTCCCTTTATGGGTGACCTGACCTTTCTCTCTAGCTGCCCTTAGAATTTTCTCCTTTATTTCAACCCTGGTGAATCTAACAATTATGTGTTTGGGATTGCTCTATTTGAGGAATATATTTGTGGTGTTCTCTGTATTACCTGGAGTTCAGTATTGTCCTGCCTTAATAGGTTAGGAAAGTTTTCCAGAATAATATCCTGAAGGATATTTTCCAGCTTGGATTCATTCTCTTCATGACATTCAGGTACACCTCTCAAATGTAAATTAGGTCTTTGCATATAGTCCCATATTTCTTGGAGACTTTGCTCATTCCTTTTTACTCTTTCTTCTCTAATCTTGTCTCTCCTTTCATTTCATTAAGTTGGTCTTCAACCTCTGATATCCTTTATTCTGCTTGATCAATTCAACTGTTAAAACCTGTGCATACTTCATGGAGTTCTCATATTGTATTCTTCAGTTCCATTAATTCACTTATATGCCTCTCTAAATTGTCTATTCTCATTAGGATTTTGTCAAACCTTTTTTCAAGGTTCTTAGTTTCTTTACATTGGGATAGAATATGTTCTTTTAACTCACAGAAGTTTCTTATTAACCACCTTCTGAAGCCTAATTCTGTTATTGGAATGCACTTGTTCTCCATCACGCCTTGTTCCCCTGTTGATGAGGAACTGTGATCCCCTGTAGAGGGAGACGCATTCTGATTGTGGGTATTCTCAGCCTTTTTATGCTGGTTTTTCCCATCATTGTAAATTTATCCACCTGTCGTCTTTGTAATTACCAACTTTCAAATTAGGTCTCTGAGTGGACATCCAACTTGTTGATTCCCAGCGCCAGAATCTGAGCAACCCACTGCACCAGCTAAAACAGAGGCATTAAGATTCATGGTGCTTTTCTGCCTGGGAATCTCTAGTCTGGCTTCCTTCTTGAGTCCATTTTTCACTCAGCTGAATGGGTGACTATGCCTCCCTGGAGCTCTAAACGTCGACCAGAAGGGGACCCAGTCTCGTTTACTCTGCACCAAGAACCGCCGAGCCGAGGTGCCAACAAAATTGCTGCGCCAGCCACTAGAGTCGTGCTGGTGACCCGTGGGGCTCCTCCACTGGGAATCTCCTGGTCCTTGAGCAACAAAAATAAATCTGAAAGTGTGGCGTCCTCTCGTTCTCTGCACTTTCACTGGGAGCTACAATCCTGAGCTGCCAGTAATCAGCCATCATGGATCTCTCTCCTAATATTTCTAATAGAATATATTTAAATCTTTTTTATTTCTCATCCATCTTTCTGCTGGTTGATCCAGTTTATTAAAAGTCCAAAGATACAGATTATTGATTTGGTTATAAGAATTTTTACAAGAAAATCATAATATAACTATGAGAGTACATCATTTTCCTACTCATAAAAATTATAATTTCCATTGGGACTTACAAATCAAGAGATGAGAGATCAGATCATGTTTTAAATAAAATTTCTTTTTAGAATGCTTTAAGGTTCACAACAAAATTGTTGTGAAGACTTGCCCCTTCACATTCACAAACTTCTTTATCATCTACGTTCAGCACAACATGGGTTACTTTATTACTAGTGATCAACCTGCATTAACACATCATTATCATACGTGGGCCATCATATACATTAGTGTCCAGTCTTGGTGTTAGATATTCTATGTTGTTTTTTTCATCAAATGTATAATGATGAGTATGCACCATTGTGGAACCATAAAGATTAGTTTCATTGTCCTAAAATCTTCTCTGGTCTGCCTATTCATTGCTGCCTGTTTCCCCTGCAACCACTGAATTTCTTACTGTCTCCACAGTTTCTTCTTTTCTAGATTGTCATATCATTTGAATCGTACAGCATGTAGCATTTTCTGATTGCCTTATTTTACTTAGTAATTTGCATTAAAGATTCCTCCATATCTCTGCATGGCTTGTTAGCTCATTTCTTTTTAGTGCTGAGAAATAATTCATTGCTGGGTGTGCCAGTTTATTTGTAGCAGTTTCTTCAGCTACCAAAGGAATCTTAGTTGCTTCCACATTCCAAGAATTGTGAAAACCTGTTTATAAATGTCCCTATGCAGGTTTATGTGTGAGGCTAAGTTTTTAACTCATTTGAGTAAATACCAAGGAGAGCTAGATTGAATGGTAAGATTATATCTACTTTTTTAAACTGCCAAATTATCCAAATTATCCTCCAAACTTGCTATACCATCTTGCATTTCCACCAGCAATGAATGAGAGTTCCTATTCTTCTGCATCCTTGTCAGCATTTTGTATTGTGCTCTGGATTTTGGTCATTCTGATAAGCATAATGATATCAGATTGTTGTTTTACTTTGCCATAATCTAATGTCATATGATGTTGAAGATCTTTTTATATGCATTTTTTTCCATCGTATTTCTTCTTTGATGAGCCACCTGTTTAGGTCTTTGGCCATTTATTAACATCTTCATTCCTGTTCTTATAGTTAAGTTTTAAAAGTTGTTTGTAGATTTTTGAAAAACTGTCATTTACCAGATGAGTCTTTTGCAAATATTTTCTTCCGTTCTGTGGCTGGTCTTTTCACTTTCTTAACATTTCCATTCCCAGAGCAGTTTTAATTTTAATTAAGTTCAGATTGTCAGTGATTTGGTTCACAGATTGTGCCTTTGATACTATATCTAAAAAGTCATTTCCATACCCCAGCTCACCTAGATTTTCTCTTATGTTATATTCCAGAGTTTTACATTTTTTGATTTACATTTAGATCTATGTTACATCTTGAGTTCATTTTAATGAAGCACTTCCACATTATTATTTTATTTAATGTTGATGTTGTGCCAGCACCACCTTGTTGAAAAGACTGTTTTTTGCTTCATTGTATTGTCTTTGCTCCTTTATCAAAGATGAATTGACTATGTTTACGTGGGTCAGTTTATAGATTCAGTATTCTGCTCTGCTGATACAATTGCCTAATAAAGAAAGAGCCATCACAATATCGCACAATTTAGCCTTTATTTATGGCCACAGACAATTTGTGTTTTTGGAGAATAGACTCTCCATAGCAGAACTTAATGACTTTTTTCTTTTGGGGGGTTGTTTTTGAGTTATTAAGTATAGATATGATGTGTTCATTAATAATGAACTAAATGACAATCAGGTTTCCCCTCCTCCCTTGGAAATTGGCAGTTTTTATGTAAACATTAATTTAAAAATGATTTGGGTCAGGTGCGGTGGTTCATGCCTGTAATCCCAGCACTTCAGGAAGCCAAGGTGGGAGGATTACTTTAGTACAGAAGTTGGAGACTATCCAGGGCAAGAGAGTGTGAGACTTTATCTCTTCAAAAAATAAAAACACTAAACCCCAGCTAAAAATAAAAATGAAAAAAATCAGAATGGAAAAAGATCCAGAATAGCCAACTTATTACTGAAAGACCGCAAAGTTCTACTAAAATTTAAGACTTATTATAAAACTACAATAATTAAAGAATAGACTGTCTGTCCATGGCCATAAATAAAGGCTAAATTGTGCCATGGTGTAATGGCTCTTTTTTAAATTAATATTTCTTTGGTATTACAGCAAGGATGTTGCAAAGGATACATAATGCTCTATTTAATTTCTTTTTTCAATCCTTCAAATTACTAGTGGAAATATTCATTCACTTCAATAATTATAGCTTCCCAAGCTATAAATATATTTTTAAGATAACCTTGTACTGAAAAGGTAACTCAAGTGTCTTATACTTTTTCTACTTTACAAGTCACCTTTCTTGGTTATAAGTACTTTTAGGAGCTATTTTATTTGAGAACTTCACAGAAGTAATTTTTCTATGAATGACAAGTGAGAAATTAAAATGCTGAATACTCATGCCCTTTCATCACTATGACTCATGTAGTTAATTACAACTATCTTATGTATTTTATTGCAAACATAAGGCCATCTACATAGTACTTAAGTCAATATGATTGTGATGACATCTCAAAAATAAATAAATAAAAGTCAAAGGAAACAAGCATACCATAAAAATACTTCTCAGAGTTTCTCTTAACCATAAGTAGTGAAAGTAGAATTATGTCAATAATTGAATCAATCTTTTTTATTACCTTCAACTAAAGAACCTGTTGCATACTCCTAACCACAGCTCTTTAAAAAGCAATAATTTTCGACCCTTTCGGAATTGCTGACATATCTTTTTTTCCATAGGTTTTAAAAATTCATTTGGTTTAATAGTTGGTTAACTCTTACAATATACCGGGTACTGTTCTAAATTATTTACATGTGCTGTCTAATCACTTAAAATAAGTTTATTTTTTATATAAATGAGAAAAATAAGTACAAAAGACTTAAGTAATTTATTCACATAGTAGATCCATGTTTCAGTATTTTTATATTCTGTCTCTGGCTTAAAGAAGAAATATTTTGTTTATATAGCAAAATAAGCGACTCCCCCATTGTGAACAGGATATTCTATCTATTGTATGCAAACTAATCATTTCTAGTAACTTTGTTTATTATAAGTTACCACATTCTCAATATAGTTTTCTAACACTAATCACAGTATCTAAAAGACAACTTACAATACAGTCTTATATATTTTCATTATCCTCTATTAGATTTCTCTTCCTTGTCTCTAAGGCTATGTGAATTTGGTGCTTTTATTTAGCTTTGATGCATATTACTCAATGGATCTTCTTCGCCCTGGGATAATGTGGATAGAATACATTTATCCATGAATAGGAAAAAATATATATTATCTCCATTCCTCTATATGTTGCCCCTGACTTGGTGTAGCACAGCAGTACCCACAGATGAAGATGCAAAGTCTTCATGGGCCAGTTTGAAGTAAAATTATCTTAGGCTTCACGTAAAATACACTAACATTCCTAACAGTAGCTGATGAGCTAAAAAAAGAAATGGTTAAAAAAAAAAAATCACAAAAAAAACAGAAACCAAACACACATACATAATGTTTTAAGAAAGTTCAAGAATTTGTGTTTGGCCACGTTCAAAGCTATCCTGGGCCATATGTTGGACAAGCTTGGTCTCGGTCAGGAACGCGGCCCTCCTGAGATAACTGCATACTTGCTGCTTCACCTCCTCTGGTCTATAACCCCCACCACCCAAACAGTATAAAGCAGCAGTTCCATTTACCTTTTATTTCTTATCTCTATTTTCCTGTTTCACATTTTTTTCCATAGAACTTATCAAAAAGTAACATATATATCTCACTGCTTATTTGCGTTGTTCTATGAGTTAATCTGGCTTCTCTGAGATGCAGCAAGATGAAATTACTCATGCAAGAGATCTACCAGACACAAAGCCTTCGAGGGATAACAGAAGGGAACTGAGGGAGTCAGAAAAGTTGTCAGACCTTGATGCCAGTTGGCCCTGGGTAAAGGATAAAAAGAAAGAAGGAAAGAATGAAGCAACTTAGCCTGCTGTGTAGACCTATGAGACTTGACAATTATTGTACAGTTGTTGCCTCAAAATGTCCCATCAAAGAAGCACCATATTGCCCTCCTGAATGAGATCGCCTTAACACCCTTGCTTCATATAGTTATTGGCATAAAGAAACAACAGAAAGCTTGTCCTTGGCATAAACGACTAATTTTAGAGCATAATATCTGTAACTGACAGTTAATTATACTCCTCACAAATGGAGATCTGACAGGCAGGCATCGAGTCTTTGGCATCTACTGAAGTACAAGAGTGTCTTTGTTCATTGTTCTAAACACCTACAGGAGTGCCTGGGTCATAGTAATAATCAACAAATGTATTAGAATAAATTACTTGTCTCTGGCAGAATATGTTTATATTTTCTGTAGTGTCTTCTTGGAAATTAGTCTTCTTCCAGGAGCTACTGGTGATCTGGAATTATACACCACCTTGGGGGATGTCTGAATTCTCCTGAAAACTTCACACTAGCGCAAGTAAAATTTCTGTAAAGGTGCTATGTGACAAGAAACTGGAGAAGTGTCCTTGCAGAACACAAATTATCGCTAACACTAGTCACTGAAAAGTAATTAAATGGAGTTTCAGTGGCAACTGAAACAGAATGAGTGCTGATGAGTTTCAGAATGGAATGTGAGCAATCTAGAGTCCAGAAGCCCTGTGGGACCTATGTTCTACTTCATTAAACATAGCCATAGTTTCAAACAGTTGTATTATCTAAGTGCAAAGTGCTTTATTATTTAAGAATATTCAATTCTGCTGAAGATGATGAAAAATAGTAGAATAGGTGAAAATCATAGGATGTATTAATCATACAGAGTGACCAAGCAAATTGCTTATGAGACAAAGGAAGAATTCATAAAATTGTTATGAATAAAATATAAGTTAGCAACCTATGATATAAAGTAAAATAAATAGAATAAATGGTGTAGATAAAGGTGAAAACAAGAGTTCCATTATGCATAAAAAGGGATAGAAGGAACCAGTAAATTTAAAATATTAATAAGCACAAATCATACCTCCTTCAGTTTGACAGTAAAATCTTCCCTAAATCAATCACCCATTGGTGACAATTTTTATGGTCCAATGTGGCCCTCATGTGTGCTCTACTGCAGAAACCTAGTTAATAAGCATGGCCGCTCTGCAAATCACAGGCAAGCTATGCTTACTGGACAGGCATACTTGCTGCCCATCCTTCCAGTTGGGCTAGTATACTTGGCTCCAGGTATCCTCTTTGAGCTGAATCCCCTTCCTCAAATCTCACCTTTGATTCTCATAATTGCATTATCGACAGAGAAGGATGTTGTGGCAGAGAGAGTAAGAAACACAGGACATATGAATATTGTGTAACACAGAGTTTATTGTGGTCATTTCATCCAACATGTGCCCTATTCTAACTGTGTTAACCTATCCCATTTCGTTGCTATTAATTTATACTGTGTTTTAAATTGATTCAGTAGACAATGTAATTCAAAATCTTACGTAGGTGTGTGTGACTTTCAACTCCAGGAGCTCTGTGGTCACTTGCTTGACAGTTTCCTGAAGATTACCATTGAAAAATAAATTTATTATTAATGTAAAAAAAGAAGATTACCATTGCAAAAATGGTGATTTTCCACCTGACATAACTTGTTCTCATTCAAAAAAATCTTTGTAAGGTATTACAGGTAACAGAATAAATGGAGCCAGAATTCCTTTTATCAAGGAAACTTATGTTGGAGGAAAAATGCCTGTACAAGTTGCTTAATGGAGAATCTCATTAGATGTGGGCTTCTCTGTGGCAATTAATGGAAAGACCTGGACACAAAAGAGATGTGGCACACTCTTTGAATGAAAAAACAAATTTAATAAAGAAAATGTGATATTCAGTTTAAGGGATTTCTACAGAAATATAAATTCCTAATCCTACCCAACCCATAAGTAATAAATCTTAGGGAAGCAAAATGGTGTTCATTGGAAATGGAATATAGATTCAAACTTAACAAGAATTTATCGACATAAAACCTTGAAGTGCTTTCAGGATTAGATAAAGAGTTGGTTAAAGTTTAAATATTTAATCTGATGGAGTAGCCCATTAACTTCCAGGAAAAATTATAGGAAGTAGTTTACAAGATAGAGATTCTTGGCTCAGCGAAGGCTAATAATGGTGGAGAATGTGTTAAAGTTGTGTAGAGTTACTAACTTACTCAACAGACAGGTGAACTGAGTTGAGCCTGTGTGGCCCAGAACTCTTTGCAACCTTTGACACATAAATTTTTTTCACAAATTATTATGTTTTCTGTGTGAGCCATGGTATGAAAATGCTGCAAATCAATAGGTTATGATAATATATTGGCAGATATCCTGAGCAAGCACAGAACTCAGCTTCTGTGCTTTAAGTTGGATGTTTACTCCTAACACACATCAGTGAAGATGCCTTCAGAGTATTTCAGCCTATAGCCATGAAGTTACTCCTAGCTTTTCAGTCTTTCTAGCTGAGACATTAATCATTTTGGAGTAGAGACAAGATATTATTTCTGTGTCCTTTCTAAATTCCTAACCCATAAAAACTACAAACATAACAAAATGGTGGTTCTTTTATTACCAAAGTTTGAGGTGATTAGTCAGTGTTGGTAAGTGAAACAGAAGCTAACTGTAGTTAAGTGAATAAGTTTGAGCCAATGAGATATAAATGAAAGTTGGAAATTACATAGAGGTTTCTTAAAGGAAACAAATGGCTAAGTTGGGTTGTAGTCTCTGTCCTTCCCTTTTCTACCTTTATGCACCCTGAAATAAGGATGTAACATCCATCATTATTAGAGCTCCAGTTCCTATCATATAGCATTGACGATGGAAACCTGAAGATGGCAGTAGAGATAGACAGATACAGGAAGCCTAAATTTTTGATGACTTCATCAAGTCTTCCTAGAAATTCAGAATAGTTGGCCATTACAATTAATATATATGAAAGAAAAGTAGCAACTTGCATATTTAAGATATTATTATATTGGATTTTCTTGTTTGTGCTGCCAATCTTAGAAACAGTTTTTTGCATTCTAAATAAACCAAGTCATGTGCCCAAGTTAATGTGTAAAAAGCAAGGATTTGCACTCCAGTGGTCTGACTTCAGGACCTTCGGTTTATTTGCAGCATACTGCCCTGGATGCAGAGTGGAACTGTCAAAAAAGGAAACTATCATAAAGCTTTTAAAAAATCAAAAATAAAATATATCGTAATTGGAGAATTTGAAAGAGATAGAGGCTATAAAATATTTTCTGGTGGAGAAACTCTGCAGCGATTAGACTTTCTGCCACCTGCTCTTGCCATCATCATTATCAGTCACAGAGGAAAATCTTTAATATCTATGAAAATTTATATTAGACTAAATATTTTTATTATTCTATCCCATAGGTATTCAGTGAATTTGTTTTACATATTTATTTAATATTTTATATAAAAATCATATAATTTATTAAAAGAAATATTAATTTAATATTATATATGAAAATCATATAATTCATTGTTTATTAAAAGAAAGGTATATATTGGGGTCAAGTATGTCCTGTTTGTTTTTGTTGTTGTTGTTGTATTTAAATTCATTAAATATAGTACAGTCATATAAACAAAAAATCCTGATTGTAAAACCAAATTCTAAATGAGAAACTTCCTTGTGGCCCTAGTTTACAAATAATTATGGAAACATCCCATTCTGTGTGAGTGAAAAACTCATTCTTTCTGATTTTCTGTGGACTTGCACATTCGTAGCTCGCTAGTTTCATTTGCAGCAGGGATATTGAAAACACATTTCAAGGGCTCCTACTGATTTGAGAAATTTATTGTACCTTAAGGGCTGTCAGAAGAAATTTGCAAATTACTACTCCAAATTATTTCAACAAGGAAACATACTGATATGTTCAGGTAATGGAAAGGGGAAAAAGATTAACATAAGAGTCATAAGAAAGCTATTGTGCAGCATAAATCACAGGTAGCCAAATATGTTGTGTAAAAAAGATGCTGTGCTTAAATGCACGAAAGAATGTATATTATACTTCGTTTCTCATTCAACTGAGAGTACTCCTTTGATTTCAATGTTAAAATATACACTTCCTCATTTTCCTGTACCAGGAACAGGGCTTTAATCCATTTCTTTCTTCCTTAAAATACTATTTGATGAGTAAGAAACCATTGTCTTCCACCTAGGAACATATAGATATATTTCTATATACATTAAAAAATTTAATTGAAATACTTGAAGGGTCAACAAACCTAGACAAATCAATTAATGTAAACATTATGTTTAATCACAAAGATTAAATTCGGTTATATTTTAAAGAAATAGATCCTGTGATTGCTTTTTTTATAAATTTTATTGAAAAAAATATACTTAATTTGCCATCAATAAAGCCACAGATAGAATGTGCTCTTCAATATATACAATGGAGGAAGGCATTTTTAAAATATTTTAAAAGCTGGCATCTATTAGTGGGGGAACATTGCTGATTTAGGAAAACACCCGATAGCCTATCAATATGTGGAAATAATTGGACCTCAGCAATATATAAAAGGAAATGGTGAGCACAGAGTATTTTCAGAAGAGCTGAACAGTTTAGGAAAATGAGAAGCTTTCTCACAGTTCCCTAGAGAGAAAGAACTAATAGCATAGATAGATAGATAGATAGATAGATAGATAGATAGATAGATAGATAGATAGGATAGATAGATCAACAGATAGACAGACAGACAGAGATAGATAGATAGATAGATAGATAGATAGATAGATAGATAGATAGATGATAGATATAAAGGAGTTTATTAAGTATTAACTTACACAATGACAAGGTCCCACAGTAGGCTGCAAGCTCAAGGAGCAAGGAAAGCCAGTCCAAGTCTCAAAACTGAACAACCTGGAGTCCAGTGTTTGAGGGAGGAAGCAGCCAGCATGCCAGAAAGAGGTAGGCTGGGAGGATAGGCCAGTCTCGCCTTTCTCTGTTTTTCTTCCTTATTTTGGTTGGCAGCTGTTTACATTGTGCCCTCCAGATTTAGGGTGGGTCTGCCCTCCCCAGCCAACTGACTCAAATGTTAATCTTTTGCAACATCCTCAGAGACACACTCAGGAACAATACTTTGCATCCTTCAATCCAATCAAGTTGACTCTCAGTATTAACAATCACACTTTCTATTCGTTTCTATTTAGTTTATTTTTTAAATAATTTTTTAGGGGAAATCACACTGGTGGTAGTGATTGGTGGAGGTGATTTGTTTTTGCAGAAAGAAGAAATTATAATGTTGTGGGAGGATAAGAATAATGGATTGGAAATGGTTGAGCATCCACTCACTCAATTTTATGTTATGTTTTCTGTTGTGTTATCATTAAAATTTTCATAATCTGTGACTTCAGTAAAGCTTCTATAGAACAAACGCTTATCTATTTACTGTATGGTGCACTATGGAGTATGTGCTTATTAACTCTCTATTTAGTTTTAAAGAATCCAAGGAAAGTGATTGAGCTCCATATTGAAATAGAAGCAAGGAGCAAGACATCAATCAAATTGGGCAGAAAAATAAAACAGAGATTTGGGGATGATTTAAATAGCTTAAAGCTATCCTCTGAACTATCTCCATAATTGCCAAGTGTTTCAGGGATTAGCAGAGATGTGGTGCTATAATCTGGAATAAAACAATAAATCAAATAATATTTGAGTCAGGTAAATTTCAAAGGTTGTATTGTTGATGCAAAAACACCTGCTGGTGGACATATTGTCGAAACTCAAAACTTGTGTGTGTGTGTGTGTGTGTGTGTGTGTGTGTGTGTGTGTAAAAACAACACTGTACTTTGGCAAATAGACGTGCTTAATCCAAAATATGTATTTTAAGAAAATAATACACCACATTAACCTTTCACATTTAAAATGGTTGTCTGCATTCCTTAATTTTTCCCAAGCAATGTTTTTTGTAAATGCAACAAAAAAACCCTAAATCATTTTTTCCAATTGAGAATGATGATGAAAGGATAATATAACATGTTTTATTATTCTAATATGTTTAAATCAGGTATTTTGTTTTAGTAGTGCCTGACATCATATGTGTACCAATTTAAATTAATTATTTGGTAAGATCTTAGTGTGGCAGATAAGCTAAATACTTACATGACCTATTCATCAGTTTATAAGTTTATCTATCTGAAACACAAAACTGACTTGAGAAGAATTTTAATAGTGATTCTGAGATAATATTTGTACAACAAAAGTTATTATTTTTGAGCAAATATATTTTGTTTTTGGGGTAATGTTTTCTTTTTAGGAACTTGCTTATTTCACTTGAGACAATTTTTGCCAGTTGTAACTGGCAATTTAAGATTACTTTCGGGCCGGGCGCGGTGGCTCAAGCCTGTAATCCCAGCACTTTGGGAGGCTGAGGCAGGTGGATCACGAGGTCAAAAGATTGAGACCATCCTGGTCAACATGGTGAAACCCCGTCTCTACTAAAAATACAAAAAATTAGCTGGGCATGGTGGTGCGTGCCTGTAATCCCAGCTACTCAGGAGGCTGAGGCAGGAGAATTGCCTGAACCCAGCAGGCAAAGGTTGCGGTGAGCCGAGATCACACCATTGCACTCTAGCCTGGGTAACAAGAGTAAAACTCCGTCTCAAAAAAAAAAAAAAAAAAAAAAAAAAAATTACTTTCTATCCCCAAATTGTTAGTTTGCACTAATAAGCTTCCATAGACAAGGCACACTGATAAAAAGCAAAAACTGGTGATATTTGGCCTGTATATTAATAAAATTATCAAACTTATAAAAGATATGTCACCAGGTTAATTAATTAGAATAATATAGAGCAAATTACTATAAATACACTATCAGGTATTATTCTAAATAGGTGTTCTAGAAAGTTACTTTTTTATATAGAATTATAGAAAAAAACTGTGGTGCAGGGCAGATTTAGACAGGCCACAGATAAGTTTTGTGGTGATTGTAAAAGGAGTGTGATGGAAATTCCAAATGAAAATAATATTATGGTAAATAAAATAGTTAAGAGTGCTGCAGTATGAGAGAAACGAGATTTGGGTCCAGTTGTGGCCCAGCAACTAACAAGATCTATGTACTCGGCAAATTAATAAACTTTTTGAACTTTAGTATCTTTAATACAATCTATTTGATCTTCTAATATCTGTATATAAGAAAAGTTACATTCCCTTATTTATTCAAATAAAATTACAAATAAATTTGTGTCTCTCTTATCTACTGGATTGGTCAAATAACTACTCCTAGATGTTTTGTTTTGTTGAGAGTTTTGTTCTTGTTGCCCAGGCTGGAGTGCGATGGCAGGATCTCAGCTCACTGCAACCTCCACCTCTAGGTTCAAGTGATGCCTCTGCCTCAGCCTTTTGAGTAGCTGGGATTACAAACATGTGCTACCACACCCAGCTAATTTTGTATTTGTAGTAGAAACAGGGTTTCTCCATGTTGGTCAGGCTGGTCGAATAATTTGCTCTATATTATTCTAATCGAACTCCCAACCTCAGATGATTAGCCTGCCTTGGCCTCCCAAAGTCCTGGGATTGTAGGCATGAGCCACCATGCCCGGCCAGATGGTCTTTTTGTTGTGGGTTTGTTTTAATTTTCCCATTTCAGAGGACAGTATGATAGATTTAATTTCTTCTTCTATCCTCATTGATATATCATATCAGTTAAGTTATTGAAACCCTTAAGGCTCAGTAATATGATCTGGAGAATGAAGATTATGATAGCCATCTCCTGGGTTTTTGAGACTTCTAATATTAAAAGTGAAAATGAACTGATTATTGTAGTATCTATTATATAGCAAATGTTCAACTTAGTTTAATTAAATTCTTTGAGACTAAGGTTTTTGTGATATCATTTCAATAGGAATAGAGAATACTTCTAATTTATTCTCAACCTGAAGTTTAAAAAAATCACTTAAAATTCTCTTTAAGATAATTATTCTCTTTGTTAAGAAGATTGGTTTTATTTTAATATAAAATACATTATTGGATCCTTCATATTCTTTTGAAAGCTAAAAAAAGTAGTGCTAACATTACCGCAAGTACATTTCTTTGTCTATAGATTATTCAAAGGTGGAACATCTTTGTCAATCAAAAAAAGATATTAAATAAATTGTTCTGCCTTATGTTTTATTGTTTTCAATATTGTTTTAGTTAAGTGGCTTTTGACTTGTGCTCATAAAACTTTTTAAAGCCAGACTTTTATATTTTATTGATTTGCTATCATAAACCAGAAGTTTGATGAAGCTGGCAAAAGATTTATACAGCATGTAGTTAGAAGCATTCCAGAAAGACTCAAAGAAACACAAAGATCTCCTCTGATGAGAGAAGCAATAAAATTACCCCATTCCATATCCTATCACCCCTTCCTGGTCTTGTCCAATTTAGTGCTGGTCATTGACTCATGAATTAAGTGGTTTTAGATAAAGTAGTTCTTGGTCATAAGCTGTTTCAAAATGTAATAAAGGGGATATTTCTCTTATAGGGCATTGTATATCCCCGTTTTAAGATGAAATGATGTGCAATGACTATGAATAATCACTTGAGTTGTGTTAAAAAAGAATGACAAAAGGAAGCTGGTTGAGGAAAAGGATAAGAACATAATGGAAGAGAAATCCAGAGAAAAGCAGAAAACTGCACACTTCATTGCTGCAGAACACACAGAAAAGAATAGAAGCTGATGAAGAAACCGAGAGCATAAGAAGGTGTGGATGTTTAAAAAACTGGCAGTAGAGTCTTTGACCCTTCCCGCCAGTTAGAGGTAGGATATATGCTTTCTCCCATCAATTCTGGGCAGAGTTTTTTACTGCTGTGATTGTCATAGAGTAGGTCAAAAGTGATGCTAAGGCATGTCTGATGGTAAATAATGAAACCCAGAGCAGGTTTCTCTTTGACATTGAAATAGACAATCTGGACAGCCTAAATTACCATGTAGCTATTCTGGGTATTCAACAACCACCACGCTGTGAGGAACCAGAATACAAAAATTTGCCAAGTTGATGTGACAATCTCTGTCTTCAGGTCATTGCAGTTCCATTGGCAGACATATCAGTAAAGGAACCTCCAGTTGATGCCAGCCTTCAGTCATTGCATTATTCTAGTCTTCAAGTTTTCGAAGATGAGGTCCTGGACACTGCAGAGCAAAGAAAATCAACTTCTGATGTAACACGTCCAAATGTCGTATCCACAGAATCCAGAAGCATTTTTTTAAGGCACTTATTTCCGAGCACTACATTTTGAGTATTTTGCTTCTGGGGATAATATTAGTTGTTTGGAGTTATTTAATTAATAATTTCATTAGCAGACTAGTTTTGTTTTCTAATTTAGAATCATGAACTCTTCAGAAGCTCACAAAATATTACTTTCTAAAACTGATTTTCTACATGAGAAGCTTCCTTTAATATGTCTGATATTGCAGGTCTACTGGTGGTAAATTATTTTTGCTACAACTCCGTATGACATAACCCAATGATTCAATTAAAAAATGGAAGATCTGATAGACATTTCTAAAAAACGAAAAAGAAACGAATGGCCATCAAGTATATAAAACGTGCACTACAGCACCAATCATCAGAGACATGAAAATCGAAAGTACAGTGAGATATCATCTCACCCCAGTTAAAACGTTTTTTTATACAAAAGACATGCAATAATGAATGCTGCCGAGGATGTGGAAAACGGGGAATCTTCACACGTTGTTGATGGACTATAAATTAGCACAACCAATATGGATAAGAGTATGGAGATTTCTCAAAAACTAAAAATAGTAACTACCATATGATCTAGCAATCCCACTGTTGGGTATACATTCAAAGAAAAACAATCAGTATATCAAAGAGATGTCTGCACTCCCATGATAATGTAGCACTATTCATGACAGCCGAGATACGGAATCAAGTGAAGTGTTCATCAATAGATGAATCAAGAAAACATTAGACATATACATATATAGCCATAAAAAATCAAAAAAGCATGTCATTTTCAGCAACAGGGATGGAGAGGGAGAATATTAAGTGGAATAAACCAGATGCAGAAAGAAAAGTATCACATATTCTCACTCATACATGGAACCTTTAAAAAAAGCCTTGAACTCATGCAGATAGGGAGTGGAATAATGGTTGGCAGAGCCTGAGGCGGGTAGAGAAGAAGGCAGGTGAATAAAATGGGATGGTTAATGGGTACAAAATACAGTTAGATTGAACAAAATCTAGTATTTGATAGCACAATAGGGTGACTTTAGTTACTATAGTCAACAATACTTTAGTGCATATTTCAAAGTAACTAAAGGAAAATAATTGTATGGTTCCTAACATAAATAAAAGACAAATGCTTAGGACAGTGGATACACCCCTGACTATGATTTGATTACTAAACACTATAAGCCTGTATCAAAACATCACCTGTACTCCATACTCCTGTACACACAACTATTATGTGTCCATTATTTAAATATTTAAATTAAGTTAAATATTTAAATAATTTAAAATATTTAATGTTGTTTTATTTGTGAAAAATTATGTTATCTGATATAGAATTTTAGTTTTAATGTTTGTCTTTAGACTGGCTTCATTGTCTTGTGGCATGTATACTCTAATAAGAAGTAAGATAGGTTATTTTTTGAAATTTCTGTATGTAATGTGTCAATTCTTCTGAGGCTGCTTTTAGTGATTTTAAAATCACTGTTTCTCAGAAATCGAATTGTGAAGTTTCTTGTATTCTGTTTGTATTCTTTATGCTTTGGAATCATTAAGATTTGGGATATGTAGTCAGATTTAAGAATTTGTTTTTATTATTTTCAGGAATATATTTATGTTATTCCTAAGTGGTTTTTTATGTTAATTTTGTGCTTATTAAGAGGTTTGTTAGTTTTTTAACTACAATGCCTTATATTTTCCTGCAAAATTTGAAAGGAATTAGCTATTATTCTTTAACTATATTTTGTTCCTCCTCTTGCCTTCCTACTTCTCCCTTATACATTGGACTACTTGATATTGTCCAACTGGTCATTGATGCTATTTTCATTTCTTCTGGTCTTTTCTCTGCATTTTATTTTTCACCATTTTATATTGCCATGTCTTTAAGTTAACTCATATATTCTTTTATAGTGTCTACTTAGCTCTTTTTCAATTTGGTATCTTTTTCATTTTATATATCATATTTTTCATCTCTAGAAATTGTATTTCAATCTTCATTGCTTATATCTCATTCTCTTCTCATAATGATCATGATTTCCTCTACCTTCTTGAAAACATGGAGTTTATAGTAACTGTTTTTAATTCCTTGATTGCTATTTCTAACACAAATGACAGTCTAGATCCTTTATTTTTAGTCTCCTTTTATATGTACAATTTATTATGATGCATTCTTGGTCATTTTTTGATCAAATTTAAGATATTTTGAATTTTATAATTTTAGATATTAATTTTTATTATATTTATTTTTATCTTATTGTAACTGGTTCAGTGAAACATTGTTACTCAGAATCCCTTTGGGTCATGAGTACAGAGCAGCCTTCAGTTTTGGCTTTACTGAATTTTCCTTCCTTCCTTCCTTCCTTCCTTCCTTCCTTCCTTCTTGTTTTAGCTCCACTGAATTTTTCTTTCTTTCTCTTTATTTCCTCTTTCTTCCTTTCTCTCTCTCTCTTTCTCTCTCTCTCTCTCTCTCTCTCTCTCTCTCTCTCTCTCTCTCTCTCTCTCTGTGCTATAAAACCTGGAAGCAAGCTATCTGCTCTGTGATGTGTTCCTTCTTCTCAGAGAGCTGAACCTATGTTTTCATTCAGCAATTTAAACACTCTATTTGTAGAATCTAGAAAAGGATATATCAGAGTCCATAGTTGCCTATAGTAAAAAAGCAGAATATTGGGGTATAAAACCTAGAAGCAAGCTATCTGAGAAATTGCTTTGCAATGTGTGCATTCATCTCAGAGACTTGAACATGTGTTTTGATTCAGCAGTTTGGATACACTCTTTACTTAGAATGTTGAAAGAAACATTTTAGACTGCATTGAGGCCTATGGTGAAAAACCAAATATCCAGTGATAAAGTCTTAAAGAAAGCTGTCTTTGAAACTGCTTTCTAATGTGTGCATTCATCTCAGAGAGTTGACCCAAGTTTTGATTCAGCAGTTTAGAAAGACTCTTTGTGTAGAATCTAGAAAGTGGTATTTCTTGTCCCACTGTGGTCTATAGTTAAAAACTGAATATCTGGCTGTAAAACCTAGAAGCAAGCTATCTTATAAACTGCTTTCTGACATGTGCATTTATCTCAAAGAGTTAAATGCATGTTTTGATTCAGCAGAACCATATGAAAAACATAATTTAAAAATTGAGAATCCAGAAAAGTAAAAAGCAGTGGAAATAAAGCAATTATATTCCCAGAACTGACAATAAGCTGGAAATTAGGTCAAATGCTATTTATCAAAATATATAGGTATATGACACTTAAATAATAATTCAAATGAGAAAAAAATCAGTAAATTGGATTTCATCAAAAGTAAAATTTTCTATCTTTTTGAAAGGTGCTATTCAGAGAATGACAAAATTTGCAGCTGAAAGAACATTTGCAAAAATACATCAGTAAAGAACTTGTATCCAGAATACGTAAAGAAGTCTCAAAACGTAATAATAAAATAAACAGACCACCACAAACAACAACCAAAAAAGAATTAGTAAAATGTTTAGTTACTAGATAAATGCAAATTAATACTGCCGTAAGAGACTATCACACATCTATTAGAATGTTAAAAAAGGAAAAAAAGACAAAGTAATACCAAGCACTGCTGAGGATGGAGAACAACCCCAGAGTTCTCCTATCCCAATGGTACAGAACAGGGGAGTGAAATAGTAATCCACTAACCAAAGCACTTACACAGCTTCTTATAAAAATGTGAATCAACTCTACAAAATGGCATGGCATTCATTCACAACATTCATTAACCAAAAATAAAAATGATACTCACATAAAACAAGCATATGTGAAAGTTTACAGTGACTATTCTGTATAATTGATAAAAACTGGAAATAAATCAAATGTCCTCAACCTGTTGAATGGACACAGACGCTGGTACACCAGGTTTTCATGTAAGGAAATGCTAATCTGCTATTAAAAAGAGCAAACTACATATATATAGGAAAAAAATATATGGATCTGGGCACAGTGAGCCTGTAATCTCAGCCTTTTGGGAAGCCAAGACAGGTGGATCACTTGGGGTCAGGAGTTCAACACTAGTCTGGCCAATGTGGTGAAACTCCATCTCTACAAAAAACTAGAAAAATCAGCTGGGAGTGGTTATGCATGCCTGTAATCCCAGCTACTTGGGAGGCTGAGGCAGAAGAATTGCTTCAACCTGGGAAGCAGAGGTTGCAGAGAGCTGAGATCCCACCACTGCACTCTAGCCTGGGTGACAGAGCCAGACTCTGTCTCAAAATAAATAAATTAATTAATAAATTAAGCAAACAAATAAATAAATGGATGAATATAAAATACAATTTTGTAAGTGAAAGATGCCAACCCCAAAAGGCTATCTTATATATAATTCTATTTTTATGACATTCTGGAACAGCACAACAGAGAGACAAAGGAGCATAATGAGTAATTGACAGGAGCTGAAGATGAAATGAGAGGTTACCTATAAATGGGTAAAAAGGAACTGGAGAGGATAATAGAACTATTTTATATCTTGGTTATTTTGATGGTTAAATTATGCATTTTTCAAAATTCATAATATTGAACATACAAGAATTGTAAACTTTACTATTGTTATAAAATATATTCATTTCCTATGGGTGCTGTAACAAATTGTTAAAAACTTAGTGGTTTAAAACTAAGTCAATGCATTTGCTCACATTCAGGAGGCCAAATATCTGAATTCAGTATCATTGGGATGAAACCAGTCTGAGAGCAGGGTTACTCCTGAGGCTCCAGAAAATAATTCATTTCTTACTTCTTTCAGGTTGTGGTGGTTGTCTTCATTTTTTGACTTGTGGCTGCCTCGCTCCAATCTATGCCTACATAGACACATTGTCTTGCCTCCTCTATGTGTGTCAAATCTCCCTCTGTCTGCCTCTTACAAAGACACCTGTGATTCCAGGTAGGACTCACCTAAATCTCTAAAGATCAAGATTCTTAATTTAATCACAATTGTAAAGTCCTCTTTTGTTACATAAGGCAATATTCACAGGTTCTGGAGTTTCAGACATAAGTCTCTTATTTGGGGCAGGGCATTATTCAAACTACCACATACCACATACCAAATTATCACACAAAATTATTGTTAAATACTCAAATATATTCATTCATTAAAACTTACATTTAATGTTACAACACAAAATTATTGTTCAATACTTAAATACATTCATTCATTAAATATGAGTTTTAATGAAAATTATTTTTAAATACTCAAATACATTATTGTTAAAAATGTATTGTTAAAAATATTGTTAAATGTTCAAATGCATTCATTCATTAAATATAATTTTTAATGAATGAATGCATTTGAACATGTAACAGTAATTTTGTGTTGTAACTTGGCTGCTGTGTTAGTTCCCTGCACAAAAAGGCACCACAAAGAATAGTTGAGGGTGAGGTAGGAGGCAGGACTCTACTCTGCCTCCCACCAGAGTTGGGCAGGACTGGCTGCCCCTACCAAGTGGGGCAGCTGGAACTTTGGACCATATTGAGAACTAGCTGAAACAAGGCCCAGAGGAAGCAGTTTTTCATAAGACAGGCCCACCAGTGTGCCATGTCAACCTATCATCGCCGTAGCAGCACCCAAAGTTACCACCCTTTTCTATGGTAATGAACTCAGCATCTGGAAGTGACTACCCTTTTCTATGGTAATGAACTCAGCATCTGGAAGTGGCTACCCTTTTCCTAGAAATGTTTGCATAAACTACTGCTTAATTTACATGTAATTATAAGTAGGTATAAATATAACTGCAGTACTGTTGTCCCCACCAAAATTTCATCCTGAACTGTACTCCCATAATTCCCACATGTTCTGGGGGGAATCTAGTGGAACATAATTGAATCAGGTGGGCGATTTCCCCCTTACTGTTCTCATGGTAGTGAATAAGTCTCATGTGATATGATAGTTTGTTAAGGGGAAACTCCTTTCACTTGGTTCTCATTCTCTCCTTGCCTGCCGCCATCCACGTAAGATGGAACTTGCTGCTCCTTGCCTGCTGCCATGATTGTGAGGCTTCCACAACCATGTGAACTGTAAGTCCAATTAAACCTTTGTCTTTTGTGAATTGCCCAGTCTTGGGTATGTCTTTATCAGCAGCATGAAAATGGACTAATACAATAAACTGGTACTGGGAGTGGGGCACTGCTATAAAGACACCCGAAATTGTGAAATGCCTGGTCTGACCCACAGATCCTGATCAAGCGACAGATGAACAAATGCACTTAGACGCAGATATCCAGGGAAAGAGCAGGCTGGGGGTCCGGGCAGCTTACAGACTCTGACAAGGGTCCAATAAAGAATTAGTAGCTGTGGCCCTCACCAGACAGTGAAGTTCAAATTTATTTAGTACAGATTACATGACAAGTGTCTTGAGTAAACACCACTAGTGGGCAATTACCTTTCCCGAATCCCTGAATAGAGAGCAGGTCCCTGCACATAAGATCAAAGGTTAGTCTAAGACCACTTGAACAAACAAGCTGTTTACATAAACTCTTCTGGATTCCTATGTATTTATGCCTTAAGCTTTTAAAAGAATTCAGCTGCCTTCAGCCAAACCTTTTTTTTTTTTAATGTGCTTTTCTTTGGGCTCTGGGGTACATGTGCACATCCTGCATCCTGCAGGATTGTTGCATAGGTACATACATGCATACATGCCATGGTGGTTTGCTGTCTCCATACCCCGCCCCAGCCCCGTCGCTTACATCAGGCATTTCTCTCCTGTTATCCCTCCTCATCCTCCCTGCCCATTTCCCTCCTCTCCACCCCCCAACCTAGCCCACTGAGTGTTGTTCCCTTCCCTGTGCCCACATGTTCTCACTGTTCATCACCTACCTATGAGTGAAAACGTACAGTGTTTAGTTTTCTGTTCTTGTGTCAGTTTGCTGAAATTAATGGTTTCTAGATTCATCCATGTCCCTACAAAGGACACAGACTCATAGTTTTTTTTTATGGCTGCATAGTATTCCAAGGTGTGTATGTGCCACATTTTCCTTCTCCAGTCTATTATTGATGGGCATTTGGTTTGGTCCTAGGCCTTTGCTATTGTAAACAGAGCCTCAATGAACATACATGTGCATGTGCCTTTGTAATAGAGCGATTTATAATCCTTTGGGTATATACCCAGTAATGGGGTTGCTGGGTCAACTGTAATTTCTATTTCTAGATATTTGAGGAGTCGTCACACTGTCTTCCATAATAGTTGAACCAATTTACACTCCCACCAACAGTGTAAAAGTGTTCCTTTATATCCACATCCTCTCCAGCATCTATCATCTCCAGATTTTTTAATGATTCCCATTCTAATTGGTGTGAGACGGTTTCTCAATGTGGCTTTGATTTGCATTTTTTAATGACCAATGATGATGAGCAATTTTTCATACACTAGTTGGCCACATAAATATTTTCTTTTGAAAAGTGTCTGTTCATGTTCTTTGCCCACTTTTGGATGGGTTTGTTTGTTTGTTTTCTTGTAAATCTATTTTTGTGATTCTGGATATTAGCCCTTTGTCAGATGGGTAGATTGCAAAACTTTTTTCCATTCTGCTGGTTGCCAGTTCACTCTGAGGATTGTTTCTTTTGCTGTGCAGAAGCTCTGGAGTTTAATTCGATCCCATCTGTCTATTTTGTCTTTTGTTGCCTCTGCTCTTGGTATTTCAGTCATGAAGTCCTTGCCTGTGACTATGACTGGAATGGTGTTGCCCAGGTTATCTTCTAGGGTTTTTATGGTGTTAGTGGTTTGTAGTTCTCCTTGAAGTTAGCCAAACCTTTTACTGAAGCTATACAACACCCCCAGGCCTTCAAAGAACATTTGTGACTATTTCCTCTAACTGCCTTTATAATTTATCCTCTGAAACTTTTCCCACCACCCTAACTGAACTCCCACTTTGGAAGCAACTTTGGAATTGGGTAACAGGCAGAGGTTGGAACAGTTTGGAGGGCTCAGAAGAAGACAGATAAATGTGAGAAAGTTTGGAACTTCCTAGAGACGTGTTGAATGGCTTTGCCCAAAGTGCTGATAGTGATGTGAACAATAAGGTCCAGGCTGAGGTGATCTCAGATGGAGATGAGGAACTTTTTGGAAACTGGAGCAAAGGTGACTTTTGTTATGTTTTAGCAAGAAGACGAGTGGAATTTGGTTCCTGCCCTAGAAATATATGGAAACTCGAACCTGAGAGAGATGATTTAGCGTATCTGGTGGAAGAAATTTCTAAGCAGCAAAGCATTCAAGAGGTAACTCAGGTGCTGTTAAAATCATTCAGTTTTAAAAGAAAAACAGAGCATAAAAGTTTGAAAAATTTGCAGCCTGACAATGTAATAGGAAAGAAAATCCCGTTTTTTGAGGAGAAATTCAAGCTGGGTGCAGAAATTTGCATAAGTAACTTGGAGCCAAATGTTAATCCCCAAGACAATGGGGAAAATGTCTCCAGAGTGTCTTAGTAGTCTTCACGGCAGCCCCTCCTATCACAGGCCTGGAGACTTCGAAGGAAATAGTGGTTTATTAGGGTGATCCCAGGGTCCTGGAGCTGTGAGTAGCCTAGGGGTTTGCTGTCCTGTGTCCCAGTTGTTCTAGCCATGGCTGAATGGGGCCCATGTAGTGCTCAGGCCATGGCTTCAGAGGGTGCAAACCCCAAGCCTTATCAACTTTTATTGGTGTTGCGCCTTCTAGTGCACAGAAGTCAAGAACTGAGGTTTGGGAACCTCTGTCTAGATTCGAGAAGATCTATGGAAACACCTGGAGATCCAGGCAGAAGTTGGTTGTAGGGGCAGGGCTCTCATAGAACCTTTGCTAGGGCTATGTGGAAGGAAAATGTGGGGTCAGAGCACTCATGCAGAGTTCTTACTCAAGTACTGCCTAGTGGAGCTGTGAGAAGAGGGCCACTGTCCTTCAGACCCTAGAATGGGAGATCCACCCACAGTTTGTACTACGCACCTGGAAAAGCCACAGACTCTCAACACTGGCCTGAGAAAGCAGCCAGGGGAGAGACTGTACCCTGCAGAGCCACAGGGGTGGAGCTGCCCAGGTCCATGGGAATCCACCTCTAGCATCATTGTGACCTGGATGTGAGACATGAATTCAAAGGAGATCACTTTGGAGCTTTAAGATTTAATTTTCCTGCTGGATTTTGGACTTGCCAGGAGCCTGAGTTTTGGCCAGTTTCTCTCATTTGGAATGGCTATATTTACCCAATGGCTGTACCCCCATGGTATCTAGGAGGTAACTGACATGCTTTTGATTTTACAGGCTCACAGGTGGAAGAGAAATGCCTTGTCTTGGCTAAGACTTTGGACTGTGGACTGTTGAATTAACACTGAAATCAGTTAATACTTGGGGTACTGTCGGGAAGGCGTCATTGGTTTTGAAATGTGATCTTATGGGATTTGGGAGGGGCCAGGAGGTGGAATGATATGGTTTGGCTCTATGTCTCCACCCAAATCTCATCTTGAATTGTACTCTCATAATTCCCATATATTGTGGGAGGGACCTAGTGGAAGATGATTGAATCATGCAGGCAGTTTCACCCATAATGTTCTTGTGGTAGTGATTAAGTCTCATGAGATCCAATGGTTTGTTAAGGGGAACCTCTTAACAAACTTTGTTCTCGTTCTCTTTTGGCCTGCTACTCTCCAGTTAAGATGTACTTGCTCCTCCTTGCTTTCTGCCATGATTGTGAGGCTTCCCCAGCCATGTGGAACTATAAGTCCATATAAACCTCTTTCTTTTGTAAATTGTCCAGTCTCAGGTATATCTTTATTAGCAGTGTGAAAACTGACTAATACACACTGCCTCTGAGCTGCTAACATGGGCCCAATGCCTATAGGGTTGCTCTCCTCTGCAAGGCGTAGTATCTCTGCTGCTGCTGTACACTGCCACTTTTGTATAAGCTGCAGTTTGACCACCAGCTGGCCCCTGAATCCTTTTGCTGACAAAGCCAAGGACCCTCCCAGGCTAAGATCCAGTTTGGGGGCTTGCCCGTCTTGTATCAAGAAGGTTAAAATTTAGTTTACACTCCATTCGTCAAACTATACCCTTGGATACAATTACTCAACCAGAGGGAGGATAAGCTTTTCCCAATATGTTTGCCATAACAGTAACCTTTCCCTAACTTGCACACTTACAGGTTTTTTTCCTGATTCACACGTAGGACCTTCTATTCTACCAGAAAGTTTACTGCACTGACTTACAGATTTCCATCAGGGCAAGAAACCTGCCAGGTTTAATTTACATTGTACTACATTTCAGTGTGCTTGACTCATACTAGGTGGAATACACATAATTAGTAGCCCCAAAGTTTCAATAAATTTTATATATGAAAATTTCCTAGAGCAATGACAGTTTCTCAACCATTCATCTTGGCTAAACCAACTCACTTGCTTAGGCATGTTGAAGAAGGCAGAAGTGATAATTTGTTAAGCCTTAATGTATTTTATTGCTTTATATGTTTTCATTTACAGTCTTGTACCACTGCCATCACTGTGAGAAGAAAAAATAAAAACTTGCTGGGCAGAGCACTCATTCCAGAAAGTGGGGAGAAACACACTGATTAATGAGACTATATCCTTGCTGTTATAAACCACTGAGATTTTTTGGGGAGAGATTTGTTTCACAATGAGAATTCTCCATTTGGAGGAGTATTTCTAGTTCAATAAATACTTATAAGAAGTTAAAGATACATACAGAAATAAGAATAACAAACAAAAACAATATATTTGGTCTTATGTGTGGAAAAAATATGTGGTGCACAATGTGAAGTGTCTATCTGGAATCTTAATATTTAAATCTTATCCGATAATTATGATCATAAGATATCTGAAATAGAGTATACTATGGTAACTTGTGTTTTGTTTTGCAATGAAAACTGAGAATTAGAATCCATAGTTGTTTACATTAAATCAGAATAATAAAAATTTAAAAGTTCAAGTCTTAATAATCCAGGAAAAGATATATTTTATTTCAACTTTGAAACTACATCATTCAGTAGCATAATTCACTTTTTAAACCAATTTCCTTGACATATATACTCTTTAACAGTGAGAATTTTCTTTTCAAATATGTATTTTCTTCACTTTGCATATAGGACCTACAGCAATGCCTGGCACATAGCTGATTCTAAAAAATATTTTATGAATAAATACATATATTCCATTTTTTAATTTTCAAAAATACTTTAATATAAAATAAATTTTCATTTACATTAAAGACTATGGTGCAGAGAGTGCTCGTATACACTGTATCCAGGGTCACTTATTGCTAATACCTTACATTAGTATAGTATGTTTGTCCCAACTGATGAAATAATACTGATAAATTATTGTCTAAATTACATATTATATTCAGATTTTCTTAATTTCCACTTTTTATTCACTGTCTGTTTCAGAATCTCATTCAAGAGACAGTATTACATTTATTTATTATGTTTTCACAGGCTGTGACAGTTGCACAGACTTTCTTTGATTTTGATGACTTTGAGAAGTACTGGTCAGCCAGTTTTAGAACATCCCTTAGTTGTGACCTGTCTCATATTTTTGTCTTGATTAGACTAGTGTTATAGAATTTTAGGCAGAAAACCACAGAGGTAAAGTACCATTTTCATCATATATATTGAGGGTGTACAAGCATATTATTACCATGAATTATTAATGTTAATATTAACTTGATTACCCTGCTGAAGTGTTTGTCAGGATTATCCATCAATAAGTTACTCTTTCTACATTCCCTTTTGATACTGTACTCCTTGGAAGAAAGTCACTGTATGCAACCCCCCTCAACAAGTGTGTGTCGGGGAGTTATGTTCCACCAGATTCAGGGAAAAGAGTCTACATAAATTATTTGCAACTCAACAGAAATTTTTTCTATTTTTTTATTCCATCATTGATTTATATTTTAAAAGTAAATAACTCTTTTATTCCTCAAACTGTCCCAACTTTGGCCATTGTTATCTTTTGGTTGTTTTTAGCACTTTCTTACTTTGTGGAACAGAAAGAACCCCTGGGGTTATATGTACATTTCGTGCCCCAATTCTAGAACTAACCATTTTTCCAAGGGACTCTAGTTTCTTTCATTGGAAAATGGTATTAGAAACCAAATCATGGTACTAGTTATGTTCATTTTTAATAGGATCCCTTCACTTGCAGTGTCCATTAGCTGACAGGGTAAAGAAATATACAAGTACATACTAAGCTGTATTTACAGAGCTATCTTTAAAAAAGTGTCTGCATATGTCACCTGTATCCATGTTAAAATAAAATGAGCTCATACTCATTGCTCTAATTCATTGCCATATGAATTATTCCAAGTTTCTCATCTTGCTTATCTGCAATTTCAAACTCTGATAGTGAGATACCAATTTTCGCCACCTGTTAACCTTTAACTTAACTGTTTGATCTCATTATATTTACACACACACACACACACACACACACACGTGTGTGTGTGTATATATATAATGGTTGCAATATTATTAGTTTGTACAACAGTGGAAAACATCTTTATCAACTAGGGTACAACATTTACAGGCAGTACTTTTGCCTTTAGTCAGTTATTTTGCCTTTACTCATTTCCAAAATTACTTAAGACAGCACCATTTTCATCCACCTCTTTATTGAAGTTGCACAATACAATTCTAATATAGTTAAATGCTTAGATCACTATCTACTTTGCATCTTGAAATCCTTCACCTCCTAATTTTTTATCTTGAATATATTAAGGTTTGCTGTTTTGTTCTAAGCATCTATGGGTTTTGACAAATGCTAGTATTATGTCCCACCACACAGGATCATACAGAACAGTTTTACCACTATAAAAACTCCCAGTCACCGATTCAATCACCTTGCCCAATCTGATCCTCTGGAAGCCACTGACTTTTTTACATCTTCATTGGTTTCTTCATTGGTTCACCTTTTGCAAAATGTCTTATTATTGTAATTATACTGTAGGTAGGCTATTAGACTTGATTGTTTCACTTAGCAATAAGCATTTCAGGTTGCTCTGTATCTTTTTGTGCCTTGATAGCTTGTTCCTTTCTTATTAGTAAATAGAATTTCATTATATGGAAATACCACCATTTGTTTATCAATGCAATGTATTCATAAGCATATTAGTTGGTTCCAGAATTTGGCTATTATGAATAAAGCAGCTGTCAACATTTTGCATGTAGGTTTCTGTGTGGACATTATTTTCAAGTCAGTTGTATAATACCTAGGAGAATGCTTTCTGAGTTGTATAGTGAAGCTGTGCTAGGCTTCATAACTAACGAACACACTGCCTACTGCAGTGTCTGTACAATTCTGCCTTCCCACCAGCAGTGAATAAGAGTTCTGTTTCTGTTGTTCCACATATTATGAACAATCAGTATGGTCTTTTAAATATTTGCCATTAGAATATTTTATAGTGATTTTCCATTTTTATTTTAATTTGCAGTTTTTTAATGATAAGTTTTGTTGAGCTTTTTTTCATATAGCTGTTTATCATGTCTATATCATTTTCAGAATTCTTCCCTATTTTTAATTGGGCTTATTGTTGAATTAAAAAAAATTCTTTAAAGTTTAATTTTTTTTAACTACAAGACCTTTAATGGATATCTAGTTTGCAAATATTTTCTCCCAGTCTGTCAACTGTGGTTTTTTTGTTGTTGTTGTTGTTATTGTTTTCTGTCTTTCACAGAGTAGAATTTACAAATTTAATAAAGGTTAACTGATCAAATGTGTTTCTTTCATGGGCTTTTTTTTTGGCATCTTATTTAGAAAATTACCACCCAAATCAAGATCACATAGTTTTTTCTCCAATGTTTCATTCTAGAATTTTTAGTTTTCTATTTAACAATAAGATCTATGATTCATTCTCAGTTAACTTTTGAAAAAGGTATAGATTGTGTTCACATTTATTTTTGCATTGACCTTTGAATTGTTCTAGCACAAATTATTAAGAAAAACTCTCTTTTTGCCACTGAATTGCATTTTCTCCTTTGTCAAAGTTTTGTTGTGACGTTTGCATGGATCAATTTTTGGGCTCTCAGTTCTGTTCCATTATTCTGTGTGCCTGTTCTTTTGCAACATGATACTGTTTTAGTTATTAAAGCTTTATAGCAAGTACTGAAAACTGGTATTATATATCCACCACATTTATTCTCTTTCTTCAGTAATTTTTGGCTATTCAATATAAATTTAAGAATAAGTTTGTCAAGATCTGCAAACTATATCTTGCCTGCATTTAGATTGGTATACGTGTTGAATCATTAAATTAAATTAGTAAGACTGGTCATCTTAACAATGTTGAGTCTTTATATATATAATTGCACTTTAGGTTCTGGGGTACATGTGCAGAATATGCAGGATTGTTGCATAGGTACATATATGGCAATGTGGTTTGCTGCCTCCATCCCCCCATCACCTATATTTGACATTTCTCCCCATGTTATCCCTCCCCAACTTTCCTACCCCCTGCTGTCCCTCCCCTATTCCCCCACAACAGACCCCAGTGTGTGATACTCCCCTCCGTGTGTCCATGTGTTCTCATTGTTCAGTGCTTGCCTATGAATGAGAACATGTGGTGTTTGATTTTCTGTTCTTGTGTCAGTTTGCTGAGAATGATGGTTTCCATATTCATCCATGTCCCTACAAAGGACAGGAACTCATTGTATTTTTATGGCTGCATGGTATTCCATGGTGCGTATGTGCCACATTTTTCTTGTCCAATCTATCATCAATGGGCATTTGGGTTGATTCCAGGGTCTTCGCTGTTGCAAAGAATGCCACAATGAACATATGTGAGTGTGTGTCTTTATAGTAGAATGATTTATAATCCTTTGGATATATAACCAGTAATGGGATTGTTAGGTCAAATGGAATTTCTATTCTTAGGTCTTTGAGGAATCGCCACACTGTCTTCCACAGTGGTTGAACTAACTTACACTCCCACCAACAGTGTAGAAGTGTTCCTATTTCTTCACATCCTCTCCAGCAATACTGAGTCTTTCAAACAATTAAGTTGGAATATCTCTCCACTAATTTAGAACTTCCTTGATTTAATGCATCAGTGTTTCCTAATTTTTATGTATAAAATATATACACATTGGTTAGTGTTATATGTAAATAATTTGTTTTTTGGTTGATTTAATTAATAACACTTTTTTTCAAATTCTAATCATTTTTGGCCAATATATAAAGAAGTAATTGACTTTTACATATTATGCTTGTGTCATGCCGTTTTGCTGCTATTGCCCTTGAGTTCCAGGAATTGTCTGTGATTCTTTGTGATACCCCACAGAGACAGTCATGTCATCTGAGAATAGACACAATTTTAGTTCTTTGTTTCCAACTTGTATATCTTTCATCTCATTTTCTTGTTATTGTGATAGGGAAGTTTTACAGTAGAATGTTTAATAGAAGTGATCTGTGATCATCTCATTTTCTTGTTATTGTGCTAGGAAAGATTTACAGTAGAATGTTTAATAGAAGCGATCTGTGAGACAGTTTTGCCTTGTTCTTGGTCTTAGGGAAGGAGATCAGTGTCTCACCATTAAGTATGATATAAACCTGTAGGGTTTGGAGGGTTTTGGGGGCGCTATTTTTTATGAAGATGAGGAAGTTTCTCTGTTTCTTGTGTCACAAGAGTTTACTTACATATTTAATAATAGGTGTTAGCTCTTGCTAAATACTTTGTCTACATCACTTGATGAGCTTGTATACATTATACGTATATTGTCAACCCTTAGATTATGGTGGATTGCATTGATTGATTTTCAAATGAGGAACCAGCTTGAATAGCTGGGTATATCCCACTTGTCACCCTTTATTTAATTTTCCTAAATGTTTGGTAAGGTTTATCAGTGAAACTACCAGGTTTGGTGCTTTTTAAAAAAGATTTCTAACTATTGATGTGAATTCTTTAACAGGTATAGCACTAGTAAAATTAGCTGTTTTTCCTTGAAGGATGTTTTGTAGTTTTGTTGTTGATGTTTTCAAGGAATTTAACCATTTCAACTGAGTTCTAATATTTTGGCAGAGTTGTTTATTAGTATGCCTTCATCATATTTTGAATGGGAATAAGCAATGATAGGTGCTCTTTGATTTTCGATGTTTGTAATTTACGTCTTCTATCTTTTTATTTTGATTTTCTTGGCTAGCCAAGAACCAGCCTGTGATTTCATTTACATGTGTTATCTTTCTTTTTTAACTTTCATTAATTTCCCTCTAATGTTTTATTACATATTTTCTTCCATCTCTCTCTTATGTTATTCATCCATTTTTAAATTATGTCTTCTTCATCTCTTAGAACTCCCAAGTCAGTAATCAGAGGTGTTTTCCATCCTTGTCTGATACAACACCATCCTTGTCACCTCTGAGTCTGGTTCCGATGACTGCCTTACGTCTTATTAGTGTGCTTTTTTCTCACCTTGTGGCATATTTTGTACTTTTCTGCTGAAAGCCAAATATGATGTAGTAGGTAATATAAACTGAGGTTGATAAATCTTCAGCAAAATAATTTCTGTTAATCTAGATAGGAATTTGGCTGTACTTAAAGTTTGCTGTATAACAGGTGTCAGAGACATTCAATTGTGCTGCTTAGGTGTTTTTGTTCTTTTTCCTTGGATTTTCATGAGCGTTCCTCTGTTAAAAACAGACTATTACTTGCAGCACTTTCAGCTATAATCTGCTATTAATATACAGATGGATGTCTCATTGTTCACCATAGTTTATGTTCTAACACATACTGTGCTATTGCTGCTAAAGGAAACACAAGGGTTAAATTCCCTTGAGCTTCTCATCACTTTTTGACCCACTGAAATGCTTTTTGTGTTATATAGGTCCATTTCCTATCATCCTTATTAAAAAATCCACTATCGTCATGGTTGAAAATCTTTTTTTTGCATAACCTGTTTCCCATGTAACAGCAGATTAAAAAAAATTCCTTTGTAGCCTCATGTTCTGCAGAAACTACCTCCCTGTAAGTTTAACATTTTTTGTGCCATATTGTTTTTTGAAATGTGCCAGTCATCCAGTACTAGCTAAGACTGGTTCAGCATTTCTCTTATCCTGTGTGGCATGATTGCTCATTTCCTTGGCTTTTGACCTCAAAACAGTGCTGTCCATTATGTTCTTTTTATCAGTGTTATGTCATGAATCCACATATTTAGCCACTTTTGCATGTTTTTAATAGCTGTATCACACACTGTAGATGTTACTTTAGCACTTTTTAGAGCAGCCTCATGTACAGATTGGTGAATTTCCTCTTTATTTTTATGGATGTACCATATTGTGATTTATAACATCGAACTCACAACCACCAGTACTATGCTTCATGCCTGAATGAAACAAATCTAACAAACTTTTTTTTTGTAAGGTAGATTACAGCCTTTTTATATTTATTTAGAAACCCTAGACACCACTTCACCTCTTCCCTTGTGGACCATTTTAAATAATTAAATTACCACCACCAATAACAACAAAAAGCACAAACAATTATTTAAATGTAGCACTAATTAGATCATAAAAAGGACACTTGTTTAAAATATGAGAGCTTCTTGTTTCAGCTCTCGCTTTGTTCCATCTCAGCTGGGACATGCATGTCAGGTGATTGAAAGTTTTCACCACTCTTCATATCTGTATGTGATCCTAAAAGCTCCAAGAGTATGGAGTTAAAGATTACAAATATATTTTTTCAAGAAGGAAAATGAACAAATACAAAATCTGCAAATTATGAGGATCTATTCTACCCCTACTGCTGTGACAGGTGTGAGGGAAGAAAATCTTACAATTAAATTTCAGACTTTTATTGGGACTGTGTCTCTGGAGTGAGACCTTCACAACTCTTTTCCCAGTGGTATAGCTGTTTTCCTCATTCAGGTGAAACTGAAGAGTTGGAGGAGGCTATAGTTGAAGGAATGTACTTCCTTCTTTGTGATAAGACTCTAGGAATATCTTTTCCACTGAAAAGTAGGCCTTTGTAATACAGAAATTTCTGAAGGACTATTCTTCCCCTTCCTCTACCAGAGAAAAAAAAGGAATCATTCTGGGATCTTCATTTTGAAGACCTTGTGGAGTTTCTGGAGTTAAAGCTCATGCAAGAGTAGGGGGCCTCCTGGCTGGGCAGGGTGGCTCATGCCTATAATCCCAGAACTTTGGGAGGTTGAGGCAAGTGAATCATCTGAGGTCAGGAGTTTGAGACCAGCCTGACCAACATCGTGAAACTCTGTCTTGATTAACAATAGAAAAATTAACTGGGCATGGTTGCAGGTGCCTGTAATCCAAGCTGCTTGGGAGGCTGAGGCAGGAGAATCACTTGAGCCCGTGAGGTGGAGGTTGCAAGCAGAGATTGTGCCATTACACTCCAGCTTGGGCAACAAGAGCAAAACTCTGTCTCAAAAAACAAACAAACAAACAATCAAACAAACAAACAAAAACAGAGTAGGAGGTCTCCTGAGACTGAGGCTGTGGCCACCAGAAGAGTCTTGCTTTTAATCTAGCCTGCAGTTCTGAAAATCTTCTAAATTCAAGTGTTGCTGTCGCTTTATGATTCTAGCAACTTCTGTTCCAGGTAGTCAGATCTTAGCAGTGTCTGCTGACTGCTCTAAATCTGGAAAGCCAGATTTGAGGGTGATTGTTTGCCTTGCAACTGCAATTGGATGAAAGGTTGAGGAAACATCATTAATTTATATCCAAAGCTCTTTACCTTTGGAGCTAAATCTGGAAATTCCATTATTTTTAGAAATAAATTTATTTATTGTATTTTAACACAATATCAAAATGTATACTGATAATGAATGTATATCCAAATGAATAATTACAAAGTAATTACATCTGTGTAAACATGACATACATAATGTTATAGAATATTAACCGCATGCTAGTAGGCCCAACTGCCCCTTCCAAATCACTATTCCATTGTTTCTTTCCAAAAGCAACTATTATACTGACTATATTTTAGGACCACAACTTTTGTATAATGTTATTTTTAGGATTTATGTAAGTAGCATCATTAATTATTATTTTGTGTCTGGCTTTTTCATGTAATAATTTATTTTGATACTTATGATGATGATGCATGTAGCAACAATATTTTTATTGCTATATAGTATTTACTTTCCAGATATATCACAATTGGATAGTTGTAGTTATTCAATGGCAATTTATTTTTCCTCTAGTTTTTAATCTGTTTCAACATGTACGATCATTTTAGAATATGTTACGTGGAATAGACAGTAGACATTATTTAGGAGTATAATTCCTAGATCATGGTTACAAGAATAGTTTATTTTAGTAAATAATGCCAATCAGGTTTCCAAAGTAATTGCACACATTTACAGATTTTTATACACTCTGTTGTATGCATATATGAATTTAAACCAAGTAACCTCTTTTGATACAATGGCAAGAAAATCCAATTTAAGTTAATTATAACTTTATTTTTAAAGATTTTCCTTCTTAAAGTTTTACTTCTAGGAAACTTGTCAGATGCTATACCTCCAATATTGTATATATATATATATATGTTTAATAATTGTGCCATTATTTATTATTGCAAAATGAAAATAATTAAAAACTCTACTTGCTCATATATGCAATTAGTTAAGTAAACTATGGTTGAATAAACTAATAAGGAGTGACCTTGAAGATATATTATTATGTGAAAATTTGCCAAAAAGACCCCAAACAATATGTCTATTTTTATACTTTTGGTAATTTTTTTTACAAAAAGAGGACAAATAACTAGAAACCCATGAAACTGATACAGGTATGGAGAGGCAGAAATGGAATAAAAGGCATGTCAGAGGGAGTGACAGTATTCTCTGTTTACCTTTTTTATTACAAATTCACCATTATAACCACATTAAGTTCATATATTCAAAAATTATATTTAACTCAATAAAGATAGAAAAAATATATTATGAAGTTTCTTTAGAACAGTTAAAGGTATTTTACAAATATATTTCAAAAATTAAAATAATATGGTGGGCTAAGAGGTCCATTTTTGAACCTATTTATTAACTTAGAATTTTAAAAACAAAAATCATTTTCTTCTACATGGAAGGTATTTTTTCTTCAGCTGGGCTTTTGTTAGCTACAAAGTTAAATATTTGAACTGAAGGAAATATATTCTGAAATGTAATGAAATTAGGCTATTGAGATTGACACAAAACTCTAATCCTCATTATACTGTCCTCAACTTTTTCACGGAGCTATAGAAATCAACTGTAGCTCATTTTTGTTTGAACTGTTATATTACAGCAAAAGTGTAAAAAAAATGAACTTTTCATGCATGTACACCCTATTTAAAAAATCTATGTTACTTACTATTCTCAAGGAGATATGTAAACCAGTGAAGAATTTTTGAAATACTGTATTTTGTTTTTTAGTAGTGCTCAAAGCTTTTATATCAATAACAAGAAAGGTGTTAGCCCAGTAAGCTGTAACAGCTTGTTTGAACTTGTTATGATCCATTTTGTCAGTAAGGTCTTGGGGGATCTTAAACCCGTGGTTATTTGGCTATTGGGTATACACATTATAACCATATGCTGAATTAGTGTTTACAACAGATAGGTGAAAAAAATAACTGAAACTCCTTTCTTCATGGTAGTTTAAACAAATTTATGTTAACACATTTATTTGTGGTTTGTTTCTGGAGATGGGATTTTGCTCTGTTGCCCAGGCTGGAGTACAGTGGTTTCCTCATAACTTCCTGAAAACTAAAGCTTCCAGCCTCAGGTGATTCTCCCTCCTCAGCCTCTTGAGTAGTCGGGACTACAGGCATACATTAAAGCACCATACTAAATTTTAGAAAAGACTTTGTAGAAACAAAGTCTCACCATGTTGCCCAGGCCAGTCTCAAACTTCTGGCCTCAAGTGATCAACTCACCCCAGTAAATATATTTTATTCCCCAATATTAACACATTAAAAATTCACTACCATATGGACTTAACATAGCATGATATTTCCAGATAATCTGTTTGTTAAAATTTCAGTCAGTTCTTTTCAATGCTTGAGGGTAATGTCCAATGATAATTTAAATGTTATTTGTAGATATCATACAGGTATAATGCAAGTTCATTTTAAAGTTGAAAGAAATTGGGACTCAGAGGACTTAAGTGATAAAATCAGGATGCAAGTCCATGTTTTCTGCCTCCTTGTCCAACTTTTTCTACTTCTTCGAAACTTGTTAATTTTTCTATTTCTTTTAAATATATTAGGGTTTTGTTGGGTTATCTTCATGAAGATTTAAATTAATATATTCTATTATATTTACATGTAGTTGATAGGTTTAATAATAACATCAATTTTTATTCATGCGACTATTAATTTCTTTATCAATAAAATAATAACTTTCTGGACACCCAGTACTTTCAAAATTCTGTAATAGACAGCTGGAAATAAAGACCAATAAAACATCTTTTTATTTTCATGTCAATGCAGCAAATTATTTTTTAGACACGGTATACACAGAGGTAAATTATTACAGTGGAGAAATTGCTCAGCTGAGGGAGTGATTGCCTCAGCCTAGATGAATAAATGTTAGAGTAGAGGCAGTGACAGAAATATTCACAAAGCAACACCTTATTTGAAAATTTGAACACATTAGACTACTTAAGAACCAGAAAACAAAGATATTGTATGCCAAAGATAAGAACGTTTCATTAATCTCTGGTGTGATTTTTCACGGAGATGATAACTCTAACGGAATTACTTGATCTCAGGAATAATTTACCTCCTAATCTGCATGTGTATGTAGGACGTACTTTTTATTGGCCTTTCTAGAATTAACATCTGAGTTACCTGTAAGTTAACACATCACTTAGTAGAAGAAACTGTTGGACAGTAAAGTTGCTGCCCATCTTATCTCCTATGACATTGCCCATTTCATTGAGTACCAGCAGTCTAGAAATATAAGCATCCTATAGGAAAAGTCATTTTAGTTTGGCTGAGAGAACATTCTTCTGAACTATGCTTCCCCATTGAGTTTATTTATTTTTCGAAGTTTTTCTTCTTGAAACGGTTTAAAATAAGTCAATATTCTCTTGTACATGGCAATTTTGACATATTTTGTATGTCTTTGAAAGATGGCTTATGGATTTTAGAGGTCTTAGCATTCCAGTAATTTTATTCATTCATTTATCCTGTTGGTATGTTCATTCATTATTTATCCTGTTGGTATGTTCTCTAAGACACATTCAACAGTGAAATTACGTGATTTAGTTTACCTTATTAAACAACAGAGTATATTAAAATATAATGCCGGATTGCCTCTTCTGAAATTAGGATGAGCTGAAAAAATGATAAAGAGAAAAACAAAAGATATCATCAGGAAAACAAATTTCAAGCAACTGTTTTTACATTTTTAACTCTTAGTTTCCATGTGTCAAGAATAGAAATAAAAACATCTACTTTGCAAACATTTTACTTAGATTAACTGAATTTGAATTTATTAAGATAAAGTATGATAATTTAATTTTTGTTTTATTTTAAGATAAAGTAATTATACTTTATCTTAATAAATAACAGCCATATAAAACAATATGTTTTGTCAAGCCAATTCTCTAAAAAAAAAACTGCTTGCCTGGAAGTGTCTTTATGTGTAACAATTTTGGTGTGTCTTCATAATCTGAGATTTTGATGATCCAGCCATTTGTCTCTACATTCTGCCAGTGCTCTGAAGAAAATGTGCTCTGAAGAGTAAGTACTTGATGAGGACATGGTTTGATACTGAGGTAGGAGACTGGAGAGACTTGTTTTCTCATTATCCTGCAGATCACAACTGGATCTGTTCCGGACAAGATAAAGTGGAAAAAAAAAAAAAGGAACTAGCAGACAGCAGCAAAAGCAATTCCTAGCTGCCCTCATTGCTCATTAGGATAAGACACTTTCATCAGCGCTACAAGTTTATAAATACCATGGCAACGACCTGGAAGTTACTAACCCTTTTCATGGCAACAACCGAGATGTTAGAGCATTTTTCCTAGAGAGTTTTAAGTAACATGCTCCTCAATTTTCATGGACTCACCCTTTAATTTGCGTGTAATTGAAGGTGGGTCTACATGAGTATAAATACTTTTGCCAAGGGCCCACTGCCTGTAGGTTATCCCTGCTCTGCATGAAGCAGTGCCTTTCCATAAAAGATTGCTGTCTACCACCACCACCTAGCCCTTGAATTCTTCACTGGGCAAAAGCAAGAAATCTCCCAGGCTAAGCCTCAGCTTTAGGTCTCATGTGTCCTGCCTGCAAGAAAACCATTTCTTCCCTTGGGTGGACAAGTGGAAAACAAATCAGTGATTTAACCATGTATTTCCAATGCTTTCTGAATACTTTGACATGATAAAGGCAACTGTATCACTTGTTAAATTGGCTAATATTTCAGAACATGATATTCATGAGATCCTATACAATAACTTGGAAAATTATCTGATGTAAGTTTGTAGAAAAACTTGCCACATATGTTTTAAAAGACTTTGACTCCTTTTGGCTGAAAATTCTGGAATAAATAAATTATGAGCATGATTGTCCAGAAAACGTTGTTGATCCAAAGGCTAATGTTATTTTGAACATTTTCTAGTGGTCCCCATTGATTAATTTTATCTTACTTAGTAATTCAATACCACGTGAACATATTGTAGTGGTGGAGAAATCAGTTGCAGCAGTGTGAAACTAGTAAGAACCCCACATTTGAACAATACTACTTTCCTTATAGGAATCCCTTAAACTTTAGAAAATTGATTAATCCCTTTGAACTTAATTTTTCTTATCAGTAATAAAATGCATATCCTAATAGTTTCTTTTCATGCATTGTTGGAAAGATTAAAGGAAAAATGAGATCTCACAGAAAGCACTCAGCTCAGTATTGATCACACGGGAGCTACCGGTAAGTATGAGACAATATTGCTTCTTAAGTGTTGCTGCAAATGAATATTTTTCATCTTTGGGGTGTTAAAAAGCAGTTGGAATAATAAAGACTTATGAGGAATAATTTTAAAATAGAAATAAACTTTAAAATTACATTAGTTTCAAAGATGTACCAATTAGTCAATTAATTGGCATGTTAGTTAAATACATGTGGACAACAATAATTAGGTAGAATTTTTCCCTCGATTTCACTAAACACTATCCTCATCAGAATTCATTTTACCAAAAGCAGTTAAGTATAAAATATATTTATGCTTCTAGACCACTGAATCTTTATATTTTGAGGAGATGCGTAGAAGAAAAGATACTTCCTTCTCTCAGAAAACTGCTCGTGACGACTTAGACACTCTCTTTTCTTTAGAATTTCACAACTTAGAGGATTCCACAAGGGTCAGCAAAACTGAGATAATGAAGCCCTGATCTGGACAATATGTTTCATTGATAAATCCCAAATGTTTTTTTTCTGTCTCTCATTCTCTCAAGCTCAGTTGTTTCTCTCCTTTGTACTCTCTCTCCCTACCCCTGACCCATCTATCTCTATCTCTCACATAAACACACACACACACACACACACACACACACACACACACACACGTCTTTTTCTTAATAGTAATTTAACATCTAGAGTCCATTCTGCAACAAAAAACTTTCAGTTTCAATCTTGAGTATTGCTAAGGGATTCCATGTGATATCTTCTCCTTTAACATAAGAAAATAGATTTATTGAGAGATATTTAGGAAACAGTTTAACTCTGGCTAAGGCTTTAATCAATACAATTGCATTAATCAGACTATATAGCTGCATTTTCTTCTTAAACAAATGACAATTTAATTTTAATCCAGTAACAATACAATAGTATTCCATGAATTGTTCCAAAAATATATATTTAAAAAGACACATTAATATTTTAGTTAAATACAATCCTAGGTTACACTGAAAGACAAATCAGAAAAGTCTAAAACTGTGTATATTTATCAAATGTTTCTATTTACTCTCATTAATACAAAGTTATATTAGTTATTTAAACAGCAAATATATTTGAATTCATACACAATTTAAAATGATACTTTATTCACTATTTCTAGAAACAGTAAAACAACTTAGAAACCTAGACTTAAACTGACATTGATTTTTCAGTGATCTCTAAAGCAAATAATTTACCTTTTTTATTTCGTCATAGTTTACATTTTTATCTCATGCCATTTATTCCATTTTTCAATGACTATACAAATTTTTAAAAAGAAATAAAAAATACTACAAACATTAAAATGATTTAAATACAAGAGTTCTTATGCGTAGGAAGGTATCTTTATCAAAATCTTTTTGAATGGTGTTTGTTTTATAAATCTCTTGATATTAAATTCTCTAAGAGGGGAAAGTAATCTTCTTATATTGTCACTGAATAAATTCATAGCATTGTACAAATAGGTTCAATGATTTACATTTCTTCATCAAATTTTCAATTTGTGGAAGAAATATTTTATTACATGGCACAAAAGACCTAATATATTAGATTTAACTTTATCAGTGTAGAAGTATCTACTTGTAGACGCAATGCTTTTCTCTTGACTGCATCTAACATATAATGGTGTATACAGCCTGAATCCATAGTTACCAATCATTTTTTTTTTAATTTTTATTGCATTATAGGTTTTGGGGTACATATGCAGAACGTGCAAGGTAGTTGCATAGGTACACACATGGCAGTGTAACAACATTTTCTGTGTAATCAGTGCTAGTTTGTTAAATGGAGTTTATTTGAAACTGTCCATTATTTACAAGTTAGTAAGTTTGTCACTTCCTTGCTAGCCAAAGGAGTCAACTTCTAATATATATTTGCTAATTAAAATTTGTAAATATGCATGTATTTTAAAAACATCTACACATAGTATTCTGGATAATAACAAAGGTAAATATTATACCGTCTCTGATGCTTCTTCAGGTTGCTATCCAGGTCACATGTGACTGGAGCTTATAAAATTTGAGAAGACAGGAGAATCTGTGATTCTCATATGTGGCTGAGTCTCAGTCTCCTAGTGGGGAATTTTGGAAATATTTGTACATTTTTAAGTTTCTCCTCAAACGTAATCTAGTGGGTAGAGGCTGAGTGCTGATAAATAGCCTGCAATGCACAAGATACCTCCCAACACTCACCCCAGGCATTGACTATCTAAAAGTGCCAAGATGCCACTGTTGAGAAATACCAACTTAAATAAAAGAATACAATTTTCTACAATTAAAATTAGATAGGAAAGTAAGTGATGAACTCTGTAGAACAAACTTCTTTAATTTTGTAGGTAAAACTGCTTCAACGGATACTCCAAACCAAATTCCAAATCAAATACATTTATTTTTGAATAATGAATTAACCCTTATAAATTTCTACCTCTGGCAAAAGGTTTTTGAAAGTGAAGAAATTAATGTGCTTTAAATTGAAGGTTTCTGTCTAATGAATTTTAAAGACAACTACATAATACCTCATGATTATGAGGTTGGCAAGCATAAGGTATAGCAATTTGATTAAGTTAATGGGGTCTACAGGGGGAAGTCAGATAGAAACTGTACATACTGCAAGGAGGGTTTTTCTAGAAGTAACACATTAAGTAAGAAATATTTTTCAATTACTTTATAACTTATTTTATGACTTCTGTACTTCTTTGCCATTCAAGATAGAATAGTTTCACACAACTCAACTTTATTAAAGTATATTACAAGTCTTATATTGAAACTCTTGTTAGTAAAACAGAGCTACATAAAAGCATGTCTATGTGGCCTTTTGCTTGTGGCACCAACTGATGTATCACGACCTACCGCCTTTGAAACACTCTCTCTCTCTCTCTCTCTCTCTCTCTCTCTCTCTCTCTCTCTCTCTCTCCAAGATTTCTAAAACCGGCCTGACTTCTTATACCACCAGAATTTTAAAACCAAACAAGGTGGGCACACTGGCTCACGCCTGTAATCCCATCACTTTGGGAGTCCAAAGCAGGCGGATCACGAAGTCAAAAGTTCGAGACCATCCTGGCCAATATGGTGAAACCGCGACTCTACTAAAAATACAAAAATTAGCAGGGCATGGTGCGGCAAGCCTGTAGTCCCAGCTACTTGGGAGGCTGAGGCAGGAGAATTGCTTGAACTCAGGAGGCAGAGGTTGCAGTGAGCTGGCATCATGCCATTGCACTCTAGTCTGGTAACAGAGTGAGACTCCCTCTCAGGAAAAAAATAAAAGAACGAACAAAAAAACCACACATTTTAAACATTTAATGTTTCTCTATGCTTACTGTCAATATATTACCTTTTACATGTAGTGTCTACTCTAGCTAAGTTTAGGCTCAGTATCCTATATATCCTACATAATATTTGAACACTGATTAGTCACCAGTTAGTCCTTTATTGAATTACCCATTATTTAATGTGTGAATTTGTGTGACATCACACTGTCCACTGACATCTTCAGAAATATTTATATTACTTTAAACAGAGTTTCTGCAAAGTATGCTATTTTGTTAAATAGGGTAGATTTCAACATTTTAGAAAGTTGAAAGTGGACCTTGCTTTGATTATTTCAGAGTTTACATTTCGAAGGGAAGGTAAGTGTCTCAGTCAGTTTTCTGTTGTTTTAACAGATTGCCATTATACAACCTGCCAATTTATAAAGAAAATCATTATTACACACAATTCTGGAACTAGGAAAATCAAGAACATGGCACTGGCATCTGGAGATGGTAGAAGGCATCACATGGGGAGTGAGCACAGGAGAGAGAGAGAGGCGCTGGGGGCCTGACGGGCTTTCTAATGACCATTCTGGTAACTAACCCACCGTCATCAGAATGACATTATATCTGTCCGTGATATCTCTGCCTTTCTGACCCAGCCACTTCTTATTAGGCCTCACTTCCCAACATTGTTTCAATGGAGATTAAATTTCCAACCCCTAAATTTTGGGGGGACACATTCAAATCATGGGATAGAAACTGGCAATGCAGGCTTTCTTATATATTTTAGAAATATATTAAATATCCAAAACAATGTTTACTTGCGCCTAAAAATGTAAAATTTTTTAGTTTCAATTCTCTTGATTATTTATAGCTTCATTTTTCCCCTTCTTCTCAAATGTGGCTAATCTCAGTCCCCTGCTATGGAATTTTGGAAAAATTCGTACATTTTTAAATTTCTCATCAAATGGAATCTAGTGGATGGAGGCTGAGTGCCAATAATAACAACAGTGCTGATAATAATAACAAGCTTCTCAGAAGAATACACTGTACTTGATGTCTCCGTGTCCATGCCATCCACACAGTGTTTAGTATTTCCTGCATTCTACCCTCCCTCCTCCAGTGCCAAATTGTAAATGCTTTCTTGATGGACATCACTGAGTTCCTAGGTTCATATATAGTTGTGTCCTGTTAACTACTCATTTTATTAGCATCTGTGTCAATTGACACAATCTTCTTAGGTTTACTCTTGAAACTTATGTACACTTGATCATGTCTTTTTTGTTTTAACGAAGATATCATCTCTTCAAGTCAGCAAGTTTCATCATTCTGACTATTTCTGGGTGACAGTGTCACCCATGGCACCATATGTTACCAGGAGCACCCATGGCACCATATGTTTGCAGTTATAGACTGCATCTCTATATATTTTAATTGTCCATTTAACAGTTTTACCTACTAAGTGTAATTTGCTCAAGGACAGAAACTGTGTTTTATTTTGTGGCATGTATAACCCCTAGCATGATGCTAGCAACTGTGTGATATATATTTATAACTGCAAAAATTATCTAGATTCCCTATTTCTGTTTCTTCTCTGCTTTTCTTGAGACTACAAACTAAAATGTCAAGTATTATTTTTCCTAAGTACTTACATTTTCTTTTTTATACTCTTTTCATTGGAGAACTTAACAATTGCCACACTTTCTTCAATTATCTGTGGTCCACTGATGGCTAAGCCTTCATTTTTACTCAAAAGATCCAGTTTTACAATTTACGATGACTATCTATAAACTGAGATATTCTCATGAGCTATGTTTTTCATCTTTCACTGTCACCATTTCCCATAAAGCTTTCCCTTCTCAACTTTCTCACTCTTACATGTGTATTTTATGTTTTAGTTGACAAATGTTTTGAAATGCATGTACATTGTGTGATGGCTCAATCCAGCTAATCATCATAAGCAATATCTCACATGCTTGTCCTTTTTTTCTTTTTCCATCATTTATAAATAAAATTTAAGGAAACCCTTAAAATTCACTCTCAGCAAATTACCAAATAAAATGCATTGTTATAAACTACAGTCACCACTTTGGGAAACAGATCACAAGTACTTACTCCTCTTAACAAAATGAAATTTTATAAAAACACTCCTCCAAAAGCAATGTTTTAAAATATATACACCCTGTGTAATGGCTTAATCAAGCTAATCACCTTATGCATTACTTCACATACTTGTTCTTTAATTTTCATCATGAGAACCCTTAAAATTTACTCTCAGCAAATTTCAAAATAAAATATATTGTTATTAACCATATTCACCAGGTAGGGAAGCAGATCACCAATACTTATGCCTTCCATCTAAATAAAATTTTAGATTCCTTGACTTGCATCTCCGTAAGCTCTCAGGGGCTCCAGCCCTTGTGACCACCATTCTACTTTCCACTTTTCTTTTTTTAAGACATGGGATCTTGCTCTGTTGCCCAGGTTGGAGTAGATTGGCATGATCCTGGCTTATTGCACCCTTGAACTCCTAAGCTCAAGCGATCCTCCTTACCTCAGCCTCCTGAGCAGCGAGGGCCAAAGGTGTGCACCATTACGACCAGCTAATTTCTTTTTTTAGAGAAATTTTTTGTAGAGGTGGGGTCCTAGTATGTTGCCCAGACTGATCGCTAATTCCTGGCCTCAAGCCATCTCCCTGATTCAGCCCTCCAAATTGCTGGGATTACAGGCATGAGCTGTCACTCCTGGTTTCTATACTTCTAAAAGTTCAACTTTTTTTAGATTTCATATATAACTGAGATTATTCACTATTTCCATTTCTGTACTGGTTTATTTCACTTAACATAATTTCCTAGAGGTTGATCCATGTTGTCACAAATGACAGGATTTCCTTCCTCTTTTAAGGCTGAATCATTTTTCAGAGTGTATATAAATTACATTATTTTAATTCATTCATCTGCTGATGGGCACTTAGGTCATTTACACATCTTGGCTATTGTATTGAACATGAGAGTGCAGATTTCTCTAACATATTGATTTGATTTCCTTTAGTTACATATTCAGTGTTGAGATTACTGAATTACATAGCAGTTCTATTTTTAATTTTTTAAGAAACCCCTATACTATTGTCCAGAATTGTTTGATACTGAATAAATAAGACTCCAACTTAATAACTCTCAAAGTTTGGAGGTATGTTTTAACATTTACTCTTCTTCTCCCACATTTTAAAAATTATTAGCCACTGTTAAATTTACTTCCACAACATCACTTCTTTACTTTAGCTTTCATTTCTGTGGACATTTTTAAAGCAAGTCATCATTTCTGTTAAAACAGAAAACAAGCAGGCACCCTGATGTCTGATTAATATTTCTCACTTAAATTTCTAGATTGGATTTTCACTTCCTTAATACTTCCTTGAGTCCCCCGACGATCTCTGCTAATTGACAACACAAACTTCCTCTCACACAAAAACCTTTAACTGAAAATAGGCCATGAATTAAATTTGAGGTGATTATGTACCTTAATAATTATTCATTTGGGAGCAACCATTGCAGCATCAATAAGTCTATGACAGAGCTATTGGTTAAAGACATGTGGTTATAAATCTGCTATGGTTATGCAGAAAAGTTTTGAATTTTATGAGAAAATAGGAGTGATGTAGCTGTTACTATTCCATAGTTCTGTTTGATTTATAGTAACATGATGTGTAGAATTACAGCAGTCATCCTTATTATTATTATCATTTTATTATTATTATTATTATTATTTAGAGATAGAGTCTTGCTCTGTTGCCTAGGGTAGAGTGCAGTGGTGCAACGAGAGATCACAGCAGCCTAGAATTCCTGGACTCAAGTGATCCTCTTGTCTCAGCCTTCTGAGTAGCTGAGACCACAGGCTCTCACCACCATGACAAGCTAATTTAAAAAATGTATAGTAAAAAAAAAATTGTACATGGCCAGGAACAGTGGCTTGCACCTGTAATCACAGCACTTTTGGAGGACTATTCAGGCAGATCACCTGAGCCCAGGAGTATGATGTTGCAGTTAGCTCTGACAGTACCACTGCAGCCCAGCATAGGCAATATAGTGAGACTTTGTCTTTTAAAACAATACATAAGCATATATATACAAACAGTTTTGCTTTTCTTTTGAAAAGATGACTGTATCCTCAGTGCATGCATTTAAAGTCCCTGAGATTCAAAATCAACCTCCAAACCTCAATTTCATATATTTTCTTCAAATAATGATGCCAACATCTTATGCTTCAAAATGTGTAGATTCTCAATATTCTTGAAAATCCCACTTGAACTGAATTGCAGAGGAATTTTAACAAGTTGGTTATAGAAAAATAAAAACAAAACAAAGAAATGTTATTTTTATTGCTATATGAAATCTAGTAGTAAAAATATTCATGGTAGTAAAGTAGATTATTCTGTGTTAAATAAAAATGACAGAAGTATAATGATTTTGAGCACTAGGATTCTCAGAGACACTGGAGGATATATGATTTCTTTCTAATAAACCAGAATAAAAATTATAAGAATCTTTATGAAGATTCATTTTACATATTTGAGTACTCCAATCTTTACAGGTACTTTTTGATTCTCATTAAATATTTTGAAATTCAAGGTTAAATGAAAAATGCCTTCTTTGTAATTAAGACAGCTGCTAGGTAACTGGAGCTGCCTTTTATGTGTTTAAAACCGAAATAGAGAAGTAAAGCTTTAAAAGTCCTCCAAGAGAAAATTGGTATAGTCAGCTCACTTTATCTATATCTGATATGTGAAGTGTGCAAAATTAATTCAGGCTTTGCCACATAGAGCTGTTAAAGAGGTAAGTACAGTTAATTTCAACTATACTGTAATCAATGACATGATAATTAAATTGTTCATATGTGAATATCTACATCCCACCGAAAATGTGGAGCAAGCATAGTTGATAACATAAAAGTGCAAAGTCAAGTTTAAAGCCATCCATTATCCTTCTTTATTAACATATATCATTTTACTATTGACTAGTCTACTTTTAAGTGGCAATTCTCTTTTATTTAAAATAATTAAGAGTTCATTTAGAAATGATATTTCTCCTTATAAGTATTCATTTTGTCAGCTTAAGTAAGATCCAAATAATCTCAGATCAGATTCAGTAGGAAAACTGGTGAAGGGAAAGTAAGAGAACCATGAAAGCGAATAGAAAATCAATAAATAGCAAGTCATTAGAAATTAAATGACTCTAGGTTGGAGGAGTCCCATGGGCATAGAGGGAGGTCGCTAGTTCTAAGGGTTTGTCAGGTCTAAACCATTAGCATTTGCATTACCAACTCTTCTTTTCTGAAGGGATATTAGATGAATTAGAACCTGTCTGAGTGCTTAGGTAGATGAGACCATTATCATCAACAAAACCAGTAATGTTGTGAGCACCAAGAGAGAAGAAGCACATGGAGTATTTTCCCTCTACTAAGCAGAAAAAAAGATGGAAATCTTCTTAAAGACTCGATAATATGAAGCATCTGCACATGTTTTGGAGGACATTAACCCTTTAGATTCATAATTCAGTGTTTTGAATAAAAAATCCAATGAACAAAGCCTTTTTTATTATATTTTAAGTTCTGGGGTACATGTGCAGCTCATACAGGATGGTTACATAGATATACACATGCCACGGTAGTTTGCTGCATCCATCCCCCCATCATCTACATTAGGTATTTCTCCTAATGTTATCCCTCTCCAATACACCCACCCCTTACTATGCTTCCCCTAGCAGTCCACACCCCCAACACAGACCCCAGTGTGTGAGTTCTCCTCCCTGTGTCCATGTGTTCCTATTGTTCAACACCCACTTATGAGTGAGAACATGTGGTGTTTGGTTTTCTGTTCTTGTGTTGGTTTGCTGAGAATGATGGTTTCTGGATTCATCCATGTCCCTACAAAGGACACAAACTCATCCTTTTTTATGGATGTGTAGTATTCCATGGTATAGATATGCCACATTTTCTTTATCCAGTCTGTCATTGATGGGCATTTGGGTTGGTTCCAAGTCTTTGCTATTGTAAAGACTGACACAATGAACATATGTGTGCATGTGTCTTTATAGTTAGAATGATTTATAACCCTTTGGTATATACACAGTAATGGGATTGCTGGGTCAAATGGTATTTCTTTGCCTAGATTCATAGGAATTGCTACACTGTCTTCTACAATGGTCAAACTAATTTACACTCCCACCAACAGTGTAAAAGTGTTTCTACTTCTTTACATCCTCTCCAGCATCTGTTGTCTCCAGATTTTTAAATGAGCACCATTCTAACTGGTGTGAGGTGGTATCTCAATGTGGTTTTGATTTACATTTCTCTAAAGACCAGTGATGATAAGCTTTTTTATTATGTTTGTTGGCTTCATAAATGTCTTCTTTTGAAAATTATCTGTTCATATCCTTCACCCACTTTTTGATGGGGCTGTTTTTTTCTAATAAATTTGTTTAAGTTCTTTGTGGATTCTGGATATTAGCCCTTTGTCAGATGGACAGGTTGCAAAAACTTTTTTCCTATCCTGTTGGTTGCCAGTGAACTCTAATGATAGTTTCTTATGTTGTGCAGCTCTTAAGTCTAATTAGAACTCATTTGTCTATTCTTGCTTTGTTGCCATTGCTTTTGATGTTTTAGTCCTGAAGTCCTTGCCTATGCCTATTATTGCCTAGATTTTCTTCTAGGGTTTTTATGGTGTCAGATCTTATGTTTATATCTGTGATCCATCTGGAGTTAATTTTTGTATAAGGTGCAAGGAAGGGGTCCAGGTTCAGCTTTCTGCACATGGCTAGTCAGTTTTCCCAACACCATTTATTTAATAGGGAATTCTTTTCCCATTGCTTGTTTTTGTCATGTTTCTCAAAGAGCAGATGGTTGTAGATGTGTGGCATTACTTCCAAGGCCTCTATTCTGTTCCATGGGTCTATATCTCTGTTTTGGTACTAGTACCATGCTGTTTTGATTACTGTAGCCATGTAGTGTAGTTTGAAGTCAGGTAATGTGATGTCTCTAGCTTGTTCTTTTTGCTTAGGATTGTCTTGGCTATGTGGCCTCTTTCTTGGTTTCATAATCAGTTGAAGGTGGTTTTTATCCCATTCTGTGAAGAAGGTTGATGGCAGCTTGATGAGGATAACATTGAATCTGTAAATTACTTTGGCCAGTATGGCTATTTTCACAATATTCATTCTTCTTAAATACACTTTTGACAAAATATTTGAAACATGCTAGAAAATATGTTCAACATACACCAATGTCATGAATCATAAAATACAACTGAATACCTATGGAGCATAAAACAAATAACAAGTTATTATTAATATAATTGAAATAATGTCTGTGTTTCTTCCATGACTCATGCTGTCATCTTTCCTGCATTCTCATTCACAGAAAACCATTCATACAGATAATTTGTCTTGTTATTCTCTTTAATAATTTTATTACCAAAGTAAATATCTTTTAAAATTTTATTTTGCTCATACTTCATGATTATAAATATAGTTTCATACTGTATAGAAAGTTCTAGGACTAGATTATTTTTCTATTTAGAATATATTTATAAGATTCATAAAACCATGGGTCATTTTATTTTAAGTGTATATGTCTCCTACTGGGCATACACAATTAATTTTAGGGTATTGATATAGTTTGGCTTGGTGTCCCTACCCAAATCCCATGTCCAATCATAATCCCCAATGAATAGGAAGAAACCTGGTGGAAGGAAATTGGATCATGGAGGTGTTTTCCTCAGGCTGTTCTCCTGATCTGTTCTCATGAAATCTGATGATTTTAAAAGTGGCAGTTTTCCCTGCACACGTTTTCACTTTTGCTTCCTTGTGAAGAGGTTACTTGCTTCTCCTTCTCCTACCACATTTACAAATTTCCTGAGGCCTCCCCAGACATGTGGAACTGTGAGTCAATTTAGTGTTTTTTTTTGTTTTGTTTTGTTTTGTTTTGTTTTGTTTTTATAAACGACCCTGTCTTCGATAGTATTGTTGCAGCAGGGTGAAAAGGAACTGATACAGGTTTATAGATATAATGAAATTTGTTGGGTCATTAAATTACTTTCACAATAAAATATTTCATTTGTACATTTCTGCACCAAAGTGCCACCTGAGGCTTTCCAAATGTAAAACATATATTTTAATGAATTAAGTTAAGAAAAAATGTCAAATGACATTTTAGGAAGTATAAAAATTCCCTGAAATTAACTGAAATATCTAATTCTAAGGTTCATCTTGACCTGAACAGCAGGAATATCCTCCCTGTCTATTTAGAAATCCATAGGAAGAATCATTAATTGCTGTGCTTAGCTTAAATACTAATTATTTAATGCTTTGCTGAAACTTAGAACTTTAATCAAAATAAGTAGCAATCCACTAAAATGATCTTTTTCCTGATTATTTCTGCAGAAAATTTCTTTCTGAATTATCAAACTGTGTTTTAAAATTACATCTCTTTAAATCTCAGAGAATAATCAAAGAAAAATGTTTATGTATATTCTGTTCTGCTTTAGAAAAAAGATGTAGATAATAATTGCTAAGAAAAAACTCTGCAAAAGTCATTATTCATTAGGAACCTCTAGAATCCTTAGCTTTGCTATTGATACATAGCCAACTGAACAACATAACTCATACTTATTGATGAGAGCTGTTTATTAAGTATGCTGCTCTGATCGAAAGCACAACAAGCATCCATCTAGAAACACTTTATCATCAGAAAAGATAGATGGCAATGGGGATTTCTTCTTAGAAAGGTAGAGCAACCATGCTTGATAAAACTAAATAAAGCGAAGTTTTAAATCATCATATAAATTCCATCTGCGACTCCATGGACTTCAGAGAACATGTGAATGTTGATTTGTCTGATTATGAGTATTAAAGTCAATTAAAGTAACTTTCAAACTAACATCTGTAGAATGCATAAAAAGCATCATTTTCCAAAAAGCTGCATTTTTCTGCTAGTTGCTGACTAGATCTTTATGAGCTATCGAAGCAAAATGAATTCTGATTGAACAGGTAAAGAGACAAGGCTGGCAACACTGTTACTGCATTTTCTCTATCTCTGTGAAAAAATAATCTTGTGGGGCTACTATGAATCTGAACTTTTTTGTGTTCTGCATCTGCAGACACTAATTTTTCTTCTTAGACCATCTTTTATTTCACTGAAGCATTGCACAGGATTTTTATCTCCAACTATTTAGTAGCTAAAGACTCTATGTGTTCTGTGATTATTTCCCAATACTAATGTCTCATTTGTCTAAGGTCAATAAATACACATAAGAATGTGCTTCATAGTGGGGATGTTTTCAGTGTAGAGTGAGTAATTAGCATTTTCCCTTTTGGGCATGGTGCAGTAGTTTTGCAGACTAAGGACTGGATATCTAGAGAGAATTTCCATTAAAAATTTTCAGAGAAAGGAGAAATACTTACATATACACCAGAAAAGCCATGTGCAGAATTTTGGAACTTTCCAGTAGAATGAGTCAAAGACTTAACAATGCCACGCAGTATGTTGTGAATCAAGGAGAAAAGCGAAGTGTGTGCCCTGAAAGGCATATGTTTATGTATTTTTAATATAATTTACTTTTTGAAACAGCTTTACAAAGTTACAGAAAAATTGAAGAGAAAGTTCCCATTACTCTGCATCCAGTTTCCCCCATTCTTCATGTTTTATATTAATATGACATTTTTTTTTGAAATGAAGTTTCACTTTTATTACCCAGAATGTAGTGCAATGGCCCAATCTGGGCTCATTGCAACATCTGCCTCCCAGGTTCAAGCAATACTCCTGCCTCAGTCTCCTGAGTAGCTGAGATTACAGGCAGGTGCCACCATGCCCAGGTAATTTTGTATTGTTAGTAGAGACTGGATTACTCCATGTTGGTCAGGCTGGTCTTGAACTCCCAACCTCAGGTGATCCTCCCGCCTAGGCCTCCCAAAGTGCTGGGATTACAGGTGTGAGCCACTGAGCCCCCACATATTTGTTATAATTAATGAACCAATATTGATAAATTATTAAGCTCAAAGTTTATTTATATTCTCTTTGTTTTTACTGACTGTCCCTTTTTTATTCCAGAATCCCATCTAGGATGTCATATCATATTGAGATGTCAAGTATCCTCGGGCTGTTCTTAGCTGTAGCAGTTTCTCAGCCTCCTACAGTTTTTGGTAACTAACAGTTTTCCCAATTAATTTTTCAGAAGTTATTGAAGTAAATACTTCAAATAAAAACTGTTTGTGAAAAAAAAATATCTTTATATTTCATAATTCTAATGATGTTAAAAATATTTATGTGAAAATTCAACCCGTTTCCATGTAAAAAGGCTTCAGAGGGACAATAAGACATAAACCTGTGGCAATAAGATGTTTCCATAGAGCAATACCATTTTATACCTTCTATGTGGCCTTAGGCAAGATGAAGCAATATAATAATTTGTGCCTAATGAGCTCTTTTTTATTGCACAGTTCTGTTGTAATTTTTAAATAAAAATGATAATTGGCTTATTAAATAATATATTTTCTGTCAATATATGTATGTATATATATATATATATATATATTTTGAAATCCTGGAATATTTTGAGATATGAAGAGTCTTGGAGCTCTAAATTCCACTTGCCTTTCCTTCGCACCATTTTCCCATAAGGGACGGTTTAACATTTTTGATGTTTTGCTTTTTAAAAACTGTAGGATATAGCAGTTAGGAGAAAATATATGATGTTGTGGAATTATTTCTTTCTACCGTGAAAATCGCTGTCAGGATGACACACAGAACTCATTTGTCCATCAGCACAAACGCATTAGCTGCCTAGTATGTGCCTGCAGAGTAAATACATGAGATGAAAATATAAACATATACGGCTTCCTTCCAGGGAAGACCACTGTTCTATGATTCAGTCCTATGCCTTCCAACCACAGATAATTATTTAGAACCTACTCTATGCTAACGTCTGTGACAGGCCTTAAATATTTAAAGACTTACTGTCCTCAGGGAGCTTGCAAGTGGTAGGAAGGAGAGAAACTATTTCAAATTTTATATGTCTAATGCAGAAACAAATATTGCTTGCTATAGGTGCATAGTAGGGGTAGAGCAACTAAATCTACCCAATAAGACATGTTTACTCTGCATTCACACCTGGAACTCTACAATACCAAAGAAAGACCTTTTCCTTCAAATGCTGTCATACATTATATCTACCTGCCCTGTATGATTTTGTGCCAGAACTTTTCTGGGAATAAAAATAAAAGTTGTGTGCTTGAATTTTGGCCAAGGTGTGATTTTGTGATGCAGATGGCACACTAGTGCGGGAGCCTGGTTATCCTTTGGCCATCCAGAAAAAAAGAGCACAGAAAGAGTACATGAAGTTTGATTAGCAAGTCTTCTTTTCTTAAGCAGATGTTGTGCCTAATATAAATTATTCTTTTAGATTTTGTAACACATGTCAAAGTATTTATCACAGATTGACTGCATGAACTTGCATGCTATTCTCAAAATTTCTGAGTGTGAAAATGACTGGATGTGTCTTTTCACAGTTCTGATTAAAAGATATATGAGAATGAACAATTGTAATTCAGACAAGAAAAGTACATTTAAAAAGCTAGTAAAATATTATATGTGAAAAAAATGAAGCTTTTCCTACTCATTCTGTTATTATTCTCCTTATTGAAAAGCAATTGATGCTTAAAAGTATTATTTAGAATAATTATATTTTGTATTACAAATGCACCTTAACACTAAAAGATTTAAAAGAATTGCTAAAAATATTTCTATACATTCGTCTCTTGCTTCTGATTGTCTCACATGTTTCACAAATGAGGTCCTTATTTCCAGGCACTTCCTAAAACACTGAATTTAAATGATTATCTTGTATTGTTGCTTTGTTGAAAATTCTCCAATACATGTTTCCAAATCCAAGATGGGATTTACTCATCACCAGGTAATTTGAAATATAATAATAATAAAATGATTTTAAAAATAAATTTCTATAATTTCAGTGTTGTTTATGTCTCATTTTAAGACATATGGGATTGTGCAAAAGAAAAATAAATAAATTTCCTGTGCCATAATTAATACTTTTCCTTGGTGTTATTAATATTAATTATTATCTTAAATTTAGTACTTACAGAATATAGGCACTAAAAGGTCCATACAGTTAACAAGAAGAGGTAGCTATTAATAAAAATATTACTTGTTTTGTCGATGTGACTTTTAAGATAACTTCTAATATTTTGGCTCTGCCAGAACAGACTAATACAAGGAGGAAAACTATTTTATATTTTCTCATTAATTTATTCTGTAGAGATTCTCTTTATTTTTAAAGAAAATAAAATGCAAAAAAATCGATGTCAGAATTATATTGCTTTCATAGAAACCCTGGATAGAGCCTGGTGAGGTTATAGTTACCATGGTAACAGAAGTCAGCTCTTTAAACAGTTTCTATCCTAACTGCTCTTCTACTTATACTGAGCAATTCCTTCAAATATAGGACTCAGGGGGGTGTAGTTATGAGAAATTTTATTCCCTATAAGGATGCATATCCATATAATTTGTAAGGAGTAACTCTGGCACACTGAGGTTAATTAGATATAAATGTTACCAGCATAACTTTTAAAAGCCGTGTATTCTCTCAGTACGCAGGCAAGTGTGAAGAAATGTAAAATGAAGTATCCTAAAAAGGGAACTCGGATGACACTGGAACTAATATAAGCATATTTTGTATTTATGAATAAATATGGAAATATCTTTCAGAAAGTGTGAGGATGATAAGAAAATTTATTTTATATATTGGACTTTTGCAGGTCGAAATGAGTGCATTACTTTTAGTAAATTGCTTCAAAGAGAAATAGCAGTGATTTTTTTTTACAATGTTTAGACACATTGAACTAAATAAGGTTTAAATCTGTATATAAAGAGACACACACACGTATATAATTAAAGTGATAATTTTCACACAACATGTTGATTGTCCTCCCGCAAATTTTTAAAATTTTGACAGACTAGCTATATTCCAACTTTACATTTTGATATTTTAATTTTATTTTTTCTAGAATTTCAAGAAGATCTTAGTTTAAGCTATCTGCTTCCATTTATATGTAGCGATGCTGCTGTTGAGCCACCTTGATATGGCTGTTTTTATTCCTGGTGTTTTACTTAGCCAGTTGGTTAAACATACAGCTTTCCTATAGAAAAGACAATGGATCTTGAATCATAAATCTCTTACTACCTATGTGGGTTGAGACACTCAAACTTTCTGATGCTTAATTTGCTAAGCTCCAGTATTGTGACTACAAACATCACTAACCCCTTTGCTTTATTTTTAATGTATGTCAACTAAAAATAAATATGTCAGATGTATTATTGATCAGTTTGGGCTGTCATAGCAAAATACCATAGACTGAATGACTTAAACAACAGAAATGCATTCCTTCACAGTTCTGGAGGCTGGAAGTCTAATATCAGTCAAGGTGCCAGCTGAGTTAGGGTGTGATGAGGCCTCTCTTTCTGGCTTATAGATGACTGCCTTCTTTCTACTTGCTGACATGCCTGCTTTTCTGTGCATGTCTTCCTCTTCTTTTAAAGATACTTGTTTTATAAGATTAAGACCTTACTCTATGACCCTTTGTAAATTTTATTATCTCCTTATAAGTTTATCTCAAAATATTGACATATTACAAGCTAGGGATGGAACACGCAAAATTTGGAGGGACAAAATTCAGTTCATACCAGCGGAGTTTTGCAAACCATAAATTACAGGGTATATATAGATGATATTATTTCTGTTTGATTTTACTTATTATAGGTATATCCTCCTTAGGAAATTACTGTAACTTGCTTACAAATGTAATACACTATATATACAATCTTGTTTTTAGTATATATTCTGATAAACTAAATCAACTGAATCTCTTTCAACAAAGAAAAATAGAAAAGTCTCGCAGATTCCTTTAAATGTCTCTGGTGATAGTGCTGCTTTACCATTTTAGAAGGATGGTATTTCCTAGTACATTTTTCCCTGAATTATAAGCTGAGTTACATTCAGTAATTACAACTAGTTATATCATCAATAGTTCCTATCTCTTCTGGCTTAAATGACACTCATGTTTGACATTCAACACAGTGTGGATTCAAAATCATCCTTTGTTTTTCTTTTACTAAGTTCTGTTACACAGTGGCTCATGAAACAAAAAGTAATTTGCTTTTCAGTATAACTAGGGAGGATGTGTGTCACAGGGTATAAGGGAGCAAAAATAAATTGCTACTAGGTCTCTGCTGTAGGGCTAACACTCTGGACCATTGAAGTATAAATAATTGTTGCCAAGACTTCAAAGTCTGGAAGGTTTCCATGATAATCCTTCCCCACAGTGGTAAACTCATCGTTTGGAGACACATTTAAAATGGGACATAAAATTCTACACTAGATCAAAAACAGTTTTAGGTATAGACTTCTATTTTTTCTCACCCTTTTCTATAAATATTTTCAAAAAAAAAAAGAAAGACAAAAAGAAAAGAAAACCCAACCATATATTTGTGTAGAAATATCAACTCTGGAGTGACACTGTTTTAAATATCTGTGACCTTGAGAAAATGCCTTCCTTGTTCTTGAGAAGTCAATCTAAGGAGCATGCAGCAATAGACATGACATGAGTAACCTGCCACATGAGAGAAACTTGATGACAATAAATGACTATGGAAAAGATTAATTTGAGGAGTAATAAGTCATCATAAGCTTTACATCAAAAGGTAAGGACCATATCCTTGTAAGTCCTTTGGAAAGTTATGAGTATAGATTACAAGTTCAAGTACAAATGAACCTTTTATTATTAAATGAATAAAAAGGCATAAATGAATGAATAAATAAAAGCAGGCAAGATAGAGTCTATTGTGTAGTACTTTGTCATATCCCTAGTGTCTTCCAAGTCAATGTTTTAACTAAAAAGGAACAAATTATTATAGAGTAAACCACATCATTTTTCTTTTCCAACTTGCTTCATTTCGGTATGTTTTAAAACAATTTTTATGTGCAAGCTTTAGTATGTATGAACTTGATTTTACATACAAAGTAAGAATGGCAATTTCACTTAAAATTAACTCATTAAAAATTATAACTCCTGGTTCACCATGGTGGCTCATGCCTGTAATACCAGCACTTTCGAAGGCAGAGGTGGGCGGAACACTTGAGTTCAGGAGTTCAAGACCAACCTGGCCACCATGGTGAAACCCAATCTCTACTAAAATTACAAAATTAGCCAGGCGTGGTGGCGGGTGCCTGTAATCCCCGCTACTCGGTAGGCTGAGACTGGAGAATCACTTGAACCCTGGAGGTAGAGGTTGCAGTGAGCCAAGATCCTACCACTGCACTCCAGCCTGGGCAACAAAGAGCAAAACTCTGTCTCAAAAAAAACAAAAACAAAAAACAAACAAACAAACAAACAAAAAAATGTATAACTATAAAGAGCAAAACTCCAAAAGATAGTGAAACTGTTAACAAATATTACTATTCATCTTTGGATGGATTACAACAACAGCATTTATGAAACTCTTTCCCAGACAAGTATATACCACTTGCTCATGTGTCTTAGGGAGGACAGATGTCAGAACACAGGCATTATAATGATGCAGTAATTCATGGATAGTTTTTCTTATTAACACTGCTAAAATTAAGTTCACGTTTTTTGTTGCTTTTTTTTTTCACTTAGTGTGGGAGCTAATGACTCCTGTCCTTTTGTTTTTTAAGGGCTTCTTTCAAGGTGTGAACATGAAACCCCCTCATTCCAAAATGCATCACTATGGTTTATTGAGGAACATATTAAGACATGATAGAAAGAGGCAACAAGATACATATGTTTTGTTGTCTTGAAAGCATCACATGAAATCAAACCTAAAATGGAAAAAGGAGACAGTTCTCTTTCACACTGTACTATGTTAATAGATCCTGTATTTAAATGGTCCACCTTTTTGGTTGCTTGTATCATTCTCCGCATGCAATAGTCCAAACACTTGGGAGGAATATTCTCCTCTGTATTTGTCTACAAACCAGGACTTTCACTCAGACCATAGTTGTTTTATAACATTTGGTTTATGCATTTTAAATGTTTTTGGATGTTTCATTGTTTAGTCAGCAGGTTGTGAGAGAAAAAAATTAAAAAGAACCATATGCTCCCTGAACTGAGAGAGCATTTTGGAAGAAGTCAAAACAGGGCAATAATATGCTTTAAACTGATTTTAACTTATAATGTCTTTGGAAAATAATATAAAATCTTACCAAAGTGACAAATTTTATGGCAAATATATATTTTCAAATGAAATGTGACTATAAACATACCCTTAAAAAAAACTCTTTTTGTACCAAATATTGTATCTACACAGGACTTGCTTTCATAGAATAATAATCATATCAATCTATATAATAAAACACATTACAGATAGTCATTTATATGATAATTATTTTTAGGAGCAAAAAAGATGGTTTATATGCAAAATTGTTTTGACCTTGAAAAAAATAGCCTCTTTTGACATATTTTGTCTAAAACTTTAAAATAATATTAATAAATCACCGTGATTATTTTTTGTGCTAAACTTAAATACTTAACATCCAAACTTGAGCAGCATATTTACATATTGCATGAATTATTTATATATAAAAACTATTTTTAAAATATAAATCTAAATACATGTGTGAAATAATGGCACATAATAGATATATTCCAGCTTGGCACTTTAACCATAATTTTTTTCTAGAACAACTTAGCCCATGCATACGCTAATACAGACATGACATCCTTTCTTACTTCTTCACTATACAAAGAAATTCTTCAAAATACAAAGAAATTGTCTCTTTTGATTAAATTTTGGCCAGATATTTGAAATTCTGTATCTATTAGAGAGTTCTGCTAAAAACCAACGATAATGTTTGGCAGGTGGATGTCCAGTGATAACTTTTATGCACTAAATCTTTGATTTCACCTCGATATAGCTCTGTGAATCTAGTACAAACAAGAATATCATTTGAACCTACTAGTGAATATTTCAGTTACCCATGAAACTGGAAATATATTCAGAAATCCATCGCAATTGGAGCCCTGAAATAATTTTAGAGTCTTCTCCCAGGATATACCATCTTCCTTAAAATCAAATTCCTGTTAGTCACTGGGCACAGAATTGCTCTACACTGTTTGAACATCCTGAAGTCAGTGCTAGATAGATCACTCCTAAGAGACTGATTCTTTTTCATCCTAAGGGCATTATCTCTTTAATTCTGGAATCCACCACCAGGTACCCATGTTATGGGTGGATTATGAACACTCAGCCTTCACACTGGACATAGGTATCTGAAAAAGGTTTAAACAACAATTTAATCATTTAGGTATTCATTCTTAAATTAACATGTAACTATGTGACTATTTGACATCAGAGTTATTATCTCAGTTTCAATAACCCCAGCATCTTAGATAGTGGCTAATGTATAGTAATCAATCCATATGAAAGGCTTTCAAAGGAGGTAATTAACAAAGTTTAGAAAATGAAATACCACTTGAAGCAAAATATAAAGAAATAAATAATGTGATAATTTTCTGTGTTGACTTCACTGGACCAAGGGATGCTCAGATGTTTTGTTAAACATCAATTCTGGGTGTGTCTGTGAGGAGGATTGCAGAAGTAATTAGCATTTAATCTGTGAACTCAATAAATGGTTCTTCCCAGTGTAGGTAGACATCATTCAACTTATGGATAGTCTGAAATAGAAGAAGAAATGTTGAATTATCTCTCTCTGCATGACTTTATGAGCTGAAAAATCGATCTTTCCCTTCCCTTGAATCTCCTGGTTCTCAGACCTTCAGACTGAAACTGTCACAGGCTACTTGGAGTGTTGCTTTGCCAACTGGAAATCTCTGTGGGCAGTGGTGCTTTTGCTCAATTTTTGCTTGGCCCACTGGGCTTGTTCCACTCTCTTAAACTGGGCAGGGTACACTCAACTTGCACCACCAGCCTGGATACCATACTTGCAAAGGGTGAGCAAGCATGGGGTCAGGCCACAGTGCACAGCCAGGCACTCCAGCTACAATGGCACAGGTATCTTCAGCTGTCAGCACGAGTGCTGGCTCACTGTGAAGCTGCAGCTGGACCGGAAATACCATAAGCAGTTTCCTCAAATGGCACCAAGGAATGCAGTGATGCCCAGAAATGAGATGCCAGAAACCACAGAGCCCCAGAGAGGGCGTGACAGCCTGGCCTGGGTAGCTTCTAAGTCTGGGCTTTCCATAAGACCCACTGTCTTTTTTTTTTTTAGAAAGAGTTTCACTCTTGTTACCCAGGCTGGAGTGCAGTGGCACAAACTCCACTTACTGCAAACTCTGCCTCCCGAGTTCAAGTGATTCTCCTGCCTCAGCCTCCCAAGTGTCTGTGATTACAAGTATGTGCCACCATATCAACTGAGGAGAAATTCAGGCTGGTTTCAGAAATTTGTGTAAATTACAAACAGCTGAATGTTTATCAAGACAATAAGGAAAATGTCTCCAAGGCATGTCAGAAATCTTCACAGGAGCCATTCCCATCTCAGGCCCAGAGCCCTGAGAGAAATTAGTTTAGTGGGAGAGACCAGAGGTCCCCAGGTTGTGTGCAGTCTAGGGACTTGATACCCTGTGTCCCAGCCACTCCAGCTGTGACTAAAAGGGGCCAAGGTACAGTTTAAGCTTTTAGCTCAGGGGGTAGAAGCTGCAAGCCTTGGCATCTTCCACATGGTGTTGAGTCTGCAGGTACAGAGAAGTCAAGAAAAGTGGTTTGGAAACCTCTACCTAGATTTCAGAAGATGCATGGAAATGTCTGGATGCCCAGGCTAAAGTTTGCTGCAAGGACAGGGTCCTTATGGAGAACCTCTGCTAGTGCAGTGTGAAAAGGAAATGTGGGTTCAGAGCCCCCACACAAAGTCCCTACTGGGGCACCGCCTAGTGGAGCTGTGAGAAGCGGGTGCACCATCCTCCAGACTCCAGAATGTAGATAAACAGATAACTTGCACCATGCTTCTAGAAAAGCCACAGACACTCAATGCCAGCCCCTGAAAGCATCCAGGAGGGAGGCTATACCCTACAAAGCCACGGGGACAGAGCTGTCCAAGGCCATAGGAGCCCACTTCCTGCATCAGCACGACCTGGTTGTGGGGCATGGAGTCAAAGAAGATCATTTTGGAGCTTTAAGATTTGACCGCTCTGCTGGATTTCCAACTTACATGGGGCCTGTAGCCCTTTCATTTTGGCCATTTTGTTTTTTTACATTTGGAATGGCTGTATTTACCCAATGCCTTTATCCCCATTGTATCTAGGAAGTAACTAACTTACTTTTGATACAGGCTTATATGTGGAAGGGACTTGTCTTGTCTCCAATGAGACTTTGGATTGTGGACTTTTGAGTTAATGCTGAAATGAGTTAAAACTTTGCGGAACTGTTGGGAAGGTATAATTGGTTTTGAAATGTGAGGATGTGAGATTTGGGAGGGGTAAGGGGTAAAATAATGTGATACGGCTGTGTCCCCATCTAAATCTTATCTGAATTGTAACTCTCACAATGCCTATGTATGGTGGGAGAAAGTCAGTGGGAAGTGATTGAATCATGGGTGCGGGATGGCCTTTCTTGTGCCATTCTCCTGATAGTAAGTCTCATGAGATCTGATAGTTTTAAAAACGGAGTTTTCCTGCACAAGCTCTCTCTTTGCTGCCATTCACGTAAGAGGTGACTTGCCTTCTGCAATGGTTGTGAGGCTTCCACAGCCAAGTGGAACTGTAAGTGCAATTAAACCTCTTTCTTTTGTAAATTACCCAGTCTCAGTTATGTCTTCAGCAGCAGCATGAAAACTGACTAATACACCCACTTAAATGTGCTGGCTAGTATTTACTGGAATTATGGATAGTATAAGTTTTTCAGTTTGAACTAAAAAAGTATAAAAGAAACTTTATTTTCATTTTCATTTTAATAACTTAAGCAGCTGCTAATTTTTTTTAAATTGCATTTTAGGTTTTGGGGTCCATGTGAAGAACATGCAAGATGATTGCATAGGTACACACATGGCAGTGTGATTTGCTGCCTTCCTCCCCTTCACCTATATCTGGCATTTCTCCCCATGCTATCTCTCCCCAACTCCCCACCCCCCGCTGTCCCTCCCCTATTCCCCCCAACAGACCCCAATGTGTAGTGCTCCCATCCCTGTGTCCATGTGTTCTCATTGTTCAACATCCACCTATGAGTGAGAACATGTGGTATTTCATTTTCTGTTCTTGTGTCAGTTTGCTGAGAATGATGTTCTCCAGGTTCATCCATGTCCCTACAAAGGACACAAATTCATCGTTTTTGATTGCTGCATAATATTCCATGGTGTATATGTGCCACATTTTCCCTGTCCAGTCTATCATCGATGGGCATTTGGGTTGATTTCAGGTCTTTGCTATTGTAAACAGTGCTGCAATGAACATTTGTGTGCATGTGTCCTTATAATAGAACAATTTATAATCATTTGGATATATACCCAGGAATGGGATTGCTGGGTCAAATGGAATTTCTATTTCTAGGTCCTTGAGGAATCGCCACACTGTCTTCCACAATGGTTGAAATAATTTACACTCCCACCAGCAGTGTCAAAGTGTTCCTATTTCACCACATCCTCTCCAGCATCTGTTGTCTCCAGATTTTTTAATGATCGCCATTCTAACTGGCATGAGATGGTATCTCAATGTGGTTTTGATTTGCATCTCTCTAATGACCAGTGATGATGAGCATTTTTTCATATGTTTGTTGGCCTCATGTATGTCTTCTTTTGTAAAGTGTCTGTTCATATCCTTTGCCCACTTTTGAATGGGCTTGTTTTTTTCTTGTAAATCTGTTTGAGTTATTTGTAGATTCTGGATGTCAGCCCTTTGTCAGATGGGTAAATGGCAAAATTTTTTTCCCATTCTGTTGGTTGCCGAGTCACTCTAGTGACTATTTATTTTGCCATGCAGAAGCAGTGGAGTTTGATTAGGTCCCATTTGTCTATTTTGGCTTTTGTTGCCAATGCTTCAAGACAAGCAAAAACAAACTTCTTAGTTTTTTAAACTTTGGCAAATTTTGTATTAACTTTTAAAACTACTGATGATACTAATCGTGTTTTTATCTGTAATAAGTAAGCTGAATTCAAGGACACCACAACATTGGCTTGTGTAATTTTAATTTTATTTTTATTTTAAAAAGTACTATCATCTTTGTATCTTTCTCCCTTTTGGCAATGTTTTAGCCCTTAAGTTATTTCTTCCTTTATTAGATAATGACAGTTTTCTTAAAAGACCTTAATACTTGATCTATACCTACATCAGGAGCTTAAGAATACCCTGTTGGTTATGAGTGGGTTTAAGTGTTTCATCTGTGGGTTAATTAAGTGTATAAGTGTACATACATTTAATATATTTAGTGCAAAAATACATTTTCCTTTTTTAAATTTTTTTAGCTTTTAAGTTCAGAAGTACATGTGCAGGTTTGTTATATAGGTAAACTTGTGTCATGAGGGTTTGTTGTACAGAGTATTTCATCACCCAGGTATTAATCCTGGTACTCATTAGTTATTTCTCCTGATTGTCTCTCTTCCCCCACCCTCCACCCTCTGATAGGCCCCAGTTTGTGTTGTTCCCCTCTATGTGTCTATGCGTTCTCGTCATTTAGCTCATAATTACAAAGACATGAAATCAACCTAAATGCCCATGTATAAAGAAAATGTGGTACACATACACCTTGGAATGCTGTGTAGCCATAAAAAGGAACAAGATCATGATCTTTGCAGGGACGTGGGTGGAGCCAGATCCATTATCCTTAGCAAACTAATGCTGTAGACATCTGTGGAGCACTGAACTTGAGAGAGATGATTCAGGGTATCTGGCGAAATAATTTTCTAAGCAGTGAAGCATTCTAGAGGTGACCAAGGGTAAAAGTTCAAAAAACATGCAGCCTAACAGTGCAGTAGGAAAAAATACCTACTATCTGGGGATAAATTTAAGCCCTGTGCAGAAATTCGCATAAGTAACAAGAAACCAAATGCTAATCACCAACACAATGGAGAAAATATCTTCAGGATTTGTCAGAAACCCTCACAGCAGCCCCTTCCCCTCACCATTCGAAGGCTTTGGAAAGAAAAATGGTTTCCTGGGTTTGGTCCAGGGCCTTTTTGCTGTGTGCTGCAGGATTGGTGGCCTGTGTCCCAGCCAGGTACAATGTCTGGAGTGGTCCTTTAACAATGGTGCCAGCCCCAGGTGTAGGCAGCTTCCAACTGGTATTGGTCCTGTGAGTGCTTAGAAGACAAGAATTGAGGTTTGGTAACCTCTGCCTAGATTTCAGAGGATGTATGGTAATGCTTGGATCTCCAGGCAAAGTTTGCTGTACAGGCAGAGCCCTCATGGAGAATCTCTGCTGTGGCAGTGCAGAAAGGAAATGTTAAGTTGGAGTCTCCACACAGAATTACCACTGAGACAGTGCCTAGTGGAGCTGTGAGAAGAGGGCCACTATTTTCCAAACCTCAGAATGGTAGACCCCCTGAGACCTCACTCCATGCATCTGGAAAAGCCCCAGATGCTGGATTCTAGCCCATGAAATCATCCAGGTGAGGGTTTGTACCCTGCAAAGCCACTGAAAGCAGAGCTGTTCAAGGTCATGGGAGGCCAGCTCTTGCATCAGCCTAATGTGGATGTGAGACATAACATCAAAGGAGATCATTTTGGAACTATAAGGTGTAATGACTACCCTATTGGATTTCAGACTTGCATGGAGCCTACAGACTCTGTTTTGTTCAATTTCTCCCATTTGGATCAGTTATATTGACCCAAACCTGTACACTCGTGTATCTTGGAATGAACTAACTTGTGTTTGATTTTATAGGCTCATAGGCATAAGGGACTTGCCTTATTTCAGATGAGACTTTGAACATGAACATTTTGGTTAATGCAGGAATAAATTATGATTCTGGGTACTGTTGGAAAGACATGATTTGTTTTGAAATGTGAAAGGTAATACAGAGAACACCACAAAGACATTCCTCAAGAAGAGCAACCCCAAGGCACATAATCGTTAGATTCACCAGGGTTGAAACGAAGGAGAAAATACTAAGGGCAGCCACAGAGAAAGATCAGGTTACCCACAAAGGGAAGCATATTAGACTTACAGCAGATCTCTCAGCAGGAACCCTACAAGCCAGAAGAGAGTGGGGCCCGATATTCAACATCCTTAAAGAACAGAACTTTCAGCCCAGAATTTCATATCCTGCCAAACTAAGCTTCACAATTGAAGAAAAAATAAAATCTTTTATGAATGAGCAAGTACTCAGAGATTTTATTACCAGCAGGCCTGCTTTACAAAAACTTCTGAAAGAAGCATTACACGCAAAGGAACAACCAGTATTAGCCTTTCTAAAAATATACCCAAAAGTAAAGAGCATCAACATAAAGAAGAATTTACAACAATGAATGGATAAAATAGCCAGTTAACATCAAATGGCAGTAACCCTAAATTTAAATCAACTAAATCCCCCAATCAAAAGATACAACCAAAACCTAATGGTATACTACATCCAGACCCATTTTACATCCAAAGATACACAAAGACTCAAAACAAAGGGTTGGAGAAAGGTTTACCAACCAAATGGAGAGCAAAAATAAATAAATAAACAAAAAGCAGGAGTTGCAATTCTCACATTTGATAAAACAGATTTCAAAGCAACAAAAATACAGTGGTAAAAGGATCAATGCAATAATAAGAGCTAAGGATCCTAACACCCAGATATATAAGACCCATAAAGAGATTTAAACTCAATGAGACAGAAAATTAATAAGGATATCCAGAACTTGAAAACTCAGATTCGGAACAAGTAATCTTAATAAGTATTTATAGAGCTCTCCACTTTAAATACACAAAATATTCATCGGCCATTATTAATACCCATTTTTAGAATAAAACAATATTCCTGTTCTTTCTCCCTCTTTTTCTTCCTCTTTCTTCCTATCCTTCTCTCAAAAAAAAAAAAAAAGAAAAAAAAGAAAAAAGAAATGTGAAAGGGACATGAGATTTGGGAAGGTCCAGAGGCAGAATGATATGGTTAGGCTTTGTATCCCCACCCAAATATCACCTTAAATTATAACCCCATAATCCCCACCTGTTGTAGGAGACCTGGTGGGAGGTAATTGAATCATGGGGGCAGTTTCCTCCATACTGCTCTTGTTATAGTGAGTGAGTTCTCATGAGATCTGATGGTTTTGTAAGTGTCTGTCCTTTCCCCTACTGGCATTTGTTCTCACTCTTGCTGCCCTGAGAAGAGATGTCTTCCACCATGATTGTAAGTTTCCTGAGGTCTCCCCAACCATGTGAAACTGTGAGTCAATTAAACCACTTTTCTTTATAAATTACCCAGTCTCAGTATTTCTTCATACCAGTGTGAGGACAGACTGATGTAACAAAAATCCATCAGAGACTATTGTGAACACTTCTATGCACATAAGCTAGAAAATCAAGAAGAAATTGATAAATTCTTGGACCTATACACCTTCTGAAGACTGATCCAGCAAGAAATTGAATCCTGAGCCAGACCAATAAAGAGTTCCAAAATTGAATTGGAATAAATAGCCTACCAACCCAAAAGAGTCCTGGAACAGACAATGGTAATGCCATTCTGGACATAGGAACTCACTAAGCTTTCATGATGAAGATGCCAAAGAAATTGCAACAATAGCAAAAATTGTTAAGTGAGATCAAATTAAACTAAAGAGCTTCCTCACAGCAAAAAAAAAAAAAAAAAAAAAAAAAAAAACCTATCAGCAAAATAAACAGACAACCTGCAGAATGGGAGAACATTTTTGCAACTATGCATCTGACAAAGTTCTAATATAGCATCTATAAGGAACTTACACAAATTTACAAGAGAAAAACAAACAATCCTATTAAAAGGTGGGCAAAGGACATGAGCAAACACTTCTCAAAAGAAGACATGCATGCAGCCAACCAGCATATGAAGAAAAGCTTAATATCACTGATCATTAGAGAAATGCAAATCAAAACCGCAATGAGATACCATCTCACATGAGTCAGAATGGCTACTATTTAAGAGTCAAGTCCAGGCATTGTGGCTCATACCTGTAATCTCAGCACTACAGGAGGCTGAGGTTGGTGGGTCGCTTGAGGTCAGAAGTTCAAGATCAGCCTGGCCAACATGGGGAAACCCAGTCTTTACTAAAAATATAGACATTAGTTGGATGTGTTACTGCCCACCTGTAATTCCAGCTACTCTGGAGGCTGAGGCAGGAGAATCATTTGAACCCAGGAGGTGGAGGTGGTAGTGAGCCAAAATTGTGCCACTGCACTCCAGCCTGGGTGACAGAGTAAGACTCATCTCAAAAAAGTCAAAAAATAGCAGATAGTGGTGAGGTTGAAAAGAAAATAAAATATTTTATACACTGCTGAAGGAAGTGTAAATTAGTTCAACCATTGTGGAAAGCAATGTGGCAATTCCTTAAAAAGCTAAAAACTGAACTGCCATTTTACTCAGCAATCCCATTACTTCATTATTTGGTATATACCCAGAGGAATATAAAGCATTCTACCATGAAGGCATGCATGTGAATGTTCATAGCAGCATTGTTCATAATAGCAAAGACATCAAATCAACCTAAATGCCTATCAATGGACGATTGGATAAAGAAAATGTGGTACATATATACCATGGAATACTACATAGACAGCAAAAAAAGAAGATCGTGTCCTTTGAAGGAATGTGGATGGAGCTAGAGGCTGTCATCCTTAGCAAACTAACAACAGAAACAGAAAACCTAATACTGCATGTTTTCACTTACAAGTTGGAACTAAATGATGAAAACTCATGAACACAAAGAGGGGATCAACAGACACTGAAACCAAACAGAGGGTGGAGTGTGGAAGAAGAGAGAGGAGCAGAAAAAGTTAATATTAGGTGCCAACCTTAATGTCTGAGTCATGTAATAATTTGTAAGTAAAACCTCCATGACGTGAACTTACCTATAAAACAAATCTGCACATGTACCCCTAACCTAAAATAAAAGTTTGAACACATCAAAATAAATAAATAATTTAAAGCTTTGTTGTTCATGTTGTGTTTAGTGTTCTATAAATTTCAGTTTGGTCAAGGCAGTTGTTAGTGTGTTTATTTCAAATTATAGATAAGTTTTCTGATGTTTGTGTCTAGTTCTATCAAATCATTAATAATGTCTGTTAACATCTCCAGCCAACATGGTGTCTATGTATATCTACATTTTCTTTAGTTTAATAAATTTTGCTTTAAGTTCTACTATTGGGCAAATATTGTTTATTATTGCTATGTCTTCATGATGTCTTGATCCTTTTAATGATGTTTACCTTTATTTCTGATAATATACTTTGCCTGAAAATCTTCTGTAACTGATAATGTATCCATTTCCTTATTCTTAGGTTTAGCTTTTGTATCATGTAAATATTTTGTCCTTTTACTTTTACCTTATCTATGTTTTATATTAAACGTGTGACTCTTGCAGATAGCATCTATCTATGTTTTACAAATTTATTCATTTATTTATATTATTTAATGTAATAATAATCCACATGGATGCATAATATCTAGCATTTTAATTTTCTTGGTCCCCTCTGCTTTTTGTTTCTTTTTCCCCTTGTTTTACCTTAATCGAAATAACCGGATATTTATTTAGAATTATATTTTCACTGATCTCTTGGCAATGTAACACTTATTTATTTGCACTATTTTAGCTCTTGCTTGAGATTATAATATACTTTTGTAACTTTTCACAGTCTATTAAGAGTTACATTGTACAAATTTATGTAAAATGTGCATATTGCACAATGATTTAAGACAATTTATCATCTCTGAAATACTTTATGCCTGGTTTTATGTGTATTCTGCTGCTATTTATCATAAGCTCCTGGAGATACTGCTATAATTTGTACACAGTTATATATATTTTAAAGAAACCTATAAGACAAAGATAGTCTACAGTTTTATCAAATTGTTTACTTTCCAGCGCTCTTCATTATTTCTTGACAATCCAAATATCTACTCTGCATAATTTCTCTTTTGTTGAAGTATTTACTTGTTTTATTTTGCAAACGTTATTTTCATATTTTTAACATTTGTTTTAATTTCACTTGCGCTTTTTTAAAATTGTACTTTAGATTCTGGGGTACATGTGCAGATCGTGCAGGACTGTTGCATAGGTACATACATGGCAAGGTGGTTTGCTGCCTTTATCCCCCCGTCACCTATATCTGGCATTTCTCCCCATCTTATCCCTCCCCAACCTCCTCACCACACGCTGTCCCTCTTCTAACCACCCCAACTGACTTCAGTGTGTGATGCTCCCCTCCCTGTGTCCATGTGTTCTCATTGTTCACCGCCCATCTATTAGTGAGAACATGCTGTGTTTGGTTTTCTGTTCTTGGGCCAGTTTGCTAAGAATGATGGTTTCCAGGTTCATCCTTGTCCCTATGAAGGACACAAATTCATTTTTTGTTGTGGCTGCATAGTATTCCATGGTGTATATGTGCCACATTTTCTTTATCCAGTCTATCATTGATGGACATTTGGGTTGGTTCCAAGTCTTTGCTATTGTAAACAGTGCCACAATGAATATATGTGTACATGTGTCTTTATAGTGAAACAATTTATAATTCTTTGGGCATATACCCCAGAATGGGATTGCTGGGTAGAATAGTATTTCTATTTCTAGGTCCTCGCGAATTGCCACAGTTTTTCACCATGTTTCCACTAATTTACACTCCCACCAACAGTGTAAAAGTGTTCCTATTTCTCCACATCCTCTCCAGCACCTGTTGTCTCCAGATTTTTTAATGCTTGTGCTTGCATTTTTAAGGGTATGTTCATTAAATATAAAATGCTGTTTTATTTTGATTTGTGTTTGTCTATCTCAAGGGTTTGATTTTCTTTTCTTTTATAAGAAGTTTATAATATGATTACACTGTTTTCTACTATCTCCTATTTCTGATAAATTTGATTAGTTAATCAAATTTCTCCTGCCTTGTTTGCACTGTGTTATTCCTCTCTCCCCTTATAAGACATTGTCTGCATCTGGGGGTTCAGAAATTTGCCTATAATGTTCTTGGTATAAATTTATTTCTTACTGATTATGCTTCTATGAATTTTTCACTATCTGAATTTATGTCTTTCAATAATTTGAGGTGTATGGGTCATCACTTTTTAAAATAGTTTCTGTAAATGTTTTATTTCTTCTTCTCTTTTGGGTCTCTATTTACATCTATGCCAAATATTTTTACATTGTTTCACAAGCTCCTGATGCTTTGTTTATTATTACATCCAATGTTATTTTTTTCATACATCAAATTAGATAACTCTTTTATTGATCTGTATTCATTCTCACATATTGTTCTGTCCTCTCCAATCTTCTGCTAGGGTCACTTGATGATTTTTTTGTTATAATTTCCTGTATTGTGTCTTTCAGTTGTTTAATTTCTGCTTTTCTTTTGTAGTAAGAATTATTTATTTTTCTCTTTGAGCATAATTCCTGGTGTACTAACTTCAACACCAAACTCACCACTAGGTTGGTTTCCATTTTCATTTTTCCTGAGTATATTTAGGTCAAACTTGCTGTTACTTTATATGCATAGAAATTAGGATTCTATCTTAGATATTACAAATAGTAAAATTTGAAGTCTTTGGATTCTGTTTTCCAAAGTTATTTATATTAAATTTAATAAGCAGACAGTTAATAAAAGCTACACTCAGACTCTAAAGTAAAATCTTATATCAGTTATTGTCACCTTACCTGGACTGCTAGGAATGCAACTGTGCATGTATACATTAAAGATCAGAGATTTGAGCAGAGACTATGCAAAAGGTTTTTTTTCTTTTTTTTTTTTTCCTGCAGTTTTCTCTTGTGTGTACATCTTCAACTCAGTTCTTTGATTCTTCAAAGAAGACTACAGTTTTTCCACTTGGAATATAATCAGCCCATAATTTGGGGGTGCCCTACAGCAGAAATGTACACATTGGTAACTCTCCCAGTACGTTTTCCCCTCAATCAGTTTTCCCATAATTTATAGTTATTTGCAGAAGAGAAAGTATATTTAATAGGAGCTACTATACCAGCACCCAGAAAACAAATTTTTAATTGTAGAGCAAGAATTTTTTTTCTGAAATATTCAAAAATAGTTGATATTCTTGTGTTCTTCCCTATTCTTAATTTAGAATTCTGTGACACACTTGGAAAGTTATCCTCTTTCTCCAAGTATTCTATTTTGGGGTTGACAGTATTTATTGAAAACCTTAGTAATAATTGGCCAAAATATCCTGAATGTGCAGTGTTTTAATGTCATTTTGTTTGAACCTTATAGGCATAGCACAGTACAGATATGACAGCATTTTTTTTTTATTTCTCCATTAACTTACGTTGTTAAGTCCAACTGCTTCAAGGTGAAGCAGTTGCTGTAATATTTATGAAAGCTACATTATTGCAGAGTCCATTACAAGAAAGGAAGCAGCTGGATCAAAGGTTTTAGATATAATTTTTACTGCCCAAGGCTGTTATTTAAAATCCAGGACTGTCTAAAGTGGTGTGATCACCATTTTTCAAAGCATACTTACCATTTTCACTTGATTTTAGCCAAAAGGCTGAGAAGCAATGACTTATCATTTTCTGTTAGTATTTTCTATGAAGTCGGAACCAAACTTATGAGGACAACTGCATTTATACATGTATCCATATTATATTTAGCATTTTATTTTTTTGGTCATGAACATCATTGAGAGGTTTTAATAGTGTAGTGTTCATTTTGTGATTTGATAAGAAGCATATTCAAAATTCTGATGAGCAGATGTTTTCCTAGTTTTTTTTTGTTTTTGTTGTTAGTTATCATCAACAATGGAGCTCCTTTAAGAGAATATCATGAAAATCATTTAGCTCTCATGTGTAGTATAAAATGTGATAGTTTAGATAGCATTGCAAATGAAAGCTGACTATAGGGGAAAAATGTTGGTGGAAAAATGACAGAGTAGGCAAAGAGAATTTTTAAAGATTTCTTGCTAGTCAAAATTTTGAAACAAGACTTTTCAATGGCTACCTAATATTGCAGACTTTTTGTGTAATTTCATTACTCTCATAACTGAAATCTCAAATTTTTACTTATAGCCAATATTTTCTCTTGAATATACACACCATATATATTATGTTATAAATATATTATACATGTGTATATCCTATTATATGTATACACACACACACACACACACACACATATATATATATATATATATACATAACTATAATTGGTATATAATAGCATTTTATTTTTTTACATCATACTTTGAGAATGGACTTTGAGAAGGAAATGTCAGTGTGATGAGTTTCATGGACCCATATGCAATGAAGCAACACTCTCTGCTAAAAATTTTAAAAGTAGACCAGGCCTGGTGACTCATGCAGGTAATTCCAGCACTTTGGGAGGACAACACTGGCGGATCATAAGGTCATGAGTTCGAGACCAGCCTGGCCAACACAGTGAAACCTTCTCTGTACTGAATAAAAATAAATTACCCAGGTGTGGTGGCAGGTGCCTGTAGTCCCAGCTACTCAGGATTCTGAGGCAAGAGAATCACTTGAACCTGGAAGACAGAGGTGGCAGTAAGCTGAGATTGTACCATTGCACTCCAGCTTGGCAGTTTGGGTGACAGTGTGAGACTCCATCTCAAAAAAAAAAAAAAATTAATTAATTAAAAAATAAAGTCTCTGAAAATTATCCTAAGCAGAGAAAAACAACTAATAGATATTGTTAAAAAAATATATACTAAAATAAAATATATTAGTTTTAATTATTGGAAAGAACAAGGAAAATCTGTGCACTGAGCCATAACATACCACCTCTTTTTTCTCGCATCTCCCATTTTGGAATAATCAAAACTCTATTCTGGGTACTGTGGCCATGAAAATGGGATTCTGTCTTTTCTCAGCTACTTATTAGTAGAAGCAGAAATCCAAAGACTCTAAATTCAAGGCAAAGGCAAGTGTGGCTAAAAAGTCATTTTCTCCTTTCCTCTTCTTGGCCCCTTGGATTAAAGAGCAGGCTATACCTCAGGTATGGGAGGCTGAGAATACTGGGGCCCAGTTTATCATCACAACAGACCACTTATAAAGAGGAAACTGCATATGAGGAAGATGAGAGGCGGCTACCCTTGCCTAGCACCATGCTTAGAAAACAGAGTTGTCCTATTCAGAGTAACATGCTTTCCCACCCCCAACCCCTGAATCAGTAGTAATTCAGAGATAGTGCCCAGGAGAAGAGGCTGGCCTTAAGAACAGAGCTCCAACCTTCTCTGCAAATGAGCTGACTTTAGTTGGAAAACAGTGTAAGTAAGTTCTAGACTAAAGGTAGTCATGGAGACTTCATTAGCAAGAAATTAGGAGGGCTATGACAATGCAGTGGGAGAAACGAGAAAAACTTTTGGCCAGCCAGGGTATCAGAGAGAATTAGAGAAAGAAATAGAGGGAAAAAATTATCTCATGGTGTAAGAATAAACCTCAAAGCCTGGCCCCAGTCTTTTACTGGCCTAATTTGTCATAACAAAGGTGGCAGCAATTATTTGTTTTAGGTTTTGGAACAATTTATACATCAGAGCAGTTTATAAAACAATAGATGAAATAATCTGTACTTAATGGAGCCTAATAGCTGGGTATGATACAGTGGGCTATGATGCAGATAGCCTAACAGTGATACCAGGAAAGAGACAGTCAAAGAAAGTCCTGGTAAAACCACTGTCATCTAATACGACAGGGAAACAAATGAAGAAAACCAGAAATTTCAAACATGAAGGTTACTATAAAAAACTCAAAAAAACAAATCTGTATTTGTTCTCCTTTTTCATTTGTTTTTTAAAAGCAAAATTATATAAACTAATAAATATAGCAATATATTGTTGGATTTCTAACATAGGTAGATGAAATATGCTTATCAATGATAGTACGAAAAGGAGGACGAAGTAAAAGAGCTCTATTTGGGTAAGGCCTCTCCATTTTAATTTCTCACTACAGTTAATATAAATATGAAGTATATTCTAATAAGTTATGATGAATGTAATAAACTCTAGATCAGCCACTGCTGGGGCTCAGAATATGATACCCTAAAACATGGCACCTTGAAATAACCAGAAAGGTCTTTCTGAGCCTTTATTCTGTTTTGCTCCCCTGAGATCATAAAAAAATGTAATTGTCCCTCCCATCTCTCGTGAAGACCCTCATGTGAGAGGTGTTCTGCCTTATGCCCAGATGAAAAGAATAAAGACACAAACACATAGAAGAAACTGAGCAAACAGGCTGTGCTAAGTCGCCTCTGGTTTATCACTATTCGATTATACTCCTTTTATCCAGTCACACTTTTACATGACTGTCCCTTCATCAGTAAACCTAGCTATTAAAATACACAAGTTTTTCTGGGTCTTTGGTCATTTTCCAAGGAGGTTCTGATACATAAAACATTTTGTTCATTTGTTTCTTTGTTTTTCTTTCTCTCTCTCTCTTTTTTTTTTTTGAAACAGGGTCTTGCTCTGTCATCCATGCTGGAGTGCAGTGGTGTGATCTCAGCTCATTACAACCTCCACCTCCCAGGTTTAAGTGATTCTCATGCCTAAGCCTCCCAAGTAGCTGGGATTACAGGCATGCACCATTATGCCCAGGTAATTTTCATATTTTTAGTGGAGATAGGGTTTTGCCATATTGTCCAAGAAAACTTGAATAACACAATTCACTAACTAGATCTCATAGCTAGATCTAATAGTCATATATAGAAAAAACATGAAACAACAGAATACACATTCTCTCAAGTGCGCATAGAACATTCTCCATGGTAGACCATAGCCACCCCACAAATAAGACTCAATAAAATTTAAAAGACTTAAATTATACAATGTATGTTATTTTTCCATAACATAAGGAAATTGGAAATTAATAATAAATATATTTGGAAAAATTCCAAATATACACAAGTTAAGCATAATACTAATAAATAACCAATGGGTCAAAGGCAAAATCACAATGGAGATGAGAAAACACTGAGATAAATAAAAATAAAGACAGCATAACAAAAGTCATGGGCTGCACCTAAATCAGTGAATAGAGGGCAATTCATAGCTGTAAATGCCTCTGTAAAAGAGAAAAATTGTTACGAGCTGAATTTTGTATTCCTCGATATTCATCTGTTGAAGTATTAGCTCCCATTACCACAGAAAATGATTGTATTTATGTAGTTTTTGAAGAGGTAATTAAGATGAAATGAAGTCATTAAGTTACACCATACTCCAGTATGACTGGAAACAGACAGGTAAACAGGGAAGACCATGTAGGCTCAGGAAAATGTCATCTATAAGCCAGAGAGTGAGACTTCAGAAGAAACCAATGGTGTCAACACCTTGATCTTGTAATTCAAGCCTCTCGAAATGTTAATCTGTGATACTTTGTTTTGTGATACTAGCTTTGATACAAATTTGTGATACTTTGTTTTGTTTTGTGATATGTAGCAAATTAATAATTTAAACTTCTATCTTAAGACAAAAGGAGAGAAAACTAAATTTGAAGTAAGTAGAAGAAAGGAAACAACAAATACTAGTGTGGAAATCAATAAAAAGCAAAACAAAAAAGTGATAAATCAAACAAAATATCAGTCCTTTGCAAAGACAAATACTGATCAATGTTTAGCTAGACTGACCAAGAAATGAGAAAAAGCTCAAATTATTGCTATTAAGAATCAAACACCAAGAGCAATGGTAACAAAAGCCAAAATAGACAAATGGGTTCTAATTGAACTGAAGAGCTTCTGCACAGCAAAATAAACTATCATTAGAGTGAACTGGCAACCAACAGAATGGGAAAACATTTTTGAAACCTACCCATCTGAACAAAGGGCTAATATCCAGAATCTAAAAAGAACTTAAACAAATTTAAGAAGAAATTTGTTTAAGAAAAAAAAAAAAAGAACAACTCCATTAAAAAGTGGTCAAAGGATATGAACAGATACTTTTCAAAAGAAGACATTTATGAGGCCAAGAAACATATGAAAAACTGCTCATCATCAGTGGCCATTAGAGAAATGCAAATCAAAACCGCATTGAGATACTATCTCACACCAGTTAGAATGACGATCATTAAAAAATCTGGAGACAATAGATGCTGGAGAGAATGTGGAGAAACAGAAAAAGGTATATAAATGTAAAATATATATATATATACACACATATATATGTATATATATATACAAATATATAAAAAAATTATATAAATATATATAATTTATAAATTATATATATACATTTATATATATAAATATATAATTATATAATTATATATAATAATAAATATATATAAATATATAAATTTATATATAAATACATTTATATATATATACATTTATGTATATATAGTATATATAAATTATATATATAAATATATAAATTATATATATAAAATATATACATAAATTATATAAATTACATATATAAATTATGTATAAATTATATAGATTATATATAAATCATATATATAAATTATATAAATACATATACAAATAATATATAAATTATATATATATAAATTATATAAATATATATAAATACATATATATTATATATAAATGTATATATATGTGTGTGTGTGTATATATATATTATATATACATATATATACACATATATGAGGTATACATTTATATATACCTCAATTGGAAAGTCCACATCTTGATGGATAAAAACAAAGAGAAACAGTAGTCCCACAAGAGTACTGAAAAAGAGTGCATGCCCATTCTCCTCACTGTTATTTAAAATTGCTATTAGTTGATGCAGTTAGTTAAAACAATTGACACACAAACTTGAGCAGCAGTAATAAAAAGTGTCTCTATTTGCAGATGATAATAATATGTATGGAATGCCCAAAAAAATAAATAATAATTAAATGATGAAATATAAAATTATGCAAGTTGGCAGGTTGCATTTTTTTTTTTTTTTTTTTGAGATGGAGTTTCGCACTGTCATCCAGGCTGGAGTGCAATGGTGCGATCTCGGCTCACTGTAACTTCTGACTCCAGGGTTCAACTGATTCTCCTGCCTCAGCCTCCCTGGTAGCTGGGACTAGAGGCGTGCTTCAACACATGCAGCTAATTTTTGTGTTTTTAGTAGAGACCTGGTTTCACCATTTGGCCAGGATGGTCTTGATCTCTTGACCTTGTGATCCTGTTGCCTAGGCTGGAGTGCGATGGCGTGATCTGCTCTCACTGTAACTTCCGCCTCCCAGGTTCAAACGATTTTCCTGCCTCAGCCTCCTGAGTATCTGGGATTGCAGGGATGTGCCACTATGCCCAATTGTTTCGTATTTTTAGTAGAAACGGGGTTTCACCATCTTGGTCAGGCTGGTCTCGAACTCCTGACCTCCAATAATCCATCCACTTTGTCTTCTCAAAGTGTTGGGATTACAGGCATAAGCCACTGCTCCTGGTCTGCATTTATTTTTTAAATCACTGTTGTATCTATATTCACCTACTTATCTGTTTATTACCTATCTATCTGCCTTCCAACTTTCTGTGTATGCCAATTAGATAATGGAAAGACATCATTTTCTTCTCATTTAGAATCACTCAGCATCATCATGAAGTCAGTTCTACATATTTGATTTATAAATTTGATGTTATCCCAAGATAAATACTAATGAGCTTTATTATTTGTGAAGCTAAATAAATGAATACTAAAATACTTATAAAAATAAACACAGAGGATAGAGAAATGTTTAAAAGTATAGCTGTGAGGGAGAATTAGCCTTATTGAATATAAAAATAATTCACTAAGTTTTTATCATTGAAATGATAATTGTGTTTGGATACCCAAGAAAAGGGAATAGAAAGTTGAAAATAGACCCAAGTGCATATATTAATCTAATTAATGATGGAGGTGTTATTTCAAATTACTGAAGAAAGTTGAACTTCTTAATACGTGAATATTTATTTGAAATATGGTAAAATCAGATTTGGTCCTCAGAGTTTACATAGGAGAAAAACCCAAATTGTTCAGAGATCTAAATGTCAAGCCTAGAATGTTGAGAAGCAAGAAAGAACCCCATGGCTTGAATTGGAATGAGATATTTCAATGTGAATTTATGATGTCTAAAATATGCATAGATATGCAAATATGCATATGTGTATATATTTCACTTATGTATACGTAAATATGCATTTTATAATAAATTGCATTTGTAATTTGTACAATTCTACATTTATTATCTCTATTTGTTGAAACTACCTAAATGCAAAATCATTCCGATAGCAATGAGTACATATAACTAACATCCAGATCTCGTTTTCTAATACCATTCTTCACTAAAATAAATCAGAACTCTTTCACAGAATTGCTGATTCTCAGGGTAGGCCAGAGGAGGTAAAAGATGAGTCTGGCAAGTTTTATTGCCGTAAAGGAGGAATATGATCAAGCAGTAGAATATTATGGGGATAAATAATCCTGAATATATATCACAAAGACACAGGAATCAGCTTAAAGCGGTTCCCCATAGCCAAATCTTGAACCATTTGAGAACCTAAGTATTTAAGAGCCCATGGGTCCATACCCACAAGAATAAATACATGGGGACTTTTTACAGACCATTGATTAGTAAATGAAAAAAATGGCAATAATACAATGGACAAAATCAGAAAATATCATTCACCAGGTGGTCTAAATTAACATCGCTAATACTGGCAGATGGACATCATGAGTTTCCAGATGTTACTTTCTATGAAGGGCCTATTATACTTATGTAACAGGCAGTCTGAGGGATGTGTAAGCTTCATTTATTCACAAGGAAATATAACACAATTTTAAAAATTAATTCTATTAAGTGAAAAAGACTGAAAACTTCTGTGTCAATTTAAGAAAAACATAGAATTTTTCCAGATTACAGAAGACTAAAGAGAAATGATATGCAAATGTAACGTGATTCGTTGGAGAGAGGAAAACATGCTGTAAATCATAATATTATTTGCTCAGTTGCCAAAAATGGATATGGATACGGAAGGTACTGTTTCAGAGTTAATTTTGTTAAAGTTGATAATGTCATTTTTTAAAGGATTTTTCTTGTTCCTGGAAAATGTACCCTAATATATTTAACATAAAGATACATGATATATGCATTTTACTCTCAGATAGTTTAGCAAAATTATATATATACACAACTAGATATGTGTTTGTATATATAAATATGTACACACATATCTAATACATAACATGTATATATATGCATACACACAGAGAGTACAATGGGGCAAAACATTAATAAAAGGTGAATCTGAGTGGTAAAGAATATTCTTTGTACTATGCTTGAAGTGATTTAAAGGTTCAAAATTATATCTGAAGTAAAAAAATAAAATTCAAACTGAAGATATTTTGATTATACTGAGCCTGATGTTTTAAAGTCCCAAGAAGCAGTCCCTGAGATAAAAATGGGTGTGCCAATGATTTTTATAAAAATAAAGACAAACAGGTAAATCAATGGAAAATTTAAGATTAGGAAGTGGACAAGTTCAACAGGAACATGATTTCATCCGTAAAGATAGTTTTCAGCCTGATCCCATAGGGAACTTGGAAATGAAGTCGTCACTCAGTATTGTTCTGCTTCATCAATGACAAGGGAAAGAAACTTCTGGCTTTCCTGGAGGGCAGAAAAAAGAGGCTCCCATTGGGAGGAGTGCAATTCTCAGAAGAGTTCGGGTGTCTGGCCTGTGGAAAACACATGCAGTAGGAAGTGAGGATGAGGGCCTACAGAAAAGGTAGAAAGGAATCTCAGGAGATCCAGATAAAACACTACCTCATGATTTTGTAATTTAAAATTCCCCTGAATAGATTTTTAAAATAACATGCAAATTTAGAAGAGATGAAAACTTTGAATTATTTAAATAGAGATGTCTAGGTTGTTCTATTCTAGACATCATTTTTAAGCATATCTAAAATGTTTCAGATGGCTTACAGAAAATAGGTGTTTTTCATTGTTGTTATTTATCTTAAACTCTCTGGACATATAAACCTGTTTTTCTTTAGTAATTAAAGGCAACTTTTATTTTTCTGAAATTTAATGCTAAGTGCTCAATACCTGAGAAGAGAATTAGAGCAACAATGTGGTTTTAATATACTTTTTTCTCTTAACTAATATAAGGAGATAACCTATTGAGGATTTAATATTTTCTCCATAGCATTCATTAGCTGTGCTATTGGCATTTCAGCAATATAGCCTCCTCGTGGGCTATAGCATTTCAAGCATTAAAGGAAATTTCACTTCCCTGGACCCCATCTGCAAAAGATCAGTAGTGCTCTTCCTCTTCACATTGGTTAGACCAAAAAAAAAAAAAAAAAAAAAATGCTTTCATGTGTTTACAAGGTGATTCTAAACATCCCTTAGGTTTAAGTGGCTACAGTATGTTAGCCCAACATTGAAGTTTAAGGAAACTAAGACTACTTTTTCAATGTAGACATTGCTAAATATTTTCTTCCCCCTTTAAAGGGTTACAGCTAAATATTTCAAACATTCAATGTAGACACTGCTAAACATTCCCTTCCACTTTTGAAGGGTTACAGTTATATTTTTTCTTGAGTGTTATCAAACTCAAAAGATTTAAAGAACATTAATTTTACTGGGAAAAAATAAACACATTTAATGCTGTCAAAGGTATCATGAATATATTCTAAATAATTTTAACCGTGCATGGATTAAATTTAAATATGAAAATAGTATTTCTTAAAAATTAGTATTTCAAAGTGCTTTTTAAAATATTGTAAACAGTTTCCCTTGACAAACATGTATGTGTCTCAATAATGACTTTATCATCTCATAGGTTTGCCAGTGTGAGGAATATGTCCTCCAACATTAGCGACCTTGAAATTTTGTAAGCATAAAATATTAAGTATGATTTTATACTAGATTATACAAGGGAATAATCTAATTCATATTATAAATAAAATTTCAAGAAAAAATAATGAATTCAGAGACTCCCAAAGAAGTAATTTCTGATTATACATAACATAAGTACCGAGAAATAGATAGGCTCTGTAGTGTTCAAATTACACCATCTTAATTAACTTTACAATGTATTACAAATTCACATAAGATTTTATTTGCTACATTACATAGTGCTATGTACAGTTACATGAAGCGTTAGGTTGGTACAAACATATTTGCAGTTTTCGCATTGTTGAAATTTGCCACTTGATATTGGAATATACTCTTAAAGGTGGTTATTTTATATATCATTTTAATGTGAATTTCTCACTTTATGTTCTTTTGCTAATGGCTCACATCTTGACCTTTATTTTGTATTTATTTTAGACTCTGCAAATGATGTCAGACCAAAAGCAAATTCAAGCTATTTTCTTATTCTAGTTCAAAATGGGTCATAAAACAGTGGAGAAAACTCAGAACATCAACAACACATTTGGCCCAGGAACTGCTAACAAAGGTACAGTGCAGTGGTGGCTTAAGAAGTTTTGCAAAAGAGACAAGAGCCTTGAAGATGAGAAGCATGGTGGCCAGTCATAGGAAGTTGACGAAGACCAAATGAGGGAAATCATCTAAGCGGATCCTTTTACAATGACATGAGAAGTTGCCGAAGAAATCAACATTGACCATTTTAAGGTTGTTCAGCATTTGAAGCAAATTGGAAAAGTAGAAAAGCTTGGTAAGTAGGTGCCTCACAAGATAAGTAAAAATAAAAATAAATTATAGTTTTGAAGTGTCATCTTCTCTTTTTCTTGCAACGACACCAGACCATTCCTTGATAGGACTGTGACATGAGACAAATTGTGGATTTTGTAAGAGAACCGCTGACGACCAGCTCAGTGGTTGGACCAAGAAGAAACTCCCAAGCCCTTCCCAAAGCCAAACTTGCACCAAAAGGGTCATGGTCACTCTTTGGTGGTCTGTTGCCAGTTTGATCCACTACAGCTTTGTGAATCCTAGAGAAATCATCACATCTCAGAAGTATGCTCTTCAAATCGGTGAGATGCATCAAAACCTGCAAGGCCTGTAGCTGGCATTCATCAACAGAAAAAGCCTAATTCTTCTTCACAACAAGGCCCAATGGCACATCACACAACCAACACTGCAAACGTTGAATGAATTGGGCTGTGAAGTTTTGCCTCATCCACCATATTCATCTGACATCTTGCCAACAGATGATCACTTCTTCAAGCATCTTGACAACTTTTTGCAGGGAAAATCCTTCACAGTAAGATGCAGAAAATGCTTTCCAAGGGTTCATCAAATCCTGAAGCACAGATTTTTATTCTTCAGGAATAAACAAACTTATTCATCAGTGGCAAAAATGTGTTGATTGTAATCACTTCTATTTGGATTAATAAATATGTGGTTGAGCCTAGTTATAATTATTTAAAATTTAAGGTCCAAAACCGCAATTACTTTTCACCAACCTAATATTTTAGGAGATACACAAAATAAAAATAGACGAACTGTTCTCATTCTTATTTTGACAAATTACTAAACAAAAGAGGTAAAAAGAGAAAATATTTATACATGTCTGTCCATGTGTATGTATTTAAATCAGTGTGGGAATTGCTTACACAAGTCAGAATTAATTATAATCCCAGAGGTTGAATCAAAAAAAAGTAACAATAGCAAACCAATTTTAGTGTCTCATAGTCTTTGACAACTATAATAAAGCATATAAAAAAAAGTCTTTTAGAGTTAGCTATGTCCAAGAAAATAATTTTCTGTGGTTTCTTCATCAAATAACTATCAGAGAGACTTTGCTCTTTGTAATTAAAATGAAATGTCTTACATTAAGTTTGTGTATGGACAATTTTAAAGGGAAATTTAATGGGATGTCTGAAATTGGGGAGAGCGTATACATATTTCAGAATGCTTATAAAATAAAAAATTGAAAGTGTAAGAAACATAGGATAGGGTTTTTATGGTTTCATGTCTTATGTTTAAATCTTTAAACCATTTTGAGTTCATTTTTGTATAAGGTGTAAGGAAGGGATGCAGTTTCAGCTCTCTGCATGTGGCTAGCTGTCTTCCCAACACAATTTATTAAATAGGGAATCTTCTTCCCATCACTTGTTTTTGTCAGGTTTACCAAAAATCAAATGTTTGTAGATGTGTGACATCATTTCTGAGGGATCTGTTCTGTTCCATTGATCTATACATCTGTTTTGGTACCAGCACAATGCTGTTTTTGTTCAAAGTTAGCCTTGTAGTATAGTTTGAATTCAGTAGTAGGATGCCCTCAACTTTGCTCTTTTTGCTTAGAATTGTCTTTGCTATGCAGACTTGGTTTTTGGTTCCAAATGAAATTTAAAATAGATTTTTCCCAATTCTGTTAAGAAAGTCAATGGTAGCTTGATGAGGTTAGCATTAAGTTTGTAAGTTACTTTGGACAGTATGGCCATTTTCATGATACTAATTCTTCTTATCCATGAGCATGGAATGTTTTTTCATTTGTTTGTGTCCTCTCTTATTTTCTTGAGCAGTGGTTTGTAGTTCTCCTTGAAGAGGTCCTTCACTAACCTTGTAAGTTGTATTCCTAGGTACTTTATTTTCTTTGTAGGAATTGTGAATGGGAGTTCACTAATGATTTGGCTCCCTGTCTGCTGTTGGTGTGCAGGAATGCTTTTGATTTTTGCACATAGATTTGTTACCTTGAGACTTTGCTGAAGTTGCTTATCAACTTAAAGAGATTTGGGCTGGGACAACGCAGATTTCTAAATATATAATCACATCATCTCCAAACAGAACAGAGACAATTTAACTTTCTCTTTTCTTAATTTAATATCTTTTATTTCTTTTCCCTGCTTTATTGCCCTGGCTAGATACTGTCTCACGCCACTTGTAATGGTGATTATGAAAAAGTCAGGAAAAAACAGATGCTGGAGAGGATGTGGAGAAATAGGGATGCTTTTACACTGTTGGTGGGAGTGTAAATTAGTTCAACCATTGTGTAAGACTTTGTGACAATTCTCCAAGGATCTAAAAATATAAATACCATTTGACCCAACAATCTTATTACTGGGTATATACCCTAAGGATTATAAATCATTCTGCTGTAAAGATGCATGCACACATGTGTTTATTGCAGCACTGTTCACAATAGCAAAGACTTGAAGCCAACCCAAATGCTTATCAGTGATAGACTGGATAAAGAAGTTGTGGCACATATACACCATGGAATATTATGCAGTCATAAGAAATGATGATTTCATATCTTTGCAGAGACATGGATGAAGTTGGAAACCATCATTCTCAGCAAACTAACACAAGAACAAAACCAAACACTATGTTCTCACTCACAAGTAAAAGTTGAACAATGAGAACACATGGACACAGGGAGGGGAAAATCACACACTGGGGCCTGTCTGTGGGTGGAGGGCTAGGGGAGAGATAGCATTAGAAGAAATATCTAATATATATGACAGGTTGATGGGTGTGGTAAATCACTATGGCACATGTATACCTATGTAACAAACCTGCAGGTTCTGCACATGTACTCCAGAATCTAAAATATAATTAAGAAAAAATGGAAAAGAAAAGAAAAAAAAGAAACATGAGGTAAAATATTTTATAAATACATATCAAGTAATTTTAATCAACTGATTAAAATAAGTCTACCAATTATTTGGTATATTTGTTAGATATATAATCAGGTCACTTTCAGTCTAACATTTTGGGATTGAGAGATTAGTTTCCAAAAACATAATAATCTTAAAGTCCACGATCTATCATAAAATGTAAAAGTCAGCTAAAGCCACTGAAAGTCCATGCAGTATAGAATATTTGATGACATATTTGAGTTAATATAAGTCAAATTCTATGAATTTAATGGAAAGATGAGAATGGAGATAAAACTTGAACTTACACTTTTATTTATTTATTTATTTATTTTTTTTTTTTATTTTTTTTTTTTTTTTGCCAATCATTGAGAGGTTGTAAGGTTGCTGAGGTTGGTTGGCCTTGAACTCTTGGCCTCGCCTTCGCAAGCGCCACGACATCCGGCCGGAGCCACTTTGGGCCCCGAACTTACACTTTTAAAGAGGTAATGAATTATAACAGGCTACCTTATTCCCTCAAATAAATATGAATTCATGTAGATGAAGATTTTATTTCCAAAATAGTTATCTTAGCTCTCAGAGACATTACATTTCCAAGAGTTAGACATAGGCTGACCTTAAGACTTTCTAGTGGTACAAAAATGTGGTGACTGAACAAAGATCCATAACTTTTTATTTCCCAAATGTCTTATATATTTTATACATAGCTTTGCCTGAAAGGTTAAAAATGTATATCAGTTTCTTAGAAGTAATGACTATCTTCAGCATTGAAAAAATTAAAATTTATATTTTTAAGTAAAATTCGGTAATAAGATTATTTCAATGCCTAGAGGCTTTCAATATATATAAATAATACAATACATTTATTTTTACTTTCTTACATGTACGTGGCAGTTTATTATTTTTAAAATACACAGATCTAAATTTTAGGAAAATAGTTTATTTTGCCTGGACAAAGTATAAAGATATTCTTATCAATACCAGCTTCAAGGCTGATTTTGGCTTTAAGGGAAGCAAAATAATCACACTACCTATAAAAGGATTATAAATTGATGTAAGTATACTAGAACTCTCTTTCATACTATATTTCATAAAGCATTAAAACATTGGTAAGTTTCATCATTTCTACTTCTAGAAATTTAGCCAAAAGAAATCATTCCACATATGCAAAGTTCAATACAGAAAAATATTCACTGTAGTGTTACTAATACTTATGTAATCTAGATATAAAACATATTTAATCGTTTAATGATTATATGAAATCCATTAACATAACCATCAGAGAGTAATTGAAATTGTACTTACAATAACATTTAATCACTTGCAAAATTTCTAATTTTCTTTTAATAAGCTAAAAAGCAAGATATATGTTTGCATACAATATAACATTAATTTTAATTATGAAAATGACCTAGACTTAGGACAGAAATTGCCAAGAAATGTTTTAATTTACAGCATCACCAGTGATTTATCTACATGACATTTCCACCATATTCTTTCAAACACTTCTCATTTTAACATTCTTAAATTTTGCTAATGTGAGGATTATAAAACATTCTATCATTAAAGTCTATCTCTGTGTCTACCTAACAGAAAGTTTATAAATAATTGTACTTCCTATAAGCTATTTGTATTAGCTTCCTGGGATTGTCATAACAAAATGCCGCAAACTGGGTGGCTTGGAAAATGAAAATTTACTTTCTCACACCACTGGAGGCTAGAATTCCAAGATCAGGGTGTCAGCAGGTTTGGTTTCTTATTAGGGGCCTCTCCTTGGCTTTCAGATGTCCACTTTCTCTGTGTCCTCACACGGTCTTCACTCTGTGTACACGTGACCCGGTGTCTCTAACCCACTGTGTCTTAAACTTCCCTTCCTATAAAGACACCACATATCTTAGATCAAGGCCTATGTTAACTTAATTATCTTTTAAAGTCCCTATTTTCAAATATAATCACATTCTGAGGTACTGGGAGTACTTCAACATACGAATTTTGGAGATATACAATTCATCCTGTGACATCATTCATTGTTTCTCATTAGGAAATCAGGTTTGTTATTTTCTATATGTGTTTCTCCTTACTTCTTGTTTTCTTAATGATTTTGCATTAAGACTATTTAAAAATATTTCACGTTTTTTCACATAAAAAGTTTCCTGGGGTTTATAAATACATAATTATTTTTTGGTCTCTTGATTCTTTTCAGCTCTGTTATTTCCAGTGATTTTGTATTGTTTGTGATAGAGGCAGAATAGTAAACAAAAGCTTTATTTCTGGAATTAGATTGCCTGGATTTTGTTGTAGTTTTCCCACTTACTATCTTAGTAACTTTGAGCTAATCCCTTCCATCAGTTTCTTCATTGCTTATAAGGGAAACTAGAACCAACCTTATAGAGTCGTTGTCAGAATTAAAGTAAATAATGCAGGCTAAGCACACAGAACAATATCTAAACCGAATTAAACACCAGGTGATTAGCATTTAGAAATGACACCTTTAGATAACTCCATGATTGGTACATAAGAATTATATCAAAAGAGTGTGTGTTGCCTTTACAACATAAAATATGAAGACAAAACAATAGAAGCAGCATAGTTTTTGTGAACAAATCAGTGCTTTTGTAAGAAAGCAGTAAATAAATACATCAGGCATGCCATCAAAATTAATATTAAACATTTTAGCTGTGCAAACTTAGAAAAATAAGCTTCCCTCTCTCAGGTCCACTTCTACTCTGTAAGGTCAAAAGAATGTTATCTGCATATCAAGAAAAATGCTTGTTACATGGATTAAGGAAACAAGTGTCAATATTCTAGTTTCTACTTCTTCAGGATGTCTGTAAATTCAAAATGGTTGTCCAGCTCTATGAAGTTAAAATGTATTCACAATTCCATGAACAGATTTGTTTCTTTGCTGTGCATTTCTGCCCAAGACTTTTTAGTTCCTCAGAATGAATCCTGACCTACTACTACAGCCAATTTCTATGTTGATGTGGACAGTAAACATGTCCACCAAAACTTTCCTCTTGCAGTTAGTTCACTGGGGCACAGGCGACCTACACCTATGGCACAAGGCTACATAAAAATCTAGTACATCATCTTCTTTCCACTGTAGCAGGACATCTCTTTAACTGTATGTGCAAAACTGCATAAATGCAAAGATTAACAAAAATATGCTCTCCATCCACTCTAAACAGCCTAAAAATGCTAATCTGAGAGAACATTTTAAATGTAAAACTTTGTCCTTTCCACTTGGGATGGAATTTGACAACTGATAACTCAATAATCTGATTTCCATGAAGGGTCCAGAATGAAATTCATGTTTTGGCAAAAATAATATTTATGTTTTACACTAGCAAAATAACAACTTTACATTGGCGATGCAATGGTAAACTAGTTAGAAAGCCCCTGCCCTCCTGAAGAATTAAGAATGGAATACTGCAAATAAATTAAAGTCAAAATAAGTGTGTGTGTGTGTGTGTGTGTGTGTGTGTGTGAACAAAGGAGGTAATATCCCAAGTCAAATTTTGTAAGAATGGAAAGAGAATACAGATTGAGAACAGGTGAACTTGACAATCAGAAATTTACAGGAGAACAGAGGAATATTATAGTACCGTAGTTTGTGAGTAATGGCAATATTAGTATTTTTGATATAAAAAAGCATATTTTTACTAATTTGATGAAATACTTAGTTGATAATATTTTTATTTTTGATGACAAATATGAATGTATTGTTTTATATTTTGCTAAAACGCATGCGGAAAGTACTACCCAGGTGTGCTGAATGTTTCCCATTCCTCCCCCTGTCACATCCCTGTTGACCTGAAGGAGGCTATTCAGGAAGCTGATCTCAATAAACTTCATCCGGAAATTTCATGACCTTTGGCCTCTAGCTGGCTTTAACTACAGCTGATACTCATGAATTAGATGGTGTTATAAATGGAATTGTGTCCCCATAAATGTATATGTTGAAGACCTATCTCTCACTTCCTCAGAATGGGACCATATTTGGAGATAGAGTTTTTAAAGACTGCAGTAGATTCATTAAAATGTGGCCTTTAGAGTAGACCCTAATCCTATATAACTGGTAGCCTTTGCTTAAAAAATATGTTAGGACATGCAGGGAAAAAAAAAACAAAAACAAAAACAAAAAAACAAGAATGTTCCTGCACAGAGAAAAGACAAGATAAAGACAAAGTGGGAAGGTGACATCTGCAAGCCAAGGAGAGAGGCCTCAGAAAAAGTCAAACCTGCCAACATCTTGATCCCAGATCAAGCTTCTAGCACTGTGAGAAAATGCGTTCTTGTTTAAGCCCCTGATCTGTAGTAATTTGTATGGAAACACTAGGAAACTAATATGGAGGTCAAAATCTTTTCTTTTTCTTTTTCCTAATTCCCCAACTCTCCCTCCATGTTGGCTGCATTTTGGCAGTGGCTGAAGTCCAAAGCCAAGGTTTCTGTTGGGCAGTCTTCTCCCACAGACACGGTTCTCCTTGAGACCTTTCCCTTTATGAAAGACAAAAGTGTCTGCTGTCTTCAGTTGGGTTTTCTGTCTAATAACTGTAAGTGTTTTTCTTTTCTGTGTAAGCCTTTATATTGTCCCTTCCTTAAATTATCTGCAGTTTTCTATTTGGAACATGTAATTTGTTGTTGTTGTTGTTGTTATGTTTTTTAGACAACATCTTGCTCTGTCACCCAGGCTGGAATGCAGTGGTGTGATCTCGGCTCACTGCAACCTCCACCTCCCAGGTTCAAGCTATTCCCCTGCCTCAGTCTCCCGAGTAGCTGGGGCTAAAGGCACTTGCCACCGCGTGCGGCTAATTTTTTTGTTTTTTGTATTTTTGTGGAAACGGGGTTTCTCCACATTGGCCAGGATGGTCTCCATCTCCTGACCTCATGATCCGTCCATCTCAACCTCCCAAAGTGCTGGGATTGCAGGTGTGAGCCACTGCACCTGTCCCATGTGATTTGTTTTCTGACATAACCTTGATAAATCCACCAGGAAACACAGTTACCCATTAATGAGGGAAATCAAGTATGTGTTTTTAAGGCATAGTGTTATGCTATGACTTGAATTTATTATATATTACATATTATATGCTATATAAAAATGCAGTATTTGTCATATTTTATGCACTATATATTATATGTTATATGTAATATATTATATATTTTACATTATATCATTTTCAGTGGTGGATACATTTTGATGTTGGTAATATAAAGTCAGATGATAAAGTCATCAGAAAGATACATCGTTTCCTATACATCAGAGACATTTTTTCATGTACTGGAGATACTCAGTTGAATGAATAGAATTCTTTATTCTATAAGTTGTTGTTATGGTTTGGCTACATCCCCACCCAAATCTCATCCTGAATTGTAGTTCCCATGTTACTCACATGTCCTGGGAGGGACCTAGTGGGAGGTAATTCATTCATGGGGGCAGTTCCCCCATGCTATTCTTGTAATAGTAAGTTATCAGGAGGTCTGATGGTTTTACAAGGGGCTTTACCCTTCACTTAGCTCTCATTCTTCTTCCTGCCACCCTGTGAAGAAGGACGTGTTTGTTCCACCTTCCACCATGATTGTAAGTTTTCTGAGGCCTCCCCAGCTATGCTAACTGTGAGTCAATTAAACTTAGTTCCTTTATAAATTACCCAGTCTTGGGTATGTTCTCACAGTAGCATGAGAACAAAACAACACAGTTGTCTAACAAAGTAAATTTATGACATATAAATTCTCAAAAAATTAGGCATAATGAAACAGACTATGTGGATGCATTAGGTCTCCTTACAACCTCAGCTTTCCAACATGTTCAAGCAATGAACATATGAGTTTGCATGTTATCTAGGGGTTTTTTTTTAACTGTTAGTTGGAAATTCATTTTTGCATATGAATTTCTAGCTATAAATAGAATCTTTACAGTAATTTTATTTTATTCTAGTTAAAACCCAACATCTGGAAATATGGCTCAATCGATGTTTTGAAATGTGAACCTATCCTTGCTTCTCTTCTTTGGGGGTCTATGTCTTTATTTATCCTGCATAATTCTTTTGAGTGATTGGAGCAAGAAGAAGGAAACTATCTTGTGCTTCTCCTGGAATTAATATGATTATTACTTCACCACTCATGGCACACTTACTATGTGCTAAGTTCTGGGGACAACTTGGGGAAGCAAAAGAAAAAAGAAAACACACATGCCCTTTGACTTATAAAGAAGAAAGCCAGCAACAAACAAAACAAAGCACATTAGTGTTACAAAATTGCACATCCAGGTGGGGAAAAAGCAAATATTCTCTCACCAAGATACTAATGATTAGTACTAGATGTTCATATAGCATCCTTCCAGATGGAGAAAAACTGAGTTGGGTGATGCATAGAAATATTGTCAGGCAACTCTTTAAAGTGTGGAGGGTTTCCACAGGCAGGCATTCCCAGGTACTATATTAAGGTAAAGAGGGAGAATTCTAGTCATCATGAAGGGGAAGATCCTGGCAGACCCTCATTCTCACGGGAAACTAAACTACTGATTTAGTTACTGGAACAGATATTCAATATAGCACCCAGAAGACTGCGGACAGGAAGTAAGAAAATAGGACTGACTTTGCCTTCTCAGTAAGAAATTAAGGAATCCAAGTATGAGAATGGAAGCTGTAGCAGGACTGACCTGAAGCTGATGAGAAAGAATATTCACCATTTGCTTTTTCACTATTTCGTTGCATTTTAGGCATACTGCTCATCCCAGGAGATATGTGTCAGGGTGATAGAAGGGAAGATGCAATAATGACATGCCTGAAATGGGGAAGTATGAGTGGTTTAACCACTTACGGCTTTAAGCATCACATTGACTGGGAACTGAGACAGGCCTGAGCTTTACAGATAAAGAAGCCAGTGCACACATAGGGAGTAAAGAAGACCGAGGTTGGGCAGACACTGGGCACTGGTGGGTGATTAGATGATGTGGAACAAAAGTCCTCCTCTCAAGGTGATTTTCAGACTCCAACTATCATCATTCATCCAAGAATCGTCCTTTATTTCAGGCATTCATAGAATGGATAGCAAAGGCCTTCAGTCTCCAAGGAATGTTTAAATGTTGCAGCAATGTGTTTTTTGAGTATGCTTATACTGATTTAGTTTGACCAATTGTGTTGTGTAGTGTAAACAATCCAACAAATAACATGGTGTGATTTCTGAGCAGCACTGTCTGGTATCTTGCTGATGGTATCTTTAATAATAGATGGCATTTGATTTTAGATATAAATACATGAAAGTAGTTTGAACATTGATATTGTTTACTTTGACTTTATATTGCTGCAGGTTTACAAATCTGAGGAAACAAGCATTTATGGAAAACATAGGAACTGCGTTTTGTTTTCTGTTGCTGCACGATACTGAATAAAGAATGACAGCGGTGCATGTGGCAGGCAGCTTCCAGCACAGCAAATCATCATCCTATCGACTGTCCAGAAACAATAACTGGATATTTTCCTAGGGATGTCTTAATAATTTTGAGTGATTCATAAACCATATGAATTCATTAAACTTGTGTTGTACAGAGTTTGCCCTCCTGCTGACAGATCTCATTCTAAATTGTAACAAATAAAATAGTCACAAACATACAAATCTACCTATAAATAATATATGAAAAAGTCATAAATAATAAATAGATTCTTATCATATCTCAGGTTAACACCAAACTCAGTTTCTTCTGTGAAATTTGTAATTTATATTTCAGTAAAAATCACTGTTTCCTCAGTGTTTTATAAAAATCGATCTGTCAAATACTGTGTGTGTTAGACCTCAGCCAGGCTCCATAAAATGAAAACAAAGTTAAATAACTTCACAAGAGACAGAAATAGTCTTTTAAGATTCATAGGAGTGTGCCTTCTTGTCTAATCTGAGAAGCCATCATGGCAAGATTGATGTACATTGGCTGAGAAGCGTTTCGTGAGGCGGCTGTCTGCTCAGTGGTAGCAGAATGCAGCTATCTGTCTTCATTGTACCCCGTTAACATGCCCCTCAGATCTATCAGAAAAAATGTCTACATACCTACTTTATAAATTATTACCAGAGACAGTTAAATACTTCAGAACTTGTTTGGGAATATGACTAACCTTATAGTTTTAATTTATACACATTCATGATGTTAAAAATTTTAAGTTCAAGGATTACTTGGAACTATTGTTATATTCTCACTTTATATGAGCTTCTGCTGCTGATAGTAATCCCTCTGGTCTTGAAAAGTGCAGTATAATGAAGTAAGTTTTAAAAATTCAAATTATTCACTAACTAAGAGCACATTTTTTTAACAACTAAGAAGTCAGAATTTCATAACAATATAAGCAAAAAATAAAATTGTATTTGTTGGTCTTTTAATGAAAAATAATTCTGAACTAAAAAAATGCAATCAAATCATGTTTATTTGAACCTTTTACTTTTTAATTACTTTTATTTGCTCACATTTTATTAGCATACTGACCCACAGTACTTCAATTTGTAGTAATAATGCTTTAAAAGCCCAATAATAATTTTAGTGTGTTAATTTTTAAGGACTCAGATTGTTAAGTATTATTCATAGAACAATTATTCCAATATTCTCCTGAACATTAAAGCTACTGTACATGAGATTGAATTGGTTATAGAAATGGAGACAGCGAACAGTTTTTTTAATGTAATTAAAATAAATTTGAACTGAATAAAGTTAAATACATTTGAGATTTAATAGGCATTGTATTTACTAATCAAAAAAAATTACGTTCTTAAACTTACATATTCTTGGAGAGTAGAGGTAGCTTTTCATTAATCTCCTTTTTTTCAAGTTGGATGAGGTTATGTAACTGAAATAGACATATTAATTGGAGAGACATTCTTCACGGATTACAGAACAGTATTTGGAAAGAAATCAAAACATTAAAATATCACCAACAAATAATTAAATTTGTTTATTACATTGAAAGGACATAGCTAGAATAAAATTTATTGAGGCTAATGTGAGCCAAAGGCTTTACATAAATTATTCTGTTATATCTTCATAATATTCTCTTGCAGTAGATATTTTCTCATATATTAAAGTTAGAAAAACAGGTTTAGGAAGGTTAAGTCAATTAAAAAAAAACCAAATGAGTGAGAAGTATAATTCAGGATCGTATCTTGTTCTGTCTGACTCCAGTGGCAGTGATGTGTGCATTACATTTTGTGTGTGTGTGTCAAAAGAAGAGAAAAAGGAGACTTTAGAAGAGATGCAGATTAAAGATCAGAAATATATTTACCACTTTGTCTCTTCCCATTTTGTAGAATTTTATTGAAAAATAATTGAAATGCCATAAACTATAAATATTGATGAATTTTTATATGTGTATATCTAGTGTAAACAATGAAGGTAATAAAAATATTGCATCTCTCAACCAAAAAAAGTTATTTGTACCCTTTTATATTTCCTCTATCCTGCCTCTTTTAACCACTTCCTCCCACTCCTAACAACAGCTGATCTGCTTTCTGCCACTATAAGATTAGTCAGTATTTTGTATAAATGGACTGATCATTGGAGCCACCTTTTTTCCTGACATTTTTTACTTAGGCTTATTATTTTTAGATTAATCCATTAACCTCCTTTTTGCAGGTATCAAAAATCTATTCCTCTGTATTATTGAGTAGTATTCCATTGTAAGGTTATACTATATTTTTTTTCCATAAACACTTAATAGACATTTGTATTTTACTAGTTCCTGGTTATTGCAAATAGAACTTCATCTTTTTCCAGTCTTCATATGAACCCACACATTTTCTCCTGTGCATGCAACTCATAACACCTATCATATACTATATGAATGTTTAAGTGTGTATACATATAATTAAACTCCTTTTGGAGTAGGTGTACAATTTTACACTTCTATCAGCAGTATATGAAATTTCTAGATCAACCATGTCCTCATCAACACTTAATACTTTTTCTTAATTTTTCTTTTTCACTAACTCTAGCCTTCTAATAAATGTGCACTGACATACTATTATAGATTTTATTTGTAGTTCCCTAAAAACTAATGATTTTCAACCCCTTTTAATAAATTTATTTGTCATTTGTATATCCTTTTTTATGAAGAGCCTCTTCGTATCTTGAGTACAGTTTAAAAATTTGAGTTTTTCTTATTATTGTATTTTACAAGTGCTTTATATATTTTATTTTATTTTAAAAAAACATATTTTTATTGAATAATTTATTTCATTTACAATCAAGGTAATTATTGATAGTTGAGGACTTGCTACTGCCATTTTGTTAATTATTTTCTGACTTTTTGTAGAGACTTTGTTTCTTTCTTCATCCCTTGCTGTCGTTATTTGTAGTTTGATAGTTTTCTGCAGTGATAGCTTTTGAATCCTTTTCATTTTATATTTTGTCTCCTATAAATGTTTGCTTTTTGGTTATTATGAAGGTTACGTAGAACATCTTATACTTAACATTGCATTTCAAGCTGATAACAACTTAACTATGATTGCATATATTAACTCTACACTTTTACTACCCCCCTTAACATTTTATGTTTTTGATGTCTGAATTTACATCATTTTGTAATATTTATCTCTTTATCATTTATCTTAGTGGATATTGTTATTAATAATTTTGTTATTTAAGCCTTATACTAGAGATAAGATTACTTTGCACACCACTATGATAATTTTAGGGCATTCTGAATATTTCTCTATACTACTTATACCATTAAGCTTTGTACTTTCATAAGTTTTATGTTATTAATTAGCAGACTTTTGTTTCCATTAAAAAAATTAGCAATACCTATTAGGAAGGCCTAATGGGGATGTAATCTCTTAGCTTTTGTTTGTGTGGGAAAGTTTTTCTTTCCTTCTCATTTCTGAAAGACATTTTTGCTGAGGAAAGCACTGTTGGTTGGCAATTTTTATTTTTCTTTCAACATTTCGAATCTATCATCTCACTCTCTCCTGGCCTATAGGGTTTCTGCTGAAAAGTATACTAATACTTATATTGGAATTGCTTTGTATGTGGTACATTTATTATCTCTTGCTTTTCTCTGAATTTTTTCTTTGTTTTTGGTTCTTGATATTTTGATTATTATGTGTCTTGGTGAACTCTTCGTTGGGTTGAATTTGATAGGAGATTTCTGCACCTTCTGTACTTGAGTTTTGGCTTCTTTCCTCGGATTAAGAAGGTTTGCATCTATTATTTCTTTAAATATGCTTTCTGACTCTATTTCTTTTGTTTTTCCTTCTTAAATTCCTACTATGCATAGGTTACATCTCTTGATGGTGTCCCATATTTACCATAGGATATCTTTGTATTATTTTCTTTGCTCCTTTTATTGAATAATTTCTGATATTTTGTCTTCACACTCATTAATTTATTCTTCATTTGATTGAGCCAGTTACTAAAGCTTTCTATTGCATTTTTATTTCAGTCATTGAGATTCTTCATGTCTGGAATTTCTACTTTTTATCATCTTTATTACCTTAACTTCTCATTGTGTTCATGTATTGTTTTCCAAATTTTATTTAATTTTTAAACTGTGTATCGAAGTTCACCAATCCTTTTAAAGAAAATTATTCTGAATTATTTTTCTGTCACTTCCATAGATCTCCCTTTCTTTTCTTTTCTTGTTTTTTTTTTTTTTTTTTAATTGCACTTTAAGTTCTGAGGTACACATTCAGATCATTCAGGATTGTGGCATGGATACATACATGGCAATGTGGTTTGCTGCCTCCATCTTCCAGTCACCTACATCTGGCATTTCTCCTCATGTTATGCCTCCCTGACCTTTCCACCCCCCACTGCCCCTCCCCTAGTTCCCCCCAACATACCTAGTGTGTGATGCTCCCCTCCCTGTGTCTATGTGTTCTCATAGTTCAACACCAGCCTATGAGTGAGAACATGCGGTATTTCATTTTCTGTTCTAAATAAAATCCTTTACCATATATAAGATTTACAAATATTTTTTCTGATATCTGGCTTAAATTTTTATTTTATTTCTGATGTCTTTGAAAAATTAGCAGTTCTTCAATTTGATAAAGCCTATTTTATCAATTTATTTATTTTTAAATAAATTATGATTTTACTGTCTTATTTAGGAAAATGTTTCCTAATTCATGGTCACACAGATGTTCTCCTAAGGTTTCTTCTAGAACTCTGTTTTAGGTTTTAATTTTAGGTCTATGGTGCATGGTATAGATAAAGATATATGCTTGTTTTCTTTTTTTAAAAAAATACAGACATTAATTGTTTGGTTTTTGTGTCTTGAGACAGAGTCTCACTTTGTTGCCCAGGCTGGAGTGCAGTGGCACAAACACAGCTCACTGCAACCCTGATCTTCTGGGTTTAAGCCATCTTCCCATGTCAGCCTCTCTGAGTAGCTGGAACTACAGGTATGCACCATCATACCTGTCTAATCTTTGTGTTTTTTGTAGAGACTAGATTTGCTATGTTGCCTAAGTTGGTCTCAAACTCTCGGGCTCAAGTGATCAGCCCACCTAGGTCTCCCAAAGTGTCGGAATTACAGGGTAAGCCACTGTGCCTGGCCATTAATTGTTTTACCACTGTGATAATCAGTTTCATGTGTAAAGCTGACTAACCTATAGTCCCTAGTTATTCAATCTAGCATTGATCTAAGTTTTGTTCCAGGACGTTTCTGTAGATATTTTTAAGTGAAGAGGATTATTCCAGATAATCATGGTGGGCCTGAATTAGTCAGTCAAAAAGCGGTAAAAGAAGACCTGAGTTTTCCCTGAGGAAGAAGCCATTCTGCCATGGACTACAACTTCAGCTCATGCCTAGAATATGTGAAGTGTTTCCGCGTGCCCTTCCTCACAGCTTTCCCTATGCTAATGCCTTGCAATAAATTGCCTTCTCCTCTCTCTCTCTCTCTCTCTCTCTCTCTCTCTCTCTCTCTCTCTCTCTCTCTCCCCTCTCCCTCTCTCCTTACTCCCACCTTCTCTTTCTCACTTACTTACCCTAATGATTCTGTTCTTTGGTAGAACACTGACTGATTCTGCCACCATTTCCTGAAAAAGATTATTTCATTTCTCCATAAATTGCCTTCCATTTCTGTCAAAGATTGATTAATCTGTTTTACTATTCCCTGCTAATTACCATGCTCTCTTGACTACTGCATTTTTATCATATATATTGGAATCAGGTAGCATAACACAAGGAAAAGAAGATTCCCCCCCGAATCTTCTTTTCATGGGGGAGAAATTGAGATCATTGGTTTGAATCTTTTTGTTCTTTTCTAACATTGATTTTCATTGTTACACAAATACCTAAAAATGTTGGCTTAACTGCATCTCATAAATATATACATTTCAGAAATGCATATTGCATATTTAAAAATTAGATAATTTTAGTTGATAATGTTCATTTTTACCACATTGCTACTAGTTTTCTATATGTATAAATCTGTTTATTATTCTCCCTTTTCTCTTTTCCTGGGAAATAAAACATCAATTTAGAATTCTTTATCCAACACAATTTTTTTTAAATGAATGTGTTGTAAAGCCTATGTAATGATTTAAGATTTAAGTCTTTATAAAGACTTTCAAACATATATAGATTGGAAAGATTCATCACTTGCAGACCAACACTATAAGAAATGGTAATAAAAAAGCTTTAGGCAGGAAAATAATATCAGATAAAATGCTTAAAAATGGCAAACACATAAGCATATAAATGTTTTTTTATTTTCATTTATGCAAAAGAAAATTGGATGCTAAAAAATAATGACAATGTATTATTGACAAATAAAAATAAAAATTATGTCATGAGAGATCAGCTTTGACCATGAACTATGCCTAGAGAACAAAATAAAACATGACTATGTAAGTCAAATGAGACCTTTCTGCTTCACACCTATCCCCACTTCCAAAAATCCCTTGTTATCGTTTGTTTTAAGAATGTCCAAAATATACAAAATATACCAGAAATTTAATCAAGTGACAAGAAAGAAATAAAATGAGTACAAGCCCTTAACGGAAAACTTTAAAAGTTTTTTTGTGGATGTATCCTATGAGGTAGAATCAATTCAACACAATAATTTTATAGATTTTAGGATGTTTAATAAAACTATATACCAAAGCATTAAAAATTCAATATTAATGGGGCAAAATGAAGGTCATTTTTCTTTTTTACTTTACGCGTTTGGGTATTTTAAAAAACATTTATTACTATTATGATCAAAATTAAAGATATTTCAATTATTTAAACTTAATTATATTTAACTTTTTTTGGTCATTATTTGATAGTAATCTAAAAGCAGTGCTTCTTAAAATTGTATGCATTAAAATCACCTGGGGAGTTTCCTAAAACAAAACTTGCTGTACCTCATTGGCACAGTTTCTGATTTCAGTAGATATTGGATGGGACCTGAATATATCCAATTTTTAAGATATCATCAGATCATGCTTATGTTCATGTTCAACTAAGAATCATTTCTAAAAAAGACATATATGAGGCCAAAAAACATGAAAAAAATGCTCATCATCACTGGTCATTAGAGAAATGCAAATCAACACCATATTGAGATACCATCTCATGCCAGTTAGAATGGCAATCATTAAAAAGTCTGGAGAAAACAGATGCTGGAGAGGATGTGGAGAAATAGGAACAGTTTTATACTGTTGGTAGGAGTGTGAATTAGTTCAACCATTGTGGAAGAGAGTGAGGTGATTCCTCAAGGACCTAGAAATAGAAATTCCATTTGACCCAGCAATCCCATTACTGGGTATATATCCAAAGAATTATAAATTGTTCTCTTATAAAGACACATGCACAGGTATGTACATTGTGGCACTCTTTACAATATCAAAGACCTGGAACCAACCCAAATGCCCATCAATGATAGACTGGACAAGGAAAATGTGGCACATATACACCATGGAATACTATGCAGCCATAAAAATGATGAGTTTGTGTCCTTTTTAGGGACATGGATGAATCTGCAAACCATCATTCTCAGCAAACTGACACAATAACAGAAAATTAAACACCGTATTTTCTCGCTCATAGGGGGGTGTTGAACAATGAGAACACATGGACACAGGGAAGGAGCATCACACCCTGGGGTCTGTTGAGGGGGTATAGAGGAGGGACAGCAAGGGGTAGGAATGTTGGGGAGGGATAACATGGGGATAAATGCCAGATATAGGTGATGGGGGAATGGAGGCAGCAGACCACATTGCCATGTATGTACCTATGCAACAATCCTGCATGATCTGCCCATGTACCCCAAAACTTAAGTACAATAAAAAAAAAGGATCATACTTTGTGAACCAGAGGATTGCAATATACATTTTTTGTGTCTTTTATCAAGAAAGTATCAAAGATGGTGATCAAGTTGTACATATCTAAGCATGTAATTGTCTGTCAGCATACGCAGGGAATTCATTCCAGGACTCCCATCTATATCCAAATCCACACATACTCAAGTGCCACAGTTGGCCAGGCAGAACTCACATATAGGAAAAATCAGCCCTCTACCCATGCAGGTTTGGCTTCTTGTCAATACTATATTTTCAATTGACATTAGGTTGAAAAAAAAAATCCATGTATAAGTAGATCCACACAGTTTAAATCCATGTTGTACAAGAGTCAACTATATCTCAATGTTCTTATTGTACAAGTGTTAACAAAATTTCTCTGAAAAGGAATTCGGAGGTACAAGACTTTATTCTAGCAAATAGTTCGTAAATATGGGAGATGCATCTATTGGTGGAAAATCAAAGTAACATTCTAGAGAACAAAGAGAGGGTTTGGCTTTATGTTAAAAATTTTCAGGCAGGTTTCTAATCTGGTCTATTTATGCAAATGAATAATTCAAACTTGCTTAGTTCTTATTTTGATACAGCTGAGTCCTAATTGGTTGATACAGTTCATCTCTGAGTGGGTCTGCCTAGGCAGATGTGCTCTGATTGATTGGCTCGGGTAAGCTCTGATTGGCTGGTTTCCAAGTGCAAAAATAGATTTCTATGCCAGATGTTTTCTTCAAATGACAGGTGATATGGGACTCCAGATGCACTTTATCTTGGCTCTAACAACAGAAACTTGTTTGGCTTAATTGTAGAAAATGAGGTCCTGTGATACTTTACATCTTTTTGATCTTTCTGAGAACACAGAGTATGTGACTGCTCCCTCAGTCAGCCATGGGGATTTTGTCTGTTGGCAACGGTACTTGGGGCTGATTTTAACACAAGTAAAATAATTTGCCTGAGCATATTAACGTTGAGTTTAACCTCTTGTCAGTAATGTCATAACATATCTCTTTTTAAAGATTGTCATTGTTTTAACTAGTCTACATTTTTTAAAACTTCCTCTGGTAGATTTTTCTGGTTTTCCTTGAGTAAACATCCCTTGACAATTTTCATTCCAGTTTCTATGGACAGGTCTGATTCCACCCCCATGAATGAGAAAGTGTTTCTCAGTCTAAGCCAATCCAGTAGTGTGCAATCAAGCCAAGTGCATTTGGTTCATGAACTGAAAAATTATCCAATCCAGACCTATTAAAAGCACGATAAACAAATCCAGAACTTCCTAAGCTTTCTGCTTGTGATACCAAAAATTCAGGATAAATAGCCCTGACAGCCGTGTTTCATCACCTAGAGAATACTGAGAATGAAACCACCATAAAGAAAGGCAGAAAGGAAAAAGACAAAGGAGAGAGAGAGAGAGAGAGAGAGAGAGAGAGACAGAGAGAGACAGAGAGAGACAGAGAGGTGTGTTGTGTGCTTGAGATGCAGCAATCATTAAAATACTCCAGTTTTTACCCAGAAATTTAAATCATATATGACTAACTAGAATGTCTCTCTCCTTCTCCCCAGACCTCATATTTATATTTATTTTATTTTGTCTGTACTTGGTTAAATCAGGATTGTTGTCGCTTTCAGTGATAAGAATCCTAGGTAATATGGATTGATTCCAATTTGTGTGATTTGAAATACGAAGTTCTTATTGAAATCTTTTAGAAACATGCATTTTTGGAAGGATATTTTAATAAATACGAGTATTATGACTACTTAAGAAATATTTTTATGCTGCATTATTTTATAGCTCAGGAGATAATTTTCCCTATTTTACTATTTTTATATATTCAGAATATTTTTTATGTAATTTGTGTGGCATTTATGTACTATTTATTTTCTTATTTTTATATATTTCACATTCACATTGTTTTAAGTATCACTGTTTTGCTTTCTTTGAGCAGGTTCACATGCCTGTCTCCTTTAGTTGATATGGTTTTCATATTATCACTTCTGAGTCTAAAGACAATCTTAATCCTGGTTTTTAATTTTAATCTTCTTATATTATTTTATTTCATTTAAAAAGCAAGTAGTTACTTTCTAAAATTTTTTGATTTCTAAGAAAAATGCTTTTTGACATGTTTACACGTATCTCTCCTTTTATGCTGTGAAATATTTTTCCCCATGTTAATCCTTAACAATATTTGAATCACATTTTTTTCACCTCAAGGAGATTCACTAAGGTAAAATGTTTGTATTCTGAGAAATTTAGCTTCTCTCAAGTTGACTTTAGGGTAATCCATTCAAATTTGGGTTAGTACTTTTTAAATGGACACTTAATTGATAAGTTTATTATTCTACTTGTTTTTAATATATTATTTTAATTAAAGACTAATATCGAAATCAAACTGTTCCCCTATTTCACACATTTCACTGCATATAAACCTAAAATAGGGGAAAGAAGCAGTATCTATCTCCTATTTCTTTGTAAGTGAATTGTAAATAAAATTAAACATAATTTAATGAATTTTCCTTTGCAAGTTAAGGATCTAGTTTATTTTCTTTCTCCACTTCCATTCTTAAATATAGCAAATGATAAAAAGAAATATCTATGTTATCTTTGACAAATATTTGTACCTGTTTTAATATTAAAATAGTATAAATGAATCATAGAATTTTATGTATATCATTCAATTTACTATGCTTTAGAATGCTTTTGCTGATGTGTCACATTGCCTTTGGACTCTGATAATTTCCCCCAAAACAATTTATTTCCATTACAGAATAAACTCCTTGCATGTATATATTACCATATAAATGGAATTCTTCATACCCTTTACTGAATAAGTCATCTTATTCATCTACTATATATCTTATATAGAAATGTGTCTGATGATATTGTTTTGAGGAGTTTGGTTTAATGTTTTACTATAAATATATTTACGTATTGCAATTTCATTACTTAGATCGAGTTCATTGAGGGGAAAAAACCATATCAATAATTTCCTTTATAAAAATGCTTCTCCAAATCAAAATATTTATAAACAGTTTTCATAAGATAATTCATAATTCTTTAGGTAAACATGAATAATAAAAACTGTATGCAAATTCTTCCATTTTACTCTTCTATAAAATCATGATGGAAATAGATCTGATTAGTGATTTGGAAAAATGTGAACGAAGTAAAAATGCTATTCTTTCCTAACAGATCTTCTTCCACATAAAAAGGATTTTATCAAAAACAGAGCAAAATAGCACATCAAAATTCATTCATGGGTAGGGGATCATCACAAAAGTCTTATCCTTGTCGTCTTCACATTAAGCAGGCTGAAGCAGAGGAAGAAAGGGAGGGATTAGTCTTACTGTCTTAAGAGTGGCAGAGGTAGAAAAATTTGTGTATAAGTGAACTCACACAGTCCAAACCTGTGTTTTTCAAGGGCCAACAGTATACTAAGAAAAGTTACTTTAAATACTTTGATGTGGTCTCAGGAAAGGATTGTATTAACTTAAGACTGTAGGCCAGGCTCCGTAGTTCACACCTGTAATCCAAGCACTTTGGGAGGCCAAGGTGGGTGGATCACGAGGTCAGGAGTTCAAGACCAAGCTGGCCAAAATAGTGAAAACCCGTGTCTACTAAAAATACACAAATTAGCTGGGCATGGTGGCACATGCCTGCAGTCCCAGCTACTTGGGAGACAGAGGTTGCAATGAGCTGAGATCACGCCATTGCTCTCCAGCTTGGAGACAGAGCGAGACTCCATCTCAGAAAAAATAAATAAATAAAAATAAAAATAATTTTATTGTACAAAATATTTGATTTAAATATATGATTGAAGGTGTCAAATATCAATCATATATTTAACATTAAATATCAAAATTTAACATTCACGTGTTAGTTATTGCTACATATGAACACATGGAGATGCCAAACTAATGATATAAAATCTATTTCAAATTATGTAGATGCACAAATAGTGGAATGCTGACACCAAGTGCAACACAACTATCCTGAGCATCACCTCTTATCTTTAAAATGTGGACCATAGGCTGGGCACGATGGCTCATGCCTGTAATCCCAGCATTTTGGGAGGCCAAGTCGGGCAGATCACGAACCTGGGAGGCTGAAGTTGTGGTGAGCCAAGATTGTATCACTGTACCCAGGCTGTGCAACAGAGCGAGACTCCATCTCAAAAAAAAACAAAGAAAAAAGAAAAAGAAGAAGAATTTAGTCTTGAAAATAGATAATAATTTTCAGAAATAATTAAAATAACATATAGGTAGAAAACCACTATGTTCTTTTACTCATTTATTTTGCAAATGTTTTCAACATACTCATTACATTCCTGCAAGGTTAATGTGGCATTTTACATATAGCATCCTTTTAATATAATTTTTTTAGCTTTTATTAGGAAACCTGAGGGCAAGCATACTTTTATGTGTATAAAATTTCAAAGCAGTGAGGTGTTATAATTATCTTCATGTGTTTTGTCTTTGCTCTTTTTCAATTTACATGAAATGCTATTACCAGAATAACATTTTTAGTAGAACTCTCCCAGTATTTTTATTCAAATAGTATGGTCTTTGCAACATTTTGGAATACTCGGAATAAAATATGAAAACTTAGCTTCCAATCAATTATTATCTTGCTGAAGATTTCTGATATCTTTGATACTGGTGATCACATGATTTTTCCTTAATTCCATTCACTTTCATCTCAACACACGTTCTGGGTCTGTTCCTAGCTCTCTGAATAAATCTTAAATGTAGATATAGCTTAAAATTTTAGCCTTGCTTTACCATTCTCACTCTAAAGTCATTCCTGGGCCTTAAGTTATATGACTTATATTGATATATTCAAATTTGAAATCTCTATCTTCAGTCATATCCTTTCCCATAATTTTTGATCCCTGAATCCAGCTTATTATTTGTCAACCTATATTTTCAACTGTATACATATATGTGTGTATATATATATATGCACACATACATATATATACGTATATATATATACACACACGTATAATATACGTATATATATACGTATATATGTATGTATATATATACATACATATATGTATACAGTTGAACTATATATATAAAACAGTTGAACTATATATATATATATACACACACACACAACAGTTGAACTATATATATATATACACAACTGTGTGTGTGTATATGTATACATATATATATTTATATTTCAACCTATATTTTCAATTTGAGGTACAGTTGTCTTCAAAGTTAACTTAGTCTAAATTGAAATCACATTTACCCACAAACTTGTTTTGCTGCCCATTCCCTATCTTAGTTATAGCTATCATTCTTTCATTTTTCCAAATTGTAAACCTAAGAAGTATCCTTTACAACTCCTTTCTTTTTTTTTTTTTTTTGAAATGGAGTTTTCCTCTGTCACCCAAGCTGCTGGAGTGTAGTGGTGTGATTCTGGCTCACTGCAACCTCTGCCTTCTGGGTTCAAATGATTCTCCTGGCTCAGCCTCCTGAGTAGCTGAGATTACAGGTGCCTATCACCGTGCCCTGATTTTTATATTTTTAGTATAGATGGAGTTTCACTATGTTAGCCAGGCTCTTCTCAAACTCCGGATCTCAGGTGATCAGCTCACTTTGGCCTCCCAAGCAGCCTGGGCCTTTCTTATTTTATACATAATTAATGCATCAAATTTTTATTTTACTCCCAAGTAATTCTCACATCCATCACCTTCTCTCAGATTATACTCATTTGGTCCCAACCTAATTTCACATAAGCTCAGACATAAAATATATTTATTGTTTCATAACTATTCTTCCAATATTTACATTTCAGCATTATCTTCCATATCACAGCTAGGCTGATCTATATGAAACACAAATTTGACAACATTTTTCCTCAGTTACCAAGTAATCCATAGCTCCACCTCTCCTCTATTTCAGGGTTAATCAGTGGCCTCTTAGCTTGAAAAAAAAAATGGATCTTCATGACATTTCTGAGAATTGCAATTTTTCCATATTTTCTCTCCCTGAACACACTTTACATTCCAGCAACACTAAGATGCATTACACTCTGAAAAGATAATGCAATGTCTTCTTTTAGCAACTTTACTAATATTGCTAATTCAGCTTGGAACAGCCTTTCTTCCAGTTCTTTGCTTAATTCCTAATTATCCATTTCCCTCCTTCCTTGTAAAACTGAAGTTGTGATAATGGCTATGAAAACGTGTCCTACAGTGCTAGAAAGGTCTCTAATGATGCTTTTACTTCACCTGTGTCAAGAAGGTAAGGTTGCTAGATTTAGGAGAAGAAAAACAGGATTCTGAATTAAATCTGAAATTCAGAGTAGCTATGGGTTTCAGTATAACTATGTCTTATATAATATTTGGGACATACATATACTAAAATTTTATTTGTTTAATACATGAAATTCACTTTTTAGTATGCTGACTTCATATCAGCATTTAAGTATTGTTTAATTTATGTAATAGTATTTGGGTTGGGGATTGGTGCATTTTCAGTTGCATGAAGGATAGTTACATTATGTTAGGTATATTTATGACCTTACTATTGTCTTTGTTTGAAGATTATGTGTGATCTCAGATGTGTATGGGTTTAAGTTGACAAGGGTGGACTTGTGATGGTTAATACTAAGTGTCAACTCGATTTGATTGAAGGGTGTGTCTGTGAGGGTGTTGCCAAAGGAGATTAGTGGGCTGTAGAAAGTAGACCCACTCTTAATCTGGTGGTGCAATCTAATCAGCTACCAGCAAATATAAAACAGGCAGAAAAATGTGAAAAGGAGAGACTGGCCTGGTCTCCAAGACTACATCTTTTTCCCCTGCTGGTTGCTTCCTGCCCTCAAACATCAGATTACAAGTTCTTCAGTTTTGAGACTCATATTGGCTTTACTTGCTCCTCAAGTTTGCAGACAGCATTTGGTGGGAGCTTATGATTGTGTAAGTTAATACTTAATAAACTCCTCTTTATGTGTGTGTGTGTGTGTGTGTGTGTGTGTGTGTGTGTGTATCTCCTATCAGTTATCCCTCTAAGGAACCCTGATTAATACAGTAGTTAATTTCAAACTTATTAATTTCCACTACATTGAAGAAGGACTTCTGGTAAAAGAAAAACAATAGCATACTAAAATCTGATCAGTTACCCAATTTCCATCAATGCCAAAAAATGTGATCAAAAGGGAGGGAAATAATGGACCATCAAAATATCACTTGGAGCAATTAAATAGGGAATGCATTTAACCTCATGCTATATGTATACCACAGAAGGCAGAAGGAAAGAAGAGAAAGATGACAATGGCAGGGCACAGAACACTATCAGGCCTCAATATAACATAAAGTGAGTTAACAAAGTCATGTAACTTTACCCCAACCAAGTAAAGACTCATCTGTAAGCAAACAGTTTCAAAGAAAACAGCCTAGGAGTAGAAGCCCATGTGTATGGACAGAGACGCTCTCATTTTACGAAAACTTTAGTAAGAATCATGTGAGTCTTCAGTTTTACTGGATCTTACTTTGGACTTCCCTGTTTTTGTAGAATCCAATTTGAGCAGGAATCCTTTAGTGATAATCCCTCACCCTTGGTATCTGACCACTCTCAATATTTTAGGAATTCATGTCTGCCTCACCAAGAGTTCCACTGAGTCAGTTAAGCAATTCAAACCCTTAGCCCTGATGTTTCTCCTTAGTAACTTTTTTTTTCACTGAAATTTTTCATACTTCCTGATTATACTCCCCACATGTCCATGTTGAAGTCAGACCCCACAAGACCCTACTGTAGTAGTCTTTATATTTATCATCTCAGCCCCTATAATAAAGTCTACCTTATATCTTTAACAAGTTTCATATGTATTTTTTCTTTAACAATGCCCAGTAGGGCACATCTTTTAGAGTGTTTTAGAGTGCTATGTTTGGATATTCTAAAAAAAAAATAAAGGCAAGCTACACATGAAGTCCCAGCAAGATTTACCCATATACAACACAAATTTTGTTTTTTATTTTTCAAATGAAGGAATCAGGCAAACTAGGGAAAGCCTACAACTGGTTCTGGAATTAGAAAAGGCCTCCATCATATTGATATGGACAGGAGTTAGGAAAATACTGGGTAGAAAGGGGCACTCTGTGGCGAAGGCCACACCCTCACGCCTGGACCCACCCACGGCCCAAAGTGAGAACATGCATAACTGTTTTCCTGCCCGAATATTGCCTTTTTCAAAACCACTTTGGCCTGCTTGCCACCCACATCCTGTACCTATAAAAGTCAAGTCCCCACAGGCAGAGTGGCAGAGTCTCAGAGAAAGAGTGAAGAGAAGAATCAGCTGGGTGTTGGAGAGAAGCAGCTCGACTTCAGAGAAATGACTTGATGGTGGAACTCCGGAAAAGAGTTCCGCTGTCCCCACTGACAGCCGCTTCCACTGCTCAATAAGATTCTCATTCACCACCTTGCAATTTGTTCATGTGACCTGATTCTTCCTGGATGCCAGAAAATAACTCTGGTACCAAGAAGGTGGGTGCAAAAGGCTGTCACCCTGACCCTCCACTGAGCTGGTAAACACTTAAGCTGTCCACGGATTGCAAATCTAAAAGAGCACACTGCAACACAGGCCTTCTGGGGCTCCAGAGATCACAGGTACCTCCCCACCCAAAATGCCACCAGGGGGCCTCATAGCGTTCTACTCCTGCGGGCTCCCAGAAGCACTTGTCCTGGCCCCTACACCCACTCACCTGCATGCTCCCACTCGAATGAGGGGTTTAGACCAGCAGTTGCAAGTTGCTGATGTTACAAACTAACTTAGTATTTTTTTTTTAATAGCCCACGGGGTGAAGATCCACATTTCATTGTGGACCAGCTGCTGATCCCTTTCCTATTCTGGGTCCTATTCAAAGCTGTCAGCTTTCTTTTTCATTTGGTAAACGGGTCATAGCAGTGTGGAATATCAGGTGTTGTGTTTCCTTTTAGTGATGGGAGGGTCCAGATGCAATAATTTTTTTTTTTTTTTTTTAAACAGGAAAGAACCTAACTACCCTCTCACAGAAAAAGGGTTTAGTACATTGTGGTACACCCACGCAGTGGGACACTCTTCAGCAATCAAACACAGTAAATGACGAATACACCCAACTACATGAATGAATTTTTTTTTTTTTTTTTTTTTTGTGGAGGAGGGAAAGTGATGGAAGGTGCTGGAGGGCTGAGGTGTAAGCTGGGGACAGATTATGAGATGACCACACTCAAAACTTAGTATTTTGTATCTAGAAGGAAATATGCATTTTTTTTCTTGAAATTTGTGATAGAAATTCAGATGAATTGCATTAATACCCAATGAAGTTCATGGCAACCATTAGATATATGCTTGAGCTTAGGAAAGCAGATAATTCTTAAGTGAGGTGTACCTTCCCTAATGGAAGGCCCTTGGATGGGGCTGAAAAATGAGGTGCTTAGGATTGTTTTCCTGTTCCTGTTCCTGTGGTCTTTCAAATTGGAAGTTGATATGTTCCCAATTTCTGAATCTGGGAATGAGATGACATATGTCTTTGAGAAAAACAAAAAGATCCATTCATATTTGAGTACATTTTTAGCTATTGCTCAAAATAATTTAATATTAGGTATTTGGAGTGAACAGTTTTGGCTCCAAAAACCAAAAACTATTAAAATCTAGCATATGAGAAAAGTTTTGTTTTGTTTTTGTCTTTACTTTTTGCTCTCAGATGTCAAATCAAACTTGTTATCTAGAAGAGAGGAAAAAATCCAGAATAGCAACAATATGTTCAAATGAAAAAATAAAAGAGAAAAAAGAAACTATTCCTAAATTTAGCAGGCAGAAAATAGAAACAAGAATGGAGGAATCAGATACAGTTACAGTTCCTAAAGAAGAAAATCTGATCAAGAAATTTGTCCCCCTGGGCTTGTATTTTTCAAAAGCAGAAATTCCATGTATGTGATATTCATGAATACCCTCATTACTGTTCATTACATTTACTGAAGATTCACATTTTAGTAAGGTAACTAATAAAGTAAATCTAAATTATGTACCAAATGCAATATATGTCAACTTCCTTTAAGAAGGAAGATATCTTATATCATATATCTTATATTTAAGATAGATAAACTGAGGCACAAAGAAATTAAATAGCCTGTCTAATGTCATATAATTAATAAGCAAAAGAGATGAGATTCAAATTCATTCATCAACAAAACAAGAGCCTGAATACTTATCCACAATGCTTATTATTGATTTTCATTATCATCATTATCAATCATCATCAATTGTATTTTCTATCTTTATTCCTTATCCAGTTTTATTTCATCCCTGTGTTTATAAAGAGGAGAAGAGGCATGGAAATAGCCTGCTTGCTTTCCTTATGCTGACAGTACGCTTTCAACACTCTTTAGGCCTGAATGTTTGCCACAGACAATTAAGCAGGTGATAGATGAACTCTTGGCTTTCCTGGGATATAAAATAAACTATACTGAGTCTGAAAATATTAACATACAATATGAATGATGCATCCTTGCAGGCTTGTTTGCATTTTTATCAGCTTCAAATTGGTTCTTATTGTTGAGCCATAAACATGTCATAATACTGTTTAACTGTCTACAAAGCATATTTTCTTGCTAACTGAGCTAAATATAAATATTCAATATTATTGTACAGGTATATTTTGTTCATGACATTGTAAAATCTAGCAATTAATATATTTTTGTAATAAAAATTATATTTGTAAAGGCATGGTGAATTTATATTTATGTGTGTGTGTGTGTGTGTGTGTGTGTGTGTGTAATTTCGATATATGCCAACATAATCTAAATCATATTCCTTACACTATTTGGTGCATACTCCATATTTGTTGACTGAATTCACACATATTCAATGCATGCCTTCATTTTAAGTCTAACTTTATTTTTTAACAATACTGACCTCTTTACTTAATGGAAAAAAGAGCTCTCAAAATAAGTTGCATGCAAAGAATTAAGATATGCATATTTATCTTGAAAGATACAGCACAAGGCTAACAGAGGACTAATAAAAGAAAGAAATACTATCTTAATTAATTCTGCTCTTAGTTTTCTTCACTAATTTCTACTTCCAAAAAAAAAAAAAACAGAGGAGACCTTGACGAAAGAAAGTATGAAATGTTCATGGAAAATAAACACACAAATTTTCAATTTACTCCTGTAAAATGTGAGATTGGATGAAATGCTAGGTGTCTTATTTCTAAAAGCAAAACAAAACAATTGAGTAACGTATAAATATGTATGTCATTTTCTTTGGTAAATTTTTGTATTTTCAGATATATTTTTATTTAAAAATAAAACATATTAGAAAATAAAAACATAATATATCAGAAAATACCTGTATATTTATATAATGTATTTAAATCTAAAGCCAGACAAATGTAGTATATATGTAATTTTTAAATAAACAGTGAAAATAATTTTTTTTAAAAGATGATTTCTTTTGAAGTCTGGTACTAAAAATTCAGTAGAGCTCTTTTAATCCTTATATCACATTGTCAGCATTTGCATAAACTCATGTCAAAGTATTTGAAAAAAATGTCATCAGGATATGAATATTTATACCAGAAAATAAAAAAAAAATGTTCAAATGAGACATGACTTTTGAAATGAAAAACATAGTAAATTATTTAATCAACATACTCAGGGAAACAGGATTATCATTGAAGAAATTTAACTGTGAGAAAGCCATAACCAGTGATTATAAGGAGAGAAGAGGTGAAGAATCATATACTTAGAGTTCATGCCATTAAAATTAAAATTTACATGTGATACACCATGTCACATTACCTAAGTTTAAAATGTCTGTATGTCTGCACCATTCACAGTCTTTGTATGTGAGAACCTGTCTGCTAACTGGAACACTGTGTCAGTGATTCCAGGTTAACCCAGAGATGAGAGATGTTAATAGTATAAACTCAGAAATGAAGAATATAAAGTCAATCGGAAGGAAAATATGGGGAAGTTGCTACACAAAGCAGGAATAGGAAATACAAAGGGTTTCAGAGAGATGAACCTCTTGTATACAAAACAGCAAGGAAGTTGTTGGACTTCAAACATAATAAACAGTGGAGAGGGGAAGAGAAGTGTAAGAGATGGCTGAGTTAGGAAAGGGTCAAAGTATGACAGCCATGATATTTAGTTTTATAAGTATTTTAAAATTTGGAATGGAGAGGTTATTTGAAGGTTTTAAGCCAACGAAGTGACATAATCTGAAGTATAGTTTCAAAGTTTATTTTAGCTGCAAAAGTGAAAAAATGGAGACCAAGAGAAAACTATAGCAAGTAGACCAGATGAAAATGATGGTATCTTGGAACAAGACTGAGTGAACAAGGATGAAAAAAAACAGCAAACAGATTGAAGATATATTTAGGAGCTACAATATGAGAAAAGCAATCGTGTCCTTAATGGGTATGGTAAGAAACTTTATTTATCAATCATGCAGTTTTTTAACAAAACACTGAACCATTTGTTTATTCATTCATTCATTTTACATTTATTAATCATTCACCAAGTGTTGGACACTTTTCTACATCAGTAATAAAATAGATAAGAATCCCTCTTTCATTCTAACTTGAAGAGATGGATAGTAAACCCAAAGTCTAGGTAACATATTTACTAACTAAATTACACAGTATGGTAGAGAGTAATAAATGAGGGTAAAAGTAAAACTAGGTGAGGGACATTTTGAGCATAAAATAGGCAAGCCATAGAATGAAAGAGAATTATCGGATGGGCTTTATTTTTCAGATGACATTTGAAAAGAGGATTAGCTGAAGATGTTAGTTACATACATATCAGCAGGAAACTCAAATTAGGCAGATGTACTAGGAAGGACAACGGCCATAAACTGAAAAAGGCCTGGAATTTTAACAGTAATCAATCAAAGCAGGGAGTCAGTGTGTCTGAAGCAGAGTAAATGTGAAGGAAAATAAAACAATTTGAGGTCAGAGTGCACAAAGAGAGGGGATTAAATCCTGCAGGTCCCTTTAGGCCATTGGAAGTACTGGGAGAAACGGAACCCATTATAAGATTTTGAGTAGACAGTGAAATTATTAAACATTGCAAAGAATGCCTCTGGCTGCTGTGTCAAGATTCTAGTAGGGCAGTGAGAAACTAAAACCCTGGCCCAGAGAGTATTTAAATAATCAAGGAGAGAAGAGTCGGTGGTTTTCTCTAAGGTAGTAACTGTGGATATGATATTAAGTAATCGGCTTAAGAATGTATTTTCTTTATTTTACATATTTTTATTCCCCCAAATTTGTTATTTATTGGGAGTGATTGAAATAAAAAATGTAATTGAGTCCCGTCATCATCATCATGGAAATAGCTTTAAGAGAAAACTGGTCAGATGAAGACTATTGCTTCCTATTTCAACCAGTAAATAGTTACCACTGATAAACTGACAGCCAGGAGTCTGTCAAGAATGCTCAAGATATGTTACATAATACAACATGCCTATTCACAGGGGGAAAATTCCTAGGAAATAACTTACGTGTACTTCTTGATTTCAACATACAAGACAATCACAAAAGCACCCGCCATGCCTCTGAGAACAATGGACCATGCACCCTTGAGAAAAGCTTTGCCTTCTTCATCACCAGCAATCTTCCTCTAGCAGTCAAGCATGGCTGTGTACATGATGTCAGTTCCTTTGTGCCCTGATGACATCATCATGCAGCGGTGAATGGTGTCAAATGAAGAGAAAGTCAATCCAACAACGGCAGTGACAGTCTGAGTGATCATCTAGCTGATGAAGATGTGAATGTTCCCGGGATCCAGAAGCATTTCCTTTGCAGTGTCGTAGACACCAAATCAGGCAGCTCAGTACATGATAATACCCTGCAAAGACATGTTAAAGCCTTGGTACAAGCCCTTAATCTCACAGATTTGTAGATCTTAACCAGGCAGTTCCTGAGGCCTCGAAATTCCCTTTCAGCTCCAGCTTTACCAACATCAGCTGCTAGACCAGCCCAAGAGGGTACACAAAACACAAGGATGTGGCTCCAGCAGCACCGCCTGATGCCAGATTCCCTTCAATGTAGCGACAAAACTGAGTCCTCTTGTCCACACCACCCAGGAAGATCTGCTGGTATTTATTTTTGAAGGTGAAGTTAAGAGCCTGGGTGGGGGAGTGTCTGATTTCATTGGCCAGGTTACCGCGCAAGGAGGACAGGACTCCCTGCTCCTTGGGAATACAGAGCATGCAGTCTTTAATGCCCTTGTATTGCTTATCTGCGGTGATCTGCTTGCTGGCATGCTGCACCTGCAGCAGCAGCATCTTGCCCCTCTTGATGGGGGCTGCTGCCATCTTGGAGATGACTGCGGCCACTCCACCTGCCAGGAAGTCCTTGGCGAAGGACACAGCAGCATCTGTCATGTTGAAAGGAAAGAGGAGTGAGGCTGTTCTGGGTCGGGACTGGGCTGGAACCGGCTTTGACTCCGGGGCTGCCAGGATTGCATTTTCAAGAGAGGAGAGTATTTCTGAGAGTAAGAAAGAAGGCAGTATTAAGATGATACTATTTATTCATTTATTTATTTAGGGTGCCCTTATTTTAAATGAGGAAGCTCTGGAAGGGTTGAGGGTTTCTTTTAGGAATAAAAAAATAGTTAAACTTTAAAGATGCTAAATGACTGACTGGAGAGGTCAGTAAACACTTCATACAAATTTGCAGTTTAGAAAGGTTTGAATGGAAGATATAACTTAGGGGGTCATTGGCATACAGCTAAGAATGAAAGCTGTAAGACTTGATGGGTAAACTAAGAAAGTGTGCAGACAGTGCCCATATGTGATTCTTGATTATGAATTTAAAGTGAGACAACTTAACAGCGAATAGATGGGAGTTGGACATGAATTGGGCTGCGATAAAATACAAGCAAAGGAGAGCATAGCAGAGCACAGGCAAAGGACATATTTCTAGCTGCGCTCTGTGTACTTTGCCCAAGTTCCCATTTCCTTATTTTGTGTGTGTGTTTTGTTTTGTTTTTTTTACTTAGCAATACCACATTGCCCGAAGCCAACTTTACCCTTCTTGCCTAAATAAATTGCTGGAATAAACTTGACGTTCAGGTGTGAATTTTCTGATTTTCACTTTTGAGGAGATTTTCTTTTGTCTAATTTTATTTATAATATGGTACACTAACAGGAAGTTAAATTAACAAGTAGTTCTATCTCTTCTCTTTTAGGTAACCATACCTCCTGGTAAAGCTAAGAAAAGAGCAAAAATTAATAAATAATAAATGCATAGCTCTCACCAGTTAAAAACCAAAAAAGCTACATTGTTTTCTTAAATGCCTGAGAAAAAGATTTGCTGGTGTTTCATAACATAAATAAGAATAGAATAAAAAATGTTAATGTTCTCTTAGGGGTTGTGTGTGTGTGTGTGTGTGTGTGTCTGTGTGTGTGTGTGTGTGTGATGTCTGTATTTATTTTTGTACTGAGAAATAAAAATATAATTCCAAGCAATCCCACTGACTCCTCTAAGTCAAGAAAACCTCAGAGAAACCTAAAGGAAAAATAAAAATTGAGTTCTTGGCCATGACTAGTCGGGATTTCAGACATGCATGTGTATACCTTCCCTTTGTGAATATTCAGAGCCCCTCTGATAACCTGTTCAATAGGTACAGGTAGCCAACCCATTTGATAGAAATTCTTGTCTTGTGCTTCCCACCCTTGAAGCACTTTCTTTTCTTGCCTGCAGGATGTACACTCCTTTAGAAATAAAACTCTCATTTTCAAGTTGATGAACCTCATGATTCTTCACTTGGCAGTACTAAAAGCAAACTGCCCTTTTAAAGATCTCTATTTTAGAAGTATTTTTTAAAATAAAAATAATGCCACTAAAAATAACCTCAGATTTTGTTTTTTTGTTTTTTTGTTTTTTTAGATTTGAAGCCTGTCTTGTGAACAATCTTACTATATGGTATTTTTAGGATAGTAGCATTTTATCCAGAAGATGTTACTAGAAATATTTTGTTAGCACATTTCAGTTAAAACTTTTTTGTTTTTCAACTTATAGCAATCTTATGACTCATTCACATATAAATCTTAGAAGAACTTAAAAAATAAATAAAATGCAGACACTAGAATTAAAAATATGTAAATACAGGTATTCATTCCACATACACAGAAACGTCAGACATTAACACGTGAATCGTCATTGAAAATCATGATGACTCCAGTATCTCTGATCCAGACCTGAAAACTGAACTTGTCCCACTAGCACTATTATACCACTGTTCTTACATCTTGCCAGGTGTCATCATACTCATTCTAGAATGCCGGAGCAGCAAATTTCCTAAATTCACTATGCTATGGACAATGTTTCTTTTTTGAATATGTTGAGAAATAGAAAATAAATTGAAATCCTTTAAAACTGTGGTCCCCAAACTTTTTGGCACAAGGGACTGGTTTCATGGAAGACAATTTTGCCATGGACAAGAGGTAGGTGGGGGATAGTTTGGGGATGAAACTGTTCCTGTGTATTTTGTGTTTTTCTAAGTGTGTCTCTCATTTCCATAAGTTGTGATTTTTTTTTTATTTTTTATTGCATTTTAGGTTTTGGAACCTAAAATGTGAAGAACATGCAAGATAGTTGCATAGGTACACACGTGGCAGTGTGATTTGCTGCCTTCCTCCCCTTCACCTATATTGCATTTCTCTCCATGCTATCTCTCCCCAACTGCCCACCCCCCACTGTCCCTCCTCTATTCCCCACAACAGACCCCAGTGTGTAGTACTCCCTTCCCTGTGTTCATGTGTTCTCATTGCTCAACACCCGCCTATGAGTGAGAACATGCGGTATTTCATATTCTGTTAAGTTGCGATTTTTTTAATGGTATCTATTTATCTGGAGTCTTTTTCCATCCAAGTTTCTGTTTGTCTTTTAATTTTTGAAGTTGGTTTTCACGTTTTTCTGGTACCCCCAGGAGTAGCTTAATACTTCTAAATTGTTTATATGGCAGTTCAGAGATTTCTTGTTTGTTTAGATTCGTTGCTGGAGAGCTAGTGTGATCTTTTGGAGTTGTCATAGAATCTTGTCTTGTCATATTATCAGAACTGTTTTTCTGGTTCCTTATTTGGGTAGACTGAACCTGAAACCCAAGGGCTGCTATTCAGATTTTTTTTTGTCCCCCTCAGTGATCTTTTGATGTGGTACTCTCCCCTTTCTTCTAGTGATGGGGCTTCCTGACAACTGAACTGCAGTGATTGTTACTGCCTCTCTGGGTCTAGCCACTCAGTGGGGCTATCAGGCTCTGGGCTAGCGCTGGGTAATGTCTGCAGAGTCCTGCAGAACCATCTTCAGGTCTCCCAGCCATGGATAACAGCAACTTCTCCAGTGGAGGCGGCAGGAGAGTGAAGTGGACTCTGTGGGAGTCGTTATTTTGTTTCGTGAGCAGGTTTACTCGAACGCTGGTTATGTTAGCCATGAAGTTGTCATATGAAAAGGCTTAGGACCTCTGGTTAGTCAAAGTGTTGCAGATGATAGAATTAACAAAGTGTTGCAAATGATTGTTTTCTCATTCTTTGAAGCAGGGTTGTTCTGTTATGAGTTGTCATAATGGCTTGAATTCGTTGGCCTCCAGCCAGGAGGTAGCACTTCCAAGAGAGCACCAGCTATGGTATTCGAAGGGGATATAAGCTGGCCCTTGGTTGGCCAGAATCATTAGGTTTCTCAATTGATGGGCAGGGCCATAGAGCTTCCAAGAATCTGTGTCTTTTGTCATTGACTACCAGGTCAGATAGAGAAAAACCATCAGATGCAGGCAGGGTTAGGCGGTTCTGGGCTCAGACTCTCGTTGGGCAGGGATTGCTGTAGCCACTGTGGGTGTGGAGGGTGGTACTCAGGCTGTGGAGTTATGCTGCCCAGGAGATTATGACTGCTTCTGCTGCATCGTACAGGCCACCAGGGATGTAAGGGGAAATGCAGTGACAGGCCTCACCCAGCTCCCATGCAACCAACTAGTCAGCCTTACATTCCCCATGCCCCATCAGTAGCCTTGAGTTTATATTCAGGCATCCAATGATAAGGGCTGAGATTTTGCCACAGGCATCAAGCCTCCCTGATGAAAAATCATGCCCAAGCCAGACTTTCAGGCCTTATCCCTCCCTACTTCCTGCATCATTGGCTGTGGTGTCTACACTTGTATGTGCATTTCCCATTTGCACCCTCTAGATTCTGCTCAGGAAAACTCATGTTCAGTCAAAATTATTACAAAATTCAGCTAAAAACGTCCATCACCTGGTGGTCCCACCTTAATTCTGCTGCTACCTTCCCCAAGGACCCCTGTGAGTTAAAGCTTCCCTGGGCCAGAGCTGGAGACCAGGAGTGCCTGCAGGGCTATTCTCACTGCTGCTTCTACTTTTATATTTTACTTGGTTTCTTAAATCTGTTTCAGCTCTACATACGGTTCTGTCCTTCTCTGAGGATCTGAGTTGTGTCATGGAGTTTGCAGTGGCAAAATGCTTCTTTCAGAGGGTTTGTGAATTCTTTCAGTTTCCCTGTTATTTTCCTGTGGTGGTTCTTTGAGCAAAAATTCAAGATGTGAATCTCCACACACTGTTTTGTACATCCAAGAGTGACCTGCATATTTGCCCTCCTATCCACCCTATTTTTTCCCAAAACTATAAAACATTATGAATTTGATGTGTATGACATATGTGAAATTAAGTCAACCGTGATATTGACTGATTGAAAATGGGTACAATAGACTTTATAGATTGACAGAAATATTCTACATCTTTATATGAGTGGTAGTTACGGTTACTGAAGTGAATATATTTATAAAATCTATCAAATATGATTTGTGCATTTATAAACTCAACAACAAAAACTGTGTCTGGTATCTTCATAGAATGTTTTCATCAGTAAACAGAGGTAGAATAAAAATAACTTAAAATAGCAGAGGTGTTTTCAGCAGACCTGTGTCTGAGACCTAGTTTTGCCACACACTCTTGATGTGGCTTTGAGAAAAGTAATTAACTTTTAATTAATTACTCTGAGCTTTACCATCTATAAGGTAAGAATAATGAAAGTTCCACCTCACAGAGTTGTTGTCATACTTAAATAAATGGCGTAGAACATTTATCTGTGCATGGCGTATTAAAAAAGTACAACAAAAGTCAAGATACTATTTTTGCCTTCAGATTTAAGACAAGAATATTAGATTTGTTGGAAAACTGTCATATCTTTAAATGTTTAAATAGTTATTAGTTAAAATTAATTGGGATATTCTGAGTACTAGAGCAAATTTTTATTTTAAAAATTCCATAAAATACATATATTAGAATAGAAGCATGACCAGAAATATAATTGAAATAATATAAAATAATACCTAGAAGCATTAATCTTCTTGAAGTCTGTTTCATAATAATGAAAAGCCGCCAAGATCCATATTTTATTTCACCCTTATCAAATTCTCAATCCTTTCAATGTTTTTCACGTCACTCAAAATGATGGAGTTTGAATTCTACTTTGTCAAGACAGAGCACAGGGCATAGTCTCCATCACCAAGAGAATCTAGTAGTAAAAAGAATCAATGTATCCTTAACACTTTATTATTTTCCATAAAAAAATGCATTTTTCAGAGAATTTAGATTATTCAAATATGAAAAGATATTATGTAATAAAATTTAAAGAATTATTTTAAAAATAAATGCATTAAATTCTTTCACATTTAAGGTTCAAAATGAGATATAGCAGCATAGCTTATCTCACTACCAGGGTGATGGGATCATTCATACACCAAACTTCAGTGACATATAATTTCCCATGTAACAAATCTGCATATGGATCCCATGAGTCCAAAATACAGGTTAAAAAAGGGAAATAAAATCCAATAAAAATCATTTTATAAGTATATTTTACAAGCTACAAAAGTATATTCATATTTGTTTAATGATCTCCTGGGGAAGAGAGTGAGATAGTGCAGAATGAAATAATTTGAAGAAGTGTTTTGGTTAATGTTAAAAAATAATAATCATATTTAACAGTTTCATCATACAGACAATTTTGTCTCCATAGCATTTTCATTTAAATACTTTGAAAAAAAAACTCAAAACATGTTTTAAATTCTTGACGATTTCAAATATTACATGAATAGAAGTTTTAACTTAATACAGAATGATTATCTGGCTTCCTTCTGTAAAATATCTTAAAGGTTAATGTGGATTTGCATTGCACTATATTCCAAACGCTTCTTCCCTTTTAAAAAGAATAGTTGTATCTTTTATTTTTCTTATGCAGGAGCAAAAATCAGGAAAAAAAATATGTCATTCAGGAGAATCATGGCAAAAGTTTAAGGAAGACAAAACCAATCTTTAGCAACCAATATACATGTATATCATCTTTTTTCCTGCTTTGGGGGTTGGGGGTTTGCTTCTAACACCTACCTGTTACAAATCTTCCTCCTATATGCACCATTAAAACATACTCTTTCAAAAAGGATGTGATAAAATCACAAATATCAATCTATCTATTGTTTGGAAGAAACAGCTTTATTTTCCTTTAAAGGAATTTGATATGTAATGTAGAAAAGAAAATTTCTTTCTAATTTTAAGATGCAGAAAGTGTCTTAGGGAACATCTCTGTCCTTTGTTTATTTTAAGGTTGATGGCCTTTTCAACATTCCCAAAATCATAATAGGTAAAAGCATCTACTATTATGACTACATTTAGATTACATGTCAATATACAAAGAATCAGTGTCACATTTACGGATAAGTTATAGATCCAGTTTTGTGGTCATGTTAAAGAGAATAAGGGCAAATTAAGTACATTTTGAAAACTTGTTAATCTTTTATCATGGTAATAAATGTCTTAGTTCATTTGAACTGCTATAATAAAATAGCATAAACTGTGTGGCTTATGAACAACAATTTATTTGCATCTGATGAAAGCTAGTTCCTAAGAAATAGAATTTTCTTACTTCATCAGATGTTTTCTTACTCGATAAGTGAATGGGGAAGGGTCAAACAAGCTCTGCTGGGCATTTTGACAGAGTCTGGCTCTATCGACCATGCTGGAGTGCAGTGCTGCGACCTTGGCTCACTACAACCTCCGCCTCCCAGGTCCAAGCAATTCTTCTGTCTCAGCCTCCCGAGTAACTGGGACTACAGGCACGCGCCACCACGCCCAGCTAATATCTTCATATTTTTAGTAGAGACAGATTTGGCCATTTTGGCCAGTCTGCTCTTGACTACTGATTTCAGGTGATCTGCCTGCCTCCACCTCCCAAAGTGCTGGGATTACAGGCGTAAGCCACTGCGCCTGGCCTGTTGGGTCTCTTCTTATAGGGGCATGAATTCCATTCATCAGGGCTCCACCCTTATGATCTAGTCACTTCCCAAAGTTCCCACCAATTAATATAATCATATTGAAGGTTAGATTTCAACCTAGGAATTTTGGATAACACAAACATTTAAAAATGTAAACAATCAATGTTTAAGTAAGTTGTTTTTAACGATTTCTCTCTTATACAAACTTCATATCTAAAGATATTCACTTAGAATAGTAGGCATCGTTATGCACTTATTAACTAATGGTCACAGTATCAGTTGACATATAAGTCGTGCTACAATCAAAAAGTTTATTTAAAATCCTTGGTTACAGAAATAAAGTTTTATTTCTTGCTCATGTTCAGGTCAATTATAGATTGGCTGCAGGCCTTCTCCATGTCATCTGCACTCCAGGATGCAGATGGACCAGGCAGCCTCTCTCTGAATATCTTAGAAAAGGGAAAATAAAAGTGGAGCATCACACATGACTATTAAAGTTGATGCACTTAAAATGGAAATCCTGAATTCAACATGAGGGATTTAAGAAACCCTTCTACAGAGTTGGTCATGAAACCAATAAAATCACAATATTTTGAAGTACAATTTCATCCACTACAGAACTTTAAAAATCATGTTGCTTTATTTCACTTTGTTTATAAATGAGGAAATTAGTATTAAAGAACAAAGCAACTTGTTTACATAACATTTATTTAATCCTAGTGTCTGTCCCAACATGAAAATTAAATCATAGTTTTCTTTCTCTCAAGGTTAGTAAACATAAACACAGAAATGTTATTAGAAATTCCCCACCATGTTTTTGCAACAGAAGGAGGAAGGGAAAACTAGACAAAGCAGATGGCATAAAATGTGTCTTATGGTACCACCTATTATTAAATAAATTATTGATAGCAATATATTCACCATGAATTTACTTATATATTGAATGGATAGCCTCTACTTTTTAAGTATAAAATAATTATTCTATTAGAAGAATAGATTCTAAGAAGAAAGAAATAACATGTTTGGTGAAACCTTATGTTCATATTCAAAGTCATTTTAGAAATGCTTTTTGAAAATCTTTCAGCCTTTCAATCTAACCTCTATAATTGATCCAAGAGCAGGTATATCTTTGGAGTTTCTTTATTTTTCCAACTTATAATGAATTAAAATAATGATTCATACTGTTACTTAACTCTTTTATATGCAACTTGTCATTTGTTCATAGCAAAATAGATTTCATCTCCTATAAATAAAGGACCATGATTCCATTCAGTCATGAACATCAAATAGGCAAGTAATAAATATTCCATAGATGCTCAATGATAAACTGTGCATTAGAAAAAAATCATTTTATACTACAAATAGCTGAAAATACTAGTTAGCACTGTTGAGGGAATAATAAAATGGATCACTCTCAAAACTGCTCAATATTTATGACCTTTTGTATGAATTACTTGTTTAAAATTTTTAGAAAAACTAAATGAAAAAATAATGAGTTGATTTTTTTCTTTTGTATGAAAGTTAATGAATGCAGTGAAAACTCATTACAATAGGCTTGGTAACGAATTTGAACTCCATGCTGCAAAAATTAACAGTATAAACCTGTTGAGGTTTTTAATTCTCTTGTTTTTGGTTCCTCATTGACATAATAAAGGAACTAAACTACGTTACAACTGACTTTTTCTTTCCATATTTCAAAAGTACAGAGTAAGAATACTAACACATTTTATTGTTGCTATGCAAGCAATACCGCTGTAATTGGGTTTTGCAATGAAAAGTTAACGCGAAATAAGAAATAATATACCATTATCCAATATTATGATGAGCAGTGTTTCTATGAGTGCTTATCTTAATTGTATTCTATTTTATAGTGTAATATTATGAGCAGCCTATATAAGCACATAGTGAAGTATCCATTAATAAGGAATCGTCTCTATATTTTTGGCAAATATATATTTAAGTCAAAAAGTACTTATAGGCAAGAAAAATGAAATTCATTAAAACCCATTTGATAGGAATTTGATTATGTACATGTCACACTATAAGTACTTTCTCCCATACTACCTTATTTAACCACACCTGTTATTCAGCATGCTACAGCACCTCAAACAAATACGCTGGGCTCTCTCACCTATTTTTGAGAAAAACATTTTAAATTTTGGCAACCTCAACTATTCCTGTTAATGTCAATCCAACAACATGCTTGTGAGCAAATTAATACTCCGTTCATAATAAGTAACCCAGTGTACACATTCACTTGATACCCTATTATCAGATTTCATTTTCTACCAGAACCCAGTATCATTCTAAGGGCTGTTTCTCCAAAGAATAGTTATCTATGAAAAAAATACCATGACTTCACTTTAATACCTCCGGAATAAACTCCCCATACTGTGATTTATTGATGGGACTTCTTAGAGCTCATTAGAGCTATCTCTTTGACACAAATTTTTTGAATGTTGTTTGTTCATCTGATTTATAGAGTACTAAGGGCAAAACATCTTCCTGTATCTTCTAGGCATACTGCAGAGTTTTATTTGCTCTAGTCTCTACTCAGACGTGGCAGCTTTCCTGGCTACCCAGTAAACATGCCAGAGTAGCTTACTCAAACATGGAATGGGGCCTCCAAAATCCAAAGAGACCCATCAAGTTCTGTGCTTCCATATTAATGACACACAATGCAAAGTGCAGTAATGTTCCCTTACAGAAGAAATATCCTAGAAACTCTTGTCCACAGAATGACTGGAAACTTTCCCAAGAGAGAAGATCCCTGAATGTCTTTTGTGTTTCTCTCTCAACCTCTATCATACATGTGTGTTAGCAAAGCATCTAGTTTCTTATTTCCTTCTCTCACCAGGCCCAGTGTCAACCAAGTATTCAAACAGTGTGATAATCTTCAGGATTTTTGGAAGATTGGGTTTTTCACAAACTAGTCTATGCCAGACTGCAGAACTGATATAGAGCTGCAGTACAAAATAGAAGCTATACTGTTGTTCCTAGGTAAAAGTGAACTGCTTGTAATGATTCTTCCAAATCACTATAGACATTACTAGCATTTGCTGGATCAATAGCCACATATCTGCTCATGGGGTTTTATTGATTTGCTTCTAAGGTTAATCTGCTTCCGAGCTTAATTTGCTTTCTTTTTATATGATTTAGTTTAAGATAGGGTAGAAATCATCAAATTTTGACAACAATTTAAAATTCCTGGCACATTTCTGTTGAAAACAAATATCATATTATTTTCCATTCATTGTATGTGCTTGTTTAACAGAGACATATGGTAAACTCAATAGAAGATTTTAGTGGGCATGTTTTGTTATCACTAACCAAATTTAAGGTTTATCTTCAACAGTAAATTCTTCACAACAGAGGCGTATAAAAGAAATGCTATTATTGTGCCAACATGCATAAATATATATTAAATTTGTAAACCAAATTATATTTAGATTTTTAATCCCTAGTGCTAAAAATCAGTTACCATCCCCTCCATCTGAATCTTTTCTTTTATTTCTTTTTTGAAAGCCTTAAATAGTACCTAATTCCACTTCGTATTTAGTGAAGACATGCATTCTATTATTGTTATGTTTGGTTTTGTTGCTTTTCCTTATAGTAATTACATGCCAGCCATCATGTAACTTCTTGAATTCTTAAGTTGGAAACACTTGTATTTGAAAATAAAATTTTTAGGTGTAAAACCAGATAATTGATATTTATATGATGTGAAGAATTAGAAAAGGTATTTACTATTTCTTTTTTTCTTTCCTTCTTTCTTTTTTCTTTTTCTTTTGAGACGGAGTTTCGCTCTTGTTACCCAGGCTGGAGTGCAATGGCGCGATCTCGGCTCACCGCAACCTCCGCCTCCTGGGTTCAGGCAATTCTCCTGCCTCAGCCTCCTGAGTAGCTAGGATTAAAGGCACACGCCACCGTGCCCAGCTAATTTTTTGTATTTTTAGTAGAGACGGGGTTTCACCATGTTGACCAGGATGGTCTCGATCTCTTGACCTACTGATCCACCCACCTCAGCCTCTGAAAGTGCTGGGATTACAGGCTTGAGCCACCGCGCCCCGCCAGGTATTTACTATTTCTAAAACTCTATTCCTAAAATGGTAGTAATAAGACAAAAGTAGAGTTATTAACAAAGGAATTATTCAGATTGACAATATAACCCATAAAGTCCATAGGTTATGTGTCACTAATGCTAGACATGGATTCTGGTTCTCCTTAACATTTCCTATAGAAGCATATACAATCACAAAAATGGGATTCAGTGGATAAAGGCCAATTCAGATCTTCAAATACATGTATAACCATTGATAATTATTTATAACATGTATTTCTTAGGTATTTTTATAACTATAATTGCAACTATATATATTATTATTTTATGCACAATAGTGTAGACATAACAACAGAATTTCATGTTATTTCCTCAAACTTACTGGCAAAAATGCCATTTTCCTACATGTCATATGTCTTTCATTGGTGGGCAGGTCACTAGAGGCCAATGAACAAAAACACAGGAATCTATCTATAAAGAGACTTAACCATAACCAGCAACCTAATAACAAACTGTATTAATGCAGGCTTCCTAGTATCATGTTGTATCACAGCCCATCTATCTCCCATGAACATAGAACAATGGTGATTCTCAATTCCTCTCATCCTAGTTGAGCCATGTGGCATAAATGTTTAATTTGTGGCCCTTTAATTGTGAGTAAGTTACTGAAAGATTAAGTTTGTCATAGTTTAGAATGGTTATAATGATTTCATAGATGCTGTATGCCAACACACCTAGCCACTGACTTTTTAAGTATATCAGATCCCATGGCAAACAATATGCCAATGAGTTCTCTCTAACTTAATGGCTATGATCTCCTTAAGAGTTGTTGGCAAGCAGAATGCTGTTTAGTAATTTACATACACTACTTACATATTGCTTCATAATCTTCTCAGAGCATGCCTGAGTATTGTCAGTATGCTGGTGGAACACCCCTGAGTGTCCCAAACTAGGTTAAAAAGTTACTCATTATTAGGAATGAGAGTTCAGAAAACCCAAGTCAAAGGCCCAAAATACCTTTTGTACACCGAAGCCATCAAACTGGAATCTATTCAGTTTATACCATCACAAATGCTGCTGCCACTGACTGCTTGCAGTATGCATACAATTCAAGAATATTATAAAAGTGTCCAAAAGTTATGTGCCCTTCTGGATATTTTAGGTTCAGTATATTCAACTCTTAAGAGTAGTTCATTATGAATATGACAAAAGGCTTCTCATAATCATTATTCTAAGTATGAATCATTAATTATATTAACCCATTATATCATACAAGTTATCATCCTGTTGGACATATTTCTGAGTACAAAAAGTTACAATTACATATTTTTCTATCCACTTTCAGATTTGGTGTTTGACTACATTGAGTAACAGCAGAGTAGCCTCTGAAATACAAATGTGTCTACTTTCATCCCAAGAGGTTAACTTCATACACAGCATCAAAATAATTCAACTATTCATTGTCAACTGCAAGTATGCAAAGATAGAATTTATTTCAAGGTTAAAAAAGAATAAATATTACAAATTTAGAACACAAAATATGACCCAAATTAGAACTCCAATCTGCTATTTTCCAGGTAGATTGCTAGGAAGCAATGCTGGATATATTCTCTTGAAATCACCCAAATAGAGTTAATGTGTAAATCTTAAACATAAACTAGGATTCTGAATCACAATAATGAGAAACAGATGAGGGTTTACTTTTCTTAGACTGAGAAACTTTCTTGGGAAATGAGTGAGATTGTATTTTTTTTACCATCTTTACTCATTTGATTTACTCATTATTTTTGCCCTCCACATTAATAATGAAGAGACATTTATGCACCTTGATAAGTGTTTGTTGCACTAATGAACAACTTGAATACCGAATGATGTACAAAATTTAATTTCCCAGTTCTATAGTTAATCAAGAATATTTTTGCTGTAAATTCTACGTAAAGTTTGAATTATGTCTGTACATCCATATACTCAGAAATATAATTTTAAGTAGATAAGTTTTTTCATGAATTCTTATGTATGTTTTATTTTACAAACTATATTAGATCTAAATCATTGTGTCAAAGACCCAAAGACATAGTTTTTGATTTAGCATGTTATTTAGTTTTAAAGTCGTGTGTGTGTGTGTGTGTGTGTGTGTGTGTGTGTGTGTGTGTGTGTGTGGTTTCTCAGCAGAAAGAAGCAGAGAAAACAAAAAGGATTCTGGTAGCTCAACAAAAGACAATTACCTATTGCTCCTGTAAATGGCAGACACAAAATTCTCATAAATGAATTCTATCACTAATTTCAAAACATACATTAGAGGACGACTCATTTGAAAACTTAATGATTATCATCACTTAAAAAAGGATTATACCTTTTTTGTATAACTCTAAAAATCACTAAAAGCAGGTAATTCAGGTGTGATCCTTCAGCTACCTTCTCATAATTAAATAGTAGTTCTTTTTACATTTCAATTTTTTTAAATCTATTTTCCTCTGGTCCTTTTGAAAGTAAAATAATACAGTAAATTTATAGTATATTTCAGAATAGCTAAAAGAGAAGATTTGGAGTGTTCCCCAACACAAAGTAATAACAAATGTCTTAGGAAGATTTTAATTACAGAGATTTGATTATTACCTTATGTATACATGTGTCAGAAACACACATGTACCCCATAAGTATGTAGGACTATTATGTATCAGTTAAAACAATAAGTCTCGTAAATGTTTAAGATGAAAACTTAAACATCAATTTTTAAATACACTATAAAGCAAGCTTGTCCAACTTGCAGCTAGAATGGCTTTGAATGCAGCCCAAAACAACTTTGTAAATATTTTTAAAACAATATGAGTTGTTTCACAATTTTTGTTTAGGCCATCAGTTATCATTAGTATTAGGGTGTTTTATGTGTGGCCCAAGGCAATTCTTCTTCCAATGTGGTGCAGAGAACTCAAAAGTTGGGACACACCTGATAAATGCTGGATTGTATTTACATGACTTAGGAGGAGTTAATATAAAATATGATTTATTGCAAGTAGTAACTGTACTAATATTATAAACTTTTTGAAAATTTATTTAGCTACTAAAAATCTAAACAACACCTTGCAAATCAATGACCAAGAGAAACCGATCCAACATTTATAAATACAAGAATGCAAGACACTTCTAATTATACTAGTTTGGTGTACCCTTGAATACTCATTTTCTCTTTATTTAGTCCAGATTTGACGATTTGACATATTCATTACATAAAAATAATATCCAGGTAAAATGTTATTCAGATATTATTCATCAATGAGAAGAAAAGTTAATATTTATCTTCTTCATAATCAAGATTTTATTTATAAATAACTAAATAACTCATGTTAACATTAATTAGGTATGCCTGCATTTTTTGTCTTTTTTTTTTTTTTTTTTTTTTTTTTTTTTTGAGGCAAAGTCTCCCTCCATTTCCCAGGCTGAATTGCAGTGTTGCTGCCATCTGTGCTCACTTCAATCTCCACCTCCAAATTCAAGCAATTATCCTGTCTCAGCCTTCCAAGTAGTTGGGATTACAGGTGCACACCACAACGCCTGGCTAATATTTTGGATTTTTAGTACAGACGGCATTTCACCATGTTGGCAAGGCTGCTCTCAAACACCACACCTCAGGTGATCAGTCAGTCTTGGCCTCCCAAAGTACTGAGATTACAGGCGTGAGCCACTATGCCTGGCCATGTTTTTCTTTAAGAGTATTCATAAGTAACTGCCGTAATAAAGATAATAAATTTTAATATTAATTAGGGGAAATAGATATCTTATTGAAGCAAATATGTGGCCTGAAGACCTATTATTGCTACTTAGCATTTTATGGTTAATGCTACATAATAATTAGGTAAAATTATTCTCTAACATTAGGGATAGCTTGAAAAATTTGAAAAGAGATACAAATAAATTACCTAGAATAGGATTAAAGTCTTAATAGGTATATTAGTCAATTGAAATTTTAAAAAATCAGTAACAACTAAATTTAAGATAAATTTATGGGATATTGTATCATGGCCAATACCCGTGGTCTCTTAGTCAATTATAATATACTTTAAAAAGATATATTATTTAATATAAAATGCCAAGTTAAAGTAAAAAACAAAGAATAAAACCTACACAGAATAAAACATAAACAGTTATTGGATTTTAGAAGTTAAAATTGATTCCTATTTCCAATTAACCCACAACCTGATGAATTTACAACCTAAGTAAATATCCAGCATATTAATTTGTTCTCATTTTCTTTTATTAATGGAACAGTATCCATCTATAACATGAATCTCTGGTAGTGTGATGCCTCCCGCTGTGTTCTTTTTACTTAGAATTGACTTGGCTATGCGGGCTCTCTTTTGAGAGCCATATGAAGTTTAAGATGTTTTTTTCCAGTTCTGTGAAGAAGGTCATTGGTAGCTTGATGGGGATAGCATTGAATCTGTAAATTACTTTGGGCAGTATGGCCATTTTCACGATATTGATTCTTCCTAACCACGAACATGGAAGGTTTCTCCACCTGTTTGTGTCCTCTCTTATTTCGTTGAGCAGTGGTTTGTAGTTCTCCTTGAAGAGGTCCCTTACGTTCCTTGTTAGTTGTATTCCTAGTTATTTTATTCTCTTTGTAGCAATTGTGAATGGCAGTTCATTCTTGATTTGGCTTTCTTTAAGTCTGTTATTGCTGTATAGGAATGCTTGTGATTTTTGCACATTGATTTTGTATCCTGAGACTTTGCTGAAGTTGCTTATCAGTTTCAGGAGATTTTGGGCTGAGACGATGGGGTCTTCTAGGTATACTATCATGTCGTCTGCAAATAGAGACAATTTGGCTTCCTCCTTTCCTATTTGAATACCCTTTATTTCTTTTTCTTGTCTGATTGCTCTGGCTAGAACTTCCAGTACTATGTTGAATAGGAGTGGTAAGAGAGGGCATCCTTGTCTAGTGCCAGATTTCAAAGGGAATTCTTCCAGTGTTTGCCCATTCAGTATGATATTGGCTGTTGGTTTGTCGTAAATAGCTTTTATTATTTTGAGATATGTTCTATCAATACCGAGTTTATTGAGGGTTTTTAGCATAAAGTTGAATTTTGTCAAAGGCCTTCTCTGCATCGATTGAGATAATCAAGTGTTTTTTTTTCTTTGCTGCTGTTTATGTGGTAAATTACGTTTATAGACTTGCATATGTTTAACCAGCCTTGCATCCCTGGGAAGAATCCTACTTGATCATGGTGGATAAGCTTTTTAATGTGCTGTTGCAATCAGCTTGCCAGTATTTTATTGGAGATTTTTGCACACTACTGAACTTCACACTATACTACAGTAATCAAAACAGCATGGTACTGGTACCAAAACAGAGATATAGATCAATGAAACAGAACAGAGGCATCGAAGGCAACACAATATATCTACAACCATACCATCTTTGATAAACCTGACAAAAACAAGCAATGGGGAAAGGTTCCCTGTTTAATCAATGGTGTTGGAAAAACTGGCTAGCTATGTACAGAAAGCAGAAACTGAACCCCTTCCTGACACCTTACACTAAAATTAACTCCAGATGGATTAAAGGCTTAAACGTAAGACCTAACACCATAAAAACCCAAGAAGAAAATCTAGGCAAAACCATTCAGGACATAGGAGTAGGCAAGGACTTCATGACCAAAACACCAAAAGCATTGGCAACAAAAGCCAAAATAGACAAATGGGACCTAATCAAACTCCACAGCTTCTGCACAGCAAAAAAAAAAAAAAAAAGTCATTAGAGTGAATCGGCAACCAACAGAATGGGAAAAAATTTTTGCAGTTTACCCATCTGACAAAGGGCTGATATCCAGAATTTACAAAGAACTAAAACAGATTAACAAGAAAACAAACAAGCCCATTCATAAGTGGGCAAAGGACATGAACAGACACTTTAAAAAAAAAAGACATACATGAGGCCAACAAAGATATGAAAAAATGCTCATCATCACTGGTCATTAGAGAGATGCAAATCAAATCTACATTGAGATACCATCTCATGCCAGTTAGAATGGTGATCATTAAAAGATCTGGAGACAACAGATGCTAGAGAGGATGTGGAGAAATAGGAACACTTTTACACTGCTGCTGGGAGTATAAATTAATTCAACCATTGTGGAAGACAGTGTGGCGATTCCTCAAGGACCTAGAAATAGAAATTCTATTTGACCCAGCAATCCCATTACTGGGTATATATCCAAAGGATTATAAATCATTCTACTATTAGGACACGTGCACACAAATGTTCATTGCAGCACTGTTTACAATAGCAAAGACCTGGAATCAACCCAAATGCTGATCGACGATAGACTGGACAGGGAAAATGTGGCACATAGACATCATGGAATATTATGCAGCCATCAAAAACGATGAGTTCGTGTCCTTTGTAGGGACATGGATGAATCTGGAGAACATCATTCTCAGCCAACTGACACAAGAACAGAAAATGAAATACTGCATGTTCTCACTCATAGGCGGGTGTTGAACAATGAGAACACATGGACACAGGGAGGGGAGCACTACACACTGGGGTCTATTGGGGGGAATAGGGGAGGGACAGCAGTGGGTGGGGTGTTGGGGAGGGATAGCAAGGGGAGAAATGCCAGATATAGGTGAAGGGGAGGAAGGCAGCAAATCACACTGCCATGTGTGTACATATGCAACTATCTTGCATGTTCTTCACATGTACCCCAAAACCTAAAATGCAATTAAAGAAACATTAAAAAAAACATAAATCTCTGGAAATGATTAAATTAACGATTAAATGAAGACAAGGTATGAGTTTTTTTATTGGTTTCCCATGGAGAACAGTGAACAAAATGATGGAGTCGAATAATCTCCTAATTGTTTTAATATTTAAGTGGAACAAAATAAATCATTACCTTCTTTAGATCATTACATTGACTTCACCAAGTTTAACTTAACTTATGAGGACCATAATCAAATATGTCAATAAGAAATATTAAAATACAGTTTAAGTATGAGGAGATATAGAAAAACAAGCTATTCTAAAAAAGATATCAGTAACTAATCAAATAAATATTGTAGTATAATGGCGATATATTAAAATTTAACTTAAAAAATTATGATACTCTAAGTTCTAGGAAACTTGTGCAGATTGTGCAGGTTTGTTACATAGGTTTACATGTGCCATGGTGGTGCTCTGCTGCATCCATCATCCCCTCATCTACATTAGGTATTTCTCCTAATGCTACTCATCCCCAATCCCCCCACCCCCTGCTATTCCTCCCCTTGACCCCAACCCACCAGGCCCCAGTGTGTGATGTTCCCCTCCCTGTGTTTAAGTCAAACGTACATTAGCAGTCTGAACCTATTAATTACTCCCAGAAAACATGATAATAATCATATACTACGTATGCCATATTACAAGTACTTCAAAAAACATTCTAATCAAATTAAAGTAATCCAAGTCTCTTTATTTTACTGTTTTAAATTTCTTGAAACAAAATAGAAAATTTAAGAAAATACAAATAAAAGATAAATAAAAACCTATCAATTCATGTGTAGGTTTTGTATTTGGGAGACAGAATTAAGAGAATAATTAACATAAAGATACTGGTTCTTTAAACATGATTTATGACTTTTTTCCAAAATACTTTTTTCTTGATATTTCCAAATATCATTGATTTTTTAATATTTTCAATAAATAAATATAAATTTTCCTCCATTTAACTCCATCAAAGATGAAATTCCTAATAAGTAATGATAAGTATATGATTTGTTTAAATAACCATTAATACTATGGAAATTTCATAAAATTATTGGACAATATTTAACTTTTTTGATATTTTGGAACAGATTTATAGTAAGAGAGAATAGATACTTATACTGGGATTATAATAAGCTGAACTAATAGTGTAAATTTTTTTTTCTTGTCTGAAATAGGTTTTCAGGTACATGTGAAGAACATGCAAGATTGTTGCATATGTACACACATGGCAGTGTGATTTGCTGCCTGCCTTCCCAACACCTATATCTGGCATTTCTCCCCATGCTATCTCTCCCCAACTCCCACCCCCCGCTGTCCCTCCGCTATTTCCCCCTGATGGACTCCAGTGTGTGATGCTCCCCTCCCTGTGTCCATGTGTAAATTTTTACTGTAAGTTTCATCCCAAATTTATATCATATTTTTTTAATCTTAGCCTTATGAACTCCAAAATCTAAGAATGCTGTCAGTTAATTTAGAAAGTTGATCTTGCCGAGTTTGAGGGTGCATGCCCGTGTCATAGCCTCAGAAGTTCCTGAGGACATGTAGCCAACGTGGTCAGAGCACAGTTTGGTTTTATACATTTTAGGGAGACATGAGACATCAATCAGCATATGTCAGATGAACATTTGTTTGGCCTTGAAAGGTGGGACAACTAACAAAGGCATGAAGATTCAAGGTGGGGAGTGGGCTTCCAGGTCAGGGGTAGGTAAGAGACAAATGGTTGCATCTTTTGAGTTCCTGATTAGCCTCTCCAAAGGAGGCAATCAGATATGCATTTATCTCAGTGTGCAGGGAGATGACTTCAGTAGAATGGGAGACAGGGTGACCCTAACAGTTCCCAGCTTGACATTTCCCTTTAACCTAGTGATTTTAGGGCCCCCAGGTTTATTTTCCTTTCACAGCCTGTTTTTCTCCATGTTGACCTATCATGTTGTCTTAATATGCTATGGAGCTGGAATTTTCTTGTATTTTGGAATCTACAAAGCTGTTGTTTTCCAAATTCCCTGTGAACTCTTTAATACATCATGTTCAGAAATGTGCTTCTTCAGTGAACCATAATGTTCTTGACAATATTGTCATGTTTTGTGGATTTTTGATCGGTACTCTGCTGTTTCTGTATTTTCTCAGTTATTCTTTTATGAAAAGATGGGGACATCTCTCCACAGCTGGTCTTTATAAAGAGACTTAATGGCTGCAGAACTAACACAAAGCAGTTGAATGTTAGCTAATGTATCGAGTGAGTTCTGTTTTCTAAAATATTTACTTGAAGTAACACCACTTTTATTTTCACTGACTATGACTCTTAATATTTTCAAAAATGAGATTTATTATATTGAGGCAGAAAAATAGAATCTGGAGGCAGAGAGCATAAGGCCAATTCACATTTCAGCTATGACAGGAAATATCCTCTCCATAGGGTGTAGGCTGAGTAAATGAATATGTAACTTTACTTAATTCTCTCCATTTATATAGGGCATACCCAAAGTAACCAATGGAATCCTCTAGAGGGTATTTAAACTCCCAAAAGTTCTGTAATGGTGCCCTTGAGACCCTTTTTCTTGGGCTGCTCCCATATTGTGAAGTGTACACTTTCATTTTCAATAAATCCCCTCATTCCTTTCTTGCTTTGCTTGTGTGTTTTGTCCAATTCTTCTTTTCAAGACGCCAAGAACCTAGACACTCTCTACCAGTGATGATATGCTTCTTCTTTTGCAATACGTTACATAAAGTCAGAGCTTGCTTTAGCACTATGAATGGAACGACTTATCCATTGCTTTGGGATCAGTCATTTCCCAATGTTATTGTGCAAAAAACGACGTTTAGAATCTGCTAACTTCAAAAGGACTCTTAATGCTTTCTTCACAATACATTACATCTCAAAGTTTAAGCCACTGTTCCTCAGTACCATGAACCCCTAAACTTTGTGTAATATATCTTTTTTGCCTTAGTATTTATTTCTCTTTGAACATACCAAATCACAGTCATTTTTGAAATTACCTTCTATATCTAACAAAATGCCCTATTCTCATTGCCTCTGAATGTGCTCTCCCCTTACATATTCTAACTGAACCTGGCAGTACCACAAAGACATCACTTACTCTGAAGTCATTGTGAGTAGGGATTGGTTTATTTATCACAATCTCAAAAAAAAAAAAAAAATAGAAAATTATCTGTCTCTAGATATAGATTGACATATAGATAAATACTTAAATGTAGGTCTAGATATGTATGTATATATATATATATATATATATATATATATTCTATTTTATTTTACTATTTTATTACTGATTATTTTATTTATCACAGTTCCTAGGAATTAAAAAAAATCTATCTATATAATAGAGAGTAATACAAATAACAAATACAGTTACATAGATATACAGATATAGATAGGTATGCACAGATTCTAGTGTCTTATAACATTTTATCACTGAAAAATATGAAAAACTACATCTTGATGATGTTTATTCCTTAAATACAAAAATTACTCCTTGCTAGCTAATGCGTGTATATGGACACCATTCGTGCTTCACAAGTATGTTCAACCTGCCTTGAAACTATATCTTCCCACTTATTTTTAAAGACATAAAAATCTCATTTCAAATTACATGGACCTCTCCAAATATATCTATATCTTCTTATTAATACTAGATTTATTTAAAAAAATTAAGTTAACTATTATCTTCATTCTTCAATCCACACTAACTCCCATATCACTCCACAAAAACTACTCTAATTTTGTCTTCACATAGGTCATTTTACAGAGCTTTTTAGCTCTCATATTACTTGACTTAGCAGATTTTGTCCTAGTTAAATCCTCTGTTCTTTTGGTAATGTTTCTGTGACCCAGTTTTCTCTGTGTTTTCCTATTATCACTCCTGCTGGCTGATGCTATACTATCTGGATAAGAAAAGCTGGAAATCCTCAAGATTTATTCCAAGCTATCTGCTTTGCTAAAATTATATCCTTTTCCTGGACAATCGTACATGACATACACACACACACACACACACACACACACACACACACACACACACAGAGAGAGAGAGAGAGAGAGAGAGAGAGAGAACTATTTTTTTTCAATTCTGCAAGTAGCTTATAAACGTATTTCTTAATTTTCTTTCTGTTCACAAGAACCTCATATCCAACCTCATACTTTTGGTATTTTTCTTGAATGTCTTAGAGTTGTCGCAAGCAAACCCAACATGCTTATTATACTTTGCACTTTTGTCCCCTCCAAACCTCATGTTGAATTTCTATTTGCAATGTTGTAGGTGGGGCTTAATGGGTTCCATAACAATTCTCCATAAATTAACGGGTTCCTGAAACTGGAACCCAGTCTTCTGGAAATGGCTGGGCAACTAGAGATGAAATAATGCTCAGTTCCTTGATTTACCATATTTGAGACCAAGTAAATATCTATTTTCAAGCAGTTTATCCATGATCATACTGCTTGCCATTTCAGCACCTGCATTTCTACAATTTTGTCAATAGAACATTCCTGAACTTCTGTGGGTTTTTCTGATGTACTCATAGAATGTAGAATTTTGGGGTTGTGGTAGCATGTGCTAAAAGTTAAGTATAATTCTAGTTCTGATTCAGAATATATCACGTAGTGAACTTACGAGAAAATATGAAAAACTTGAACCAAAGCACATTAAACATGATCATAAAAAGACGTAGTCAATTATGGTTTTGCAAAGTCCCTTGAAAAGCTGAAAAGATTGTTGGTATAAAAAGCTAAAACGTTTCTATTACTGACTAAGGTGTATGATAATTATATTTATGTTATCAAGGGTGAGCTGGCAGTACCTATAAAATAGGTAAGAACAGATGAACCAATCTCAGTGTTATCTAATATATATCTGCCTTCTACAGAAATGCATTAAGATAAAGAGCAATGCTGCTATTCTACTATGAAAAGGAAATTACGAAATTTTAAAGTTGTGCCAATAGAAGGAAAGAGAAACAGAAACATGGGTGAAATTGATCACTGTAAGCATCTGGTTTCAGTAATTCAGTCTGCTCAAAATAAATGTATATGATAGGAACTCAGTAGCACACGTAAGTTGCTAATTTATGAATGTGAAAACTTAACTCCCCTCCAAAATAGTTGATCAAAATATATTTTTTCAAACTAGTACACTGTGGATGCCCTCAGATTCTAGATGAATGGTTACTAACAACAGGCCCATGTAGTTAATTCTGTTTTTATAATGTTGATATTTACATCAGGCTTAAGTAGGCACAAAATAAAAAGAAAATAAGGCATTATAATTTTTTATTCAATTTAAGAATAATAAATAATTTTAATTACACATGAGAAAGGCCAAGCTAATTTTATATGACATTTTAGATTAACATAAAGTTAAATACTTAAAGGTATGTGTTTTGATAACCACTGAATTATTTTTTAAATGGTCTATTAAAACCATATTCGAATTCTCAATTGTTTTTACTATGGAAGAAAGCAACCTGATTGAATATAATCTTAAGAAGGATATCCATTGCTACAAATGTGGAGAGAGTAGAGTTATTAAAGTTTAAAATTACATTTAATATTTCAAAATTTAATGAGCAATAACATTATACATTGTAAAAATACAGTATCATTATATCTTAGTATGTTAAAATCTTGGATGTCATCAACAGACTTATAATAATTTCCTTAAAAATTTAACTAACATGCTATAGAATTAATTTTCATGTTCTCAAATTGTACTGTCTGATATTGTAGGCAATAGTAGCAGTCCTAGACTAGTGCCAATTAACATATTGTACAGCACAAATGTAGAATGTTTTTATCATCTCAAAGTTCTACAGGATAGTGCTGTTATAAAAATATTCAATGTATAAAAACAATTTCATGACTTACCCGTATTCTCTTTCTTTATTTTTTCATTATTAAATATACAACTGCAGTGGAAATTTAAAATTAGCTCATAATTTGATTTTAAAACATAAAATCCATAGCTATTTTGAATGCAAAGTCTCACAGCAATGTCATTTGTTTTCTTTAACTGTTTTTCTAAGTCAGTTCAGAAAAAAAGAAGGTAAAATTAAATCACTATTGATTAAACATCTCCTAGCAATGAGACTCTCATTTCACCTTGTCTCTTAAATACATTAAAATTCAGGCCAAATAATCTTTACAAAGAAAATATAATTTAAAGCCAAAAAAGTGGAGGATTTAAATGATTCAGGGCATATTTTTTATTCATTTGTATGGAAAACTATATTTCTATGTCCCTTCTATAGAACTCTAAAATAATGCACAAGGCAATGTTTTCTGAAATAGATTTCTGAAAACAAGGCAATGTTTTCTTAAGTAGATTTCTATGACATACACAGACTTCATTTTCAGACTACTTCTTTTAATGACAAAACAAATACAATTATCTGATATCACCATATTTATAATGTTTAATTATTATTTTATTTGGTTAATAATTAAACCATATATAACAATTATATTCTACTCTTTAAGAACTGTAAAGGCCTATATTTACCCAGCTTTCTCTGATCTCTGTTAAAAGAAACACTTTAAACAAATTAAATTTAATGAAGGTTATAGGACCAAAGAATTATTCACCAATTAGTAAGAACTCAGAATCAGAAGAGGTTCAGAGAACTCTACACAGCTGTGTGAGCAGCAAGTTTCATAGACTGAACATGGAAGCCAAGTAGAGAAATCACCTGATTGGCTACAGCTAGGCCTTTGCCTTTTTGAACATAGTATAATGAGACACTTGTTTTACTTGGGCATGATCTGATTAGCTGACTGCTCATGATTGTCTGAAATTTATCTTTGATTGACTGAAAGTCAGCTGTTTGTTAGGAAAATATACTCCCAAGTTAGGTTTCAGTTTCTTTACTTACTATAATAAGTTAGGTTGTGCTTGTTACTTAAGAAACTCAAAGTTCAGAGACAGTCTGGGGCCAATGGCCTCCTGCTCACTTATTTAGCACCCTCTTTGGCAACCATGGTTTTGAAATAATGGTGAAGTATCCAGTTCACATGAAAACATTGTCCTGTGCTCCAAAATAAATGACCAGGATCTTAAACACTTCTTTGACACTCTTTAGTTCCTAAACTTGGAGAAGTCACTTAAAATTTTTTAACTGTAAATTAGAAATGCTCTAACATTGCTTCAGAGACTATAATTCTCTTTAAGAGCCTTGAGTTTAGGGTTTTTATTTATCATGTTAACAAGTATATTATTTTTAACAGGCAAGACACACATGTACCATTGCACATAGTACACACACGATAAGTGTATGTTCAACTAAGTTAAAAAATGGTCTACTAAATGTGTTACAGGCCTGGCCTGTAATGATTGAGGAATAAGTATTTGTTCAATGAATTAAAATATAAATAGGAGCCTAAAAGAGTGATGAAATAACCACCAATATTCATTTAACAATGTAAAAATACGTATTGTTTTATCAGCTGAGTCTGCTTATGCTAATTAAAATTGAAAACTTCCCCAGAACTATGTTTTTTAACTGTTGAAACTATAAAAGGCTGAACACAAAAAACAACTGAGTTGTCAAATATACATCTTTGAGGTATTTCCACTTCTTTCTTCTGTAATATACTAAATGGCAGCCTAGAAGGCAGAAAGAGTCCATGTGAGCATCATACAGCTTTATCATAAAGAACACTGGATAAGTACTTAGATTTCACATTTCAGCTTATGTTTTCTACTACATATTAAACTACATAAAAATAAATCAATAGAAATGTATCGGTTTTATGACCCTAACAAAATTCACTTAAACTTTCCAAATGTCAATTTACACAGCTGAAAATATAATCAATAATATCTGTATTTCTGAGTTCAATACTTTTTATAAGTATTAACTCACTGTTATAAACATTTTTTGAAAGCAAGAACTCATATTTAAAAATAAAAAGATCATATTTTAAAAAGACAAAAAATGTCATTTTTAAAGTACTCAAGAGGAACATGTAACGGCACTATTAATCATTGATTAAGAATTTTATTTATAAATTATCTAGATAAAATATACCTTTTTGTTTAACCATACATCTATCTTAACACTTGATGCTCTTCCAAATACTTTTTGGTTATTTAGAATACCAGCTGAAGGTGTGATTCACAGCTGAATTATGACACAACGTTATCAATTTACTGGTTTCTAAATTAGTAGCAAAAAAAGAGTAACAAACATTATTAGGTGACTCAATTAAGCCATCAGTAATTTCACAAGCCATTACTGAATGACTCATTGAATGAGACCTGTATCAAGTAAATATGGGGAATTGGGAAATTTGACTGCAAAATAATTAGTGTGCCAGCTAACATCTAAGGCATACACTTTTCTAGAGATAATAAGTTTAGAATTAAAACAGAAGTTAAAAACAACAACACATTTTTTTCAAGTGTCACAGTTATTCTTCGTAAAATGAATAGAAAAACCTCCAAACAGTTCCTATTGGTCTGAAATAGTTTATGCCACTTAAGAAGGTTTGAAATTCTTAAGGTTTATGAAAAACGCCCATCATTTTCATTGGTTATATGATTAATAATGAACATTTTATTAATAGTTCATCTTATATTTGTAAGTGCTGAGTTAAGGGAAATTTGATTGCTTTTCCTGCACTTGATGTTATAGTCTGGAGTCCCGTTTTAAAATCCATTGCTCTAATTATAGTCAACAACTAAAATAGAGTTATGTCAGTTTTCCTCCCAGGACACGGATTGATGTTCTTATCCTCTGTAAAAGCCAGCATGATCACTCAACAAGGATTATACCTTATTTTCTGTAAATAGAGTATGATATTAATATTGGAAGCTCTTGAAAATTATTTAAAACTTGTCAAATTTTCTGCCCTCATTGACTGATGATTGATGAGGCAATATTTGCAATGTATAATAAGTTTTATGAGTGAAAGTTGTTGAATAATAGAGTACAAGCTACTTTTACTAAATAATAATTAATCAGAAATTTTTCCATTTCTTCTCCTTCCTAGGACTCTTGGAAAACCAATTAATGAAATATTTATGGCATTTAAGAAACCTAATGAAGAATTTTTTTGTTTTATCACAGAACACTTAATAGCTCCTGGTGTGTTATAGTTGAAATATTTCTTACCTGACAAATACCTTACAATTCTAATGGTAACAAAAGCAGAAGCAGCAATTATATCAATAATAAAAGCAAAATTATTTTGAATAAAGGCATTTGTTTACTACCAGTTCTGCAAAACAATAACTGATAATTATGTTGCTGTTTTACATAAATTTATCATATAATTTCTGTTTTTGATTCTACTATGCAATGACTCTTTTGGTGGAATGTACAGAATGACAAGGTGATTTTTATTTCATCTTCATTATACTTTAATTTCATTAGGTATTTTAGTTAAATAAGAACAAATTGCATGGGTTTAGCTTAACTTATTTTTGTACAGACAAAATGTCTATTGTTTTTAACAGACATGCTAGAATTTTGACTTAGATTATTAAATCATATTTACTCATTTACAAGAATGTTTTGAGAATTGATTTTAAAAATTAATTAAGTTTAAATTCAGACCAACATGTCAAAACAAATACTATACAATTGCATACTCTAAAATATTTATTGTACATTTATTTTTATAATGATACTAAGATATATCCAGTGTTCTCATGGGCATTGCTATACTTACTGTAAAGAACAAACAGCTGTCCAATTTTAAATTTATTAGAAATTTTGAACCTATCTTCGAACATCTACTAAGTCATGACTGAAATAGTTTTGTTAATTATTTTATGAAATATATTTTCATTCCATTCATCCAGCTGACATTTTGAAATAAAATGCACACAATTCTACAAATAATAATTTAATTTTTAAAGATGAGGTTACTATCAAAATGTGTTACATTATCATTGTTATATTTAGCAAAGTCTCCCTCTGTCACCCAGGAGGGAATGTAGTGGAGCAATCATGACTTATTGCAGCCTTGACTCCTGGGCTCAAGCAATCCAACTGGCTTGCTTATTTATTTATTTATTTATTTATTTATTTATTTATTTATTTATTTATTTTGCAAACACATTATCTTTATGTTGCCAGGGGTGGTTTATAACTCTTGGGTTCAAGTGATTTTCCTGCCTCAGTCCATCAAGAGGCTGGAATTACAAGCATGAACCACCATACCTGTCAAAAAAAAAATTATTACAATTCTGATAGAAATTTCTTTCTCCCTTCCTCCCTTCCTTCTTCTTCTTTTTTTTTTTTTTTTTTTTTTTTTTTTTTGACAGACTCTCCTCCATTGCCCAGGTTGAAGTGCAGTGGTATGATTTCAACTCACTGCAACCTCTGCCTCTTGGATTCAAGCAACTCTCTTGTCTCAGCCTCCCAAGTAGCTAGGATTACAGTTGTGTACCACCACTCCCACAACTAATTCTTGTATTTTTAGTAAAGATGGGGTTTTGCCATGTTGGCCAGGCTGGTTCTTGGACTCCTCGCCTCAAGTGATCCTCTTGCCTTTGTCTCTCAAACTGTTGGGATTACAGGTGTGGGCCACCACGCCCAGTCTTGATAGGATTTTTATTTATTTTTATTTTTTATTTTTATTTATTTATTTATTTATTTTGAGACGGAGTTTCGCTCTTGTTACCCAGGCTGGAGTGCAATGGTACTATCTCGGCTCACCGCAACCTCCGCCTCCTGGGTTCAGGCTTTTCTCCTGCCTCAGCCTCCAGAGTAGCTGGGATTACAGGCATGTGCCACCATGCACAGCTAATGTTTTTGTATTTTTAGTAGAGACGGGGTTTCACCATGTTGACCAGGATGGTCTCTGACCTTGTGATCCACCCGTTTCGGCCTCCCAAAGTGCTGGGATTACAGGCTTGAGCCACCGCGCCCGGCCAGGAATTTCTTTTAACATATTTAGTAATTTAAAATGAATTCAAAATAGTTCACGTGATGCCATGCATACATTATACATTCAAATGATTTAGAAAATGATCAGTTAAATGTTTGCAAACCTAACTTTATCTAAAAATTATTAACAAGATGGGAGAGTATTTTTATATTTAGGCAAATTTTAAATGCCTTTTTAAGATCAGAATTTCCATACAGATATGTATTTAGTCTATTAGGAAATTTGTTTTGATCTACAGACATATAAATGAAGAACCATTCATCAAATTCCAAACATAGAAGTAAAGAGGAATTTCTGTAAGTTGGAAAACATGCCCAAAATGCACAAAAGTTTTAATTCAAAAATTATAAGATAAAATTGATTCTGAGATAAATTATGAAAGTTATTAACTAACTATTCTATGTGAAGAGGCAATAATAATAATAATAATCCCCAATGCCTGTATTTCTTCAGTGATTTATTATTATTATTTTACTTAAAATGAATTGTAAAAGGTACATAGCAGTAGTTTCCTAGCCTCCTAAACCTTTCCCATAGAATGTATTCATTTCAGGGCAATACCATAATGCTTTCTTTTTTTTTTTTTAATTGCATTTTAGGTTTTGTGGTACATGTTAAGAACATGCAAGGTTGTTGCATAGGCAGTGTGATTTGCTGCCTTCCTCCCCATCACCTATATCTGGCATTTCTCCCCATGCTATCTCTCCCAACTCCCCACCCCAGGAGGTCTGTCCCTCCTCTATTTCCCCCCGACAGACCCTAGTGTGTGATGTTCCTCTCCCTGTGTCCATGTGTTCTCACTGTTCAACACCCACCTATGAGTGAGAACATGAGGTGTTTGATTTTCTGTTCTTGTATCAGTTTGCTGAGAATGATGGTTTCCAGGTTCATCTATGCCCCTACAAAGGACACAAACTCATCTTTTTTTATGGCTGCATGGTAGTCCATGGTGCATATGTGCCACATTTTCCCTGTCCAGTCTATCATTGATGGGCATTTAGGTTGGTTCCAGCTCTTTGCTATTGTAAACAGTGCTGCAGTGAACATTCGTGTACATGTGTCCTTATAGTTTAATTATTTCCATAATGCTTTCTAAAACTCACTGTTGTTGTCGACATTGCCATTATTATCAAAATTGACTCATTTTCAAATAGTTCAATAATAAGGCCTGGATATTTATCTCTGAAGTCTGCATTTGGGTGTTATTTTTCTTGCTTCCTTTTGATCTTGTCTAAGAATGTTATAATAAAACTACCATATGAAAAAAGGGTATATTTTCCCCAAACCCTCAGAAAATTATGGATGTATAATCTAATGAGAGGCTGAACAGACATATTCTTCATTGTAGTAACACGTGTTGCCTGAGGATCAAGAGTGCCTCATAAAAATACTGAAGTGAGAAAACCTCTATCTTGTCTACCACACAGATGCACTGATCTGTGGCACCCAGGTGCTATCAATTAGGCAGGGCATTAGAAGATTCTCTTCTGGGAAATATGACCTGTTAAGAAAGAGAGATAAACTCTACAAATGGTTGTGACTGATATACTTTTTTTTTCTTTAAGAAATTATCACTTTTTCTCAGCCATTCCTCTACTTTGCCATGTATCTGAGCAGGAAGGTACTTAAGCATAATTCAAAGTGTCCCTTGTTTTTCTTTATTAATTGTTTATTTATTGAGACAGAATCTTGCTCTGTTGACCAGGCTGGAGTGGTGTGACAAGATCTCGGCTCACTGAAACTTTTGTCTCACAGGTTAAAGCAGTTCTCCTGCCTCAGCCTCCGGAGTAACTGGGATTACAGGTGCCCATCACCACACCTGTTTAATTTTTGTAGTTTTTTAGTAGAGAAGGGTTTCAACCATGTTGGCCAGACTAATCGCAAACTCCTGACCTCAGGTGATTCGCCTACTTTGGCTGCTCAAAGTGTTGAGATTACAGGCATGAGCCATGGTGCCTGGCGCTTTCTGTCCTTAGTGTGTTGAATCTGATTTTCCTAATAAGCCATGTGTTCCCTAAAGATCTGCAATATGGAGGAGAAACAAGACATTTACTTCTTCCTCCAGTAGTGGTAACCAAATGTTGGGGTTTAGGTGGAAATTTTTGCAGTAACCTCTGAACTCCTCTGACATTTCATTCTCACTGAGGTTGCAGAGGAGCTGCTAAGTCAGCATCCTGCTTCTAGCTGGTAGCAGCTGTTTTGTGACTGAATATCTGTTGGATCAAGAAATCTGAAGTTAGTCTATTGCTTATTTTAACTTCCCTTCTAAGCTTTCCAATAACTGTGATGTTACTAAGTCACTTTCTTAGTGAAAACCCTATTTATTTTTTACGAAACCCTTGTACAACAAATACATTATTAATTAAATTATGGAAAAATGTTAGCGACTTGGGAAAATTTCTCAGAGAACAAATAAAAAAACAAAAGTAGGAAAAAGAAATTTTAAAGTAGATAACCACAAAATAATTAAAAGCAGTTTTTCTGTTACTCAACAAAGAGGACTTGAACAAATAACTCTTTCAACATTGTTTCTCTTAACAGACAAAGTATCCAACTTTAAAAGGCACACTCAATGATAAACCTAAAGAATAAGGAAAACCACATGATGCGTGTATTATACTGAAATGTGAGAGTTCTGACATCAAATAGAAGTTCCTAGAAGCTCGCAGAAAAATTTTTAGAAGTACACACAAAAGATCAAGCATGGTAACTATATTAGTTTTCCACAACCACAATGGAAACTATTGGAAAACTAAAGAAGATACTAAAAATTACAAGGTAATTTTTTTTAACTCAGAATAAAATATCTAGCCACATAAATTGTAAAACAAAAATTGCCAGGTATGTAAAGTATCAAAATTTTTCTTTCCATTACCATTTTTTCATGAAGCTACTAAAGGTACCTCATCAAAATATGTTTCAGTATTTGGAGATCCATATTGAAACACTTAAGAGGACTCAGAGATTGCTGTTTTAGAAAGTTAAAAATGTTACGTTTGCATATTTTAAAAGTAAATTTACATGTATAGTGGGTAAGTTGCTAAATTATGATAATATCCAGATACAAAGTAAATGACAACAATGATTAAGTCCATGGGAAACAAGCAAAAATAAATGCATAAAAATTTAAAAATAATCATAGTATCCTCTTCGTCTTAGCCGTGAAAAGGGAAAACGACTTATATATAATATGTGTCTTGTAATCCCATATTAGTTAATAAATCAATATAATCAAGGAAGTTAAGCCTATTATGTAAATATATGCAGAAAAATATCAAAAAACACAGAAAAAATTCCTTAAAGTGGCTGCCCCTAGGACAGCATGCACAGGAAAATGTAAGACATTCCTTTAAATTTCAATAATACTAGAAAAACTACTTGACATTTTAACTTATTTATATATGATTTGATAAACATAAAGATGAAATTGTCCTTTAATAGACCAATTTGGTTGTATTGATTTTGTGATTTTCAAATAAGCAGTGCATTAAAATTCAAGCTGGATGTATATTTCTATGGTGTTTCAGTGTTTCAAGAGAGTATGCATTTTGTATAGCAGAAAGCAGTCATATTTTAAGGTAAAGAGGACAAAAATGTGACATATTTTACTCTTTTTTAAATTTGAGAATATCCACCTATGAACATTTTACCTTTAAATATATATTTACAGAGTTGTTTTCCTTGGAGCTCTGTCATAACCTTCCATTGTCTGTTAGTTTTGAAAATTGAGAGTATTTTAGGACTAGACTCATTTTGATGCTTATCATGAAATTAAGCTATATACCAGCTGGATTATAATTAAGACATACAGAAATTCCTGCAGAATGACTCTAGACTTAGTGTGGAAATCGTTCTAGTTTGCATTCTATTTTGCACAAAGATTTTGGAAGAAAAAACGTTTTATATATATAAATGTTAGCGACTTGGGAAAATATATATTATAATATATATTAAAAGACATATAATATATATATTTATATATTATATGTCTTTTAATATATATTATAATATATTTATATATTATATGTATTTTAATATATATTATATATTTATATATTAAAATATATATTTATATATTAATATATATTTTTTATATATACATATAAAAATATATATATATAATTGTGATTGTTCTATAGTTTTTTTCTGGTTGATAAAAAATTTAGGTATGGATATCAAAGCAATGATTTTTTACATAAAATTTTCATCTTTACTACGCTCTTTACTAGTCTAAATTATACAAGGTTTATTCAATTTAGCTATTGAAGACTTTTAGGAATGCAATTTGTTAATGAAAACTTTTGTTTCTCCAATGGTAACTAACTTTTTCAGGGAATCCTTTTTCTTCTTCATGACCTAATATCTATAATAACAATGATGATATAATATTAATAATTTAATTATTATTAAATTTTTTATTAACTTGATAAATATTTTAATATACTTATTAGTTGTCTTAAATACCAATTTCATTAACAACATAATTTTGGGTGAATTCCTCTTTCTTGTATAAAATGTCCTTAATTTTAAGTGCCTTCTATTTGAAGTCATTTTATGGTTTTGTATGATGGTTTATTTTGCTTTATAATTTCCTGCTCTTAACCTGGTGTGTGAGTAGCAGAATATATAGAGTTCAGTTTCTTTGAATGATCTTAGTTATATAAATATGCTAAAATAGTTTTAATTAAAAGTGTCTAGAAGATAATTTTGGCTGACATGGTACTCAAAAGCTATATTGAAGAGAAGGTTAGATGACTTTAGCATGTCAATGGTCAAATTGAATTACGAAACAGGGTTCCCTCTATGACACACAATACATGTAATAGATAACATGCAAACTAGTTCTGATACATAGTTTATAATCTTACTTTTAAGGAAAAGTGACTTTCTGAACAACAGGGAAGACAATTTCTTGAGTTTGGCACTGGCAATGAAATGGATTTATGGATTTTAAATACAAATAATTAACTGAATCACTTGAAGCATGGGAAGATTAATAACGTAAGAGTCCACCAAGTTTACATAGAAATCTTCAAATACTGTGGCTGATTGTTTGTGTTTATCTTAGTAAACTGTAACCTGAAAGCAAAAATGCTTTCAGAATGTTGTGGAATACTCTGTAGTTGAAATAATAAGCTACTCTTATTCATGAAATATTCATTAGTGAATAAAAGACATTATATTTTAGTTGTATAAAATACAATTAAAATTAAAGTTTAGATGACACAAACAAATAAAAACACATTTAATTATCATGTATTGGAAGAATCAATATTATGAAGTGACTACACTGCCCAAAGCAATCTAAAGATTCAATTCAATTCCCATTAAAAAACCCAACATTATTTTTTTCAAGAATTAGAAAAAACATTCCTAAAGTTTATATGGAACCAAAAAGGAGCCTGAATAGACAAAGAAATAAAAAGCAAAAAGAGCAACTCTGGAGGCATCATATTACTAGAATTCAAGTTATATTGCAAGGCTGTATTTTCCAAAACAGCATGGTACTGTCATAAAAGTAGGCACATAGAGAACTGGAACAGAACAGGAAACTCATAAATATAGCTAAATACGTGAAACCAACTGATCTTCAACAAAGGATGCAAAAACATAAATTGGGGAAAGTACACTCTATCTAATAAGTGATGGTGGAAAAACTGACCAGTCACATGCAGAAGAATGGAGTGGGATCCCTATCTTGCACCTCATATTAAAATAAACTCAAGATGGATCAGGTACTTAAATCTAAGACCTGAAATCATAAAAATTCTATAAGAAAACCTAGGTAAAACTCCTCTGGACATTGGCCTGAACAAAGAATTTATGACTAAAACCCCAAAAGCAAATGCAAGAAAAACAAAATAAATATATGAGAGATTATTAAATTAAAAATCTTGTGCACAGCAACAGAAGAAATAACCATCAGAGTAAACAAAAATCTCACTGCATGGGATAAAATATTTGAAAATTATGTATCCAACCAAGGACTACTACTATCCAGAATATATAAGGAACTCAAACAAATCAGCAATAAAAAATAAATGTTTCCATCAAAAAGTGGACAAATGACATGAATAGACATTTCCTGAAAGAAGATATACAGATTGCCAACAATCATATGAAGAAAGGTTTAACATCACTAATCATGAGGAAGATGCAAATTACAACCACGAGATTTTACCTTACTCCTGCAAAAAATGGTCATTATTGAAAAGTAAAAAAACAATAGTTGTTGACATGGATGTGGTGAAAGGGGAACACTTATACACTACTGGTGAAAATATAAATTAGTACAACCTCTGTGGAAGACACTATGAAGATTCTTTGAAGAGCTAAAACAGAATCTACCATTCAATTCAGCAATCCCAATATTTAGGATTTGCCCAAAGGAAAATAAATGATTACATATAGAAAACATATAGACATGTATATTTACTGCAGCCCAATACACAGTTACAAAAATATGGAACCAGTCTAAGTGCCCATCAGTCAATGATTGTATAAGGAAAATGTGATGTATGTATGCACTGTGGCGTATTACTCAGCCATAAAAGGAACAAAATAATGGTTTTTGCAGCAACTTGGTTGGAGCTGGAGATCATTATCCTAAGTGAAGTAACTCAGGAATGGAAAGTCAAACGCCATATGTTCTTACTCACAAGTGGGAGCCAAGTTATGAGTATACAAGGGCATATAGAGTGATATAATGAACTTCAGAGTCTCAAAGGAAGAAGGGTGAGAGGGGGCGTATTGACTAAAAAAAACCTACATATTGGGTACAATGTACACTACACGGATGACAGGTGCATTGAAATCTCAAAATTCGCCACTATATAACTGACCCATGAAACCAAATACCACTTGTACCCCCCAGGCAATTGAAATTTAAAAGTATATTAATTAAAAAATAATATTACCTACTTCAACAGATTATAATTAAGATTACATTACATAATCCTGACAAAGAAACAATATAGTGAGTATTAAAACTTCTCAGTAAGTAATAGCTATAATATAATTATTATGCTCTTTTTTTCATTATATATATTGAATATATATTTTTTATTGTACTTTAGGTTCTGGGGTACATGTGCAGATCATGCAGGATTGTTGCATAGGTACATACGTGGCAATGTGGTTGCTGCCTCCATCCCCCTAGACTATTTTTTTCATTAGCTTAGAAAAGTTTCCTCATTGATAGAAGTGAGGGTAAGAACAGTGGCTCTAAAAGGGTGGCCTTTCAGAGCAGTAGCAGTAGCATCCTGGGGACTTGTCAGAAATACAAATTCCTCAGTCACAGGAAGCTCTTATGAAATGAAAAACTCTGCAGCAACTTGAGTTTTTAGCAAACTCTCCATGTAATTATAATTCATGCAAAAATTTGAAAATCACTGAATCTGATAATTGATACAAATATTTTCAGTCTCTATAGATATTTTGAATTCGATCATTTGTCTTTTCTTTAAGTGGAAGGATCACATCATTTTTAAAATAATCATATTAATTGCAAGCACAATATCCATAGTATTCCAAAATTTACTTATCTTCCAGATTTTCCTTGTTACCTGTCAGAACAATATTATCAAAATAACAATAATCTAATCAGTCACATATAGATAGATAGATGATAGATTAAAAATGAAGTGTGAAATAGAGAGGCTACATGGTTTGTAATCTCAATAATTGCACAGTTATTTTTATGTGACAAAATACTCACATGTAAATGGTATTATAATCACTGCATATCAAAATAAGAATAATCAAAAAGTTAAAAAAATAAAAAGTATGTAAGCTGAGCATTTATAATGTATGGCTGGCCCTGAAGTAATGTTTTCGGCTTTAAAAATGTTTGTTACATACACATATGTATATTTGCACACATCTGTCTCTCTCTCTCTCTCTCTCTCTCTCTCTCTCTATATATATATATATATATATATATATATATATATGTATGTATGTATATATATGTATATACACATACATATGAATAACTTATTCCAATAAATTTAAAAATTAATGAATTTGGTCTAGCTAAATAGAAGTGCATTTTAGAAATTGAAACAAAATTGTAAAAGAAACTCACAATCTTTGATTACCTGAATAATGCTGTGCTTTATATCCCTGTATGTTTATGTGTGTATGCACCTGTGCAGATCCAATCTCTGAAAAGTATAAGAATGTTTGCTTACAAATTGTGTTTCTTTAGCATTTAACATTATTACGTTTCTTTTCAAAAAAACAGTGTCCAGTTTTTTTTGACAATTTTTCCAAGTTTTTCTGTTTAAATGACCAATAGGATATTTAATATTTGTCTAACATAGAGAAGAAGCATAATAATTTTGACAAAAGTATGTTTCCATCTTTCATATAAAATTCTAAACCTGGTAGCACACTGACTTGAAGGGTGAGATATATGACATTTCTGTAGTAAGTCACGACATCTATGGTGCTGTCACAAGGCTAAATTCCTTTGTGTGTTTTGTAGGATACTGTTAAGTTCAGCAAAATACCATTTTGAAATGCTATTTTAAACATGACTCAGAATAAATAAAAAATTGTCAAAGAAATATTTTAAATTAACGCTTCTCATTTTACAATATAAAGCAATCAAATACATTGGTTTTCCTACATGAACACACCAGGTATCAGAGGAGTATTACTGAGGCAACGTGAATAGTATGACAGAAATTACTGACACAGCCACTATGGATACACAAAGCCATTCATAAGATATGTCATTGGCGTATTTTATCTGCTCCACTTAAGATAAATCCTATGTTCTTGAAAGAATGTCATATTTATAGTCTCAGGAACTGTCTTGTTAGTCATGTAGTTTAGTAAGAGTGCCAAAAATAGTTCAGACTTTCTTGACCTTCCCTATCTAGCATATAAACCTTAACCTGGAAGGAGCAGCTTTGAAGTCAGAGGGTAGTAACATATCTGTCTGATTTTGATCCTTAGTTTCTCTAACGAAGTTGCAAACACTTACTTGATACATTACACAAAATATTATTTTGTACACAATCATGAACAGTATAAATGACATTTAAACCCATCATATCTTGCCAAATATCACTTGTGCAGTTATAATACTTTTTTATTTTAGAAGAAACACATTGTCTTTCATAATTTTGTAAAATTAAAAATTGTGTAACACAACATGAGTTGCTTTATTTCTATGAGCTATGCAACATTTGATATTGCCTTTTTGAAGACACAAAAGCAGATATTGACATAAAGTATCAGGCATATCTTCTTAGAGAAAAGTTGTTAGTGCTTTTAAATATGAAGACAATGCTATAGCCATCAGCTGAGATCTGAGAAAAATTGTTTTTTAAGTGTATTTCTATATTCAAAAGACTTAAGTAAACTTAAATCTTTTGTGCCATTGTTTTTTTATGAACTGGCTTAGCTTAGGTATTTTAATTGCACATAAGTGATATTTTTTGGCATCTTACTTCTTTATAACCAATAAAATTACATTTAAAAATATTACTTTAAAATAATTGTTAACTAATATAAATATTTCAAATGCCTAGTAAGGTAGTAATTTATATATTCAAATATCTTTCCAAAAATATATGTACATAGATATAAATAATATTACATCATGCATAACATATGTAGTGACTAAATTTAAAAAAAAGAGGTATTAAGTATAAAATTCCATTATTCTACATTACACTATCCTATATGTTATAAAATTTAAGCAAATATGTCTTCAATTTATGTTATGTTATCTTCATAGTAAATTAATTTTTTCAATCACCATGAGTAAATCAAGACATAACTATTAATTTGGAATTCATTATACAATTAATTTTATCAGTGCAATTTTTAAGACACCTTCTATCTATAAAGTGTCTTAAGAAATTAGATTGGAAAATTACTATTATAACATTCTAAAAGCATAACAGTAGAACTATAAGACCTTAATTATTTATTACAAATCAAGTGACCTGACAAACTCGAAGTGTTTAATTAGCAATCTGTTTACCTGAGCATTTTCAGTAAGTTTTGTTTAGTTTATAAGAAGACTGACGGGGATTGCTTTTTGCTATGAAACAGCCAAGATGACCTCTAAGTTCTTTCCTAAATTCTGAAGAAGAAACAAATAAGATGGACAGGCTTGGTAAATTCTGATAATCAAGGGGCCACTGACATTTTTAGTGAAGAGGAACAGAAATTCTAAAGAGAATGTTTGGATAATCCTAATTAAGGTAAGCTTGGTGGTCTAAAATTATTACAACCGACTCCCCAGGGCCACAGACACAAGCCACAAATAAACTTAGATATTGAATAGTGAAAAGATGGTGAATACAGTTGGAACTGCAGAAGTAGAGTGAATAATTAACTTCAAATTGACTAAATTGTCAAAGCCTTAATTCTTAACCCTGAATCTAATTAAATTGCAGGTGATAATGGTTAACTTAAAAACAGATGCTTAATTAGCTATATAATACCATTTTATTAACAAGTAAAAACCATAATTATATTAATAACAGCATCTTTATAACACTTAATTAGTTGATATCCTAATGATAAGATTTGTTTTAACTTTATGAGGAAAAATTAATCATCTAAGTCTGCTTTAAAAAAATGAAACTAAGTTATGTTCTCCTGGGCATATGACAAAAATCTATTTCAATGTAGATGTTAGAGAGAAAATATCCACAGACAGTAAAACCCATGAAGTCAGTAAAATAGTTTTATTATTTTGTGATACTATTATATCTAAATTAATTTAGCTACATTGTTTTATAAATACATTCATTATGAAGACAGAGAGAGACAGACAGAGAGAGAGAGAGAGAGAGAGAGAGAGAGAGAGAGAGAGAGAGAGAGAGAGAGGAGAGAGAGACTATGTATATTAAATGTATAGAGAAAATGCAGATATTTCTGCTCTTTCATTCATGCAACTCTATATCTGCTCCTTTAAAGATACATCGGCACTTGAGACTTAAGATTGTTACTTTCTTGTTGAAATAAAGAATGAATGAAAAGTCAAGGACATTGATACTGAAAATTGTTTATTCCCAGTACATCTCATTAATGCTTCATTCCTAATAATTCTAAAAGCTCTTAAATTGTTTTCTATATTTTATAGCACATCTTTTATTAAAATGTGTAATTTTGTTATAATGGTTTTGATTTTAAACATTACATTTCCTCCTTTATATAAACTGCATATAATTGGGAACTTTGTTTTGTTCTTTAATATTCAATTACCTAGAAGAGTACATAGAACATAATATGCCTCAAATATTGTTGAATACATTTATTGATTAAAAACTTAAAAATTTAACAAAATGTATATTTAGTTTATCAGTCATATGGGTTTATTTAAGAATACACTAAATACATATTTCATTCTAACAGTTCTTTTGATTCAACTAAACTAAAGAGAGAATAAAGGGATTAAAAATGAAAGGGATTTGAGCCCTAAGGATGGAGAGAGGCTAAAGTAGATATTAACACCAATATTCAGAATTTGGAAAACAAGTACACTGATCTAGTAAATAAAGAAAATTGATACTTAACATGAATGCAAGCATATTTATCTCCTAAGAAATCTAGACATGTACAGGAATTAAAAGGTCCAGGTAAAACTTTAAAACATGGATGTATAGAAGGAGGTGAAAACAGGATGTCCGGTTAAGAATGCAATTAGAATCCCTATGCCCACTCAACTACCAAGCATACCTACACAGATTTCTGAAGATAGAAATTCAAAATTATTGCAAGCAAACACATTCTAAGACAAGAAATAGAAAGATTTCTCTCAGGTGAAACCATCCAGCCAAAAGGCTAAAACTTAAATCTACAAATAGTTGTAGTTTCCTTCTAATAGTTAAAAATGCCTAACCTAATTAACCTCAACTGAGACTAACTACTTGAAAAATTGTTTGGGTGTCTATGACGCTTACAGTATAGAAGTGATACAAAAATATGATTAGTTATTCAGGCTTCACTATGCATTTGAAGAAAAGCCAGAATTTGAAAAACAAACTTTTAAAAAATTAAGAAAATATTCTCCTGTGACACTTAGCGAGAACTTTTTAATCCATGAAACCAACATAAGAAGAAACATTCAGAGAATAAAAAGAGCTTATGAAAATGAAATAAAGAATGCAGTAAAAAAAAATTCAATGTGAAAATTAGAAAGTCAAGTTAAAGAAATCTGTACAACGTAGGGAATTTGATATAATTCAACATAATACAATTAAGTATACAAATAATATACAATTTGAAATATACAATGTATATACAAATAATATACAATTTGATATAATTCAATATAATACAATTATAATACAATATAATATTGAATATAATTCAATATAATACAACTAAGAATTCAATAATTTGATTCATTAAAGTCCAACATTTTACTAATAAGAATGTAGATGTTCCACTCATATTGTAAAAATGAGAAGAGAAATAGTATGAAACTAATAATTCAGAAAAATATCTCAAAGACAAGCCAAGACATAGCGTTGGAAAATTTCAGAATAAAGTAAATAAAGAGAGATTTCATATCTTTACAGAGACAACATAAAGGCAATGGAAGAATACTTGCAAAGGATTTGTAAATAAAACAGCATGACGCCCCTGAACTGAGAGACAACATTTCAAGATCATAAAACAATGCACTCAAAATTCTGAAGAAATTTGCTTCCAAGGGGAAGTCAAAAGAAAATTAAATTGATATCATTCTTGTGGTCTATAAAATAGAGAGCTATCTTCCAATAACTAGGCATGGATTCATGAAAAATACATAGAACACTAATAAATTAAGAAAAGCATTTACTCCAGGAAATAACAAAAGTTGTATAGGAAAAGACAAATCATAACATAGCTCTAAAAATGTTTTCATGCTCATAAACATGTACTTATAGTAATGAAAATCTTGAACACAGATTGCTTTAGCTAAAAGAGTACTGGAGCTGTATTGGAAAGCAGGGAGAAAGACATGCATATGAAAGAGAGAATATAACAAATGCAAGTGTGTGTTTTTACACTAGGAGGTAGAGAAAATGTAAATTTAAAAATGAAGAAAACAAATAATTAGGCCATTTCCACATACAAACTTATATTGTGAAAAAGGAAGGAAAATCTCGAGAGATTTCAATTTGTTGCCTGTTAGAACTGCAGGCCATGGCTTGTTTTGCTGGACTGGCCTAGGGGCTGCTTTTTTGTTGTAATCAAAAATAATTAGAATGTTTATATTATGTAATTAAGACTTCAGTAAAAATGATGGTAAAAATAACTGTAGCTCTAAATTCACTCTGTTTTGTTGGAAAAGAGAATGTTGATTGCCTTTTATTTTAATAACTATCACCTTGTAGGTTTCTTTCCTTTTCTAACTCTACCACTCAGTTTCTGGCATAGGCACTTGAGGTTTAATGTAATATTGTTACTGTTGTTTTGTCAGTTGCTTTCTGAAAGGCAAGATGTTCTAATTTTACAGCTGTGCAACTTATAAAATACTGCCATCTAATCCTTAATTGCCATATGAAGTAAAAAAAAAGGAAAAATGTTGAAATAAAGATTGGATCCATAATAATATTTTTATTTTCCCCTGGTGACCAAGGTGCTTGACTAAGCCTTCTCAATCATTTCTAACAACCACTGAATTATTTATATCATAACTCAGTATGATTCTTGGAAATGTACAGATAAAAAGAAGGGGAATGAACACAGGAAGAAATTAAGTTTTTAAAGGAATCTATGTACACCAGAAGTCAAATAAATATTAGCATTGATAAAAATTTCCACTGGGTGTGGTGGCTTAGACCTATAATCTCAGCACTTTAGGAGGCAGGCAGACTGAGCTCAGGAGTTTGCGACCAGCCTGGGCAAAATGGTGAGCCCTGCCCCCACCCCCCTTCCCCGTGTCTCTACTAAAATACAAAAAATTTCCTGATGTGGGGCATGCACCTATAGTCCCAGCTACTCAAGACGCTGAGGCAAGAGAATTGCTTGGACTCAGGAGGCAGAGGTTTCAGTGAGCCGAAATCATGCCACTGCACTCCAGCATGGGTGACAGAGTAAGACTCTATTTCAAAAAAAGAAAAGAAAATTCTATTGCTTATAATGATGTCGGAAATATTTTTGGAGATACACAGGCCTGAAGAAAGTTCATTTATCTGATTAGAACAGAGACAAAATTAAGAGTGACATCTCTTTTCTTACCAACCAGAATGAAGGATAATGAATTGCATTGAATACCCCAGTTCTTCATCCCTCACTGTACTGCCTTGTTTCTTTTGCTCTACTCTCTTTTCTGATTCTGGGCTTGATCATACAACTTGAGTGGTCAGCACAGTGAGGTGGAAATGACTGTCTATTCAAGCTTGAGGCCATAAGAAGATTTGAGTGCTTATGTTTGCTCTTTTATGCTTCTGTGGTTGTGATGTGATCATGGCAGGGCTAGATTGTTGGAAGATTGGAAGGCGAGAGACAGAGATGTGGAAGTTGAAACAAGGCTGGCTCCAATCATGAAAAGCCAGCTGACCCCAGCTACCAAGACCTACTGCTTGTGACCTCCAGAGCTGCACCCTCTGACATACTTGGACCTTCTTGAACCACAGCTAGGGCAGCCAAGCAGTGCAACATTGGAATGTGGGGAGCAAAGGAAGACTGGAGGTGACCCTGGGCAGCAAGGCCCTAGGGTTCACAGGTACCTTGAACCCCTCTTCTATCAAAGCCCTAGCACTCTGGATCTGTTCTGGGCATGACAGTCTTGAATATCTCTGAAATGCCTTTGCAGTCATTCTCTCATGGTGTTGATGAACAATACTTGACTTCTTTATGTTCATGGTAAGAGCTGTCCTGAAGTAAACTTCAATTACACTGAGGCAAGGGCAAAGATGTCAAACGTGCTGGAACTAGAGCGCCTGCCAGGGATTATGTTTCAATTCCTTCCAGGAGAATTGACAGCAGGAGTAAAATGGCTTCAGCAAAGAGAATACTGAGTAGACAGCCAGAATGCCAGAAGTGTAAGGCAATTCATAAGGAGCCTGGCAGATCCCAGACAAGATGAGCTTCAGAAGTGCTAAGGGCAATGACCTCAGTGGGAAAACAGCAACTGCAAATACTTACATGCATTGAGTTTTTGAAAAACTTGTTTAGCTGAAGTCACTGCCTTGGGTGGAGAATGCTGGATGGCTTCCCTGGGCTCCTGGTTTCACCTGGGCAAGGGGAGCACAGAAAACATTGCATCTCACTTCTCTTTTCTGGATATTATAAAATTTTAAGTTTAAATTTTGATGTTTAATTATCCTCCAAAATGTCTGATAAAAGATTAACCTCTTTTCAATGTTAGATAAATTTGGAGGATTAGATGAACCAAGGAAGCTGGGCAAAATCTGCATTGCTTTGGAGATGCCCTGGTTTTATGCAGAAGCCATGTTTGATTCATCATTCTCCCTAATGTGAAATTTTTAGGGTGTTCTTATTTTTTTCTTGTTCATGCATTACACTTTTGATAATACTTAATTACATGATTTCCATTTCTAGACATAAAATCAGTGGAATCGCTCAAGTCCTATTTTTGAGTTAATTTCCAAAAATGTTATGGTAATTGCCATTTCTAGGAACCTATTAATGCAATTTCCACTATCATTGTGAATTACCATATTTAACAAAGTTTTAGGTGTCAGAGGTATGAAGATAATGTTTTTTTTCTTTCTTCTTTCTCTTTTATCTCTTCTTTCTCCATCTCTCCTTCTTTCTCTTCTTCCTTTACTCCCTCCCTCTGTTCCTTCTCTCATTGGTTTTCTTTCTTTCTCTTAATCCACCCCTCCAATTTGTTGTTTAAAGATTAGTAAGCCAGAATGGACTATCATAACACTTTCAGATATTTGTATATATTATTCTGTATTTTTACTTTTCATTTATTTTCTCTGTTCTCTATTTTGGTTTCATGTGATTTCTTAACTTTAATGTTTTGTTATTCATTTACAAGTCCTCTATATCTAGGATATATAAACTCATGCTTATTTATTGTACCTATTTCTACAGTTGCTCTTATCTTTTAATATTTTTATGTATTACTGTGCAATGTGTTAAATGTTCATATTGTCAAATATATCAAATGTTACCTTTGCTGAAAACACTTTACATATTTATGGATCATGTAATATCTTATCATCTAAATTAAAGTAAAAATGAATATTAAAAGAAGACAAGGGGCGGGCGCGGTGGCTCAGGCCTGTAATCCCAGCACTTTGGGAGGCCGAGGCGGGTGGATCACGAGGTCAAGAGATTGAGACCATCCTGGTCAACATGGTGAAACACCGTCTCTACTAAAAATGCAAAAAATTATCTGGGCATGGTGGTGCATGCCTGTAATTCCAGCTACTCAGGAGGCTGAGGCAGGAGAATTGCCTGAACCCAGGAGGTGGAGGTTGCGGTGAGCTGAGATCGCGCCATTGCACTCCAGCCTGGGTAACGAGAGTGAAACTCCGTCTCAAAATAAAATAAAATAAAATAAAAAAGATGAAGACAAGCATTCAATAAAAAATGAATTACCTACTTCAGAAAAACCGAAGAAGCAGTGAATAAAGAATACAATAAAGTAAGACATATTTTTGTAGCTTCAAATGGAAAATGGGTGCAAATTTAAAAGAAGTGAATAATTTTCAGCAATGAAATCAGAAGGGATCTCAAAGTGCACTAGACATGAAGTAGGATGCTTAAGCAGTACCATCTTGTGATCTAAGCAAGAGGGGCTCAATTCTTAGATCAAGGCTTTAGAGATCCTAACCATGATCCATCTTTCCTGCAGCTGTTGCACAGAGGGGATAAGCTCACACAGAGTCTTAACCCCTTTTCCAAAATATAATCTGGGACCTTGGCATCCCCACCCAATTGGCTAAACTTTCTCCCTGGTCCTCTACCTTGTCTTTCTGAGAACCTCATTGGTGTTCACATTCAGAGGCCAAAGTAGTGATGGAAGAGGGTGTAGATCGAGCCTGGCTATGTGGCCGTTGCCTGAATGTTTGTCCACAAGGCCAAAGAACAGATGGAGCGAAGCATGAGAAATAAAGACTGCACTGGATGTGAACTGGTGCAGGACAGTTTTTTGGATGTCTTCGAACCAATTCAGTCATTCCTCCTTTCTTCTCTGTGGTCTCCTTTATGTTTAAAATAGTTGTAAGCAGAAACTAACATAGGGCAGGGGACGATCATCTAGGATATTATTGCAAATATAGGAGCAAATTTATATGAACTAAAGCAGAAATAATTGTAAAAGAAAATGGCAGACTTTGATGCATTTAGAAAGTGTCTCACCAGCTCTGTAATGGGAATATGAAAAAAAATGACATGATTTAGACGTTTGTTTGAGCAACTGGAGAAATTATCATGACATCAAATAATATTGAGGATAAATACCAAAGAGATTAAAAGTGTAGAGCTAATCTTTATGTATGTATCTGCATGTCTATATCCTGTCTGGCTTGAGAAATTACAGGTGGCTTATGAGGCTGAGGATAGACAAATACGGACTCCTAGAGGGTAATTTTCTTTGCCTGTAAATGAGTTTAGCACCTGGTTCAATAGGTTCAAAGCAGCATAATAATTATTATTTTTTAAAGATGAAGCCTGATTCTGGTCTGTGGAGGCTTCCCATATCTAACAAGACCAGGAGTCTTATTGGTAGGTTCAGGTTTTATGAAGCTGAATAGATATTTCCCATACTCATGGCCTTATAAATACTTTAATTATTGTGAGGATAAAAAACATGCTCTAACAAAATATTGGTCATGGTGAAATCAGACCACACATACTTGGTCCAAGCTGTGGGACAATGTCACTCAAAAGGATTGTTGTCACTCTACTCGTTCCCTTCATCTTTTTTGTGTTTCTGCTACTTTTTTGCACATATATCTTCAACTTTCTTTTGTGTGTGGTTCTTTTTTCTGCACCAAAGTTTCCAGTTTTTATGTCGTATTTACTCTCCCTTATTTTGATTGCAGTCATTAAAAAGAAATCTTGAAATTTAGATAAGCTGACTTTACATTTTCAAATGGGGAAACTAAATGGTCATTGAGATTTTATAAAAAGATTTCTAGGTAAAAATATATGTAAAAAAGTGTATCTCAGAAAACTAGGCTATTTTGTGTATTATCCTGATTCTCTAGGGAGATAAATTTAAGAGAGGAAGGCTTCTAGTTGCCCATTTCAGCTCTGTAGATTACTAGCTTCCAACAATGAATTCTCACCTGTAAAACAGATACACTGATGGTATCTTCTCACAGGGTTATTATATAGATAACTGACATAATTTATATAATGTGTATTTATATTCCCTAACATTCAATAATGTTACCTTATGATGTTACTTTTGTCATTGTTATTATTCCCTTTTCTAGACTTTGAATGTGTTGAAGTCCCACAATGAGTGGCAAATACTGTGTTTTCAATATCTACTTCTTTAAAGTTTAACCATACAGAATTAGGTCATAAGTTGACTTTCTCTTTTTTCGCTTTTAAGACTGAAGAAAACTGATATCCAAAGAAAATTTCAATTGAATTTGAAGGAATGCTATTTTCAATATGCAGTAATACTTTTCAAAGTGATAGAGAATTTGTGTAATGTTCTCATATTTACACCATCATCTCTTAACAAGATCAAGTCAAAAACTAAATGTTCTCCCTCTTTTAGTGTTTGTTCCATCATTTTCTTTCCTTAAATTATTTTTCATGCTATATTTTGGCAAATATGATTGGAAAGTTATAAAAAAAATTTTTGCCATCTTATTTGAGAGTTAAAGGTTTCTTATTTTTGTGTCTTCCATGAATGTTATGAGAAACCGTAATATACAGAGCTGAATTCAGATATATCATTTAGAGAATACTTTACTTTGTTTTTAATTTTATCTTAATTTATGATAAAATAGTATTAATATAAGTATTTTGGCCTAATCAACATATACATTTTACCATTAAACAATTATATTGAAGTTATTAAATATGAACTGTATTCCATGTATATAACATTTATCTTAGAAATATTAATTTCTTAACCATATATCAAAATTTATATTTTCTCATGCCTTTAATTTTATCTAATATATATGTGCTCATTCCTAGTCCTCCAAATTATAGAAATAACATTTACAGTGTAGCAGAATTTTAAAACTAGAATATTCCGTATTAAATGTTACAAATATTCAAAAGTGCATTTTTAATTAAAGATGACTACGTATTTATGAACGACGTGACACCCAGTTACTTATGATCTTTTCATTCCTCAGGATAATTGTTTGTTTATTTTATTGTTTTTGCTACTCAGTGCCCATGACGTCAGAGTAAGTTGTTGTCCGTATCTGGATAGCTCTCATTTACAAAAATGCTCTTCCAACTTTTGGTTACTTTAGATAAAATCTAAATAGTAAATAATGGAAAGTTCTTACTATGTATTTCTTATTATGTAATGCTATTTCAATTATAGAGTTAAATATATAGAAATATACCTGAAATGCAAAAAAAAAAAAAAAAATGCACAGAAACTGCACAGGATTAAAAATAATAAAAAGTTACTACTCAGGTCTTTTAAATTTTAATTAGGTACATAGGATAGTTCCATAATTCCATTATGTTCACCCTTTTAAGACTCCAAAATGTTTTTGTAAATCAGAATATTTTGACTGCTTAAAATTTTGATGATTGCATATATACTATTGATTTCGAAGGCCGGGGGGTAAAGGAAAGAAATATATGGAAAATATTCATATGACTCTGACTTCATGTGAATTCCATGAGGAACCAATTCAAACTTTCAGCATAATTAGAAGCTGTTCAAATTAACCAGACATTTCCCCCTATTTCCAGATCGCGTTCAGTAAGTCCAAATACTTTCATAAAGACCGATACATTGAAACCATGACACATATGGTTTTATCAGAGCATATTCTCTTTTCTAACTGAAAATAACCTCCTTCTGAGAATAAAAATCTGAAAAGAAATTCCATTCTTGATTATCTGCAAAAGCTACAAAAGCACTTATGGGCCTATTCAGCCATCAGCTCGGTAGAATTTTAGGGAAGTCCATTCCTGAAATGTGTCTTTATTTCCTGATGTGCTTATTGCCAATGTTATTTTAGCTGTTAGAGTATCTTAAAAACATAAAAGCAGTTGGCTAGATATTCTAAAGATGATGGCAGTAGCCTGCAGCTTACATAAACCCTATAGGGTTCGTGGACATAGTTGCAATAAAGCAGAACGTTGAAAACACAGCTTATATAAAACTTAATACACTCAGCCCGGAAGATACTTTTAAACACTTGCTAAAATTACTTTACAAGCAGGCATGTTCACTATAAAATCATGGGAATGGAGAAATAAACCAGGGGTATAGAATAAAAAGCAAGAAATTTGCCCAAACAGCTCATTTAAGCAGCTAAATAACCACTAGGGTTATCTTGGTACAATTCAAACTTTCTTTACATGAAGATCTCATTTACAGCTATGTGTTGTAGATAATTATCTTATTTAAGGTTGTTAACAAAACTTTCATGTTTGTTTAATATCCTAAATGAGTCTTTGACCTATTTGCTTTTCAGATATGTGTGCTTGTGAGTGTGTGTTTTTGCTCTATTTTAAGTAACATTAGATTACAGGCTACACTTACAATCACATATGAGTATACTCATTAGTAGTTAATTTTATATAAGACACAAGATTTATTATTGACCACACATTATTATTCGGAGGGGAAATGTTTTCAAAGCTGATTAATAGAATTTTGTTGTTTGTGGTTAGTTAATTCATGTAAGGTATAAAATCTAGATTTGCTTGGAACTAAACTGCATAAGTGTTCTTTCACTGAATTGCTGCTTTCTAATCATTTTTTTTAATAAAATAAGGACAATTGGAGGGAACAATAGCTCAACAGGAATGTGAACACATACGGCCTGACCAGTAGAGCATCTTAGTCACAGGATGTATCTCTGGGGACAGTGATAGGATGAAGGGCCAGTGAATTCTCCTGCTAAACCTGTTCTTACGTCTTCCTCAATGAAGCCTGTTCTCTACAGCATTTAGTGTAACATTGTAGAATTTACACTGAAGCTGTTACTTGACAAGTAATGGCCATGAAAAGTCCCAGCTTGTCCAGTAAGCTGAAAATACAAAAAATGAGTGTGTGTGTATGTATATATATACATACACACACACTCTATATATATATATACATAAACACACACACACATAATTTTTAAACAGGAATATGTTTTACTATCCCTCATAAATGGTTAATTATATTCTTTCCTATGGAAATACTGATCATTGTGTCTGAAAATACAATAAAAATCATAGCATTCATTTCTGGTCTTCCACTTCCTATTAGCATGTGGGAAGTATAACCAAGTCCAAACTCATTCTGCTCACCTCATGACAGCGAATAAGTCATGAGAGAATGAGTTGGAGCAAGGAAAATGACTTTATTTCATAAAGCCTGCAAACTGAAAAGATGGCAGACTAATGTCCTAAAAAAAATCTTAAATCAGTACAAATTTCAAGCTCGTTTTATGTTCAGGGTAGGGGGAAGAGAAAAGGATAGGGACCAAAGGGTGACTGATGACCACAGATATCTGGGTGTCAGTGAGGGTTTGAGGAGGCTGTGAAACCTCTCTGTCCTTGGTTAGGTCACAACGCCCCTGCATATCCTTACACTAACATTGCTGCTTGTGTGTATACCTGCATTATTTCCTCTGTGATTAGTTTTGGGAAGGGACTATTGTGATTCTTCCTTTAAAGTTAAATTATAAACTAACTTCCTCCCATTGTTAGCTTGACAAACCTGCAGAGATAAGCAAAAGCAATTAACCTAAAAGATAGCACCATGGACAGGGACCGTTAGGCGCAAAATGGAGTTAGTCATGCTAGGCCTCTTTTCACTGTTAGAAAAGCAACGAGGGAACGCTGTATCCTTTCTAACAAAAATAAGCTCTGTTGTCTAAGCATTTTTTCAAATGTCTACCAGATGACTGAGATTGCAAGGCCCTCTAGTGAAATGAAATTCTTCAACTAGTGAGAGTGATGAGTCTATGACATAGGGTGGAGACACAGGACAAATGAACTGTCTTAATTAAGGCAGAACTACGGGAAGAAGAGATGTGCACAGTAAAAGTAGGTTCAAAAACAGTGGAAATTTTAACCAGTTCTTAAAGATGTGGGCTAGCATGATAACTTAGAATCCCAGGAACCTTTAAAAAAAGGAAAGTCTGTAATTACTCTACAGCTTATTACCATAATCCTCTGACAAGCGTTCACAATGAGTTTTATGGTAGAGCAAGAAACCTGAGAGAAGGAAAAGAACCTCTATAGTGCAGACATGCAGGGTTTTCCAAGGCAGAGCAGCTGAACCTAAAGAAAACTCTCTGTCCCCTGGATCCTGAAGAATAAGTTCATGATCACGGTTGACTGCCACAGGGATATATTAAACACTGCTCTGATACAAGGTACAAGCTGCTGAAGGAGGGACAGGAAACCTGTTCACATCCAGGATTCTGCACTAACGTAAGGCAGAACACCTTTCCAGGCAGTGGGCAGCGGGCAGGCGGGTGGGGGGAAGCAGAAAACACCTAGCCCTAGGCCTTGCATTGAGTAGGAGAAATAGACTGACTGGCCTACAAGGAGACTGCAAAGCTTCACACCTGAGGTTTAGGCATGCAAGTGCTGCCTAAGACTAAGGCTGGAGAAGGAGCACTGAACAACTCCCCTACCCAAATTACAAGCCTGTCTCAGTAAATGCACACACACATACACACACACATACACACACAAAAAAAACTACAGAACATTATCTCTCATGTAGATACACACAGAAATTTGTAACATATTAGCAAATGTAATACAACAGTATTTAAAATAATAATATTCCATTATCAAGTTAGAATTATCCAGGAATGTATGATTGGCTTACCATATGACAATTAATGTAATTTATCAAACCAACAGATTGAGTATAAAGTAATTTGATTTTTAAAATAGGTGCAAAGACAGACCTAGCGTGATGGCGCATACCTGTAATCCCAGCACTTTGGGAGGGTGAGGTGGGTGGACCACTTGAGGTCAGGAGTTAGAGACCAGCCTGGCCTACTTGGTGAATCACCATCTCTACTAAAAATATAAAAATTATCTGGGCATGTTGGCACATGCCTGTAATCCCAGCTACTTGGGAGGCTGGGGCAGGAGAATTGCTTGATCCCAGAAGGCAGAGGCTGCAGTTAGCCGAGATTCTGCCACTGTACTCCAGCCCAGGTTACAGAGTGAGACTCCATCTCAAAATATAATAATTACAGGTGCAGAGGAATCATTTAAAAAATACAGTGATCATCTTATTTTAAAAATCTCAAAATACTAGGAAATGGGAGAGGGTGAGAGCAACAAAAAATCCTCATATTTGTAATGAGTATTTACAAAAAAGCTACAAAGCATCATTTTTTTTTCATTGACTAATATAAGGAAAAATACAAGGATATTCTTTCTCACTAGTTTCTCATACAGCATTGTACTGGAAACGTTGGGCAGAGTAATAAGACAAGAGCAAAATATAAACCATATTGATTTTAACTGAAAAGTCAATCTCTCTTGGCAAGTATCTTAATCGTACACATAGAAAATTCTAACAAATCTCTAAAACAGCTTGGCAGTATTTTATGAGATTTAATATGCAATGCAATTGTCATATGACCCAGTAATTACACTCTTAGATATTCAGCCATGACAAATAAAACCTGTGTTCTCACAAAAATCTTTAGAGAAAAGGTCACTTAAGCACACATCATCTTTATTCATAATAATCACAAACTGGAAACCACCCAGATGTCCTTTATTTGATAAATGGCTCAGCGAACTGTGGTTCATCCATGCCATGAAATATTATTCACCAGTAAAAATGAGCCAACTATTGATACGGAAAACTTGGATCTCCAGAGAACTATACTAGGTAGAAAAAACAACCCCAAAAGGTTATATAGAAAAACTAATCCCTAGATATTGTATAATATATAATTCCATATATATAGCATTATTGAAATGACAAAATCATTTAAGCGAAGAACTGACTAGGGGGTGACAGATCAGTGAGGGATGAGAAGGAAGAGGGATCTCTATGAAATTATTCTGTATCTTGATTACATCAGTGTCAATACCCTGACACTGAGAGAGCATGAAAATTTTACAAGCTGTTACTATTAGGGAAAAACTAAGTAAAGAGCAAAAGATGTCTCTGGTATTTATTTCTTAAAACTGCATCAATCGACAATTATCTCAAATGCACTTACACCTCAATTATCTAAAATTAAACATTTCAAAATAATGAATGTCACATAATTTCAAAATTTTGTAGAAATTATTATCACTTTTTTCAAACTTTTCAGAGTGCTCATTCTCTAGATGTCATGTTTTCTTTCTAAACAATGGTTGTTATTATGGTTTATCCTATCACATTTTCTACTCCTATAATGTTGCTCCTATTGCTCCTATCATTTAATTAAATGCAATTCATCCACTTCTCTAAAGGTACATTTGTGTGTTATCTATATCTGTGAGTATCCTGCTCCCAAATTTCAGATATGTCAATGTGTCTTTCTTTAATTTTCGCTCAAATTTTTTTTTTTAACATTTGCTCCAAGACTTTTTTCAAAGTCTTTTTGGCATAAATATTGAATAGAGGTCTTGAGCTATTGGGAATAAAGAATAGCCATTAAAATGGGGGCAGAATAAACACGCCTTCATTAAATTCATTTGTGTAAATAATTTAGTTATCTAGAACTGAGTGTGCTTCTACTTTATATCATCAAACATCAAATTTAAAAGAAAAAGAAAAGTTCCCCTCTTGTGTCCGGATATAATTGTTGTTTAGTTCCCACTCGTTCCTGAAAGCATCTGGTGTTTGGTTTTCTGCTGCTGCATTCGTTTGTTTAGGTTAATGGCCTCCAGCTCCAACCATGTTGCTGCAGAGGACATACTCTCATTCTCTTTATGGCTGCGTAATATTTTATGCTATATCTGTACCAGATTTTCTTTATCCAGTTTACCACTGATGATCATTTAGTTTGATTCTGTGTCTTTGCCATTGTGAATAGTGCTGCAGTGAACATTTGCATGTGTGTGTCTTTATGGTAGAATGATTTATATTCCTTTGGGTACATACCTAATAGTGGGATTGCAGACCTCAGGGTAGAGGGTGGAGGGTGGGAAGATGATGAGGATTAAAAACTACCCTTTTGGTACTATGCATATTACATAGGTTACCAAATAATCTGCACACCAAACCCCCATGACATGTAGTTGACCTATATTACAAACCTGCACATGTACCTCAAACCTAAAATAAAAGTTAAAAAAAATTTGGATTCCCCTGGCAATATAGTGAAGAATGGATCCCTTGTTTCAAAAATCACTCATTTGAAAACAATTTTTCTATGATTTTCAATGTTAAAACATAGTGTATATATCTATAATCAAAATTACTCCATTAACAGCCTACAGATTCATTAAATTATAAAAATAGTTGAAGTTTAGTAATTGAGAATAGTTCTTAATGTCAATAACTTTAATAGTTCTCTCTATATTATACATACACATACATATGCATACACATATAATTTATGTACTGAAAATATTGGTCAAACTATTTTAAGAATAAAGAAGATAAAAGAAACTTATTCCCTTACCTTTCCTAAAGCAGTGTTTTTCTACATGTGCTTGAAGCTAACTTGTAGTGGATTTGGTATGAAAAATTACATCTTAAATATTTTCAGGATTTTCTCTAATCTCATAAACTTGGAAATAGAAATTGGATAGTAATCAATATTCTGAAATACCACCCTTGTTTTGAAAAAGAGAGGACATTTATTATATACCAGGTCTCCCTGTATTTCCAACTAAATGAAAACAAAAAGAAGATTAAAAAATCAAAGTAATGTTTAATTGCTTTAGGAATATATATCCAATCATATTTTAGCACCACTGCCAGCATCATTTGAAAAAGAAGATTCTGGATTCTCATTATGTTTATTTTTCTTAAATGCTATCTAAATTTTGGCCAGTTACTTAAAAGCTATAAACTAATGGTAAGTCTTGTTTCACAGTAGTAGCAGTGATTGAAGGTCATACTGTGATGAATTACCTATCACAGTTGGTGGGAAGAGAGGCTGGAGGTGAACAGACATGTTAGTCTCTTACTTTGGATCATATGCTCCATAGATATTCAGACATTTCAGGGAATAAATTTGCCAAGTTTTCTGGTCTATATATACATATCACATAGGAGAAAAAATTTTGAATAAACATATTTTAGTTAGATATTCTACTGAAACTCTTTTCTGCTTATCTATTTTCATATGAATATATTATATATGCATTATAGGATATGAGATAGTCTTTAAAATTTTTCTCCTTCAGGATACTGAAATGTGGGCAGACATAAAGTGTATCATTTCTGGGAAGAAATTTTAATATTCAACATTGTGTTAATCAGTTTTCATTTCTTCTAACATGGAGACTGATGGATCCCAAATCGTGGATCTCTGGCTGCCTACATTCATGAATGCAGTTGGCAAAAAAAGCGAATACACTGTCTAAATTCTGAATAAAAAGGTAGCACAAAAAATAAATCTGTATTGTTCCAGCCACTGAGATTTGGAGATTATTTGCTACTGGAGCATTAACTAGGTTATCACAGTGGCTTCTATGGAAGATTCCATGCTATGCTACAAAGAGAAGTCAAAAAATATTATGACCTTGGCTCTGTTCTCAATTAGTACTATGCTTCTCTCTCAGAGTAAAATGCTAACAAATCTCTCATTTTATATTTATAAAATTATTTTCATATATGCTTTTTAAACACATATAGGCCCTAACTACTTGTGATGAGTAGTTAGATATACCCTTTTGAAATCAATAAAATAATTTTAAAAATCACTTGACTCATGATCTTACACTTTTGAGAGTAAATGAAATACATACCCATTCTATCACTAATACACTTCAAATGGTGAGGAGAAAAATAAACACTGATAGTTCTAGGAAGTCCAACATATCCCCTATATCTATGAGTCTTTATGCACTTGCTAGTATTTTGCTAGTAAGGTTGTCTGCATTGTGTTTGGAAAACATTAGAAAAAAGTCTTTGGGCTTCAGATTACCACAATAGCCATTGCAGACTGTTAGCCAAAACAGGAGCCAGAGTAGACATAAATCATGAGAACTATTTCCAGTTTCGCTCTGACATATAAGGAACTTGGAAGTTCTTACTCTCATCCTCAAGACCAAAATAAATTAATAAATAAATAAAGTAGGCAAACTAGAAAACAACTTTTTTTTTTTCATTCATTCACAGCCTTAAGTTGTAGCATAAACCACTACTCCATAATCTGGAGAGACAGGCAACCAAGCTCTGCCTATCTGCAGGAAAAACGGCGGGGGTGTGAAGTACTGGGAGAAGTACTTAAATAGAAATTTTGATGATTTTCTGGAATCTGAGTGTGGATTACAAGGTGTATCAGCATGCAAGAAAAATCACGCGATAAAGATTCAATGGAAGCACCAGAATCAGACCAGAATATGGTACAGAAGTTGGAGTTATCAGACCGAGAATTTAAAATCACTATGATCGATGTTAAGGATGGACTTGCTAAATTGGACCACTAATAAGAATAGATTATTAATGGAAGCAGATACCTGAAAATTTTAACAAAGAATAAAAAGGCAATGCTAGAATTTTAAAAAATACACTGCAAGTCCAAAATTCCTTCAATAGTTTCATCAACAGACCTAACAAGCCAAGGAAAGAAGTTAGTGAGTCTCAATATAGGTCACTAGAAACTCTGCAAACTGAAATGTGATGATAACAAAATGTGATGAAAACAGACCATTCAAAAACTGTACAGCAATATCGAAAGATGTAAGTATATGCATAATTTGAATATCAGAAAAAGAGAGGATGGAGCAGAAGATGTATTTGATGTAGTAATAGCCAAGAACTTTGCAAAATTAATGACACACAGTAAACCACTTATTCATGAATCTCAGAGAACACCAAAACCTTGGCAGCTGTAATGAATAGAAAGTCCCACATCAATGTTGCCTTAACCTTCATGAGAGTGACTATTGCTACAATGGGAGCAATCTTTTAAAGAAGAGACATGCCACTCCCCAAGGAGGTAGTAGGAAAAGATACCATACTAAGCTAGTGAGAGTCCCTAAGTTAATCATTTTTAAGTTTACTAAATATCTTCTTTCTTATGTCACAAATATGGTACAAGAAGAACTGGTTACGGTAATTAACTAATTTAAAATAAAGTTTATGGGAAGCCATTTTTTTGAACTAGGCCCTAGTAGATGAAACCAAACCAGAAGAAAGTCATTTGTGCTGGGAGCCACGTAATCAAACTGAATTTTAAAACAGACCAATTTTCCAAAAAACTGGAGACTCACAGCAACTGATCTAAAGGAGCCCAGTTAACTTGAGTCAGCATGAAGAAAGAAGTTCCCTCTTGCCTTAACTCTATAGGAAAATAACTTTAAAATGGCCAATTCGCTTTTTGCTACTTATTTCTGTTTTCTTCAGCACTTTTCTGTCTACAAAGCCACCTCAATTCAATGAAACACCCTCCTATTTCATAGACGGGATGATGCCTGCACCCCGAATCACTAATAAAAGCCAATTGGATCTTTAAGCATAATTTGCCACAATTTTGGTTTTTGACACCAGTTAGGATTGCAACCTCACAAACTTGGAAAATATATGATACTTTATTCACTCAGTAATTGGGGCGGGTCACTTATCGATTTATTTCTCCCTTAAAGGTAGTTTTATTTCAAAGACTTCCTATTCCTGCAGGAACTTTGTCAGTATCATTCAATTACATCTTAGCCAGTTTCTCCAAATTTTATTTTTTTTAATGAGCATGGTATTCATCCATTCTCTCATGGAAGGTTTCTGGCTCCTGCTTAGCCAGGGGGAGGCTTCACTTAGCAACCTCCTCCCTCATCCCCACCATCACCCATCCATAAAAAACGCACGAACGTCAGCACACTTGCCATAGACTTATTAACTTATTTTAAGGTTCAATAATAAGAAGACAAGCATTTTATGTAACCATTACTGAAAAAAGTTGCTCCTCCAGGTAAATTTCATTTAAGTTTTTACAGATAAGCAGCTGAGATCTAATTTTGATTTATGAAAAAATGAAATAAAAAACCCTGCCTCATTAGGTGACCCCAAATCTTGACTAAGTTGCAGTCCATTGATTTATCTCCTCAAAACAAACAAGCAAGCAAAAGAAAAGTTCTTGTCAATCAGTTTTAGCTCCTTTATGTGAACTAAAAGGAATTATACATTTTAAGAAATGAAAAAGCCTTTATTGTTGGTGATGTTACTTATAAAATTATCTTTCAAGATTTCTAAAAGCCTTCATTGTAAGAATCTTTTTCAAAATAGACTGTGGCTCCCTAACCATGGTAGAAAAAGTGAGAAAACACTTAAATTTTTAAACATGTCAACAGATTACATTTATGGTAGCCTTTATATAACACTGTGTGAGTCAAGATCTTGTTAAGCATTTCTCAGCTTATTCTCTAGAGTGTACTCGCCAAAGTCTGATCTCATGGAAAGGTAAATATAACTGAAGTATTTGGAGAGTTGAAGGGAAATCTCTTCCCTGAAGGAGCATTTAGTGTGTTTTTAGTCATAAATGCCAAAGGACAGGGCCCTAAGTTCTTGTCTCAATTTCCTGAAAGTGTTCTGAATTTGAACTCCATTATTTTTATTTTCTACCCAGTCATGAAATGAGAGATGGCTAGTGACCTGTCCTTCCAGTATCTGTTTTTTGAACATAGCTGTAACTACTCTGCTTAGTAACACTATATATAGTAAGCCATATATAGTTTCTCATTAAAGTCACTTGCAGGTATCTTCTAATATTTTAAGTTCCTAAACTTTCTTAAGTTTGTGTCACATTTGTCCATGCTTAAGGAGTTCCTAACTGAAAGGTAGTTCCAGGTACGGTAGATGTCATGTGGCAGATTCTCCTCAGATTAATTGTTTTCTAGTATTACCTGGTATGCCACGCAGACCTTTACTTTCAGATCTTGGACAAAATTGGCAAATCATTCTTTTCAACATCATGCCTCTAGAAATACTATCTGTGATGTGGCTAAGATATGTCATGGACAGACTCCAGTATCATATTCCCAGATTGGTTAATTCAATAAATATTTTCTAAGCAATTATACTAGCTGCTACCACTTTAGTCTTCAGATTACAAAGGTAAGGACTATGATCCACTAGGCTCAGGAACTGCAAACAGATACATTAATTGATAAACAGAAAGGAATTTCCTGCTACAGGATACTAATATTTGAACTCCAAATAGTGGATACATACATTACTTTATGAAGATACCAGAAGGAATATGGAGAACACGAAAATGCTGTCTTACTTCTCACAGAAGTGGAAAGCGAGTTCTTAATTTTTGGGGGTCTGCCATGAGTCCTTAATTAAATGATTATACCTAGTAATGTGGCTAATGGAATATGATGATTTCTCAGAATCATACTAATTCATGGCTCCATAAATAAGCACTAACACACAAACACACCCACATACTGTACTCATAAATTCTAAAGCACTAAAGAACTGATTTTAAAAGTAACCAACACAGATGCACAAATATTATCTTAAAAGTAGATTATCGTAGATCACAGGTGACCACTCCAGCCTCTGTTAGCACAAAAGCCATTTAGAATTAATTCCATCAGAATCCATATTAATGTTTACTCTGCCATGTAATCTATTATATATATTTTGAGATTGCTATGCAGTCATACGTATTTCTATTAAACCAGCTTATTATCTCCAGAAATGTTATATCTGTTTACTTTTCCTCTCCAATATTCTCATCTTCATGACCACTTTGTTCTTCTACTTCCATAAACTAATCCTGCCTTTATTCTAAAGGCTATGACCTGGATATTCTGGTGTTGAATTAAATGTTTACATCTTCTTGCCTTAGGTATTATGTTACTTTCTCCTGAGGTCCCAGCTCCCATTACAGCTTACTCAAATGCAAACTGCAAAATAATCTACATGTAGCATAAGAGAAGGCATCATTATTATTATGTTTGATTTTCCTTCTTTCTAATGATTCAAAAAAATATGTCATCTTCTGAGGCTCATATTTCTGGCTTTATCCATGTCTGTCTATTTTTTCTAATGTATTTTGTCTTACAAGATGCTTAAAGGTGAGATCAGTCTTGACTCATTTTCATTGCCCTCTAAAAAAACCCGAAATTTTCCAACAATTTATGAACAATATGTCTGCAAAAAACACTAGGTGAACATACAACATTTCATGAATCAAATCTGGACAAATATACAAAACACCCTTCAAACACTACCAACTACTTGAGTTACCACCTGTCTTATGAGACATACTTTTCCATGTTTGGCATATAACTATCTATTTGCATATAAACTTCCACCGACCATTTCACAGTACGTCAAAAGCTGCAACTATTTCAATGTCCACTTCTATGAGCAAACTTCAGGTCTATTCTGATGATGTGACATATTTATTGTAGTGTTGTTGCCTTTCTTACCATTAGACATATGCAATCCTGTGCTACTTTCTTTAATATTATTATTATTTAAAATATATATCTAAGAAAGTTTTTGAGTGTCATATCTTTATTTTCAATTTTTTCATAAGCCCTGTAGTTTGTATTATTTGAATTTACATAATACAATTACATAGCAATATGTAAGAATACATGTACTGCGTTGTAGCAGAAATGATTGTATCTCCATTGGCAAAATTTTCTAATAAATGGAGCTACTATACTAAGATGTTCTGGAGGGAAAAGTTATACTACCACATGTTTCTAACATTCAGTCTCATGTCGGAAATGTATGTTAAATTAAAATCATCACCTTTTCCTCTGTGTCAACTATCTCCTATTCTCAGTGGTTAATTTTTCAATATGCATCTGTACTTTCAAATTTCATACAGAAAGTGAGTAAATTTAAGATAGTAAGCTTTAGTGGTAGTCAAAACAAGAAAGCATATCAGTTTTTTTTCATATTAGTTACAAATATGCAAACAGAGAAAAACACGGAGCTTGACTATGGAAGATGATTCAAGATGTTAAAAAGAAAAACCCTTACCATTCTGGCTTTGATGATCGGATAAATAACACTGCCATTAATCAATATACACAACATAAAAGGGAGGTTGCTTTTTGAAGTTTTTGATAAATATAGTTTTATTGAGTTTGAGGGCCATGTAGACTAGCAAATAGAAAAATATATTGGAGATTGAAAGAAGAACTAAGAGAAAGTTACTTTGTTCACTTGGTAATTAGCTTTAATACTGGAAATGTATAAACACTGAGGCAAAGGTACAAACCAGTGTGGAGGAAAACTAAGGAATAGCAAAAAAAAAAAAAAGCCAAATATATAAAGCAGCAATTTTTTTCAACGATCAGAACTGAGTTTAATCCAGATAAATGATTAGACTTGGGTAGGATAAGAGGCACTCTCCCCTGGAATGTGGGGCAATGAAGAAGGAGGCAGAGAGAGTCCAAAGCAGTTTTGGCTGACACAGTCTTTTTTTCTAATTTTACGTAATTTCTAATTGATCACCATCCAAAAGCAAGTGTCTGCTGTTTCCTTCCACAGACAAAAACAGACAGAACGTAGAGCTCTGACTTATTCCTCATTGCAACCTGCAGAAGTCATTCAAGCAACACATTTGTACATACTGGATGGGGTAGGGGGCATGTGTGTGTGTAAATTTTCATCCACTGCCTTACAATTCATGAATCAGTGTGGGAAACAATCATCAATCACAAAGAGCAATTTTAAAGGACAGGCAAAAGGACCAATCATTACTTTTTTCAATATTTCATTTTTTACAATATTAAAAAATTCACAAGCTTCTTAAAGAATGAAGACATGTAGTACTACCTTATAGCCATATTTTATTCTTTCCTATATTCATAATCCCTGTTTCTGTAATGTGAAATATTAAATAAAGTATTTAGGAAGAGTATGAAATCTCCTTACACGTATCTACTTACTAAGAAATAACACATTTTTACCAATGTGAATCTTGGATTGCGATATAATTATTTTTTATGGTGAACACTTTTGTGTTCCTGATTAACATCATATTGTGAAAGTAATTGTTTCAGTTGTGCTAGAAAATATCTATTTTTTATCCCAGCTTGTGTAAAATCAAAAACAAACTCTTTAAAGCTATGCAACCATTATTTATTTAAGTAAAATACTTATGGCTATATATCATATGCTTATTTCTTTTGGAAGGAAATTAAAATGAATAATTAATTAATAATGCTGTTAGCACTTATAAATAGTATTACTATTTCCCGATGAGAAAGAATTATGTTAGGGTCTCTGTGTAATATTTTAGCTAGTCCAGGCCAGAATTGTCCTTCAAAGAAAACTTACACTGTCCATCCTTGACATAATTATAAGAGCTACCATAAGTTTATTACTTATTACAAGCATTTTGAGGGAGCGAACAATGCAGCTTGCTAGAAAATGATGACAAAATAAAGAAATAGCAGTCTTCTAAGCAAGAGTGCCAATGAACAAATGATTTTATTATAAAGGATTGCTCTGGTTGACATTCTAAATTAAAGATACACAGTGCTAATGAAAGACAAAATTATACGGCTGAGGGCCTGTGATAGATAAATACAGTTAGGACTGGATTCTACTGAGAAAAAAAATTATAAAGTAATTGTGAATTGGGTTTATTTGATTCACTGTTTTTTTTTTTTTTTTTTTTTTTTTTTTTCAACTTTACTACCTATCTGTGCTGAAATGAAATTAGATGAGGGAAGTAAAATCTAAACTGATAAAAAATGCCTTTCATGCTTTTATACTCTACAAAATCATAACTTTCTATAAACCTTATGCCTAGGTTGTGACACTTTTTTCTTAGCAAAAATTTTCCACTTGAATACAAAAATAAGAATTACAATGCCTCTGGGAGGCCGAGGTGGGTGGATCACAAGGTCAAGAGATCGAGACCATCCTGGTCAACATGGTGAAAACCCATCTCTACTAAAAATACAAAAATTAGCTGGGCATGGTGGTACACGCCTGTAGTCCCAGCTACTCAGGACGGTGAGGCAGGAGAATCGCTTGAACCCAGGAGGCGGAGGTTGCGTTGAGCTGAGATCATGCCATTGCCCTCCAGCTTGGGTAACAAGAGAGAAATTCCGTCTCAAAAAAAAAAAAAAAAAAAAAAAAAAGAATTGCAATGCCATGATCTCACAAGCAGAAATTTAAAATATTGAAAAAAGGATGAAGAAAACAAGTTGATCTATTAGTTGTTTCAGTCAGTTAATAGATCTGAGCAACATTTTACATTATACCTGGTTGATTTTGGCATAAGTGGTTAAAGATTATACAGTTTGTAGATTCCAATACTAATGGAGGCTTGGAGGGTATACTCAAAAATATTTTAAAATATATATACTTAAAATAACAGAAAAAGCAATAATATACACAAATACTTAAAATATGCATTTTAATTTATGAATTAATATTAATTTCATTGAAGAATTATCAATTTAAACATCTGCAATTAAATTTTTAATTTTTACAGCCATGTCAATCATTGTATAAATAGATAAAGATATTCAAGTATTATATATATGGCACTTTATGTGGCAATTCAAAAAGGTCAGATATAAATTAAATATTTAAATGACATATATAATTACTTCTTTTCTCTCATAATTTAAATAATAACTAGTATTTATTCAGCATCTACACATGTTCTACTGTTAATATGGATTAAAAAAAGCATGTATTTCCACCAATAATTTTATGATATAATTATTTAGATGAAAACAAAAGTACATGAAACAGTTGAAAATAGCAGCATTATATACTGAATCAGGCGTTTAGTATATAATTTTGTATATAATAAATAATAGGCATATAGTATATAATATGTAACAAGTTGAATATATGAAAATATACTAGATATATATATAATTTTTTTAAATTATAGAACAGTGTTGAAACAACCTCATTTTCTGAGGTATTATTTGGAGTTATTTGAGAATAAGGAACGTGAACACCAAGAATGAGGTTGGAGCAAAAGTTTAATAAGCCAAAGAGAAAATCTGTACTCTGTGGACAGAAGGCCCAAAAGAGGATCGCTAGCTGTGAGGCTGAGTCTGGGATTTCTATGGACTGGAAGGGGAGGGATGGGCTGTCTTTGAGAAAGCACCACTTCGAAAGAGTTATGATAGTGTAAAGAACCAACTGGAGGTAGACGTGAAGGCCTGCCCAGGACCAATCAGTTGCTGAAGTGATGATTCACTTCACTAAATGAAGACTTAGCCCACAGTCAATTATAGAAAGATAGGTATATGTAAAATAGGGGAAAAGGAAGAGACTAATAAGGGAAAAGTAAGAGACTAAGGCATGCCAAGGGGAGAGAAATGTGTCCAAAAAGGGTGGAATTTGTCCATCTGGGTTCATAGAGTAAGTGTTTCATTCAAGGACACAGGATCTTTTTCACCTGGGATCTGATGTTTGATTATCAGCTGGCTGTTCTTGGTTTGAAGGAGTTTTTACCAAGGACCCACCCTAAACTGCCTGCCTGACCAGGTTCTTCCTCCTCTCTCCGTATGAGTTATATTGAGTCATAATATCATGACGGTACCGCAACTTAGGGTCTTGCTGAAAATGATGTATAATAGCAGTAGTGAGAAAATAAAATCAAGTAGAAACAATGATATTTTGTTAATTGACAGACTAATTGATATGCCACATAACCAGTTACAGTTAAACAAAAGCTGAATTTTAAAAGCGAATTGAACAAAAGAGAAGCTTATATCTCTGAAATATATATGTGTGTTTCCAAAGAAAAACAGCATAAATCCATACTCTACTGTCTGCTTTCTAGATTTATTTTTAATGCCCAAGATAATTCCTATAATCTGCTTCTTCCGTCTTTATCCTTATTTGTCATTACTGTGGAGGATGCGCTTAATTTTCTCAGCATAATTAGGTGAACATTGTAAACTGTTGCTACGTTTGTGTCAACAGAAACTGTAAACTGGAAGACATTTCTTCGTGCTTTTACATTAGTCCATTGAAAGCATTCCTGTAAGAGAAAAAAAGAGTTAGCTTCTCTGTGAGTTGAATGTTAATGAATCAACTATGTACATCGTTGATTATGCAAGAAACCTAGATATACCAGAGGTAATTTTCTACTACAAGGACTGCCATATTCAGAGACTGCATAACGAAATCAAAATATTGAAATTCAGTGGCTGTCTTTGCTGACAGGAACACACAGACACACACACACACACACAAAGAGAGAAAAATGCTACATTTAATGGGTTTATACAAATCAATTTTCTGCACAAGAGGGGAAAATTAATTAGTATAAAATTCCTCAACACATTATTAAAGTATATAAATCCTCTTAAGGAGAAAAAGTCAATTATTATGTGTATATTTGTTTGTTTTTATTTTCTTTTTCTTAAAGAACCTTAATTCACTAAGAGAAACCAGAAGTAAGCAAAGAATGCTAGCACAAATTAAACCCCATCAGTTTTCAAGAGAAGATACTGTGATCCAGAGGCATAAGACTTTTCTGTTCAGATTCCAGATAAAGGCATAGAAAAATCTAGACATTAGGTGCAAGCCCACTGCTACTATTTTCAAGACCTGACAAAGTATCAGGGAAGGTTCCCAGTTGTGACACAAATTCACTGTATACTGGTTATCACGTCAGCCAATGCATCTTAGGCTGCAATTTCTACTGCTTGCACAAGTCTTGTAAGACAGAACACTCACAAGTTGCATAAGAAAGACTTGTTATTTACAAATAGGGAGGGACAATAGAAACCAGAATTCGTGACAAGCTAGTCCCCCAAGGTTTAGGACAGCTATGTAGGGTACATAGTTTTGTCTGCATGTGTCCTAATTTCACCACAGCTGAGGGGCCCCAGAAAGCAGACTGTCCTGCTTTTTTTTTTCACCCCAGAGGCAAACTTGAATGGCTGAGTAAAATATTGTGGGACACCATGTTCTAGGATCGGCAGGAACAAAGCACAGACTTTTCTAGTTTCACTTTATCTCCAAATGTTGCATTCCCAGTACATGCTGAAGACTACAAGCAAGAAAGTAGTGACAGTTGAATTTGTCGAAAGTCCACCCAGAAAACGGACTGCACCAGTTCACATCCTGCCTGTGCCATACTTCTCGCACCTGGTTCCTTTTGTTCTTTGGTATCTGGACTGTGCATTTAGATAATAACATCCACATAGCCAGACTTTATCTACAAACTTTAAAAGGCCTACACCCTCCATTGTCATCCTTTTCATAATTTCTTTGGCCTGAGAGTGTGCACAAATGAGGCTCTCGGGAAAAGAAGACAGAGGGCCAAGGAGAAGGTTTGGCCCATTGGGTGGGGAATTCCAAGGTCCAGGATCATATTCTGGAAAAAGGATGCAGACTCTGTGTGGGCATTCCCTCAGTGTGATGACTGCTTGGCAAGTGGGTCGTGGCTGGGATCTCTAAAGTCCTAATTCAAGAATGAGGTCCCTTCACTCAGGTCACAAAATGGGGCTGCCTACGTATCTTCATGTCCAGTGTACTTTCAGATTCCTTCAAACTCCATTACTCAAAATTGTTCACTTGTTTTAAATTTTTTGGGACAAAGAGATAAAAATCTTAATTTATTATGTGGACTCAGTGCTGCATACATTTTTAAAGTAGGTATTTTATCTTTTATTAAATGTTTGTCTCATCCTAATTTTTTTAGTAAGAGAAGATACTACATTGCTCCATGGGTATGTAAAGTGTCCAGTGTGAAAATAAACAATCGATATTTTTAAATCCATGAAAATTTTAAATTTTGTAAAATAATACATAAAAGAGTTAAAAGACAAGATGAACTGTAAAAATGAGTGTAATAAACAAATCCTGAACTCACATATCTTAGATATAGAGAAGTCATAATGAATAATAAAACAATAAGATTAAAAAGTAAATACATGCAAACTATATAGAGCACAGACACAATGAGTAGTAAAAACACAGAATCATGTAAATAAATGTCTGAACATGTTGTGATGATCCCCTCAGGCTTAATAATCATAAAAAGAGAGAAAGATAAATAGAAGAAAGGAAGAGGAGGAGAGAGAAAAAGGAGAAAGAAAGGAAGAAAATATTTTCATACCTTTCAAACTGATAAATCTCTTAAATATAATAATGCAAAATGACAGCTCAAATTGGCATTGGTGGATTGATAGAACTGTTAATTAAGATCACATTTTTGGAAAACAAGTAACAATTAGAAATTAGTTAAACCATTCCACTTTTTACATGTATTGAAAGCTAACCTAAGTAATTAAATACAACAAAAAACATATGGTCAAAAAATAAAAAACAAACTCAAAACACCCTAAGGATTTATACTAGGAAGAATAATTAATCAAATGTGGCATATATGTAAAACCAGGGAATCTCTGAAACACTGCAAAGTTTGAGTAACTTCATTTATTTAAAAAATCCTCCAATTGGCTGGGCGCGGTGGCTCATGGCTATAATCCCAGCACTTTGGGAGGCTGAGGCGAGTGGATCATGAGGTCAAGAGATCGAGACCATCCTGGTCAACAAGGTGAAACCCCGTCTATACTAAATATACAAAAATTAGCTGGGCATGGTTGTGCGCGCCTGTAGTCACAGCTACTCAGGAGGCTGAGGCAGGAGAATTGCTTGAACCCAGAAGGTGGAGGTTGCAGTGAGCCGAGATCATGCCATTGCACTCCAGTCTGGGTAACAACAGCGAAACTCCGCCTCAATAAATAAATAAATAAATAATCCTCCAATTAAAAAAAATTACTTTTGTTCAGAGTACATGTTCAGGTTTGTTTTATAGGTAAACTGTATGTCACAGAGGTTTAGTGTACAGATTATTTTATGTTATAAAACATTGACAAACGGGATCCAATTAAACTAAAGAGCTTCTTCAAGGCAAAAGGAACTATCAACAGAGTGAATAGATAACCTATAGAATGGGAGAAAATACTTGCAAACTATGCATCCAAAAATGTATTATATCCAGACTCTAGAAAGAATTTAAGCAAATTAACAAGCTAAAAACAAATAACCCCATTAAAAAGTGAGCAAAGAACATGAACAAATATTTTCAAAATAAAACATACATATAGCCAACAAGAACTCTCCAGATTTATCCAATCTTGAAAGGAGGTTGATCTTGTATCCGACATTTTTGGGGACTATTAAACATCTAAATTTCAAATTAAATTTTCATAATAATCAGAAAAGAGGAGGCATGTGCAATGCTTCACATACTCCCCTTGCCCAGCTTAAAACTGGAGCCCAGTACTGTCACACATCATCCCCATCCCAAGGTATAAGCCTCAACTAAATGACTGTTTTTCAAAATGTGACACATGTGTGAGGTTATGGTTGTTCTCCTGCTGAGATTATTGCTGTCAGCACCTCTGAAGCTTGCCTTGCCTGGGACCTGCCAGGCTCCTTATGAATTGCTTTGCACCCTTGGTATACCGGCTGTCAACTCACACCTAATCTCTTTGCTAATGCCATTTTATTCCCTTTGCTAATTCACCTGAAAATAATTGTTTTGAAATACAACTCCTGGCAGAATCTCTTGAGTAGGTACCTTTGGCATCTTTGCCCTTGCCTAGGAAAAATTGAAACTAGCTTTATGATAGCTGTTATAAACATACAGAATACAAATGCTATTCATCAAGGCCCTGAGAGAATGGCTCAAAAACATTTCAGAGATGTTCAAGGCTGTCATGCCCAACAAACCTTGACAGAGTGTCAAGGCTTTGAGGTCAGAAGGATTTAAATGGAGAGGTCCAGGTTATCAGTGGGTTGCAAGTCACCCATGGGCCCTGGGGGCTTGCTGCCCAGTGCTACCTCAAGTCTCTGCTCCCCACATTGTAGTGTAGCATTCCTTGGTCACCTCATCTGAGGCTCAAAGGGGCCTAGGTGAGGTCTAATGGGCACTTTCCTTGTGGGCACAAGTGGTAAGCACTGGTGACATCTATGTGGTGCTAACTCTGCAGGTATGCTGAGTACAAGAGCTATGGAAGCTAAGCTTTCTCAACCTAAACTTCAAAGGAGGCCACGGGGACCCTTGTGGTCTAGGCAGAGATCTGCTGTAGGAGCAGGTTCACCACCAAGTCCCTATGGGATAATACCTAGTGGAGCCATATGGGCAGGGCCACTCCCATGAGCCATAACTGTAGAGCCATCAATATGCAATGGCAGCCTGAAATAGCTGCAGGCAGCTGACTCCAGCCTGTAAGAGCTGCAGCATGGGCTGTGCCCAGCAAAGCCATGGGAGAACGGTCCCTTGGAACCTTGGGGATTCAGCCCCCATCCCAGTATGTCTAGAAGGCAGGGCATGTCTCTGAAGATTGTTTTCAAATCTTAAGATTTAATGTTTGTCCTAATTCATTTCTAGTTTGGTCCAACTAGTTTGACCTAGTTGGACCTGTCTAGTTGGACCTGTTATCCCTTTCCTTTCTTCTTGCCGCTTCTGATTTGGAATGGAAATGTTTTTCTTATGCCTCTTCTAACATTGCATGTTAGGAGGACATAACTGGTTTGATTTTTCAAGCTCATGGCTAAAGAGCAACTTTTTCTCCACATGAATCATACCTGAGTCTCACTCATATCTAATATGTAAGAGACCCTAGACTTTACACTTTTGAGTTGTGGCTGGAATTAGTTAAGACTTTGGGGGCTATTGAGATGGAATTAGAGTATGTGAGAATGACATAAATTTGGGAGGACTAAGGGCAGAATGTTGTGGCTTGATTGTGTTGCTTCCAAAATATGTATGTGATAACTCAATGACTGGTGAAATGAAATTAAGAATTGGAAACTTGCAAAGTTTTTGGTTCATAAGGGTTCCTCCTTCATGAATGGATTAAGGCACTTAGAAAAGAGGCTTCACATCACATTTTGTTTCCTTTTGTCCTTCTGCTCTCTGCCTTTTGAGAATGTATTAAGAAAGCCCTCATAAGATGCTGCTGCCTCCCTCTTGAACTTACCAACCTCCAGAAGTGTGAGAAATAAATTTCTGGATTTTACGTACTACCTAATCTGTGGCATTTTGTTACAGAAGCACAAATGAACTAAGACACACCGCTTTAAGATACTTGGTTCTTTATCATAATATTTTATTTTTCTTGGCCCCAGGCCCTCAACTGAAAGCGAAACAAAAATTAGTCCCATTTTATCATCATTTTATATACTCTATGTTTGTAATTATAGACATCAGTATAAATTAGGCATCTAGAGAGATGTATATGTAAACACAATTATGTAGAAACTAAATAGCGCAGGGGAGTGTATTTTCTGGAATAACTACTATTATCCGAAAAAAGCAGATTGCAGACCTTCATCTTCTTTCTGGACCAGCTATCACCCAGCAGACTCAGCCACATATTGTATCCAGAGGTGCAATATCCATCCAAATCAGTGATATTTTGAAATGAAAATCCACTAATTCCATGCTTGTCATCTTTTATCTATTTATCAATATACAAAATACAATTATATTACCCCAAGAGTTTTCTAACATATTATTTTCCTCACCTTGAGTTTTACTTTGTCATGATCTCAGCCTGCAGCCCTTCCCCTCCTCTACATCCTCTAATATAGAGCTTCACAACTGCAGGATTTTCTGCATTCACAGCTTTACTCACCTTTACTAATAACTGCACTAATTGAACTCCGTATTCCCAAACTCTTTTTCCTTAAACACTTTGACACTTTGTTCGCATGATTTTCTTCACACCTAGATGCCATTGTCATCATCCTTAGTGAAAATAAATGTCCACATCGACAATCAAGAAAACAACTAAATTCTCAGTTTTATAATAGTGTATGTCCAATGAGCTTTTAGTCCCTCACTTGGCAATTCATTTTCCTAATTTCAATTTTGATTATCTATAGTAAAATCTCTATACTATGTTTCTAAATATCAACAATTCAGTGATTCTACAATCTAATTTATTGCCCAGCTACTTGATCAAAAACTCTTGGGCAGAAACTGAAACCTCTATAATTTTATCCCCATCTACCTCTTTTTTTTTTTTTTTTTCACTTTCTCATTATCCAGTTTGCTCCATGGTCCATGATTTCAAGGACATTCCTGCAAATATTCTAAACTCTCTTGTTCTTCTGTTATTCCTATTTAGCCTACCAAGCAAAACAGCAACCTTGGATGACCTAAACTATAATAACACAGCATGCCCTTATCCCAGGAGCTCACCAATTCCAGATAATTTCACACATGAGGTCATATTAGCCTCTTAAAAATGCATTATCATCACTCATAGCCTTTGCTGCTGCCCATCTACCTCACTCTTCAAAAAAGTGTTTGATCTTCTCTCCTGTCTTCAAATGTTGATCACTACATCTTTCTTTCACTCCAACAGATGTTTTTGCCGTCCACTTGTCAAAAAAGTCATAAAAATAGACCAAAAGTACATATTTAGTACTAAAATATATAGACATGCATTTACATGCTCATCTCTTCTAAGATTAATTACCTTGTCTGTTCTTTGAAATTCACACATTTTTGCTAAAGCAAAACTGTTACTGATTTTCCCTTGTCTTGCATATTCAATCTTTAATTCTTAACTAAAAACCTTCCACTGTTTTCTGTTGTTACATTTTAATCAAAATAGTAGAAGTATTGGACAGTAACGTTGCTTTCCCTGTCTATAGCAAAGAGAAGACTCAGAGATGCAAATTTGTATGATGAAAAGTGCCTAAATCTTTGAAACAACCAGTTAAGCATAGTCCCTTCCTTGTCACCAACAGGATGGTGATGTGAACAAGAAATAAACTATTTTTTGTCTTTTTTAATCACAAATACTCTGATTGATCTCTTACAGTGTTACAGCAACTAGCATTAGTTTCAGTGCTACAGAAACTGTTCCCTTGAAGTGTATTATACTGTAAGAAAAGTGAAATATACGGAATTGGTTAAGTGGTCAGCTGGCAGTGTAAAATCATCTGATATTTATATTTGTAACCTGAAAATCTATCCCATGAAATGACAAGATAGGTACACTATTTTCTGTAAGAATGGGGAATTCGAGCCTTATAAAAATTCTGTCTTTAACTCTAAAAGAGAAGGTTAGAAAATATATTGCTATTAGTAATTTGGGGTGTTAGTATTTACATAGAGTGAGGCATTAGAGGAAAGACATAGACTTAGGAAAAAAATGTCTGAATATCCGACAAAAATTACAAAGAAAAAGTTCAAACATGTGGAGGCTAAAAGGTGGAAAGTGAACTACTTTTAGATCCCAAATAATAACAGATAAGACAGAGAAATACTTGCGGCAGCAAATGACAAATGGCTCAGCACTTAGACACTTCAGAAATGGCCTGGAGGTTAACAGACAGTAAATATTCTTTGTTTTTGTTGCCCAGGCTGGAGTGCAGTGACACGATCTCGGCTCACCGCAACCTCCGCCTCTCGGATTCCAGCGATTCTCCCGCCTCAGCCTCCCGAGTAGCTGGAATTACAGGCACATGCCACCACACCAGGCTTATTTTGCATTTTTAGTAGAAGGGGTTTCTTCATGTTGTTCAGGCTGGTCTCACACTCTCCATCTCCGATGGTCCACCCGACTCGGCCCTCCAAAGTGATAGGATTACAGGCGTGAGCCAAGGCACCCGACTAAATATTCTATCCGAGGAAAACGTATGAGTCAAAGAAAACAGTGAATAAGGACTATCCTGCAAATATGATCTAGGTTTACTTAAAGAAAAAAATTTTCCTGAGAGGGAAAAGGCCTCCAAAAAACTGCCCATTAGGAACAACAACCACACACTCACACACACAAAAAAACTATACGTCCTGTCAACATTTGATTTTAAATAGGAGTTTTTGTGTGGTTTTCTTGTTCCTCTTCCAAAGCTGTGCATTGGGTCTATCATTATGGGCAGTGAAGATAATTTATATCCTTTTAGAGAGCAGTTTGCTCAACCACAGCTAGCCACATGTGGACCTGACGGAGAAGGCAGAGGATCACCACGACCTTCAGCTGTTTTAAGTAGCTGGATGAGAACTGGATTTGTTACCCTTGGAGAATGTGTGAATATGCCCCGTGTCTGAAAGAAAGGTGCAGCATGAGAGATATTCAATGGTCAATGGAGTACCAAAGAAAGACAACCAATCACCACAACTGTTTACTTTCTTTCTCTAGTGTTTACTAGTTGAAGCGATATGACTAATTTTCTAGCTACTTCATTTTCCAGTCTGTTTGCAGCGAAATGGGGCTGTGTAATTCATACTTACCGACAGAGTGAGTATAAATAATGCCTAGAAAAGAAGGCATGTCTTTCCTGGTTCTTTTTTTTTTTTTTTTTTTTTTTTTTCTTTGGAGACAGTCTTGCTCTGTTGCCCAGGCTAGAGTGCAGTGGCAGGACCTTGGCTCACTGCAACCTCCACCTCCTGGGTTCAAGTGATTCTCCTGCCTCAGCCTCCTGAGCAGCTGGGACTATAGGTGCGTGCCACCAAGCCTGGTTAATTTTTGTATTTTTAGTAGAAACAGGATTTCACCATGTTGGCCAGGATGTTTTTGATCTCTTGACCTTGTGATCCACCTGTCTCAGCCTCCCAAAGTGCTGGGGTTATAGGTGCGAGCCACCATGCTTGGTCCATTTTTAATGTAACTCCAAAGTTGCAAATAAGGACTGATATATGAAATGGAAGAAATGCATGTGCTTTCTTTACTATTTCATAAAGTGCTTTTTTTTGGTATCCACTAGACATCACACCCTGTCGCCTCTGGGCTGTATGTGACATGCACTACTGAAATTTTGGGGTTTATCTCTTACAGCAACTGTTACCTTAAAAAAATGCAGCTTGTATATTTTTATACATTTGAAAGGATAAAATGGTACTATGACAGTGGCTAATTCTTGGCTCTCTACTCCATAGCCATCTTGCCAGATGCTATCACTGAATGTTATTTTTTAGTTTATTCTAGAATGTATATGCATATCATAAAGCTGCATGCTTGCAGCACCATTTTAAAATAATAATTTGTTAGCTTTCTACTACTGTTCTTTTTTGGGTATTTCATTTTGGATCTGTGTACCAAACACTTCATAGAAAGTTAATAAACAACAAATACATATACTTACATGTAATATATTTGGTATTATATCATTATCGTATTTGTCATATATTAATGTTATATTTAACATATTTAGTACATACATTTTAAATATAAAATTATGAATAAATAACCCTCATATACTTCTCAGCCAAAAGCGTAAATTTCCTCAGACACACACAATTAGTTTTTCTATTTTCTAATAGAATTATACTGGATGAGTAAATAAATGTTTGGTATTTGCATTTTTAAGATTATACAAAGATGGTTCACAGGACCTCATTTAATAATGCTTTAATGTCTCACTTATAACTAATGAAAAAGTAACCCTTTCAGAAATTAAGATTTCTTCTGAATCTGTGGTATTTTCATTCTGGACTCTTTTGAAATGACTTCTTCATTCTGTGGATAAAATCATAATTCTTGTCTCCCTCTATAATTTCCATGGGAATAAAGGATCAATAGTTCTTTAAGCTTTCCTCTAACTTCAGGGGCACCTGAAGATTTTTTGACTCTTGCTTAAGCCCTCTCTGTATTACCAACTCAAGAAATTCTTAGGAGTGTAACTGTACACAGGAAAAATTAAAAGTATCCAGCTAAAGGCTGCTTTTCAGACCAAACACTGTGTAAGTCCATGTCTATAAGAAAGGGTCAAGAGTCAATTAAAAATATACGCAAATGTGAAAAGAGCAGCTGCTATCTTCTGCTATCAAGCTTACCCATTAGATGCTTTCTTACTTTTATTACTTTGTTAATCTTTGTGTTCTCTGTAAAAGCCTTTAAAAGCTAAAGCATGGTCTACAGCACCAAACACTTGAATTCACGTGGTACAGAAATTGACCAATACATCTTCACAAAAGTAGAATCATTTGTGAAAGCTCAGTATGATTAAACTGATAAATATAGAAAAGTTGAAATCACATAGCATTTTACAATAAAGTGCTTTCACATATACACATGCTTAAGCTCTTTAACTTTTTATTACTCTATAGGTATTGTTGGGTATGTTTTATCATCCACTTCTCAAATGAAGATAGAGTCAGATCAATTTAAGTTATTTTTCAAGATCACAAGGCTAGCTAAGTTATAGAGTCATGAATCCATTCACCTTCTTCTATAACCTCTTCCAGTGATATGATGTGATAATATGTATCCCTTACTGCATTTTCTGATGTGATTAAGTATGCTTTATTATCTACTCACATAAGCCAGTGTGGCATGCTTATTATCTGTGATATGCTCACTTATTTACTTGTATCATTGTTGTTAATGCTTACAATGACTCTAAAAACTAGATATTCTACATTTTTATCATTATTATTTTATATTAGAGGAAACTAAAGCGGAGAAGGCTAACCTCCAATAGTACTCACTGCAAAGAACATGTAGGTGTACAGCATATCAGCTCATTTAAAAAATGCATTTTATTTGCTATTAATAATAACAAAAAATAAATCTTATTTTTAAAAAACAGTAGAATGAGAGAGCATTCTAAAAACAGTAGAATGAGAGGGACAAAATATCCAACTGGTTTCTCTCCAGAAGGATAAATAATCATTACCACTAATTTTTCAAGTGAATCGGTATTGTATTTATATAATAAAAAACAAGCAAACAATGTAAGTAACTATATTTTATTGAATTTAAGTATTTTTACATATTATGACATTTTCACGACATAATACATCAGCGATATATTTTGTTTAATCAACGTTTGGCCTAGATTATGACACCATAGTGATCAACTCAATGATTATTTAAATACCAGAGTTCAGAATAGTGAAAACATGTTTGCATACTTTTAGTTAATATAATTTCATTTCTTGGAATATACACGTTGGATTTTTCTCTACTAAAATAATTCTACCTCCCTATATTTTTCAAAAGGAACCCATTTCATCAGGCTTGATAGTTTCTACTGCTGCTGAAATAATTAATCTTGTATAAAGCAAAATTTTCAGTTGGCAAACTCCTACAGAAAATTTTTCCTTTGAAATTAAATTTTGTATTTATTTTCCTAAGGCACACACACATGCACACATAAAATTGGATTCAACATATAGGAATATGTATTCCATTAACAGCAGGAAATAACAAGTAACTGATTAAATGATCAGGAAAACAACTGGTGGAATATCAACATCTGAAAATGCCTCCTGAAAACTGTTACATCTCCATTTCCCATTGAGGCCGAACTCATTCTTGTGCAGGGCTTGATTATGTCTTCATTTTGCTATCAATATTTGTATATTTTTTCTGATATTAGAAATTGCTTACTGTAATACTGGAAATATTTCTAAACATTCAAATATTTTTAAACATCAATCAGACTCATTACACTGTTCATTAAAATGAAAATATAGAGAGCCCCTTATTTAAAAGACAGGGGAAAGGTGCTTCCAGAGGTACTAAAATGCATCACTTCTGTTTCATGGCATTTTTACTTTGCACTAAATAACACAAATTTCACTTGAATGCCAATGCATAGTTTCTCTACACTCAGAACTTTGGTTTCCACAAAATTTTAAAGTCTCTTGACCTGAATATTTCAAGGAAAATTTGGTTATAATCCACACCTACTGTCAACAGTTCTTTTCATCATTTGAAATGCAAGTACCTCCCCACAAAATATCTGATTTTTTTCATCTCATGTTTTTAGAGCAGGACAGCAGTCACTGGCCTCGGTATATTGACTTCATGTAGTTACGCTGCCCGATATTGTTCCAGTCAGCTGTGGCTCTGGGTAAGACACAGAGTCACACGGTATCTATCATACTCAGGGAAGCATTAATGGCTATGCTGAGGCATTTGCCATCACAGCAAAGGGTGGGCAAGTCAGTGTCTGTGATTAACACATGCAAAATAAAAAAGAAGCCATATTATTCAAATAGTTTAATTTGGCCAAACATTTGTTAAAAAATTTAAATTGTATATAATGTATGCATTTAATTTTAAATGTAAAGGCATAAGTGTACATATATTCTAAAACCTTGGCTTTCAAGACTAAAATCTCTGCTTAAAAGTTAGCTGATGGACAGATCTATATTCTTTCTTTTTCTTTTTCTTCTTTTTAACAAAAGCCATGGTCATAATGCATCTTTGCAATTTTGTTTCCATCTCTTTAAAGCATATCAAGCATTACAAACATTTGTGAAGCAATTTATGTGGAGAATCATTTTAGAAGTCTGTGACTTTTTTCCCAATTTTTTTTAATAGTTGTCCAGCCCACACTTACTTTTTGAAAGCATCTTTCAAGTAACTCACCTTTATAGAGTTGTTTTCAGGGCATACAATTTAGTTTCATAGAAACAACCCTCTTTATTTTCATACTCTTATTTTCATAAGCTTAAGTATTATTTAAATACATTTTGTAAGCTAAAAAAAAACTGGTATAAACAGATTTAGGGATAAACACATCTGACACTTGGTATACATACTATGGAAACAGAGGGAACAGAAGTGTGGGGATAGAGGAGACTGCCAGACAAAGGCGTTCAACAAGCATAGACTTCGTGAATATGTTAAACAGAAGGAGTGGAAAGCATTGTTTCATCTGGTAAACTAGTAAAATGCAAGTCATTTAACAACAACAAAAAACACATTTATTGTATTCTTATCCCTTAGTTCTTAAATTTAGCTTATTTTATTTCAACATCCTCAAACTGGTCTCTAAATGGAAAAGGAATGTGAAAAGCCATATTTTTTCACACCTGCTAAATATGTAATTAAACACTTTTACCTTATTCAATCTACATAAAGTGATAATATGTGCTTATTTAGATGATGACCTTGAAATCAATATATTGTTTAAATACATTATAGTGCAGATTATTAAGATGAAGCTCAGAAATGACACTTGTAATCCATGCTGAGTATTTGAAATTTGAAAAATATGATAGCAAGAAAAGAATGGTAGAAACATTCTGGAAACTTTTCAGAAAAGACAATGAAGTGTATTTACACACAGAGAGAGAGAGAGACAGGCACACACAAACAGAAAGACAGGAAACAGAAAAATTGCAAAGACTGAATTTTTTTCCCCATGGCAAAAATCAGTTTAGTTATTTTTAAATGGAAATTATACAAGGGTCACTACTTTCAAACAAACCAGCTAAGAAATATTAACAATCACTAGGACCAGAATAGGCATAATTTGGAGGAAGATGTGTTCTATCAGATATTTCAATTAATATTTTAATAGCTGGGAGAAAAAACATACTGAGCATATTTCGAGCCTTGGTTTTTATTTAGCAATAATTGATCTTATTCTCCTCACTTATCCACCCATTTCTCTGGAACAATTGCTAATTTATATTTTAAGATTTGTAGTCTCAGATATAAATTTTGTTTCTATATTACATAAGGCAAAAAAAATCAGATTTGTAATATTCTTCAGCTTAAGAATACGATTTATATAATTTACTGCTTTCAAGGAACTTTTCTTAGTAATACACCTCACTAAAATATACACTCTAAAAGGGCTTGACTTTTCATCTGTTATGTTTTGTATCTCTCTATTTCTAAAACCTAGAAAGGTGTCTGGCACAAGTTCAATGATGAATCCATTCTCACAGCATGATAAATGAATGCCATGGTCAACCAATTTTCCCTGTCATTAAATGATCAGAAGTGAAATGGCTGTGTAGCAAGCATTGGTAAAATACACATTCATGTCCATCTCTGAACGTCTCTGTGTGTGTATTTTTGAGACGTGATATTGCACTCTCATCCAGGCTGGAGGTCACTGGTGTGATCACAGACCAAGTCCACCACTTGAACTCCCAGGCTCAAGCTATCCTTCTACCTGAGACTCCTGAGCAGTTGGGATTACAGGTGTGAGTCACCATGCCCAACTAATTTTTAATTGTTTTGTTGTTGTTGAGATGGGGTCTCACTATGTTACCCACTATGTTACCCAGACTGGTCTCAAACTCCTGGCCTCAGGTGATCCTCTCCAATCTTTAATGAGTTTATACAAAGGAGATCCTGGCTGCGAGTGTGTGAGCAATCACAAGAACTTTGCTACAGTGTTTAATTTTCTTATGGAAACAACATTACTGTCAGCATTGTAAAGGAGTGCTTTAACTATAATAGTGACTTTCATTTTTAAAGTTATATTTTTTGCTTGTTTTCATGTTAATTTTAGTTGGCACACAAAAATTGTATATGTTTGTAGGACACAGTGATATTTTGCTACATTTATAAAATATGTAATAATCCTATCAGTATAATTAACATTTCCATCACATCAAACATTTATCATTTATTTGTGATGGGAACATCCATAATTATCTCAATTAGCTTTTAAAAATATGCAATAAATTATTGTTAACTGTATTCCCACTACAGTGATATAGAAGACAGAACTTAGTTGTCTTACCTAGCTACAATTTTGCAGCTATTAACCTGCCTCTCCCTCTCCCTCTCCTCTTCCTCTATCCTTTCCAGCCTCTGGTAACCATTACTTTACTCTCTACTTCTATGAGCTCATGTTTTTAGCTTACACATATGAGTGAGAACATTTGATTATTTCTCTGTCTGCGCCTGACTTATTTTAACATAATGTCCTCTAGGCCCATCCATGTCACTGAAAATGATGGCATTTCATTACCTTGAATAGTATTTCATTGTGTATATGTATCATTTTTCTTTATTATTCATCTGTTGATGGACATTGAGGTTAATTCCCTACCTTGGATTAATTCCCAACCAATTTACTATTCTAATAAATGGGGGGGTGCTGATATACTAATCTTCTTGCTTTTAGATATATATCCAGTAGTGGGATAACTGGATCATATGATAGTCCTATTGTTAGCCTTTTGAAAAGTATCCATGCTGTTATGTATAGTGGCTGTACTAACTAACATTATCACCAACAATATATAAAGATTTCCTTTCTCTGCATCACCTCAGGTATTTGTTATTTTTTCACTTTTTGAGAATAGCCATTCTTACTGGGATGAGATGATATCCATTAGGATTTAGATCTGCATTTCCCTAATTATGAGGGATGTTGAGCATTTCTTCATGTACTTATTAATCATTTGTATGTCTTCTTTTAAAAAATGTTTCTTCAGGTCCTGTGTCTATTTTTTAATTTGATTGTTTTGTGGCTGTTGAGTTGTTCTTGTTCCTCATATATATATCTGGATATTATTCCTTTGTTGGGTGATTAGTTTATAAATTTTGGCTCCCGTTCTACAGGTTGTCTCTTCACTGTTGATTTTTCTTTTGCTGTGTAAAAGCTTTTTGGTTTGACATAATTCCATTTTTCTATTTTTGTTTTTGCTGACTGTGCTGTTGAAGTCTTACGCATAAAACTTGTGCCTAGATCACTGTCATGAAGTATTTCCCACTATGTTTCCTTTTAGTAGTTTTATGGTTTTAGTACTTACATTTAAGTGTTCAATCCATTTTCAGGTGGCGTTCCAGGCACCAGTTGAAACGGCCACCTGTTTTTGTGCGGAAACCAGAGGCACCCAGTAAAACAGCCTTGCTGGAAACTTGTGGCGCTTTTCAATCCGGGAATCTCCTGGTCTGTGGGCGGTAAAAACTGCCGCAGAAGCACAGTATCTGAACCAGAGTGCTGGAGTGGATGGAAAAGCCCCAGATGGCTCCGTGGGGTAAGGAGGGGAGTCCTCCGGGGGTTGCACTTCCCGGGTGAGGCAGCACCCTACCCTGCCACGGCTTGCCCTTCTTGGGCTACACCCACAGTGCAAACAGTCCCATTGAGATGCACCTGGGTACCTCTTTTGGAAATGCGGTGATAACTTACCTTTATGTTGCTCTCCCTGGGAACTGCACTTCAGAACTATTCCTATTGAGCCATCTTGGAAATCCCCCTCTGGCCTTTATTGTTTTAAGGCATGTTCCTTCTCTGCCTAACCTGATGAGTGTTTTAATCATGAAGAAATGCTGAATTTTATAAAACGCTTTTTCTACATTCATTGAGATACATATTTTTTTCTTAATTCTTCTGATGTAGTGTATCACTTTCCTTGATTTGTGTGTCTTGAACCATCTGTACAACCCTGAGATAAATCACGCTAAATTATAGTGTATTATCTTTTTTATGTGCTATTGAATTCTGATTGCTAGTATTTTTTTTTTTTTCTTTTTGAAAAATTTTCTAAGTTCACCAGTGACATTGGCCTGGTAGTTTTCTTTAATTGCTGTGCCTTTGTCTGGTTTTGATATAAGGGTAATGCTGATGTTGTAGAATGAATTAGAAAGAATTACCTCCTCTTCAATTTTCTGGAAGAATTCAAGACTAAGACTAATTCTTGTTCTTTAAAAGTGTTGAAGAATTCAGCAGCTGAGTCACCTGGCCCTGGAATTTTCCTTCTGAGAGACTTTTTTATTGTTTAATCTTGGTACTTGTTACTAATCTGTTCAGGTTCCCTAATTATTTTTTCTGGTTCAATCTTGGTAGATTATATATGTCCAGGAATGTATCGATTTCCTCTTGTTTTTAGAATTTGTTGGCATATAGTTGTTTGAAATAGTCTTTATCCTTTTTATTTCTATGCTATCAGTTTTAAAGTTTCCATTTCTGGATTTTTTTTTTTTTAATTATTTGATCCTTGTCTATTTTTTTCTAAGCCTAGTTAATGGTTTTCTTTATCTTTTCAAAAAACAGCTTTTTGTTCTTTTAAATTGTTATTTTTGTTTCTATTTTATTTAGTTTTGCTCTGATCTTTATGTTTTCTTTATACTAATTTTAAATTTGTTTTTGATTTGCTTTTTTAGTCCTTATTTGGTTTCTATTTGCTTTTTGAGTGCTTTTCTAGGTGCATCATTCGGTTTTTTATTTGAAATCTTTCTACTTCTTTTCATATAGGCATATGCTGCTTTAAACTTTCCTCTTGTATTACTTTTGTCATGTCCTAAAGGTTTTGTTTATTTATTTAGTTATTCATTTATTTATTTAGGTATTTCTTTTTTTCTTCCAAAAAGTGGGATCCATATGTAGAACATGAAGGTTTGTTACATAGGTATATATGTGCCATGGTGATTGACTGCATCTATTGACCCATCCTCTAAGTTCCCTCCCTCACCTGTCACCCACTACCAGGCCCTGGTTTGTGTTGTCCCCCTCTCTGTGTCCATGTGTTCTCATTGTTCAACTCCCACTTATGAATGAGAACATGTAGTGTTTGGTTTTCTGTTCCTGTGTTAGTTGGCTGAGGATAATGACTACCAGTTTTATCCTGCAAAGGACGTGATCTCATTCATTTTTATGGCTGCACATAGTACATATTTCATGGTGTATATATACCACATTTTCCTTATCCAGTCCGTCATTGATGGGCATTGGGGTTCTCTCCATATTTTTTCTATTGTAAACAGTGCTGCAATAAACAACCATGTACATGTGTCTTTATAGCAGAATGATTTATATTCTTTTAGGTATATACCCAGTAATGAGAAAAGTGTCTGTTCCTATTATGCACTCACTTTTTGATAGGGTTATTTGCTGTTTTATTACAAATTTGTTTAAGTTCCTCATAAATTCTGGATGATTAGACCTTTGTAAGATGGGTAGATTGCAAAATTTTTTGCCCATTCTGTAGATTGCCTGATCATTCTGATGATAGTTTCTTTTGCTATGCAGGAGTTTTTTAGTTTAATTAGTGGTTTGTAGTCCCATTTATCAATTTTGGCTTTTGTTGCAATTGCTTTTTGGCATTCATGGTCATGAATTATTTGACCATGCCTATGTCCTGAATGGTTTTGCCTAGGTTTTTTTCTAGAGTTTTTATGGTTTTGAGTCTTACATTTAAGACTTTACTCCATATTGAAATAATTTTTGTATAAAGTATAAGAAAAGAGTCTAGATTCTGTTTTCTGCATATGGCTAGCCGGTTTTCCCAACACCATATATTAAATAGGGAATCCTTTCACCATTGTTTGTTTTTGTCTGGCTCGCTGAAGATCAGATGCTTATAGATGTGTGGTGTTATTTCTGAGATCTCTGTTGTGTTCCATTTGTCTATATGGCTGTTTTGGTACCAGAACCATTCTGTTTTGGTTACTATAGCTATGTAGTATGGTTTGAAGTGAGATAGTGTGATGCCTCCAGTTTTGTTCTTTTAGCTTAGAATTTTCTTGGCTATATGGGATCTTTTTTGGTTCCATGTGAAATTTAACATAGTTTTTTTTTTTTTTTTCCTAATTCCTTGATGAATGTCAATGGCAGTTTGATGGAAATACCATTGAATCTATAAAAGACTTTGGGCAGTATGGCCATTTTTATATCATTGATTATTTCTATGCATGAGGATAGAATGTTTTTTTCATTTTTTTGTGTCCTCTCTTATTTCCCTGAGCTGCAGTTTGTAGTTCTTACTGAAGAGGTCCTTCACATCCCTTGTTAGCTGTATTTCTAGGTATTTTATTCTCTTTGTAGCAATGGTGAATAGGGGCTCTCTGCTTTTCTATTTCCAATGTAAAGAAAGGGTTTTGATTTTTGCACATTGCTTTTGTATCTTGAGAATTTGCTGAAGTGGCTTATCAGCTTAAGGAGTTTTTGTGCTAAGACTATGCAGTTTTCTAAATATAGAATTATGTTGTCTACAAACAGAGACAATTTGATTTCCTCTCTTCCTATTTGGTTACCTTATTTCTTTCTCTTGCCTGATTGCCCTGGCTAGAGTTTCCAGTACTATGTTGAATAGGAGTGGTGAGAGAGGACATCCTTGTCTTGTACTCATTTTCAAAGGGAATGCTTCCAGGTTTTGCCCATTTAGTATAATACTGGCTGTGGGTTTGTAATAAACAGCTCTTATTATTTTGAGATATGTTGCACCAATACCTAGTTATTTGAGAGTTTTTAACATGAAGGGATGTTGAATTTTATCAAAGGCCTTTGGTGCATCTATTTAGATAATCATGTGTTTTTTGTCTTTGGTTATTTTATGTGATGGATTATGTTTATCAGTCTGCATAGGTTGAACCAGCCATGCATCCCAGGGATGAAGCCAACTTGATCATGGTGGATAAAATTTTGATGTGCTGCTGGATTTGGTGTGCCAGAATTTTATTGAGGATTTTTGCATCAATGTTTATTAGGGATATTGGCCTGAATTTTTCTTCTTTTTGTTGTATCTTTTCTTGGTTTTGGTATCAGAATGATGATGGCTTCATAAAATGAGTTAGGGAGGGGTTCCTCCTTTTGAATTGTTTGGAATAGTTTCAGAAGGAATGGTATCAGCTCCTTTTTCTACTTGTAAAATTGGTCTGTGAATCTGTCTGGTCCTGGACTTTTTGTGGTTGTTAGGCTATTATTTAATGACTCAGCTTCCCAATTTGTTATTGGTCTATTCAGGAATTCTACTTCTTCATGTTTTAGTCTTGTGAGGGTGTATGTGTCAAGGAATTTATCCATTTCTACTAGATTTTATAGTTTATTTGTGTACAAATGTCTATAGCATTCCTTGATGGTAGTTTGTAATTTTGTGGCATCAGTGGTGACATTTCCTTTATCATTTTTATTGTGGCGAGTTGATATATTTTCTTCTCAGTGTCACATTACACTTACTCTAAAATTGACCACATAACTGGAAATAAAACACTCCCAGAAAATAAAAAGAACTGAAATCATAATAAACAATCTCTCAGACTGCAGTGCAATCAAATTAGAACTCAGGATTAAGAAGCTCACTCAAAACCACACAATTAAATAGAAATTGAACATTCTGCTCCTGTATGACTCCTGGGTAAATAATGAAATTAAGGCAGAAATAAAAAGTTTTACTCCATTGCAGTCTGAGAAAACACTTGATATAACTTCAATTAAAAAAAAATGTGTTGGGACTTGTTTCACCACCTGCCATATGGTCTAACCTGGAGAGTGTTTGGTGGTCTGATGAGAAGAATATATATTCTGCATATGTCAAATAAAATATGTTATTAGTATCTGTTAGGTCCATTGGGTCAGTAGTGCCAACTCCAATATTTATTTGTTGAATTTCTGTCTCCACAGAAAGTGGGGTGTTGAAGTCCTCAATTATTATTGTAGTGGATTTACTTTATTTTTTTGTGGGGGAGGGGGGACTGTCTCAATCTGTCACCCAGGCTAGAGTGTAGTGGCATGATCTCAGCTCACTGCAACCTCGGCCTCCCAGGTTGAAGCAATTATCATGCCTTAGCCTCCCTAGATGGAATTACAAGTGTGCACCACCATGCACAGCTAATTTTTGTATTTTTAGTAAAGACAGGTTTTGTCATGTTGGTCAGGCTAATCTTAAACTACTGACCTCATGTGACCCTCCTACCTTGGCCTCCCAAAGTGCTGAGATTATGGTCTGATATAAATAGTGCTAATTATGCACTTACGGTTTCTGTTTGCATGGAATGCATTTTTCTATACCTCAATTTTCAGTCTATGTGTGTCCTTTTTTTTTTTTTTTTTTGAGATGGAGTTTCGCTCTTGTTACCCAGGCTGGAGTGCAATGGCGCGATCTCGGCTCATCGCAACTTCTGCCTCCTGGGTTCAGGCAATTCTCCTGCCTCAGCCTCTTGAGTAGCTGGGATTACAGGCACGCGCCACCATGCCCAGCTAATTTTTTTGTATCTTTAGTAGAGACGGGGTTTCACCACGTTGACCAGGATGGTCTCGATATCTTGACCTCGTGATCCGCCCGCCTTGGCCTCCCTGAAGTGAGTTTCTTGTTGGCAATATAAAACTGAGTCTATTTTTCTTTTAATCTATTCAGCTAGCCTGTATTCCAAATTGTGGAATTTAGGCTGGCATGGTGGCTCACACCTATAATTACAGCACTTTGGGAGGCCAAGGTGGGCAGATCACCTGAGATCAGGTGTTCAATCCCAGCCTGGCCAACATGGCAAAACCCTGTCTTTTTTAAAAGTACAATTAGCAGACCATGGTGGTGGGTACTTGCAGTCCCACTACTCAGGAGGCTGAGGCAGGTGAATCATTTGAACACAGGAGGGGGAGGTTGCAGTGAGCCAAGATGGCACCACTGCAGCTCAGCCTGGGTGACAAAGTAAGACTCCGTCTGAAAATAAATAACTAAACAAACAAACAAATAATTGTGGAATTTAAACCAGATACACTTAAGGTTGCTATTGAGGTGTGAGGAAATCCTAGTGCCATTTTGTTAAAGCTTTTCTGATTTTGCATATTCTTTGTTCTCTTCTTTTATTTTTGTAGTTTGGTGGTTTTCTGTAGTGATATTGTTTATTTTCTTTTTCCCCATTTGTGTATCTGATCTGCCAGTGAGTTTTCCACTTTTGTGTATTTTCATACCATGGCGTATGTTGTCATTTAATCTCCACATATAGGACTCTTTTAGGCAAGTCTTGCAGTGCTGGTCTAGTGGTGATGCATTTCCTCAAATTTTGCTCATCTGGAAAAGATCATTTTTTCATTTCTAAAGAATAGCTTCAATGAGTTTTGTAATCTTGACTGGTATGGTGGTGTTGATTTTTTTTCCCCAGCACTTTGAGTACAACATCACATTCTCTCTTGTCCTGTAAGCTTTCTGTTGAGAAATCTACTGTTTCTTAGTGTGATTGGAATTTCCTTATATGTAACTTGACTCTTTTCTCTTGGTGTTTTTAGAATGCTCTCATTGTCTTTAATTGTGGACTGTTTAAGTATAATATGTCTTAGAGATAATCTTTTTGGGTTAAATCTATTGGAGAATTTTCGAGCTTCCTATATCTGAATATCTACATGTTTCCCAAGACTTAGGAAGTTTTCAGCTATTATTTTATTAAATTTGTTGTCTACGTCTTTTGAAGACTTTTCTCCTTCTGAATGTCCTAAATTGTGAAAATGTGTTTGTTTAATATCTTACATCTCATATAGACTTTCATTATTATTTTTTTCTTTTTTTTTAAATTCGACTGGGTTATTTCAAACCTGTTTTCAAGTTAAGAAATTCTTTCATCTTCTTGATCATATCTATTGTTGAATATTTTGATTATATTTTTTAATTTCATTAGTTGAAGTCTTCAGTTCCAAGATTTCTGTTTTGTTCTTTTTAAATGATATTTTGCATTGGTTCATTCCCACATTCCTATAAAGAAACACCTAAACTTCCCAGGAAATTTATTTTAAAAGAGGTGTAATTGGCTTATTATTCTGCAGGCTTTTTTAAAAGGCTCATTATTCAGCATAGCAGAATCTACTTATGGGGATGCCTCGAGAAGCTTCTAATCATGACAGAAGACAAGGAGAAAGCAGGCATGTCCCATAGCAAAAGCAGAAACAGGTGAGTGAGAGGGGAGGTGCTGCACACTTTTAAAACATCAAATCTCATGAGAATTCACTCACTGTCATGAGGGCAGTACCAAGGGGAATGTTGCTAAACAATTCATGAGAAATTCACCTCCATGATGCAGACCTCCCACCAGGCCCCACCTCCAACATTGGAGATTATTATATTTTAATATGACATTTGGGCAGTAACACACACCCAGACAATATCATATATATTTTCTTGTTGAATTTCTCATTTAGGTCATAAATAGTTTTTCTGATTTCTTTTCATTACATTTGTTCTATTGTATTTTGCTGAGTTTTCTTACAATCATTATTCTGAATTTCTCCTCTGGCATTTTATAGGTTTTCTTTCCCTTGGGGTTTGTTATTGCAGAATTATTGTGTACCTTTGGAGGTCCACTTTTGTGTGTGTGTGTGTGTGTGTGTGTGTGTGTGTTACTTGTGCCCCTACATGAATATGTGAACATCTAATGTAATAGTTGCTTTATTCAAGTTTAAGAAGTCTATTTTATGGATAAAGACTTCTTTCCGTAAATATATGTATAATGTCTGTTGGGTGAGGTGGTTTGGCTTTGGCGGGTTCAGTATCTAGTTTCTGTATTATTTATTTGGCTGTAATCAATTACAGCAATGTCTGCAAATTTCTCCGTGGCCTAAGCTGTGGTTGTTTGTGGAGTCTAGCATGATTTTTGGGGGGATGAGTACAATAGGCAGGCTAGTCCTCAGGTTTCTGGGCAGTATGCATGGGTGTCAGCAGTGGTCCTTAGATTGGGTTTCAGGCCCCTGAGTGGCATGTACAGGTTCTTGTAGTGGTGGTGGCTAGCTCTGTGTAGGCCAGTTTTTGTGTCCCTGGGAGGTACATATGGGCACATGTGGCCCCACTGCTCTAGGTGCAGAATCCCTGTCAATGATGGTGGCCCCAGGCAAGTAGTTCTCAGGCTCTGGGGAGCAGCAGCTTCAGCTCCTTGTGTCTTGAGAGGGTCTCCCCATTGTGCCAAAGTCCCTGTTCCCTAGGGTACAAGGCACTACATGAGTTCAGTTGCAGAATGCACAGGTGCACCGCTGGGTGGAGCTAGGGTCATGACGCAGTAGCCCTCCTGGTGGATGAGGAGAAATACTAACAGGTTTTCAGGTTGTGCTTATGCAGGGTCTACTGGACCCCAGGGCAATATTTTGGTGTTAACTCTTCTTTCAAAATGATGCTGTGCTGCAGCAGCTTGTGTCCTAGGAAGTGGGAAGAACACAACATGAATTCCCTTTGTGGAATAATGCAGTTTCCTGGACTTCAAGCAACTCCCTACATTCGGCTTAGGGCCTGTGAGAGCTGAGGGGCTCTTTTGTAGCTAGAACTGCAGGCATCTGTTGTGGGAACATGAACTCCTGGGTTTCTTCTTACCCTTTCCCTGTGCTGGGGAGTTTTATTGGCTCTAAGCCAATCCCAGCTGGCTTTGCGTAGCTTTCTATGCTGTCATCTTAAGTTGTAGTGCCTGTGAGATTCTTCCTTGTAATTCCTTGCTGAATGCTATGTTCTTCCTTAGACACTCATTTGATATGTGGTAATTTATTTGTTGTTTCAGTCTTTTGTTATGTGATGAAGAGGAGTGCTGAGTACCTCTAGTTCAACATTTTAATGCCATCCCAGGAAAAATTTATTAACGGGAAAATACATCCATTTATGCTATTATAACAAATGTTATTTTCTTCGTATTAAATGCCATAAAGTATCTGCATTTAATTTTTCTGTATTATGATGTAAGTTATAATATATTTTATCTAATATTTCATATTAAATCAAAATAAAGTAGAGACCAGGCCTGAAGAATCTCTGAACAGACAACCCACCTAGATCTCATAAGTAACCTCAACATTGTTTGATTTACAAATACAAGCAAAACTTAATTTGAGCTACTTATTCTTATTGCTTATATTACAGAAAAAACTTCAGGCTAACCAGGGAGACTTTGTCAGCTAACATATAGCTTTATAACTAAAAATTTTGCAGCAGAATTGATCAAATAAAGCAACTGTATAACTGCAATTAATCAAATATTTTCTCTGCTTTACTTACATGTTTATAAGCCCTCTGCATACATTCCCTAGGCAAAGCCCTCAGTCCACTTATGGTGTGGAGCTGCCAGATTCATGAGTCACTGTGTGTTCAAATAAAATCTTTAAAAATTTTATCATGCCTAAGTTTATCTTTTAAAATTAATAATTTTTAACAGATAAAATATTAGGTAATTGATTTTTATTTTGTAATTTCAAATGGTGTACTTGTCATATATCATTATGTTGCATATGTTTTATTGTATCTGGTGAAACACATTATCTTTCAACCAGCTATTATCCTATTATTGTTTTAGTATCATATCATGTCACATTATTGTGACTTCCAAACAGGTTTTAATATCAGAGGAAAATATATAAACCCTTAATTGGCAATATTTTTCCCTCAGAAGTTATAGAAAACTTAAGTTAATAGTTCATTTAAATTAATTCTAAAATTATTTGCTGAATCTATAAAACTTTTATGACATCTAACAATTTGAATCAGAATTTATTACATCTAATAATTAACTTAAGATAAATTTGAATGTTTTAAATACTGTCTTATCAATGTACATGATATACAGTATTCCATTTATTAAATTCTTTATTGCCTTTTGATATGCCATATAGCTCTCCAATTATAGATTTTTAAAAAATTTGTATTGACAGCATACATTTTAAGTTATTATTTTTTTGCCATTTAGCCATTATTAAATGAATATATTCCCAATACGCTTACAAATGCACTGTCAATGAAGTATGTAACAATACTATTGAATTGTGTATGTCAGTTTTGTAGCTAATCAGATCTTCAAGAAACCATTTGTTTATTACTTAACACAGGATTTTCGGAAACTGTTTCTATAGAATACAAATAAGATTAATTTCACCTCTCTTTTGAAAAAAAGGCAAATAGTAATATATATTTACATGCAGTTCTTAAATTTTAAAAAACTGCTTTGATTATGGTGATGTTACTTTTTGTTTAAAAAAGTTAAACTGGATTGAATATTAATTTCAGCAAAATTAAATATTTTATTTTACAACTAATATGTTGTTTAATATTAATTTAACTTTGAATATTAAATCTAATTTGCTCTTCTAAAATTTAATCTACTTGTCTTTACGCATTACTTTTGCCCTATACTATGATATTTTATGCAATAATAATATTTTGAACACATTGGCATTCTAAAAATTAAATTTTGTTATTTTTTATACATTTCAACTTCATGAAACTGTTCTATCTCTCTTTCCCTTTATTTGAGTAGTTTCACTGTTGTCTTTTCTGTATTTTTCTCCTAAAATAACAGTTCTTGAGTTTAATCATGAGTGCTGTATTTCTCTTCATTATTATTTCTCCTTTTAAATTTGTTTCCCATGTTTCTTGAGGCTCACATTAATAATAGTTCTGCTGATTGATTAGATTTAATTGAATTCAGTAAAAATGTGTTTGGGTTTCAATTTTTTGGCCAAATTGTTTCTCATATACAGCTTTTTTAACTTAATAAAATCGTAAATTATTTTGAATCTGTGTTTAGCTTTATTTCATCATGAAGCAACTAAAGCAGGATATGAGTTTTGTTGCAAAATTTTTTATTTCTACAATTTTGCAACATCATTAAGAAAATGAAGTCTATAAAATCTTTTCTTTGATGACTTACTTTTGAAAATAATTTTTATCTGTGTGTGTGTCTGAATGTGTGTGAATATATGTGTGTGTTATTTAACCACAACCAATAATTACTTTTTCAGAACTATTTCACAGGCACTCCAAAATGGCATATGTCTTCTGCATTGTTTATAGTTGTAATACTTAATAATTCTACAGCATTCATCACATTTCATTTTCTCATATCATTCATCATTGCCACTTGATTGCTCAAGGGTTAAATGATTTTTAAAACAGCTCTTCCACTGCATTTTTGTTGTATGGTAAGATATTTTAAAAAACGTATTTCTGCCATTTTTACCTTGCTTTAAGGTTCATGGATGTTATCTTGCTTTTTGGATAACTTTATTTATTCAATAATATTTTGTCTGATCTCTACATTGTGATTATGTAGTTAAACTAATGTTATCGTTGATTAGACTGAATCATTTCATTATCAAGATATTTTATTTAATTTGTTTTGGTTTTGCTGTTTATACACTTTAGAAAATATACAGTAAAGATAATGTTTTCTGGATTTTCTTTGTGATTGATTTGCTTTTGTTATTTATTTGTACCTATATATGAGAATTTCATTGTTAGCAAAGAGGTTTTAAAACTAGTTTATTTTTATATTCCAAATTGATCCTTTGTTAACTTTCATAAGTTTTCCTTTTATTTTGTTGTGGTGGTGGTTGCTGTTTTCTTGATTTACCATGCATACTCTGTACACTACTTGTTTTCTGACTTTTTCCTCCACTATTGATTTTAGGAAAAGCATATATTACATTAATTATTAGCTTTCTACAGTTGAGATAGGTAATATTATCCATCCATCAAAATACTCTTTGTAAGAAGCAAATGTTTAAAAGCACTGTTTGTCACTAGCCAATCAGAAGTGGTAAAAACTAGGACTTTAACATAAGTCTGATTTTAAGGCCCGTATTACACCCACCTTGCAGAAAAGAAAAAAGAAATCCACTAGTACATTTTTCCAAGGCTAACAGTTCACATACATAGCCATAAAACAATATTTGATACTGCAAGAGAACATGGGCTGAGATGAAATGGGATGAGCTCATTTCAGTAAAGTATATCTGTGTATTTCAGGATCTTTGTGCATTAATTGGTGTAATATTTTAGAAGACATGGTCAGTAATTTTTATTTTATATAAGTGGCCATTTGGCAACATTGTAGTTCTGTAAGAAGCTGAGTAATGGGATCAAAAGGCCACTTGCCTTAGCTGACTATTACTTCTTATTTAATATACATTAAATAGACTGTTAGTCAGGAAACCTTGTAAAGAAGCTATGGCATCATTTATAGTTTTGAAAATAATTTAACGAAATTCTGGTAGAATGATTAAAAGAAAATGTTATGGAGAAGAAAATGTACAAACAAAAGGCTAGAAGAATTTGGTGATGTCCTAAATGTGATTAGAAGTCACCTGAAAATGATGAAGAACCTAGTCTTTGTGACTGCTAAGGTTAACTTAATACATGACAAGAGTTTGGTTAAAAGCACAATAGTATTATTTTTACAGATGTTTAGTTTGCATGTAGACGAAAATGATTAGGGTTAAAATATAAGAATTATGACTGTAAACATGTCTGCATCTGAAAGCCACAGGCAGATAAATATTCTATTATTGGTTGCAGAATTACCTTCCTATACTACCTTATTTACCTCAACCACAGTAAATGGAAGCAACACATAATGAAGGTAGGATACCCATCAAAGGAATATTTTGGGGATATTTATGAATATTTATGAATTATTTCTATAACTGTGAATGCATTAGTAAATCTAGTATTTAAATATGTAGGAATATTTTGGAGCTTGGTTGTCCTTTGAATTTCTGAGAATATCAATTAACTGGGCCATAAGGTTTTTTCAATATGATGTAATATCATATTAAAATAACATATTTCTGAAGGTAAAAAGATCAATTTGTAACCCAAAATAAATCCAACCGCAAGTTGACTCATGTAAAGAACATAATCATGATAGGCAATCTAGGAGAGAAAAATGTTTGTGTTATGTTTCATGTGTGTTGATGTATTTCATCCTATGAGAACAGATTTTTTTACCGTTGTGTCACTTACATTATAATCCAATAAACAGACCACTGACAGGTAGACAAATAAGTGAACGAAATGACTTCAGAAAGAAATAATTGTTCTGAAAAGACAAAATACAGGAATCTGATATAAGACGTTCAGAATATCAGAGAAATTATCTGACTTCTTAATGTGATGGTAGATTTGATTAGTATTAAGTACAAAAAATCAAATTTTAGGTTCAAAAAGGAAGGTAACTTCTAGTGAATTCTATTGTATGCTTATCATATTCTAACTCATAATGTGAAAAAATATGAAAGAGTGGTGCCAACAATTAGAATAAAGAGGAGAGAAATGACGAGTGGATTAAGATCACCAATTTATTCACTAAATGTTAGTCCTTATGATCCTTGTAATTTATTGGTTTTACCTCTTGGGCTCTCTGAGATTATATACTCACTGTCAAATACAGGCAGACCAATAGCTAGTGCATGATATTAAGGATTTCAAATAATAAATTCCAAATATGAAGCTGCTTAAATCAAAGTGATATATGACTAATGAGGATTCCTCCATTTTGTGCTTGAACAAGTTTCTTAGTTTCAATAAATAATCACATACACAAACACCCAGCTAAATTTAAATTTCTAATAAACAATAATTTCATAATATAATTACATTCTAAATATTGCATGAAATATGTGTACACTAAAAACAATTTGTTGTTTTTTCTGAAATTTAAATGTGACTACTCATCTTGCATTTTATCTAGCAAATCTAGGCTGGTAAGACATAATTATATGTGGTAGTAAAAATTTGGTTGAAATATTGACCTTTTTTAGTTAAGAATTCACGACCAAGTCTCTAGGAGAATATGTGGCATTATAGAAAAATAAGATTCTCAAAAAATATCAGGCTATTGGTGTGTGTCAATGACTTATGTTCACTCTTTAGTAAGGTGTTAAAGGAGACAGTTGTCAATGTTACTAAAGAGAGAAGTTTCCATTTAAGCTTACCTACTTGAAAGAAGAAGGGGAACAGATACATATATATATATAGTTGTGAGGAAAGAGTACCTTTCTGCTTCTTGCTAAAAATCCAACAGTGATAAGGATCTATAATTTGAAACTGCCAAAAATGACTTATCAACCCCAAGCCAAAGTTGTGGCAAGCCAAAAAATGAAGGTCAGAAATATCACAATTTAGCTTGGCATCTAAGAGGAAATTAAAACAAAACAGAAATCAGCAAGAGACCTTATTCTTTATTGCTTGCTAAAACACATCAATAAATGCTGCATTTGGCAGAGATAATAGTATCCTTACCCATAGATACAGTGTAAAAGATGGAAGGTAGGGCTTGGGGTGATTAGCTTTGTCCATTATTTCTCATTGGTTAGAGTCAAATACCAAGTAATGAAGTCACAACTTGCTACCTACAAATCTATGGATAAAATACAGAAAATTTAAGAGTGGGCTCCACATCCAACTTTCATGATTTAATAAATTTCTGCTGCTGGGAATTAATAAAAGCCTCTCCTTCTCATTAAAGCTTTGGACAGCCGTCTGAAGGTTTCAGAAAGTTAGAGCTCTGGTATCAAGCTGCATGGAGAATGTATGATGCTTCCTTTTAGGAGACACGTCAACAGTGAACGTGCAGGCTATAGATCAGCAGCCTTGAAAGCATGTCAATGATCAAGTTACTTTAGTATTCCTGCTTTATAGAAGGTGATGTAAACTTCACACCAGTGATTACTCTATTTTTGCAATTTACAGCCTTTTCTAAATTAAAATTGTGGCCAGGCACTGTGGCTTATACCCACAATTCCAGCACTTTGGGATGCCAAGGTAGGAGGATGGCTTGAATCCAGGAGTTTGAAACCAACCTGGACAGCAAAACAAGACCCCATTTCTGCAAAAACAAAGAAACAAATTAATAAATAATTGAAATCAAAACTTTTTAAAAATGGAAATTAAAAATATAATTTTATTGTGGTTGCCTTGTTTTTCCATCCACTGTTATGTTTTCTGTGTGGAGTCCTGCTTAAATTGTCAGATATTTCAAAACACCCTCTTCACCAGAGATTGGGTTGTAAATTGTGAACTGAATACTTGATTCACATCAGAATCACCAAACTTCAAAAACTTATCACTTTTTCATTTTTTAGACAGGATCTCACTCTGTCACTCAGGCTGGAGTGCAGTGGCAAGTGTATGACTTGTGGAGTGTATGACTCACTACAGTCATACACAAGTGCAGTGTAGTGTATGACTCACTACAGTCTCAGCCCCATGGGCTCAGGAGATCTTCGTATCTCAGCCTCCTGAGTGGCTAGAACAACAGGTATGCACCCACCAAGCCAGGATAGTTTTTGTTTTTGTAGAGGCAGGGTTTCCTCATGTTGTCCAGGCTGGTCTCAAGCTCCTGGACTCAAGTGATTCTCATGCCTCAGCCCCTCAAAGTGCCGAGAGTTCAGACATGAGCCACGGTGCTTGGCCAAAAGTATGACTCTTATGTGATCCATAGAGATAAAAGCTTACAGCTCCAGAGTTTGCAGCCTTTATAGTCACTGACAGAAGGAGATATGAGAGAGAGCAAAGGATATCAGGAAGAAGAGGGGAAAGAAAAAAAGATAAAGTACCCCAAAAGAAGATAACTCTACTGTTTTCAATCTGGATGTGGCAAAATGTTTGTGAGTTATAAAATTAATCCATTGGTTGATGGTCAATAACTTTTTTAAAAAATAAAACAGAATAAAGTAGAATTAAATAAGATGAAAGGTAGACCAGAAGTATTAAAATCATCAATATGCATCATATAGAGTAAAAAGTGTTGTTTTATTACATTTCTATTTATTTGCAATTTGTACAGTATATGTATACATGTGAGATTTTCTGGGATTGTGATGCCAAATGTATTTTTTACTTTAAGTACTTGTTCAAAAATGTTTGAAATTCAGTGATGAACATATTCTAGTTCTAGGAGCTTATCATTTTGATGTGTAATATACCCCAAGATTCTCTCGACTATCTACATTTCTTATTCATATTTTGCTTAGATTAGTGTTATAAGCACTTTATACAAAATAAGTCCACTAATCTTCCCAACATCCCCGTGAAGGAGTTAGTATTATTATTCTAATTAGTGCAGTGAGGCAATTAAAATGCACATAATTTACGTAATTTGCCAAAGCTCACTCAGTCAGCAAATAGTAGAGTTAAGATTTACACTGGCACACTGGAAAACTGTCCATTGAGTGGAAGCAATAAAATACCAAACAAAATCTATATTTTTTAAAAATATGTTGAAGGGGGTTCCAAGATGGCGCCATAGAAACAAATCAGGACTGCAGCTCTCAGTGAAGGCGCAGAGGGTGAGTCCTAACTGCATTTTCAGACGGACTTTTGTTGCCCACAGAACTGGCAAATTCCCAGGTGTAGGAGAGACACAGGAGAGCAGGGCAGCCCACTTGCGTGGCCGTTTTGGCCAGCACCGCACCTTGGCACAGCAGCAGTCTGCACAAAGCTCACTGGTCTGGGTGCCCTGTTAAACCGGCAATCTGAGATTTGGGAGGGCAGATTGACATGTCCATTTGATTGAATGGGTCTTGGATTGTGAGCCAGACCAGGAGATTCCTGGGAAGAGCGATTTGTGCCAGTGCAGTGGGCCGCCACAGGGGAGATTGCACGGATCCCAGTGGCCAATCAGCAGGCGACTGGGGTGCCTGTGAGAGAGTCAACCATTCAATTTGGAAAGAAAAAGAGAGAGAGAGAGAGAGGAGGGACTCTGAGGCAGGGAGCCAGGTGATCAGGCGCGGCAGGCACCAAACTCACGGGGACAAGCAGCATGGCAATTCGAGGCGCTCAGGGTGGAGAGTTTTGCTGTGGGGTCAGCAGAACCCAGGATGGTGCAGCTCGGTGGGAGAGGGGCGTCTGCCACTACGGACGCAATCTGCCCCTACTGAGGTACCGCCCACTGCTGACGCAGCCTGCCATTGCTGAGGCAACCAGCCATAACAGAGAGACGCCACCCAGTGCACCAAAGTAGAATGAAGCCCTGCGGCAGCAGGGCAGACCCACACTAGCAGGATAGAGCCCCGGCAGGCAAATAGTGAATAGACTGCCTCCTAGCTGGGCAGAACAGTGCAACAGATACTCATAAAGAAAGCCCCAACTCCCTGAGAAAGAGCAACTGAGGGGGAAGAAAGGGGGGGCTTTTATAAGTTCTGCTGCAGCAGACACATCCGCCCAACACCCCTGAATGAACAATGGAGCTCACAGATCAGCACTGGAGTTCCTATAAAGTACAGACCATCTCCTCAGGCAGCTCCCTGACCCCTGTATATCCAAAGAGCCACCTCAAAAAAGGACTACTCAAACTGACATTTGGTGGGCATCATTCTGGGACAAAGATAGCAGAAGAAGAAACTGGTAGCATCCCTCACTGTTCCGCAGCTGCTACAGGTGTACCCCAGACAAGCAGGGCCTGGAGTGGACCTCAGCACTCATACAGCAGAGGAGCTAAACAGAAATACTTCATGATCAACAATAGGGGCATCCACTCAGAGACCCAATCGAAAAGTCAGCAACTACTAAGACAACAGGTGGATAAATCCACAAAGATGGGAAGAAACCAGCGCAAAAAGGAGGAAAACACCCGAAACCAAAACACCTCACCTCCTACAAAGGACCAAAACTCCTCACCAGCAAGGGAACAAAGCTGGATGGAGAATGATAGTGACGAAATGACGGAATCAGATTTCAGAAGGTGGATAATGAGAAACTTCAGTGAGCTAAAAGAACATGCTCTAAATCAATGCAAAGAAACTAAGAACCTTGAAAAAAGATTTGAAAAAAGATTCAAGGAAATGATAACAAGAATGGACAACTTAGAGAGGAATATGAATGAATTGAAGGAGCTGAAAAACACAACATGAGAACTTCACGAAGCATGCACAAGTTTCAACAGCTGAATTGACCAGGCAGAAGAAAGAATATCAGAAGTCAAAGATCAACTCAATGAAATAAAAAGAGAAACCAAGATTAGAGATAAAAGCACAAAGAGGAATGAACAAAATCTCCAAGAAACGTGGGACTATGTGAAGAGACCTAACCTACGTTTGATAGGAGTACCAGAATGTGATGAAGAGAATGAATCCAAGCTGGAAAACACTCTTCAGGATATTATCCAGGAAAATTTCCCCAACCGAGCAAGGCAGGCCAATGCTCAACTCCAGGAAATACAGAGAACACCACAAAGATACTCCGCAAGAAGAGCAACCCCAAGGCACATAATCGTCAGATTCACCAGGGTTGAAATGAAGGAGAAAATACTAAGGGCAGCCAGAGAGAAAGGCTGGGTCACCCACAAAGGGAAGCCCATCAGACTCACAGCAGATCTCTCAGCAGAAACTCTACAAGCCAGAAAAGAGTGGGGGCCAATATTCAACATCCTTAAAGAAAAGAACTTTCAACCCAGAATTTCATATCTAGCCAAACTGAGCTTCATAAGTGAAGGAAGAATAAAATCTTTTGCCAACAAGCAAGAACTCGAAGATTTTGTCATCACCAGGCCTGCTTTACAAGAGCTCCTGAAAGAGGCACTACACAGAGAAAGGAACAACCAGTACCAGCCACTCTAAAAACATACCAAAAGCTAAAGAGCATCAACAAAATGAAGAATCTGCATCAAACAAGGGAAAAAAACAGCAAGATAGCATCAAAATGGCTGTATCAAACTCACACATAACATTATTAAACCTAAATGTAAATGGGCTAAATACACCAATCAAAAGACAAAGACTGGCAAATTGGATAAAAAACCAAAACCCATCGGTGTGCTGTATCCAGGAAACCCATCTCACATGCAAAGATTCACAAAGGCTTAAAATAAAGTGATGGAGGAAGATTTACCAAGCAAATGGAGAGCAAAAAAAAAGCAGGAGTTGCAATTCTCATCTCTGACAAAATAGATTTTAAAGCAACAAAGATCAAAAGAGACAAAGAAGGTCATTACATAATGGTAAAAGGATCAATACAACAAGAAGAGCTAAATATATATGGACCCAAACAGGAGCACCCAGATATATAAGGCAAGTTCTTAATGACTTACAAAGAGACTTAGACTCCCACACAATAATAGTGGGAGACTTTAACACTCCACTGTCAATATCAGACAGATCAACCAGACAGAAAATTAACAAGGATATCCAGGGCTTGAACTCAGACCTGGAACAAGCAAAGCTGATAGACATTTACAGAACTCTCCATCCCAAATCCACAGAATATACATTCTTCTCAGCACCGCATCACACCTACTCCAAAATTGACCATATAATTGGAAGTAAAGCACTCCTCAGCAAATGCAAAACAACTGAAATCATAACAAACAGTCTCTCATACCATAGGGCAATCAAGTTAGAACTCAGAATTCAGAAACTAACTCAGAACTGCACAGCATCATGGAAACTGAACAACTGGCTCTTGAATGTTGATTGGATAAACAATGAAATGAAGGCAGAAATAAAGAAGTTCTTCAAAACCAACGAGAATGAAGACACAACATACCAGAATCTCTGGGACACATTTAAAGCAGTCTGTAGAGGAAAATATATAGCAATAAGTGCCCACATGAGAAGAAGGGAGAGATCCAAAATTGACACCCTATCGTCAAAACTGAAAGAGCTAGAGGAGCAAGATCAAAAAAGCTCAAAACCTAGCAGAAGACAAGAAATAACTAAGATCAGAGCAGAACTGAAGGAGATAGAGACAAGAAAAACCCTTCAAAAAATCAATACATACAAGGGCTGGTTTTTCGAAAAGATCAACAAAATAGACAGAACACTAGTCAGAATGATAAAAAAGAAGACAGAGAACAACCAAATAGATGCAATAAAAAACGATAATGGGGAAATCACCACAGATTCCACAGAAATTCAAACCATCATCAGAGAATACTACAAACAACTCTATGAACATAAACTAGTAAACAAGGAAGAAGTGGATAAATTCCTGGACACCTGTGTCCTCCCAAGCCTAAACCACAAGGAAGCTGAAACTATGAATAGACCAATAACAAGGTCTGAAGTCCAGGGAGCAATTAAGAGCCTACCACACAAAAAAAGCCCTGGTCCAGATGGGCTCACAGCCGAATTCTACGAGACACACAAAGAGGAGCTGGTACCATTTCTTCTGAAACTATTCCAAATAATCCAAAAAGAGGGAAGCCTTCCCAAATCATTTTGTGAGACCAACATCATCCTGATACCAAAACCGGGCAGAGACTCAACAAGAAAAGAAAACTTCAGGCCAATATCCATGATGAACATAGATGCAAAAATCTTCAATAAAATACTGGCAAACTGATTGCAACAGCACATTAAAAAACTTATCCATCATGATCAAGTAGGATTCATCCCAGGAATGCAAGGCTGGTTCAACATACACAAGTCTATAAACGTCATTCACCACATTAACAGAACCAAAAACAAAAACCACATGATTATCTCAATTGACGCAGAAAAGGCATTTGACAAAATTCAACAGCCCTTTATGCTAAAAACTCTCAATAAACTCGGTATTGATGGAACATATCTCAAAGTAATAAAAGCTATTTATGACAAACCAACAGCCAATATCATACTTAATGGACAAAAACTGGAAGCATTCCCTTTGAAATCTGGCCCTAGACAAGGATGCCCTCTCTCACCACTCCTATTCAACATAGTACTGGAAGTTCTAGCCAGAGCAATCAGGCAAGAAAAAGAAATAAAGGATATTCGAATAGGAAAGGAGGAAGCCAAATTGTCTCTATTCGCAGACGACATGATAGTATACCTAGAAGACCCCATCACCTCAGCCCAAAAACTCCTGAAACTGATAAGCAACTTCAGCAAAGTCTCAGGATATAAAATCAATGTGCAAAAATCACAAGCGTTCCTATACACCAATAACAGACTTAAAGAGAACCAAATCAAGAATGAACTGCCATTCACAATTGCTAAAAGAGAATAAAATATCTAGGAATACAACTTACAAGGAATGCAAGGGACCTCTTCAAGGAAAACTACAAACCACTGCTCAACGAAATAAGAGAGGACACAAACAGATGGAGAAACATTCCATGTTCATGGTTAGGAAGAATCAATATTGTGAAAATGGCTATACTGCCCAAAGTAATTTACAGAATCAACACTAACCCCATCAAGCTACCATTGAATTTCCTCACAGAACTGGAAAAAACCACCATGAACTTCATATGGAACCAAAAGAGAGCCCTCATAGCCAAGTCAATTCTAAGCAAAAAGAACACAGCGGGAGGCATCACACTACCAGACTTCAAACTATACTACAAAGCTACAGTAATCAAAACAGCATGGTACTGGTACCAAAACAGAGATATAGACCAATGGAACAGAACAGAGGCATCAGAGGCAAATCAACATATCTACAACCATATAATCTTTGATAAACCAGACAAAAACAAGCAATGGGGAAAGGATTCCCTGTTTAACAAATGGTGTTGGGAAAACTGGTTAGCCATGTGCAGAAAGCAGAAACTGGACCCCTTCCTGACACCTTACACTAAAATTAACTCCAGATGGATTAAAGACTTAAACATAAGACCTGGCACCATAAAAATCCTAGAAGAAAATCTAGGCAAAACCATTCAGGACATAGAAGTAGGCAAGGACTTCATGAACAAAACACCAAAAGCATTGGCAACAAAGGCCAAAATAGACAAATGGTACCTAATCAAACTCCACAGCTTTTTCACAGCAAAAGAAACAGTCACTAGAGTGAATCGGCAACCAACAGACTGGGAAAAGATCTTTGCAGTTTACCCATCTGACAAAGCGCTGATATCCAGAATTTACAAAGAACTCAAACAGATTTACAGGAAAAAAAACAAACAAGCCCATTCAAAAATGGGCAAAGGATATGAATAGACACTTTACAAAAGAAGACATACATGAGGCCAACAAACATATAAAAAAATGCTCATCATCATTGGTCATTAGAGAGATGCAAATCAAAACCACATTGAGATACCATCTCACGCCGGTTAGAATGGCGATCATTAAAAAATCTGGAGACAACACATGCTGGAGAGGATGTGGAGAAATAGGAACACTCTTATACTGTTGGTGGAAGTGTAAATTAGTTCAACCATTGTGGAAGACAGTGTGGCGATTCCTCAAGGATCTAGAAATAGAAATTCCATTTGACCCAGCAATCCCATTACTGAGTATCTATCCAAAGGACTATAAATCGTTCTACTATAAGGACACATGCACATGAATGTTCATTGCAGCACTGTTTACAATAGCACAGACTTGGAACCAACCCAAATGCCCATCAATGATAGACTGGACTGGGAAAATGTGGCACATATACACCATGGAATATTATGCAGCAATAAAAAATGACGAGTTTATGTCCTTTGTAAGGACATGGATAAATCTGGAGAACATCATTCTCAGCAAACTGACACAAAAACAGAAAAGGAAATACCACATATTCTCACTCATAGGCGGGTGAGAAAAATGAGAACACATGGACATGGGGGGGGTACTACACACTGGGGTCTATTGGGGGAAATAGGGGAGGGACAGCGGGGGGGAGCTGGGGAGGGATAGCCTAGGGAGAAATGCCAAATGTGGGTTAAAGGGAGGAAGGCAACAAAACACACTGCCATATGTGTACCTATGCAACTATCTTACACGTTCTGCACATTTACCCCAAAACCTAAAATGCAATAAAAATTAAAAAAAAAATGTTATAAAACTTTTCATGGAAAAGAAAAGACAATATTCCTGAAACTGGAACAGATACTACTCTATTATTAGTGGTGCATCAGAATGAAGGCCACACCTCCTTGTTGCTGAGAACCTTAGGCCTGTCCTGGACCAGTTCCAGGTCATATGAGAATGTCGTACACTATGATGACTTCTTAGAAATTGCTGAGAAATCCTTGAATCTTGGAATGCCCACATAAATCCTTAAAGTACTCATTCTTTACAACGGTATTAGTAACCTTTTGTTCTTGAAAACTAATAATATAACACAATTGGTTGTTAAAATATTTTGTTTCAAAATAGTATTTACAATATCTATCTAGAGACCAAAATAATATATCTGGAAATTAAGAAAAATAGAATTTATATTTTAAAATGAAATATTGAATTTAAGGTGGCATTATCTTTATGTGGTAATATTTAATTAGCTCATAAATACTTATAATTATTAATAATAAAATCAGGGAATAAACCAGGCTTCCAAATGAAGATGAAGAAAGCATGGCTAAGTATTATCTAACTGCATATACACACACACACACACAGACACACACACACACATACACACATATATATGTAACAGTATTATCTATATATGTACAGTAATTCATAAATAATGCAGCTACATACCTTTAGAAGAAATAGAGAATAAAGATGCTTATAGTCATCCTTGTACCTGTCTGTATAAGATACTTTCTCTATTTAGGCATTTTATGCACTTCATTTCAAAACAATAATGAGACCTACTAAACTGAGGGTCAGTGATATTAACAGAATGGCCCAAGACCTTGCAGTGCATTGGTTGAAAAATAAACATGAAATTATAAATTTGTCTCAGTCTAAAATATATATCTTTTCAACTACAGCGATCTTGCAATTTTTAATAAATGTTGGATGCCTGTACAAAAGGGAGAGATGTAGAAAACGTTAAGTATTTTCAAAAAAAGTAAAAACAGACCTAAGTTCAATAGAAAAACATGTTTCGGTGCCTAAATTTAGCTTGTGACAGAGATTAATCATTAAAGGAGCTCATTTCCACACAGGACATGTTGGTGTAGGGGTTCGGAGGGTAGAACTAACTTGGATGGAGTCAGGGTAGGGTACAGTAGGCAACCATGGTAATCGTTTCAGAGTCTGGGCCTTTTTAACTTAAAATTTATTTCCTTTCTATACTAATATGGACAGATATGATAAAGCAACTACAAAGAATTTAGTACTAACATTTCTGAAGTCATTCACACGTCTGGGTTATCTTATTCAGTTATTACGGACTAAGTGCAATAAAATCTTTGTGAAAAGATGAATTTTACCAAATTTAAAACACGTTTTACTAGCCTGGCATTTTATAAGCATTGTTGAAGAAGCAAACTTTGCAGGGAAGAAGTTAAAATTTTTCTTCAGATGTACATCTATGTTACCAAGATCATTATATCAGAGTCAAGAAATAAATGTCGCTACGTTAAGGTATAGCACCCATAAATAGAAAATTAACTGTCAAAAAGAGGGCCGCCCCACAAAGATGTCATCATCCCTTCTTTGAAACACTTTTATCTCTTTTACTGTGATCTTAATTTTTATTCACATTAGGTATACTACCCTTAATTTTCCTCTTTAAATGTCTTGGATGCTCTCAGCAACATCAAATTCTGATGACTCCCCTGGTGCCTTCACAGTTTTAAGTATATTTTACAGCTCTGTGACTTGCAAGGCATAATTTAAAGCTAAAATTTAACTTTTTAATCTTTTTTGGTTCAGCAAATTTATGTCTATGAGAAGTGAAAGAACTACAGGAGGAATAATTCTCCAATGAATTAATATTTTAGAACCACCTTACATTACCCAACATTACCACATTTTCTCATCTGTAGGGCTCAGCTGAGCAGGGAAGGCCAAGGGAAATGGAAGGGGCAATGGTTTTTCTAGTGATATTGAAAAAAATGGCATTGCTGTTTGTAACAATGCTCATTGTCACTGTAATGATATTGCAAGATCAACTGAAAAATAGTTAAACATGATCATGCAAATGTATTTATAAAATTATGATTGTGAGTTTACATACTATATTCTGAAAACCATATTACAATGCTACATTCCTGTCCAAAATTTCAAACATAGCTCAGGGACAAAGGGTGTGTGCCAATCAGAAATTCTTCTCTCCCCACATTGGATAATGAATCATTTTAAAATCAATCTGAAAACATCAATTCTCTGCTAGAAAATAAAGTGGGTTAGAGCACACATGTGATGATATTAAATGTAAGGCTTTAGTTAGGATACTCTGACAATATCCGTATTTATTGTTCAAGCCTATACGGGTAGTTGCATATCTTTTCACACATTACTGAAAAGCTAGATGAATTCTAATTATGTGAATTTAAACTGACTGTTGTGAATAAGATTCTGCATGTTCTAGCATTAAATCTGAGAGGTAAAAACTTGCAGGAAGCAAGTGGCTAATGGGAAAGTAATTGACTGTATGGCTACGCATTTCTTATTACACAAAAAAAAAATAGATTATAAATGAAAGGGCTATTGTTTAAGAAAAATTCAAACTCTGTTTTTCTCTGCTTTCACACCATAACAATCATCAACACACAAAAGGACTTCTGTGGCTAAATTGGTGGTGTGTGGTGAGGGCTGATTTCTGCATCAGACACCAACAGAGTGTCCTCCAATTAAATTCTGACTACGTGGAGATAAGTGTCAGATTCCACAGGTTGGGAGCTCAGTCTTCAAAAGTGCCCTCCCTCCAGATACTAGTCACCAACGCAGTCTCTGAAAATTCTGAACAAGAGCTTCAAGTTGGGTTTTCCACAACCACGTCTTTTGGTTCAAGTAATTTGCTAGAGCAGCTCACAGTACTCAGGGAAACACTTAAATACACCAGTATATTATAAAGGATATTACGAAGGATACAGATGAAGGACTACCTAGGATCAGGTATGAGAGAAGAGGCACAGAGATTCCATGCCCTTTCCGAAAGTGTTGCCTTCTGGGAATCACCACTTGTTCTGATATCTGTAAGCTCTCTGAATCCTGTCCGCGTGGGTCTTTTACGGAAACTTCATTGGTTAAGCATGATTGACAAGTACGTGAAAATGTGACCGGACAAAAGGACTATAATCCTAACCCAGCAAAGTTTGTCTCTTTAGATTCTTCTTGCCCTTGTGTGCAGCATTCCTTCCTTCCGTGTGTAGCAGGACTCCCTCGGGACTGAAGGTCTTAGGACCCACAGTCAGATTAGAGTCCTGCCTTAGGCAAGTGAAAGGAGGTCAGAAGAAGGTCAAAGAGAGAGAGAGATTCTGTTTTCTGAGGCTCAAAGTGCTCCAACATTATGAAATGGGATATCGGAGTTATGAGGCAAAAACTGTATGAAAAAAAAAATATATATATATATATACATAACATGACAAAAACATACCAGTATATTGCAGAATAAGAGCAAGAAAAATTGCCCTAATAATTTGCAGATTAAAACTCATACATCTGAAAAGTTACTCGGCAGAGGAAAGAGAACACTTTTTCACAACATGTGTGCCTTGTGATTAAATATAAGATACTAGCACTCACATACGGATGTACAGATACACACATTCCAGAGGTGGCAAGAAAGTGAGAAATAAGTAAGAGAAAAGAAAACAATAATAGAAAAAATAGCACTACCAAGCCCAGAAGGTAGGGTAAATACAATCCTTTATGAATTAGAACTTTGGACACAGGAGAAAAACATGTGGCCCTTTTTACTAGAAATAACATTATCCATTTGACAGGGATAGGTACTGAGAAGAAAGTCTGCCTTACTAAATTTCTGATTTCCTGACTGTCCTCAAATATGTTTGGGATTAGAATTTATACTACACCTACTTCCAGAAAAAAAACAAGTAAATAATTCAGTTTAAATACACCTAAGTTAGGTTGTTATTTTATTTCCCTGGTAAAAAAACAAAAGCAAAACTTAACTAAAAGAAATCTCAAAAAATTTTCTTAAAAATGTTCCCAAATCGTGGACTCCATAGTCACCTTTAAAAAGATAATAGAAAGATTAAGCAAAACCCTGAGACAGCAAATATTGAACTTAACAGAAATAGAATGTGAAGCAACTCTGTTTTGTGTATTCAAAGAAAAGTTGTTAATTTTAAAAAACCTCTGGGATTATTAATGTTAAAAAAAAAATTCCAGACATACTTAGAAATACTAAGTCAAATGAGATAGTTATAATTAGTTGATATGAGACACACTAAACAAATTAGACATTAATTTTTAGTAAATCACTACATAATGGTAAAATATTTGATTCAGCAAGAAAATATAGCTCTCATGGGAAACTGCCTGGTAACATGGCTTGAAAATAGTTGGAACCAAAAATTAACAGAATTCCAAGAAATTAAACAAAATTCTAATCATATAGAGGGATTATAGCACACACCTCTTAAAAGATAATCAGACAAGATAATCTGATATATCAGAAAAAAATAGCTGATGGATGATTTGAACCATACAAGGAACTTAATCTAATTAGTAGATATGAACAACTCACTCACTACCTGGAGAATGCACATTGCTTTCTAGAATTCACCGTAAATTTAAAAATTGACCTTAAAATAATTAGTAAACCTCAGTAATTAAAAAATGTATTATGCATACCTTTCTCTGACCATAATGTAATATGGAAATCAGCCGGAAACATAACTAAAGAAACAATTTAGGAAATATAATAAGATACACTGAAGCCACACACAGGGAAAAGAATCAATCACAATGGAAATTAGAATTTATTTACATTGAATTATTTGCCATCATAACATAGGTTAAAAACTTTTGAAAACATACTTAACGTCTTAAGGATAGTTTTATCTTTAAATTTTTATTTGGGAAGAAAGGAAATCCTTGCCCAGGCTCTAATTTAGGCGTTTATAAAAGGAATAAGGGAATAACTGCAGTGAATAACACATTAAAACACACACACACACACACACACACACACACACACACACACACACAGAATCAACAAATATAAATTCTTGTAATTTCAAATCTAATAAAATCGATCAACTTGTAACAAAATTGATGAAACTATCCAATTAGGAATTGAAAAGCAAACAAAATTCAATATGTAATAAAAATATTCAATGAAGAAAATGTGATAGAAAATTACACTATCAAATAAAATATTCTTTTAAATAGAACTTTAACAAAAAATAAAAATGTCGATGCCTAACTAAAAATATGTAATAGGAGTAGTCTCACATTATTAAATAATAAAATCAGTACTTAAATCCCAGTTATCATTCCCAAATCATTTTAATGTTGAATTCTTTCTAATATTTATAGAGTAAGTTATTCTAGCCTTAAAACAAGATTAAACAAGAACAGCAAATCCTTTCAAATTTATGAATCTTGTATAAATACGATACAAAATTGTAGGAGAAAGAGAAACTACAAGTTAATGAACTCACAACTATAAATAAAAATTTAACAATAATATTAAAATACTAAATTCAGCACTGGTTTAAAAATATAACACTCCTACAAAATTCTAAATTGAATGAACATTTGAAAATCCACTGATGTAGGCCTCTGGATTAGAAGACTAAAGAAAATCAACCACGTTTATTTCAATGGATTTAAAAGAATTATTAGATTATATTCAATACTCAGTGCATGATCAAATTGAAAAGAATCTTAAATAGAATGACACAAGTGATTTCCCTAGTTTATAAAAACTTATAATAAGAATTATATTTAATAGTAAATTTTGAGAGCCTTTCCTTCAAAATTAGAAGCATATCTCTTCAATTCAACATTCAGTGTATAAATAAACAAATAAGTCAAAATTAAATTGATATTATTGGGAAAAAAAATAGTTATATTTTGCAAAGTAAGCACAAGTTTATGTACATAGACAACCTGGAATGTTAATTAGAACTATAAGGTTGCTGGCTGAATCAGGATAGCAAGAATACACTATAGTAATTAATAAATTTAAAAAACCTCTGGTTTGATTCATGCACACATTTATTCCTGCACTTTTAATGTCTGATCCTGGCACAGGAAACTCTCCATAGTGTGTCATACATGCTGTGATTAAGTGATCCAGGCTGATGAAATCTTGTGATACTGCTGAACTCCACACCAGGCCTTTGCATCTCCCAAGAAGGTAGGCAATTGCTTTAGCCCCTTTGTGCTGCCATAACAGAATACCAGAGACTGAGTAAGTTATTAGAAACAGAAATTTATTTTCTCTCAGTTCTGGAGGCTGAGAAGTTCAATATCAAGGTGCAAGCATTAGTGTCTGGTGAGGGCTGATTCCACTAATGGCATCCTCTCACAGTGACATCCTAACATGGCAGAAGACACAAGTGCAAACAGGGACAAACTCTTGCTGAAGCCTCTTTTATAATGGTATTAATCCATTCATGAGGGTGGAGCACCATGACTTCATCACTTCCCAAAATGCCCCTACCTCTTAATCTCATCACAATGGAGATTAAGTTTCTACATGAATTTTGGAGAGGACACATTCAACCCATAACAGCAATTATGTTCACACATTAATATAAAAAAACAAATATCTATCTTTATGAAATGTAATACATTTATTTTGCATTCCACATTCCCAGGTCTTAGAGTTAAAATCATTGTGAAGATTTTTTTGAGCCTCTAAATATATTTCAATAAATTATATGGCTGTAGTGTTTTACAAACCTCCAAATATTTCAAAGCCATTGTTTTGGTATTGATTAAATAAGAATAAAATATGTTATGAGCACACCTCAATTGGCCTATCATATAATATTTTATCCTATTTCTTTTTCTCATGAAACTTTTAGAGAAATAAAACATATAACGTATAATATATGCAGGAGTAATTTTTGTGTTATAAAGATATATACAGGTGCAATACAAGGATATAAAAGGTATATTCCTGAAAACTTCAGAAATACAAACATCTATGATTGAGTTCACAATTTCCCAGTGTTAACAAAATTGTAATGGAGATAAAATATAGACAAGGTATAGGGTAAGAAAGATTATAATAAATTCCCATGTTTTGAGAGCCTCCCACTAAATTGGCCTTCCAATACTGAAGTAGCTGGCAACTCTGCCCTAAGGGAATAGAAAGGCAGTTGGATGTGAGTATTTACAGTGTGCTTCTCACAGGACATGATTTTACCTGGTGGGCAACCAAATGCCTAGTTGTTTGACCCATGACCAGGGGGCTTCTCACAAGGAAAACTTGTTAATACTGGCAGATGTCCTTGTGGCTTTTGTCTAAAACATGCTCAGTTTATACCTACCTTACCATCACTCTGGTTCCCAGAGCCAGGCCTAGAGCTGTGCCTAATTTTTCAGATGGAAAGTACAAATTCAATATACCACCACTATAGGAAAAAAGTGCAATGACTTTTACTTACATATCCTGAGCAGGGAGGGCACAGTGAGTCCAGAGGGCAATTTTCCTTTCCCAGGTCACAGGATGCAGGATTGGAGGCTCAGGCAGACAGAGAGAGAATATTTTGGCAATTAGTAGTATGCATAAGGAGATAGGGTGTGGGGCCCCGTAAGTTCACAAACGAGTGCCTTAACGGTCTGTTTAAAGGAAGGGGAGCCAGTCAGCTAGGTGAGAAAAATACTGCTAAGTTCTTATCTCTAGCTACCTGCTTGAATCATTTGGACGTGGTATAGAACTGGAAACTATGTCAAGGATGACTGAGCCCTGCTTCTGGCATTAGAAAATTAAATCTGCACTCAAAATGGAGGCCAAGCCAACAGGAAATTGTAAGAATATATCACATCCGCCACCACCACTCCAGAAAAAAAAAATCCCAGCATGTTATAGATGGACAAATAAGCCAACATTTATTTAAAATGTTTAAGCTAAGAAAGCTTTGATACACATAGGTCATTGGAGCTAACTCTTGCAGAATGTGCGCCTTTTAAAACAAAGATAGATAAAATGAGAGCAGATAAATTCCAGCCATAAGGCAAGAATGGAAACTTACCAAGGCTACATTGATCATACCGACCAGTTCAGTGTGAGTGAGAAATGAGATTCACAAGAGGAAACAGTAGGATAAAGACCTTGGAATGGTAGTGAGAAGACAGGCCAGGGGTGAGGTCATGGAGGTCTTGTTTATACTCAGTAGAAAATGTGTAATCATACAAATTCTCTTCCATCATGTTGAGGCAAGAGAAAACAGGGCAGGGGTTAGAATGTTGGCCAAGAAAAGAACAAAAGAAGAATTATTTGTGAGAGATGCAATGTGCAATTTAATTATCCAAACTTGGTCAGGGATAATATGTGTCTGGGCAACAGTGCCTGAGAGAATGGGAACACTAACTAAATGGTGGTATAATACAAACAAGCATAATCATATTGCTGATATTTTTTTTATATCACATGCTATATGTAAACTATATTGAAACATTTAAAAGGAGCTTATTTTTTAGTTTGAGGAGCAAGTAGATTAGCTACCTATCAATTAAACATGAGCAACTTGGACTCAACAGAGAGGTCAAAGTGAGGAAGGATTAGTGACCAAACTTATGGATGTGATATCTGAAATCCTGGGAGTGACTGACCATTCCAAGATAAATATACTGTAGAAAGTTGAAAAATAGGGCTCCCAGATTGATTTTACTCCCCCAAAATTAAAGGAAAATAATTATATACATTAGATAGCATTTATTAATTACAACTGTATTTAATGAGCTATGAATGTACTATAAGGTTTAAAACAAAATTTACTCTCATGTAATATAATCAAATAAAACATAGCTTAGTAAAAGAAATACAGTCTTATTTTTTCAGCCTTGAATTGTGTTGGGTATTTGAGATGATTTCTCATAAATTATATTTTGTCAACTAGCCTTTCCAATCACCTTATTTAAGTTTGGTGTATAAAGAGGAAAAAGACTGGCTGGGCGCGGTGGCTCAAGCCTGTAATCCCAGCACTTTGGGAGGCCGAGGCGGGTGGATCACGAGGTCAAGAGATCGAGACCATCCTGGTCAACATGGTGAAACCCCGTCTCTACTAAAAATACAAAAAATTAGCTGGGCATGGTGGTGCGTGCCTGTAGTCCCAGCTACTCAGGAGGCTGAGGCAGGAGAATTGCCTGAACCCAGGAGGCGGAGGTTGTGGTGAGCCGAGATGGCGCCACTGCACTCCAGCCTGGATAACAAGAGCAAAACTCCGCCTCAAAAAAAAAAAAGGAAAAAGACTTATTGAAACTGACATAGGTAATGCCAAAATATGGATTCATGTATCTGTATGAGCCATTTAAGAACCTATGCTTTTTTTTAAATTTCATGAAACAAGAGAGGTTAAGCAATATAATGGTAAAGAAATGTCTTTATGATTAAGATGTCATTAGAAACCTTAGAGAACCTGTTTGTATAGAATGTTAGAAGAGGCAGACATAACTCTCAGTGATTAATGAATTAGTCTGAAGAAGAGGAAACCAAAAATGATATAATATTCTGAGAAATATAACCAAGGAAATACAGCCAAGAATATGATCTTCAGAGAACTAGCAGTATCATTGGAAAATACATGCAACTAACATGCTTGCAGGCAAAAAGAAAATAGGAAGGAAAAAATGATTTGGAGAGAATTTCATTATTGATTTAGTAAGATCTCTAGGAATGAATAAAGGCATCAGGTCAAGAGCCTCATGCAAGGAACGTAACAGATGATGAAAATAATGAGAAAAAATATGCAAACACTGATTATATGGATACAGCACAGTGGTTAGAAAGCAGAAACTCTGGTAAAATTATCACAGTAGAAAATGGTGCGTCCCTTTTAAAATGGCCTTGAAGATTCTCTGTGTTACTTCACTCTAAAAAGTCAAAAAATCTTTTGAAAACATGGGCTGTTTGGATATTTATTTTCTCTTAAAGCTGGAATTTAATTGTTATTGTCCTAACACTACACAATGGTCTTTACATCAATTATATATATATCCAGACACACATCACCAGAGACTATGTAAAATAAAATTATAAAAATATTAATAATGTAGACAAATGTATAATGGTATGTGTATGTAACTTACTAGGTATAAGTTACTTTTGGGAAAAGAAAAAGTTAAGTATTAAAATACAGTCAGAGTTTAATAAACATATGGGATTTAATTTATACTCTTTAGCAATACAGCAACAAATCTCTCCAGTCATAGTAATTCTCACTGTTTCAAAAATATAACATCTAATTTCAGATATATGCATGTATAATCTTCAACTTATACTATATTCATTTTCTAGGATTCTCCAGAAATTCAACTTACCTCTCTAGCATACCTGTATTATCTTGAAAGCTATCTGCTTCATTAGAAATTTTTAAATATATATTCATATATATATTACTGTAAGTATGTATGTGTAGACACATATACATATAATTTGTTTATATATGTACTTTATGCATACATATATGCACATTATTCTGATAAAAACACATATCTATCTTAAATCAACTTAAATTTTCGTTAACTTTTTTAGTGGTTAAACAGTTTTGCTTTTTAAATATTTTCCTGACCGTAGCTTCCTTGGGAAAGTGTGTATGTCCTGAATATGGAAGAGATTCAAAGGAAATAGTAGTTTCCATGGGAAAAATAAACTTCACATCCTGACCTCATAATTAGACCTGGTTTGAGTGTGGCAGATATTTTGGCTTTCTAAGTTCAGCTTCTCATATGTGAAATAAACATATGAACTTTCATCTTGTAACCTAATACAGTTGACCCTTGAGTGACAAGGGGGTTGGGGCACTGACTCCCATGCAATAAAACATCTGCAGACAACTTTTTACTCCAAAAACTTAACTATTAATAGCTTACTGTACACTGGAAGCCTTACTGATAGCATAAAAGTCAATTAACACATACTTTGTAGGTGATATGCAATATATACTATATTCTTACAATGAAGTAAGGGAGAGAAAAGAAAATGTTGTTAAGCAAATTATAAGAAAGTGAAAAATACACTGACTGTTCATTAAGTGAAAGCAGATCATCATTAAGGTCTTCATCTTCGTGTCTTCACCTTGAATAGGCTGAGGAGGAGGAGGAAAAGAAAAGGTTTCTCTTGCTGTCTCACAGGTGCCAGATGCAGAAAAGTGTACAAGGTGGAAGGGGAGGCATGTGTATAAGTAGACTTGTGCAGTTCAAACTCGTGTTTCTCAAGGGTCAGTTGAACATAATAAATTCCCACATTATTTATACACGTTAACATGTGTTGACTCTATTTAGCTTTGAATTAGAATTCTTCACTTTTATATTTTAGCAGATTTACTTTTATACTTGTTAACGTGTAGAAATGCAACATTATTAATCAAATATATTGTAATTACGTAATTGCATATTGTTATTTTTATTTCTTCATAATTAGGGACCAAGATCTTTCTAGAGCTTTCAGCATTTTTTGCCCATGTTAATAGCTGACCATATGTTAGTTAAGTCAAGACATAGTGATTTTTCCAAGTCAGTAACATTATAATATTAACATACCAAAACTGTAAATCGTTTAGCTTTCGAATGTATACATGAATCACTTTTACATAAAGATAAAAATAATTTTATTGACTGGTCATGGTGGCTCACACCTATAACCCCAGCACTTTGGGAGGCCTATGCGGGCACACTACAAGGTCAAGAGTTCGAGACCATTCTGGCCAACATCATGAAACCCAGTCTCTACTAAAAATACAATAACTAGCTGGGTGTGGTGGCACACACCTGTGGTTCCAGCTACTTGGGAGGCTGAGGCAGAAGAATCCCTTGAACCTGGGAGGTGGAGGTTGCAGTGAGCCAAGATAGTGCCACTGCACTCCAGCCTGGGTGACAGAGTAAGACTCCATCTCAAAAAAGCTAAAAAAGATACAAATAATTTTATTATACAAAGTATTTGCTGTTAAAATATGATTGAAACTGTCAAATATCAAAACTTGACATTTGCATGTTAGTTATTGCTACATATGAGAACATGGAAATGTTAAATTAGTGATATGTTATCTATTTGAAATTACCCAGAGTTAACATTTCTCCATCTGAGTTTGAAATCACCATGCAGTGTTGCACAAATAGTGGAATCCTGACACCGAGGGGAACATAAACTTCCTGAGGATCACCTCTTATCTACGAAATGGGGATCATAGGCTAGGCATAATGGTTCTTGCCTGCAATCTCAGCACTTTGGAAGCCAAGGCAGGCAGATCACGAGGTCAGGAGTTCAAGATCAGCCTGGCCAACATGGTGAAACCCTGTCTTTACTAAAAATACAAAAATTAGCTAGGTATGCTGGAATGTACCTGTAATCTTGGCCACTCAGTAGGCTAAGGAAGCAGAATTGCTTGAACCCAGGAGGTGGAGATTGCAGTGAGCTGAGATCTCACCACTGCACTCCAGCCTCTGTGACAGAGCAAGACTCCCATTTGTGGGGGGACAAATGTGAAGCATAGTAATTTTCCTTCCACAAACTGAGCTTTAAGTGAAATGTTGACTGTGCATAACTTAGAATGCAACCTTATATGTAGTACTTCCTCAAAAAATATAAGCTCCTTTAAATTTAAAAATTACTTCCTTGAGATGCTAAAAACTTTGACTCTTCTCTTTAGAAGAGGGATAACTGACTCAAAAAAAAGTTTAATGTATTACTTTCAAAGTTAAATATTATGTGATGCTTTTCCCAACCAAATACTTATTGGTCAGAATTGTACTATTTTTGTGAAGTTGAAGGCATGCACATATCTAATGTTTCAGAAAAGAATCCTTAATGATTTTTTTAAATAAAATTCTTCCTGAAGTAATAGTCTAAGAAAACAATGCACATTAAAAGTAGAAATATGATCTCTTTAAACCCAAATTCTTAGATTGATAAGAAGATCTTTCTGCAGATCAGAATGGCTGAATATCACATTTCAAATGGCTCATTTTAATTAGTTACTGCTCATTTTCTGAATCTCAATAACCAGGAAATGTGTCAGATAAGTCAAAATGTGAATTACCATTTTAACTATGCTACTTGTAGATTTTTAAAAAGCCATTTTTCTTGAAAATGTTTAGTCCCAAATAAAATCTTGTTATACAATAATTGGAAGCCTTACTTTATCTTATTTACAAGATTAAATCATACGTGAGGTTTTTAGAATCAGAAATGTTTTAACTTTTTAGGTTTCATGTGTTGACTCTATTTAGCTATGAACTAGAATTCTTCACTTTTATATTTTAGCAGATTTACTTTTATACTTGTTAACATGTATTTACTAGGTAGGATCCTAAATATGTACAATTTTCTTGCTATTCTAAGTAATTCATGTTGACTTTTAAAAAAACTGAAATACTTTTTTTTTTGGTACTGTTTGATTTCTACCTCATATTCCTCACCATTCATCCACTAACCACACTATAGTAGCAGTATTAATACAGTTATTAAGTAACATATTGGAGATTTAGAATGTGTCAGGCACCCTTACTTATGTTACCCACTCACATTCATATAGTGCTCATAATTACCCTTTGCATCTGTACTGACATGTCCTTTTTTTCCACTATTAATCACAGATGAACTGTATGTTTCTAACCAAGACATGTGCCTCCATTGTGCACTAGATTCCATCATTTATCATCAAACCAAGGACACTACAAAAGTAATTCTTCCTCTCCCCAGCATTTCCTCAGAATATAAACAAGCAGATCTTTCTCTCTCATAAGTTACCGGACTATTTATTTTATCCTTTTTGTAGAGGTGCTATGCTTCTTGGAAGAGTCATCTTGAAAATACGGTCTGTAATTTCTTTCTAGATTCTTCCATGTTGATTGTTATTTTTTATAGAAGTATAACTATTATTCAAAACAGGACACAAATTGTAGGCATATAGCTTGGTGAATTCTCACAGTGAGAACAACAATAGGTAACATTAAAAGCACTCAAGATGTTCCATAATGCCCCCTCCCAATTAGTGTCCAACTATTTCCATTTTTGCTTATTAAGAATAATACTACTATGGCTATTTCTGCATGCTTGTAGTGAGCCATTTAAATAAAACCAATGGAATTTTAATTTAATTTTAAAATACACACATTTTAAGTGCAAGTAATCATTTCAAGGCTTAAACTCTGTCTACTCTCAGTTCTCACCTACCTTTTCTCTCCAGGAGGTTCTTAAATCATGCTGGTGTTAGAGAGAAGATAAAAGATGCCTATTTATGGTACTTGGGCTAGACTTCAACTAGGTGTGCTTCATTCACCCTGAATGTGTGTATTCTCAACCTTAGAGAATGATGCACGAGGTCTCCATTCTTTGTAGTGTTTTTTTCATACACCAGAAACCTACTCATATATCAGTTCTCTGAGAATGTATTTGAACTATCCGAGTTCTGGAACTTCTTGGCTGCTTCTGCTTCCTCAGGTTTGAAGCATTTTTCTCTGGACCACTTGCCTAAATATTCTCATTACAGTCTTTCTTTTTTCTTTTTCTTTTTTTAGATTGAGTTTCCCCCTTGTTGCCCAGGCAGAAGTGCAGTGGCCCTATCTAGGCTCACTGCAACCTCCAAGTGCATCTAATTATACAGCTGGGAGCCACCACGCCCAGCTAATTTTGTATTTTTAATAAAGACAGTGTTTCTTCATGTTGGTCAGGCTGGTCTCCAACTCCCGACCTTAAGTGATCCGCCTGCCTCGGCCTCCCAAAATGTTGGGATTACAGGCGTGAGCCACCAGTTTTTTTTTTTTTTTTTTTTTTTCTAAGCCAGAGCTTAAGTAGCACAGCAGTAAAATGCTGGATACCAAATGCCTCTAAGACACTGAACAATTTTAAAGGCTATTCTCTGGAGGACAAGGAACAAGAGCATCTACTGTGGGATTTACCCACAGTTTCCTGGATATTTCCAAAAACAATTCCATCACCTGAAATCAGAGTTTTGATAGAAATCTGTGTGTGATCATGTATGTGTTTGCAGGAGGGAATGATATGGGGCAGTCAATACATTTATCCCCTCGACTTTATTTCTTTGTCCTTTTCTGATCTATCCAGTAGCAAAAGGTCTTTTAATTTTTACTTCTGTCTATTGGGAATCTATTTCTTTTCTTTCTCATTTTAGTTTCATGACTTTGTGACCTTGGCAAATGGTGACAAGGGTAAAAGTCTATTAGTTAGGAAGAAAACTGTAGGCAAAACGTCTCTTTAAAAAATCCCCTATACATCTCTTAATAAAGAGTAGCAAGTGCCTATACGAGAGAAGTAAACATGAAATAAGAATGTCTAAGATGGCTTAGCAAGGTCAACAGAATACAGTAAATATATGTTAAGCTAAAATCAGAAAACAGAAAATAAATAAAAGCAAATCTGACACATTATTGGAAAAACAGTTTAGTTTCCTACGTAAAAAGTGCAAGAGTGATCTTTTTTCTTATCTAATGAATTTAGCTGCCTCTGAGTCAATTTCATTAATAAAATTTTAGAAAAATTTAGAAACATGATCAAGTAAATTAGAAATATACACTTCATGTTTGTCGAACTTTGCACAAAATAGAATTTATACAATTCCCCTTGAACATGTGCACAATTATCCATTATTTAGTTTTTTATAGAAAAGCTAAATCAGATGCCTATTGATATTTAAATTCTCATTTTTCCTCAAAGAGCAAACAATTGAATTTAACGATACATTATTGTATCATTATGACAATAGCATATGTATCATTATGACAATAGCAAAAATAATCTAATTGACAAATATTAATAAAATGTCAGGTGCATTTAACTTTATTATAATATTTCATTGGTCAGCATATTTTAAGGAGTTTTATTAGCTTTTTCATATTTATTCATGTGTGAGAGCAAAAATAGGCTAACATGCTTTAAAAAGAGTGCGTATCTTTCAAAAATTAATTTTTGGACATTCTTATTGGTGAAATTCAAAGAGGTAGGTGAAAATTAAAGTAAATATTTTACTTGACATATTACTCTATCTCCCTGTAACATGGACTTATTTTTTATTTTACAGCTTGGCTGAGCATTTCTCTGATGATTTTTCTCTTGGTAAGCCTAGATAATCACTCTTGATTCTTGTCTAGGATAAAGGAATTATAATGATTTATACTATGTTGCTTGAAGTTCAAATTTACCACCCTTTTAGACCTGGGAAAAACATACTTGTTGGTACCTTATGTCTAACTTGTTGGTGATATAACTAATTAGAGGTATGGTTTGGCTACATGACTAGGGATAGAAAAGTTCTAACTGGAAATGGGTCTATCTCTCCTAACCAGGTTTCTTTACATATATGTGTTGGTGGTTAGTTTCCAGAGACAAAGAGAATCCTGAGTAAGTAAAGAAAGGATCCTGGTGAGCTGTTCTTTGAAGATTTTCTGATGCCTAGGGCTTGTCTGTGCTCTCTTTGTCTGGCCATAATGTATCTTTTGCCTCAACAATGTCCTTTATAAGCATGCTCTGCAAAATCTGATGAGTCATTTCATTATCAACTTTATCCAATGCCACTACCAGATATACACACACTTTACAGCTTCTTCTGAATTCTATTGATAGTCACCTGTGCAATCTTGACAATATGCTCATACTTCAGTTTATCAAGCAAACAATATCCACTACAATTGCTTTATGGGAACTTGCCTTATTTAATATACCTCTCCTTTACCAAATATTGTATATATTTTGGTTAGTTTCATGTTTCTTAATCCATTAATTTTAGACAATATCTCGTTACCACTACGTGAGAAAAGAAATTAGGTGCTTCAACCCTCTCTCAACTATTTCTAAATAGTTTCATCTTCCAACTTCCAGCAATTATAATTTGATTTTCCAATTCTATAACACATTTAGAAACAATGTGTTCAAAACTTGTGTTAGGTTATCAATGTCTACAACATGTTTATAAACTATAAGTTTTAATGAGTTGTATAAGGATAAATATTTTTTTTTATTTTTCTTCTTTTGTCTGCTAATAGGGAGGCAGCTACTCTCTGCACCTCTGTAGGGTGTTTGTTACACAATAGGGTCCATCTTTTGATTTTAAACTGTAAAATATCAGCTCTTCTAACCCAGGGAACTGTGAACACATATCTCTAAAATTAACTTGAAAATCTCTCATGAAGTCTATAAGAAACCACCTTAAAGTAGAACTAATTGTTCTCAAGGAGATAAGAAAAGATTTGCCTTATTCTGCCATTTTTTTGTGAAATTTTGTCCAGACTAATTTTTCTTTTCCAGTACTTGCATTCATGTAATCTGATTGCATACTCAATAATGAATTGGTTCTTTCCTTTCTAAACAGTATTACAGTCTCTGTTTGGTAGGATTTTTTATTTTTCTCATTGTTGCCTGTTTGATGGTTCTAATAATTAAACTCCAATGAAGAGTGCTTGCAAAGGTATGCTTGTATAATTTTCTCCACCAAGAAGATTGATAGGAAAGAATGGATGGTGTATATTGAAGTTATTAAACTTGTCCTATTTGAATAAGAATGTTAGAGACAACAAGGTAAAATGGGATCCTTTTACATAGCACAGAATTGACTTTGAAACTGTATGTCACAAATTACATCATAATCAAAACATGATTTCTTTTAATAGATTTTGTTTTACCTAGAGTAGGCAATAGACTTTTTGCACTTTATAAAAGATTCATATTACTTCATTTTATTAAAACACACCAAGCACCTTTTGCCATATTACACTGAACAAATCTTATTTATATTTAGATTCATCCATCCGTCTCAGTGCCCTGATTTTCTTTTCCAAGGCAAACTGATTACAAAGGCCCGCTGCTTGTTGCAGAATGTTGGTTTCCCCAAATACTAACAACACAGCCTGTTTATAAGAGAAAGCTGACCAAGGTAAAGGACAGCAATGTTTCTATAAAGCTTGGGCAATGTCTTTTAGTAGGGAGGAGACAATAGAACTTATTGAGAATTGGAGATTTATTTTAGGGCAAGATTTTCAAAGTTGATGGACTTGATTAAAATTGGGCAAGAATAATGCATGATACAATAGTCTCGGATTAGCGCAAAACAAGATGAAGATTTTGAGGAAGAGAATTCAATGAATCTTAGGTCACACATTGTTAATTTTTATTGAAGAGTTGAGGGTTCTTCAGGGAGTTTCACAGTGAACAACTAAACAATTTGCCTGGACTACAAACTCTTGGGAAAGTACAATAATGTTAAGGAAGACAGTGGAATAGAAAATCATGTTTTTGTAATGTTATGTGTTGAAATATATCCCTCCAAAATTTATATATTGAAATTCTAACCATCAACGTTTTAGAATGTGACTATATTTGAACATAGGGTCTTTAAAGAAAGAAATTAGGGTAAAAATACAGTCATATGTGTGATCCTGAAAAGAATCTTGGTGTTCTTATAAGAGGGACACATTTGGACATGGATATGTATGTGCACAAAGGAACAACCACAGTAAGCCCAAGGGAGAAGATGGTCATCTACAAATCAAGGAGAGAAAATGAAACTAATCATGCCGGCACCTTGATTTCAGTCTTCCAGTTTCAAAAATTTCTGAGTGAATATTCACCTTGTCTTTCCACTTTGAGTTTCTGTTGTTTAAGCCATTCAATTTATGGCATTTTTTATGGCAGCTGTAGAAAATTAACATATGTAGCTCAAATGTGAATAGGTAGTTTTCGTCCCATGAATTCAGGCTAAATGTGGGGGTGAGCGTTGCGATTCAAAATATATATATATATATATATATTTTTTTTTTTTAGACGAAGTTTCGCTCTTCTTACCCAGGCTGGAGTGCAATGGCGCGATCTCGGCTCACCGCAACCTCCGCCTCCTGGGTTCAGGCAATTCTCCTGCCTCAGCCTCCTGAGTAGCTGGGATTACAGGCACGCGCCACCATGCAGAGCTACTTTTTTGTATTTTTAGTAGAGACGGGGTTTCACCATGTTGACCAGGATGGCCTCATCTCTTGGCCTCGTGATCCATCCGCCTCGGCCTCCCAAAGTGCTGGGATTACAGGCTTGAGCCACCGCGCCCGGCCCAAAACATATACATTCTTTTTAGTGTACTCCTGATTTTAGTTCACTGTTTATACATACCTATCTATTAGTTTTCACTTTTATGTTGATAATATATACCCATAAATATATTTTACAAATATTTTTATATATTTGCTTAATGTTTACTTTTTTTTCTGAACTTATGTTTGATTGGCATTTTACTAAGCGTCAAATCTATGTTCTCTTTTACTTCCTCTTATAATATTATTCAGTTGTTTTCTAGTACTTTGTTACTGAAAAAAATTAATGTTACTTTAATGCAAATTATATACACACACACACACACATTTTTTCTGTCTTGCAATCTAAAAATCTTTAAAGAATCATTATTAATACCTATTGATTATTAGTTATCTGTATAATTATAAACATTGTTAGTCAACTCAGGCAGATATTTTAAAAACTAGCATAGACTAGGTGGCTTATGAAGAAAAGATATTTATTTCTCACAGTCCTGGAGGCAGAGAAGACCAAGATCTAGGTATCCACAGATGCAGTGTCTGGTGAGGACCTGCTTCCTGGTTCACAGATGCTCAATTTGTTTTTGCTCTGTCCTCACATGAAAGGAAGGGCAAACGAGTTTTCTTGGGTTCCTTTTATAAGGCTTATTCCATTTGTAAGAGCTGTCTTCATGATCTAATCACTTCCCAAAGACCTTACTTCCGAGAGTCCCTCAGTGGGGGTTGAGTTCAGTATGTGAATATTGGGGAGAGGACACAAACATTCAGTGTATATTGTTCCTAGCTGTGGCTGCACAGAGCAGCATTTAACAGATAGTGGGGCTGGATGTCCAACTACCTAAGATTCTATGAAGGAGGGGCCTCTCAACCATATTCTAAGCATTCTGTAAATGATTACAGCATTATTGGGATTATACATGCATTCCTCTTTATATAGGAATGCCATGCTTACAATCTTGACTACTAGAATCATCTTAAAATTGGTAAAGTGCAGATGATACATTTATTTTTTGCCCAATTAAACTATGCTAGGGACTCTTGTGTTTTCTATGCAGGTAATTCCACTTTTTTAGATCCCTGTTTTAGGAGTCAGTGTTTACGTGCCAACGATTCATTGCAAGAAGTTATTAATAAAATGTGGAATAAGTTATTAATACAAGGTAAGAAAGAATTATTGGCAAAAATTTCAACTGTTGGCATAACCCTCTGCTAATACTCTGCTAATGCTTTCTTCTGCTATTCAACTCCAGGAGTCCTTCCTCTCTATTCCCAGCTTTGAGATTCTTGAGGCTGCTACTTGGAAGAATAGTGCTTCTGCAGCCGTTTCCTATGTGTATATTGGACCATGACTCCCCTCATTATCTTTGTTGAAGCCCTAAATTCCCATCTGCCTCTGATTTTCCTAACATGTGTTAAAATCTCCGTGATACCAATTCTTTTCTTTCTTGGTATCTCTGTACATTATGTTACATTTTATTTTCCTAAGGAGTCATCAGACAGAAAAAAAGAGAAATATGTTTGATATACAGCAGATATTCATGCCATTCACATTATGCTCCTTTTCAATTGTCTCAGAGCACAAGGCTGTAGATAAAAGCTGTTAGGATAGAATAATACAAAATCATGCTTACATTGTGTTTACAAAAATATCTGTAAATAGAAATACCTGATTATATGCTTGTTTTTGAATTTAGTATTGAGGTTTTTTTATTAAGAATGTAAAAGTTAGTTCAAACACTTTATTGGCCTCCATTGTACAACTTTGGTGTTTTCCTTTTCCATTTTTTCCCATCAAAAAAATACCATTTAACTGGGTTGAATTCACTCTAATTGTCACCATATCTTTACTGCTGAGGGATTTCTTGTCTTGTGGTTTCATCTTCTGTCTGTTCATGAATAATTTTCAAAAATGAATCTCTCACATTTAGACAGCTTTCTTGCAGTACAACACCTCATCACCTGCACTGCAGGACACCCTGGATGCCTGCCTTGCACATCACGTCGGGTCTTTCAAAGACAGAATTTTTACATTTATCTCATATGCCTGAATATTCTGCCTACTCGGGGGCATTAGGAAAATCTGCAAAATCACTATATCTGGGAATTTATTGAATTAAGACATCTCTTTTAATCTTAGTTTTTTTCTTGGGTACATACATTTTGTTGGAACTCAACTTGGGATACAATATTTCAATGGAGAAAATATGACTAGGAAAACCTTGGGGCTTCAAAAGAAAAACAGGTTGTTACATTTTGAGTGCAAAATAATACAGAGCTATGTTTAATTATATATGGCTTACATATGCTTTCAAAATGTTAACTCCTGATGTATCACAGAAAAGCTGAAAGAAGCATTTGAGTTGCTGGGGACATCTCTGCCTTTCCAATGAGATCAACTTTCTGGCCTATAGGGACAGCTGCAGAAGCTGCTATTCCAATGTTTAATCACCAGGACATGTATGAGATGACACTTGTGTGGCAGTTCTATGATTTAACAACAGTAAAGTTAGTAATATCAGTGAAAATGGTGGAATATTTCACAGAAATATTGAAACTTCAAGGAAAAACTGTTAGAAACAACTTTGTCCGAATTCTGGGAAACAGTGAAAGGTTCACAGCAACGAAGCAAATTCTGAATTAAGAAAAAGACAACTTAAAAATGGCAGAAATGCTTCTTGACATTTTCACTTGTCCCTGCCACACTCCCCTACTCAGCTCAGGGTTAATCTTGAGACGGTAGCCTTTGTTTGTAGTGGAGGTCACTAGTCCCTGGTTCCAAAAAGAGACAAAGAATTGCCGTTTGCCTGCTCTAAATTGCCTGGAGGCTGCCTAAAGTTTTGAGGCAAGAAACTTGTCTTTGTTGAGCCGAACTGGGAACGGGGTCTGCAAATCTGTGGAATTGATTAATAAACATTGTAAGGTAAGTGCAAAACCCACAGCTGCCTGGGGCAAAAGATTGCAATGGAAGCAAACATAGAGTACCAAAGCCTAGGAAGGAAAACTGGGGAGAAAGTTTCATTTGGAATTTAGGGCACTCCAAAGCTTCTGAGTCTACTTGGAATTTAGAAAGTCGCATGCATGCCCAGGGTAAGACTCATGCCAGAAAAAAAAAAAGGCCTGTGAATATCCAAAATTTACCCCTTTGGCTAAACTCTGTTCATAGTGCAAACAGGATGTACAGGCTAAGGAAGAGTTTTAAATGACTGGCTGAGCATTGAAAGAGTGCACCATCATAAAGCCAATATGCAAAGATTGGGGAAGGTTTATGATTTTCACTTTACTGTCTTCTCTCGTCTGTCTCTCTCTCCCTCTAACCCTCACAGTCAAAGAAATAACTGCCAAAACACTAGCCAGACAAAAGTTAAAGGAAAAGCTATCTCAGGGACCAAATATTACAGGAACTACAGATCTACAGTTTAACAACAAAATGACAACCAAATTAAGTGGACAAAGGGACATTTGTCCAAAGAACTTATACAAAGCACCAAGAAGCAGAAAGCCCTTGAAAAGTTGCTTAACATATTTAGTCTTTAATAAAATGCAAATCAAAACCACAATTGAGAAGCCATTTCTCACCAACTAGGATGGCTTTTTAAAATATTTAACTTATATTTTAAGTTCAGGGGTACAAGGGCAGGTTTGTTCTGTAGGTAAACTTGTGTCATGAGGGTTTGTTTTAGAGATTATTTTATCACCCAGGCATTACACCTAGTGCTCATTAATTATTTTTCCTAATCCTCTTCCTCCTCCCCTCCACCCTCCAATAGGCCCCCGTGTGTGTTGTTCCCCTCTATGTGTCCATGTGTTCTCATGGTTTAGCTCCCACTTACAAGTAATGGCATGCAATATTTGGTTTTCTGTTGCTACATTAGTTTGCTAATGATAATGGCCTCCAGCTCCATCTGTGTTCCTGAAAAAGACATGGTCTTATTCTTTTTTATGCCTGTATAGTATTACATAGGGTATATGTACCAAACTGTATGTATCCAGTCTACTATCAATGGACATTTAGGTTGATTCCACATCCTTGCTATTGTGCATAATGCTACAATGAACATACACATGCATGTGTCTGGGAATGAAGGAAAGAAGGAAGGAAGGAAAAAAGGAAAAAAATGAAGGAAGGGAAGAAGAAAGAAGGAAGGAAGAAAAAAGGAAGGAAGGGAGAAAGGAAGGAAGGAGGGAAGGAAGGAAGGAAGAAAGGAAGGAAGGACAGACAAGTGTTGGTGGTAAATATGTGGAGAAATGAGAACACTTACTGTAGGAATCTAATATGATTCAGCTGCTATGGAAAAGTGTTTGGGAACACCTCAAAACATAAACATAGAATTATCATATGATCCTCCAATTCTATTTCTAGAGGTGTACCCTCCAATATTGAAAAACTAGTACTCAAACAAGTCAGTGTACAAGAACATTAATAGCAGGAGTATTCACAATAACCAAGGTGGAAATAACCAAATGTTCACAAACAAATAAATATCAAATTATGGTGTGTATCTGTACATATACAATGGAATGTTACTGAGCCATATAAAAATGGAGTAATGCTATGGTGTGAATATTGATGTTTTAGGCCATTTTATGTTGCTTATACAAAATATCTGAATCTGGGTAACTTATAAAGAGAAGGAATTTATTTTTACTGTTATGGAGGCTGAGAACTTCAAGGTCAAGTGGGTGCACTTGGTGAGAACCTTCTTTCTGATGGGGACTCCCTTAAGAGTCCTGAAACCCCACCGGGTAAGACAGGTCAAGAAAAATTAGCCTACTACTCAGATACCTCTTTCTCTTATCAAAAAGCCACCAGTCCCCCCCTCCATGATAGCCCATTAATTCTTTAACTCATTAATCCATTAATCCATCAATGGAATCTGCCCTTATGATCCAATCACCCATTAAAGGCCTCACTTATCAATACTGCCACATTGGGAATTAAATGTCAACATGAATTTTGGAGAGGACAAATGTTTAAACCATAGTAGTTGGCGTCCCCACCACAATTTAATTTACATGTTAGAACTTAACACCCAATGTGATAAACCCAGTGTGTTACAATTGAGTTGGGGCCTCTGAGAAGTAAGTAAGTCATAAGGAATCTGCCTTCATGAATGGGATTAGTGCCCTTATGAAAAAAGCTTAAGGGAGCAAACTTGATGTTCCATTGAAGTCTTCCTCTTTAAAGCACAGCACAAGCCTCACCAGATATTGAATTTGTTGTTGGCTTCATCTTGGACTCCCCAACCTCAACAACTATAAGCAATAAAATTCTATTGTTGGCCGGGAGTGGTGGCTCAAGCCTGTAATCCCAGCACTTTGAGAGGCCGAGGCGGGTGGATCATGAGGTCAAGAGATCGAGACCATCCTGGTCAACATGGTGAAACCCCGTCTCTACTAAAAATACAAAAAATTAGCTGGGCATGGTGGCGCGTGCCTGTAATCCCAGCTACTCAGGAGGCTGAGGCAGGAGAATTGCCTGAACCCAGGAGGCAGAGGTTGCAGTGAGCCGAGATCGCGCCATTGCACTCCAGCCTGGGTAACAAGAGCGAAACTCCGTCTCAAAAAACAAAACAAAAAACAAACAAACAAACAAACAAATCTATTATTTATAAATTATCTAGTCTAAGATATTTTGTTAGAGCAGCCTAAACAAACCGAGACAAGTACTGACACATTCACAAGGATGAATCTAAAAAAAGAAAAAAAATGTAACTAGTCAAAGAAGCCAAATACAAATGTCATAGATCATATTATTCCATTTATAAAATATCTATAATAGTAAATCCAGAGAGACAGAAAGCAGATTGGTAATTGACAGAGGCTAGAGGATGGGAGAATGAGGAGTAACTGCTTGATAGGTACAAAATACCCTTAGGAGATAATAAACATATTTTGGAACTTAATAGAGGTGATCATATACAAGGTTGTAAACGTACTGAATGCCACCGATTTGTTTACTTTAAATTAGACCTTAAAATGGTTAATTTTATGTTATGTGAATTTCACCTGGACTGTAACAAAAAAAGTAAAAGCCACGAACTTCTACTCTTGCTGTCCTAGCCTTTGTAGAGAAAAGTATGACATCCAATTTATATATGAAAATCCCTCAAAAACCAGAGGTTGTTTATGTTATTTTGAAATTAACATAAACTGAAAGAGAAAATTTATGGTTTGTAGGTTTCAGTGGCCCTGAAAATTTTCTGTAACAAGTTAAACAATATGTATTAATACATTAACTAATATTTCCTTCAAATCCTAAATTTCTGTCACTAAATCATATGGCTCTCTTATTTGGAAATGTTTAGAGGTATTGTTGTGAGTGATTTTGGCATTTGTCACCCCAACATAGACCTTTTGCCTGTGGATTATTTTGAGCTAGGATGATTAAGAACCAGAAGACTTGGGAAGAGCTCTAAAAGTAGGGCACTCATTTTCGCTTTGGAAAGGAAATTTATATTTGTAAACGTCTCTCCTCCAGGAAGAGGTGGATTAACAACTCTAATCAATGGAGAAGGCACTTGCTTAAATCTACATAACAAACCCTATACCTAAACAACCCAGTTTTCTTGGTCACCTTCTCATACCCTGTCTCTCTGAACCAGAAGCCCCACACCCCTTTTCTCATCTTTAGTCTAACACAGTATAGTAGCCCAAGTTCTGACCATCTCTATAGTTACTCTTCACTTGATACTCCCAAGTGTGTGTGCAATGCATATGTTCATAAACTTTTGTTTGTCTTTCTCTTGTTAATCTGTCTTTTGCCAGTCTACTTTATAGGGCCCTAGCGAGAAAATCTGCTATGAATAGAAGAAAAAGATGTTTTCTACCCTCCTACAGTTTTAGTTAATATCACATGCATCACTTTGTACAGTATATTAGCAAAATAATAGTTTGATAATGATACTATGTATTTTAATAATGTTTACCTGACAGTCCTCCAGATTGTAGATTAGTTTCCAGCATCAAATTCTCAAGGAACAAAGACTGTATCAGCATAAAGAGAAAATAAGAATCAAAGTGCTTAATAAATTAATGTATTTGGCTTTACTTATGAAACTTTAAAAGGTGTATCTTTGTAAAAAAAAAAAAAATCAACGCTTAATTTTATTCCAACTGGATAATTCATTTAGAAAAATATTTATATTGTAAACCAGGAATAAAATTCTAAGTCCCCCAACCTAATGAATGAATGGACCCCTCCCTTTCGTCAAAGACATTCCCAACTTAACCAGAAAAACTAGTTCAGGCCATATGAGAACGGGGTGTCATTGAATATGCCTCATTATACTTTCTTCCCTTTGGAATTCGGGCATAACTTAATAGCATTAACTTTAAAACAGAAATTAAGACTGACAAAATAGACTCTTTGTAGCAATAAGACACCAGATTCCAACCTGACTCCAGTATAGCATCACATGACAGATAACAGGCCCTGAATGAAATGGTAGTATTTTACCCCAAAATATATTTCTTTGACATATTTTGAAAAGTTCCTCCAAAGTTCTTATGGAGAAAATCTACACTCTGCAGAGAATCTTTTTCTTTTCCAGGTCCTCTCCTGATCTAAGAGAGATTAACAGTCTGATTTTTTTTTTAGGTCTAATAAGAGACTTCTTTCTGAAACTTGCTATATAGAGGCTTCATCTCCATAGTAAGATGTATTATCATCTATGCAATAAGAACCTTGGTCTCCAAAACCCCTTATCTTAACCCACACACTCCTTTCTATTGATTCCAGGTCTTTAGATGATGACGTAACTCTTTCAATTAACCAATAATTAGATAATCTTTGAATTCACCTAAGACCTTGAAGTCCCCACTTTGAGTTGTCTTTCCTTTCCAGACCAAATCAATGTAAATCTTACATGCATTGATCGATGCCTACTTGTAACTTTTGTCCCCCTTGGGCACAGGTTCTCCGGAACTTTTTTTTTTTTTTTTTCTGAGATGGAGTTTCGCTCTTGTTACCCAGGCTGGAGTGCAATGGCGCGATATCTTGGCTCACTGCAACCTCCACCTTCAGGAACTTTTAATAGTGTGTCTTGGGCCTTGATCACTCACACATGACTCAAAATAAACCACTTTAAATATTTTACAGAATTGGACTCTTTGTCAACAATGTCAGAATGCATTTATATACAAAATTTCTTTTTTCTAGATGGAGCTTTGCTCTTGCTGCCCAGGCTGGAGTGCAATGGTGGGATCTCAGCTCACTGCAACCTCCACCTTAGGTTCAAGAGATTCTCCTGACTCAGCCACACAAGTAGCTGAGATTACAGCCATCCACCACCATGCCTGGCTAATCTTTTGTATTTTTAGTAGAGATGGGCTTTCTCCATATTGGTCAGGCTGGTCTCAAACTCCCGACCTCAGGTGACCCACCAGCCTCAGTCTCCCAAAGTGCTGGGATTATAAGCATGAGTCACTGCGCCCAGCCAATATCCAAAACTTTTACAAATTAAAATGCCAATTTCCATTTTTTTCACAAAAACACAAATTAACATTAAATTTGGTGGCTGTTCATACCCACTGGAATAATCTAAACATAACAAATTTTTCTGCATTGGTTATTTACCCAGAAAATATACATTTTTTTCATCTCTCTTTTCAACTTTGCTTTTTTCTTAGCAGAAGTTGTGATGCCTCAGTATATACCAAAATTATTATTCTTAAATAGTAAATACTTTCATTCACATTATTTAGAGATTTAAAATAAATTTGCTGAGTACATATTTAAGAATATTTAATCAATAATATACTATTTTTACACCATTCTTCTTTGCTTTTTCTTTTCTCTCTCCCTCTCTACTCTCTTTGAGAGTCATTTAACTGTTACCAGTTGAAAGCCTTGCAGATGACTCCCTGTTACCCTCATTATTCACCGTAAGAGAAGCAAAGAAAACTAAAGAAGCTTTTACTCTTAGGCAGTCAAAACAAGACAGGCCGACAATAGTTACAAAGCTATGAATTCAGTACTAATTAGAAATTTGGAGGGTCTTTGTGAAGCTGCTACTCCTCAGAAAGAAACCCTTAATTCTTTCAGTTTCTCCCTTCTCATGCATTCTGGCTCTTCTGTCAAGTGAAATGCAGCATCTGTGCATACGGAAAGTTTCTGAGCTAAGTATATGTAACAAGAGTTTCCTTTCCAAGATTCAACACCTATGCATTGAAATTCAGCTTCTATTATACTGCATTATATAAGCACATAAAAGCATCAGTTTAATAAATTAATTTTATTGTGCCTCTGTTAGTAAAAGATTATGCAATTAAATGGTATAGTACATCAAAAATATATGAAGTGGATTTATACTCTTTTCTGTGCAAAGGTGTTGAAAAAGTAACCATTCAAGGTTAATTACCGGCAGTAGTAGGAGTAGTATTTTTAGTAGGACAATATTTTGTTAAGTAAAACTAAATTATGTTTATACATTGCTGTGATCTTATTTTATAATGTTAAAGTTAAAGGTTACCTTACAGAATGTAATTACCAACTTCCAAAAGTATTTTAAAAGATTATTACTTTGCATCATTGAATGAATTGTTTAAAAAATTGTGTGATAGTGAATAAAATGTATTTAGATTAAGCAAATGGATCCATAATAAGAATAATTATACTGTTTTTGCCAGGCCTAGCATTTGAGAGAAAAGTCCTTTAAATAAGCAAATGTATTCGCGGTAGAAGGGAATATAGGATAGAAAAAACACATATTTAAAATGCTTTTAATAATTTTCCAATTTTAAAAAGTGTCTAAAATTTCTCTCCATTTCTTTCCCTTTTTGATTAATTTTGATGACCAGGAAGTTGCTGTTTTATCTAAAATATGATAAATCCTCTGAAAAATAAGTCCAGTCATGTGAAATTTGGCAGGGCCTATTTTCTCTGAGCTCCTTCTTGGATTAACCTCTGGTGTGTAATGGAGACTGTTAAGACTCCTGGGAGTGACAGCAACCACAGTGACAGGAGAACACCTGGTTATTGGCATTTCATCCTTTATAATAGATGCCTGAACAGGTCCCCAGACACCTGCAAAAATTACTAGGGTGTGTTAGACCATGACAGTTGATAAATTATTACCAGACACAATCTGGAAATGGGCTTCTAAGCTTTACTATCATCTCTGAAGGAAAACTATACTATTTGTCTACTGGGAGAAAGACTCAGCTAAATATTCTAAATAAAAAATCAAACTATATATATATAGTTTTATTATATATTCTATATATATAATAAGCATGCATTCATTTTAGTAAATTCAACAGCTCTTAGCAAAGTTCAGCAACAAAATAATGTTTAGAAAAAGATGAAAAATAACAAAGGCATAATATAATTTATATATATCAAATAATAATATTTTGGAGACATGATTTTTATGCACAAGGACACGGTACTGCTAACAGTAACTACCTAAAATTTTAAACCGAAAATAAAAACAATGGTAGAATATTATCCTTGGTGTCAATTCTACATTTTAATTATGTACAGGGCAAAATATGTTATACTTCCCTGTATTCATGCTAACCTAGTTGATGCTAATCTAGATCGAACCTAGTTCATGCTAACCTAGAGGATCTTCCCAATGTCACAGAGGAAAATTTAGTGAAAATAAAACTTAATGAGTGTCCACTCTGGTTACTTATGCAAATATTTCCTAATATGACTGTGTAATACATATGTAGGAAAACTCTTATTTCTTCCCTGCTCTTGCACTCACACTTAACACAGAACTCTTCCTTAACCAAATGTGTGTTTGTGTTTCCTCACAACAATTCTCTAATTCTCTGCAGACACATATTGGATATCCTGAAATGCAATGAATTCTGAAGTTCACTGTAATTAGCAAAAACCCCACAGATTGAGGGCTCAGTTCCACAAACTGTCCCCACATCAGAGCACAATCATAAGTTTTGTACTTCTGACTTCCTGGCTATAAACTGGGATTTTCCTGACTGCCCTCTTCCAGTTCAGTCGTTTGCCAAAAGGGTTCGCATAACTCAGGGAAACAGTTTACCTACATTGCTCGTTTATTATATATGAAAGAATATGACAGAGGTTACAAATGAACACCCAGATGAAGAGAGGGGTATTGGGTGAAGTCCAGAAGTTTCCTGAGTGCAGGAGCTTTTCTCAACAGGAAGTTGAGGGGTGCCACACTCCTTGTATGTGAATATGCTCATGAAACTGGGAGATCTTCAAATCCTGTAGTTCAGGAATTTTTTTTTAAGGAATCTTCTTCACATAGACTCAGTCTCCAGCCCCTCTTCCCTTCCCAGAGGATGAGAAGTAGGGCTGAACATTTCAAACTTCTAATCATGGCTTGTTCCTTCTGATGACCAGCCCCAATGCAGGAGCCCACCATGAGCTGCCTTATTAGAACAAGAGATGCTCTTATCACCCAGGGAATTTAAAAATACTGGTTCTTTGTAAGGAACTGGGCTCAAGATCAGGTATTAGTAAAAATGACACACCTAGTACCCCTATTTCTCAGGCTATTACAAGGTTTTTAGAAGCTTTGTGATAGAAACTAGGGACAGGAACCAAATACTTTAAAATTATGTCTCATATCTATATCTATATCTATGTATGTATCTCACAGACATTGGTGTTAGAAACAACTATATCTTCTATTTATGTTTCAAAAAATTATTTATTCTTCCACAAGTGGCTTTTCTTCCTGTCTTTTTCCTTACTAAGACAGTGCATAAACTCCAACATCTCATCACTTTTTTGGGTATTCACTTCCTCTTATGCTCCCATGTATACAAAATTAAAAAATATACATTTGTATGCCTTTTCTCCTGTTAATCTGTCTCAGTTTATTTTTTAGATACAGCAGGAGAACATAATAGGTACAGAGTGAAAGATTTTTCTCTCACTACAGGGTCAATACCCTATACTATTGTTTAAACTGTAGACTGAGGCATAATAACACTTTGAAGTGTTTATTTGAAAAAACAACAATTTATGAATCCAGCACCTCCACAATAGAAGCGGTTCAAGTATTTCCTGGAGGAAGCCTAAGGTACAGGCTTTTCTAGAATGAATATGAAAATAATATAAAGAAAGTGATATGGTTTGTCTGTGTCCCCACCCAAATCTCATATTTAATTGTGATTCCCATAATCTCAACATGTCATGGGAGGAATCCAATGGTAGGTAATTGAATCATTGGGATAGGCTTTTTTATGTGCTGTTCTTGTGATAGTGAATAAGTATCATGAGATTTTATGGTTTTATAAAGAACAGTTTCCTTGCATATGCTCTCTTGCCTGCCACCTTGTAAGACATACCTTTGTTCCTTCTTTGACTTCTGCCATTATTTTGGGGCCTTCCCAGCCACATGAAACTGTGATTCCATTAAACCTCTTTTTCTTTATAAATCAACCAGTCTTGGGTATTTCTTCATGGAACTATGACAATGGACTAATACAGAAAGTATATTTGATTAATTACAGTTACAAAGTTGCCTTATTTGGTCTATCCTGCTGAAAATATCCTGTCATATATTTAGAAGTTTGATGGCTCCTTCTGATTTACTGAACTTAGGGTTTTTTAACCCTAAGTTTGTTTGTTTGTTTGTTTTTAATATATATAGACATTTACAAGAAATAACTAAAGTTAAGTTTTGCTTATGTTTTCAAATTCAACAAGGTTAAGGTCGCTTATCAGGCCTAATTGGTTTTGTTTTCTCTTAGGGATTACTCAGGCCTGGTATCCATTTTAATTCAGTTTAATACTATGCCAAGCTAGATCAAGACCAGTGGTTCCCAAAGGATGGTCCAAAGTCTTCTGAAATAAAGACATACAATGTTTAAAATCCCAAATATTTTTGACCCCAATTTATAGCAATAAAGGATCAAGACTTTGAATTGGCATCCTTAGGAAAATATTCATATGGATAATCAAATTTTGGTAATGTTCCAGTATAGATATATTAAGAATGTTGCTTTTCTGCTCAAATCCATTGTTACAGATGTCCTCATGGGACACCTATTACACTGAGAGAGAGATCTGACTAGTAGATGAAGGCCATATATGTTTAGACCTAAAAATTATTTTAAGTATGGAATAACTGTTGCTCCTTAAAGTTGTAATTTATAATAAGCCAGCTGATAATTTTCTTATTAAGTTAATGAAAGAGTTGGATTGCCAAAAAAGCCACAAGTCTACACTTTAAAAGTCTGTGACTGGCAAATCTCTAAAGTAAGCCTTGAACCCTTAAAATACCAATTTTATTTTATGGTTTATAATCATTTGCCAGTAATTTAGAAAGTATAATGAAATATTCAATTTCCTGAAGAAATATAATTTATCAAAAATTAGGTAGTAATAGAAAATGTAAACTCATCTAAAATAATTAAATAAAATTAATCAATGTTAAATATTTATTTGCCCTCCTCAAATTCCACATGTAAACAAAAGTATCTGGGTCTGATGGGTTAGCACATTATCTAAAGTGAACACTTAGATATGTTTAAACTAACATATTCTTCCAGCGACAAAATATTCCTTCAATTTATATGAGTTATAATCATAATATGAAAAATAGAAGTAGAGTGAAAAAGAAACACAGAAAATAATGCAACTATTTTAAATTTTATCACATCAAACCTAGTATTGTGTATTAAAAAAAACACATAAATAGCCAGGCGCGGTGGCTCACGCCTGTAATCCCAGCACTTTGGGAGGCCGAGGCAGGTGGATCATGAGGTCAAGAGATTGAGACCATCCTGGTCAACATGGTGAAACCCCGTCTCTACTAAAAATACAAAAAATTAGCTGGGCATGGTGGCATGTGCCTGTAATCCCAGCTACTCAGGAGGCTGAGGCAGGAGAATTGCCTGAACCCAGGAGGCAGAGGTAGCGGTGAGCCGAGATCGTGCCATTGCACTCCAGCCTGGGTAACAAGAGTGAAACTCCGTCTCAAAATAAAATAAAATAAAATAAATCTATGCTAATAAAATGCACAAATCTACATGTATGTATGTGTATGCGTGTGTGTGTGTGTGTGTGTGTGTATTTAGAGAGAGAGTACACAGGAACTAAAAACGGTCCACAATCAAATGACATAAATCATTTAAAAGGTGTAGAAAAAATATATTATATAGAAAAAGAATAAATATTTTTGAGATTACATGTGTACATAAAGCTAAACAGCATGTACTATAAATATATATAAAAGTTTAACATGTAACTTGTATGCTAAGAATTCATTTGGTTATTTCTAGATCATTTACTAAACTTTGAAGAAGAAAACAGTTGCTATGGAGATATTGCTTAATAGTCATCAAATTAAAGGCTAAAAAAGGTAAAAAAAAAATGCATTCATAAGAACACAGTGCCCATGTTTATAGTTTAAAGATCTATAGCATGAAACACATGTCCAGGTATTGCTAAATTTTGAAGCAAAGTTTCTAATCCTACTTAATTGAAAATTACTCTGCTATTATGTTAGATTAATTTATATTATATTCCTATTGATCTGTATTCATATTAGCAAGAGAGCAAATATTATATATCATCATTATGGGTAGTAGCTAGGGAAAAAAAATCCTCATGAATTATCTGAAAGTCTTTGGAAGAACACATTCTGAATCCTGTAATTTGTTCAGAGCTATCTCAGAGGTCCATGTGTATAAAAAGGAATTTTCAGAGCAACAATTTTGGTTATTTTCTTCCTAACAATTTGGCTTGTGTTCATAACTTGCTTATAGCGATTCACAGATTTTTAAGCATCCAAATCTGCAAAATTACCACATTTCATACATATTGCCCACCTAAGAAAGTCTGTTCCTCTTCAATCTGGCTTGCTCATCTGTGATCTGACAGATGGATTCTACCCACAGGCAAGAGAAAACCTTATTTTAAAAATAAAAATTAATTAAATCAAACTAAAAATCTCACATCAAGTTACAAAGAATTTTTATTAAATAAAATCGTAGTGGAGTACTGACAGCATTGTTTTATATCCATTTGCATCTGTCATGATGTATTGTTTTTTCATTGGTGAGGTCTAGCTAGTGCAGGTATTATTTACCTAGATTTGGTAGCGCAATCAGATTATAGCAGAAGGATGTGGCAGACATTGTAACTCCTTATAAATGTCCATCCTTTCCCCCTTCCAGGCTAATAAGATACAATGTTCTTTTTTGAAGCAACCAAGATCCCAGTCACAAACAGTAGATAGCTATTGAACTAATCCAAAAGTTAGAATCCTCTTCCAATTGTATTATTGTAGCTAATGGTTACTGTTGTAACACTGCTCTAGCCAATGGGGAAAATCTACTGGCTTGTGGGGCTACAGAAAAAATCTTTTGAGTTTCTAATGAAAGGGTCACGGAAACCTCTCAACTCCCCCTCTGACTTTTTTCCTACTGTGATTGTAAATATCATGACTAAAATTGGGTCAGTCATTTTGCTACTGTAATTTATAAGCATAGAAGTTAAAATCTAACATTCTCAAGATGGTAGAAGAGAAATATAGAAGAGTCTTGTACCCTAATGGCTGAGCAAATGCTAGCACAGCCTAGTGACATTTTCTTATTATTATTTTAGTGTTTGTAGGCTCACGATGGTGACCCTCTTTCATGTCCAATCTTGATAATTTATATCTATTGTTCATGACTATTATAACTGGACGTTCAACTTTACTGATATTTCAAAGCAATTTTGACATTATTGACCTTCTCTACTATTTTTCTCTTTTTGATCTCATTGATTTCTGCTTTATTTCTATATTTTCCCCAATGCTGTGTTTCTTGCTTTTAGTTTAATTTGTTCTTTTTTTCTGCTTTCTTTTAAGATAGAAATTCAGATCACTGACTTGCGACATCTATTTTCTAATAGTACAATTTTTTCTTTACTGCTTTGGCTGCATCCCACATTACATAAATGTAAATGTCAGTTTTGTCCAATTGGTTGATAATGTTCTCCAAGTTTTCCATATATTTACTTATTTTCTGTGTACTTGTTATATCAATTGCAGAAGAGTCTTAAATTCTGCACAGATTCTCATTGTGGAACATTAGTAATCTTCCACAGCTCTAAAATGCTTTTCTCTCTTTTTTTAAAAACTTATTTTTTCTTCTGATTCAGTTTGGGTAATTTGTATTTGTTGGTTTCAGGGCATTGATTCTCTTTCTCTCTATCAAGTCTGCTGATAACACCTACTATGGGTTTAGTTATGCCCTACCACAAAAAGTCCTAATACTTCAGAATGTGGCCTTACTTGAAAATATACCTTTACAGAGATAATTGAGTGAAAACAGGGTTATTGGGGTGGACCCTACTCCAATATAACTCATATTCTTATAGAAAATGGAAATCTGAATGCAGAAGCAGACATGTGCAGAGATTGGATGATGTGAAGACATAGAGGGAAGACTATGTGAAGATAGACAATTGGAGTGACACACCTATGAGCCAAGGAATGCCTGAAGCTACCAGAAGTTAGGATGCATGGGGAAGATCCTTCCCTAGAGCCTTCAGAGGGAATGTAACCCCTATGACATCTTCATTTCATACATATAGCATGAAAAATTCTTTTTTTTTTTTTTTTTTGAGATTGTAGTCTCTCTGTCACCCAGGCTGGAGTGCAGTGATTCAATCTTAGCTTACTGCCACCTCTGCCTCCTGGGTTCTAGTGATTCTCCTGTCTCAGCCTCATGAGTAGCTGAAAGTACAAGCATGTGCCACTATGCCCAGCTAATTTTTGCATTTTTTGTTGAGTTGGGGTTTCACCATGTTGACAAAGCTGATCTCAAATTCCTGACCTCAAGTGATCCACCTGCCTCTCCAAAGTGCTGGGATTATAGGCGTGGAGTCACCTGCCCAGCCTAGCATGAAGAATTCTGAAACAATAAATTTCTGTTATTTTAAGCTCCCTAGTTTGTGGTACTTTGTTATGGAAGCTCTAGAAACAACTTGTATGAAAGTTTTTCATTTCTGTTAATTTTTTTTTATTTATACCATTTGCATTTTAATCTTGATATATTTCTTATTTATCTACTGAATTTTTTAATCTGGTCATGCATGTTGATTTTTTTAACTAGATTATGTAATGCATTCACTATAGTTATTATAGTTATTTAAATTTCATGTTTAATATTTTCAAAAACTGTGTAATCTCGCAATCTGTTTCTGTTAGTTATTTTGCCTCTCAGTATTATACTCTATTCTCTTGCTTTTTTGTCTATCTTCAGATTGAATGTCAACCCTCATATGTGGAACATTTGAAATTGAAGTTAGCCGTATTTATGATTGAAAATGAAACTGCCTTTTTTTTTCTACAGTGCTGATATGTGGGAGATTATGCCAATCTAGGAAGCAATGGAGCTGGGTTTGGGTTCATTGTTATGAAATTTGCCTTTCAGTTTACTAAGGTTACTATGCCCTTAGCTTTGAGTTTCTTTAGTGCCACATGTTAACAACCTTAGACGAGCTGTCCTTAGATTTCAGGCTACTCGTTTGACCTGTGACCTCAGCATTCTGATGGACTCAAGGAATTCTATTAGTTTCTAGCTAATTGAGGTTTTTTGTTATTGAAGACATTATTGTTTTCTTAGATTTCTCCCTCAGGTCTTCTCAGGTCTCCAAATGATAGAGATTTTTCAGAGAAAAGTGGAACCCTTCTCACAGAAAAGTAATCATCTACATGATTAAGAACTTATAGCTATATTTTTTGTAACTTGAAATCAAACACATTAGTAACTAAACTGTTTGTTTTGTCTCACATTTTGTAACCCACAAAGTCACACAAACGCACATACACAATGTATACAATGCATGTGCTTTTTGTGTGTGTATATATATATATATAGTGAAACAGAAGTGTGCCTAGATATGCAATGCTTCGGAGTTGTTTATAACTATAGGTTCTCTAGTATTTATATTAAGTCATATATTGGAAAACATAAAATGTTCCAACATTTCAATTCAAAACTTTCAAAAAATGTATTCATTATCTGCTGCAGAAAAGGTACCATTTAAATATTTTATGGGACAAAATTTTCTAATACATAACCTGTATTCTGAAAAAGTTTATAAAATAGAAGGAGAAAAAAACAACATGAAGAGAAAGTTTAAATTGTTCAAAATTATTTTATTAATATTCTACCATATGTTGATTAAATATAGAAAATAATATGTTATATACTTTATCCAAATAAGATAATATGATTTGTTTTTTGCAGTGCTATTCACAATAATAAAGATTTGGAAGCAACCTAAGTGTCCGTCAACAGACAAATGGATACAGATAATATAATAACTATACACAATGGAATACCATTCAGCCATAAAAAAAGAATTTATCCTGTCATTTGCAACAATATGGGTGGAACTGGAGGTCACTATGTTAAATGAAATAAAACAGAAACATAAACAGAAAAGCAAATTTCACATTTTCAGTTATTTGTGATTGTTAAAAATTGAAACAAACGAGCCTCTAAGTTTCTACAGGTTCTCTGTCTAAAGATAGAGAGTGGAATGAACCTTCCCAGGAAACGTAATCGGGCGTTGGCAGTGGCGTGGGGACTGGAAATGGTTAAATGGGTATTAAAATATAGTTAGGTAGAATAAATACAATCTAGTATTTGATAGTACAACAGGGTACCTATAAGCAACAACAATTTATTATACATTTTAAAATAAAAGGGTCTACTGAATTGTTTGTAGCACAAAGTAAGGATAAATGCTTGAGGTGATGGTACCCCATTTACCTTGGTGTGATTACTGTGTATCCCTGTATCAAAATAGCTCATGTACTCCATAAATAAATATACCTGCTTTGTACTCACAAAAATAAAAATTTTTAAAAAAATTAATGGACATTTTATTTGAGGATTTCTATATAAATGTTTAAAGTATTACAAGCATAAATAAATATTTACACAGACAAATTAACTTATAATGAGTTTCATTTCAGCTATAAACCTAATACTCCAATACTAGAGTATTGGCGAGACCAGCTCCCCATACATCAATGTGGGTTTAAGATCTCTCAAAGTGATTGAGTGTTCGGTGAAAAAGAAAGAGAGACAAGGAAAAAGTTTTCCTTAAAGCTGGGCCCACGGGAGACATCACATAATGCTGCTCTGTGGATGTCTGACATTCCCCTGAAAACCTCAGTTTTTTATTGTTCTCTTGCAATAGAGAAGGGAGAGCAAGGTTATGCAAAGATTCAGTGATAATTATAAAAAAAAGAATACATTTGCAAAGACTGATGCACAAAAATCACAAGGTGGTATTATAAAAGTAGAAAGAAGTAAAGATAACTTTCTGTGTCTCAGCATAGAAATCATACACCTTAGCAAGGTTGTAGGTTAAACATAAATTTATGATAATCAGCAAGAACATATTGGGCTCGCAGCTACAGGGAGAACAGGATCTGACACAGGACAACCAGCCTGACCACAAAAACTGCAAGAGAAGGGGACTCCATGCAGGCCTAGAGGAGCAGTGGGAGAAGAAGGACTTTTACATCCTTATCTCAACCAAGAGACAGACACCCCTCATGTGTCCATTCATAGGGTGGCATTCCCTTTCCAGGGCCCTAATCAATATGCGCCTTTCCTGGAAGAGGAATCCAGGTAACAAACCTCTCCATTACACGTCCATTTGGAGACTCTCTGCAACCAGAAGCCCATTATGCTCTGTCATCTCTCTCTGGCAGTCAAGCTATGTGGTTAGTCCCTTTCACAGTGTTCCTGTTTTTACCAGAACAGTTCAGCAGAACCAAAGTTACAAGTTGCAGCTCAGCAGAAGCAAAGTTACAAGTTGCAGCTCAGCAGAGCCAAAGTTACAAGTCACATCTCAGCATTTCACATTATCCTTCATTTTCTCAAATATAATTGATACAGTAAGCATCACAAAGCAAATAACTCATTTCAGGGAAACCAGATTCTAAGAGACTTTGCAGGTTAAAAATCAATAATTTCTTCCTGTTATTTCAGATAGTGTGGTTTTTGCCAATTCTTCCAGAAGCTTAGGGTTGCTCAGACACCACAGAGGGGTTCAGAGTATTCTCAGAACTAGAGTAGCAATTTTCAAATTTATTTAGTTTACAGATGCTATTTAGGGACATAGCAAGTGGGTATGTCTGTATTTTTTCAGTTCCTTTCTGTCCTAGTGTGCTCAACCTGGCCATAAAAAAATATCAGAGACTGGGGTGGCTTAACAATAGAAATGTATTTCCTCAGTTCTGGAGTCTGGAAGTTCAAGAGCAGTGGGCCAGTATGGTTGATTTCTGGTGGGGGCTCTGCTCTTCCTTTTTCCTCACATGGTGGAAAGAGGAATCTCTCTGGTATCTCTTCTTATAGGGACATTAATCTCATTATGACAGCTCCACCCTTATGACCTGATCACTTATAAATTGCCAAAGGGCCCATCTTCATATATCATCACATAAGTTGTTACAGCTTCAACAGATAAAATTTAAGGGATCACAAACATTCAGTTTCTAGCACTGCTTAATAGTTTAAATAAAACTAGTTGAGATTAATGAAAATAATAGTGTCACTTTTCAAGTGACATCTAATTCTACTTTAGTATTACTATTTAGTCATTAATGGATGCAAAATACACATATACCACACATACACACACAAACACATATGCCTGTGTATTAGCTTATAAGCATTATTCATAGAGTAAACCTGTCTATAGGTTATCAAGATTGGAACTGTTCACATTTTAAACCTATCCTGGGAAATTTATTTTATCACAGTGATGTCCTGCCCAGTGTTTCCACATAAGAATTATCAAGAATTACCAGCTACACTAAGAGAAGCATCTCAAAACAAACGTGTCTCTTTTTTAAATTATTGCTATGCTTTTTGTTTACTTTCTTTCATCTTTTGCTATGTTTTATATAGCAGGCTATTATTTCCACAAAGGAAACCCATATTAAGAAGTAATATTAGCTAAATGTCTTAGTGTATTAAAAAGTAAATATTATTGGCTAAATAATACTGAGAATTATACTTTTTTCTTTCAGCTACAGTATAACTATAAAAAGAAATTAAACCAACAATATTGTAGCTATCAGTTGGTTATTCCTGCTTTTGTCAAATCCATATGAGTCTTTTTTAAAAAGAAGTTTCTGATAATATCAAAGATTATTGATGAAAAACATTAAATGAGAGTGAAGAAAAGCTTTAGGAAGATGATTAAAAGGAAATTAAAGACTGAAAGGAAAGGCTCAGGCTCAAATACTTCGTAAAATAATAACATTTCTCATCTAAACTTCTGTTTATTTCTTTTCAAGTCATATGTGGAAGCTAGAAAAGGGGTAATTAATGTATTCTGACTAAGGACGTTGCAAAGTTCAAGCATACAAAACAAACCAATTACTGTAGCTTGAACTCTGTCTGTAGAATACACAGACAGACAGACAGACACACACACACAGACACACACACACACACACACACACACACACACACACACACACACAGGTAAATTGAACAAATTACTGAACTGTACTTAAAAAGGAGGCCTTCTGTACCAGGAAGAATGCAAGTTTTGTATACAGGGAATTTTAGAAAAATATCAGTGTTGGGCTGTTGATTTCTGAACTATGTCTTTCTTAAATGAATAATTGAAATTAATGACATGTAATTTAAAGAAATGTGTGCTCTGTCATTTTGGCATGAAGAATCAAGCCTTGGGTAGCAATATCAGTTTTATGTAGGTACTAGTATTGTATGTATGGAGTCTTTTGTGTAAAATTTTAATTTCTGAAGAATAATTCCAAGTACTTTCAAAAGAAAATACAATGTTTTAAATAACTCAGGGAACATTTTTATTTGCATACGTTGTTTTCTTAAAGCATGGGTAAGTATTTTTTAATCATGTTGTCTTTTTTTTTTTTTTGGCTAAATAATAAGAAATAGACTTTCCCCCTAGATGAGACTGAAAGGTTTCAGTAAGATTCTTTTGAATAAATCTGTCGATTTCTGAATCTTAGTTGTGGACTGAGGTCAGTCTTACAATGATAGACTTTAGCCAGATGCAAATTGAAGACTATACCCAAGTACTTGTTTTAAACATCTTGAAGCAAGTTAAAATATGTTTAGAGTATTTAGCATACTTACAAAGGCAACCTTCATAGAAAAAAGAGAGGCCTTTAAGAGCTGTATTCTCTAAACCAAATAACAAGAATAGAGCTTACTGCTGGCGCAGTAAATAAAAAATATTTTGTGTTAGTAGTAAATTCATTATGAACATACTAGTCATGTATGTGCCAATACTGCCAACGTCAATATATGATAAGCACTTTTTATATGCAGACATTGTGCCAAACAAGTTGTACTCTTAATTTTTTATCTTTTTTCTACACAAGACATGGAACCAAAAGAAGTGAATAGGGAGAAGATATTTAATAAATACCTGAAAGGTATTAAAAGTCAATTCTCTCTCTCTTACCACACACACATTTATTACTCTTTTGTCATAGTGTACGTGTGTGTATGGACTTTACAGATCAAATTTCCTCTCCTTTTCTGTGCACATGGTCAGGTTTCAATTTATTTGTGTAAAATCTCCCAGACTGAGACCATGATCTGTCATTCTAAATTCCAAATTTCATGAGAGATGAAAAGGTTCCGGTTGTACTTGACTCATTTGGCCAAGACTAACACTGCTCTATGTAGAAAATGAAAACAGCCTCATAATTTAGAAACACAGCTACTAAGGACTCAACAATATGTTTTTGAGATTTATTATATATTTTTTAAAATGGAGTTGGTTATCATGACTTACAAATTCACTCTCAATATTCTTGTCACATATAGAAAGGATTGCAGGTAAACCCTAAGCCTAGTCTTGTGGCCCTTTTTCCTCTCTGAATAATATTACCTTGGTAACACAGAGTTAGTGACGAGTGAAGTATTTCAGATGAATCTGTACTTATGTTAGGAGACGGTAGAGCATAGTATGTGTAACAAGGGATTTGAAGCCAGGTTTACCTGCAGTTAAGTGTGTGCCATGTTTTGTGATTGCTCTATGACCATAGCCAAATTATTTGGTATTAATTTTCAGTTCTCTCAGTAGCAAAAATAGGAGTAATAACATCAGTTATATTATGGATTTCTTGAGTGGCTAACAAAAAATATAAAGATTACTACTTGTTGGCACAATGCCTGCACAGAGAAAATGCTTGTTATATATTGACGTTGGTGGCATGGGCAGAGGTAGAAATGACAGTAGAGTAGTAGCAGGTAGAAACATTAATCCACTGGGTAAGGGACAGGCACAAGGCAACTTTGAACAGGTATTGGCACCTGATTTGTATACTTAGAGCAGAACATGTGTCTACTGTGCTGAGCAAGACATGTGTCAAACAGAGTGGGAAGAAACATTAGGACAGCAAAGAATGTCAGAAAATAGGTGACGTATTAGCATTTTAATTATTGCTATAATACATTACCATTAACTTAGTGGCTTATAAAACACGGATTTATTATCATACTGTTATGTAAGTCAGAATTCTGGAATTTTCTCACTGGGCTGCATTTGTTCTTGAGGCTCTGGGGAGAAACTGTTTCCTGCCATTCACAGCTGCTATAAACTGTGCACATTTCTTGGCTCATGACCCCCTGCCAGACCCTCCTGCCTTCCTCTTTCTCATATAAAGCCTGTTGTGATTATGTTGTGCCCACCAGATAATCCAGAATTACCTTCCCATCTCAAGGTCACCTGATTACCAACCATAATTCCATCTAGAATCTTAATTCTCCCTTTCACATAACATAAAATATTCACATGTTAGGAGAATAAAGATGTGGACATCTTTGGTGCTGGCAGAGGGCATTATTCTGCCTACCACAAGTAAATAAACTAATTTGAAAACATTTTAGAAGTAATATTTTATAAACCTTGTACTTAGGTCAAGAAAAGGGACAGAAATACACATGAATGAGTTACTTTGACTGTTAAGGAAAAATAACTGATTGGTTTTTCTTCTCAAGATATAGATTGATGGCTGGTTCATTCCTACCCATTAATAAGAAATTAACCATCTGCAACAGAGTTCTTTCAAACAATTATGTTATTTATAATCATGTGGAATAATTAAAATATTGGAACACACTAAAAGACAGATTGAATGAACAATTAGATGACTATAAGAAAAACAAGGTTAAACATTACTTTAAATTTTTTAGTCATTGAGAACAAATATATATCTGAACAGCAGTCCAAATAAATTATTTTATCTAGAAAAGTGGCCATCCTGTTAAGCTATTTCACTGTGAATTTTCAATAACAACTTGCTTTTTTGATACAGAACATATAAAAGCTATTTAATTTTGCCATCTGTTCTCAGAATGATTACATATAAATTAATTGTGGGTAATAATTTTTAGAATGCATTGAATGCCAAGATATTCCAAATGTTCCAAAGGGAGAGTTTAATTTTATTTTCCAAAATAATAAATCAAAGTATTTTAAAAAGTGAACTAATGATACAGTCTTTGCTACTTTAATATAATTTTCATTTTGGTCTTTGTTCAAGATTTTGGAGGAAATTGTATCCAAAATCTTCCGCAAATTCCTGACATGGTTGGTAGGGTTTTTCTTAAGTAGGAATTCACTTATGACTCTTGTCTACTCTCATGTTTGCCAACTTTTAGGACGAAAAATTAACATTGAAATAACAAATCCTAACTCTTCTAAAGTTGCCAGCAAAGAGAAACACAATGTTGCAATATTGAGTTAGACAATAACTCACTTGTTTACAGGTAGGTGTTTTTTTTAAAGGTATGAATAGCTGAAGGAGAAGCCTGAAGTACCTCAAAAGAAGAAACAAGCCAAAATTAAACAATGATAAAAAATTTAACTAGAACTTATTCAGCAGCTTACATGCTTGGAACTCTCATAAGTGGTTTAATAGAACAAATGAAGTTCCAGCCTTCATAAAACATAGGCTCTAGTGCATGAAAGTAGGTAATATAAAATAAATTAAAAAGTACAGTACTGTCATACACAGCAGCTAATGCCTGTAATCCCAGCAGTTTGGGAGGCCGAGGCAGTTGGGTCACCTGAAGTCAGGAGTTAGAGACCAGCCTGGCCAACATAGTGAAACCCCATCTCTACTGAAAATACAGAACAATTAGCAGGGCATGGTGGCATGTACCTGTAATCCCAGCTACTCAAGAGGCTGAGACAGGAGAATTGCTTGAAACTGGGAGGTGGAAGTTGCAGTCAACTGAGATAGCACCATTGCTCTCCAGCCTGGGAAAAAAAGAGTGAAACTGTCTCAATAAATAAATAAATAAATAAATAAATAAATAAATAAATAAAAACAGAGCAAAACAGTACTGATAAATAGCATATGGATAATTTTAATGTGTTTTTGAAGGAGGTCAGGGAGTTCGCTTTAAATTGTATGGCTTAGGAAAGTTGTTCTAAAATTGACAAATCAGCTGACTGACAAATGATAAGAAGTAGACAAATATAAGCATTCTAGAAAACTGCTAATAGCTTCCCTACTAAGTTATATTTTTCTCTATTACAAAATTTTCTATTATTTTATCATAAAATTGATGAAATAATATATCATTTCTTCAACATTTCTCTTAATGCTTATTGTTTTATTGGTACATTATCATCTAATTTTCTACTTTTCTTATTTTTATTTATGATGAATACTTAATTATAAACTATAACTTGCCTATCTTTCTTGGGATTTTCTCATAGAATAAATATCGTTAGCTTTCTATATTTTTCTGAGATTTAAAAAGTTATTGCTATGCTTTTTTAAAAAATACCAGTCTTGCTTATTTATTTGTACTTTTGAAGCTACCTGGTTCTTATCTCAATTTAGTACTATCTTGTCTTAAATTTAAGAAGCTATAAAATGTCTCTGAGTATTATTTTGCTCATTGTTATAATTCATATGCATCCCTTGAGTATGTGCCTATGTGTCTGTATACATGAGTTTGTGCTTTTCACGTCTATATTTTGAATTGTAGGTTTTCCTCAAATGTATTATGATCCATGTATATATACTAATGAGCCACCAAAAAGCTGATTTAAAGCTTTCTGTTCAGAGGAAACATTTCTTGTCTGATGGGCATCATTGCAGAATACGTCACTGTTTGTTTGTTTGTTTGTTTGTTTCATCTTGTTTTTGCATGGTTTCCTTATTGATCTTTCCTGTGAGTTCATTTAAGTTATTTAAGATCCTCTAATGGCCTGCTGGGATAATCTAACTTTAAATATTCTGGAACTCAGCCAGTGAAGAAAGCTACAGATTTCAGTATTCACTAGTCACATTTTGAAATGATATTCATATTTTTTATGTAACCATGTGAACCACCCAACCTCGTCTTTGACTATGACTCCTGAGACCAGAACTCCTATTATTCAGTTTCTAAAAGTAATGAACTGTCGAACTTACGTGAAGCTTATGAAACCAAGATGCCACGCTGAGGGTTTTGAACAGTGTCTTAGAGAATTTGGGGAACCAGATTTTTCTGCCTATTATTGAACTCTCCTGGCTATGTTGAGTGTCCCACCTTGCGTATATGTTCTGCAACATCAGGTTTATGCCTTTGGTTATTTCACACTTTTTACACTCCCCCCAATATCTGCCCCTCCTCATATCCATATCATTTTTAGCAGATCTCCCCAATATCTGGCTCTGATAATATCTACATTGCTTCTACAGTAACTAATTATAAGTTATAGGACAAGAACTATTTAAATTTGCTATTATCAAATCTACAAGTTGGATCACATCTGCATTAATTCATTTCTTTTCCTCTATTGCAATTAAGATGTTGTTTCTCCTCCTAACTTAGGCCAACTTTGTGCTTCTGCTCCCAATGTCAGTCTCTTCCACTTTTGTAGAACCCTAGTGTTGCTTGATATTGTCTCTTCTTTATCTCAAGAGTTTTTCAACCTATTCTTTTCATTTCACATTACAGTACTTTAATGTCACCATATATTAAAATAAAAATTTATTTGATTGCACAAATTATTGTGTGGCTCTTTTTATGTCTTTCATTAATTTTTTTTCTAAAGTGCAATCAACATTCAATCCTTTTTTTTCATCTTCGAAACGATCATAGCATTTCCTAATATGAGTTTAATCATCACTATTGGCAAAGTGCTCTCTTAGTAATGCCATTGTTTCTTTGAATTATATTATTCTTTTTACTGTAACATTAGATCATGTTTCTTACTTTCTTAGAACTTGATGCAGTTGTCAGGAGCTCAGCTAAGTTGGAGAAAGCTGAACTACTAGGTGTCAGAATAGCCAATTAAGATAACAAAACAAAATCAAAGTAACAGCTAAGGCTTTAATGACTTACTACGATTGTATAAGCAAGATGCTAAACAGTTCTGTCTACTTTCTGGTTCACGATGAACTCCAAGGAACAACACATTGAGGGTCAAATGGATCAGCAAATATGTGGAGGTCATCTCACTGTCAAGGGAGAATGGAACAAAAAAAACTGCAATTTTAGGAACCAAGAAGATGGGGAGAAATTAACGAGAAGGGCTGGGAGAGAAATACTGGGTAAAAGGGTAGAAAAATCTTCAAGACTGTCTTTCCTCTGATAAGGGGCTTTTAGCCTCTGTTGAAGCCCTCTTATAAAAAGGCCTCTGAATGAAAGCATCTGGACTAGGATGCGTGTGTAAGGACAAATTTGGGGACAGATGTCCAGGTCCTTGGTTGCAGCTTTCTTCAGCCCACAGTGCCTTGGCTGGGCAATAATGCTGATGTGGGAAGAACAGCTTCCTCAGTGAGGCCTGCTGGATAAACGCCTTTACAATTTTCTACCATCAGGTTTGAAAAATCACATATAGGTTTCTAACAAGAGTCACACTCCTCAGTGCTTATTCATGAAACACTTGGCTTCCTAGGTTTCCATTACAAGAAATTATGCTGTGTCATCTAATAGTAAAAAGCAAGAACTCTGAAATTTGACTGCTTGGATTCAAAGACCAGCTCTGTCTTCTGTTAGCTAGCTTGTAACTCTGGAGAAATTGTATTTCTCTGTGCTTTGGTTTCCTCATCTGTTACCTGGGGAAAATAGCAATGTAAGAATTAAATTAATTTAGTGTAGACGTTTTACAATATTTTAGTGAAACTGTTATTATATTAACCTGAAAACACTCATCAGATTTTCAAAGTTCAAAGGTTATACTTTCAGTTTTTGCAAGGTATGAAAAGAATGGTTAAGAGACTTTTCATGTATTTTTCAGTTTTAAACATACGTGCCATGATAATTTAAGCAATCTATTAATTGATGTCATAAAAAGTAGTTGCAAATTTATTAATACAACTTTCTTATTTCTTTATTTCTTATTTTACTCTGAATTTTAAGAAATAAGCTTTTCTTGGAATGTTCATGGAGACATGATTTTTATGCCTATGAGTTTGTAAGAGATTGGCTTAGATTTAGGTAAAGGATTAAGGTCAATATGCAAATAGGATACTCTTATTTACATGTCTTAATTAGTTTTTCTCCATGAAGAATATTCAGAAATCTCTTTCCATTCTCATGCCATAGTATTGAAGGAATCTTAGGAGGAAATGATATAGTAAACTATTTCCCCATTTGTAAGATCTCTACCTCTGTCTTTCTACAAATACTATTCCCTCACTTCTGAAACAAAACACAAAACAAATATAAAAATTATGATGAAAGATGGCTGTCCTAGACTGAATGTTTTAGACTTCTCAAAATTCATATATTGAAATCTAATTTCCAATGTGATGGTATCAGGAGATATGGCCCTAGGAAGATGACTAGGTCATGAATGGGATTAGCACCCTTATAAACGGAGACCCACTGTGGTATAAGCTTCCTCACCCTGTCTCCCATGTGAGGACACAGTGAAACATTGGCTATCTATGAAGCAAGTAGCAGCCCCTCCACAGACAAAAAAATTGCCAGGATCTTGAAATTCCCAGGCTCCAGAACTGAGAGAAATAGGTGTATGTTGTTTATAAACCACCTAGTGCATGGTGATTTGCTACAGATGCCCAGTAGACTAGGACAACTGACCAACATTTCTGGAGCAAATGCAATTGTTTCATTTAGTTTATTTATTTATACATTATAACATAAATTTCTCACATTTTAGAAAACATTAATTTTTAAAAGGATGTTTGCATAGTATGTCTAATTTAATTTTTAAATTTATGCCTCCCGTAAACATGGTTCCACATACTTCTTAGGACATGCAGAATGATCTGTGCAGTATTGTTTGAAACCAAAGGAAGAAGTAAAGTATTTCTAATACTTTATAAGTAAACCCTAGTATATTCTTATCAAATAATTTTATATTAATTATATTATTTGATTGTACATAAAAAGTCTCTAAGTCACATAGATATACAAAAAAAATCCTAAAGACTTTTTACATCTAGTCATAATAGCAATTTTATTACTAAAAGTTTTATGTTAAGAATTCTTGTGTTTTGAAAACTAGCCCAATTATTTTTCCTCTATATTATACCCTGATTTTTTAAAAAATTCTTTAGAAGCTGAAAAGAAGAGAATGGGGTCTATTCAAGCAAAATATTATTCTTGTGATATATTTGAGCAAAATCCATGGGGGAAAAATATGTATGTTTAGAATGTGTATCATTAGAAGTATCATTTCTAACCTATCTTCTGTCTGCTTTTTCTAGTTAAAGATAGCCTATTTTTTATATTTATGTGAATATGAAATTTTAAATACAGTGACTTGACAAGCTTATTGTATATTTAAAGCAGATTGGCGTTTGAGAGTGAGCATTTTCAACAAGCATTTTGACAGAATTAGATAGAGATATAGACAGGCAGACAAAATTCTACAATCTTTTAACATCATATCACCATTTTCACTCTATCCTTGATTAATATAAATAAATTCTGACTGAATAGAACTCTTGGGTATATAACCTTTTCTTGACTTTCATTTGAGTTATGTACACATGAAATGTGTATAGTAATAATAATAAAATACTTTATTTGCATAATACCTTTGAGCTTAAAGGACACCAAATGCTTTCATAAACATAATGCCATTAGTTCAAATGGAAGCAACAAATATCACAAAGAGGAAACAGAGGGAAGATCAGAGAAGCCACTTATCCATATTATTTCAAGATTTATTTCATGACTTCTAAATATTATGATTTAATCCATCTGTTTAATTACCCTAATGAAAGAGAAATTTGAGTATATTCTAGAATTTAAGCACATTGTTAGAGAATAAAGTGGTATTTTTAAAAAAATTGAACTTAAATTGCTTGACTCTGTTGGAAATGAAGTTATTTAAAAAAGTGTAAGAATTTAAATAGCATATTTGCTGGGCAACACATTATAGTATATGTTTGGTGTAGTATTCACAATTAAAATAAAAAGTGAAATAAATATAAAATAAAAAGTGAAATAAATATTCTATATTTTTATTCCTGAAGGAAATTTAATTGTTTAGATTAGTATTAGCAAGTAGATATTTAATAATATCTCAAATTTATTTTTAATGGCATTTATATATGTAGAGAAAATATTGTGAAACAGTAATAGTCTGTCATGTGAATTTTTTTTTTTTTTTAACACTAGAACTTCAGGGAGGAGATTTGAAAAACTAAAATTTTAAAACAGGTGGATAACGGTTACTAGATATCAAATGTTACATTCTTCTTTATTACTTTTATTTGACTGCACCATCAATCAAAGACACTTACATAAGGTTGTGATGATGTCACTTTCAATAACAAGCTTGACAGGAACAATTTTTATACATTGACATGACATCCAATTTAGATAATCTCTGATTTTTCAGCCTGTCACTAGAAGAACTTCACATTTCAAAAATTATAGCATTCACCATAGTAAACGCTTTAGTTAAAAGTAAAAGATGACTGCCTTTAAGTACTTATGTGTTCACCTGTGCTTACAATTTGATGCAGCTGTTTATAAAAGAGTTTGACGACTCATGATGGTTGTATTGAGTGTCAACTCGATTGTATCGAAAGATGCAAAGTGTGTTCCTGTGTGTGTGTCTGTGGGGGTGTTGCCAAAGGAGGTTAACATTTGATTCAGGACTGGGAGAGGCACCCACCCTCCAGTCAGGCAGCACCGTCTACTCAGCTACCAGTGTGGCTAGAATAAAGCAGGCAAAAGAACATGGAAGGACTAAACTTGGTGAGTCTTCCAAACTTCATCTTTTCCCCTGTGGGATGCTTTCTCTCCCCGAACACCGGACTCTAAGTTGTTCAGGTTTCAGACTCTCGGACTTTTGTCAGTGGTTTGACAGGGAATCTCGGGCCATTGGCCACAGTCTTAAGGCTACACTGTCAGCTTCCCTACTTTTGAGATTTTGGGACTCCTACTGATCCACTACTGGCTTCCTCACTTCTCAGCTTACAGATGACCTGTCATGGGACCTTACCTTGTGACTGTGTGAGTCAATTCTCCTTAATAAACTCCCTTTCGATATACATCTATGCTATTAGTTCTGTCCCTCTAGAGAACCCTGACCAATAAGCCACGCAATAGACAAGCAGAACATTAAAGTCTCAAAAACATGATCAATATATCCTTGGTAAAATAAAAAATTAATTCAAAATGGCCAGAAAAAAATGAGAAATTGGATCAGCTAAAAATATATGATATTGCTAAAAAATCCATTACTAAATAATACATAGTTTACATATCATTTTTCCTAAATGAAATTTGTTCCTCTCTTTAATATCTTCCTTTTATTTTTTCTGTTACAGTTTACATTTCTAGGCTTCTTTACATTTTTAGTATTTTAATTTTAATTTAAACCATACATTTTTCTATATAGAACCATCAAATTTTCATGTGAAATATGGTATATGAATCCTGCAGGTATACATAAATACTAGCTTTTCAAGATAACTTGTTGCAGTATATTTCACACACTGGAAAATATCCAGACTTGCACATTTAATTGTAGCATTAAATGCTTCTGTATGCCACTTAATGAAACTACATTTCAATATGGATTAAAATGAAATGTACAGACCCCACAGCATCTTCTGCCCCAAGTCATGTACAATATCCAAAAACTAATTGTATCAATCATTATAACAAGTTTATTTTGATTTACATTTCTCTAATGACCAGTGATGATGAGCTTTCTTTCATATGTTTGTCGGCTGCCTAAATGTCTTATTTTGAAAAGTGTTCTTTCATATCCTTTGCTCACTTTTTGATGTGGTTGTTTTTTCATGTAAATTTATGTTCCTTGTAGATTCTGTAGATTAGACCTTTGTCAGATGGATATATTGCCAAAATTTTCTCCCATTTTGTAGGTTGCCTGTTCACTTGGATGGGATGATAGTTTCTTTTGCTGTGCAGAAGCTCTTTAGTTTAATTATGCCATTTGTCTCTTTTGACTTTTGTTGCAATTCCTTTTGGTGTTTTCATCATGAAGTCTTTGCCTATGCCTATGTCTTCAATAGTATTACTTGCATTTTCTTCTATGGTTTTTATGGTTTGGGGTTTTACATTTCATTATTTACTTCATTGTGAGTTAATTTTTTTAATAAGGTGTCAGGAAGGGGTCCAGCCTCAGTTTTCTGCATATGGCTAGCCAGTTTTCCCAGTACCATTTATTAAACAGGGAATCATTTTCCCATTGCCTGTTTTTGTCAGGTTTGTAGAAGTCAGATGGTTGTAGATGTGTGGTGTTATTTCTGAGGTCTCTGCTCTGTTCCATTGGTCTATATGTCTGTTTTGGTACCAGTACCATGCTGTTTTGGTTACGATAGAATTTTTTTTAACAGTGAATTCCAGAAGAGGAGATAGGTTTTGTTATTGTAGGTTAGTAGTCTTAATTGGATACCCTCTGTATTTTTTGATAAGTTCTTATTTTAAGTGAGTATGTAACAAGATCTGGGATGTAATGTGAGGTCCTTGTCAAAATAGAAAGTATGTATCATAGATTTCTAAATAGTCAAGCAGAGCAGCTAAGATATGCAAGAACCTTGCCCAACAACAACTATGTAATTTTTTCTAACCATATGGTATTCTTTTTCCAATTGGAGAAATTTGATTTGGAATCATAGTATTCCAAATGGATAGCTAATAGCTTATAGTTTATGTTAAGTATTTCCTCTCTTGGTCTAAAAATCTTAGTAATTAATCTTGCATGTTCTTCCCATGTACCCCAAAAACTAAAATGCAATTAAAAAAATCTTACTAATTAAGAATTTGATAATATTACTGGAGGGAGAACAAAAAAGAAGTATACATTAATTTTTCCTTTGCTTTAGGTCTGTTTTAAATAATTTTTGCTTGCAAAATCTGCCCTTGATGATTAGTTGTTTTGTGTTAAGAAAGCTTTAATGAAAAAAAAGAAAGAAAGCTTTAATGGTCTTTTATTAAGCATTATTAAACAATGGTCTTTGGACTCTTTAATAATTTTTTTTCTGCTTTTCTATGAGGTCTTCCCAAGTAGTCAATCATTTTCCAAATCATTTCCAATGATTTGGTAATCATTCACCTCTCTGAATAATTATTCAATTTAGCTGGGTGCAACAACTCACGCCTGTAATCCCAGCATTTTTGGAGGCTGATGGAACTATATCACTTGAGGTCAGCAGTTAAGATTAGGCTGGTCAGCATGGTGAAACCCTGTGTCTACTAAAATACAAAAATTAGCAGGGTATCGTAGTGCTTGCTTGTGGTCTCAGCTTCTCAGGAGGCTGAGGCAAGAGAATTGCTTTAACCTGGGAGGCAGAGGTTGCAGTGAGCCAAGATTGTGCCACTGCATTATAGCCTGGGCAACAGAACAAGACTGTGTCAAAAAAAAAAAAAAAGTGAGTTTAGATATGTGTGTTTTATATGAGCTTTGTAGAAAAGAAATTAACATTTATTTCTGATGGCCTTTCGTACTCAATGATTTAAAAATAAAAGAAAAAATCATGAATTTCTTTTGCTATAAACATGAATTAATTTATGGCAAGCCATGTAGTGTTACATTGTTAATATTTCACTCTGCCAGTTCCTTTATATAAGAGACATGCTGAAATAGCTGCATCATGACTTTCAAAAGTGAAAAAGATTTCACCATTGGATGGTGTCAATTTTGGTAAGACAAATTGATGAAATTGAAGGACCCACCTGTTGTCAGCCTTTGTTTTTTATTTATACTGATTGTGTATTCTTATTTTTGAGGTTTGCTTTCTATTAAAGATCACTAATAATTTTATCCTTTTTTTTTCTTTTGTTGAAATAATTGAAGAATAACCAAATAAGAACAGGCAAAATCTATTTTTGAAAGTTTGCCATAGCAAGGGAGTCATTACCATGATTTGAACTTCGGCTGAGATCCAAAGGTAGACAGAAGAGTGGAAAATCTTCATAGAGGAAAAAAAGAAAGCTTCAGGTATGCCTTGATTGGGGGCTGTTAGCCTGGGGGAGCTGTAGGCAGTCTAACTAGAAGCAGGATATCCCATGTGATTGATTAGGAGTGGATATTGGCTTTCTCTGTCCTGTCTGATATTTGAAGTAGAGACAAAAAATGTGGGAAGTTGTCAGTTATTAATCAATTTGTAGAAATTTCAGGCTTATTGATGCAGGAGTTATTGTTTCTTTTCCTAAAATATTTGCTAGAGATAGTGGTTCTACTTCCTGCCTGTTTGACTAGTAGATATTAAATACTTCAGCTTAGTAGATAATAGTTTGCCTTTCTGGGCTGGTTATTCTAGATAACAAGTTGATTTCCGGAGCTGCAGGTTTGTGAGTCAAACTTCTGTTTTTACATACGGCTTAACCATTGTCCATTTGTTTATCTAGTCTCAGATTTTAGAAGTAAACTTAAGATATTATTGCCTAAAAGTTAATAATAATTCTGGGTTGAGGAAAAAATAAATGGTTACAAATAAGTGCACCATGATTTTAAATTTAAAAAATATTATTATTATACTTTAAGTTCTGGGATACATGTGCAGAACCTACCTGCAGGTGTGTTACACAGGTATAGATGTGCCATGGTGGTTTCCTGCACTCATTAGTCCATCATCTACATTAGGTTATTTCTCCTAATGCTATCCCTCCTCTGGCCCCACTCAATCCCCAACAGGTCCCAGTATGTGATGTTCCCCTCTCTGTATCCAAGTGTTCTCATTGTTCATCTCCCACCAATGAGTACACCAGGGGTTAATTAGAAAAATGACGTTGATCTAAAATGCATTTGATGTCTTTTGTGTTTGTCATAGATTATTGAAATATTTCATATCATTTGAATACCTATTGTCAAATTCCTGTTTTTCAAGACAAGACTTTTTTTTTTTTTTTTTTTTTTTTTTTTTTTGAGACGGAGTTTCGCTCTTGTTATCCAGGCTGGAGTGCAATGGCGCCATCTCGGCTCACCTCAACCTCCGCCTCCTGGGTCCAGGAAATTCTCCTGCCTCAGCCTCCCGAGTAGCTGGGACTACAGGCACACACCACCATGCCCAGCTAATTTTTGTATTTTTAGTAGAGATGGGGTTTCACCATGTCGACCAGGATGGTCGCGATCTCCTCACCTCGTGATCCACCCGACTTGGCCTCCCAAAGTGCTGGGATTACAGGTGTAAGCCTCCGCGCCCGGCCCAACAAGGCTTTTTAAAAAGCGTCTGACTCATTTTGATTGGATTTTCAAGAAAAAAACAGCCTTCTTACCTTGGAAAATTTCTAGTCACTTCAGCTGATTGTCTATAAAAGAAAGTTAGCATTCATGGATGAATAACCATGTTTATCTTAGATTTTGGTCTTTTATTCTTGAGGGTGATGTTTAAATGTCTCCAAAATCTGAGGAGAATGACATGCATTCATAAAAGTATTTTTGCCATTGATTGAATTTCTGTTGTGTAGTAGACAATTTCATATATATATATATATATATATATATATATTTCCTACATTTATATATATATATATATATATTTCCTACATTTATATATATATATATATATCCTACATTTATATATATATATATATATATATATATATATATATATCTTTTTCCAATAGCATCTCTAGTGAGTAGTGTACATATACTTATTTTTTCACATGAAGAAAATGAGATTCAGGGAATCTACATTCTGGTAGGCTAGGGAAAGAGAATTCAAAGTCCTAACTTCATTATTCTTTACAATCCCTCAAATGATGTGGTTTTATTTTGTCTACAAATTGTGTGTCTCTTGAAGTGAAACTATAAATTACATATGACATTGAATGTGAGAGCAACAGAAATTACACTGATCTGAAATAAAGTCCGATCCATTCTTATGTCCCTGAACCGCTAAAGACACAATGACTCAGATTCATAGAATCATTTGGGAGAGTGACTTGGACTTAAAATAATGTTAGAAAAATATAATTAAAGAAACAACAGAGAACGTTAAAATAGAAAAACATGTTTAATTTTTGCAACCCATTATCATAATTTAATAAATTTAAACACTTTTAAAAAGTAAATAACAGAAAAATTAGAAACAGTACAAATATACATATTAGGGGAGTAATTTGATAAGAATTATGCATCCTTACATTGAGTCATCGTGTGTTAACTGAGCATTATGTTTTAACTTGTTATATTTAACAAAAATTTATGAAATAAAACCTGTTAGTGGTTTTGATAAACAAAAAAAAATAATTTTTAACTTTATCTTCATATTTAAATACTGATTGTTTTTATGGTAGTATTGCCTATAATATTGTAGCAATATATTTACCTGATTCTCAGTTGCAAATATGAATAATTTCAATTTTTTTCACTCAGTGCTCCAGATAAAATGAATGTTCCTCCTTTCAGCTTTGTGATGATTGAGCATTTGTAATTGTTTGGAGCATATGCCTGAATTGAACCATTGTGTTCTGGCAATAGTCACTGTCAGTAGTCCAAGTAAAAAATAGTGTTAGCTGGCATTTTTGTGATTTTCATCACTCTTGTATGGCAGATGAGTGTTCAACAAGAAGCTCAGCCTACTAGCCTGATAAATGACATATTCATTTCTATCTAGAAATGTTTTGTCACCATACTTTTACATAAAATACATATATTAGCATTATAATTTAAAATGTCTTTAAGTTTAGCATGATATATTTGCATTTGCTTTGTTTTCTCTTTGTATTCAGAATACATACGTTATTTTTCTTAGATACTCTCATCTAGCACATTATACATAACTAAAATTTTCACTGAATCATTCAGATTGTATGAAAAGGTGCATTTTAACATTTAACTTCTGTCACTGAATCCTATCTATAAAGAATATTGTAATTCCATTTATAGTTTGCATATTCCTATGTTGTGTTTTATCATTAAAAATTAAAGTTTATAAGACAGCCTTCTAAACAATAACATAAAATGCAATCATTTAAAACTTCTCATTTAATATTATGTAAATAACCTATAGCAATGATTTTACAATTTGAACAATAGAATCTCCAGAGACTCTTCAAATCTTACCGACGAGATTTAAATTGGTCAAAATTACAACGTGTCAACAATTAAGTTAGTATTTATTTGTTTTTTTCCAAAATGGGTTTAGCACTTCAAATTACAATGTATCTTAAAAAAAATTACTGTGGTAATAATGTTACTACACACAATAAGGGAAAACTTTTCAGGTCTCTGAAAATGCTTTGTGTTTTACTTTATTTTCAAGAGAAATAGAAGCCCAGTTGGACCCTCTTGTCACCTTGTTCTCTACATTTCAGATGTTCTCTACATTCAATTTCACATAATGACTTCAAAAAGTTATTATTTAGAAAAAATAATAACTTAAAGTGTGTCGCTTAACACAATGTCTTGTATTTACTTATGCTCTTATCTCCCATTAGAACTAGTGTCTCAAAGGCAATATCTATGTCCTGCACATCTTTTATTCCTTCTGGCACAGAGGCTTTAATAATTAAATAGGTTCTTTCGGCTGAATATTTATATATATATAAGTATCTGGTCTTTTGATCTCATTGTATTATGGAAGAACTTTCCAACACACTACAGTCACTTCATCTTTCTCCTACTTTAAGATTTGATTTTCCTCCATATTCTCATAGGGATTCTTTGCATATTATAATTCTAAATTCTGGTGTTCCTCCAAGATTCTGTCCTCAATGCTCTCTGTATATAATGACTACCTTAACAATATTCCCAGTCCCAGCTTACCCAGAATACTCTCTTCAAAATAATACACGCAGAGGCATGCACACACAAGCACATGCACGTGTGCGCCCACATTCACACATATATACACACATATTTTCTCCAATTGTTATAGGCACCTTATTTATTTACTTATTTATTCAAGAAGATCTGTTGAGCGCCTACCTCAAGATAGCATGACAGTCATGCTGTCACAATTAACAAGACTAAAAATTAACAAGACTCAAAATTAACAAGACTAAAACAAAACAGTTTTCGATTATTCCTACTTCTAATCACAACAAAAAAATTTTAAAGTCTTCCCTATTTCATAAATTATTGCACCATTCATAACTTGAACACATTTTTAAATTACTTTTTGACCATGGTTATATACGTACAACCTAATATTTACCATTTTAACAGTTTTGAGTGTTCAGTTCAGTGGTATTAAAGACATCCATAATGTTGTGCAGGCATCACCACTATGTCTCTGCAACTTTTCATCTTGTAAAACTAAAACTCTGTCTTCATTAAGCAACAACTTCTCATACCCTTCTCCTCGTCCACCCTTGCCTTTGGCAACCATCATTCTAATTTCTATCTCTATGCTTTTGACTGCTCTATTTTAAACAAGTGGAATTATATAGTATTTGCCTTCTTGTGACTGGCTTATATCACTTAGCATTATGATCTCAATGTTTATCCTTGTTGCATATTTTAGAATAGTATTCTTTTATAAGATGGAATACTATTTCATTGTATTTATATTTCATACTTTGTTAGCCAATCTCTGTCAACAGACACGAGCTGCTTCTACATTTTGGCTATTGTAAGTAATACTGCTGTGAACATGGTTGAACAAATATCTGAAGACCTTGTTTTCAGTTCTTTTGGGTATATACATAGAAGTGAAACTGCTGGATCATAGACCACATTATTTCTGACATATGCTCAAGCTTGTATTCTTCTCTGTCCTTTTGGTAGTTCTCATACTGTCTGGACTACAATCCTTTTGTAATCTGTGATCACTCCAACTGTGATCTCCAAACTAATAACTCTACCTTCACCCTTGTTTTCCAGTTTTCTTTACATAGAGCAATCATAGTAAGATTTTTGCAGCATAAATATAGTAAATTAATTCCAGCCTCTCAAAAATTACAGACAGAAACTAAAACAATCCCAAATTCTTCATAATCTTCTACAATGCAGGTATGAAAATATTTGGCTCCTGAATTTTACATGACCAAATATGTGTATCTATATTCTTTGCCCAGTATACAATTTTCTGTATCTCATAAAAATACAAAGGACATTTCCAAGATTTTTTTTTTGTAATTTATGATGTTTCTTTATTTGTTTTCAGATTGGAAAGTCTCTCAAATGTTTCAGATTGGAAAGTCTCTTAAATGGCAAACATTTAAATGACATTTCTCTTCATTTAAATGCCATCTGTAATGTCACTTTTTCATTATTTATTCCTCTCATGATCCTAGGAAAGGACTCACCTAGTCACTTTCACATTATGCCTAATCACATTACATTTTCTTTTTGTTCTTATCCTATTTATTTGTTTGTTTATAGTAAATTAGAGATAGAAGATTTGCTTATGGCAAATTTGAGTCATGAAATATCCACCACCTTCTTGTGTCTCCTGAATTACAAAGCCAAGCAGGACTGTATAATGCCTTTACCTGCTAACCACTACTCCTGGCCTTATGCTCAGGGACTAGGGATTTTATATTGACTTCAAGATTCAGACATAAAGGGCCAAAATGATGGAAAGTTGCTATCCTGGCATGTTGGGGGACCCCACACGATAGCATTACAATAGACTTTTGTTAGCCAAAGGCCTTCTGGATTTCCACGACTGTGGATGTCAGTGTGAACAAATGCCAATAAGCAAGAGTTTAGAGAAAAGGAACTCCATAGCCCAAAATGGAAGGAGACAAAAGACAGGCAGCATCCTGAACTGACCAAGTTGCCATAAGTCACTTGGGGAGGAAAAGAATATCTGGAAATAACTGAGCTATATTTGAATTGACTATGTAATAATATCAATTATAGAAACAAACCTGAGTTTCCAGAACAAAGCCTAAATTCATTATAGACAAATATACTTCCAGTTTGATTGCACAGTAAAATAATTAAAATACATGCCCACTAAGAAGACGAAGACATGCACCTTTAAAAGGCGCAGAGGCTATTGGTTCTTGATCCAGGTGATATTGAAGCATGTGCTTCACTGTTAGAAATTTCTAATAAAATAAAACAGGATGCAAATATTTTTACAAGAACAAAATATGTAAACAATCAACTAAGGTTTTCCATCTTATTAGAATCTGTCTTGATCATATGAAGTAGTCATAAATCATGATCAACCAGGCTACAATAAGAAAATTACATTTTCTGTTATATTAAATTATAAGGGAAAAACTCTTCCAAACAAATACTATGATACTTTGTATTAAATATTTCCTTAGCTGTTTACCATGTAATTTGAGTGGAAGCTTCGTTTCCAATGTGCAATTGGCAATCGAAAAGCATGTCTGAACATATGTGCAATTATGAACAGAAACAGAATATGTTTGTAACAAAAGTTTAAATAAATTTAGCAGGTATGTAGCTGAAGAAAAAGAAAACTAAAACTAATTAGAAGGAAAGAGAATTTGTGTTAGCTTATAGTGTTCTCTCTTTTCTTCCTTTCTTTCTACAGCATTTTAAAGAAATGGAAGGCTTAGAATGAAGATTGAAGAAGTCAATGTTTGTGTCAGCTGAGGAAGAGTGCAAAGCAGAGCAAGAGGAGGAGTTAACCAGGGGTATGTCCATATGAACCTTGCCATTAACTTAAATGAATAGTTCAGAACCTTTATCACACTCATAATTCACGTTCATATGGGATATATTTAGTTGTCGCTCCTGGAGAAATGATATTGCACCATACAAGATTAATATAGCTTGGGCCCTGGTGGCCATTATGTTGCCACAGGTTTATGGGTTTTGTACAGTATTTTGATTTATGATACCCTTCCTTTAAATAGAGGTTCATTATTTGTACATTAAGGTTGTAACTTACTTCATCATAGGGGGACTTCTATTAATCAGGGCTCCTATATAGTTCAGTCTGACATTACTGTCCTTTTTGACAGTATTGCTCAAGCTGAGTAATTTGTTAAATGTGCCCCCCTTTATGGCTTAAGATGCACTTCAGCAGCTAGAGAAACATTTTCATTTTGATACAAAATGACTCTTATGTGTCACTTCATATGTCATTTAGTCTAGGTGATATACACTTCAATTTAACTAACTCAATATCATCTATTTATTTTTATTTTATAGAGCTCTTCTTAAAAAAAATCCAAAAATACAAAACTATGCTCTATCGCAAGCTTACCATGCCACTTGCTAAGGAAGTAAATAGGCATAAACAGAAGAATTCTATTATTTTGCCTTTAGCTCATAGCACTGAAAATTTCTTTTCCACAGATGTTATTTTATCAGAGAGAGAGAGAAAGAGAGAGACAGACAGAAAAAAAAGAGAGACAAAGGTGTGTTCAAGACTAGATTCAATATTTATGAGCTTTTTAAAGTTCTGAAATTCCACACACTTTTAATTCATTGTAGGTTTATAGATATTACATTTCTAGGTAACTGTATATATTTTGTTTCAGAGCTCCATATTTCAAAGAGAAAAGAACAATTCTGATGAGATTTATTTGCTAAGGAATATTAATAGTGAATTTTTGATGAAATAATACCACTGTGCAAACTCTACTTAGTGATTTGAGATTTAGGGAGACTTTATTTGAAGTTTGAATTTACATAGTAAATTCAGGGAATATAATGCTTCATGTCAATATATGAAGGGTAAAATGATAACTAATAAGATGTCTTGGTTCAAGATATATATTAGCAATACATATTTACCATGCAAAATATTTAAACCCTCATACTTGGATAGGTATATAGAATTTTCCAGAGGCTGGGCAGGCAAATACAGATTAAAGTTATTTAATATTCAACATATTAAGGGTAACCACAGTCATAAGGAATTGAAAAGTTGACTTTTGGAGTCTTATTAATTTGTATGGTTTCATAATTACTGCTTAAAGTTTGAGCACAGCTGCCATTCAAAAGTCTTGTTCTTATTATTTCATTTTATTACATTTTTATCAGTAGTATTTTTGATACAGAGTTTCACTCTTGTTGCCCAGTCTGGAGTACAATGGCAGGATCTCTGCTCACTGCCACTTCTGCCTCCCAGGTTCAAGTGATTCTCCTGCCTCAGCCTCCCTAGTAGCTGGGATTACAGGTATGCACCACCACGCCTGACTAATATTTTGTATTTTTAGTAGAGATGAGGTTTCTCCATGTTGGCTAGGCTGGTCTCAAACTACTGACCTCAGGTGATCCGCCCACCTCAGCCTTCCAAAATGCTGGGATTACAGGTGTGAGCCCCACGCCAGGCCACTATTTTATTTTTCATTGGAATAATAGAATATATTCTTACTCCTAAGTGGGAGCTGAAAATGTATACATATGAACATAGGATATGAAATAATAGATGCTGGAGACTCAGAATGGGAGGGGAAGATGATGATTTAATGGGTACAGTGTACCTTACTCAGATGATGGATACACTAAAAGTTCTAGAGCTTGTTGACTACATTAGAATTGTGCATATAAAAAGAGGAGACACAACCATTCTGAGAGAAATATTGCCAGTGTTGATGCCCAAGGTTAGGGTAAATAAATACAAGCTGGCAAATATTACTAAGTACTTTGAAATATCTATTACTTAAGGGGAGAAGTAGCAGAAACAAATACCAAAGGATTTGTATGTCCTAGATTTTGAAATGATGATCAGATTACACAAAAAATGAACTATAAGATGTTAAAAATGGACAATAAGAAAGATTATAAAAATTATATGTGGGCTGGGCGTGGTGGCTTTTGCCTGTAATCCCAGCACTTTGGGAGACCAAGGCGGGTGGATTACCTGAGGTCAGGAGATTGAGATCAGCCTGGCCAACATAGTGAAAACCTGTCTCTACCAAAAATACAAAAATTAGTCAGGCATGATAGCATGCACCTGTAGTCCCAACTACTCAGGAGGCTGAGAAGGGAGAATTGCTTGAACCCAAGAGGTGGAGGTGGAGGTTGCAGAGAGTGAAGATTTCACTGCCCTCCAAACTCAGCAACAGAGCAAGACTCTGTCTCGAAAAAAAAAAAAGGGAGAAGAAGGAAGGGAAACACAGTTGGAAAAAGAACTGTTGGATGCTATGCTTACTACGTGGTAACTGGATCAGTCGTGTCCCAAACCTCAGCATCTCACAATATACTTACATATACATCAACATAGATGAATGCAGAAACTTTAACTAAGATAAGACATGTACAAAAGAGATAAGCACAAAATAAGTACTGTTTATATGTATGATGATTCCATTTGTAAGACATTTTGCAGAAGACAAAACTATAAAAACAAGACAGTGACTTAGTGTTTGCAACTAGCTAAAGGTGGAGGCAGGAGTGGATAGCTGCAAAGAGCACAAGGAAATAAATTTTACTGATAGAAATGTTTTATATTTATATAGGGTGATGGTTATATAATTATGTACATTTACCAGAATACACTGACGTGTCTACTTTTAAAAAGTCCATTTACATCTGTGTAAATTATACTCCCAAAAATCTGACCCCCAAAGTTAAATATTTTTTGCAGGACTAATATTCTTTTTACTAATTCTTTTTTTCTGGGCTATAATTTTATGAGGCACTTTCAGTTTTTTTTTTATTTTTAATTGTTATGGGCACATAATAGTTGCATATATTTGTGAAGTATATGTGATGTTTTGAAACAAGCATACAACGTGTAATGGTCAAATCAAGGTAATTGGAGTATCCATCACCTCAAGCATTTATCATTTATTTGTGTTGGGATGAGTCCAAATCTTCTCCAGCTATCTTGAAATATACCATAATTCTTGTTAACTATTTTTGCCCTATTGTGTTACTAAATACTAAATTACATTTATTCTACCTAACTGTATTTTTGTACTTGTTGCTTTTGGCATGTACTTATAGTAGTCCCTGCTTTAGGCACACCTGATAAGTTAACTGTGAGAAAAATCGTAGGATAATCCTTTGTCTTTATAGACATCATTATGTCATTCATATAACAGCAAACATCATGCATTTAATACCTTTAAATACAATTCTCACTTAGGTGTTATAGTCTTTTCAATACTCAATTAATATGTTGCAATCTCCTGCTTGTATTAATGTTATATTAAGTATCGAGTGCTAAAACAATAAACTAAAATAGTGTTTCTAATATTTACTACAAATATATTAACATCTTCACAAACTAACCAAAATATAAGCCTTGCTATTTGATTATACCAAAATAAAGCAACTATCCAGTTCAAATTTAGGTTTTATAGATGGGAAAAATTCACACAGAGATACCAGGCCATTTTTATAACACTTGGAATAGTCTTTGGAGACTAAAGAATGTGTATCCAAATTCAGTTCATATATTCACATGCTGTGTGCTTGATCTGTAAACATCATGTCATGCAATGTCTCCATGGCTTACTTTATTCATAAGCTCCAGGTGCTTTCATTATTAGTTTATTCAGAAGTTCCAAGTGCTTTCAGTCTATTACATTTCTCTTCAAAATTTACCATTGATATCCATATAAAGACTAAATCCTTCAATTTACAATATCGAGCAACATACACTCAGATCTCAATTCTCATTCCAAGTTTGTCAATTTCTTCAATCTCTAATAACTCTTCTATTCATAATACACACAGACATTTCTTATGATTTCCTTGATTTATTACTTTATTCGTGACATTTTCTTTACATTTTCTGCCAATTGTTTCTCACATTTCAGATATGCTTTAAGAAACATTGAAATCTTATATTCTTTAGAAAGCTTCTCTTTGTGTTGTTTTGTACTTATTCAAAACTCAGCACTATAACCAGAAGTGGATATTCCATGAGGCCAAGAATGAGTTGGAACTCTATAAGAAGTTGCAGTCATTGCACTAACCCTGAGAAGGGCTTTAGCAATATGTTCACCTGATCATATGCTTTGTACAGGTTTAAAAATTAAATATAATAAACAAAATGTCTTAACACTGCAGCCTTTTATGCTGGAACTTTCGTCCTTTACTTTTCACACCTTTAGCAGGGGGAATTTTGGGATTAGAAAAGGGAACATAAATTAAGGGTATATTTAGTATATTTAGTTCAGGTTTAGTGTTGTACTCATTTTTTTTAATTCCAGTTAAATTTATTAGTATTTTTAAATTGGCTAATAAAATTGTATAATTTATGGTATACCTCAAGATTGTGTGTATACACACACACACACACACACACACACACACACGTATATATATGATAATAACCATAATCAACATGTTATGCTATAAACCTCTTACATTTATTTCTCCTGTTTAACTGCAGTTTTATACCCTTTGACCAATATTACCCCAATCTTCAACTCTGCAGCCCATGGAAACCACAATTCTACTCTCTGGCTCTATGAGTTTGACTCTTTAAAATTCTGTATCAAAGTGAAATCATATGGTATTTATTTTTCTGAGCCTAGCTTTTTTCACTTAACAGGTTGATTCATGTTATCACAAATGATACAATGTCCTTATTTTTTAAGGATGGCTTGTACTTTATTTTGTATATATGCCCTATTTTCTTTTTCTGTATATCCATTGATGGGCACTTGAATTGTATTTTGAATAATGCTGCAATAAGCATGGGAGTTTATTGAATTGTATTGTGAATATTGCTGTAATAAACATTGGAGTGCAGGCATATGTTTAACATATTGATTACCTTTTCTTTGTATATATGCTCTGGACTGGGATTGCTGGATCATGTGGTTGTTCTATTTTGAATTTTTTTGAGGAACATCCATAATTGCTCTACTAATTTACATTTCCACCAGTAGTATACAGGAGTTCTTTTTTCCACATTCTTACCAACACTTATTTTCTTTGTTTCATAACAGCCATTCTATCGGGTGTACAGTGTCATCTGATTGTAGTTTTAATCTGCATTTTCCTGATGATTAGTAATGTTAAACATTTTAAAATATATACCTATTAGTAATTTGTATGTCTTCTTTTAAGTGGTGCCCATTCAAATCTTGTCCTTTAAAAAAAGAATCAGGTTGTTTTCTTACAGTTGTTTTTATATTTCACATATTAACACTTTATCAGAGGTATGATTTGCAAATGTTTTCTCTTATATTTAAATTGTCTCTTCCTTGTGTTCATTGTTTTCTTGGATGTGCAGAAACTTTTTAGTTTGATGTAATGCCGTTGGTTTAGTTTTCACTTTGTTGCCTATTCTCTTGGGGTCATATCCAAACATCTTTGCCCAGATGAATATTATGAATTTTTTCTCCTATTTTCTTCTACTAGTTTCACAGGTTTAAGTCTTACAGTTAAGTCTTTAATCCATTTTGAGTTGTTTCCATCTGATGTCAGATAAAGGTCTAATTGCATTCATCTTCATGGAAATACTAAGTGTCCTCAGACCATTTATGGAAGAGAGCTGCCTTTCCTCATTGTGTGTTTTGGCATCTTTGTCAGAAACCTACTGCTTGTACATGTGTGGATTTATCTCTAATCTATTTCACTGGTCTATGTATTTGTTTTTATATTAGTACTATGCTGTTTAAGTTACTAGTGTTTTCTAATATATTTTAAAATCAGATAGAGTGGAATGCCTTCTGCTTATTTTTTCTCAAGAGTTTCTTGGCTACTGGGTGTCTTTTGTTGTTCCAGAAGAATGCCAGAATTATTTTTTATTTCTGTGGAAATGACATTGAAATTTTGATAGAGTTCTTTTACCACCTTGGTTAAATTTATTTTCAAGTAGTTTTTAAGCTATTATAAGTGGAGTTCTTTTCTTAATTTCTCTTTTGATGTAGTTTGCTGTTAGCATACAAAAATACTACTAATTTTGGTATACTGATTTTGTATCCTGCGAGTTTAGTTAACTCATTTATTACACCTAACATTTTTTTCTGGCATCTTTAGGGGGTCCTATGTACAAGATCATGTGGTCTGAAAACAGAGAGAATTTCACCTGTTCCTTTTCAATTTGGATGCCTTTAATTTATTTTTCTTACTTAATTTTTCTTATTAAGACTTTCAGCACTATGTTGAGTAGACATAGCAAATATGTGCATCCTTTATTTTATACTTGATGTCACATGAAAATTTTCCAATTTTTCACCTTGTGGATAATTTTTTTTGTTGACTTGCCATATGGCCTTCATATTACTGAGGTACATTCCTTCTACATATAATTTTTAAGAGTTTTTATTATGAAAAGATGTTGAATTTTGCCAAATACTTTTCTGCATCTATTGAAATGACAACATGGTTTTGTTCTTCATTCTGTTAAGGTGGTGTATCATATTTATTGATTTGCATATGTTCAACCATCCTTGCCTCCTAAGAGTAAATCCCACTTGGTCATGGTGAATGATCATTCTAATGTGTTGTTAAATTTAGCTTGTTAGTATTTTGTTGAGGATTTTTGCATCCATGTTCCTAGGAATTATTGGCCTGTAGTTATGTGGTAAATGCAACTGCATTCAGCTTTGGCATATAGGTAATGCTGACCTTGTAAAATGAGTCTGGAAGCGTTACCTCCTCTTTACTTTTACTTTTTGTTTTTATTTTTTGGAAGAGTTTAAGAATTAGTGTTAGTTCTTCTTTAGAAGTTTACTAGAGTTCAGCAGTGAAGCATCAGGTCTGGGACTTTACTTTGATGAAGACTTTTTATTACTGGTTCAATTTTCTTCTTTATCAGCCTGTTCAGATTTTCTGTTTCTTCATAATTTATTCTTGATAGGTTTTATGTTTTTAGTCATTTATTTATTTTTTCTAGGTTATGTAATTTGTTGGCACATAATTGCTCATACTTTGTTCACAGTTTGTAAACATGAAACTATTCACTTACATTTTTAGCTAAATTGTGACTAGTTATCTAGGTGTTATTACTGCCCATGCTGTGGACTCTTCTGCCACTTTGACAAGGAGGTCCATGGTCAGAAGTTTTGTGAGAATGTGTCTTATGTGGGTAGTTGAGGTGAAAAAAACAAATGTTTCAAGTTCACAGACACAGATATCAATCTGTGAAAAATTCTTTCAGATCATTTATTTTATGTGTGATGACAGAACACTAGAGATCTTCTTAAATTTGACAACAATCCCCAACTCTTACAGTGTTATCAATAATAGATGAAAAAATAAATCTGTCAATAAAAATATCTTTCCAAATCTAAGATATTTTTATTTTCTCTATAAAAATACTATTACAAGATCTTTATCATATAAAAAAATCAAGGGCAATATAGCCAAAAAATGCATATAAAATGTTATTATAGCTATGTGTCCAGAGGACCTTTAATAAACATAAAAAGATATGCTTCTGCATTTGGTAATTTTTGTCATTTTAAAAAATATATAATTAGTCAATGACTCCTTTTGTCTCTCATGATAAATGTTCATGTTTTAATCTAGTTTTGTAGTCTTAATTTTGTATTATTTTTAAAGTGGGGCTCCAGAGTGTATAAGCTTCAGGTCTTATAAATCCTGGGTATGCCTTTATACCATCTAGTAGAGGATATCTTTATATCCTTTCCTTTCTAGCTTAGAATTAAATAGACAAGGATAAATATATATTTAAATCCGAGTAATTAACCAAGGATCTGCTATGTGCCAAACATACACTAAAATCATTTTCGTATTTTTTGTTTAGTCCTACAACATGCATATTATAATTCTCATTTTAAAGATAAAGAAATTGAGACTTAGTGAGTTGAATTGTGTTCCAGTATCACAGAAGAAGGGTGTCACATGGAATAAAGAATGGCAAAACAAGTAATAATATATAACATTTTTTTTTATTTTTTAAGAGTTCAGTATATACCAGACACTACACTGGATTCAGACCACGTTTTTAAATGCCCATTCTCTAGTAAAGGACACACAATTTTAAACAAATAAGAACACTGACATCACAAGTACTCTAATAGAACTACCTGCAAAGAATAGTAATGGTATAAAGACTGGGGTATTTAGTTTAAACTAGGGATTAAGGTTATAAAATGTGTGGCATTAGTATGTTTTTTGCACTATTCGTATAATATGAGTAAGATTTTAATGGGTATGGAGTTGAAAATTATCAAATCTAATAAAGGACACAGCAAAATTGTATTAGGCCATAGGGTGTATTTTGAAATATTAAGCTCCTTGGCAACAAGAGCAGAAGGTAAAACTTTGAGTGTTATTAAGGATGTAGGAGCAGAAATGAACAACAACTCGGAGAATATTGGGCTGGATATAGTCAAAGAAAATGAAGAGTAAAGGGTTACAATTTTGGCCAACAAAGTTGGTGACAGAAGTGATGGACTCAGAAAATGATGTCACCCTGTCCATACTCTTAGGGAACACATACAGGCAAACATGAACAAAGAAAGTAGGCAATGTGGGTCTTCATTGTTATGAAATGAATTTCAGATAAGTAAGAATGTGACTTATATCCAATAGTACTGGTATCCTTACAGGAACAGAAAGGGTGCCAGGCATGCTGGCTCATGCCTGTAATCCCAGCAGTTTGGGAGCCTGAGGCAGGTGGATCACTTGAGCTCAGGAGTTTGAGACTAGCTAGTCAACATAGTGAAACCCTGTCTCTACTAAAAATACAAACAATTAGGCATTGTGGCATGTGTCTGTAGTCCCAGCTACTTGGGAGGCTGAGGTGAGATGATAGCTTAAGCTTGGGAAGCAGAGTTTGCAGAGAGTGGGGATTTGGGGATTGCACCACTGCACTCCAGCCTGAGTGAAAGAGTGAGACCCTGTTTAAAAAAAAAATGGCAGGAAGAAACACCAAGAGTGCACACACATAGAAAAAAGCCAGGTGAGGACACAGCAAGAGGGCAGCCATCTGCAAGCCAATGAGAGAGGTTTCACCAGAAATCAGTCCTGCTCACACCTGGATCTTTGTCTTCCAGCCTCCAGAACGGTAAGCATGTTTAAGCCACCCAACCCGGGATTTTGTTATGGCAACCTTTGATGACTAATACTCTTATCATAATCATTCTTTTTTTTCTATATATACATTCATAATACTGTTTATATAATCTCTAAGATGCACCTATCTACTAGATGCACAATATGACTCTACAATTCTATGCCTTTGATTGACATGCTGAATAGGAATAAGCTAGGAGGAAGAAAAAAAGAGAATGGTAAAGGGTGCATGTCAGTTGAATCATTCCTTATTGCCTTCGATTGTTTGGGCTCCTATCACGAAGTACTGTAGACCAAGTGGTTTGCAAACAACATCAATTGATTTCTCATAACTCTGGAGGCTGGGAAGTCCTATATCAAAGTACCAGCAGATTTGGTGACTGGTGAGGGCTTACTCCATAGTTCAGCACTTCTTGCCTAGTCCTCATGTGGCAGAAGGGTGAGGGTGCTCTCTGAGGTATCTTTTATAAGGGCACTAATGGTATTTATTAGGGCTCCCGCTAATTACTTCCCAAAGGCCCCACTTATACATGTTATCTCACTGGGGATTAGGATTTTCAACACATGAATTATGGGGAGACATAAAATTTCAGTTCTTAGCACTTATTTAAATGGAGAAAAAAAAAATATGTCTCTTGGATCCCAATGTTCATCTTAGTAACCAAAACTCCATCTAATAACCCAAATTGTAACAAGTTTGAAGAGGTCACATGAAATCCATGAGGTAATGGCCTTTAATTTCTTTACTCTGGTGTCCCAATGACTATGGTAGTTTCTGGAAGGTAGTAACTATGTCATAAACATATGCAAACAAATGAACATTTGAGATATCTTGTCTCCTGCACAGAAAAGTTCATCTGATTGTCAAGAACAAGGGAGAATATTTGTGTGTGCCATTAGCAGTAGCATATATGCATTTCCTTACTGCCGTTTAGTTTTAAACAGTGTTCTATATCATGATTCAATCATCACATATACCTAGGTACTCAGGGTGGACAAGACAACTACCTATTGAAAATCTCTTACTCATTTTATGGAAGATAAAGTCAATGGCTAAAGAAATGAGTTGTTCACAGCCATATGACTAGTTAATGGCAGTCCTCAGAGAAGACTCCAGCTAGAGTGTGCAAATCCCCATATCATCCTGTGAAGAATAGAAAAAGTGTGTATATCACTCTAATCCAAATAGTAGCATACCTCTCATTTCTTCTCGTCTACTTAACTGGAAAATTACATTTCCTTATCTTTAACCTGCCAAGTGTCCTTGATTCTCTCTCCAGCTTCTCAACTGTGTTGTAGTCAGGTGAGAATGACACTTTGCATTTGCAACCTTCTTGGGCTACTGTGATATATATATTCTCATATATATTATAGCTTCTTCTTTATTAGCTTTCAGCTTTCAGCAATGCTAAGGAAACTACAAATATATCATTGATAATTATTTGCTGATTTTGACTTGGTCTCCTCAGCTCTAATATTTTTAATATGTCTCAATAGAACTGTGATTTCTATACTATCCCACAGGAAATGTCACTCAATAGATTTATGATGTTGTTCACTTCCTCTGTTATTATTTATATCAATCGTAGTGTAAAGATCTGTAGGGTGACTAGTGGCAGAAAATTTCTAATTACGGTTTGGATTGTAGCAAAAGTGTCAGCTACACTTAGAAGAAAATGTACATCTTTTGAAGAATATGAAACCAAATAGAACTTTCTATACTTAGGTGATTAACAAACATAACATGTATAAAATTACACAGCAATTTTAGTTCTAAATTATGTATTTGCCAGGAGTTTTGACATAGATATTTTAGATTCTTTCTCTAAACAAAGAATATAACTTATCTTAAGATGAAAATTTTGAGATATTAAACAATCTCATGAGAGAAAGAAGGAAAAACTTGGGCAAAACCTTTCTTTCTATTTTACTCTTTAGCACTGCCATTTGAGAATGCAAATTTGAATAAATGTGTTCCCCAACTCTGTGCATATAACCAGTAAATCCAGGGCTTAATGGACAAGAAATCAGAGGTCACGTAGCATATAGTATTAAAGAACCATTCTATATTATTTCAATAGAATAAGTAATCTGAGAATTTAACACACTGCAAGAATGCAAAGGTAGAGAATATTCAGCCTTTCTAACCAAATCAAGTAACTATCCAACCCCAGTGTAACATGGCTTTCTCCCTGTACATAGTGTTCATTAAGGTAAATTAATAGTACTCAGAGCATCTCTCATAGAACTGCTGTATGTATATGTACATATCATGTATGTGTATATATCCATCATATGTACATGTATATATATACATATATATATATCCATCCATAAAGAATAAGCATCTGGAAATCCAGCATTCAATTCCAAGTGGCAAGGCAAAGAAAAGAAAAAAGAAAAACAACAGAAAACCCAGGTAAGGAAAATAAAAGACAAAAAGTGACATCTATCTCTATTTCCTGGAAATTAATATTGGCCACTGCTTCTTTTTCTTACATATCATGAGCGCATTACCCAAAGTGTAAGAATATTGTTTTTCAAAGATTAGAGAACTAGGCCTTGGTGTAGGAAGAATTCAACTTCAGTAGAGTGGGAATCAGTGACTATCCTTATGCCAGGAGATAAAAGCTGGACAATTGACTTAATTGGGAAATTTGACTTTTACATGGCTAGAAAATGGAGATGGAGAAGAATATGCATCTTCCTTTTCAGAAATAAAAAATTATGTTCTTTTTAATGTTTTTTTTTCTAAGAGATGTTCAAGGAATTATATTATTAAAGGAGTTGGTGAATGTAATATTATTTATTACACATAGTAACTATAATAAAATGCATACTTGTTCTGTGTCTGGTCCTAATTCCAAATGCTGGATGCCAAGAAGTATTTATCTTACTGAGATTTATTTAGACTGCATTACAGGTATAATCTCTCTTCTCTCCATGACCAGTCTTCTCAAATCATATGCCCCAAATTGACTCAGTTTTTATGTCTTTAACCAAATTCAGAATATGTCTTCAAAATTCTACAGATGTAAATTCTAAAGAAGTCCTAAGACTTTATTTATATATTTAAGTAATATGTGTCTTAAATCCACATATTCAATGCTTTTAAGCTGTGACAAGCCTTGAAATCCTGTGTATATGTGTGTCTATACATGAACGTGAAATAATGTCTGTGAACACTGACATGTTAAGGTAAAGACAAAATTTGATGAAACCAAAAGTATGCAGATCAATTCAAAGTTCCCAGATACAGCATACAGAGTAAATCTGGCTAAAAGCATTAAAAAATACATAATACATATGTTCTGGAATCTATGTGAACATACATCACTAAGAAAATTTATCCTTTTGTTTTGAGCCTATTATCAATAACTTGTCATTATATTTATTAAAATGTATGCATTATATTTTATGTATCTATTTTGATTATCTATGAAACAAAAAAAAAGAATGCTACAGTATGTGATAAAAGATACCAATCTTTAATCAAGCAGTAGCATTTCTGCATGTTTATTAGAAAATATTACTAAATTGTGAAACCTCTCAAAATATCTAATAAAGATATATTTTGAGAGAAGCATTATCATTTTAATGTATATAAAATTTATTAGATGACATTTTAAAATATGGCTGTACGCACACACTACTTTGTTCTGAAATTATGTCAGATAAATTTTGGCAACCCTTTTTGATAAGTTAAAAGTACATGAACATAAACATTTCTATTAAAAATACCTTGGATTGTATTTCAAAGCAAAGTAAAAGGTAATACAGATAAACTTTTCATTTTAGAAGTCACAGAGTGATGTATAGATTTGCAGAGCCAAACAGAAGAATTGAACAGACTTCATTATCAGTTTCAGTGCTCCTATCAGTTCTGCTTCCAAGTTATAATAGAAAAATTAAAAGCCATAACAATTTATAGATTTTGAGGAAAAACAATATTCTTATACTTTGGGTAATGTGCTCATGATATTTAAAAAGAAGCAGCAGCAATAGGCACTGAATGAGGGAGGTTATTCTATTAGATTGTTGGGGCTTTGTCTAGTCTGCCTTCTGTGGCTTATAACAGAATATTTGAAACTGGATAATTTATAATGAAATAAATTTACTGAATACAATCATGGAAACTGAGAAGCCCAAGGCTGAGGGGCCACATCTGGTGAGGGCCTTCTTCCTGGAGTGTACTCGGAGTCCTTAGGCAGCACAGGTCATCATGTGGAGAAAGGGCAGAGTGGGCTAACATGATAGCTCAGGTCCCTCTTCCACTTCTTGTAAAGCCACCAGCTTCCCTCTCAAGATATCCCATCAATTCATTAACCCATAAATCCATTAACCTATGAATGGGTGAATCCATGAATTAATCTATTCGTGAAGACAAAAATCTCACGATCCAATCACCTCTTAAAGGCCCCACCTGTCAATATTATCACACTGCAGATTAAATTTTTGTGCAAGTATTAGAAGGAACGAATGTTCCAGCCAAAGAAGGCCTCCATAATAAAACATCACAGACTGGTGGATTTAAAAACAGAATTTTATTTTCTCACAATACTGGAGGCTAAAAGTGATCTTGATCGAGGCATCAATAGGGTTGGTTTCTTCTGGGGCCTCTTTCTTCGGCTTGTAGATGGCGGTCCTTCTGTTTTCCCACATAGTCCTTCTTCTGTGCTTGTCTTTTTCCTAATTTCCTCTTCTTATAATGATATTGATCATATTAGGTTAGGGCCAATGCTAAAGAACTCATGTAACTCTACCTCTTTAAATATCTTTTCTTGGGAGAGAGATCCAAGATGGCTGATCGCTAACAGTTCGGGATTGTAGCTCCCAGTGAAAGCTCGGGAAATGTGAGGACGCCACATTTTCAGAGGAATTTTCGTTGCCCACGGACCAGAAGATTTCCAATGGAGGAGCCCTGCGGGTCGCCAGCGCGACTTCTGTGGCCGGCGCAGCGGTTTTGTCGTCGCCTTGGCGCAGCAGCTCTTCATGCACAGTGAGCGGAGCTGGTTCCCCTACTGACTGGTGTTTGGAGCTCCGGGAAGGCAGAGCCGCTTGTTGCGGACTCAAGAAGGAAGCCAGACCGGAGATTCCCAGGCAGAAGAGCACCATCAGTCTTACCGCTGCTGTTTTGGCCGGCGCAGAGAGTTGCTCGGATTCCAGCACTGGGAATCAATAAATTGGACTTCCTCTCAGGAACTTAATCAGAAAGGCGCTAATTGTAAAGATATCAGATGGATAAAATCACAATAAAGGGAAAAAAACAGCCTAAAAAGGTCGAAAAAACAGAAAGTCAGAACCCCTCTTCCTCTACAGGGGATAGCAATTCCTCATCAGCAACGGAACAAGCCCTAATGGAAGAGGACTGTGTTCCAGTATCTGAAGTAGGCTTCAGAAGGTGGATGATAAAAAATTTTGGGGAGTTGAAACAACTTGTTTTAACCCAATGTAAAGAAATTAAGAACTTTGAACAAAGGTTTAATGAAATGTTAAAAAGAATGGACAATATAGAGAGGAATATAAATGAACTAATGGAGTTGAAAAATACAACACGAGAACTTAGTGAAATATGCACAAGTTTGAATAGCCGAATTGATCAAGCAGAAGAAAGGATATCAGAGGTAGAAGACCAAATTAATGAAATGGAATGAGAAGACAAGAATAGAGAAAAAAGGATAAAAAGGAATGAGCAAAGTCTTCAAGAAATGTGGGACTATGTGAAAAGACCTAATCTACGTTTGATAGGTGTACCTGAATGTGATGGAGAGAATGAATCTCAGCTGGAAAATACTCTTCAGGATATTATCCAGGAGAATTTTCCCAATCTAGCAAAGCAGGATACTATTCAACCTCAGGTAATACAGAGAACACCACAAAGATATTCCTTAAGAAAAGCAACTCCAAGACACATAATCACTAGATTCACCAGGGTTGAAACGAAGGAGAAAATACTAAGGGCAGCCAGAGAGAAAGGTCAGGTTACCCACAAAGGGAAGCCTATCAGACTTACAGCAGATCTCTCAGCAGAAACCCGACAAGCCAGAAGAGAGTGGGGGAGATATTTAATATCCTTAAAGAACAGAACTTTCAGCCCAGAATTTCATATCCTGCCAAACTAAGCTTCATAATTGAAGAAAAATAAAATCCTTTATCAACAAGCAAGTACTCAAAGATTTTATTACCACCAGGCCTGCTTTACAAAAACTTCTGAAAGAAGCATTACACACAGAAAGGAACAACCAGTATTAGCCTTTCTAAAAATATACCAAAAATTAAAGAGTATCAACATAAAGAAGAATTTACATCAACGAATGGATAAAATAGTCAGTTAACATCAAATGGTAGTAACCCTAAATTTAAATCGACTAAATCCCCCAATCAAAAGACACAGTCAAAACCTAACGGTATACTACATCCAGACCAATTTCATATCCAAAGATACACAAAGACTCAAAACAAAGGGTTGGAGACAGATTTACCAACCAAATGGAGAATGAAAACAAATAAATAAACAAAAAGGAGTTGCAATTCATGCATTTCATAAAACAGATTTCAAACCAACAAAGATAGAGTGGTATAAGGATCAATGCATCCTAACACCCAGATACATAAGACCCATAAAGAGATTTAGACTCAACGAGACAGAAAATTAATAAGGATATCCAGAATCTGAACTCAGATCAGTAACAAGTAAACTTAATAAGCACTTGTAGAGCTCTCCACTTTAGATACATAAAATATACATTCTCCACTTTAAATACACAAAATAATGATCGGCCATTATTAATACCCATTAATAGAATAAAGCAATATTCCTGTTCTCTCTCCCTCTTTTTCTTCCTCTCTTTTCCTTTCCTTCCATAAAAAAAAAGAAAGAAAGAAAGAAAGAAAGAAAGAAAGAAAGAAAGAAAGAAAGAAAGAAAGAAAGAAAGAAAGAAAAGAAAGAAAGAAATGCAGGCCACTACCTGTCAAATCCTCAGCATTTACTGATATGACATATAGGTGACTAGTGCAAAATACATGCACTTTTATCCCTTTATTTCTTACTTTCTGATGATACAACACAACATGCAAAAAATATATATATATATATTTTCTCTGCATAAAGTCACATTCTGAAGTACTGGGAATTGAGATTTCAGTACAGATTAATTTAGTGTGACACAATTCAGCTCATAATAGGAGTGGTGGGGACTACATGTTTGGGTCCCCTTCTGCAAACACTCCCTTCCTGAAAGCCATCTTTCTCTCTCCTGGATTTCCCCTCTGGCATCCCCTTCCACACTCTCTTGTGGAAACCTGACTTTCCCTCTGAAACTCCATCTCTCTCTATTCCCTTCCACTCACTGTGGAAGCTGGTTTTCTCTCCTGGATTCCATCTTTCTGGATTCTGTCACTTAGTATGAGAGTTAGCTGTTTCTTTCTCTCTCCTCCTGTTTCTCTCTCTCTTTAAATAAAATCACTTTCTACCAAAAAAAAAAAAAAAAAAAATAGGGGTGGTGGAGAAAGGGTGTCGGGTGCTCTTTGGCTAAGAAACAACCTCACAGAACCAAAATGCCTTACATGGATTTATTATTGAAACTGTGGTAGTGAACAATTTCTTTACACTCCAACCTCTTTGTTAAAATACATGAATATCACAAATACTTCTTGGGATTAGATTTCTAGTTGATAACTCACAGCATTTTATATTCAGGATAATATGGTTAAAATAAGCCCATTTCTGAGTTTTCAGGAATAACTAAAATATGAATTAAGACATGATTTTGGTGAACAAATCAAGTTTCGTGGTTTATGGACATCATGCAAGGAATTCTGCCATTACACATTTTTTTAAATCCTTTTTCTATGTATCTTTATTATCATCCTAATGGCTTCATTTTTACAAATGAATGCCACTTCAATATAACTTCTTTGTCAATATTTTAAAGATAGATTTAATATGTTTAATTAAATATGTAATTATTTAAAGTATTAAATAGTTTATAATGTTTTAATCAGGAAAATAGACATGTTTTTAAATGTGATACATTGGGGCACATTATATAGTAGGTATTATTTTAAGCACAAGAAGTATACAAATAGCAAACCTGTGTTTCCTGAATTTATATCTAAGCAGAGAGAGAGAAACAAATTTATTATTTATCATAATTCACCAATTAGTGAATACAGGTTAATATGACCATATTTAATAGGAAGATTTATAACTAGATTAATAAATGCATATAAAATTGAATATCATATAGCTGAAAAATTGCAATTTTAAGAAAAATATTAAAATGTATTCAGGGGTAATCTAGAGACATTCAAGTACACTACATTGACCTATAGGATGTAAAAAATGCTAAGTTTACTTAAGTAAATAGCACTATAGTCATGTTGATGTCTCTTCTATATTCATTCAACCATGGTTCATTGTTTATTAAGTCTTCATTTTATATAGCAATCATGTTAAAATTTTAATTACATGAGAAAGCATGTATTTTAGTATATTTCAGGTAATTAAAAGTTAGAATAGTAGCACTTATCTGTTAATATTACCATAAACTCTTGAAACTTTTAAAAACAATTACGCCACAGAAGAATTTGACTTCTATATAAATGACTGCTCTCTGCACTACGAGGTGATGATGAAATGTTTGAAAGGATGAAAACGATAAGAGAATATTTTCTACTCATTAAACTTCATGTTGTAAAACTGCTTTCTATGAACCTCTTTCATTAACTGATGAAGGATAAAAGAATATCACATTTTCTCATATGAGTTATAAATTTTGCACTTGTTCATTTTAAATGGTCATCAGAATATGAGGTATTTTATCTTGTGTAGCCTTAAAATGCTAACTTTACCTCATCCTTGGCAATGAAATGATGAAGGAAAATGAATGTAATCAAGGGTAAATTCATGCTAAGAATTACTATTAAATCTAGAACAGCTGAAATTTAATAAAGTAGCAATGAGGCTGTTTTGTGGATTGTATATAAAAGAAAAATTTATGTCCAATTTAAAAATGAATACTGGAGTCTTAACTTTCTCATTTTTAAAAACAGATTTTGGATAGAATAAACAATAAATTTTTAAAAAATCAAATGAAGTATTTGGCATTAGATTTATGGCCATATTCACAGCAATGCAAGTCTTGAGCTTAATCCATAGATGTGAATTTAATATTATGATTAGGAACTTGGCTGGGGTACATTTAATTCAATTTTATAGTCACATGAATTTATACCATTAAATATAAGTGATAAAAAAATTCATTTTTAAAGAAGTAATACCTAACACAAAAAACTTTAGAAATTGTTCATTGAGAAATGTTCATCCAGACATTGAAAAAAGATTATGAAAGAAAACATTGTTAAAATGGGTGTCAAGAAATAATATCTGGTATAAAATAAAACAAGAAGAAATTAAATCTTAACTTGTGCAAAAATTATAATTAAAACTAGCTTCATAAACTAAATTATTTAAAATAGAACTTTGATTAAATTTAAATTTATAAGCTTTCACTTACCAATATGGTGAAGGAACAGGGGCCAATTTACTCTCTTTAATGGAACAACTATAAAATCAGATGATGCCAGAGGATCAGAAGGTCAGAAGTTTGAGACCAGCCTAGCTAAAAGGATGACACACTGTCTCTACTAAAAATACAAAAATTAGCCAGGTGTGGTGGCATGTGCCTGTAGTTCCAGCTACTTGGGAGGCCAAAGGCAGGAAAATTGCCTGAACTCAGGAGCACCACTGCACTCCAGCCTGGGTGATAGAGCAAAACTATGTTTTGGGGAAAAAAATCAGACAAAATACAGGAAGCAAGGATTTCTCAATGTTGGACAGTAATCAACGCAGAAAAGTCATTCCTAAGAGAAAGTGATAAAACAAAGGAAATCTTATGATTACTTGAAATTACTTCCTGAAAAGAGTGTCTATCCATCAGTGCAGGGAGAGATAACATTAGTATTAGAATTCTTGCAAAGTTGAGAAGACAGGGATCCCAGAAAAGAGAGATCAAAGTGACCAGAAGTTTTGGGTCAAAGAAAAGAATGGAAGAAGTGTATCAAGTGGAAGCCAAAAAGAGGGGAGTTTCAAAGGCATACAATAGGGTTTCCTCAAAAATATGAGTATAATAAAGTTAACAAATAAATATGTTAAAACATGTGCTGCAAATACAATGGTTAGGCTTCTATAGGTAGATAAAAGCATGAACCTGAGGAGGAAAAACAAATGAAAAGTGTTCAAAAAAATCCAAAGTCAAATTTCTGGAGAAGAAACATAAAATATCTCAAAAAAAAAATGTACTGAAAGAGAATTAACAACATATTATATACTATAGAACAAAATAAGATCAGTGAGTTGGAAGACATAGCTATATTAATCATCCAAAATATGGCTGGAAAATTGTCATATTTTGAAGAACAAAAAGAAATCACCGAATCTTAGTGACTTATGGAAGACCTTATTAAGTTTAATGTATTTGTATCTGGAATCCTGAAATGAGAGAAGAAAGAACAAAAGAATAGAAAACATAGTTGAAATCATAATGGCTGAAAAGTTTTCAAACATGATGACAATTAAAAATCCACATAAGAAGATTAAATATCAGAAGCACGATAGTGTAAGGAAAACCACACAAGGCCCATTATAATTGTTGAACATGATTTAATGAATGTTTAATGCTAGAAAAACTTTAAAACAATACTTAATATTTGTGGCACAAATTTAAGAATAGCAGCTGACTCCTTATCAGAACTCATGTAAACAAGAAGACAATGGAGTGAAATGGAATGATGTAGGGGTACCATCAAAGTACTAAAGAGAAAACAACAGCATTCAAACTGCCCAAACTCATTTAAAAAAATGTCAAAAAAAAAAGACATTTTCAGAGGAAAAAGCTGAGACATTTCAGCACTAGTATACTTGCACTAGGGACATAGTCTGAGATAAAAATATCTACCAACAAAGAAGTATGTAAATAACCATGAATGACAAATATGTGAATAAATTTAAAATACATTTTTTATTTAAAATAAATGATTTTAAAATAATTTACTTTCTAAAGCAAAAATTAGCAGTACATTATGTAGTTTATAGCATACGTAGAATTAAATTGTAGGACAATAGAACAAAGAACAAGGGGGATGTGGAAGGATAGTGACAACAATGAATGAAGTTTAAAATATACATGAAATGGCACAATCCTATTTGAAGTAGATTGTCAAAAGTTAAGGATGTGTGTTGTAAACCTTAGAGAAACCCCTAAAATAGACCCATAAGTGATATTGCTAAAGTGTCAATAACAGAGCTAAATTAAAATCATAAAAATAATGAAATCAGTCTAAAAATCAACAAGAATAGAGAAAAGAAAAGAAAACCAAGAGATAGGCAACGAGAAATCAAACAGTAAGTTAATAGATTTTTTTTTTTTTTTTTTTTGAGACAGAGTTTCGCTCTTGTTACCCAGGCTGGAGTGCAATGGCGTGATCTCGGTTCACCGCAACCTCTGCCTCCTGGGTTCAGGCTATTCTCCTGCCTCAGCCTCCTGAGTAGCTGGAATTACAGGCATGCGCCACCATGCCCAGCTAATTTTTTGCATTTTTAGTAGAGACGGGGTTTCACCATGTTGACCAGGATGGTCTCGATCTCTTGACCTCGTGATCCACCCGCCTCGGCCTCCCAAAGTGCTGGGATTCCAGGCTTGAGCCACTGCGCCCGGCCAATAGATTTATTCTTGAATAAAAAATTAACGATAAATGGTTTGTACCTGCCATTATCTAATTCATACATAGCAGTCATTGTGGCTATTGAGCCCTTGAAAATGCTGTAAGTGGAAAATAAACATAGGATTTTGAAGACTTAGTATTAAACATAGGATGAAAAGTATCTTATTGATAATTACCTTAATATTTGTCACATGTTGAAATTATAACATTTGGATGTGCTGGGTAAAATAAAATACATACTTTAATTTCACCTTTTTTTTCTTTTTAAAATTTAGCCACTAGAAAATTTAAAAATTCCACATGGAGCTGATATTCAACTCAAATTAGGCAAACCTAGTCAATGCACACTAATTAAAAGACATCATATGTGCAAGACCTGTGTGCTGAAAACTACAAATATTGTATTAAAAAATAAAGAAGCAATTAACAGAGAGATATGCCCTGGTAACAGATCAGAGGACTCCATGTATTTAAGATCTCAAATCTACCCAAATTGATGCATATATAGAAGCAAAACAATCCTGGTAAATATCTTGGTAGATTTTTTTTTTTTTTCAGAATTTAAAAAGCTCATTATATAGTAGGTATGGAAATACAAAGAACTATAAAAGAGTTTTAAAAAGAGGGTATTTTTGAAAGAAAATATTTCAAGAGCTGACCTTTACTCATCAAGTTCTAATATACCTTGCATATATGACATTCGTATTTTCTATTAAAAAGTATACACGATATATATTTATATATCATATAACTATGAATATATATAAATATAAAAATGTACGTGTAAAAATTCTGGAGAAAAATTGAAGGGTAGATAACATAGTTTTGACATGCTAAAGATTAAGTAAACCTACAGCATATAAGCCTTTTTCACTAAATTGGTTTAGTTTATGGAAATATAATGTGCTGTAAATGGATTAGTTTTTTTGTTTTTGAAAATTTTTGACTAATTCTTTTGTATGTCTTACAATGTGTATTGATATTTAACAAAAATGATCATTAAAAGTCCCTTAAAATTTACATAAAATGCTGCACTTTTCAAAGTAAATGTCCTATTATAAGAAAGAGTATCATTGACATATGTAACTTTGGTATAACATGAATTTTTCTAATAATGAGAGCATGTATTTTATCTGAACACTCCTTTGTTAGAATTTTTTTTTATTTGAGTAAGCATAATAAAGAAAGGAAATTATAGACCAGTAATTCTCAGAAGAATTGACATGAATGTACCTATGTAACAATCTTGCATGATCTGCACATGTACCCCAGAATCTAAAGTACAATAAAAAACGTTAAAAAAAAAAAAAAGAATTCTCTCTCTATATATAGCAAATATTTGCAGATGACAGTAAAGTACGAATCTTAATAATTGGAAAACTGTTACAAATTGTACAATGTGAAGTAGATATTTGCAAAGCTAACCTAATCCTGAGTATAGCCAGAAATGGTAGCTAAAGGATCATAAATAAAAATGAGCACTCAACTTGTTGGAACACCTGCACACACAGCATGTGCACACACATATACACACACACAAACATCTGGTACCCACAAAAACTACTTCTCTTCATACTTTCTTATTCTCTAGAATTCAAGACCACCAAAATTCGGTTGCACTTAATTGTCAAGGAATATCTATTAACATTTCAGAATTACCAGTTTTGTAATTGTGTTTAGAAAACTGAAGACCACATCATCTCAGCCCAAAATCTCCTTAAACTGATAAGCAACTTCAGCAAAGTCTCATGATACAAAATCAATGTGCATAAATCACAAGCATTCCTATACACCAACAACAGACTAACAGAGAGCCAAACGAAGAGCAAATGATGAGTTTCTGTTCTTTGTAGGGACATGGATGACTCTGGAAGCCATCACTCTCAGTAAACTGACACAAGAACAGAAAATCAAACACTGCGTGTTCTCACTCATAGGCAGGTGTTGGACAGTGAGAACACATGGATACAGGAAGGGGAGCATCACACACTGGGGTCTGTTGGGGAGGTCTAGGGGAGGGTCAGTGGGGGGTGGGGAGGTTGGGGAGGGATAACATGGGGAGAAATGCCAGATATTGGTGACAGGGGGATGGAGGCAGCAAACCACATTGCCATGTAAGTACCTATGCAACAATCCTGCATGATCTGCACATGTATTTAAGAACCTAAAGTACAATAATAATAATTTAAAAAGAATAAATAGAGGATATAACATATTTGCAGGTCTTTGTTTTTAACCCACTTATAAGGAAATTTTTATACAAACTTGATAATTCCTGTCTGTTCTATGGAATTCAGTGGCTTTAATGTCTTTGCCTTAAATTTTATTTTCCTCTCCTTCTAGAGCAATGTCTTAAAATATACATGATTTTTTGCTTTGGCTTTTATACTGCTGAATTACAAAGGTTTTAATTCCAGCCCTAGCTCTTTCTTAACTTCTGAAGTTAAGTTCCACACACTTGCCGGGGCTTCTCTCCATACCACAGTCAGTATATTAAACATCTTTCATCACATACTCCTGGAACACCAGCCTTTTTCTTCATTGACCTTATCACATTTGTAGTTGTATATTCACTTTTGTGGTTATTTGATTTATAGTCTCTACAACAATTCTGCAAACCAAGTGAAGGCAACACTATTGTGTGTGTGTGTGTGTGTTTTCTTTCCAACATTTATCTGCCACTCTTAGCACATTACCTGAAACACAGTAAATATTCAGAATATTTTTCTATTATGAATTCATTAGTTATGACTTTCTTTACATCAAATAATGTTTAAAGTAGTCAGTAAGAAACATTCTGTCTTAAGAGAAAATACCAGAGGTCTTTTGTTAAAGGGCAAGTTAATAAATAATAAAGTTAATAAAGCACACAAAGTTGTTTTAATATTTTAATACTTGCTTTAAGACTTTACAAGCAGGCTTCATTTCACTGGAAAAAAAATTGTGTCTCATTTTCACTGACCTATAATAATGTCCTTTGAAATGTCACTTTGAAGCTCCTCCCATAAATAAGTGGAATGTTTCCTCATCTTTCAGGTATGGTGTATGGATCTGCACTGATTGTTCAGTAGATTGCAATAAAAGTGACAGAATGTCATAATTGCTTCTAGGCAATTATGTCCTTTCTCTCATACCACTGGAATCTTGAAACCAGCCAGTAAACTGGTGAAGCTAGCCTCCTGCAGCTGCATGGAACAACCGTGGGTCTTCCCAACTGATCAGCCACCAGTTGATATGACAGCTGACCACTGACCCATAAAACCATCCAAACTCAGCTCTGTCCATCCCAGAGCCCAATTCTCCAGTCTACTCTAGGTTTATTTGATTTAGCAATAAATTATTAAATCACACTTATTTGATTTAATAATAGATTATTAAATCACACTTATTTGATAATAGATTATTAAATCACATTTATTTGATTTATTAAATGACAAAGTTATTGTTTGAAGTCATTGTGTTGCAGAGAATACCACAATAAATAACACCAAGAATGATAATGCTAAGACCAATAAATTGTAAATGAATATTTGTTGAATGAATATAAAAGCAAACTGAAAGATATTTTGTATTTCAATATAATCTGGTTTCAGTCAGATCTCATTTGGATGGAAACAAGAAAATTTTATTTATGTATGTTTGAGTAACACAGAAGGGAGAGTAGTACATTTCTAGTACTTAGTGGAACATTTAAAAATTCATAGAAACTAGTAAAAATGTATCTTCTCTCTCAACACTCACTATTCCCTTCCTCCACATTTTGCTTCTCTTATCTGCCTGTCAAAAAGCATAAAAACTTTACCTAACTAAAAAATAGATAAATTAACAGTAAGATATTGGAGATAGTAAATAACATTATATCTTTGGTTTCATGTTCCCAAGAAAGCTTCACAAAAGCAATACCATGTCTTTTGAAATTTTTATTTCAAAAATTATTTTTTATAAAAAGACAAGTAAATTGGAACATGAGTTATTTTATTGTTAGACTATCAGTTTAATCTTGCTACTGATGTTAAATGTTGCTTTAGATTAAAAATAACAACTTTCAAAATATTTCAAAACAATAAAAATTTTCTCTTTATTTTTTGTCATCATCATTTCCTGGGCTGCCTTTTTAAAGAAAAAATAAATAAATAAAAAGAAAATAATCACCAGAATATTTTTGAACAGTTATATATAAAATACAGTTTTAATTTAACTTCAAGTATGTACAAGTGTGAAATATGTCAGGATAATCTTAACTGACACTGGAGAATTGTTACTAACTTGTCCAGTGGCTAAATAAATTAACCTAATATATTCTTAACGTTGAGTGCAAAAATCTTTGCATGGTGATCATGAAAGCGCATATATACAAAAATGTCAGCTTCAATTCATCAGCTAGGTAAAGAATACAATTTATTTGATTTTATAGGTTGTCTTGGTTCATAAACACTGAGATGCAATCAAAAATCATTTCCAAAAAGTGTTCATTCAATTTTATGAACTACTATGCTTATGATCAGTTCATGAACATTAGGAGAACACTTTTATGTTCAAAAGCATGTCTATTTGCAACATATTTTGATAAATGATGTTTTAGAAAAGAGAGAGATCAAAACACTGGAAAGAACAGGTAGCACAGTCACCTAAGATGAGCTAGAATGTTTCCTCGAAATCTAAGAGGATAAGAAACATATTTAAGATTTTTTAATACAAAACTCCCCCATTGTCAATGTTACAGATTTAGACAGTTTTTCATGATTACAGTGACATATATTTTGACTGTCTTAATAGCAGAAGAAAAATAATAAATTTAAGTCTTTGTGATTATTCTGATTAGAATATCAGTAATTTCATTAATAATTTATTGTATCTTTCTAAAATATCTTTAATACAAAGTATTCAATTCTTTACATAGTACACAATATATATCTATATAGGTGTGTATATGATGTGTATGTATATATGCTGAATATAGAAGAACACTTAAGTATAGCAAAAAAATAATATATATATATATATATATATATATATATATATATATGGTAAAAACAAACTGAAATTTATAAATACTGGTAATAATTTTTTAACAATAAAATTCTGCTCTGCTCATATATATATAGTATATTATTATTATTTTTTTTTTTGAAACGGAGTTTCGCTCTTGTTACCCAGGCTGGAGTGCAATGACGCGATCTTGGCTCACCGCAACCTCCGCCTCCTGGGTTCAGGCAATTCTCCTGCCTCAGCCTCCTGAGTAGCTGGGATGACAGGCACGCGCCACCGTGCCCAGCTAATTTTTTGTATTTTTAGTAGAGACGGGGTTTCACCATTTGACCAGGATGATCTTGATCTCTTGACCTCGTGATCCACCCGCCTCGGCCTCTTAAAGTTCTGGGATTACAGGCTTGAGCCACCGCACCCGGCCTCTGCTCATATTTTGAGGCACTTGTTGGGGGACTATTAAAAAACAAGACTGTAAACTGATAACATAAGCTCTGATAATATAAATGATAATCATAACAAAGACAATAATTACTAAAATGGCATGGATTACTATATGCTTCTCATTTATATTAAATATTTTAATTTTATAAAATATATAGAGAAGCAGGAACTAAATTTTCCACATATTTAGGTGGAAACTAAAAACAAAGCAAATAGAAAAAAAAAACACAATATTAATAGTAATAACCTTACACTAGAATGAGTGCTTTTATTTCACGTTTAGAACATTATTTTTCCTCCTCCATAACTCTTTAACTTTTCTGATCTTCCATTTATCATCTGTAAAGTAGAAATAAAAAAATCAGTCTACCACATGGGCTTACTGTGAAGATTAAATAAAATATAAAATAATCAGCACAGTATTAAGCAGTCAATAAAATAGACTTTCTCATTAACCTTATCAGTACTATTTGTATCATTTTTCATAGAATGCTTTATATTTTACCATAAATTTTTAAAATTAAATAATAGACTCTACTATGATTTCTTAATTTTTACAAAGCCCAAAGGTAAAATGTATTTCCATTTTTGTTGCCTTGTTAAAAGATATCCATGGTATCTTGAATAAATATTTGTGATCATCACTACCATTTTATTTTTATTAATTATTTATTATTTGATCTTATTTTTATGATTTAATGGTTTATTTTGTGTCTCATTGTAGGACAATCTTATTTTATCCGTGGGAATAAGCCAATATATCAGTAAGAATTTTCTTTTGGCTACATTAAAAAATAAAAACCAAAACAAAAGAATTAGTTCCCTCTCACTTCAGTGAAGCATTAAAGTAGATTTCCAGGGTTGAAGCATTAAAGTAGATTTCCAGGGTTAGCAGAGCCTCTCTATTGTGTAATGGGCTCCTTGGTTCTGTCTGTTTAATCAGTCTTAGTCTGTGCCTTCAATCCAGGAGGTTAAACAGTGGATAATGGAGCTGCTGACTTCCATCCTGAGGGTCAAGACGTTATGAATGAAACAGGGAGAAACGTGGATGAAGGGGAAAAGGGGAATTTCCTAGGAGCTGACTCAGGAGGCAACCTTTCTCAGAGATATCCTAGAAATCACTTCAAGGTCTTTTTTTTTTTTTTTGCTAATATTCACCTGTAGTATAAGTTTGAAAAATAAAACTTGGAAGGATGCATGCATACCATATATAAATTCAGGAGTTTGTTACTAAATAAATAACAAAAATAAATAGTATTTAAGCCACTGCATATTCTGTCAAAGTAGAAAATAAGTGAGAAAGTGTCTTTATATAGAAGCAAAACCTGTGCAATACAGACAGCTTTTCTATAAAAAGATTCATGAAACTGTTCTGCTCAGTAGAATTCCATAAAAATTGCAAGAGACACTTTTCACAGTGTGCCTTCTTTAATTTATTTCTTTGGTAAGCTTAGCAACTTGTGGGTGGCATGAAGGAAGCCAAGATGTAACACTGTGTATCCACGAATCTGTGAGTAAAGGTGGTCAAGCAAGTAGTGATGTTATTTTGAGATTAAGTAATCAGCTGAAAATTTCATTTTTCTACACTCTGGAGGTAGGTGTGTTTTAAATTTTACTCTATGAGTTTTTGATTTGCTCAATGATATAGGACTTCAACATTTTGAATGGAGCCGTATTATAGAACCTATGCAGATAGTTCTGTCCACACATTCTGATTAACTGCTGCTCATACAGATATCTTATATCAGGTTGTGATGGAAGAATGTTTCAGCAGTTTTTTAGTTCATTTTACCGTATTTTAAGTTGTTTTGTCAACTAGTGACTTGCTATTCTTACCAGATCTGGAATCTGAAAAACTCTTAGCAGCCACTTCAAGGGCATTTTTTTGTTAGTGTATTTTTATCAGTTTCAGTTAAACTGCTTAGTCTTGGAATAGTCTCTTAACTTTCTGAATAAGCATTTTTGCATAGTCCTTGAACCTCTTGCCTATATCTCCATTCCTCTTTTCTATCAGTAATCTTTACCTTGCTGTTATAGTAAATGTGACAATTACTGCTATCATTTAAAACTACTATTGTTACTGGAAGAATGAAATTATCCTTTACTTCTTGTCTTCCAAGAAAAGACTTAGAATTGCTGTAGGTGAAATATTTTCTCTATCACTCATTTTCTCATTCATTTAGGAACTCTAACATGCTTGGGGATATAATACCCCACTATAGAGATATCATAGTGAACAGGACACTAAAAGTATTTGCTTACTTGTCTTGTATTCTCCCCATAGCTAGACTATCAGCCCCAAGATACTTAGACAAAATCATTTGGATTTGTGACAAAGGCTACCAGAAAATAATACAAAATTAGTATGGCATTCTCTAGGTTAGAGAGTCAGAAAACACCTTATAAGAGGTTCACATTAGAGATGCTATCTCGTTTACCTTTCCCACATGTAAAGTTGAGAAGAAGGATTGTTCCAGGCAGAGAAAATAGGTATCGAAAAGACCGGATGACTGGAAAAAATTTCGGTTCCCTTGGGCATAAAGTTGGCCAACCTGAGACCAGAATCATGAGTGAGCTGAAGAGAAATACAAGAATGGTGGTTTTTTAAGATGTGTGATTACTTATCTAAGTGATGAAAAAGTATTACCAAGGGTTGATAGAAACTACCTATATATTGGTCATTTATGATTAGAAAATGTGAAACTTTTTACCAAGTCTTAATTAGTGAAAAGTGCATGTCCATGGGTTGGTTAATGGCTGGATTGAGAGTGGAAGAAGGTCTGGATGAATTGCTAGAGAAAGGAAGGAGTTTGTAACCTGGGCTGAGATCATTCTTTCTGGATGGGAATTGGATTTTCTAGAGTTGAATACACACCTACTTGATTTTAAATTAAGAAATGCTGTTTAGAAAAGCATTTCTCTAAAAAGGAGATTGAGGTTAGGAACTAGAAATGGCCCTGAGGAAAACCAGCACCTCATGGAGGTTTGACTTTTTTGATAATTTCTTTTGTACTATGTGAAAATAAATCTTATTTCACGTGATTTAATAATTTCTCCTTCAGAATCATGAATTTTAATTTAATCAGAAAATTGATAAAGCTTGATATTATCTTCTTAATAATACTGAGATATAAGGGAAAAGCTATAAGAAAATGTGACTTACCTTATGCTTTTTAATCACCCGTGGGGAAAGAATAGTGTTCTCTCCTGTGAAGTTGAACTGAATGACAATGAGGACAGTGAGAAGTGGTGCACAAAAGCTTAGGCATGAACAAGAGGATCAGTTAAAACTGAGTAACGACTGTAAGAATAACTCAAGAAGGACAATAGATAACTTCTCTCTTTTCCCTACACTAGTTTGAAAAGAATAGAGCCAGTATGCTTACCTGCAATCATCTTTCTGTAGTATACTATACACTCGATGCATATAAGTGCATTTGGCATTCGTTTACAAAAGAGAAATCAAAAATTCATTTTCTATCAGGCAGTGGAATAGATACTGGTGTAGAGAGGTATACAAGATCAATATCCTGATCTAACCGAGCTCACATGATACTAGGAAACTAAACTAATAGGGTCACTTTTACAGCCTTGTGTGATATGTATACTAATAGGAGAAGATCAGAGGGATTTTTTCAATGAGATCCCAGGGAAAAAGCATTTACTTTGATCAAGTCAAAACAATGGCAAAAAACTATGAGACGTGATTTGATGAATGAATAGATGGAGGGAAGAGCATTACAATCTTACAGTGCAAAGGAACTGGCCACAGTAGCACACATTATGTATAAAATAGTTAAAGGAAATTGGAATGGCTAAGGTATATGGTGAAAAGCAGGGAGTGTCAACATATAATGGTGAAACGGTTAGTAATAACTTGAAAATCATTTGAAGAGAGTCCAGACTTTAGTCCAAATGTCATGGGCAAAGTTGAAAGATTTTAGCAGAAAGTCAGTATTCATTTTAGAAAGAAGTACTACTCAACCTATTGTTTCTTCTTGTAACTCCCATTGTAAAGGAAAAATGAAATAATGCTAGTGCCTACACATAATAAATGACAAATAAAGGGTTTATAAAGTGATCTACTCTAAATTTTCTGATCTTTTTTAAAAATTTTATGTTCCATTCAGGTTTGTTACATAGGTAAATGTGTGCCATGGTAGTTTACTACACCTATCTACCCATCACCTAGGTATTAAGCCCTACGTGCATTAACTATTTATCTGGATGCTCTCCATCCCTCCAACCCTACAACAGGCCCCAGCGTGTGTTGTTCCCCTACCTGTGTCCATGTGTTCTCATTGTTCAGTTCCCTCTTTTAAAGTGAGAACATGTAGTGTTTAGTTTTCTGTTCTTTGTTAGTTTGCTAGAGATAATGGTTTCAAGCTCCATTCATGTTCCTGCAAAGGAGATGATCTTATTCTTTTTTATGGTTGCATAGTTTTTATTCAGTCTATGATTGATGGGCATTTGGATTGATTCCATCTCTTTGCTATTGTGAATAATGCTGCAACAAACATACAAGTGCATATATTTTTATAATAGAATGATATATATTCTTTTAGGTATATACCTAGAAATGTAATTGCTGGGTCAAGTAGTATTGTTGGTTCTAGATCTTTTAGGGGTAGTCACACTCTTTCACAATGTTTGAACTAATTTACAGTGTAAAACTGTTCCCATTTCTCCACAGATGCCTCACCAGCATTTGTTGTTTCTTGATCTGATGTGTCTTTGTAACAATCACTATTGTGACTGGCATAAGTTGTTATCTCATTAACCAATTTCAAACTGTACTACAAGGCTACAATAACCAAAACAACATGGTACTGGTAAAAAAAAAAAGATATATAGAACAAAGGAAAAGAATAGAGATCTCAGAAAGAAGACCATACATCTACAATTATCTGATATTTGACAAACCTGACAAAAACAAGAAGTGGTAAAGGATTATCTATTTACTAAGTGGTGCTGGTAAAACTGGCTAGTCATATACAAAAAACTGTAATTGGACCATTTCCTAACACCTCATACAAAAGCTAACTTAAGTTGAATTGAAGATTTAATGTAAAACCCAAAACGATAAAAACCCTAGAACACCATTCAGGAAATACCATTCAGGAGATAGGCAAGGGCAAGCATATCATGACAAAAGCATCAAAAGCAATTGCTACAAAAGCCAACGTTGACAAGTGGGATCTAATTAAATTAAAAAGCTTCTGAACAGCGAACAAATTTTTAAAAAATCTTCAAAGTGAGCCATCTACAGAATGGGAGACTATTTTTGCAATCTATCCATGTGACAAAGGTCTAATATCTATAATCTGCAAGGAATTTAACCAAATTTACAAGAAAAAAAAAACTTAAAAAGTGTTCAAAGGACAGACATTTCTCCTAAGAAGACATTTATATGGCAAACAAATATATATTAAAAAAAAGCTCAACATCACTGATCATTAGAGAAATGCAAAGTTCCTTGTCTTTAAAGAAATTCTGTTGGGCTGTTATCCATCACTGCAAAATACATATATATTTAGGGATCACTGCTTTATTTTCAGCTCCCTCAAATCATTGTCACAGTTAATTAGGTTTTCCCTATCTTTTCCTTTATTTCACAAACAAAATTAATTCCACAATTTTTTAAAGATGTATGTCTTTCTCTTCACTGCCTCTTGAATTTCTCTTACTATGAAACTTAAGAAAAGCAAACTTGTTTTTCAAACTCCTTTAAAACTACTTTCTGGAAACAAAGTTTTTTTTGTTGTCCAACCTCCATCCACATTCTGCTTTTATCTTCTCAGCTCTATTAGTTCCTGGTAAATTTTGTTCAGATCACATCATGCAATTCTCCTGGGTGCAAAATAAAATCAAATAAAGAGGCTTAGCCACCCATGTCTATTCCTCTGCCTTTTGCAAAAGACAATCTTTCCTAATTAGCAGGTGTCTGGTTGGTTTAATTCCCCTGTCACTGCCAAGTTCTGCACTTTGGCTACAAAAACCTCTTCTTGAAGAGATTACTTTCTTTGACCATTACTGTAAAATACACAGTTACTAGTTTCCTTTAATCTGATCCATTTTCTTCATTGATGTCTAATTGTTTATGTTTCCCTACTTTTTGTCCTGAGAGCTGATATATAATATCAGTATTAAATCTATGTGTTCCTGAATATATACTTTGTAAGAGTAATGGGGTAATCTCTATAAATATTTTTAAATATGTGTTTCCCTGCCTCCACCCACCCTTATTTAATCATATACTTATTGTCTCGCTGGTTAGCCTGAGATAGCCATTGCATTATAATTACGCTGTACACAAGAAAGGTTCTGCTGAGAGAAAAGAGGTTGTTTACTACTCCAAAACTCAGAATTTACCTGTAGCCAAAAACATCATCATTCAGGGTTATCCAGCACCAGTTTATTTGTTCCTGGTGAATTCACAGATCAAATAAGCATAATCAGGTAGCCAGTTTCCCTGCTTTGAACTTTTCATTTCCTTCATCTTGTATATGTGAAGTTGAGAAGTGTCAGACCTGACTTGCAATTCCCTGTGGCTGAGGCACTGTTGCTAGGGACAGGAGAATCAGGACCAAGAGCCAAGTTGAGTATATGGCGTAAACTCACAATGGTCTTTAGCATGGACAGGAGGTGATAGGAACCTGAACCACCTAAAGTCAGTGTCTTTGCTCTGACTGAACTGAGAAAGTGGAGATGGCAGGGGCATTTGAAGGGCTTGCCAGCAGAGTCCCAGTGGTTTCTGACAATGTTAAGCATGGCCCGAGCCCTGTGCTCCCAAAACACAGTGACAGTCAAGAATCTCCCTAATATTTGGGGTTGTCTGACGTGGCTGACTGCAAAGAACCATCGTTTGACACATGACTTAGATAAGACTCATGAATGACCCCTGTTTTTACCTAGGACAAGTCTAGACAGGACTCTCCAAATCCCATTCTTTGTGTTTTAAATGATTTCTTGAACAGTTTGTCACCACTAACCAATCTAGACAAGATGCCTGCTAACCACCAAGCTATTGTCAGGCTTCTCTGCTACTCCAATCCCCTGAAACTTCGTTCCATTTTAACCACTGTAATGCTGAACAACTGTTCCTTCCAGGCCAACTCCCACCCTTGCTCCGGAATTGGCTGACCTACGTCAGGAAAAAAAGTATTTCCTAATCAACTGCCCTTTTATACTACCATATATCCAACTCCCGGACAGCAGGTTATTTCTAGGCTTATTTACCCCTCCCTGAAAAAGAAAGCCCCTCTTCAAGGTCATGTGACACCTGTTGAAGGGTCTGTGTATTGCAATAATCCCCTCTTCTTACTGAAGAAATCCTTCTACTCTATCATCATAGTCTTTCATCTCTTATTGAAACAATCATTTTGAATAAAGTTTCTTTTTACTGACATTCAAAATTGTTTGCATTTAGTAGTACATACCCAAGGACTAGACCTGGAGATAAGGCAAGAGACGTGGTTTTCCCCTAATAAAGTCATATAAGTTCATTTCCCCTACCTCTGATGACAACCACGAGAGGAGCAAGGAAAAATGGAGAAACCTTAGCATGAATAATGATTCTAATGACATAAATTTCAACCTCCAGATCCTATTTAAATTATTGGATCAAACTAAATTTTAAGTTGATTTTCGCTAAAATTGTTTTTTGTTTTTTCTATACCCAGAAGGTTTATCATAAGAAGGCTTGTCAAAAAGAAAGTTTAGACGATTGAATAAAATATATACTCTATAAATCTGAGGAGCCTATGAGTAAATTTGTGAGCCGACTACTCACATAAATTTTGGAACTTAAATATTAGTTCTTTTTTTTTCTTACCTTCTGTTTCTTATTTTATCAACCTTTTCCTGGGTCCTTCAACCTAACCTTTTATATATTTTACTTATTATCTTGCTTTGGTTTCAATTTTATTTTTGATGGTTTAAGTAACTTATTTTTCTGAGGCAATTTCTCATTACCAGAAAAATGAAAACAAAAACACTCCTTGTGAAAATTATTTTATTTATTTAAGAAAGATGAGATCAAGGAATCTATAACCTATTGTCCCATTCTTGGTACCTTTCTCTAACAATCTTATGCACTGCTATACAGGCTAGCTGCATTACTTTTTTTTCATTTGATTTTGTTTTGTTTTTAATTAGAGTTTTTTTTTTTTTTTTGGTCTATTTTCATTTAGCAATAAGGCTGCTGTCTACCTCCTAATAAAAACTTACATGTAGTTTTAAATATTTTTACACAAACAAGGATTCAAATTTTGTTTAGCTCTATGATTGGAAGGATTTTAGGACTACATATTATATTTAACCCATTTCCTACAATTTCATTTTTTAAAAAAATGGAGTATAAGCTGATTTTATATTTACAACATTATTTGCTCAGCTAAGTTCTTTCCAAGCCTATAAACTGTCCTTGATCTACAGAAGCATTTTTCTTGATTATTTATGAATGTTATTTATACAGTAAAATGCAATAGCAATGCCAAGCAACCTACTTTAGAGTAGGTTAAACTCTACAGAGAAAATATGTTTTTAAATGTTCAGTCTTGACAAGCATACATTACACAGGGACAAATGTCAGGCATGAGATAATTCATGCTGGTAATTATTCTAAAACAGCAAGAAATAGAACATTATTGTTACAGAAGTTTGTCAGGAGAAGCTTGATTTTTAACAGATGATGTGGAAATACATAGTGATTCAGGATAAAACATTCAACATTTTCGAAGGCAAAAGAAACAAAGTGGGTGGTCCAAATGAAGGTTGGGTTTGATTGTAGAGGCTGGAGAAGTCATGCTAAGATGATGGCGCATTGGCAGCCATGTCCTTTACAAGCATGAGAACATGTGTATAAGGGGCTATACAAAATGACTTAATGAAGAGTCAAAGCGACAGATAGTAAAAGGGGAAAACGTCCTCTTAAGAGCAAAGGAAAGCTGTTAAGGAATATTTGCACACAGTCAAATTCATACAATGTTGATGCCCACTTAATTGCCAAGTTCACTCAGTCAGCCGTGGCTGTATTTGTCACTTGATTTTAGTCTTTTGAACGTTTGCAAAAACAAAAACATTTTCCACGCATGTCCCCCTCTCACTGAGGGGATATGGAAAGCCATGAAGCACAAACGGCACAGCTCAAGCTCTGATCTTTTCTGAAGATGATCTTTTCTCTACTTATTAATCTTTCTTAGAAATATTCACCTGGAGAGGGAAAATGCATTTTCTTCTATCACAAAAGAGGCAAGCCTTTGAAAACCAGTCTTTGTTCTTCACAATGTGAACTTGTATAATGTACAAAGAAGTCTCTCTGAAGCCCATAAACAAAAGAACATCATGCTGTACACAAGTTATCCATTTAACTAAGAGCCCTTTCTTTTCCTCCTCTGTCCTCATTTAAAGTATTTCAATGTGCCACAAAACTAAGATCTAATCATTGCAACAATTGGCAAAGGATTCCCACTGAGATTTTACCAAAAAGCATCATAAAATTTTATGTTAAGAGAGGCTGCAAACGCACACTGGAAATTGGTTAGAGATTATTGGTTTACTTTTTTCTTCAAAAATATTTAAGAAAATTAGATTTTCAGTGAATGATCTGCACTGCCTTTAGAAATAATGTTTATAAGTTATTTGCAAACATGAATATTTTAAGTGAAGTTGTAGGATGTACATGTTAATCCAAAGAGGTGACTTGTACTATTATACTTGAACTAGAAGCACTGATCAAAAGCAATTGTTTATATCAAAAGTACGCTTTTTTGTTTTCTTTTCAACTGTGGGAAGAAATTTTGACTTGTGGAACAGATAGGCTTTTGCTAAGGTGAAAGTTCTAGTCTACCAAAAATTTAAAGAATTCTACCCTCTGTAAACTTTATTCATCCTGGTTTTTTACTTGACCTTGTGTCCTTTGGGAAATATTTTTCAGTTATGAAAACTTATGTCCCTTTTGCTTGCCTGCATTTCTTATTAAGAATTATAACTGTTCTTGAAAAATCTCTATATATCCCTCTTTCTGTTTAAATATAGTGAGGAGAAAATAACCCTCTGGAAATGTAGGTGAATTTTAGAAGTTGGGAGAAACAATGAAGTGCCCAATATGGAGACCACCCGTTCTGAACTGCGGCCTCTATTTCAGATGACCATATCTAGAACAACTAGATAAGAAAATAAGAGAAATGCAGGTTGTATGTCGATTTTGAGGAGAAAAGTTCAATTACCATCACCTTCAGGAATTTTTGAAAGAAATTGCATGCAGAGTGAAATAGGCATTGCGAAGGGTTAAAGAAAACCATATCCAAGTCTGAGCCGTGCATTAAAAACCACTTGACCTTTATTTACCTCTCCAGAACATAGTTTTTCTTCATTATAAAATGAGACAAACTACTAGTTATGGATAAACATGGGGCAAAATCATACATTTTTCCACGTTATAATAGCAGCCCTTAAGTCAGACACATGTGCATGAGTAAAGGGTAAATAATTACTGAAGATTTTACTAAAAGATCACTAGACTAAACACTACAGACAAAATGTTTCAAGAAGGGACATGAGAAGCTGCGTACTGTCGAGAAATAGACTGCAGAGACCGTTCAGCTAATTCACTAAACAAACAGACACAATTAAGAAAGCAATAACATCATCTTACCCTCTCTTGGGGTGGTGGTGACAATTTTTAACAAAAACATTGAGACAAACAAACAGAAATGCATGACCCACAAACATAAAGATGCACAAATAGAAGCAGTCAGTAGATACTACTTTGGAAGAGGACTGAATGCTGCACTTGTCAGATGAAGGCTTCAAAGCAGCCATTACAAATATGTTCAAAGAACTGAAGGTAACTACATCTAAAGAAACAAAGGAAGGTATTATGACTATATCTTATCAAATAAATAATATAAGGAAAAATGATTAAAAATTATATGTAAGAACCAAATTTCATGTTTGGAATTGCAAACTTCAATAACTGAAATAAATTTTCCTGCAAGGGATTAAGAGTAAATTTGAGCTGGCAGAAAATTAATTCAGCAAAGTTGAAGATGGATCTGTAAAGATTATACAACACGAAGAACAGAAAGGAACAAATGTTCAGGAATGAGCAAACATGACTGGGAGTGGTGGCTCACATCTGTAATCCTACTCTTTGAGAGATGAAGACAGGTGGATCACTTGAGCTCAGGATTGGAGTCCAGCCTGGGCAACATGGCAAACCTCATCTCTGCAAAAATTATAAAAAATAGCCAGGAGTGATGGTGAGCACCTGTGACCCCAGCTACTCAGGAGGCCAAGATGAGAGAATCACTTGAACCTGAGTGGTTGAAGCTGCAGTGAGCTGTGACTGCTCCACTGCACTCCAGCCTGGGCAACAGAGAGAGAGAGGTTGTTTTGAAACAAACCAACAAACTAACTGAACAAAAATAAATAGAGCTTCAGAGAAATGTAGAACACTATTAAGCACATCAAATATGCATAATAGAAATAGCAGAAAGAGAGAAGCTATAGAAAGGAACAGAAGAATATTGCAAAAAATGGCTGTACACTTCCCAAATTTGATTTAACATCAACCTACATATCTAAAACCCTGTATATATTACAAGTAGAATCAATACAAAGAGACTCACAACCAGACACATCAATATCAACATGTTGAAAATCAATGACAAAGGAAATTATCTTGAAAACAGAAAGAAAAATGACTCATCACAATAAAGAAATTCCAGGATGATTAACAGAAGACTCCACATCAGTAACATTAGAGATAGAGAGAAAGTATATTCTAAGGGTTAACAAAAGAGAACTGTCTACTAAAATCGTATAACCCACAAAAAGTAATACTGATGGAAGATTTTCAGACTGAGAGTCAATGACACCTGAGTAATTCAAATTTACATTTTTTGCTGGGTGCAGTGGCTAATGCCTAACCCCAGCACTTTGGGAAGCTAAGGCGTGTGGATCATTTGAGGTCAGGAGTTCAATATTGTCCTGGCTAACATGTTGAAACCCTGTCTCTACTAAGAAATACAAAATTTAGCTGAGTGGTAGTGGTGCACACCTGTAATCCCAGGTACTCGAGAGGTTGAGGCAGGAGAATTGCTTGAGCCTGGGAGGTGGAGGATGCAGTGAGCAGAGATCGTGCCACTGCACTCCAGTCTGGGTGAAAGACTGAGACCCACTCTCAATAAACAAAACAAAACAAAACAACAACAAAAACAACAAACAACAACAAAAAAACAGACAAACAGAAAAAACCACATTAATAAAAGTAGACTGGCAATAAAGGATATTATATAGTTATTATGAAAGACAAACTAGTTGTGTTTTTCTTGTTCTTTCTTTTTACAGATTTAAAAACTAATCGTATAAAATTATGTATATAACTGTGTTGTTAGGCTTATAACATACAAAAATGTAATATGCTTGACAGTGAGAGCACCAAAGTAAGCTGAATTATAAATTATAATATATAATTATAAATTGAATTTTGCCTCCTCTCCCAAATTACATGTTAAAGTCCTCGCCCCTAATATCTCAGAGTGCAGGTGCATTTGGAGATAGGGATTTTAAGAAGATAATTAAGCTAAAACAAGGTCATTAGTGTGGGCTGTAAACCAGTATGACCTATATCTTTACAAGAAAGAATTTGAACATAGACATGCAGAAAGAAGTCCCTGTGAAGACACGAGAAGACGCCCATCCACAAGCAAAGGAAAGAGGCCTCATGAAACCACGCCTGCTGCTAACGATCTCAGACCTCTGGCCTCCAGAACTGTGAGGAAATAAATTTCTGTTGTTCAAGCCACCCAGTCTGTGCTACTTCGTTATGGCAGCCTAGGCAAACATACATTTAACGTCATCAAAATTAAAAACTTTTGAGTTGCAGATTATACTATCAAGAAAAGTTAAAGTAACTCACAGAATACGAACACACATTTCAATCATATACCCGATAAAGTACTTGCATTCAGAATATATAACAATCTTTACAACCCAAAAATAAAAAGACAAATAACCCAACTAAAATATGGGCAATGAATTTAAATAGGTATTACTCTAAAGACCATTAGTAATGGAGAAATCAAATCAAAACCACGATGAGATCTTATTTCACACTTACATGGTGGCTGTAATTATTTAAAAATGCAGACAATAGCAAGTGTTGATGAAGACATGAAGAAACTGGATCCCTCATACATTGCTAGTGCAAATATAAAATGATGCAGCCTGTGTGGAAAACAGTTTGTCCATTTGTCAAATGTTAAACATGTAACTGTATCACCCAGAGACTTCACCCCAGGTGTATACCCAAGATAAATAAAATCATATGCCCTTTTAAAACTTCCACACATACAGTGATAATATATAGTTTTACTATTAATACCAAAAAATAAAAACAATAAATCTCCATCATCAATTGCTGAATGCTTAAGCAATTGGTGAATGGATAATATATATGGACGTATGTGCTATATGCACATATATATACATACACATATATGTGCATATATGTGTGTCTATAGCTTATATTAGTAATTTATTAATTTTTATTGCTAAAATTATATATATTTAATGTTTATTATAAAATACATACTATATATTAATTACAATAAACATAACATTCATTATATACTTTTATATATTATATATAATAACGTTCTGTAATATTCATACAATATATAAAATATATATAATTTTGGATTAAAAAGGAATGAATTACTATACATGTTATAAGATGAAAACTTGAAAATATTATAAGAGAAAGAGAAGTCAATAACAAAAAGATCACATATTATATAATTTTCTTTGTATGTAATGTCCAGAATAGCCAAATCAATAAAGACAGAAACTAGATTTGATGTTGCCTAGGGATAGCGGAGAGGGGAGGAAGTAATTACTAATGAGAAGGTGATTTGTTTGCTGGTTGAAGAAAATTTTCTAAATTTAAAATATGACAGTGGTTATACAACTCAGTGAACATACTAAAAAGAGCTAAGTTATACACTACACATGGGTGAATTTTATTATATGTGAAGTATCTCTCAGTAAGAACATTTAAAAATTATAAGTATGAAAAGTAATTTTGGCCAGGTGCAGTGGCTCATGCCTGTAATCTCAACATTTTCGGAAGCTGACACAGAAGGATTGCTTGAGGCCAAAAGAGTGAGATCAGCCTGGGCAACATAGTGAGATCCCATCTCCATAAATACATAAAAGGTAAAACAAATTAGCTGTGCATGATAGCATGTGCCTGTAGTACTAGCTACTAGGGAGTTTGAGATGAAAAAAATCTCTTAAGCCCAGAAGGTTGAGGCTGCAGCAAGCCGTGATCATGCCAGTGCACTACAGCCTGGGTTATTAAGCAAGACCTTGTCTCTAAATAAATAAATAAAAAGAAAGAAAGAAAGAATGTAAAAGTCTTTTGAAATGAATAACCCAAGAAAAAAGTTATGTAACATTTATTCAAATGTTACATTAAAGTCTTATCTAAGAAACTGAAATAATTAAAATTGCTTTTGATATTAATATAAAAATGAACATGCACTCATACATAATGAAAATCATACTATAAATAAAATAAATATGTCACAAAGAAATCCTTTTAGATGATGACCTAGAAGATGATAGAAGCAGAGGGAAAAATAGTAATGGCAGAATAAATAAGAAAGAAACAAAATCTCTCCTCTCCTCTTCTCTGCTGTATGTATGGAACTACCAAATACAGCTGTTGACTCTTCTCCCACATATGAAGAGAGAATGAAGCTGCTCATGAGTGACCTTTAGAATCAAACCACTCTGAGTATGAGAGAACCCGTTTGATGATGTGACCCTTCCCTTAAATACGTGTAAAGAAGATAACCAGTCAGTCAAATCAGTACACTGCACTAAGAAAAATCATATATATATATACACACACTCAAATACATACACACATAGACACAGACAGACACACATTGTTTTGTTTTTGTTTTTGTTTTGCATAGTGTTATGGATACAAGAGAATTCCCTAAAACCAACTATTGGACCCAGAGGAATGTATGGAAACCACCTTTACAACTGCTGCTCTGCATACTGGAAAAGTAGGAATACCTAACAATCCAGAGACATAGAAGGAATATACTCAAAAGGTTTCAGTCAGGCCAAAACCAAAGCTTTTGGGGTTTTATTGGCTGCAAGTAACTGACCACATGAATTTAATGGAGTTAGAAACATGATGTGCAATGTAGACCAACACACTGGACTATGGGGCACAGACTGGTAGCAACAGAGGATTATAGTAGGAAGAACGGAGTCAATGTAACCTGAGTTCTTATTAAATGTTTGCTATTTAAGAGTTGTTAATCACAGTTTTTAATTGGTTTAACTTCTCCAGAAAAAGGAGAAAATTATCTATACCATATTTTTGCTACAAGTACTAAATATAATTATGTATATATAGCAGGTACTAGAGTGCACGATGCTGAGTACACAGAATATGATTGTTTTGTGAAAAATTATTGATATTTCAGAATAGAAGCATAGATACTAGGACCTGAGTTCTACCAATGAAATTACAGGGGAGTGTTAAAGCCTAAATCCTGAGATCAAAGGGAGAACTTCTTTTATTACTGAATTTAACTGTATCTTTCGTCTTTGGAAATGGGAAAATTAGAGACACTGTTGGATGATAACATCTTCTGATTAAAAGTTCCTTGATGACTAAAGTAATGAAAAAAAGATAACATTTATGAACCAATTAGTATTGCTAGATGCTGCAACTACATAGGCTCATTAATCCTGAAGTAAAAATTTTCCAGTCATCAGCATACGTTTGTGTTTAATTAATGAAGTAATTAACAAATGTAGGTAACTTGTCAAAGTATCACACAACCAATAGGTGACAAATTAACAATCAATACTGGGATTTGTTTAGTATGAAAAAGGAGAAACTTCTCTAATTCTTCTTAGCACATTCTAGTTGTCCCTTCTTTTTCTCCTATTCTCCAAGGAAATGAAGTTATTAATATGATTGATTATATCCCAGGGAATTAACTGTGTATAAAAAAGCTTAAATTTCTTATTTTCTCTGTTTTTCCCCTTGTGATACACAATGTTTTGTTACTTCCCCCCTCTCTCTATCTCTTTCTCTCTCAGTTGCATAAATTCAGATGCTCAGATTTAGATCTACATAAGTGAAACCTCATTTACGTATTAAACTTAAAATGACATTTACTTTTACTTAGCTCTTTATTGCTGTATGCAGTTCTTGCAAAGTGATTGTGGCAAACCTGTTGTGTTATTGTATCTTGTGTTCTCAGGCAGAAAAATGAAATAATTTGTAGGTTGGTGCTTATATAGTTTTGCATCTTTATTCACAGCATTAAACCTCATACTTAACTTCCCTTTACATTCATAAAGTGTCTGATGCCAGTTTACAGTTTTGTTTTCAGGATTAAATAATGCAACGAATGCAGAGTGCCTAAGTGGCACATCCATTCTACTTGACAAAACATCTACATTAGTAATAATGTGTATATTTCAGGGTGGGGGCTGAGCTAATAAAAAACACATTTGAAACAATTGAATTAGAAAAAAACCTACTGTTTTTCAAGTTGAATAGGGTAAGATTATCAAAGTTAGCTTTGAGAATCTGGTAAGAAAGAAAATAAGAGTTACATTTTATATTCCAAAGTTTGAACTATCTAATGATAGTTGATCACATTAGGAAAGCCAGGCTTTTTCAACTAGAAATAATTCCTGTAAGAATTTTGTCAATTTGACATTTATAAATGCTGTATTTGATAATATATGATAAAATATGGCAAAGATTCTAGTATCTTATTTTGCTGTAAAGACTCAAGATGTGACTTTCACTCAGTGAATATGTTTCCATGGAGACTAACATAAGTAACGTATGTATATTATTTTCTGATAATCTAGATTAGTGCTGGACTAAAATTTCAAAGGCTGAAAGAAATAAAATTTATTTAATAACTGTGTCAAGCAAGAGCTAGGAAACATGGGTAACATCTAACTTATGGCTAACTTCTTAAGATCTCGATACGTCAGTATTCTATCTGTTGAGTAAATGGTGACTTATAAGTTTTAAAGAAAATATATGTAAGTATTAATTCACATGTTATTGTAAAAGTTTAGAACTTTTACCTGAATTTTCTTTCAGACAGATGGCTATTTCATTTTAAAAAGACAGAGGACACAGGAGTACATGTGGTGAGACAAACTATTTTATTATTTTTCCTCCAGAGAAGTTTTGAGTTTAGTTAGGTACTTAAATATGTGCAGTTTGAGATCCAAAGTTCAGCACCATAAATCTTAGAGCAGACCATCTGGAGCTAAAAATATTTAAGAACAGGTGTTATAAATTGCCCATTTATGTCCATATAGGAGCAAAATGGTAGTAGAAAATCTGCTTTCAGGTAGAAATACATCTTGATGGACGTTTCCGAATAAATTATCTGCCAAATATACTCTTAAGCATATGAATAGATTTTGTCATATAGGAGAGGTCACTTAGGAGCATCTGTTTACATTTTGGAAATTTCAAGTTAAGTTTTCATTTTAGAATATTTGTTGCTTGATAGATCATTTTATAGGGAGTATTTAACATATTTTTCTTTAGGTCTCTTTTCTTTATAACATAAAACTATTTTGTCAGAGAATAATTAATAATATGTCTTCTTACTTACTAAGGCAGGTATACCCAAAAACCTCTTTTAGCAAGTGTCTTTATTTTATGTACAGTCATCTCTTTGTATTCATAGGGGATGGGTTCTAGAACTCCTCAAGCATACAAAAATCTATGGATACTCATGCGCGTTATATAAAATGATGTTGTATGTGCATATAGTCTTTAAATCATCTACACATTACTTAGAATATATAATATGAGGTAAATGTTATATAAATACATGTGATCCTTGAACAATGTGGTGGGTCAGGAATGCTGACTCCCCATGGAGTCAATCTGCATGTAGCTTTTGACTCCCTTAAAACTTAACTACTAATAGCCTACTGTTCACTAGAAGCTGCCCCAATAACATAAACAATTAGTTACACATATTTTATATACTATATGTATTATATGCTGTTGCTAGGAGAAAACGAAATATAATTAAGGAATTCATAAGAAGAGAAAATATATTTACTATTTCTTAAGTCAAAGTGAATCATCACAAAGGTTTTCATCTTCATGTTTTCACACTGAACAGGCTGAGGGGGAGGAGGAAAAGAAGGAGTTGGTCTTGCTGTCTCAGGCATGGCAGAGGTAGAAGAGGTGGAGGAGGCAGGAGAGGCAGGCAAACTCAATGTAACTTTATAGAATCACATTGTAATTTCTGTCTAACTTTTGTGCATACAGTACTAATGCTTCCCCCACTGTTAGCTTTGCTTCCAGTGTGTGTGTTGTGGTAGCTATCATGTCATAAAAGAAGTCTAAAGCAATCTTGAATAACGGAATAATTCTGCTAGATTCTCTAATGTTAGCTTGTTTCCTGGCACTGCTTCTTCTAATTCTTCTTCCTCATCATCTGGCACTGGTTCAAAAGCATGCAACTCATCTCCATCAAGTCATCTTCTGTTAACTCCTCTGGAGTAGCGTCTATTCACTCTTAAAGTTTTTCAAAATCCGTATCTTGAGTCCCTTCCACCAACTTTTTTTTTTTTTTTTTTTTTTGCCTTATCCAAAATCTTTTTCATGATTTCATTGATTGGCTTTATTGTAAATTAGTCATGCAAAACATCTGGACACAGTTTATCCTAGGAGAAATTTATTATTTTGGGCTTAATGAATTTCATGGCTTTTTCTATAACAGCAATGTTGTCTTTAATGATGTAAGTCTTCCAGACTTTGATTCTGTTCACTCTGTGACAGTTCCTATTCATAACATTGAGAATCTTTTCCATAGAGTGTCATGCATAATGAGCCTAAAAAATACTTACAACCTCCTGATCTAGAGGCTGAATTAGAGACTTTGGGAAAAGTACACCGACTCGAAGGCTTCAGTGTTGGTCTCATGGGGTTGTGGGTGGCCAGGGACATTGTCTAATATCAAAAGTACTTTAAAAGGTAGTTCCTTGCTAGCAAACTACTACCTGATTTCAGAAACAAAGCATCAGTGAAACCAATCCAGACTAAAAATATCTTGTTGTTCAAGTCTTCTTGTACAGCCAAAAGACTAGCAGCTGATATTTATCTTTTCTCTTCAAGGATGGATAATTAGTAGCTTTTTTGATAAGGGTAATTCTGACCATAAACCCAACTGCATTTGCACAAAATACTAGCGTTAGCCTATCCCTTCCTTCATTAAATCCTGGTGCTTTCATCTCTTCCTTACCAATTAATATTCTTTGTGGCTTCTTTTTCCTTTGTGGCATTATTTTTTCCCAGAATGCAGCACTTCTACCTGTATTAAAAGCCTATTCAGCCAGATATCCTTTCTCCTCAAAGACTTTCTTCTTTTGCAGTTGCATTTAATTTAATTAATTGTATTTAATTTTTATTTTATGTATATTTTGTTTCAATAGCTGTTGGGGTAGAAGTGGTTTTTGTCACATGCATAAATTGTATAGTGGTGAAGTCTGATATTTTAGTACACCTGTCACCGAATTCTTAATGCCATCTGGGAATGTGCCTGCTGCCTCTTGGTTGGCAGAAGCTGCTTCTCCTATTATTTCCATATTTTCTAATCCAAATCTCTTTGTAACATGATTAAACCATCCTTTGCTGGCATTAAATTTTCCAGCTTGAGATCCTTCACTTTATTTTGCTTTAAGTTGTTATATAATGAGTTTGCTTTTTCTCAAATCATATTAAAGTATAGAGGTGTATCTTTTTTTGTTGTTTTTTGAGACAAAGTCTCACACTGTGGCTGGAGTGCAGTGGTGTGGTCTCAGCTTACTGCAACCTACATCTCCAGGGTTCAAGTGATTCTCTTGCCACAACCTCCCGAGTAGCTGGGACTACTGGCAGCACATGCCACCATGTCAAGCTAATTTTTTTTTTTGTATTTTAGTAGAGACGGGGTTTCACTGTGTTAGCCAGAATGGTCACAATCTCCTGACCGCATGATCCACCCGCCTCGGCTTCTCAAAGTGCTGGGATTACAGGCATGAGCCACTGTGCCTGGCCAGATGTGTCTTTCTTACAGCAATTTTGGACTCATACAAAAGTACATTTTCAAAACAAGATGAGACAAAAGAGCACTTTCCAAAAAGTGTTGGCATAACTGCAAAAATGGCTTCATAAATTTTCTTTTCTTTTCTTCTTCCCTTTTCTTTTCTTTTTCATAATGGTCCTTACACTAGATTATTTCATCTTGAAATAGTGGGCAACTGCAGCTGCAGACTTCAACATACAGCACGTATCAAACAATTCACATTTTTTTTGTAATGTCATGACGTTTCATTGATTCTCAAGACCACTTCGAGCATCACTAATGGCCTTAAATATGAGTCTCATTCAAGTCTCATTCAAGGTTCACAGTCTTGTACTAAACATGATGAAAATATGTGAGAACTCTAGGAGATCGCTTTTTACAGCAGTACACAATCTACTGGGGAGATGAACTGCTCACATGCAGGTTATTAACATTGCATGGCTTTTAAGCTGGTATTGGCAACACTTGAGCTCACCACAACAGCAACAGGAAATGGTTACCAAGTTATTTACAGTAGTACAATATGTTCTATAGTCAGTTTTCTGCAGCTGTAGTTTAATACTGAGTCTTAACATTTGTTTACATTTATCTCAACTGTGAATGGCTCCATATAGATCTGTGTTTATATTTGTAATTTTTTATAAACTTTGACTTCTTATCATAAATCTGTGTATATTTTATAGTAGTAAATGATAAAACAAACAAGTATCTACATTGATTTTATGAACCCATGAAATACCTTTTTCTTTTTTTTTTTTCCGTATTTTTAGACTATGAAGTTCACCTTTTTTTTTTCAAACTGCCTAAATCTCAAAAAAAAATCCAGTATATTTATTGAAAAAAGTTTTCACTGGGCGCAGTGGCTCAAGCCTGTAATCCCAGAACTTTAAGAGGTCGAGGCGGGTGGATCACAAGGTCAAGAGATCTAGACCATCCAGATCAAAATGGTGAAACCCGTCTCTACTAAAGATACAAAAAAAATTAGCTGGGCGTGGTAGCTCGTGCCTGTAATCCCAGCTACTCAGGAGGCTGAGGCAGGAGAATTGCCTGAACCCAGGAGGCGGAGGTTGTGGTGAGCCGAGATCACGCCATTGCATTCCAGCCTGGGTAACAAAAGTGAAACTCCGTCTCAAAAAAAAAAAAAAAAAAAAAAAGAGAGAAAAAGTTTTCATAGAAGTAAAATTATGTAGTTCAAACATATGATTATTCAAGCGTCAACTGTCATTGCTATACTGTATTGTTTAGGAAGTAATAATTTTAAACTCACTCATAGGTGGGTGAGAAAAATGAGAACACATGGACACAGAGAGGCAGTCTACTATACACTGGGGACTGTTGGGGGAAATGGGGGAGGGACAGCGGGGGGGGGGGCTGGGGAGGATAGCCTGGGGATGAATACCAAGTGTGGGTGAAGGGCAGCAAAACACACTGCCATGTGTGTACCTATGCAACTATCTTGCACGTTCTGCACATGTACCCCAAAACCTATAATGCAATAAAAATTTAAAAAAAGAAAAGTAGATGCCTAAATATGTCATCTACTAAACATAAAAAAAAAAAGTCTAAACAATGGTCTGTACAGACACAACCATATTTTGAGTATTTTTGATCCACAGTGTGTTGAATTCACAGATATTAGAATTCATTGATGTGGGTGGATGACTGTCCTTCCTTTTCCTTTCTGCCTTAAATAAGTATATGTATATTTTGTTGTTGGGAAACATTTTTATTATTTTAATATATAGAATGATTTTGACTGGCAGAATTGTTTTATTTCTCCAACAATATCATTGTCCACACAAAGTTTAAAAAAGCCAATCTAGATTGTGTGCAAGTCAGCTACTATATTGTGAATGCAGAGCTTGGGAAAAGGGAACCCTGATCTTTTTTTATCCTGGAATCTTATTGTCCCAAAACTCTGCTAAATTCTTTTACTGTCTAAAGTCTAATTATAAAAATTATTAAATTTCATTTATTTGTATGCACAAATTGGATTTTGTCATTTAGATTTAAAGACTTCATGATAGTTTTCTATTTAAATAGGTACTGTGCTCCTGCTGTATGGAAAGCACTATGATAGGAATTGTAGTTTGATTTTATGAAGACAAATAAAACTTACAATTATCCATGAAGAATTTAAAGCTAGATATATAAACAAAGAAACCCTAAATTAAAATTGAGTAGGAGAACATATGAAGTTTAGGTAAATACAAATTGCTTTTGAAACATAGAAAAATTATATAAATATGGGTTTCCTCTGAGCCAGGGAAAATGTGCCATTCTTCTTGTTCTTCACTTTCTAAATCCAGTATACTTAACAGGTTTTCGCCATTCTGCATCTTGAACCCTTTTGACTTTTCTTTATTTTACTTTCTTTCCTTTTCTTAGATTTTCGGTTGTATCTATTTTGCATATAAGTACTTGTAATTGCATTGTACTATTTTTATATAGTATTTAAGAGCATGACCTCAAGAGTCAGATCTCTAGTGCACAAATCACATGTCTATCACTTAGATATTTTTTGGGGGATGAGTCATTTAAACGTTCTGCTTTTAGGTTTCCATATTGGCTAAATATGGCTGAAAACAATACTTACTTCAAAAAGTTAGATCTAAAGAAGGTATATTATTTCAGGATCCAGCAAAATAACTGGCATATAGTAAGAGCTCAATTAATGTTACTGATTTTGTGTTATTGCCACAGTTTGTTACTTGTCATTTCATATTCTCAGATTCTACCCTCATTCATCCTTCACCCATCATATGGACTTATTTTAATAAAATATACATATGACCATTCACTCCTCTATGTAGAGCTCATCAGGAACTCCCATTTGCCTTCAAGATGAACTCATTTATTTTGATTGCATGATAGACCTTTTGTCATCAGTACTTTGCTTATGTCACTAGGTTTTTCTTTTTCTTTATTTTTTCTTACCAAAATCAGGTGGAAATGTCACTAGTTTTACAACTTTTCTTTCTCGTTCCCTTCTTCTAAGCATTGCCTTTTTCCTCTGCCTTTCAAATCAACTCTTGGCACTCTAGATTATGGGCAGAATAAGCTACAGGCTTTCGATTACTTGAATTGGCAATGCTCTATTTCTTCTGAGAGTTAGAACTCACTGAATTCGCATTGTTTTCTTTATTCTCTCTCTACTGACTTCAGTTCTTTCACAGGGCAAACTTTGTGTTATTTCCCCCATTAAATGCCCCAATTCTATCCCTCAATAGAGCTATTTCCTCTTCTACATGTGCCTTTGATGTGAATCCTAGACAGCCCCAAATTGTAGCATGTAACAGTGTATTGGAATTTTCAGTTTTCTTATATGATGTTTCGATGCTTTGTGCATTGTTCAAAGTCAGAGCCAGACTCAATTATTATATGTTTAAGCCTGGAGGAATATAGACACATTCATATAAATTAGGTCCTCAGTATTAACTTGGTGTATATTGAACATGAAGAGGTGCAGTTTTTCTTGAGTCTTGAAAAAAAAAATGTTTCCAATACAGAAACTCAGAAGAGCAGATCAGTCAAAAGCTTAAACCTGTGCAATTATATAGATATCAAAAAAAAGTTGTTGTTTATTCAGATACCACAATAGACAGTATACATTTCTGTTCTTTTATGTGCTCATCTTGAAAAATCAAGCCCTGCTATTAAAATTTGGTAATATGTATATTAAAATTATGTAACTCTGTGAGGAAGGAAAACATGGCATACTGGAAAAACGAAGTCTGCACTGGAAATGTGGTGTCCTGGATTGGTATTCTCCACATGCAAATGACTGCCTAGGGCACTTTAAGCTACTTAATTTATCTGATTACTGTGTTTCTAATTGACCATCAAGTAAAAATGGCTAAAGTTCTTTCCAGCTTTAGAGTCTCAAAATCCTAATATTACTGAATGTTAGGGGTGGTATTGTGTTAATTCCAAAATTCATATGTTGAAATCCTAACCTCCAGTCCCTCACAATGTGACTATATTTGAAGGTAGGACCTTTAAAGGGGTGATTAAGGCCAGGAGTCCTGGTTCACATCTGTAAAACCAGCACTTTGGGGGTCTGAAGGGTGTGGATCACTTGAGTCCAGGAGTTTGAGACCAGCCTGGCCAAGATGGTGAAACTCTGTCTCTACTAAAAATACCAAAATTAGCCAGGCATGGTGGCAGACACCTGTAGTCCCAGCTACTTGGGAGGCTGAGGCAGGAGAATTGCTTGAACCCATGAGGCGGACATTGCAGTGAGATCAGGTAACTCACTCCAGCCTGGACAATAAGTGAGATGCCGTATCAAAAAAAAAAAAAAAAAAAGAGGTGATTGTGTTAAAATGAGACAATTAAGATGCATCCTAATCCAATTTTACTGATATCCATCTGAGAAAAGAACATTTGGACACACAAAGGACACCAGTAATATATGCACACGCACACAAAATACCATGTAAGGGCACAGCAATAATGCATTCATCCGAAAGCCAAGGAGAGAGTCCCCAGAAGAAACCAAACTTGCTGACACTTCGATCTTACATGTCTAGCCTTTAGAAATGGAAAGATGATCCTGGTTGGCCCAATCCAATTACAGGCATACCTTGGAGGTACTGGGGGTTGGATTCCAGACAACTTCCCCTTCACCCCCCTCCTCCTCCCTCTTCCTCCTCCTCTTCTTCCTCTTCCTCCTCCTCCTCGTCTTCCGCTTCCTCCCCTTCCCCTTCCTCTGCCCCTTCCCCTTCCCCTTCTTCTGAGACGGAGTTTTGCTCTTGTTGCCCAGGCTGGAGTGCAATGGAGCGATCTTAGCTCACAGGAACCATTGCCTCCCAGGTTCAAGCAATTCTTCTGCTTCAGACTCTCGAGTAGTTGGGATTACAGGTGCCCACCATCACACCCAGCTATTTTTTTTGTATTTTTAGTAGAGACAGAGTTTCTCCATTTTGGTCAGGCTGGTCTCCGAACCTCAGGTGATCTGTCCACCTCGGTCTCCCAAACTGCTGGGATTACAGATGTGAGCCACCATGCCCAGCCCAAACTTTTAATCTTAGAAGAAAAATATAAGCCCAGGAGGGTGGATCACGAGGTCAAGAGATCGAGACCATCCTGGTCGACATGGTGAAACCCCGTCTCTACTAAAAATACAAAAAATTAGCTGGGCATGGTGGCTCGTGCCTGTAGTCCCAGCTACCCAGGAGGCTGAGGCAGGAGAATTGCCTGAACCCAGGAGGCGGAGGTTGCGGTGAGCCGAGATCACGCCATTGCACTCCAGCCTGGGTAACAAGAGCGAAACTCCATCTTAGGGGAAAAAAAGAATATATATATATATATATATATATATATATATATATATATATATATATATATATATCTGTGAAGTGCAATAAAGCAAAAACAATAAAACAAGATGCAAAGGTACATGGGACCTTAAAGCAGAGAATTAGTGCTGGTCAGGTCAGGGAGATGAGACAAGAAGGAGGAAGAGAAGAAAGGAGAGTGAGAAGGGAAGGAGAAAGAGAAAGAGAGGAAGAGATTCGAAGGATGAGAGGATCTCAGCATATTGTTACTGGCTTTGAAGATGAAGGGAAGTAGCCATGAACCAAGGAACACAAGTACCCTCTAAAAGTCAGAAACAGTCCTGAGCTGACGGTCAGCAAGGACAAACTGATCTCCGACCTGTGACCACAAGAAACTGAATTTTGCCAACAACCCACATAAAGAGAAAATAAATTCTCCCCTAGAGTCCCCAGAAAGGGATGCAGCCTTAAATACCTCTTGGTTTTAGTCTGATGAGACCTGTGTCGAACTGAACTATGTACGGATCTGCAGAACTGTAAGGAAATGAATTTGCATTGACTTAAACGCTGAATTTGTGGTAAATTTGTTACAGCAGCAATAGAAAACCAATAAAATGTCCTATATGATCCAAAATCTTCAGAACAGGGATTCAGTGTATTTATTGCATGGGCATGACCTGAAAGCTATGAGCTTCCTTTAGGTTTTCCTCTTTCAAATAAACACCTCAACTGGCATCTTTTAGGAACTACTGCGTGTGCTTGTCATACTGCCTCCACGAATAGGCTATAATTCACTATTATCTCGTTGACAAGGCTATGATTCATTTCACACATCATTGTTCATTAAAATAATGTGTACCTGTGCCTTAGTTCCATCCCACTTCAAAGCCCAACTGCTAACAAATCTATGGTCAATTAATTTTAGTGGATGAAGAGCCACTAAATTTAGTGAATAAAATCTTACAAGTTTTCCACCCTTGTAATTATTTTATTTTCTGAAATTTAGTGCCTATAAACAAATTACAATATACTGTTTTTAAGATTGTCTTTTCTCAAATTTTCTTCTAACAGTATTTAGCCTTATGTGAAGAAGAAAATGCATTTAATTATTTTTAAAGATTAAAATTATGTTTCTTTAAAAGTTCCTTATTTTAAAAGCATTATAAATTTCTGTTTTCTGTAGTATTCAATTTTAAATACAAAGTACCCGTGTTATATGTTGAATTCAATTCTTTCCGCTTTTTATTTTTTTCCAAGTATATTTCAATATTGAAGAGAAAATATTATCTGAAAGTCGTGTAAAAAATATTGTTTTTTTAATCTAGAAAATTAGTGTGCTGCTTATTTACTATTATCTAGAAATACTGATCATAATTGTATTTGACAAAATATTATATATTGATCCATGCTAGCAGGTGATCACTGTGAACACACACATTTCCATATTGTGAAATTTTGCAGTTGCAATGCCATTTTACAACACTGTTTAACAGTGTTCTCCATAGGAATTTTAACTACCTAGACAGCTGGAGGGTGACAAAAGTGGCTAAAAATAAACCAAAAAGATTTCTTGGTTGCACAGGGCTCAATTACATTGTCTAAACCAGAGAATTCAACAAGAAGAAATTATTCTAGATGTATGTTTCACAACCATACAGGAACTGCTTGAAAGTGGGAAGAAATCAAATAAATGAGATCTAGGTACAAAGGACTTTACATTCCATGCATTTATGAAGGAGTATAAAAGTAATGTATTACATTTCAAGGAAATGCCTTGGGGGAAATTAAAAAAAAAAAGGATAGGCGAAAAAAAAAGAAAAAAGAAAAAAAAAAACTAGAGAGAAAGTATTCACTATAGTTTAAATAAAAGGTATGCTATCCTAAGATACCAGCATATCAAAAAAGTAGGAAGAATTTTTATTTAAATGTAAAATCACCAAGTTTTAAAATCTTACTTGAAATGAGCAGCAGAAATTTGCAACTAAAAGGAAAAGTGCCTCAGAATAAACCATTACATCTAGCAGGTGCTCATCTGTCCTCAGAAAGTTTCTACTTATAAAGTACACAAAACTTTTAGAATAAAGAAAAACAGTTTTTATTGGTAATTTTTTCATCCTTATGAATCCCGTAAAAAAAACAATATGCCCAATAAAAACTCAACTTGTTTTTTGAGGGCATAGAAACACATTGATTTGCAGAGATCTCAATAGCTTTTTAGATATTAAATATTTCTCCAAAATACATAAATGTGGAAAATATGTTTATTGACACGTACATATAAAATCATATTACATCAACAAGAAAACAGTGTCTGACATGTGTGCATATACTCGTGCTAAACAGAATAAATCCTGCAATTACTATTTACTACTATCACAAGACTGTAATTACTGTTAAATACTCAGTTACTCTGATATGAGAAAATGACATGAGGTTCTTTGAACCCAGGCCTGTTTTCACTCTATGGAACATGCAGAAATTTTTTCTCCTTACATTTATTCTATGAATAATCAGATAAACTTCAAATTTTTTGACTAAAATATTCACTCATTTTATTAAAAAAAGTATTCTTCTACTTCTATAGATTTAATTTAAAATTAAATCTGTCAGTTATAAAAATATTGTGCATTTCTTTAGACTTTAAAACCCCAATGGACTGAAGTAGCATATCAGTTCCACTACTGCCTTCAGGTTATTTTATTATTATTAATTTTTAATGTATTGTTATTGCATGTTATAATTGCCAAATGACAAAACTATTGATTCTCAAATGTTGTATGTTTCTCATTACAATTAGATGTAGAATAAAACTTTAAATAGAATGTTCTGTCACACTCCACTTGAACTTTCAGCATCTTTTACTATGCTGAAAATAAAACATCTGAAATGTCTGAAAATAGATCAGTGACAGAAATATGAAAGTGAAAATGTGGGGTTGTGAGTATAAGTCAATTCTTAGTGTTGTTTATGATGAAGCAGGGGAACTTCATCCTAGAAGCACAAAAGTAAATTAAAAAAAAAAAAAGGCAGAATTTTAAGGTTAGTTTGGAAAGATATAAAGAGAATCTTCAAAATTAGGTGTCTTAAAAACTAAACTAATGGCTCACATTTTTAATCTCATCAGTTTGGGAGACTGAGGTGGGCGGATCATGAGGTCAAGAGATTAAGACCATCCTGGCCAACATGATGAAACTCCATCTCTACTAAAAGTACAAAACTTATTCGGGTACGGTGGTGTGCACCTGTATTCCCAGCTTCTTGGGAGGTTGAGGCAGGAGAATTAATTGAACCCGGGAAACAGGTTGCAATGAGCCAAGATTGTGCTACTGCACTCCAGCCTGGGAGACAGAGCGAGACTCCATCTCAAAAAAACAAAATAAACAAACAAAGAAAAATAATAAACTCATATTCTGAATTTAATGAAAATGATTAAAAAAAAGGAAATTTACACAATAATAACTACTGTTCCTAACAGAATGCTCACAGATCGTAGGGATAATATATCAAAATCAAGCATCATAAATATAGTTAGCTTTTCCTGTGCTCTAACTCTGTTCCAGATCTTTTTAAAGTTGTCTTACAGATATTAACATACTTAAATTTCATACAAAAATATTAAAAGGTAGATACTAATAATAACCCCAATTTTCAGAAGCTGCACATTGTTTAAACAATTGCCTCTAATTAGAAGATTACTAAATTAGACATTCAGTTTTCAAATCCGGAGCCTTCACTCTTAATTAAGAAATAATACAAGAAGTATTAATTACATATTGTATTATCAATGATGATAAGAGATGATTGATATTAGAATTAGAGAATAAGTTTTCTCTTTACCCTTTACTATGCATTTCTCATTTACTGTTATAAAAAGGACAGTTAGATTTGCTTAGATTTTTCCTTGTCCTTCTTTTCTATATAAAAATAAAATACCCCTGAAAAGGCCTATCCTCTCTGAAAAATGTATAGTATTATAGCAAAAATATTTGTTATTAGCTTTCTCATGGACATGTGGAAAATATCTTCAAAGATGTCTTTCTCAGCATAATGAAAAAAACAATATTAGTATATTTGTATTTCATGGAAAACATTAACAAAGATTATTTATTTATGCATAAATGACTTACTGAATTGAGATTTTTAAAATTGAGATATTTATTTATTGTTGAGTTTTAAAAGTTGTATGTACATTTTTGATAATAGTTCTTTCACACATGTTTCTTTTACAAATATTTTCTCTTGAGGTTTTGTCTTCTCATTCTATTGAATGAACACAGCAGAAAATTTTGGTTTCAATGAAGTCCAGGTTTTCAATTATTTATTTTATATATTGTACTTTTTGCATTATATCTAAAAAGTCACCACTATACACAAGTTCATGTAGAGTTTCTTCCTGTAATGTAGGAGTTTTATAATTTTGAGTTTTTATAATTTTATAGGAGTTTTATAATTTTAGAGTTAATTTTTACAAAGGATGTACTTACTGTGTCTAGATTTATTTATTTTTTGGCATGTGGATATTTATTTGTTTCAGTATCATTAGTTGAAAAGGCTATATATGTTCCATTTTATTGTCTTTGACTCTTTGTCAAAGATGAGTTGACTACATTTATGTGGGGGGATTTCTGAATTATATATGCCATCCCATTAATCTATTTGCCTGTTCTTTTACCAATATCACACTGTGTTGTTTAACTGTAGTTTATAGCACATTATGATTCAGAATACTGAGACTTGGGTCTTTTTAAATATTAAGAGGGTTATTCTGGGCCATTTTTTTTTCTCTGTATATAAATTTTAGAATAAATTTGCTCTTCTCTACAAAATAACTTGCTTGGATTTTGACTGGGATTGCATGGATCCTATAGATCAGTTTGGGAAGAACCCATATCTTGACAATAGTGAGTTTTCTTATCCATGAACATGGAATATAACTCCATTTGTTTATTCTAAAGAATAATACTATTTAACATCAGAGTTTTATAGTTTTTCTTATCTAAATCTAGTACATGTTTTGGTATATTTATAATTAAATATTTAATTTTGGGGGAGTTGAATATAAATGGTATTTTTTTTTTTCTATTTTATATCCCATTTGCTCATTGCTGGTGTACAGGACAAAAATTGATATTTTTGTATATTAACATTGTGCCTTGCAAACTTTCTTTAATCAGTTATTAATTGCAGAAGATATTTTGTTGATTATTTCAAATCTTCTGCATAAATGTTAATGTTATCTGAAAAAAATTTCATTCTATTTTTTCTTCACTGTATAAACTGTTATTGTCTTTTCATAATTATTGCATTATCTAGAACTTCCAGTATAATGTTGAAAAGTAGTGGTGAGAGAAAACATCCTTGTCTTGCTCCTGATCTTAGCAGGAAGGTTCTAGTTCCTCACCAATAAATATGATGTTAATGGTAAGATTTTGTAGATGTTCTTTATCAAACTAAAAAAAAATTCTCTATTTATAATTTGCTGAGTTTTAATTACAAACAGTTATATTTTGTTAAATACATTTTCTGAATCTATTGAAACAATCTATAATTTGTATGTTTTTCCTGATGATGTAATAGAATATATTAACTGATTTCAAAATGGTGAATAAATCTTGTATACTTGAAATAAATCCCACTTGTTGACAGTGTATAATTTTTTACATATTATTGGATTGAATTTACTAATGATTTGTTGAGAATTTTTGTATCTACTTTCATGATATACACCAATCTGTAGTTTAATATTCTTGTCTACTTTATGAGCGTAATTCTGGCCTCAAAATTAAGTTAGGGAGTATACCCTCTGTGCATATATTCTGAAAGTAGTTGTAAAGAACTGGTTTAATTTCCTCCTCACATGTTTAGTAGAATTTACCAATAAACTCTTCTAGGCCTGATGCTGTCTGTTTTGGAAGGATATTAATTTTTTTATTCAATTTTTTTAAACAGATTTGGATCTATTCAGGTTGTTTATTTCTTCTTGTGGGACTTTTTGCACATTGTGTCTTTCACATGATTCTTCTATTTTACCTAGATTATCTAATCTGTGGCCTAGAACTGTTTGTAATATTCAGATATATCCTTTTTCGTATCTTGATATTAGTAACTTTTATTCTCTTTTTCTCCTTCCTCATTTATTTCGGCTACTGACATCACTGCAAAATATCAGCTTTTGGACCTGCTGGTATTCACTATTGATGTCCTAATTCTAATTTTGTTGATTTCTACTCTAATTTTCATTATTTTTTTCCTTCTGCTATGGATTTTATTTGCTCTTTTTTTCTAGGTTTCTAAGGTACAGCTTATATTAATTTTATATATTTCTTTGTTTCTTATGTAAACTTTCAATGCTAAAATGTTACTCAAGGACAAATGCAGTGGTTCATCCCTCTAATCTCAGCACATTAGGAAGCTGAGACAGGCAGATCACTTGAGCCCGGGTGTTTGAGACCAGGCTGGGCAACATAGTGAGATCTAATCTCCACAAAAAATAAAAAATAATTAGCTGAGTGTGGTGGTGCATGCATATAATCCTAGCTACTTGGGGTGCAGAAGTGGGTTGATCATTTAAACCTGGTAAGTTAAGGCTACAGTGAGCTGTGATAACACCATTGCACACCAGCCTAAGCAGCAGAGCAAGGCCCTGCCTCAAAAATAAATAGATAAATAAAATATCTAAGCACTGTTTTGCAGTATTCTACACATTACTGATAGTTATATTTTGAAAAGTTATATTGCCATTTCCATATAGTTCAATTAAAAATAAATTGAGACTTTTATGACCCATGCATTATTTAGAAGTGTATTATCTCTATTTGGGGGGATTTTCAATTTATCTTTCAGCTATTTATTTTTAGTTTAATCCATTGTGGTGTGAAAACTAGCATCATATATTTTTAACGTGTTTTATTTCTCACTATGGCCTTATGAATTTGCCATATGAGTTTGAGAAGAAAGTGTAATCTGCCCTTTTTGTTTGTTTGTTTTTTAACAAAAGGTGTCAGGATTATGGTTCACTGCAGCTTTGACTTCCTGGTTTAAGTGATTCTCCCTGCTCAGCCTCCCAAGTAGCTGGGACTACAGGCACACACCACCACACCTGGCTATTTTTTTTTCAAATTTTGTAAAGGTGAGGTCGCTCTATGTTGCCTAGGCTGGTCTGAAACTCCTGGGCTCAAGCAATCCTCCCTCCTCGGCCTCCTAAAGTGCTAGGATTACAGGTATAAGCC